>CM069435.1:94346056-96746056 GCA_035610365.1 Aquatica leii | reverse complement strand
TGTGTTATCATTGTTGACCATGCATATATGTATATCTCAATATTTGTTTTTGTTATTGCAGGCCTCAGAACAGAAGGTCATTCTATTCAAAATGTCCAAACGAGCAAAACCAGCAAATCCAAATGGAACTACGTTGTTCAAATATATAATCAAAAAACCTAAGCCAAACGATACTAACGAAATTGAAAATCCCTGTTCACCTGTTGTCATCGACAATTCTAGAAATCAGGCTTTAACTTCAACAGTATCAGTACGAGTACCACAAATTCCAAACAATTCCATTCCTATTCCCAGTACTAGTTCCGATGTCGTGGAGAATATCTCGGAAAACTACAACTTGTTAGATGTGGGTTGTTACATGGAACTAAGCAACGAAATTGATGATGATTTGAAATGCAAACTCTTAGATACTTGTTACAAGCTTTTGGTATTTTACGAACCTGCACGGCCAACTCACAATAGTCGGTGAGAGGGGAGGGGTCACAGAGAATATAGAAAATATAATTAAGGGCGCCAGAGCTTGTCCAAAGTCAGTTCTGTCCCGCTCAAGACAGACGGTCCAAACTTGTAACACGATGTTAGGTTCGTAATCCTTATACTCGGCTGTTCGAGTAACCAAAAGTAATTAGTAGGTAACGATAATCACAGGAGCAGGGAAGATAAAAAGAAAGATTAACAAGTATAATCGATTTAATGGTTTAACGTTGGAATAATAATAGAAGATACGAGCTTTAATATTTTCTAGGTAGAATTAATACCTATCACAGTTTGCTTATGCGCCAACCTTAAATTCTACAAGGAGTAACGATTTGCATTAATAATTAGCGTACACTTTGATTAAGGAGTACATCAAATTTTCTACCTAAATGCCTGTAGTATCGGCAGCACACATCACATCAATAAAGTACAATGAAATAAGTAGCGAAGAATAGTTCGTAGTAAATATCGTTTGTATACAATATGCGGAATCCAAAAAAAAATTTAGTAATATGGGATTACCGACAATAAAACAGTGATAACAATTATGGCATTAACATTAAATTATCCTAATAATTATGGGTAGTACACAGCAGACGTAACACAGAGCAAGCAAACTTATTACCTAAATGGTACTCTTACGTTAATCGTTACGAAATTATTATTAGCAACAGTTTCGTGAGTGACCCTTTTTGACAACGAATAAGATACATAAAATCACTTACCAAAAACACAGGAACTTTCCCTTGTGCGAAGAAAGTACTTTCCTCGGCAAGATATCCTGTAAACACCCTGAAATAGCAAGTCGTGTCAAACTAATTCCTCACGAAAGTGAAATCTACAAAATGATTAGTTATATTTAATACAAATACCCAAGGCCAAACCCGGTCGTCGTGTGCTGTTATACCCCGACGAAAACGGTGGTTACGCAGGTATCTGCCGCCTGAGTAGAATCTCGACAATTTTTGGTTAACTTCGGTACATTAGGTTTTTGCCATATGTCGTATGCCTCAGATTATATTCATCCGACGAAATTGTTATCCGAAATTGATTCTTCATCAATAGTTAACGACTAGGAACAATTGCTCGCACGTGGCGGAACGGCTATCAAATTACGAGAAATTACAACAGAGTTTTGATAAATGACAGTTATTATCTTACCCGGTGACGACTCAAATGTATTATAAGCGTAATACACTTATAAATTGGTCCCCATTACGGTGGATAAGTTTAGAAGATTTCAATCGCCAATTCACCGGCCATTTTATGCAGTTTTCAAGTTGAAGAACTCGTCGTAAATGAGAGTCACGCGTAAAAGATCGGTAGGGGGCGTCCAAACCGTAAGCTAATTTCACGTCGGAATACATCGGCGTACGCAATGAAAATTTCGACCGTAACATACTCCTTGGAAACCTTAGATACTCCTAGGCTCCATCTTACAAAATGAACATATATCAATCTGTGGCGTAGTTGTTCAAAAAAAGATAGTTCAAGAAATAAATTCTTCACAATGCTTTTCAATATTGGTTGATGAAACGACCGATATTTCTTGCCAAGAACAGATGTTAATATGTGCAAGATACAAAAAACTTGAAAATAATATATTTATGTTGCGTGAAGAGTTTTTAAACTTTGTCGCAGTTTCAAGTACAACGGGATGAATTTAGCTAACACAATTCTCTCCGAATTAAAACGTTTAGGAGTAGATTGTCTGTACTTGATTGAGCAAGGATATGATGGCGCCTCCGCCATGAAAGTTTGTTTCAATAGTGTGCAAGCAATAATCCGCGAGTCCCACCCAGCAGCACTATATGTACACTGTAGTTCGCATTCTTTAAATTTGGCTCTATGGCATTCTTGCCAAATTCAACCTATTCGCAATACTATCGGCACTATAAAATCGGTTGGAAGTTTTATGAAGTCGTCGGCAAAGCGAACCAATTGCCTAAAGCACAATATTAGAAAGAACTTCCCAGAAACTAAATGGCAAACACTTACGGCAATGTGTGAGACTCGATGGGTCGAAAACCATGATGGGTTAATCAGGTTTCAGGAAATTTTCAAAGCTATTATCGATACTTTAGAAGAACTAGTACTGATGTAAATTCTGAAACTTCATCAAAAGCGAATAATTTTCTAAAATCTATTACTGCTAGTGATTTTGTCGTAAGCTTATGTTGCTTAACCATGTTCTTTTCATACACACTACCATTATGCAAAACACTTCAATCTCCGCTGTGTGACTTGTCAGCTGCTCTACAGCATGTCGATTTAATCATAAAAACCATTGAAACATTCGCCAAAATGTGGATTTAAGATTTATAAACTTTATAAACAGTATTTGAACTGGGACTGTTTACAATCGGAATTCGACCTATGGAAGCAAAAACGACTGAGTGAACCGGAAATAAATCGTCTTGCATCTGCTATTGAAGCTCTTGGAGAATGTAATCAAGACCTGTTTCCAAATAGCCACAAACTATAGCAAATTTTGGCGGCGCTGCCTGTTTCAACGTGTACTCCTGAAAGATCATTCTCTTCTTTAAAACGCCTCAAAATTTATTTGAAAAATTGTACGGGCCAGGAAACCTTGAATGGGTTGGCTTTAATGTCAATTCACCGCCGAATCAGTATTGATACAGAGGAGGTAATTGACCTATTCGCAGCAAAGAATGCTAGGAGATTAAATTTTATAATGTAATATATGACTGTTTTTAATTACTTTTTATTGAATAAAATAATGTACCTAATTATATAGATCCCCTCCCCCCTCTCGAATATTTTTTCTGGCTACGGCATGCATAAAATGACAGGTGCAAAACTTTTGAAATTCACTTAAAATTGAAAAAAAAACGATGTCAAACTTGACAGATTTAATAATAAATTTAGTACCAATATTATATTTCTGGTGATTTTTTTTTGTTTTCAAAATGCCTTACTTTTGACCTTTGTTACGTAAATTACTATTATTTACGTGTTTTTGGTGTTTAAACGCTAAATTCCTTAAATCTTTTTGATCGCATATACAGGCAGCGCTGACAGATTTATTTTGGACATAAGAACAAAATTGTTAGTAGAAGCAATAGCTAACATGAAATTAACTGTGTATGTTAGATTCTTATGACATATAAATATATTTACTATAGGCGTGAGGGTGAATATCAACTTACAGCATTTTTAAAATCATTTCCATTATCATGCATTCTCTTTGTTTATGAGAAAATTGATTCCTACTAGTAATAAGGATCTGAACAGTATTTAACTAGCCAAATTTTCACTACTAATATGATAGTATTAGACTTATTCATTAATGATCATTTTCAGTGAAAAAACTTAACGTACCATTACTTTTGTTGTAACATTAATTACAACTACATAATTCTGTTCCACTCTGCTCCTGTTTAGTAATAGGCATAGCCTTTTTAGATGGCTACGTAATAGGGCATGACGAAATCTTATCCTCCTCTAAAAATTATTTGACAATAAAATAAGTTACTAATCGTTGAAAGTTTCATAGCATAACTGCTAACTCATTATGCTACCTTCAACTCTTTTTAAGTAAATTACTATATTGTTAATCTTCACTTTTATGTCTATTTTTAACTAATTGCAGTGCCGTTTTTAAGATTTTGGGGGCCCTGGGCCATTCGTAATTGCCCCCCCCCCCATAAATTTTTTTTAACAAAAACAGATAAGTATTTTATAGGTTTACTATACTTATTTATAACATAAAGATAAATATAAAAACACCTATCTAAGAAATAATCTATATGATATAAAGTTTATGTTTATGTTTAGATTATTAGACCGGTTTTCTTCGGGACTTTTGTAACGCAAAATCTTCAATCACATCGTTAAAATCAATTTCTTGCAAGACATCATTTTCAATGCTCATCAGAGATAAACATTTTAATCGCTCCTGACACATACTGTTTCGCAGTTTATTTTTGATCAGCTTGAGCTTTGAAAATGATCTTTCGCCAGTAGTAGTAACCATTAAAGACAAGAAAATCCTAAACGCGATTTCTACGTTGGGAAACAAGATTGTTACTTTTCAGAGGGTTATACATATCGTAGATAAGTATGTGATCACCAAGCATTTTTTCTGGAAACAAATAATGCTTAAGATGCTCACATTCCACAAGCAGTTCTTTTTCATTAACATCGTTTACATAAAACTCTGTAATAGTCTGACAATGAATTTCCGACTCTTCTGTTCGCAAAACACTCAATCTGAAAAAGAACCCAAACAAATTAAGTAGTTGATCGTAAGCTTTCAAACGTTGTTGAAGTTGAGCGATCAATGTGTCGATGATTGGAATATAGACCTCAGTTCTGAATTTCTCGCGGCCCTGGAACTCGGTATCTTCTGTAGCTCTATCGAAAAAAGTCAAATGGGAGCTCTTTTGTCTTGAACAGGTTGTATTAGTTTTGTATTTGAAGTCTGGGTAGATCTGTTTTGAAGTAGTTTTATACATCTCGAACTTGTCGCGTTGAACGTTGACAAACGCAGTCAGGGAGTCCACCAACTTGAGCGCTACATCGAGAGGAAGGCTGGCACTCTGTAGACTCTTCGACGTTGCACCTGACTAAAATGTTACTCCACATCTCGGTCAGCATAACAGTGTCCTGCATTTGCATTTTCTTCAAAATGCCCCGAGCTTCGTTTCGTGTTTCCGGCAGTTCTTGTTGGTCATCCATAGTCCCCAGAGCCTCGATGATGCTTGGGTAACTCTTTTGCAACGCGGATACAGCATCCGCGCGTGCAGACCATCTGGTATCCGAAAGACGTTTCACTACTATGCCTGGCTCGAGAGACTCTTTCAACACGTTCCAACGATGAGTAGAACTTGCAAAGAAAGTATAAAGTTTTTGCAGGAACTGGAAGTAGTCTGTTGCCTCCATGACGCACCCTGCGGCCTGTCCGACGACAAGGTTCAAACTGTGCGTCAGACATGGAATGAAAAGAGCGCATGTACAGTGCTCCTTAAGTTTTGCTTGCAACCCATTGTACTGTCCTACCATGCTTAGTGCGTTGTCGTACGTTTGCCCACGACAGTCCTGTAAACTTATACCTTTTTCTTCAAGAAAAGATACAACGGTATCGGACAAGTACGCTGCTCCGTGCCGTTCTATTGGTATGAAGTCCAGGAAACGTTCTACTAGGAAACATTCTTTCATGTACCGCACGACGAAAGTGAGCTGATCGACGTGAAAGATATCAGGGGTAGAATCGACGCTTATCGAGTAGTACTTCTCTTCTTTCAGTTGCAAAATAATTTTGCTCAATACTTGCTATCCCATTATAGCTATGAACTCATTGCAAATAGAAGCTGACAAGTAGGAAACGTGTCCTTTACCATTATTTACATAATTATGCAAATGATCAGCAAGAAATAGATCAAACTTGCTCAGCAGCTCCAGCACGTTCAAATAATTTCCGTTATGTTGCGATCCGATGACTTGATTGTCCCCGCGAAACGCTAGACCTCGTGATGCCAAGAATTTTAGAACCTTGACAATCCTTCTCAACACCCGTTTCTAGTAAATCATTTCGTCGTTCAGTTGAGTAGCGAGACGGTCACTTAGAAGACCAACGCTCTTCTTTCGTGACGAATAAGTCAAGATGGCTTGTCTGTGTCCCAAACTGTTCTCGTGTTCCAAAATGGAAGCCCCGGAATGTTTCCAATCGTTGAAGCCTTTTGAAGAACTGAAGGCGGTACACGCGGTTGAGAAAAGGCGACACGGAAAGCAGAGGAAAACTTTCTGTGTTGGAGAGTATAAAAACCAAGATCTGTCAACCTTCTCGCCGTTTTGCAGTTTTCGAGAAAAAAGCGATGGGTTTAGACACCGAACTTTTACTTTTCCATCGTGTTCCGTATAACTTTTGGCCGAATCAGAATAATCGCATTTTCTGTTTTGGAAAAATTCAGGTCCTTTACTAATCCAGATAGAGCGATCAACTTCTGTGAATTGCAACCAGTTTGTAGGGTCGTTAGAAATGGGTGTTACTGTCTGATGAGTTTCCTGTAGGTCTCCAGTTTGAGGTTGTTGCAACTCTTCACAGTCACGCGAAGAACTGTGGGAGCGGCAGTATCTGTTAAAGTCGATGGAGTTGCATCTTTTTGAGCAACGGGTGATGGAGGCAGTTGCAACTCTTTATCGGAATTTGTCGGAATCGGAGCTGCACTATCTGTCGGAATCGGAGCTGCAGATTCTCGAACTGTTGGTGATGAGAAGTATTTGGTCAGCTTGGGCAATTTCGAGATCATCTGTTTTTCTTCCGCAGCTTTTCGCCTTTTTGCCGCGCCACTTTGATAAGTCCGATGCATCTTTCTAATTTAATCAAATATATGTTAAATTAAGTAATAATTATCGTTTTCGTACGTATTAAATTAATTTTTAATTTGAACTATATAACTATGAAATATTTCTTTCTATACTTACGTAATGATAATTTATGAATAATTTGGCTGAAAGTCAACCACAAATTCGTGAAGAAAATAAATGTAGGTACATAAAGATGTAGATGTTGAATTACGCGTTTTGTTTAGAGGTAATGATTAAAGTAGTGCGATCTATCATTGTTCTTAGGTTCGAACGATTAAATCTTGTACTTTGATGCAATGTTTGTCAATTTTAGCAATTCCCCTTGTAGGTAGTTTTCGTCCAAATTTTATGACGATCTGTACAGAAAAGTTGTGTTCAGCGGCGGGCTTTTGTCGAAGCAAAGCAGCCAGTGTTATCAAACTCTCAATATTACCATTGTATTTACATCTTATAAATACAATGATATTACCGACAGCGGCAAATCATTACCGACCGTTGATAAGTTGATATTCATTTCGAGATTAGATATAACGCAGATGTTCTTACTTGTGTAAATAATTCATAAAAATAACGGTCAGGATTTTTTTATTTCTGTTACTCGTAGGCATTAAATTTTATTAAAATTAAATTTATAACAAAAATGTCAATGATTTTTTGTTGTCACAAAATTTTTTTCAATCGCGCAAACTTTTGGGGGCCCCCAGGACTTCGGGGCCCTAGGCCCGGTCCCAGGTGGCCCGTGCTTAAAAACGGTACTGACTGATTGTAAAATATATTCGTATTTTCAACTAATAATGTTAACAAAGATTTTAAATCAGGATTCTTAACAAAATGATAAAATAAATACCAGAGTAAACAGACACACCCCCAGGCAATGTTAATCAAACTAAGTAATGCCATTTTGATATCGGATGTCTGGTAATAGAATTTAAAAACAGAAACATATTTTAGTAGAAATAAAGTTTCCACGAGTTACATTCGTATTATAATTTCATTCTAGATAATTCCTGTGTTGTCGTTATCATACAAGCTGAACTTTTATCACTCTTTGTATTGGAATATTACTCCAGGCTTTGAAGATGTTAGCTGCGACAAAAGTTTAGCTTGTTTAATAACGACAAGAGGGGAATTATCCAGATTGGAAAATTGTAATAAAACCATATTGTACTAATAGTAATAGTTAATATTTGTACGGCCAATACAAACCAACTGCAAATTTGGTTTCTTTAATTTTAAGAGGGGGCATTACCGTTTCATCACTTATTGAACCCTCTCGTTTTAGACACTGGTATCTTTAAAATTATACAAAATCCTTATATTTTGAACAAATAAAATATTAAATATTTACCATATATAGCATTCTCAAAGAATTTAACTTTGTTTATAAACCAGCACATGTTAAAATGTTTGCACATTGTAATTGTTGTATGCAATTTAGATTGAGAAAGAACCAACTGCATATAAATAAAGGTTACATCTGCACGCCAACATTCTTATCCGGTACTGCACTAATCCATTTATCTATTTCTGTACCAAAAATATCCTAATTAATTTTGAAAGTTTGTTATACGTTATACTGTGGTTATACGTTAAATGCTGCCAGTCGCAGCAGTGCCAACACTAAATTCTAAACACTCCTACACCTTCCGACAAAGGATACAACAAACTTTTTGATACAACTCTGTTATTTATAAAAAAACTTTAAAGAATTTTAAAACAAATGTCTTCAAGCCGTCTTAAGTCAGACGTCTTTAAGATGTCTTACAGCAGACATCGTTAAGACGCCTTTTTTAGAGCCACAAACGTTCAGACATGAAACAGGCATAAAACAGACGTTTTGAAGATGTTGTGTGCTGTTTGGAAATCTAATCTATATATGCAGAGAATATTAAGTGTTATTTAAATTTTTCCTGAATACTTACGTAATTATTTGAAAATATATATTTTAAAATCAATGTCTTTTAGTTTCTCAAGTCAGTGCGCATGATGAAACACAAATCTTAAAAGTTTTGATGTAGCAGCTTAATATCAGCCACTTTAGAAGCTCGTGAAGTTTTGGCCAAAAGTAATACAAATCAATTTTAAATTTTTATTAACTGTAGGTTTACATATACCACTAGTAACACCAGTATTTTATAAAATATTTATTTTGTACAACAGTATGAACCTTATTGTTTGTGTTTTTGCAAGTTTGCATGCTTTTTTAAATCACTTACATATACGACAGTGAACTTCGTTGACTGTATTGTACGTCATATTAGATTTTTTTATATGTTCCAGCCATCTGAGTTTTGTGTTTATAAGTTTTGTTAGTTATATGATTATACGAGTTATGTACTTACCCTTGGCCTAACTATAACTTTGGTTATTAGGAATTACTTATTGAGGTTAGATCAACACAGTGACGTATGCAGATATTAACCGGAGTGGAAATACAACAAATTATCATAAAAAATTCCTAAATTATTTATATATGCCAACCTATTGGTTTAGTTTTAACACTTATGAAACGTCGTAAGCATGACGCCATAAAAAATTAGAAATAGCCAAAATGTTTTGCAGTGCGTCAATTCAAAATTTTGAACGCCAAGCTGGTCTCAACAGTATCCAATTTGGCAAAAAGTACCCAAATCTGGCAGCGCTGTAATACAAGCACAAAAATTGCAAAATAACATTCTTTCATTCGTTGCAAAATTATAAACACTTTAGCAAACGGGTTTAGAGTTCCAAATACAGATCTGTTCTTCTTTGGCATTTTAGTAGATGTAAAATTGAATAACAGTAACTACTTGTTTCGTGTTACTGAAAAGCCTGTGATGTAGTTATGCGTGCATGTGTGTTGGTGGTTGAGGACAGTTATCACGTGCGCGTTTGGCTACGTTTGATTTGGTTTTAAAAAATAAATAAGTAAAAAAAATGACAATATAGTAATTATTGTGTACTCAAAATTTTGCGCTAATAAAAGGCAACCGTGTTTTAAAATACTTCGCAGGCATTTAATAAACTTTTAGTAAATTTATTATGGGACTTAAAAACATCTTCCAAAAACAGTATCCATATAAATTTGTGGAATCTAAACAATTCCATTATTTTTCATACACACGACGTTCTTCCCAGTTGGTATTTTCTATAATAATAGTTTCAATAAAAAACAAAGAAAAATGAAAAAATGTGTACAATTCTTCTTCGTTGCATTAGAGGCTCAGTAAACCTCTCGATTTTGCATCATAGGCAGAATCTTCTATAATATAGAAATGATCTTCTGTTTCCAAACTCTTTTCATCATCTGAACTATCTGAAAGCTTCCATCCATCAGAAGAACTATTTGCAATATATGGTTTTAAATCAAAATCATCGGCACGATTAAGTGCTTTTTCGAGTTCTTTGTCAGTAAAGCAACTTAAAGAACCAAGTCGTTAAAAATCCATAGAAAATATTTATGTTAAAAACATCTTGGTATAATTTTCGTGCTGCATGAATTTTCTTCAGGCATAAATTAATGTCATTGCAATTTAGATGTGTTGATTGTGAGAGGTAAAGGGTAAGGATAGAAGTTTACCATGCGATTTAATTTTTTTTGTATTATCATAACAAATCTTGGTTACCTGCATGTATTGATTATCCTAGAAAATTCCTATGACGAACTAATATTTTTGTTTTTATCATCGTATAAAACTTTTAGCATTTAATTTGTGGTAATTTTTTTTAATTTGCAGAAATTTTTATAGATTTGTGTTAGATATGCCATTAACTAATCGCCTATTAGGAACACTGTTTTTTAGATTTAATTATTTGCTTTGAAGTCCGTCGTATGAACGCATGATTCAACATACAAATTACGATTGTTATCACAACCTTCACATCTTTTGTCAAAAATATGCAATTAGATCATTAATATCATGGCAGGAAATGTCATAAGTACTGCCGTGATTAAAGTAGAACATGCCAAATATATTGCGATTTCTGTTCGCTCTACTCTTCCTACATTTATCAGCTTTCTTTTATAGTACAATATGTCTTGTCAAACGAATTTTGAGATTTGTTCTAAATTGTCACCATAAAGCAAAAAATCTGGATAAAGTTGTCTTAGAGGCAATGAAAAATTAAGACTTGGATGTCGCCAATTGCCGGGGACAGTCTTATAACGACGTCAACAATATGTCGGGTGAATATTCTAGTCTTCAAATTAGAATAAAACAAGTTAATACTTTGATTGCTTTTGTTCTCTGTTTGACTCGCTTGCTAAATTTTATTAGATTATGTGCGGCCTGGATTTGTCCAGCTGATTTCAATATTTTGCAGTCATTGTACAATTATTTTTCAGACTAAAAAAAATTTAATGTTGAAACTAAAGCCAAATTCAACAGTTGTAAAATGATATCATGGTAGCTTTTCAGATTTGACTATCTACACGCTCTAAATGTTTAAAATCTTTTAATTTATTAGACTGTATGGAAATTGAATTTCTGACTCTTCTCTGGAATAAAAAAAGTCTGTAATCTGCAAACATCGACTTGGGTAGGATCGCTAAAGTCCTCGCTAACATACTTAGAAGACTTAAGGAAACCTGGTACTTTTGATGATTATAAATCAAAAACTATTAAGAAATCTGGTGAAAATAGCTATACATACGACATGCACGTCCAGAGGAAACGTAAGCGTAAAGTCTAGTTTGATAAAACCGTACTCTTTGGTAGAGACAAATTCACAGTTACCATTTTTAATGTCGTTATAAACTGATTGCAGAACTCGTTACGTGCAACATTTTTATAACGTAATACCCTGTATATTGAATTAAAATTAGATTCCGGTTTTGACGCCCTCTGCCGATCTTTTCTTGTGACTGTCATTTTACGACAAAGTCGTTAAGCTGACAACTGCATAAAATGGACTGTGTCGCTTAAAGAAAAATTTCGAATGACATCCTCTGTAATGGAAATCAAATTATAACTTTTTTACGTTTTTAAAATAATTTAGTCGTCACAGGCCGTTCTACCACGTTTTGGCCCACATGTTTCTATTCAATAAAGAATAATGAGGGATTAATATTGACAAATACCTTCATGGGACAAGTATAACTCTACATATAAGGCCTACGGTTAAAACTAAAAAAACCGAAGACAAGGACTTTTCTTTGAGATCCTACTCATGCGGCAAACACCTGCGAAACCAACTTTTATTGAAGGTGTACAACAGCATTCGACAATCGAGTTATGTTATGTGTACTTTCTTTTAGCAGTAATTAACAATTTTGTAGATCTTGATTTCGTGAGTCATTGTGTTGACACGATTTGCTACTCAAATTTATTTTAGGCTCACTTGCCGGGGAAAACGTTTTCTTCGACCAAGTAGGTACTGGATTGTGGGTAAGTTTATTTAATTAATTTATCGCTGTCAGAAAAGTCACTCACAGAACTTTGGCTAGTGTTAATTCCGTAATTACTATCATTAAGGTAGTTTCATTAATTAGTTTGTGTGTATCGCATGCTGTGTACAAACAATATTCACTACGAAATTTTCTTTGCTGTTCGCTTCGACTTAACCTACATATGTATTGTGTGTTGCCGATACTGCTCGCATCTATCCACTGAGAATTAGATATAATCTTGTTAATCATCTACGTTACTAAATTAAAGTTTTTATACCTGTTAATCTTTCTTTTATGATAACATACCTTTCTCTTTTATTGTGGTTACCCGAATATCAGAGTAACAAGGATTACAAACCTAAAAATTCGTAACAAACTTGGACCGTCTGTCTTGATCGAGGCAGAAGTGTTAATTATAAATGATCTGGCGCCCTTACTTATTATTCTCTTGAACCTCCCCTATCTCCGACTGTGTGAGTTGGCCGTGCAAGGTTCGTAAGACCTAAAGCTTGTAACAACTACGGACACGCAGATCTGGTTATGAGGAGTTAAGTAAAAATTTTGACTTTCTTAAGAAACTACACCGTGTGAAATCTAAATCAAATCAATGAAAAAACCAGAAATCTTACAGCTTTATATCTGGGGTATTTAAATTTGAAAAAAAAGTATCTGCACCTGCAAGTTAATTTTTTGTCGAATGCGGTTATACAATTATTGTCACTGAAGCTATACAAAAACTTACCGGTAAAAAGTTTTTTGGACATTTATCCATACATGGGAATTGCGTTTCGAATGCTTTTGTGTACCCCAGCGTCAAACTGTTCGGTAAAACGTTTGTTTTCTGCGCTAAAGCGGGCAAAAAATTTGTTAAGATCTACCACAAAAAAAGCTAAATTTACTCTCTATAATGTACATAGAGTCAAAAATAATGCAATCTATGACGACTGTTGATGTGACTTTAGTGACATATATAGCATAAACAAAGTCAGTTATCAAACATATTTTTTGTAGTAGTGCATTTTATTTGCTAAACTTCCAAAATGGTTTTGAGATAGGGTGCCCCAAATGTCAAGTGCCTAAAGACTCTGGCTCTTTAAGTTAGAGGCAAGTTCTGTCTATCCTTGTTCTTTCAAAATAAATTTTATTAAACGTCTTTTTAAATCTTGTTATGTGTTTTGTCTCAGTAACCTGTTTTTCTTTTCTTTATTGTCATTATTTACGCTATTTTATATTTTCGTCCATTAAAAAAAATGATATTGATTACTCGATGATTATAATATAATTTCTGTCTACAATATTACTTTGCTTATATTACAAATATAAATTTTTTTAGTGTTGTGTTAGTTCCTTGTAAATTATTTCAAAAAATGTAAATCTTAATGTAATTGAACTTGACAACTTTTAATAAGCTTTATTTTAAAAGCTTTTTCACACCTAATTGTTTTCGTAAATTTGTATAATTTAATATCAATTAAATACGCTATTTGTAACTACGTTCAATTTATCAAACTTTTTTTTCTAAAATCAAATTAATTGAACAATTTTGTAATTACTGCTACATTAATTTTTGAAAACAATTTTCTATTAACTTTAATTGATGTTGATCAAGCGCCAATTAATGCGTTTGTTGGCGTATATAGAAACAATTGTAATTTAAATTAAGTTAGAGTTTTTTCAATTTATTAATGTTTATAATAGAATTACATAGAATCAAAAATAATTAACAATAATTTTTTAAATAAATAAAATTTTAGTTTAAATAAATAAAAATTTATGCCTATGCCTATTTATTGACATTTTTTTGAAGATTTGTAGTTTGTTTTTTTTGGGAGGAAGGAGGTTGTTTTGGCATCACAAATAATTAATAGCAATAGTTGAATAATTTCAAATAATAAGTAAACTAGAATAACTACTTAAATTGATTTTACCTTAAACAAGTATGAAATATTGTAATAGTAATTTATGTCACCAGCGACGAAAGTTAATCATAATATAACGAATATTAATGCGGCCGTAAGCCGAGTTCTGTATTGAGAGTAAGTTATGCTATCAGACATTGTTTTTTGTGCAGTTTTTTGCAAAATTTAATCTTTTTTTAATTAAAAAAAATAATATTGAAACTATGACAAATTTAATGCTGGCAATGCATTTATTGACAATCAATATAAAATTTAATGGTGTACTTATATTATTATACGTAACATACGTAGTAACTAATACTACTAACTTCAGAATCTGTAATACTCTAGTATTTGAATTCATAAAATTTTTAAAAAGATTTTTTTATCTTTAAAATTTTTTTACAGATTTTGTATTTTTCATCACACATTTTTATTTAAAAAATAATTGACTACGAAAAGATACATACATAACAAAAAAAAGAGAATAGATATGATTGTAAGCCATTGAGCAACCGTGTACCAAATGCTGTTCCAAACTGTAAACAAGCAAAGTATAACTATATACAAACAGAAGGTTCGTTTGTCTTGCAGTAAGATAAAGAATAAAAAGCAAAAAGTATTCATTAAAAACTTAACAAAAAAAAGTATCAGTGACAGAAAAATGGGAGAAAGCAAACAGATAGCATTTAATCTATAAGCAACAAGATACCGACCGACGTACTCAAAGACTTAAACTACCAAAACCAAAGGACAACCAACCACCAGAAGTATAGCAAAGGTGGAAACCAAAAAAAAACTGGTGTGGCCACCACACGACTTTCTTATAAGGAATGATGAAGAAATGTATTTTTATAAGGTTATGTTGTCATAAAACCACTTTGAAGTGATATGTTTGTATTAAAAACGATTAGTAAATCGCCAATTAACCAGACTTTTGTGCAACCGGCTGTTTATTTTTTCTAAAAAAAAAAATTGTCGCAGGCAGGATTCGAACCTAGATTATATAATGGATTTTATTTGAATAAATTGTTAGGAAGAATTATCTTTATAAGAAACTGTAAAAATAATTCGAATAATTTACATTCGTACAAATATTATATAAGAAAAACTGTTAAAAATGGCGGATACACCCACTTCCGGTTTTTTATCAGACCCATATTTTGATAGAACCGAGAGAATATAATAAGCCAGCTCCATATCAAATTTCAAGTTACTAGCACTTTTGGTTCGAGAGTTATTGCGGGTACAACGTTACAGAAACACACACACACACACAATGTAAAAAAAAAGAAAGATTAAAAGAAGGAGACAATAAAACACAACCAGAAATTTTGAAACGAGTAATAAATAACTTTACATCTCTAAAACAACTACGATTTTTACAACAGCTTGCTAACTAGAACAAAATAAATAAGCAATAAAAATCAACAGTCGTTGAGGTAAACTAAGCGCTTTTTGTGATCGACAAACTGCACACTAGTAAACGTACTTTGTCGCTTTAGTTATCATATGAGGTCAATAAAAATTACGCAAAAAAGTAACGTCTTGGCAACACTACAATGGCCGAAAGTAGAATGGACGTGATGCTCGTGAATAATTGGTTTACGTTGGTCTTTTGAAACTACTAACCCTTTAAAAAAAAACGTGGATCACTAATCAACAAAAAAACGCTGACGCTTTATACAGTAATGGATTATACCATTGGTATTTAGTAGGGCCGATTATTCTCGATAACGATGACAAACCAATCAACAAATCAAACAAAAAAAGAAAAGAACGCAAAGGTTTACCTTCATTAGAACTACCATAAACACCAGTATTAGAATCAAAGGTAGATACAGAAAAAAGAAGTGCAGAAACATCAAGACGAAATGAAACCGAATTAGACACAAAGTAAGAAGTGGTGATTCTTCATCTGAATATTTAACTCAATTAAACGTAAAACAAGAAACTAATCAAAATAGCAATGCAAATCAGAAATCTGCTAACACGTGTGTGACTAGAAATTTAATAATCGAAACAATCTGAAAATAGACGAGTCGATAACCAACAACCATAGAACAGTAAAAGCAAGGTCGTGCGACAATATAAGAAACGTAAAGCAACACTCTTAGTAAATCGAGACAAGTAATAAATAATAAAAAACAAATCAAGAAAAGAAAAAATGAATTATAATCGCACACAGAATAATAAAACTTCACGTTGGGCGCCAAAATGTTTTTACGGTAAAACTAAGTTAAAGTGCGATTACTTACCAATAACTTAATTACCACAACAAAAACAGCAATAGCTCAGAATTTTGCAGAAGGAAATGGGGAGTAATTATTAAGATTTAGCTTATAACTACAAATCTAAAGTGATTACTCAATCAGAATCAGAGCGCACTGGTGATAATTTTAACAAATAATTATTCATAATCTGTTTAAGCTAAACGTCATCATCATGCTTATATCTAAAGGTTCGTATCTACGATTAATACCAACACAAGCAATGAGATACAAAAAGAGGTTACTTACGGTTTTTCTGACATGCAATTAGCGCTAATCACATATCCAAAATATCTTTTTAAAATGCTGAAAATTAAACTAATAAATATAGAATGGTATCAAAAGTAAACTGCAAATATTTCAGCAAACGATTAATATGCATAAAATGCATTAAGTTTCCAAGAAAGCTTTTAAGAGATAATCTACAGGGGTGCCACCAAATCTTTGGTACTAGCTGCTCCAGAGAAAAATGTTAAAACGGTGTTTTCAATTTGCTCATCTTATGACACGATTCTATTTAACCAGTATGACTTAATTATTTATTCCGGCATCCGTCCATGTTTTAAGTATCAACCTAATAAACAATTAATTAGATAATAGTTAACAATTTTCTGAGGTAACCAACACGTGAAAATGGCTAAACTTGCTGTTAGAATCAAAGAAAAATTAAATTGCGCCGTAAAATAGAAAAGCATTCTTACCCCAGCGATCCTTTTACATGCAAAACATCAAAATCATAAATGATTTACACATTAATAACGTTGAGGTTCTAGGTTCTAGGTGGGTATCATTAAGCATTGCGTTAACACAACGTGGAAGAAACTGAGAATGAACTATGAGCAAATCAATTTTATAAAACGTATTTTAATAATGGGCAAAATTAATACAGCGCTAAAAACATTACCAAGGTTTCCTAACATAGCAAGGTTTCAATATTTATGTGGCTAATTTTAACCATAAGTTTTCTAGTTAATAAGCTCCGACAACGATCGCTCGTTATGTATGGTTTTATATATATCGTATAGTCTGCACTGGTTTGTGTGCCGACTATGGTTTCTAAATTCGTAGCATTTATGATCTTTACAAGTAGGGATAAGCGGAATATAAAAAAAACGTTTATTTTTTGTTTTTTTACTTATTTGAAATTGCGCGAACGTCTTTGTATCAATGCTAGTCCCCTACATGTAAGAAATTTTTCTATCTGCTGAATTTTCTATGTTTTTATGTATTACGCTTTTAGCGGATGTGCTAAGAAAGACTTATTTAAATTATTAGTCAAATTAAACAATTTAGTTAATTAGGCGACGTTCCCAGGCATGAAAGCAATTCTAAAATAGCGTGGTTAAGTTATATTTTACCTTTTAGCAAGTTTCGTTAAACTACCACACGGTTTTTATACACGAAACTTGTGGAGTCTACATTTATGAAATTAATATTTGATCAACTAGTTCATTTACCAAGCTGTCGCGAAACGAGTCGACAATTAATAATACTAAATCGCAAGTAAAAAACTATGAGCACAAAAACTTACCCTAACCGACAATTCTTTGTCACAAGTAGCAATGTTCTACTACTACTTTTAGGTTTAAAAATGATGGTATGCATAAACTTACGTACGACGGTTTTAACTGCGTTCAAACAAACGAAGAAACTTGACGAATTTCACGGAAACCTACTTAACGACAATATATAAAGTTAAAAATAATTCAAAGTTTGCTACTAAGATTGTAAAATTGAGTCAGTATGCGTTACGTTGTGTTTACATAAAAAGCTGACAATTAGTTTTAAAATTGAATATAATTAAATAAAAGCAAAATTATATAATACGCACCAGGCTATCCGATTAGAAAACTAAATACAATTAAGAAAAAGCATACGATATGATCAGTAATGTGCATCAAGCTGACTGATTAATTACATAAGTAAAACAATTAAAGGATTATACGATACTTTAAGACTTCAAAAGAAGGTGCGAGTCATCTTTTGTCATCTATTTAAATTTTATTAGAGTCTATCACATATAGCGCATGTTGGTATTAAATATAATTATCTATATGGTGTCTTGTCTGATTCAAAGATACTGCATTACTGTTATAGACTGTGATATTTTACAACGAATTTATAATAATCTTAATTATTATTGTTCTACCTCTGATTATCTTGTGGGAAATAAATATATTATTGTTAGAACCTGTGTTTTGCAAATTTGACATATTTAAACAAGATCTGTACTTAGTAATATTTAATCGTTTTGGCGTCTTTAACTTACTGTAGTACTAACACACTGAAAGAAATTGTTAACTATTACCCAATCATTTCTTTTTTTGAGGTCGGTTATTAGAACTAATCTCATAGACTCGGTGGCACATCTGTAATTTATTAGTTAAAAGGTCTTTTAATAGATTAATGCGTTATGTTTTTGATGAAATGTTTGCAACTTTGTCATACAATTGTATATCCATTTCTTAAACTTTTAAAAATTTTAAAAAGATATTTTTGATATGCCATTAACTAATCGCATGTCAGAAAAACCGTAAGTAACCTTTTTATATTATTTTGTAATTTGTGTTGGTATTGATTGTGGATACGAACGACTTAGAGATACGCAGGCTATCACGATTAGCTTATGCAGATTTTGTTTTGTAATTAAATTATCACTAGTGCGCTTTGCTTTAGACTACGCAATCGCTTTAGTTTTGTATTGATTTGTATTCACCAACCTATATTCACTAAATGCAAACTGCAAATAATCACTAACTTTAATTAAAAACTCATTATATACTTATTGAAAATTTACTTTATTATTTTTTATTCTTTAAATAGACTCATTGTTAGATTTGTGTTGTTTGATTTAATTTACCTTAAGTGTAGTCAGGTGACAATGGGCATCTGGAGTAGTACCAAAAGTTTTCTGCAATAAATTTTTAAAAACATTTTTGTTGTAATCTTTAAACAATACGTAAAGAACAGAAAGGAAGAAATTAAAAACTTAGTAGCAAGCGCTTTAAAGTTGGCTTCTTTGCATTAAAAAATTGTGAACCTGTAAGATCTGATGCAATTCAGACGAACCCTGTGAGCTCCGTATTTTTACGCTCAACAAGTCTTTCACCATTAGATTATTTCACATGAATATGCAAATGAATTTTGTGGCTATTTAGTGGAAGCTGAGTAGGGGTAAGCCGTTATATTACTTTTTATTGGGGGTTTAAGGTGTGTAGATTTTGATCTGTCGTGTGTTAATTTTCTTGTTCTCGTTCTTTTTTACATATTTTTCTGCTATTTACTATAGAAAATCTTATTTTGAGTATTGTAACGAATTTTAAAACTAATTTATTTATGCACAAAACTACACGTTTATAACTACACGAACTAATTAATTCTAACGATTTTTAAGAAAAACACTTACCCTAATTTAAATTACAATCACTCGAGAAATAAAATTCCCGGATAACTTTTGTTTATCTAAAAAACTGACACTTGCTTACATTAAAGTCACGTACGTTTATACTCCTTTATGTTTATCTTAATCACGCGTTAATCACTTATTATTAAACACTTCCGACTTCGAATAACTGCCCTATGATTCGTTTGTACCGCTTTTATATATTTCCGCTACCTTTCGAGAATTTTCTATATTCCTTGTTGAACGTTTTGGAAAATGACAATAAGTTTGTGAACGTTCTTGAAGCCGACAAAAACTTCGCAAACGTTTCAGTATGTTAATGTACAAGAGTAAAGCAGAGTAATAAAAAAAAATTGTTTTTGTTATTGGTTAATTTTTTTTAACACTTGCGCGATCCGCGATGTATCACAAGTTAGAAATGTTAACACAGTTAACCATTCCTGGAAAAAATTAAAATAAGAAAACTTGCATACAACAATTAAAAGAAAAGTCGTAGATGGTTAGTATGACAAAATCAGCAGCTCTGTCATGATTGCAGAAACGGGAGTGTCACAAAGATTTATTTTGGGTCTAATATCAATAATTTGTCTAAATATTGCAAATATACTTTTTTGCTGAAGACACAGTGACAATTTTTTCAGATTTCTTCTAGTATCAAGTTTTTAGTAACGAATCACTAAAGATGGAACATATAAAAAATGATCTGAACTGACTTAATTTAATTTTGAGTTTCGTTTTTCTTAACAGTTATTGGACAACTAGCAAAATCTCATTACTTGGTGGTTTATAAAATGAGCTGTTCTATGTGATCCAATCAGCTCAAGTAAAAGTGATCAGCTGGTAATGTTGTTTGTTATAGAATAGAAGCGTTTTTTGTTTACTAAATTTCGAATTCGGAATTTGT
The DNA here is from genome assembly GCA_035610365.1 of Aquatica leii. Classification (NCBI taxonomy): domain Eukaryota; kingdom Metazoa; phylum Arthropoda; class Insecta; order Coleoptera; family Lampyridae; genus Aquatica; species Aquatica leii. The sequence goes on along the minus strand of CM069435.1, from coordinate 96,725,406 downwards.
TTAAATTAAACACATTAAAAGATATACATAAGAGTAGTTATATGGGGCCGGTTCTAGCACAAATTTTCGCGCGTTTTTAAAAAAATTTGAATTTCGTGTAAGTTCGGTTGAGATCGTATTTTCTTCGACTGTGTTTGTGTGCGCTCATAATTTTCAGACCGATGTATAATTTTAACTTACGGTGTCGAATTACAACTTCCGGTGCCCAATTACAACTTCCGGTGCCAAATTACAACTTCCGGTTTCGAATCACAACATCCGGTGTCAGTTTTCAACTTTCGATGTCGCACTACAACTTCCGGTGTCGGATTTCAACTTCCGGTGTCGGGTCGCAACTTCAAATTCCAACTTCCGGTGTCGAATTGCAACTTTTGGTGACAAATTCCAACTTCCGGTGTTGAATTACAGCTTCCGGTGTCAGATTGCGACGTCCGGTGCCGAATTTCAACTTCCGGTATCGGATTTCAACTTCCGGTGTCGGATTGCAACTTCCGGTGTCAGGTTACAACTTCCGGTGTCAAATTTTATTTTTCTGATAAATCAACAAATTTTCACATTTGAATTTGGTGTACGTTTGCTAAATTCTCCCACCACATACGATCTTGTTGCATTCGAATGTTTTTGGTAGGGATGGAATTGCATGTATATAAATGTGGAATTTGTGATGATTTAGTAGTAGTTTTTTAATAACTATCATTTATTTAACAATTATAACTAATTTTTAAAAAATTAAGATGGAATTATTCTTTGCAAATTTAAACGAGACATCTCATTTGGTTCCTTATATGAGTGCAAGAAGTTTATTGATAGATGAACGGTATAGAATCAAGTGTTTTAGTAAAATTGATGGTCAATATGGAGAGCAAGTGATTATCCAGTGCCAAGATTTTAAAGTACCTCTACCACAAAGATTTGTGAGCAAGTTTTCGATTGAAGACATAAACCAAATTATTAAAGTGATTGGTTTGGGAAAAAACATCTATCTCGTGAGCCGAGGAATCGTTGGTGAAACAACAAACATTGAATTTGTTTCAGAGTGAAAAACAAATGACTCAAAAAAGAGTATGCATTAGAAAAATTTATAAATTAAGGTTAAAATTATATTTGGCATGTTGAGAAAAGTTATCAACTAAAATTAAGATGTATGAAATAACTAAGAATCTAAAAACTGTAAAAATAAAGTGAACAATAAATGTTTAAATAATTATGTTTTCTTTCATTTTTATAATTATTTTATCTGAAGTAAATTTTATATTGATATAAAAAACAATATTTGATATAAATTCAAACTTGAAATGTAATGGGAAAAAAATTAAATAAGCAATTAAGGAACGTGAGTAATAAACTTTAAGGTGTTTTGGTAAATATATAAATACAGCATTTTTTATTTACACAGTTTAAAAAACCTTAACATTAACATGGCTATAGTAGTAAAATTTGTCTGTCCAAAATGTAAAGGTGAGACGGACATGGAAGGTACTCGATGTATAATGTGTTCCGTTCATGAAATAATCAAAAGTCAAGGAGGTAAACATTTTTCATCAAATTAGTATATAAAAAAAACGAACAAAAATACATTATGTATCAAAATTTATTTAAAAAAAAATTACAATTAATATTCTTAATAATTTTTTATAACATAGTAGTACATTAAATAAATACATACACAAATAAACAAAATAAATTTACACAAAAAATATTGGGTATGATCCAGTTGCATTCGGATTGAGGTCAGCCAATGATGGTCGGGAAAGTTCATATTTAGATGGCGTGAATTTCCGATTTGAAGTAAGCAGGTTTCAGTGTTTTTCATATATAAGCAGTTTGTATTTAAATTTGATTTATTAGTATTTTATGCAATACTTTTTTTATTTATCCAGCTGTTATGAGTTTCATCAAAGCCTAACCATTTTACATACATTTTAGTACCTTTCTTTCGTAAAATTCTTTCAATCAAATACGTATCAGAATGTTGAACTTTTTGTAATTCCATTTCATAAAAACCTCCTAAGATATCATCCCCTTTTATGTCTTTTAGCAAATAGGTAGTTGGGTTAATTAGTTTAACTTTTCTAATTATGAAAATTTCATTAGACCAATTAGGAGTATAGCCCTTTTCAAATGCATTCCTATGTTTACTAATCCTCACATGATCTCCCAACGAAAATTTGTTATTTTTGCTTGCTATTTTTATATGTGAGTATGTAGATTGTAATATGGATTTTTCGTTTTTTTTGTTAACCATCGATGGTTTCATTTTAATCGTTCGATGGAAAGTGTTATTGTATTGATTTGTAATATCATCTAATATGTGTATCCATTTATAGTTTCCTTGTAAACTAAACCGTTTCCACATTATGCTTTTCAAAGTTCGATTAAGACGTTCTACAATTGATCCTTTTTTGGTACTGAACGTACTAGTTGAACTTATAACAATTTTTTTATACATTGCACTCCGGTTAATAAAAACATAGTGGGACTTTTGATAATAATAACCGAATGACAGCAAAAAATAATATTAAAAAATACAAATAAATGTTGTGTAACGCTTATTATTAAAACTAATTTATTTATACTAAAAATATGTACACGTTTATAACTAACCGAACTAATTAAATCTAAGGATATTTAATATAAACACTTACACTAATTTATTATTATTATTATTATTATTTTTAAGTCCGCGGATAACTTTAGTTTAACTCTTATTGTTTACTTTAAAGTCACGTACAAGGTTATACTCCATAAATTTATCTCGAACACACGCGTTAATCACTTATTTACTTAGACTTGAATAATCTTCTTAACACTGCCGTCTCCACACTACTGCAATAACTGCCCTATCATTTGTTTGTACCGCATTTATACGTTTTGGCGAAACGTTCGTGAATGTTCTATATCTTTCGGTGAACGTTCTGGAAATGTATAAAAACCTCGCGAAAGTTCTCGGACTTGAAAATAATTCCTCGTACGTTTCAGTAGTTTGGTTCGAAAGCAATAAATGCATGCAGCGTGTGTTTGATTAGCAGGTTGTTAATTTAGAAACTAAATTAATAGCATCAATACAAGCAAAACATTTCAAATAAATATAACTTTTGAAAAAAACAAAAATTTGAGCTAAATAAATTAAGAATTCGTATGTGTTGAAGTAAATAGTTTTTTGACACCGTTTATAAAAACAACTCATAAGTACTGTTATCACATAAGACGTAGTTAAATTAAGTTGTTATTCTAAGAACTGAACATAATTTCTAAGTACACACTAAAAATACAAAATATTGTTCGTGTTTAGAACATAAACCGAAATTATGATTACAATAAGCGATGTTTTTCTATGTAGTAGACTTGTTCTTTAATAAAATGATAACAGTATCCGACTGATAACATTATCTGTAATAATAAGCGACGTGCACTGTATCTTTTTTATACCGAATGAACTAATTTTTTTCAACTTACTCGCTATATTAGAAACGTTACTTAACATTTAGATTACACGTAAATGATACATAGTTAACGATACATTAAGTACGTATATACCACCGTTATTAATCATTTATAACTAAAGCAACGCATTAATAAGCTAAATAATAAATAGACGTTTAATGTTGATAGACACTTAAATACAAGCAAACAAATAAACAAGACAAAGTAAACAAACGATTAATTTTAATTCAACCGAGCTAAGTGCTGAAACTTTAAAACGGCTGCCGATTTTAGCTTGTGTTTCAAATTGTTATAAATTCGTTGAAAAATATTACAATATTAAATCTGATTTAGTTGCTCATGCGATAAAAAAAAGCTTTTCTAGAGCTTTGATTAATTAGAGCTCTAATATCATATTTTCAACTTCATCAAATTGTAAAAACGTCTATAAATAAGTAAATTCAAAATAGAAAAAACCTATAAATATTTTAAACGTTTTAAAAAAGATTTTAGGTTTTTTTACATGACGTTAAATTTGTTTGCATTATTTTCTAAATAAGCCTCGTATGTTTTTATTCTTTATTAAACTTATTTACGAGTATTGATTCTAGAAACGTATTTTTATAATTTAAATAATAAAATAAACGATTGAACTAATTTTATTACTTAGAAAAACTGTGCCTTACGTTAATTTTTTTTTCTTGTTACAGTTCGAGCTTTGGCTGCAAAAGGAACGGCAATTCCAATATCGGTTTTAGACGCCGTTCCGGATTTTGTTGGAAATATTCAAAACGTTACAGTCGCAATTGGGAGAGAAGCTATATTGACTTGCAGAGTAAACGATCTAGGACATTACAAGGTAATTTTTTTAACGTCCTGCAATTCGAGTTTCGATGTAACAAAACTCATTTTCTACGTTACATCGTAAACGTACACATATTTAATAAAGTTCCAATTGTGATTTTATTAAAAACCGTAATTGCAATTGTTGTACAATTTTTACGGATCTATTAGCGCAATCGCATGTATTCGTGTGATTCGATTTACATTGGGTAATAAAGTTGAGCAAGAATCTGTAGTTGCTTATAACGTTATTATTAGTTAATATATTTAAGAGTTTATAACTGTTCAAATTAACAAAAACATTTAATTTCGTTGTTTTTGACGCTAAAAGGTTATTGATTGATTACTTACGACCACTCCCGGAAACTTTGAATACCTTAATACGGTAAAAACGCTTTTTTGCCATCACATAATTTCTAAATAGTTTCTTTATCTGAGAATTTGGTGAGTATGGCATCTTATGAGTTTTAGCAGTTTTGTTATTTTTTAAGTTTTTATATTGTCATAATTTTTACTAATTTATTTGTGCTATTGCATGTATATCGTGTGATTTATGTTACATTGGGTAATATAGTTTTGCAACAATATGTAGTTGCTAGCAATCAATAAAAACTAAAATAACAATTTGTGTCTTTATTTACGTATTTGTTCTAAATAATAATTCGAAGTAAAATTCACGCCAGCACTGGTTTCTCGACGGCACTATGACAGTTTACGAAAAAAAATCGCAAAAAAAGCAGTTTAATAGTTGCAAGTAAAACTTTGCAAGCCATGTTCTTTCAATACCATAAAGTTTCTTTTAGCAAGTCTGCTAGGGTTTGAGACGGCTTTATCTTAACAGTTATTAATAGAGAGAATCGTACTTCTTGCTGTTGATGTAGACAACGATCCAATAATCTCGAGACGCTTATTTGGTGAAGTTTCTATATGGCGATTACTGCTTTAAGCCTGAAGCAAGAAGTATTGTATTGGAAAACCACTTTCTTATTTGTAATTTTATATCTTTAGCGTGTGTTGCTTGAGTTCACCGTATTAATAATTAATTTTTCTAATTTATAACATTTAACATTTTAATCGCAGATTACACTAAAATTTTACTTTTAGTAGTAAATAATGAAACGTCGTAACCTTTTTGTGATACAGCTGACCTAATACCCGTCAAGTTCCTTTGAATCAATTTGATTATAACTTAGCTAGATTTAGGCGCACAATCGTCGTATGTAAGCTTGCATATTACACATTTTGTCGACTGATAAATACTTGAGCACACTCAAATTCTTATTCAAGGTCATCATCAAGTATGAATGCAAACTGAAAACTGATACTAAACAACTTATACGATTCCATTTTATGCCTTTCGATATAATCCTATGCCGTTAAAGATGAACAATTTTTCGGCTACTTATCAAATACTCATGGTTCGTTTTAGAAATAAATTGGCTGATCTTACTTTTCTTGTACATCTTAATAACCACTTTGTCGGATCATCGTCAAGATTTCCAAAGAGTCTTTAATCAATTGACACTTCTCAAACTTGGCTTAAAACAAAGAAAATGCGTTCTTCTGTAAAATACTTAAACCCCATCGTATCAGCTGAAGATAAACGTTTAAATCCTTCCAAGTATGTTTTTTTTTAGAAGGAGGAAATCCATCATGAACACCTCGCGAGAAGATATTTCTATTCCGCAAGATAGTGCAAGACTCTTACCGGCTAAAACCTCCTCCTTATTTCCTATTTGTTGACAGAGGTCGAAGGAATCGCCTATTGGCATTCATCTTCGCCCTAGGGTTTAGGTTGCTTCTTTGTCCCGTGTAATTGTTTATTTATTTTTGTTTTTTTTTCTCGTTTTGTCGCTCTTCCTTTTCTTTAGTTTGTATAATATATGTGATCATTTTATTAATTTTGTTCTATTGATCTTCATTTTTAGCATATGGTTTATTATGTTTTGCTCGTTTACTTCGATTTTATTTTCATCCATCAGTTCCTTTCTTACGTAATTCAATTTTTTGCATTTGAATATTGCGTGTTCTGTTGTGTCTTTATGTTGGCAGTATACACAGTTGTCGTCGTCAGTTTTTGAATCTCTTTAAATAAGCTTTAAAGCATACGTGTCCGGTCAATACCTGCGTAACTGTTGTACCACGATTTAATGTCTTTGTCCATTGCCCTTTGGTGTTATTCTGGTTCACTTTTCCTGCCATTTGTCTAGGGTGTTTTCCCTTATTATTGTTTTTAGCTATTCTGATTCCCGCTTTCCTTTGGACTCCTTCTATTTTTATCTTGTATTTTTCTTTTTCTGTCAATTTTCTCCAAATCTTCTATCCATATAAGACCATAGAGCTTGCCACCAGTAGTTTCCTCTTGTTAGTATTGGGTCCGTCTATATTAGGCATGATTTTGGCTAACGCTGCAATAGCCTTATCCGCTTTTTTTATGGATTTGTTTGTGTGCGTTTTCATATTCCAATTTCTCCCTATGTGAACTCCGAGGTACTTTATTTTATTCTGGCTTCTGATAACTTTTTCTTCTATTTTTATGTTTATTTCTTTAAATGTATTTGTGCCTTCTAACACTATGATTTCTGTTTTTTCACTGGCCACTTGCATGTTCTTCTCTTTGATTTTTCTCATAAGTATTTGTATAGTTTGATTTAGTTTTTCTTCCAGTTCTGTTTTGTTTTTTCCTGTTCGAATTATTGCTAGGTCATCTATGTATGCAATTGTTTTGCACCCCATAGGGAGTTTTAGATGTAACATTTCGTCGTAGAATATATTCTACAGCGTGGAGCCTTGTTGCACTCCACAGATCAGTTGTGGCTTAGTTTTTTTCCCCCGATGGTTATGGTTCTATCTTCTAAGTATACCTTGATAATTTGTATTAGATATCGTGATTTTTTTTGTTCATTTCTTTGATTGTTTTCCTCCAGGGAACTTCGTTAAATGCGTTTTTAACGTCTATTGTAACTATAGCTACAACGACTCTTTGTTCCTTGCTTTTCTTACTAGTTCTTTAATTTGTTCTAATGCAGTTATTGTGGATTTTCCTTTTCTAAAGCCGTGTTGGCTGCTTGATATGTTGTTTTTTTCGGTTCATTCGGATACTATTCTTTTGTTTATGATTTTTTCATACAGTTTCTACAGTATTTATTAGACATATTGGTCTGGGTTTTTTTTGTCAGTATGAGTCTTGCTGTTTTCCAGCTTTTTGAAAAGTTGGTGTCTTTGATGAGTGCATCTAAGACTTTTTTTTATAATATCCGGTTTTTTCCAAGCTATGAGTTTAATAACTTCTGGTGGTACACCATCTGGGCCTGATGCTTTTTTGCTTCCGATATTTTTACCTGCTTTTTGTATTTTTTTAATTGTAATATCTGGAGTGTTTTCTGATGCTATTCTAGTTTTCTCCCATTTTTCATTCTTTCTTTCGCGATTTTTTCCTGCTATGTGTCTGTAATGTCTAATATACTTTTTTGATTAACTTGTTTATTGCAATCTTGTACGCCGTTCTCCATATGTCTCCATCTACCATTCGACACAGCTTTTTCCATGCTTCCTTTTTAGATTCTTCTATTTCGGTCTTTAGTATTTTTTAATTTTGTTTGTATGTGGTTTCCGTTTCTTGTATTATCTGGTACGGTAGTTTACATCTTCTTTCTCTTTGTAATTTTCTTCTTTCTCCTTAGCGCTAACTTCTTAGTTTTTTTATGTCATTATTCCACCAATATGCTTGTTTTTTGTTAGTTGTTTCTAGTAGCCCAAGCCTTTGCTTTTTTTTAATGCCTCATTCAAATTGTCATCGTCCTGTTGTTCTTTCATTTGCTCTGATTGAATTTTGGTAATGTCCTTTTCTTTTCCTTTTCTGTATTTTTATTCTTGTAATTTTCTTTTTGTTTCCGCTGTCGTGAATTCCTTATTTTGTATTTGGATATACATATATTTTTGTGATCGCTGAGATTTTTTTCGTTGCTGATCTTCCATTTTCTTGTTTTTTTTGTTCGGTTTCTGGTGACTAATGTGACGGCTATATAGGACGTCATACCTCTTTTTTCGAAGGTCGGTATTTTGCTATTGTTTAATATAGTTATTTCATTTGCGATTATCCATTCTACCGTTTATTCTTCTTTTTTATTGGTTTGTTTGGAAACCCACTCGTATGCCTTGCTGTTATCTCCTCCGATGATTTTATTTTTTTTTGTTTTTTGTATGTCTTTTCTATTAGTTCTAAATATGTTGCTAGTTCCGCTGGCTTCAGTCTTAGTGTGGCATAGCGTTAGTATATTTTTAGTTCGTTTGTTTCTATCCTTCCTCTTTTCTGGTGTGGTACACTTTGATTTTATTTGTTGCAATATATACTGCTTTTTATCTACTATCCATTTATTACTTTTATTGGTCATTTTTAAAACCAATGCAAAATCTTTGTTTTTTTCGGCGCATTTTTGAACAAGCAGGTTCATGGCTGCTTTTCTTCTTCCCACATTCACTTAAAGTAGTTTATTCATAAATAAATAAAATAAATAAATAAAAGCTCTATAAATATATATAATTCTGCATTTTCTCTAATTTTATATTTTATTTATCGCAGTTATGTTGCTTTGTTCTCTTGCGTCTTAACCCTTTTCTGCTTTCTTAGATCTTTTAGTTGTGTGTGTATATGTTTACACCCACTTTTTTTAGCTCTGTGCCCAGACGTATTAGATAGTAGGCAATATTCCTCCTCTTCACAATCTTTTTGTGAGTGTCCCTGTTTTCCGCAATTGTGACACAGTGCTGTTCTATCCGTGCCCTTGCAGTGTATTGCTTTATGTTCACATTCTCAGGATTTGTAGCATCTTTTTATATTGTATTGTTCCTCTATATTACATTTAGTCTCTCCACTTTAGTATTTGCTTTCCTTATCATTTCGTTCGCTTCTTCTTCTATAACCCTTGCGGTTACCGTTTTGGTATGATTCCTGTTTGGTTGGAATTCAACAATGTGGATTGTGCTTTTTGCTCCATTTTCTTTTAGTGCTATTTTAACTGTTTTTTTATTAGTTAATATATCTATACCTCTTATTATTATGTTTTTTAACAAATGGTGTTTCCACCTCGTGGCAATTTCCACGTACTAAATATTAAAGAAAGAAGTATACTGCAGGTAAAACTAGTTGGTATTTGTTAGTTCACAAAATGACTGTTGTCAATTAAACATTGATCAAACAGTCGTATAAGAACCACCAACTGAAAACGTAGTAAGTAGTCAGTATAGTTGTGAAAAACTTTCTTTCTTTAGTGTTGTTTTTCACAAATTTTTTGTCCATCACAGTTGATGTACTTAAAATCTTTGGATCAGGTCAATTCACGACACCGACCGTCTTAAGTAGTTGACAGCGTCAAAATGAATACCACAACATGTCAGTAACCAGAAAGATCAGCAGAGGGCATCAAAACCGCAATCTAATTATAATTCGATACACAGGTATTACGTTATGAAAATTTCGCACGTAACAGAATTCCACCCCCTCCCCCCAGCAAGATAAACGCGTGGAGCGAGGATAACAAAACAAAAGCTAAAGTGAAGACAGAAATTTAGGCATACGCCAAGGATAGAACCCTAGAATTCACAACCGACCTAAAATACAATAACACCCAGCCCAAGAAGAAACGTAGATGAAAGAGATTTTCCCAATTTGCCAAGCATCACCAATCAGATGTGCCCAAAAGTCGCATGAAGCGGAATGATACTCCAAAGAACCAAAACTTCAACCAAACGAAGACAAGTATCAGAACAGGTACTCGTTGAAAGTCGACATCAGTCGTTACGCTATAAAGCAAGAGAACAACGCAGTCCTATAGATCTCACTTACGGACAATACTAAGCAAACCAAGAGAAAAAGAAGAAATACAGGATAGAAACAAGTTTAGACCACGGTAAAAAACAACGCCCTAAAATTTCTTGAAACACCAGCCCACGAATACAATTCCCGCCCTGAATATAAATCCGAGGAAATTCTTCGTTGAAGTGCCGGACCATTGTGTGCCGTCGAAGTCCTAATCACACCTCAAGCCCTCGCGACAAGATGTCAAAGCGCGTCGTTGGGACCACCAACGTTAGTTCACACAAGCGCACGTCACCGCAACCAGTACTCGCTTGCCCACCATAGTTTTCCTCCCACACAGGAATGAATCTGATCCACGCCCAGAGGGAACAAGGGAAAAAAAGAAATGAAGCATCCCATAATTTTTCCCTAAAAATGAAAGTAAAAAGAACTACAGCCCGCAATTGAAAGAAAGAAAACCAACGAAGAAATTTCAAGCAAAAAGAAGATTCTGATTAAAAGTCGACATAAGTCGGACTACTAAAAAAAGCAGAGAAAGCATACCAATTGCTGTCCCAAATTGGAAAGTATACTTCAAGACTTTAATGCCGACGAGCGGAATAGAAAACTCAAGAAAAGTAAAAAACCAAATTCAAAAACAGAAGAGAGAATTCTATAGATGACGTACCAATCCAAAAAGCCCGACTAAGCGGATATAAATATATACAGACGGAAAGGTAGTCTGTCCTGAAGTAAGATGGAGAAGAAAGAAACCAAAACAAAACTACTAGAAACTTAAGCAAAGAAAAGAATATCGGTAACAGCAAAATAGGTGGAACAATTGGGTAGCATCCAAACTACAACTAACAACCGACGACGTATTCAAAGACTTGAACCACCAAAACCAAAAGAAAAGAACAAAAACAATAGCAAAGATCGAAAGTCAAAAGCCCAAAAAGTGAACCAGCACTTACGACGCTTGCGACGCCGATGAAAATAAAAGAACGATTAGAAGGAGACAGCAAAGAATAGGCAGATAATTTTAATTTGATGTACAGGGTATTACGTTATAAAAATTTCGCACGTAACAAGTCCTATAATGTTAGAATCGATTACTCTTTTGGTTGCACAAATTTTGTAGCTGACTCGTTATCACGTTTTTCTGTATCAGAAAAGATCTGTATTGTTACCGTTGATCTGGCAGTCTAAACTGCTGAAACTATCCAAAGCGAGCAAATAGCAGATCTAGATCTACGAAAAGTAGTAGATTGTTTTGAACATCAAAATCCAAATATGCTTGACTTCAAGAAATAGACTGAGCGTGGTTACACGACGACCTATGGTATCCTGTATCGTTATTTTCTTGATTGAAGTAGCTGCATATCAGTTACATCCATAATGTTACTCTTCAAACTTGCAATAAATATAAGCTTGCATGCATCGATTTCCAAACTATAACCTTGACTACATAGAAAAAATTGGGGATGTATGATCGGAATGCGGTCAACGTAATTTAACAAATACATATCTTCGGGTTTTGAACCGCGTTGCATATTTAAACTTTTCACAAGATTTATAAAACTTAGAAAGCTTACAAACTTTAAAAAATATACAATATTTGACGTTTTGACAGTCATGTCGCTGTTTTCTTCAGAAAAAACTGAAACTGAAGGTATATGACAAGCTTTTAGATTACGCCGTTCCGGTCAGTGGTTTCTGACGGTTTCGTTTCATTAGTTTTCCTGAACCTGTTTTTGCATATTGGCGCTAGATCGATTCCATTATCCCTATTAAAATTGTTGTACTTCTGGATTTCAATGGCTTCCTTGTATAGTCTAGGCCAGAAATTTTGGGATTATGTAACATTGTGGCCTCTTCAAATTTTATTGTGTGACCGGTGTCTAAAAAATGTTCCGCAGCAGCAGATCTTGTGTTACGTTTCTTTGTATCCGCTGTGACGCTTACCTCGGACTGCACTGCTTAGCTGAAATAGAAAGCTAGTGGATGGAACGGTTCTCTGGCGCCAGATTTGTTTGAGGTGTTTACTCTCCTGTTTGACGGCACTGTCCGGGTAACTACAGTGAAGACACGGTTGTCCAGGGCTTCAAACGGACCTAAAAGCGGAGCGAGGCGACGGAAATAAAATACACAATAGTAAAACTTTATTTATTCTTAAAACCAACAATGAACGGTACAGAAACGGCGGTCACAACCAAGCAAGCGGAAGGTGACCTATAAACCAATGAGTGATTAGCGTGCGTTCGACAAGCGGTGACGTCGGTGACTAAGCGAGCAAGCATGCACTAGGGTAGCAACCTCCGTTGGTTGGATCGGTAGACGGGGTTTATTCAGATTCGTACTTGAGAGGGAGGAAAAGGGACGTGAGCACGGTACTGGAAAGCGTATCCACAGGCCAAAGCCAAACACTACGGAGACGACGTGTTGACGGCGTATTCGCAGGCCAAAGCCAAACACTACGAATACGACGCTCGGTACGGATGGGGAAGGCGTATCCGCAGGCCAAAGCCAAACACTACGAATACGACGTGGTGACGGCGTATTCGCAGGCCAAAGCCAAACACTACGAATACGACGCCCGGTAAAGAATAGAGTAGGGAAGAGCAGACAAGGAGGGGAGCGGTATCTCACCGGAGGTCCGGTTAATAAAAGCAAAACGGCTTACCCTAAACTCCAGCTGATGCACAGGAACCCCGGAATCTTTTACGATGCGAGCTCCAACTAGAACTAGCGTTCCTGCGTCGGGGTTCCGCTTTTATTTGTGACTCCGGAAGTGGGAGAACGGTTCAAGCGGGGATAACATGCGCTCTGACGGACTTATGTTCTTTTAATCTGGTAGCTATGTTGCGCCCCGTTTATCCTATGTAAGCCAGCCCACACGAACAAGGAATGTGGTAGACCCCTAGTTCCTCAAGTAGTGCTTTTCTTTCTTTTGATTTTAAGAAATTGGCGGCTATTTTATTTGTTGCAGTGAAGATCATTTTGATATTTTTCCCTCTAAGTATCCTGGTTATTGTATCCGTGCAACCTCTTATGTAAGGAAGAAAGTTAGTTGCCACGGGGTCTTCCTTTTTTGGTTTTTCCTTACTGTGTTTTTTAGTTGCTCGATATGTCTGCTTTTCTGAAACCGTTTTTTATTAAAGATCAAACGCCAACGTCTGCTTGCTCAATTAGCCTTTTTGAGCAGATGTAGAGACCAGGACATTGTCCCAGGTTTTCTGCAAATACAACATCATATCAAGACCAGAACGGGAAAGCATATACTGCGAAAAGCCGGCCGAGTCTTGTTAAGGGAGAGGATACACGAAACTAGACGCCAATTAACCCAGAAAACTACGGAGTTATTTTTAGTCCATTCACGACTGATCAACACAATAGATTCGAGAATCTGGGATTTGATCGACAAACTATATACGGAAAAAGCCGAAGAGATCCAAAAAGGTAAAGAAAATACAAATGGCGAAGTTTCAGAAGTTACAGGAAGTACAACATCCTTCACCGCCGAAATTAGAGACAGACAGGATCATCATCAATATGTCTGCCACCACGCTCAGTGAACCAGCAACGGCCATTTTATTCAAAGGATTAAATTTTGCTACCAAAATTTATACCAAAGGAAGAAATAGTGAGTTCATTAGAAAGCACACTCAGAACTCTACTATAACATATTCAAGAAGAGGTGAGGGTCAAAACAGCCGATATTCAGAAGAAATCTACAGCACCGAAATCCAACATCAATCAAGAGAAAAGAAATACTCTAATAGAACTTAAGTCCAGCAAAGAAATCACTGTACTACCAGGCAGATAAAGGAAACGCTTCTGTAATCATGAACACCAACAACTACTTAGAAAAAATCGATACTTTGCTACAAGACTCGGCGGGATCTCTAGAGAAAAAGTTTTCCGCCGCTGTAAAATCCGCAAACACGATCCCGGAACATCAAAAGAGACGACTAATTCCTACGATCTTCCAAAAATCCACAATCCAGAAGTACCGCTTCGCCCAATTGTGAGTGTTACAGGTTTAGCCACCTATCCTCTGGCTAGATCCATCACGCAAGAAATTCCCAGCACTTCGTCTCAAAAAATTAAAGAAATTAAATTGGAATCAGAAGACATTTTAGTCAGTTTTGATGTTACATCTCTCTTCACAAAAGTGCCACTACACACAGCACTAGAGATCATCAAGGCCAAATTACGAAACGCAGATTTGGATGAGGAGTTTAATGAACTAATTGAGCTATGCTTAAAGTCCACTGTTACAAGCTTTAGGTTTTACGAACCTTGCACGGCCAACTCACACAGTCGGAGATAGGAGAGGTTCAAGTAAATTTTACTTAAGGGCGCCAGATCAATTCTAATTAACACTTCTGCCTCGATCACGACAGACGGTCCAAACTTGTAACTAATTTTTAGGTTCGTAATCCTTGTTACTCTGTTATTAGGGTAACCTCAATTAAAAGAGAAAGGTATGTTACCATAAAAGAAAGATTAACAAGTATAACAACTTTAATGTAGTAACGTAGAAGATTAACAAAAGTATATTTAATTGTTCAATTCATAAATGCTAGAAAGATTAACAAGTATAACTAACAAGTATGATTAACAGGTGTAGAAACCTTAACTTAGCAACGTAAAATATTAACAGGAGTATGTTTAATTTCTCAATTCATAAATGCCAGACATATCGGCAACACACAATGCATAGGTTAAGTTACATCGAAATAGCGAAGCAAATTTTGTAATAAATATTGTCTGTCCACAGCATGCGATACACTCTAAATGATAATTGAAATTTGTTACGTACGAAATTTTCATTACGGAATACCCTGTATATGAATTAAAATTAGATTCCGGTTTTGACGCCCTTTGCCGATACTTTTCTCGTGACTGACATTTTTACGACGAAATCGTTAAGCTGTCAACTACATAAACGGGTCGGTGCCGAGGATTTTGAACTGATTCTTAAATTTTTAAGAACATCGCTTGAGATGAACACAAATTTATAAGGCGATTGTGAATTTATTACAATTCTTTCGGCACAGGGTAAGCTATTTTGTCTCCAATCTATTAAGATTCCTTCGTAATTTCTATATTAATGTGATAGCCGGTTCCACCACGTTGCAAGCATGGGTTGCTTTAAGCAATAATAAGGATGCATAAGTACTATTATTAAATATCGCTACCGAGCATATAAGCTGTTGTGAGAGCCTGCTACTTAAATGACAACAAGGTCTCGTCGAACAATGTGTCGGAGATGCTGATTTGGGGATAGAAGTCAATTGTGTTATCAACCACCTGTTCGAAATTACTACCTACAGCATTCGATACAACGGGTTTTTATATAACATTTAATGATTTATTAATACTGATTTTGTAGCTTCCTATTCTTCGTGAGTTAGTGTGTGACACGATTTGCTATTAAATATTTATTACAGGCCGCTAGCGGGGAAAACGTTTTCTTTGCGAAAGTGGACACTGGACTTTGAGTGAGTTTATTTGATTAATTTTTATATCGCTGTCACGAAAGTTACTCACAGAATTTTGGTTAACGATTAATGTCAGTGATTACGTTTCCTGTTTATATACCAATAAGGTAATTTCAATCATCATTTAACTTTTATCGCATGCTGTGTGCAAACAATATTTACTACTGTGCTGTTCGTTTCGACGTGACTTACAGGTGTATTGTGTGTTGCCGATACTGCGGGCATTCATGCATTGAAAATTAGATATAATCTTGTAAATCTTATGTGTTGCGAAATCAAAGTTTTCTACACCTGTTAATCATAATTGTTAGTCCTTCTAGTATTTATGGATTGAGAATTTAATATATATCTGTCAATTTTCTACGTTAACACATTAAAGTGGTTGTTAATCTATCTTTTATTTTTTTCTTTCTCCTGTAATTATCGTTACCTATTAACTAATTTTGGCTACTCAAACATCAGAGTAATCAGGATTACGAACCTCAAATTTAGTTACAACTTTGGACCGTCTGTCGTGATCGAGGCAGAAGTGTTAACTTGGATTAGATCTGTAGCCTTTAAGCATACTTCCCTTGAACCTCCCCTATCTCCGACTGTGTGAGTTGGCCGTGCAAGGTTCGTAAGACATAAAGCTTGTAACAAGTTACCTTATTGGTATGTAAACAGTAAACGTAATTACGAACATTAACATTAACCAAAGTTTCATGAGTGACTTTTATGACAGCGAAAGAAAATAATCAAACAAACTTACCCAAAACCCAGTGTTCACTTGCGCAAAGAAAACGTTTCCCCGTTAGCAGCCTGGAATAGATATAGCAAATCGTGTCACACAATAACTCACGAAGATAGGAAGCTATAAAATCATTAAGAATAATAAATTAAATGCGATATAAAAACCCGTTGTATCGAATGCTGTTGGTTGTAATAAGGAACAGATGGGTGGTAACGCAATCGCCTGGTGTACAAGAAATAACATCTCCAAAGTAATGCTTGTCGAGACTTCGTTTTCATGTGGGTAATATGTCCTTCCAAAATCTCACACGTTCGGTAACGGTATTCATCAATAGTAATTATGCTTCATTGTTCTTTATTGAATCGAACATAGGATTGAAGCGTGGCAAAACGGGCTATCAAATTAATACAGAAATTACGAAGGAATCTTAATAAACTGGAGACCAAATATCTTACCCTGTGCCGAACAGATTGCAATAAATTCGTGATTGACTTATAAATTTGCACTCATCACAATGGATGCTCTTAGAATCTTAGGAATCCGGTCAAATCTTTCGACACAGACCGTCTCAAGTAGTTGACAGCTTCAAAATGGCCTCTCAGTAACCAAAAAAGTCGGCAGAGGACGTCAAAACCAGAAACTAATTTTTAAGTCAATATACAGGGTACTCCGTTATGAAAATTTTGCACGTAACACCACGTACTTCTCATTCAACAATATTGTATACGAACAAATTGAAAAAGCAGCCATGGGATCACCACTTTCTCTAATCATCGCCAATATATTTATGGAGGATTTTGAAGAAAGAGCATTAAAAACCTTTACCTTTAAACCAAAATACTGGCTACGTTATGTGGACGATACATTTGTAATTTGGTCTTATGAAGCAGAAACACTACACAACTTTCTGGATCACATCAACCAGTTAGATTCCAACATTAAATTTACCATGGAAAAGGAAACAAACAGAAGCATTCCGTTCTTGGACGTGCTGGTCACTCGAAAGATGGACAACAAATTGGGGCATCAAGTATATAGAAAACCGACACATACTGACAGATACCTTAACGCCGAATTACATTATTATCCAGCCCAGAAGTTTTCAGTTTTAAAAGCTTTAGTACACAGGGCCAAGGCGATCTGTGAACCGAACACGTTAAAGACCGAGCTAGGTCACTTAACAAACGCCTTAATAAAAACGGTTTTAGAAAAGCAGACATATATCGAGCAACTAAAAAACACAGTAAGGAAAAACCAAAGAAGGAGGACCCTGTGGCAACTTTCTTCCTTCCTTACATAAGAAGCTGCACAGATAAAATAGCCAGGATACTTAACCCTTTCGTCCCTGAATATAAATATTATCTTAAGGATTAGTAACGAGTTACGATTTTGTTAATTTGGCGGGTGGTACACATATGTACCAACAGGGTTTTTATGTGGTACAAATGTGTACCATCAGGTGTAAAATAATTCTGCAATTATTTAAAAATATTATTTATTGCACACTAATAGAGCCAACTAATTGCTATTTTACGTGGTACAACATGAAGCAATCCTTACACAAAAGAATATTACATTCCTGGCAAATTGTCTTGGTCCGCTTCTGACGTTTCTGCTCAGTACACCTTGAACATCTTCTTCTTGTCTGTCCTTCCACAGGAAGGTGCAAGGGTACCGTACCGTACGTTTTCCTCTTTTTATTTGGAAGTCCTCTTTTAGGAAGTGGTAAGGAAGTATTTTGAATGCCCTCAACTATCAGTTCTTCTGCGAATGTTACGAGAAAAGAAAGGAGAGGTTTTTTTTATTTTCGCGTCTCAGGTCATTGTATATTATCCAACTATTTACAGCAGCCATGTTTAGGCAAGTGTAAAATACTTTTTTCCACCATTTATTTGACTTCCTATCATGATCGTATAAGCCTACAAACTGATCTGCTCTGTCAACTCCACCTATTTTCTAACGATAAAATGATACAACTTATGCGCATTCAATAACATGCCGTTCCCCCGTTTTTGTTTTTTTAGAAATTGTTGTCATATTAGGTTTGTGGCGATTACTCATAATAATAACTTCCTTTGTGTCCTGCCATTTAGTACATAACCCACTCTTAGTACATCGAAACGTGGACTGTCCACGCTGCAGTTTATCCTTCATTGTTGGGACATTTTTGCGGTTTGACATGCATGTTCTTAATGCAGCAAAGTTCAATGTTTCCAATAAATGAACACTAGTAAAAAATTTGTCAAAACAGAGCACCACATCTTTCTCTTTTTCCCCAAGGGTTAGTGAATCTTGATTTATTGGAGTAGAAGCTTGTTTGCCACAATAGACATTCAAATCGTATATATAGCCAGACTGGGCATCACATAGAAACCATAACTTTATTCCTCGTTTTGTAGGTTTGAGTGGCATGTACTGCTTTAGGGTCGAACGCCCTTTGAATTTAGTCATACTCTCATCGATGCTTGGATATACACTATCTTGGCGACATTTTGAAAATGTATGCTTCAGGCAGGACATGTGCTCATCAATATAGTAAGATTTTGATGGATTTGGTGGTTTCTCCGACGATGCAAAATAAATTTTTTAAACTAGTGTCATAAATCTGTCTCGGGACATTACTTTTTCGATTGCACGGTTGCTTAGAGATTCTTTTCCACTCCAATAGTGCTTAAGTCCAGGCAGTTTATTGTAGGACATTATAAATATACACCTCATCAATTTTTGAACTTCGCCTTTATCAGTGAGTTTTGCCTTATGTTTTCTGCCCTTGTTCATTATATTCAAGCGTTGATTTGTACATTCAACAATTTCTAAGTAAAGTGAGTGAGGAATAAGTTTATGAAAAATTTGCAGTGGGCTAAAAGTTGACAATATATCTTCATTCACGTTGCAATTTCTATCTGATGAAAGAGTTTTTGAAGGAACAAAGTTTTTGGTTGGAAATACCCAGTCTAAAATACGACACCTTTCACTGGAAATCGTTTGGATTGTCGATTCAATTACTAAATTTTTTTCCGCATCGCTCATCTCATTGTCCGTTTCACTAACTAAAGTTTCTCGGGCTAGCAAAACATTATCTTCTAGGTCACTCTCTGAGCCACTGTCACTGCCAGGCTCATAATCATCGCTTGACCCAGCTGAATATGGATCTTCGTCCTCATCTGATACATCATAATCTGATAAGTGTTCAGCGGCATATTCCAGTTCCTTTTGTGTCAGTGCTCGTTTTTGAGCCATAATAATTGTAGAAACACATTCATCTATAAACCTGATGGTACAAATAGGTACCGTCAAAAATCACTGCTGTTACAAATATGTACCGCGTCACAAAAAATTGAGATAATCAACGAATAAAAACAAATTATAGATACCTTACAGATGATCGGTGTCTATTGGAGTATTATTTATTCCCTACGATTCAATTTCAAATAAACTAACTCGTTACAATAGAAAAATATTCAGATTTCACAAGTATCACTCGTCATGTACAACACTAAACTAACCTCGACATTAGAATAAGTTGTGAAAACAACGCCGCAGGTGGCTTCTACTGCAGGTGGCTATTTGTTTAACTTCAAAACACCGGCGTGGTACATTTGCCATATGCATATTATGTTCAGTTCAATTTTCAGGACTTTTAAAAAATAGGTGGTACATATGTGTACCGATCGAGACGAAAGGGTTAAAGGAAAAAATATCAAAGTGATCTTTACTGCAACAAATAAGATAGCCGCCAATTTCTCAAAATCAAAAGAAACAAAAGCACCACTTGAGAAACTAGGAGTCTATCACATTCCTTGTTCGTGTGGGCTGGCTTACATAGGACAAACGGGGCGCAACATAGCTACCAGATTAAAAAAACATAAGGCTGATACAAAGAAACATAACACAAGATCTGCTGTTGCGGAATATTTTTTAGACACCGGTCACACAATAAAATTTGAAGAGGCCACAATAATGGCTAAATTCCAAAACTTCTGGCCTAGACTATACAAGGAAGCCATTGAAATCCAGAAGTACGACAATTTTAATACGGATAATGGAATCAATCTAGCGCCAATATGGAAAACCATGTTCCGGAAAACTAATGAAACGAAACCGTCACGAACCACTGACCAGAACGGCGTAATATAAAGGCTTGCCAGGATCCTATATCTTCAGTTTCAGTTTTTTCTAAAGAAGACAACGACATGACTGTCGAAACGTGAAATATTGTAAATTTTTTAAAGTTTGTAAGCTTTCCAAGTTTCATAAATCTCGTGAAGTGTAAATACGGAACGCAGTTCAAAACCCGAAAATATTTATTTGTTAAAAAATCTTGGCTGCGATAGCCTCAAATACAACGTAATTTAATTTTTTTGTGGAAAAGTTTGGGATTATGCTTTCGGTTCACTTCTTTTTTTCTTCCCATCAGTTTTGCCAAAAGAAAACTCTCTTATTTCGGATTTTTATGTTTTTTTTTTCCATTAGCAGTACCATTTCTCGTCAACCTTTTTTCTGTTATTATGTCAATTAGTACAAATCCTGTTATGGTTTGCAGTGCAATTGCTGAAATTGTTCAATACCTTTTCCTCTATTCTTACTTTGGGCTTTCAACAGTTTTGTCTTGTGCATAAAGATCTGGCTTATATTGAAGCTCTATAAAACACAATCGAATTATAAACATAGTTCAAAAACAATTTTTCACTATAATTAGGTCCTCTAACATTTGGCAGCGTTCTCCTCAGGATTGTAATTTTACGTTCGGCGTTATCTGCGATATATTTAACATGCTCTCTTGAGTTTTTACTGCCGTCTTGAGTAATTTTTTTAACTTCTGTTTTTATGCTGTTTGATAAAATCAGAAACATTTTTTTACGATTTTGTTTTTTTTTATTTTTTCTTCTATCAACCTTCATTGTTTTTTAGCCTTTGTTTTCTATTCTAATTTCATTCTATATTTTTGTAATTTTTTGGTCGTTTATTTTACTTTTTCTTTCACTTTTGTTTTGGTTTCTAATACATTGCTATTTATTTTATTTATGTTTTAACTCTTCTTTTACTTTGTCCAACTATCTCAAAATCGATTTTATTTCTTTTGTTTTTTTATTCTTTTTTAATGTCTCTGTTGTGATATTTTGTTTCTGAATTTGATCTTGTTTGCGCTTTTCCGATAAAGGTTTTTACAAAAGACGAAACGTTGGCAACTTTGGTTACGAAATTAATTGTTTTAGAATTGACACGTTAAGATTATAGATTACTACAAATTTAATAATAAATTTAAGAAATTAAATAGTTGGACAGTTAAAATTAATAGAATTAAGTTATGGTTGTATACGCAAAACAAGTCACTATAAAATTCACAAATGACCAGCTTGCGGTTCGTAAACAAATCACAATTATAAGTTCGACCAAAAACCGCAACTCTAAAGTTAGAAACAAACATGCCGGTCAATGAAAATTACAAAGTCTAATGAATTCTAATTTATGTCTGCATTAAATATTCAAAAACATTGTGCTTAGTCATCATAGCAATCATAAACTAATAAATTAATTTTCTTAACGCAACGTTTCTGATACGACAAATGAAAAACGGCATCTACAGAAAGCTGTCTCACTTTTGTACAATTAAATTAAAACGTTGTACGCTAATTTCAAAAGATAAAATCTGCGGTAGCCATTAATTAAGATGTTTTTGTAAATAAACCGCGCGGTTTAATACAAAAAACAAAAGTTTTTTTGCGACCACAAATTAAAAGAAATAAATTTCGTTGGTTCGGTTCTTTTCCGTTATGACCGTCGACTTTAACTTTAAAGAGTCGAATCGGTTTTGCGGTAGTTCTGAAAGTTCATGTTTTTATGAGCTTAGCTTCTGTTTATACACTTTTCGGGATTTTTAGGGTATTGTTTGCGGGAATGGGTTAAATGTACAGGAAGCAATTGTTTGTTGGAACAGTTTTATTTATCCTACGCCAACTACGTTAATTCCTACTTCATTTTTTTCGTTAAAACTTTGTTTTGCAACAACTTTTAATTACTAAAGGCAATTAAAGTAATAGTAACATATAAACGCAGCATAAAAGATTCAGAAAACAGAATATCAGAAATCAGTGCACACCCGAGCCTTTTTTGGAACTTGTCAGCACTGGGACAACGAAACCGACCGATTACATTATCGATGAGTTTTGTACCTATACAAGCACTGAATGATAATAATCTGATTAGCAATAAAAAAAATTTGTTGTTGCATATTAGAGATAAAGAAATTGTAATTTTGGTTTTAATCTAAAACCAACGCAGGCATTGAAAAGCTCGTAACCATTCCGATTAAGCATTAAATACGCGTTAAAAATAAAAAGGATAAACTTAATTAGGCGTAATTAAACCGAGTTAGTCAAAAGACCGCAGTTGCGCCCTTCTCTCTTTCTCTTCCCTTCAACGCGACGTATCAAGCGGGCATAATAGTAAAAATACTATTATCTAAAAATAAGCCTTTTTATTATTCATATGGTTGACCTAACAAATTTCATTTTTGCGATGCCAACAAAATTTCAAATAAAATGAATCATCAAAGTAATTTTATGGGTTGTTTCGCACGAGTGCACGTTCTAAATTCCTTTAAATAGAGAAAGTTGAAAGGTTTCTCCTCTTTGTATATTTAGCATATCAGGATGACGTACTTTCATATTTCGCCCAGTTCCGGCGGCAAAACGGAAAAATGTTTAATATCGTAATTAATTGCGCACTGTGTTGGAGTAATTAATAAAGTAAGGCAGATGTTCGACGGGATTTTAAGGAGCTGCCCGTCTTGGTGTTTACACTTTACATACAAATAAGCTTTTGTTGAAGCCGTGTAGAAGCCATATTTACATCTAAAGCATTTTTGCAAACAAACACTTTCCGTTTTGAGCGCGAAGTAATGAAATTTTCTTTCATGTCCACATCACGGTTAAACGTCAAGCAAAAAGTGAAATGAGTCAATTAGTAAAAATCTGTAAAACCTTTAAACGTGAAAGAGCGTTTATTTTTCTTAATTATGCCACGTGCGCTAATAAAGCTCCTTTTTTCCTAATTATAATTTTTTAGGCAAACGTTATTAACTTACAGCGTGGTATTTTATTCAGCGACTCGAATTGTAATAAGACAAAGCGGGGGTTAAAAAATATCGTCTCGTAATTTTGCGAATGCAAAATGAACGTGCAATTAGAGTTGCGGAAAAAAGCTTTGTTTTTCTTAGGATTATGTTTTTGTAGCTTTTAACGCGTCATTGCTCACACCGAATTATTTCGAATCTGCTTGAAAAAATGGCACGTTAGAACTTTTTTAAGTAGTGCCAAGAGTAAAGCCAGCCACTGTCGTTTTGATCATGTTTTGCAATCTATCTTAAAGCATCGGAAAAAAACTAAATAAAAGTTGAATAAAAAAAGTTTAAATAGTTTGTAAAGGGCATATTGTAAAGGAGTTGTAATTCTTTTAATAGCTTTATTTTACCATAAACAACACAACACATTACATCTTTACACTTTAGTAGTAGTGTACACGTTTCTTCCGGTGCTCGCGTTTCTCCATCTTTTGTTCCATGCCGCGTTCGTTCGCTCGCGAAGTCGGTTTTTAATGGCGGTTTTTGAGATTCGGCTATATTCGACGTCGATGTCGTTGGTTAAGGCTGCCTCTTTCGCTAGTTGATCGGCTCGTTCGTTTCCGGCTGTTCCCGCGTGAGGTTTGGTCCAGCGGAACTCCAATCGCGTTTTGTCGTTCGCTTGTCTTATGAGTCTCCAGACCTCGAAGACCAGCTCCGTTCGTTATCGTTTTGGAACAGCACGAAAGCTGCTTCCGCGTCTTTTTGCTCGAATACGGATCCGTCTGTGTAGTACCGCCAAGCCGGGATGTTTTTCTCTCCAAGTTGCAATCGGAAGGATCCCAGGTCTGCCGGGTGGCCCATCTCGACGGTTGATATTCTTCCATCTATCTCGCGCCCTATGTACCCGATGTCGTCGAGTTCGGTTTGCTCTCTGATATCCCGGTTCGATCTCTTGGCAGTAAATAGCTCAAAACTAGTGCGGCTTCCGTAGAAACCGTGCTGTATGCCTGTGCGGCTCTTATTGCTAATATTCGCTGGGCGCTTAGAAGTTTATTGACGCTTTTCACTTTGCAACTTTCCTGCCATTATTCGCACGCGTACGTTATGACAGGTTGAATTGCTCCTTCGTAAATCTTTTCTGCCGACCTACCTTTAAAACCCTACGTTAACGAGACCGCCGAGCCGAGCTGCCTGAAAGTTTTCGGCTTTTGTTGGCCACGTAGTCGATGTGCGGGTTCCAGTTTAATCTATTGTCAATTAAAACTCCTAAATACCTTATATTGTCCTTGCAATATATCCTGCCTTGTTCCAGAACTAAAGTTGGCCTCTCTTGCTGTGGACGTTTGCCGTAAAAAACCGCTTCGGTTTTTGGCAACGTTAAAATTTAGTTTTTGTCGTCCTGCCCATTTGTTTATTTCTGCTAGTGCTTCGGGATGGGGTACAATGGAACGTTGGGTGTCTATTCGTAGAAAACCTTCTTCTTGGGGACCCTCGTCAAAGATCTGATGGGAGTCAAAATAGGTGGATTGGCACACAGTTTCTGCTTTGGCACAGCACTGGAGTTTGGAAGATCGTCTCTTCTTCCGTATGGAATGCAATGGCGGGGTCTTGTCCTCCGCAGGGAAAGCATACGGGGTTAGGGCTGATACGTGGTATGTCCCTAAAGGAACCGTTGGATTATCAAGTGTAGCGACCTGGTAAGATGTCGGGCTTACTACCTTGATAATCATATAAGGTCCATCCCGTCGGGGTACAAACTTTGATGTTAGTCGACCTCTGCGACGCAACCGATCGGCAAACTTCTTACTTGAATCCTGAAAAAGTTCATAGTTTTCGCAAGCTTGACTTAAATCATACGCTAACGTACGTAAGTACGGAGTTATTTGCGGTACAAAATTCTCATTGCCTATGATCTGACGTAAATTGCGTTGCACATCCTCTGGAGTACGCAGTTCACGCGCGAAAGTTAGATATGCGGGAGGAAATCCTGTTGCTTGGCAACGAGATGTGTTGATCGCAAACCGTACACAACCAAGTTTGTCTCTCTAGCTGGTATGATCACGTTTGGTTAGAATCGCGAGTTGCGTTTTAAGATCTCGATTTTTACGTTTGATCGGGTTAGCGGCAGGGTAATAGAAAGGAATGAGTTGCTCTTTGAAGTTAAGGACTAGGGCAACTTTTTGCATAACATCGCTTACAAATTGGGGATCATTGTCACTTATTACTCGGCGAGGTGTACCATATCGTAGTAGTACTTCTTCTATCAAACATCGGGCACAAGCTGCGGCTGTAGCAGCTTCGAGTGGGAAAAATTCTGTCCATCTGCTAAACGTATTTTCAACAATAAATATTCATTTCTCAAAGGCCAAATAGATCGATTGAGGTTACCTAAAATTGTTGGGCTTGCACTGGAGTTTGTACTAGACCTGGGGGTTTTAAGTTGGTAATCTTGTACTTTTGACAGTCTATGCACTTGGAAACATAGTCTGCAACTTGTCTGCGCATTTCAAGCCAATAGTATCGAGGAAGGATTTTCTGAAGAGTGCGTTCCACGCCATAATGGCCTGCAAGAATCGTGCACTTCTTTCAGTACGGTCGGAATTTTTGATTTGGGAACGACTTGTTGGGCGTCTTCTCCATCATGGTCAGAAGAGTACCTGTACAGTATACCATTTAACATTACATAACCTCGATCACTCCATCTCGAGTTTGTTCGGTTCAGAATTCTCAAGAGCGTCTATGATTCCTTTTAGGTCAGGATCTTCCATCTGAGCCTGTCGGATAGCCTTTGCACTATCAACTGGTAGGTCGACGGATACTAAGCAAACTTCGCACTCGGTTGCGTCAGTTTTGTGGCAAGGTGGTCTGGACAATGTGTCAGCTAGGGCATTGCTGCGGTTTGGTGTGAATTCTATTTTTAGGTCGTATGGCTGTAGAGCCAACGCCCATCTGGTTAATCTTTCATCGCAGTGGTGCTTCTCTGTCGGTCGTGTGGTAGTTCATTTCCGCGGGCGTCAGCAATGGGCTGATGTATTCTATCGGTTTTTTCTCTGGTCCCTCCCCCTGGAGTAGAGCCGCACCTATTGCGTAGGAGCTAGCGTCTGTGCGTAGTACATACGGTTCCGTAGGGTCGGCCTGGCGCAGAATCGGACTGGTTGTCAGCTTCTCACAAATCCTTTGAACCAAGAGCATGTTTGGAGAAAAGTCAATAACTGTTTCACATTCTTTGGCTCGGGCATGGACGTTATTGCGATAATTTTAGCTGAGCTTGGGGATACCCTTCTATCGTAAGGATATGACCTAGGCATTCTACCTTGGTACTGCCAAAAGTACATTTAGCACCGTTCAGCGTTAGCTTAAACAATTTTAGACGAGCAAAAACTTCTCTTAGGTCTGTTAGATGTGCTTGAAACGAAGAGCAAAGTATTATTAAGTCATCCAGATAAGCATACATCGAAATATGTTGTAGACCTGATCGGAATCGGTCCATCAAACGTTGGAACGTTGCGGGTGCTGTTTTAAGACCGAAAGGCATCACTTTATATCTAAATGTGCCAAATGGCGTAATGAATGCAGTCTTGTCTCGATCTTCTAACTTAACCGGGACTTGGTGGTATCCGCATTTCAAGTCAAGCGTGGACATGTAGACGGCATTATACGTGGAATGGCGTAGATTGTCTATCCTCGGGAGCGGGTATTGGTCCGAACGAGTGACTGAGTTTAGACATCTATAGTCGACACAGAGTCTATTGGTTCCATCCTTTTTTGGTACCAGTACTACCGAAAAAGCGAAAAGCGATTTGCACTATTCTATTATTTTGGTTCGAGTAAGTTGTCTAGTTCTTTTGTGAGAACTTCTTTTTTAGAAGGAGCTAGGTGGTAGAGAGGTACCAAAATTAGAGTATCATCTGATAATGGGAATTCTGTGCTCCGCAAAAGGAGTAGGTTCCTTGTTCTGTTGAAAAACTTCACAATGTTTTTAATGCTTCCAGAAGGACACGTTCAGAGTCGTTCGCTTGCGTGGCCTCATTTTTTCGTAGAGATAGATCGACGTAGTTAACCATTAACATTTGCGTAGCATCAGCAGTTACAGGTTTTTGATGAAAATCAAAATTACAGTTTGGGTCATCAGCTAACGACCATTGCATTTTGGAGAAATTCAAAATGATTTGCGCATGAGCAATAAAATCCAAGAAGAGTTCTGCTATTGGTGTATACGGGTATTGCTACGAACGACGTAGAAATTGCTTTGTTCTAAAGTTGAACATCGCATTGGAAGACTTCGGCTTTAACCATTCTGGCTTGACAATCGGCTAAAATAATTTACATGTTTGTCGTGCTGAACGGGCAATCAATTGATCGCAAATACAAATACAATTTGTAGCCCGCAATACTGAATTTTGCACTATAATCAACATATCCTATATATATATATATTCAACAATATTTTAAAAACTTGTCGCGACTACGATATTTGGAAATCCACCTGATACCTAAAGCGCTCACAAAAACATAACGCAGCCATATGCACTTCCAACAACTCCTGGGCAAAAAGCGAAAGAAAAAAAGCGCTAATATTTGCAAAAGCAAAAAGCATTGCTTACGTTAGCTTCAAGAAAAAATGCCAAAGCAAAAATTTTCTAATTTAGCAAATACCTAAAAAACACTGTAACCAATTATAAACAATATAAAACGGCTATTACAAGGAATACAGGCAACAAAATTGCATCTGGGGTAAAAACTCATACCAGCCGAGGCCGCGAAAGATAATAATAATTAAAACACAATATTATTTTTAGAAATTACTAAAGTTTGTATGGCAGAGCTATCTCATAGTATAAGTTGCACTCTAATGCATTTCCACAATTACGTCAATTTAATTTAAAACACTAAGCGATAACAAAATATGCTTTATTTATCCCGTTGGATCCGTTTTTCACTTTCCAGTTTTTTTTTTCAGTTTCAAATTTGTTTGCTGGTTGAGTATTTCATTCTTATACTTAATCTAAGATGACATGCTTTGGCCGCTTGTGCCTAAGCGTCGTCTCGGTCGTAGTCTTACAACCGCCAGACGACGGAGTTGGGTTGGCTTACGAAGTCTGAAACCTTATCAACTAGATCCTGATAAAAGCGGTTGGAAAAACCCGGGAGCGTCTGCATTCATTCTGAATTCTGGTGGTGTGGGTTTGGGCAGCGTAGAACCATACTTGCGCTGCGTAGGTATTGAATGAGCGAATAACTGTTTATTAGGTCATCCAGATAGGCAAACATCGAAATATGTTGTAGACTTGATCGGAATCGGTCTATCAAACGATGGAACGTTGCGGGTACTGTTTTAAGACCAAAAGACATCACTTTATATCTAAATGTACCAAATGGCGTAATGAATGCAGTCTTGTCTCGACCTTCTAACTTAACTGGAACTTGGTGGTATCCGCATTTCAAGTCAAGCGTGGACATGTAGACGGCATTATACGTGAAATGGAGTAGATCGTCTATTCTCGGGAACGGGTATTTGTCCGAACGAGTGACTGAGTTTAGACGTCTATAGTCGTTACAGAGTCTATTGGTTCCATCTTTTTCTGGTACCAGTGCTACCGGAAAAGCGAAAGGCGATTCGCACTCTTCTATTATTTCGTGTTTGTGTAAGTTGTCTAGTTCTTTTCTGAGAACTTCCTTTTTAGAAGGAGCTAGGCGGTAGGAAGGTACCGAAATGGGAGTATCATCTGATAATGGAATTTTGTGCTCCGCATAAGGAGTAGGTTCCTGCTTCTGTTAAAAAACTTTACAATGTTCTTGAATTAATGCTTTCAGGAAGACACGTTCAGAGTCGTTCGCTTGCGTGGCCTCATCTTTTCGTAGAGATAGATCGACGTCGACGGAGTTAACCATTAACATTTGCGTAGCATCGGCAGTTACAAGTTCTTGATGAAAATCAAAATTACAGTTTGAGTCATCAGCAAACGACCATTGCATTTTGGAAAAATTCAAAATGATTTGCGCATGAGCAATAAAATCCAAGTAGAGTTCTGCTATTGGTGTATACGGGTATTGCTACGAACGACGTAGAAATTGTTTTATTCTGAAGTTGAACATCGCATTAGAAGACTTCGGCTTTAACCATTCTGACTTGACCATCGGCTATAATCATTTGCATGTTTGTCGTGGTGAACGAGCAATTAATCGATCGCATATACGAATACAATTTGTAACCCGCAATACTGAATTTTGCACTATAATCAACATATGCTAAGCCAGTTTTGTCAAAAACTATAATTAACATTAAGGTTCGAAAAGAACTCGTTGGTATACACACATCTGGGAAAACAATTCGATCAATGCGGCATTGTTAACGGTAGGTGTGGATGTACTTGGGGTTTTGTTACTGCGACCGTATATAGCCTGGAGTTCCGCAACCAAAACATATTAGTTGTACATTGCCCTGCGAACCTGGATTGAGTGCTTCCGTTTTTGATTGTGAATTCTGTGACTGGGTTGAACCATATTTGCGACATTCTGGTTGTACATGTCCAAATTTTGGCAATACGAGCATTTGGGCCGTACTTTTAAATGTTTTTCCGAAGACGCCGTAGTACTGATATTTTGCTGTACTGAAGTTTCAGCAAAGTTGTCTTCTATGCTTCTAGCATTATCGATTAAATCGTTAAAAGTTTTAACGTCGTTGCGCGGAAATCGTTGTCGGATTTTTGATGTGTTTGATGAAGTTGGGGCGAGCTAATAGTGGACGAGCGGAGGTTACAAACACATCCGTAGATTTTTTTTCGGCTTGCTCCTTCGAGAAGAGTTCTCTAAAAATTTGGTGCGAAGGTTTATTAAATCCAAACGCGTGCCTAAGCGCCTTAAGAGCATCGTCCTAGGAGGTGATAGTGGCTTTCACACCCTGGTACCAAGTGGCGACCAAGCCATCCAATAGCATGGACAGGTCCTTGATCGCGTTTGCGTCTGAGATCTGTAAACATTCTTTGTAAACGTTGATTGCATCGATGAAGGCGTCGCAATCTTAGTTTTTCTTTCCAGCAAAACGCGACTAGCATTTTGAAAAATTACTGTTATTTATTGGAGTAACTGCGACGGAAACGGCACCCGTATCCATGTGGAGATGACAGCCATCAAAGCTGCCAAAACGGGGTCGGCAATCTCCATTATTATGACAAACGTAGATGGCCCGAGTTTGTCAAAGCGGCGACTTGTATCGTCGGTAGTAACTTCAAGCATATTGTATGCAGTGCCCATATGGGCCGTGGCCATGAAAATAGGGAAGTACCCAGGAATAATTCAAAAAATACAAAGAAGAGTATGCATTAAAATCATAATGTGCTACAGAACTATTGTCACGGAAGCCGCACAATTACTCGCTGGTATTATCCCATGAGACCTCTTGGCAAACGAAAGGCGCAGACTGAGAAAAAGTTTCGGCACTAGAAAGGAAGCAAGATGGGAAACACTCCAACACTGGCAACACTAATCAACAAAAAGGCAAATTATACTCGTTTCCGAAACCTTGTTTAAGACACTCTAAATACGGACATTTCACTCAAATCTCCACAGGACTTAGAAGATGCAGTAACGCATTTCACACAGGTCAGACAACGCGGCACCCAGATGACAAAAAAGTTCTAAATCAAGCTGCTGCTAACCTTAAAGCCTTCCTATCCGACCTTTGCAATCAAAATGTTCAACAATGTTTTAAAAACTTGTTGCCACTCAAAAGAGACGACTACGATCTTTAGAAATCCACCTGATACCTAAAGCGCTCACAAAAACATAACGCAGTCATATGCACTTCCAACAACTCCTGGGAAAAAAGCGACAGAAAGAAAACGCTGATGTTTGCAAAAGCAAAAAGCATTGCTTACGTTAGCTTCAAGAAAAAATGCCAAAGCAAAAATTTTCTAATTTAGCAAATACTTAAAAAACACTGTAACCAATTATAAACAATATAAAACGGCTATTACCAGCCACTAAAAATATGTTTTATTAATCCCGTTGGATCCGTTTTTCACTTTCCAGTTTTTTCTTCAGTTTCAAATTTTTTTGCTGGTTGAATATTTCATTCTAATACTTAATCTAAGATGACATGCTTTGGCCGCTTGTGCCTAAGCGTCGTCTCGGTCGTAGTCTTACAACCGCCAGACGACGGAGTTGGGTTGGCTTACGAAGTCTGAAACCTTATCAATGTCTAGTTCCTGATGAAAACGGTTGGAAGAACCCGGGAGCGTCTGCAATCATTCTGAATTCTAATTATGTGGGTTTTGGCAGCGTTGAACCATACTTGCGCTGCGTAGGTATTGAATGAGCGGATAATTATTTTGTAGATGAGTAGCTTGTTGTCGATGTTTAAGCGGCTGTTTAATCGCTGGACGAAGGAAGCTTCTAGGTGATTTGGAATTTCTAGAGTAGTTTCTTGTCTAGGGCGAGACAAAAATATTTACTCTTGTCAACCCAGAAAACAACGTTGTCTTTCATCTGGAAGTTGCCTCTATCGGCGATATTTCTTTGATTGAAGAGGAAGATGGCGTTTTTCGTAAAGTTGATTTGTTTGCCACTTGTCGTACTAGCTGAAGTAATCTGCTTGACTACACAATATGCTTGGTGAACGGTAGAATGCTTCCTACAAAATCAAATTGTTTTTGAGAAATAATTTAGTTGGTATCGATCTGTTCCTGTAATCTAATTAGAATTATTGTTTTCAGTAACTTACCAAACGTCGGAAGTAAACTGATTAGACTGCAGTTTGGAGATGTAATGTGGGTTTTTTTGGTGTTTGGGAATCACTATCACGTCTGCGGTGTTTCCTTGATGTGGAAAGTGTCTGAGTCTTAGACATGCGTTAAAAATTACAATTAAGGTAATTATACGTTTTTTTGCGAAAAAAATTGAGGGTTTTGTTGTGGTCTCAGAAGCTTTAAGTGTATTGAAATTTTTTATTTCTGTATTGATTCCTTTGGGAGACTGGTGTCGGATAGACTCGTTTAAGATGAACGTTAAGATGCTTCTGACTTTGCGGTAAATAGTGTTTGCGCCATGAGAAGCTTCGTCTCTAGATAGTTTGCTCTGAATTGGAGTTCGAACGTGTCAGCACAATCTTCAGTTTTGTCTAAATTAGTATAGACCAGACCTTAGATGCCGTGGATAGTAGGTATAAAAGGTGTGTTTCTGTTTTTGAAAATGTTGGTCATTTACCAGACGCTGTGGTCTTGTGTATTTAGAAACTGAAGTTTGAGAGACAACCGCTAGAGATTAGTAACAGCGATAATTAAAGACACGGAGCTAGTATGAGAAAAGCCAAAAGAATATGAAAGAATACTAGTACATAGACTAAGAAATGAGGTAACAAAAAGAGACTATCAAGAAAAAACAGACAAAAAAAACTTATAAAACAAAACAGCGTGGTGCAATAAAGAAGTAAAAAAAAATTGTCAAAAACAAATAAATAGCATGGAAAAGATATCAAGAGACAAAATAAGTAGTAGACAGACAAAAAAATATAGCAAAGAATGTGGTACGAGAAGCAAAGAGGAAAAACTGGGAATATTTCGGAAAAAAATCGAACAAACATATCAAAAAATAACAGGAAAATTTTGGAATGCTGCAAGAAGTATGAAAGGAAATTAAAAAAAATAATAAAAGAAATAAAAAACAAAAATAATGATTAGAAACAGATATTAAAGCTATACTAAAAATATGAACAGAATTCTTCTCAATGAAATTTGGAATAGAAGTAGGAGCAAATGGAAAGGAGACCACTAGAAATATAGTGGAAGACAAAAAAATAATTGAAGAACAAGAAACTCTAAAGAATATAAACACAGAAAAACTAGATGAAGCAATGAAAACCATCAAACTAGGAAAGGCAAGCGGAAAACACTAAATAAAACCAGAGATGATAAAATTCCTAGGACAGAAAGAAAGAGAATGATTACTAAATATATTTAAAAAAACATAGGAGGCAGAACAAACCTCACAAGAGTGGCAAAATAACATTAGCATTCCGATTTATAACAAATAGTAAAAAAGGCTGAGCAAATACAATAGACTTGAAGAAGCATTTAGAACAGGAAGATAAACGCACGATAACATTCACATATTAAGAAGTATAATAGAAAAGTAAGAAGAAAAAGGCGAAGAACTTCGGCTTAATCCAGAGGAAAATATAAAAATAAGATTGTCTAAAACAACTAAAGGTGTCAATAAAATTAGTAAAGGTGATAAAAAGTATCTATAAAACAGTAACTGGAATAGTTAAAACAAATGGAGATGAATCAGACATTTTCCAGATGGAAATAGGAATAAAACAGGGTGATAGTCTAAGCCCACTACTCTTTATAGTAATGATGGACAGATCGTTGAAAAATACTAGGATAAGAACCCAACAAAGTCAGACAAAGACAGGGTTTAATAATCTAGTACCAATAAAAATCGATGCTTACTATATGCAGACGTAGGCCTCTTTCAACCTTTTCTACTCTTTCCTGTCTTGGGCTATTTGATACCATTTTTTTTCCAGCTGTCTCTTTAATGTCGTCCGTCCAGCGTCTTTGTGGCTTTCCTCTGCTTCTCTTTGTTTTACGCGACCGCCACTGTACTACTCGGGTTGTTCATCTATCATTTTTTTGTCTTGCAACATGTTCCACCCAACGCTACTTCAGCTCCGCAATTCGTACCATCACATCGGTTACCTTGGTTCTTCTACTGATTTCCTCATTTCTGATGTGGTCTCTTAGAGAAATCCCGAGAATTGCGCGTTCCATACTCTTTTGTGTCATTCTTATTTTGTTAGCATGTCGTTTCGTTAGTGACATTTTCTCTATGCCATATGTGGCTACTGGCAAAACACAGAAGTCGTATACTCTCCGTTTCAGATTTATCGGGATATCTTGGTTCTTTAAGATGTAGTGTAGTTTGCCAAAGGCGACCCAGGTGAGTCCTATTCTTCGGGTCACTTCTGCTCCTTAATTTTTCTTTCCTAATCTAATGACATGGCCTAGGTATATATATATTCGTCCACGTTTTTTATTGTTTGATTTTCAATTTGAAGTTTAATGTTTTTGGACTCATAGTTTTGGTTTTGTTGAAGTTAATTTCCAATCCCACATCTGTAGATGCTTGGTTTAGTTGTAACATTTTTTTTAGTTCGTCTGGGTTGTTTGAGGTGAGGACTATGTCGTCAGCAAAACGTAGGTGATTAAGATAAGTGCCATCAATTTTAACACCATTTTCCTCCCATTTTAACTTTTTGAAAACATCTTCTAGTACTAACGTAAATAGTTTTGGTGAAATGGTATCCCCGTGACGAACTCCTCTTTGTATTTTTATTTTATTAGTGGTTATGCCTTCTTCAAACTTGATATGCATTGTCGCATTTTGGTAAATGTCCTTTATAATTGCCGCATATCTAAAGTCAATTTTGGCATTTTCTATTGATTTTAGAATAGACCATGATTCTATTGTATCGAAAGCCTTATGGAAATCTACAAAGGCCAGGTCAATGGGTATGTTGTATTCGATGGTTTTTTCAATCAAAGTGCGTATCGTTTAGAGGTGGTCGATAGTACTATATCCCTTCCTGAAGGTGAGGATTTTTGTGAATAACTTATATAGGTGGGATAATAGGCTGATAGAACGGTAGTTTCCTATGTTTGATGTAACTCCTTTTTTTATTTCTGGGATCTTCTCCAATCCTACGTTTGTAACTATTGTAGCTTTTTCTTGTGGTTTTAGTTCTCCGTTCGGTACGTTTGAAGAATACACGTACGCGTAGAAGTCTTCTATAATTTTGGCTATTTTGTCTGATGTTGTAACTATCGTTCCTAATTTGTTTCTGAGTTTTATTAATCTCGCTTAACCTTTTGAAAGCTTACATCTAAGAACTTTGATATTGTTGTTTTTTTATTGTGCTTTGGATTAATTTAGTCTTGTTTTTACATCTTTGCGAATCTCTTTTTTAGTTCTTCTGTTTACTGTTCTGTATTTATCGGTTTCTCTAACCCGTCTTCCTTCTCTGTTCCATCAGTTGTATCGTTTTTAAACTAAGTTTTTGGTTTGTCGTTTTTTTTTCTTTTGAACATATTTTTCTTAATGATGTTTGTATACATGCTCTAATCTTTTCAGTGAGTAAGTCAACATTCCATCTACATATATAGGCTTCGGTAGGTTCTAGCCTTTTCGCTATTTCATTCTGGCATTTTTCTTTCTTCGTTATTAGTTCTTTTGTTTGTAAGGAAACGTGGTTGACTTCTCTCTTTCCAAGTGTTTATTTTTATACATGCACGGACTAACCTGTGATCGCAGTCACATCGGTGCATATTTTCCTGTTATTTGAGAGCACATAGTCAATTTCATTTTTTACAGTATCATCTGCGCTTCTCCATGTTCATTTTCGGTTTTTGAAAGAACGTATTTAAGCATTATAAACCTATATTTCTTAAAATTGGAAAACAGACGATTCTATGTAGAACTCCGCAAGCAGAAGAGCCGCTGGAGACGGCAACAGAACGGCTTCCCTCAAGGAAGTGTGCTAGCACCGACCCTCTTCAATATCTACACCAACGATCAGCCCATCCACCCTAATTGCAGGAGTTTCTTATATGTTGACGATCTGTGCGTCACAGCACAGGAGAAAGAGTTCACCACCATCGAGAGAGTCCTTACATCTGCTCTATCGAACCTCTCAACCTACTACAGCAAGAACTACCTGAGACCAAATCCGACCAAAACACAGGTAACTGCTTTCCATCTGCGCCATCGGGAAGCAAACCGGAAGTTACGCATCACCTGGAATGGTACGGAAATAGAACACCACCAGAACCCAGTGTACCTCGAAGTCGTCCGCGACCGGACCCTGACTTATAGGGCCCACGTGGAAAAGACGAAGGGGAAAGTCAGCGCTCGGAACAATATCCTCAGAAAACTGGCCAACACTAAATGGGGCGCCAAGCCGACCACCCTGCGCTCTACTGCACTCGCACTCTGCTACTCCACAGCAGAATTTGCGTGCCCAGTTTGGGAGCGGTCATCTCATGCCAAAAAACTCGACCCGGTGCTTAACGAGAGCTGTCGCTACATCACGGGATGCCTGAAACCGACACCCATCAACAGCCTCTACCTATTAGCCGGTATTGCTCCACCAGACATAAGAAGAAATGTAGCGAGTAGGCGGGAAAAACTGAGGCAACTAGAGGACCCCAGACATCCATTGTACGGCCATACCAACGTCGACAAACGCCTAAAATCCCGAAAAAGCTTCATACCCGAGAAACCCTTGGACTCAACAGCTAAAGCAGCGAGGTTGGATTCATGGCGTGAACGCGTTAAAAACACCGACGCAATCGACGGTACCAGCCTAGAAGTGTGAGAACACCTACCCGCTGGCGGTGATCTGGACTGGACTACGTGAAAAAACCTAAACCGCCTACGCACTAGAACTGGCAGATCCAAAGTCAACATGACCAAGTGGGGGTACTCTAGTGACAGCGATTTATGCAACTGCGGGGAAAGACAGACCATAGAACATCTTCCGATCTGCCGACTCCTCGACGAAAAATGCACCATGGAGGACCTCACCGCAGCCACCGACAGGGCCATAGCCTGTGCTCGCCACTGGAAGGACAAATGAAACTTTTGGTTTAAGGACTCGAGAAGAAGAAGAAGATTTCTTAAAAAGTTCAGAAGCATCTCCCCTCTGTTGTTTCTTTCCCCTAGGTCGTAGTTTTCTATGTATTCTGTGTTTTTCTTCTTACTTTAGCGTTGAAATCTCCTACCACAATGGTGAAATGTATCTTTTCTCTTTGCTTTGCCGTAGCTATGTGTTCATATATTTGTTCCATTTCTTCATCCTCGGAGGAGCTCGTTGGGGCATATACATTTATTATTTACATGTTGTATCGGTTGTTTAGTCTTATTATAATGTATATAACTCCTTCAGATATCGAGTGGTATTTTATTACTGCATGCCTTATCTTTTTGTTGACTATAAAGCCTACGCCTCCAATATGATGGTTTACATCTGAGTTCTTCTGGTATAATATGTGACCCGCTCTTAAGGTTGTGTTGTTTTCTCTTGGCAGACGTGTCTCAGACGGTCCAGTGATATCCCATTTGATGTGCTGTAACGTTCTTATGTTGTAAGTTGCAATAAAAAGACGCTTGGTTTAGCCCTGGTGTTTTTTAAACTAATTTTTGCCTCCCCCAGAATCCATGAGGCAGACTGGTTTAACAGTGTGAGATTCTGAGTTAACTCTACTCACCTGGACAAATTTCATTTTAGAATTTGTCATTTACATTTGTTTGATTAGTTTGGTTTGAAGGTTTTGGCAGTCGGTTTGCATCCGCCCAACTTGGGAACAGGCGTTGTTTGTGACTGCTTACCCTAAGACAGACGTCACGTTACCGGTTAGTCCGCGGGAGGTATTTGATTTTCCTCCTACCTCCCATATCTGGGGCATTCCCTTATCCGCCACTTGGGGACGCGTCTTCTAGGAGTTATAGGTTCCCCCAAGGTAAAAAATATAGAAAACAAAAAAATAGAAATAAAGTAGCTTAAATAATATATAATACGGATGAATCAGAATATATTGGTGAAAGATGAGTAAAGTAGGTAAAGGAAGAGTAAGAAGACCTAAAAAGAATTGGATACAAAAAATAAAAGAAATAGGAAAAAAAAGAGAGAAGACGATAGCAAAAATGAAAAATCTAACACTGTACCGAAAGGGATGAAAAAAATGGGTATCAGAAGAAATCTAATCCGACACCCTTAAAGAGTATAGAAGAAAAAGAAGAGGTTTGTCGTTAAAAAGAAGATTTCAATGTCCGCCTTTTTCGGTGATCTAATCATGGATGTGAAGTGGGAGTTAAAGCAGATTTGACTTGTTTTTGGTAGCCTATGTAATTAATATTTGAGAAAGATGATAAAAATATCAACCGCAGCTTGACCAAAACTTCTGTGATGAGTTTGCTGAGAATTGGAATTATGGGTAGAGAGTAAAGTTTTTTTCGAATCGAAGATTGTCGTTTTTTGCTTGATTACCGAGTTCTAGAAGCACGGGTTTGTAGTAGAAACTGAATTCGGTGGTGAAATGGTAAAGTAGACTGATGTTAAAATGGCTATATCGTTGACGTCAAAAATTTCTTTGTTGGGATATAATGTGTGTTCGTAAGGTCCCTCTACAACATAGTTGTGGATGGTGGCTAGGTTTTGCAGAAGCCGACCTATTCGATTGGATTTCCTGCTGTGCAAGTTTAGATGCTTTGCGTTGAGGTTTTTTGTGAGAATGATAAGGATGCGGGCGTTGAAGATTGCGTCTAAATAAGACGTCTTTGGTAGGCGGTTTGTCAGCTGCGCAAAGAACTATGTCTCCGTTGGTTGCCGTTATTGACAATTTGGATGGTTTCTAGATTTTACAGTTAAGGAGATGGTACGTAGTAATGAAACATAGAAACATTCTTAAAATGCAAACTTCTTGTTAAAAATACCGTTGGCGTTCAAAATCACAATAAAAGAATTGGATTTTTTTGTGATCGTACAGCCATTGTTGCGGGCATGAAAGTGGGCAACGAAGTCTTTGATGAGCACGTGCTCTTTCTTGGTGATTTCTATGTGGACGTATTGCTGCATCTTAGTATGTGACTGTCCGACAGTTGGCAAACGGGACGGTGGACTACACCGGTCATCCATTTCTCGACAACTTCTGGCGGATGACCTATATCGGACTTTAATGACAATAATGTTTTTAAATGTGAATCTTCTAATTTTTACTTTTTGTTGTAACACCTAAGTTTTTAAAAAAGATTTTTTATTTAAAATCAACATTTTCATATTCGTTCAACTTGTTTTTCAAAGTTTCTTTTTGTTTTGTTTTTTTATACGTATTTAATTTAGTTTGTTTTTATTTCCATTGCAAGCTTTTATTTTCTTATTTTCAATTCAACGTTTGATGATACAGTAAATTGAAAAACATTGCTTAATCACCATTAACAACTGTAACAACATTACGAATATGTAATTACTTTCAACATAAATAAAATCCTCCACTTTTAAGCGTCAAATAATATCGTTTCTAGTATTTATGAATACAGGCGATATTTATAACAGTGCATAAATAACCTTAAAGCTTTTTACGACAAAATTTATTGATAGTCTTATACGCTTTTTTCTCTTTTTTGTGCTAGTTGAAAACCCATACTATTGGTTATATCTTAGTTGCTATCGCACGCTTGAGATTTAGTTTTGTTCCCGTATTTATTTTACCACTATTCGTTGTTGTACTTCAAACGCATATCAATTACATAGGATAATTTAGATATGCTACACGAGTTGGGATAATTAAATTCAGTTGATGTTAATTACTTATCTCCTTGTAGTATAAGTGTCTTCCGTAGTTTCTAATTTTATTTTATTCTAGATCTATTTTTTTAAGTGCTGTAATAAAATTACGCGAATTCAGAAAAAGGTTGTAAAAGTGTTCAATCAACTTTAAGCTTGCTTCAGCTGTTTATACGTTTAATTAAAATTCTTGAAATTATAGCTTCGAATGATAAATCAATTCTAAATTTAGTAATTTGAAACTATTGTAAACAAATTAACATATGGTGTTCAAGTATTTAAATGTGTTAGTTGTCATGCTTTCTATATTGGACAATTTGAAAATAAATATTATGTAACTAATACTAGCACAAGTTTACAACATAAACAACTATTGCCGGTTATAGCTTGATGAACAAATTTTGTGATTGGCTGTTGCCGAAAGTAAGGTAAAGGTAAGGTAAAATCATAACGTAGTGACAAAAATATATTTGACGTATTTGGCTCAAGTAATGTCGATTGATAACTACATACGAATAGGGTAATTTCAACGTAGATTTTTTTAAAGTAATATTTTATAAAATACTTCTTTCTCATTCATTTGTATCGCTTTTATATATTTTGGCTAAACGTTCAAGAGTTTTTTATATCTTTCGGTGAACGTTCTGGAACTTGAGAATCATATCTCGGACGTTTCACTGCCACTTTTTTAGGACTATTCTGTCCCACAACAGGAAACTGGTTGCGACACCGGTAGAAAGGATCGTGGCAATAGCGGGAGCTTTCTCCATTTCGGCAACTTCCTTGACGATAAAAGTAACAGTCAATAATGGACTTTTCCAGACCCGATATTCTCCTTGATTGGTAACTACAGACCAACATTTGAATGCCTGTTTCTCGGAAGACAACCTTCAACATGTATCGAACTGTCCTCCAATTCAGTTGATCTGAACCACAACTAATCTTAGGTACTGCCAATTTCTTAACATAGTGGAACTTATTTCTCTCTTGACATTCCTTAATGTTTGCCACAGATTTTCGTATAACGGCTTGGCACGTGAGTATTTCTTGGTGACCAGATAGAAAACAAAGCGTCTGTCACCACGTAGTTTTGAAACTTTTTCGACTGCCGGTTGCTGTCTTCATAGTTCATCTAGTTGCCCAAACTTCTTTTTAAATACGACTGCAACGTCTCTGGACATGTGAAGATCCTTGTTCACGCAATGTGCGATGGCGTAATTTTTTCGTTTTTGAACAGGTCTTGTTGTTCTTTGGTGGTAACTCCGAACCTAGCTTTTCCAGAACCTCCGTATAAGCTGTTACAATAAAATCAGGTTTCTCGAGTTGGACAGCTAAGAATAAATTGTTACGCTGGTCTTCTTGTAACAAAACAAAGCAACGGCTAGCACAGCTTTTTTGGAGAGGGATCACAGGCTTTGTTATGCGCAATTATAACGTAAATCTAAAAAAAATGCGCCATGACGATAAAAGATTAAGTTAGGGAGATACCGTCTAACTCTACCCGTAGCTGGGAAAGAATAAATAACACTACTGAAGTAATAACGCAGAATATATATATTTATTTATAGCAGAAGATAAAGAATGTACATAAATGTAAGTTTTCGCAAGTATTTATACGTGGTTCGAATAAATTGTAAGAGACTAGTGAGTAACACACCGTACAACAAGCTGACACTGTCGGTCTAAACTTTTAAATAAACATGACGTCTGCATTTATATTCGCAAATTTTAAAGTTGTAGACAAACGAAACAATTTAAGCCCTCGAGATTCAATGCGCGCTGCTTATGAGTTTGTGAAGCACAAAAATATTATTAATTGTGTTAACCTAACATGCACGTACGGTCATAAACGACATGACCACCGAAGTACAAATAAAAAAAAATTGAAATAATAATACTCACAGTTAGGTTTTATTCAATAGGGGATTAGATAATTCCGTACTTGCATTACCTAAAAAAGTAATATTAAACCCAATCTAAACGAATATATAATGTTAACACAAGTAACAGGTTTCCTTTAGCATTCAATCATTTAAGAACGCAAATGCGTAGCGTTTCCCTTTGACTTAGCGGAGTAACTTTTCCCCAGTTTTTGTAGTAATCCGTCTCCCAGAAAAAGGATAATCCTGCAGGTTTCGAACTCTTGACGGTGTGTAAGCAATAACGTTAACACTAACGTGACGTCATGGAAATTTTTTGACCACCAGGTGTAACGAACGTCGCCGATAAAATTACAGGTGGAAGGATCGGACCCGCTAAGGAATTAATTTAAACTCTCAATACAAAAAAAACATTATAAAATCGCATACCCCAAAATAAACTTTCACTCAATACTACTTAAAAATTCGCCCACATATTCACGTAGAGTATCGTGAACCAACTTAATAATGAAAGCTTTTTGTTGGGCCGAAAAGACCGCTAAGCACGGTCCGTAACTTAGCAACGTTAGCAGAAAAATGAATTCGTTTTGACACCCGACTACAAAAAAAAGGATCGCGCATGACGCGGGGGAAATTTCATTCTTGAAGAGAAATTTTCATACTCGCGAATTGAACTACTAATTTTTAACATAACAAACTTCCCCCCAACAATATAGAAACGTGGAAACTAGTTGCTAGCTAAAGTCAAGAATAGAGATTTAGGCATACGCCAAGGACAAAACCCTGAAATCCAAAACCAACCCAAAAACAATAACACCCAACCTAAGAAGAAACGTAAAGAAAGAGGCTTTCTTAATTTGGTAACCATCACCAACCAGATGTGTTCAAAAGTCGCATGAAACTTCTAAGAACCAAAAACCAACAGAAGAGAAACATCAGAATAGGTACTCGTTGAAAGTCGACAACAGTCGTTACTCTAGAAAGCAAGAGAACAACGCAGTCCCATAAACCTCACTGACGGATAATACTAAGCAAACCAAGAGAAGAAAAAGAAGTACAAGAAAGAAATAAGTTTAGACCACGGTCAAGGACAACGCCTTAAAATCCCTTAAAACCCAAACCCACAAATGCAAATCCAACCCTAAATTTAAGTCCCTAAAAAAGTAAAAGAAAAACAGTTCCTAAAAATCTAAGCAAAGAAAACCAACGAGAAATCTCAAGCAAAAAGAAAAATGTGATTAAAAGTTGACACAAGTCGAACTACCAAAAAGGCAGAGAAAAAATCAGTAATCCAAGAGTCGCAACAACAAAGTCATCAAAAAACTAAACACTAAATGAGTGCCAATCTAAGAAAAATCCATAACACGTAACTCAAAACAAAACCAAAAGGAACAAAGAAAAAGGAGTAAACGCCAATAAAGAACAGAAAACTTCACGTGTCAATTGAGCATCGTGAGTCAGTGCTAGTTGTGTTGGAATGTCACATTAGAACGTAAATGCCGAAGAACGGATTAGAATATTCTAAGAGCAAAAGAAACCCAAAGAAGAGAAATATCCTAACGGTGACTGACAACATCAAAAATGCCGATTAAGCAAAAGCACAAAGTACAAGGAGCGACGTTGCATTCTATTCCAAGCTTCAACCCAAAAACAACAAAACAAAAACCCACTAAACCCAATACAGCAAGAAAGGTAACTGAGAAAAAAAATAAAAGAAAAGATACATAGTTGCGTGAACACTAAAGAAGAAAGTTACTAAAAGAAAATAAGAAAGAAAGTGTTTAAGCAAAAAACCAAGATAAAAAAAAAGACAAATGAGATAATTTCTCTAAAAGCAAACTTTCAAAAGCAAAAGAATAAAGAAAATAGTACAAGTAAGGAAGACAAGAAAGGAAGAAAAAAGATAGACGGAGAAAGATAAGACAAGATGTAAGTGTCTGATTTGTTTTTCTCTCCGTAGAAGAAACGAAAGGGAGTGACCAGCCCTTTAATACCCAACCAACCGTCCATTGAAGCAACAGAAAGAAGAAACTTAAAAAGAAAGAAGAAGCGTAGTTGCAGTGAACGCTTAAGAGAAAAAGTTATTAAAAGAAAAAAAAAAGTGTCCAAGCAACAAAAGAGAAAAGAAAGCAAGAAAGAAAGACAGCAAGAAAAAAGAGAGTACAGATGTTGTTGTACGACTCGACTACTTCTCCCTAGATAGCCGACCTCGAGTGACCTTACTCTACTGCCCAACCAACCGCCCAAACTATATAAAAAAAAGAAAAAATATCAGTTAGTCATAGAACGAAAACGTACCAACTGCTGCCCCAAATTAGAAAGTATACCTCAAGACTTTAATGCCGACGAGCGGAATAGAAAACTCAAGAAAAGATAAAAAACCAAATCCAAAATAGAAAAGAAAATTCTATAGATTACGTACCAATTCAAAAAGGCCGATTAAGCAGATATAATTATACATACGTAAAGGTAGTCTGTCCTGAAGTAAGATGGAGAAGAAAGAAACAAAAGAATTTTAGCAGAGACTTAACCAAAGAAAAAGAATATCGGTGACAGCAAAATGGGTAAAAGCAAATAGATAGCATCCGAACCACAACAAACAAGATAACAATAATGCATTTAAAGATGGAACCACCAAAACCAAAAGAAAAGAACCAAAAGAATAGCAAAGGTCGAAAGTCAAAAGCCCATAAAGTGAACTAGCACTTACGACGCTTGCGACGCCGATGAAAAAGAAGAGAACGATTAGAAGAAGGACACAGCAAAGAATAAGCAGAAGGGATTGACGAAGTGGATGTAAGAGTAGTAACTTGTACATCAGGAAAAACTGCACGATCCCTATGTATACGCGTAGGCCTTGTAGCGACACCAGTGTTGGAAGCTTTGTCGTTGCTGGCAAAACGTGACGTGACCTAATAGGATTGCGCCGTTGCG
Organism: Aquatica leii; assembly: GCA_035610365.1. Classification (NCBI taxonomy): domain Eukaryota; kingdom Metazoa; phylum Arthropoda; class Insecta; order Coleoptera; family Lampyridae; genus Aquatica; species Aquatica leii. The sequence continues at coordinate 96,680,884 of CM069435.1, read as the reverse complement.
AGTTCGGACAAGAACAATAACTTTTGAAATCGGCAACTTTAGATCTCATATGAGGCCAGTAAAAATGACACCGAAGAGCTTCCAACGTACGCTTAACACTGAGGTGATCAGAACCAGATGTAATGTGGTAATCCTGGATAAGTTGCTTGCGCTGGTCCGATGATACAACTAACTTCCAAACGCAAGGATCAAAAGAGGAAATGCGTACACGTCTACATAAAAGATTTTTCACAACACACAAACGTGAGAAACGACGAGGAGTAGTAGTAACTTTAGATATCATACCTAAATACCAAGGATCAGTAGTAGGCCTAATAATCCTCAAAACTGAAAAGAAATTAGAAGGAAGAGAAAGAAGAGAACGACAGTACGTAAAGGCTTAGAACCTTGTGAACGAAAACGAACACAAGTATTCGAATTAGAAGCAGATACAGAAAAAAAAGTGTAGAAGCATTAGGAGAACAAGTAGCAGGAATAACAGAAGAGACGGAAGTAGAAATCTTACTAACAAAGACTACAGATGGCTCTTGAACTTTGTCACCAATCTCTGCTGTTGAGAAGTTGAAAGAATCACAAGAGTTGATGTTCGACTCCAAACGCTTGCCTAAAGATATTAATTCAGCGATAGATTTGATTTCAATCAACGCTAAAGGCAGTTGGTAGAACGGCGTGAGATTCCGGCGAATGACCTTGAGCTGCATTTGCTCTGAGACCGGTTCTGCTAGCTGAAGAAAAAGATAACGCATGGTGGTAACGTAAGTATCAATGGTTTCGTCAGCTCCCATCATACGATTGCAAATAGAATCCATCAAGCGTTCATCATAATCCAAAGGTAAAAACTCAGACTTCAAAAGAGCAGCTACATCGTTCCACGATCGTAAAGAACCTCGGTTCGTCCTAAAAACAAGAAGAGCTATAAGTAAAGAAGGATCTTCACCAGAAAACGTTACATTCCAATTTCCTAAGTTTGTTTCTGAATCAGTGTCTGAAAAAGTAAGAAGTAGTGGTTCTTCATCTGAAGAATACATAGTTAACACACTAAAATCACAATAAAATCTAAACAGTAGAATCAAAATAGTACATCAAGAGCAGAAAGCTGCTAACACGTCTGACTAAAACTCAAATCACAATAACAGTAAGTACAAGTAGTATCACTAATAACTAATCTAATAAGCGAAAAAAAGTTTATCGACGTAGTCGAATGGATCCAAAAATCAAATCAGAAGTCCAACGACACATGTCTGACCAGAAATCCAACTAAAAGAAAAGTAAGTAAATTACTAATATAAAGTCAAACCGCAGCACTAAAATCAAATAAATTAAAGTTTGTGAAGTATCTCCGACGTCAAGTCTTGCAGCAATAACTAAATAAGCAAAGCAGAGTAAGTCGAACCCACGAAAGACTAAGAAAAGGTAAAAGAAGCAACAAAACTAGAAGAAATTATAATCGCATACACGGAATCGAGCCCCACGTTGGGCGCAAAAATTTCTTACGAGAAAATCAGGTTTCTAGAGTTAGACAGCCACGAATAAATTGTTACGCTAGTCTCCTTGTAACAAAACAAAGCATAGCACAGCTTCTTCGGAGAAGGATCGCAAGCTTTGTTATGTGCAATTATAACGTAAATCTAAAAAAATGCGCCAAGACGATGAAAGGTTAAGTTAGGGAGATACTGTCTAACTCTACCTGTAGCTGGAAAAGAATAAATAACACCACAGAAGTAATAACGCAGAATATATATATTTATTTATCACAGAAGATAAAGAATGTACATAAATGTAAGTTTTCGCAAGTATTTATACGTGGTTCGAATGAATTATAAGTTGCGTCGACTAGTGAGCAACACACCGTACAACAAGCTGACCCTGTCGGTCTAAACTTTTACATAAACATGACGTCTGAATTTATATTCGCAAATTTTAAAATTGTAGACAAACGAAACAATTTAAGCCCTCGGGACTCAATGCGCAGTGCTTATGAGTTTGTAAAGCACAAAAATATTGTTAATTATGTTAACCTAACATGCACGTACGGTCATAAACGACATGACCACCGAAGTACAAATTAAAAAAAAATGAAATAGTTATACTCACAGTTAGGTTTTATCCAGTAGTGGATTAGCTAATTCCGTACTTGAATTACCTAAAAAAGTAATATTAAACCCAATCTAAACGAACATATAATTATCTCATGCCTTGGTAATACGATAGGTGTATATTGGCCTGCATCACATAGTTAGCCAGCGTCAGATGAAGAAACAGGATCGACAAGAGCGACAATATTACTAGCAGCCGTTTTAAGATCGTCTACGGCGGATTCATTGTTCTCTTCACCTACAGGAATACGATCGATACGTCTGCGAGGTGGAGAGCTCGAGTTAAATACTTAGGGTAGGATCGATTAACTGGATCAGCAAGTTCTGTTTTAATAGAAGTAATCTCAGCCTTACACGCATTTCCGATTGCAACTCTAACATGGAGGAATCTACCCGAACAGAAACATTTAGGTACTTTTCCTTTTTAAAAATGGGTCTTAACAATTTACGTTTTGGCGCTACTGTCATACCACTTGCATACTCCATTCTCAGAATTTTAAGTTCATATTCCAGTTCATCGCTTAATAAACAATTTACATCCATCTTTAGAAATGATAATACTCTAATATGTTGGAAATACTGCTACGATGTTAAAATTTTAACGAGATTTCCCAATAAACACAAAGCCCCACGTTGGGCGCCAGTTGTATGACTACACTAAGCCTGAAGGAGGGATTGGGATTCTTCAGGCCGTGTAAGACAACACAAAAAAATTTCTCGAGGCGAGGTCGTACAAAATCACAAATTTCCAACAAATTTTGAGTGTATTGAATACTAATATTAAAAGCCGACTCACTGTGTATAATGTATATATTGAACAAACTCAAAAGCAGACCGAATGTGCGCGTGGAGCCACAGCCAACGCGTCATAAACCACACGCAGTTGTAAACACCGGCTTCGCAACTTAACCTAAAGGACAAACAAACTTACGGATATTTTGACCAAAATGCGCGTAATTCTTATTAAAATAAACTTATTATCTTCACTAATTACCGTCACGCACATTGAGGTGAGCTAATAATACGCTTCATTATAGCCGCGTCTCAAAACAGTAAATTCAACCTTTATATTTAACCAAATTTATAAAAAATATATATATACTTAAAGTACGGTGACAACTTAGGAACCCTAACAACTAACTTATATGGTACCTGAGTATAGTTGTTTCGGCTCACCCTCAACACAGGATGCTACTGATGCAGGGACTGCCTTATGAACCGACCAGGGCTTCCAATCTAGGGTCTCAGCCTAGTTAGCTGTCAAGCAATTTCGATGGTAGTCACAGAAACGAGCCTAAAAACAATTGCGAAGTGCCAACTGTGTTAACGATAACACTTAAGACGCCACAGGTGAGGTACGACTAAGTAACAACCACAAACAAAGGAGAAAAACCCTACAATAACTTATTAACCATAAACACAAGACCCAGGACAAACATTCAGGTGACGATTACCTTCAGATGGTGTGCAGGCTCAGAGGTAACGGTAGATGAAATTAGCCAAAGATTCACCATGCGAAATGTAATGAGGAAAACCATATAAAGTTAATAATAAGTGGAGATTTGATACATTGGTGCTTCATTAATAAATTCACATATATAGTCGCAGCTTTGTAATTATTAATACCTCGTGGATGTAATTTATGCACCTTCTGTTTTCGGTGGTCACGCAGTAGGTGCCCTCCTTTAAAAATCCCAAAAATGACCTCCTTCTTTTTGAAAAATCTAAAAATAGTTGTAATATTTATTTGTCATATTTATGGTAATATACTATCTAACCTTAAACGCCTAACTCTACGACCTACCAAAGGACAAAATACATGCCGTCATGTGTATTGTTATCGCTAAGTAGTTATTTGTTGCTTTTCTTGTTTATTTTGAAACTAACACTATGTATTAAACAAAGTTCAATTTTTTTATTTATTTTAACACCCGGATTTGAAATATCGCGTTTTATTATGCAAAAATATTATAAATTCTTTCAATTAAAATTTCGTACATATATTGAGAAAACATACAGGTGCAACAATTTTAAATAGTTAAACACCTTACAATAAAACAATAACATTTTAGTAATTGAAGTTTACTTTTAAAGTATTGGAATACATTATTTATAATTAACAAATCCTTTACAAACGTTATAAAGCAAAAAATTAATAATTTTGAATAATAAGAATCCGTTATCTATACAATAAGTAATATTTAAGAATTTCTTTCATTCTCGCTTTTGTATAAGGTATATACCTAATATTCTAATAATAATTCCTTTTATAATAAATGTAATTAGAATTAATAGAAAATATACTTGAACCTAATAAGTTTTTAAAAAGTAATAATTTTTTAGTTATGTAGTGTGAATAAGAAAAAATAAAAAATTGTTCTGACTTGATCTGTTACTAACGTTTTTTTCTCAATATAATTGCAGATATTAGTCTTCTGTATACACTCAACCAAATAGTAGCATAAATAGAAAGAAAATAAACATTGTTTCAATGAAAAATTCATCAAAATTGGTCCAAAGTATTACATCTTTGTTACAATGAATTTAACAACATTGAAATAAGAAAAATACTTTAATCGATCACTAGAATCATTGTTTATATGAACAGGTTCATAACTGGTTATACGACGATTTTCCTTGTGACAATGAAATTGTTCATAGTTTCAATGTAGATCTTTTATTAATTGAAGAATCTTTTACATTACTTTAATGTATACTTTTCTTCATAATAAAGCATTTATACTAACGACAGTGTTTTGGTTTCATTAATGTTAATACCAGATTTTTAAAGAATTACATGTGTTCTTTATATTGATGAAAATGGATTATTAAATTAATGAAGCAAAACTATTAGGTTAATGAATCAAATTTTCAACAAATTTTAACAAATTTATTAAAAGAAACATTGACAAGGTAATTAATAGTTTTTGTTTTTAATCCTTTCTACCTATAAGGATAAAAAAACAGATACTATTAATTGTTAAATTACAGAGGAACAACTGATTACCTACAAGTTACGATAATGACTAAGTATTCTAAACCAACAAGTAAAATAAAAAAAAGCACGCTTGATTTTCTTGTCTGCAAATCGGTTAAATGTTCTTCTAAAGCTTGACATCATTTAGCTAAAAAAACAAGTTTCTTAAGAATTTAATAAAACTTTTTCCATTTTGATCTTTCCGATCTGTTTGTAGGAGCTAAATAGCTATGACTTGCCCAAAATATGATAGCGTTTCGACTATCTAAAATTAAAAATAAATTACAAAATCATATTACAAAAAGAAGTATTAATTAAAATACGTTTTACAAATGCGAAATCAGTCAATAGAATAAACAACTAACTTACTTTCATCTACTTCATGTTTTTGTGTATAGTCCAAGACACCTTTAACATTATTTTCGGACTTCAAAAACCGCAGTATATGTACTCTCTTATTTTCCCATTTACTCAACAAACCATCTCCAGTAGAATAAAGGGCATCAAAATCCATATCGATCTAATACGAAAAAATTAAAATGAAATAAAATATCTGTAGCAAATACCTACCACTAATTTTTAATTAAGAATATTTGTTTAGAATCGAGACTTTTTAATTTACGTTAATTTAATTAAATATAAAAATAATAGTATAAAAATGACATCAAGCAAGTTTAATAAGTATTCAGAATATTTTTTTACCAGTCTAAATCCAGAAGGGGTTTTATAAAACGGCCATTTATCCAAAATTAACGCTGTACTATCCATGGTTTTAATCTCCCCCATACGAAACTGTCGACATGCCTTCCAATAAGTGTCAAATTCTTCGGTTGACAAGTTGCCAAATTTGAGCGACTTTATGCACAGTATTATAGCCGCTATAAAAAAACACACACACTTACATTGGGAATAAAACAACAGTAAATTAATAAGAAATAAATCTTACCTGCTCAGTAAGTAATTTTTACACTCTTGTGTCACATTGTATTATGGTTTATCGATATAAAAAACACTAAAAACGTGCAGATATGCAAATGCGTCATAATTACAAAATTTAGCTGTGCAAGCACTCCACAGTTTCATACATTGATAAAACGAATTTCTTCGTTAAGAATGATATCTTTGCTATTAAGATTATAAAGTGCTTACTTTGAAAGAAATGTTGTTCATACAATCATCAACATTAATGTTAACACCGATAAATCCATCCATTTATTTTATCTATGTATAGTAAAAGTTTTGTCAATTAATATTTTCTTATAATCCAACATAATTTTCATTGAGACAATGAAATGCAGTTATAATACTAAAGAATTTTTAAAACAAATTTAATGTTGGTCAGATTCATCACTCAATAAAACCTGATACATTATATTTATGATAACTGTCTTTAAACAAGTATATTTGATATTTTTTTTTACATAGCAATAATGAAAATCTCATTAAACCAATGTAAATCAAACTGATGAAAGCCATTCATTAATATTATGATAAAGATTTTTTTCAGTGTATATTGACATACAACTTAAGCTATTATTTTGTCTAGCTTTGTTTAACTCTTTCTAACATAAAGTAAATTTTAAATAAAAATGAACGTAATCGTTTTAACATCTCTTAAAAAGAAAAAACTTTACACAAGAGAAAGAAGTAATCTTTAACGTTACTAATTAAAACTCAGACGATTGCAAGCAATTTAGTAATTAAGCTAATTAAGTATACCTACCGTTTAATTAATGAAAATTTTAAGATGAACAATATTGAAATTGAAAACTTCTTAAGAAATCAACGTAAAATTTTAATTAAAGTTCATTATAACTTAATCAATCTTTTAGAGCTAACATTATTAACGCGATTTTACATTTAATTAAAGAAAAATAATGTTGAAAATGATTGCAGTTTTGTATGTTTTGTGCAATTGTTGTTGTTACTTAGTAGTTTCCCAATGTAATTTAATCGCAACTAAAACATATTTTCAAAACAACAACGCAGTTAAAAATAAGAATCGAATTATAAAAAAAGTTATAAAAAATATTTTTTTGTGTTTATAAAAAGACACGAAAAGGCTGTATTATTTCGACGAACGTGGGACTTATACGCCGCCCCGAAAATTATGTAAATCAAAATAATCCGTTTTTCGAAAATAAATTATGTAGTATGCAAATTTATACACAAAAGAGGATTTATATTTTACTACTTACACTTCTTAGTAATTAAATTTCGCGAATAATTGAAAAACAATTTAAATTTTGCATTGTTTTAGGTTGGATGGATGAAAGCAGACGATCAAACAATATTGAGTCTTCACACGCGCGTCGTAACTCATAATCCACGCATAACGGTGACAAACGATGACAATTTTCGAATTTGGCAATTACATATTCGACAATTAAAAGAAACTGATCGTGGTTGTTATATGTGTCAAATTAATACCAACCTTATGAAAAAGCAGTATGGATGCGTCGATGTGCAAGGTAAGATTTTTTGTTTTCTACGGGGGGCACTTTGAAAATTGTTTTACTATTTATTTTATTTAGCACATTCTTTAATAAATCTTATTTATTATTCTTAAGTGATATAAATTCTAATTTTTTGTTTTTGTAAACCGTCAGAGACAGTTGCGCACTTGTCAACCTAAACGTCAAACTATTTTTGAAAGATTTTGGGGGGTCTTTGTTTCTCTATTAGGGTAATTAACTTTATCTTGTGTTCTTTATACGTAAATGTTTATTATAAAACATAAAACAGGTTTTAATCCAAAATAATAATACTGAAAACACCAGTTCTTTAACTGCGATTTTCATATTACCTTTTTAGTTCGTAAAACTCTACTCCTAAGAATAACAATTAAACATTACCTTTAAAAATTCACTTTATTGGCTTTGAAAGTTACATACACATATATTTAGTTGCAATTTCTAAGAAAAGCGCATTTATTAGATAAACTTGTTGACATTATTAATGATTTAAGCTTCGGCATGAACAGATTTCTTTTATTTATTGGCTGCATAAGCAAAATCTTTTAAATAATTCATATTAAGTTTTACTGAAAATAAATGTGTTAAAAAATTTAAGCATGTAGCAAATTAGTTGCTTATGGACGCTTTAAGTTACTTACCGTAAACAAATAATATGGGTTGTCATAATTAATTCATTGTGTAAGATTGAAATCATTTTTTTTTTTAAAAGTTTGTTTTGAATAAGTACTTTGTATTAGAATTAGCCGTACACAGAGTAACAACCCACTTTCCTAGTTGTTTCATGTAGCGCCCAACGTGGGGCCTTACATTTCCGTAGTAAATAATATTTAACAATGGTTTCTTTTCTAATTGTTTTCATCCAAAATTTTTAAATGTTACTGACAATCAAAAATATTGCAAATAATGCTACTTGTAGCTTTGGTTCAGAGTTGTAAATTTTTGTGTGACAGTTTTAAAACACCAGGATATACTTGCAGCAATTTCTTTAACTGTTGAAAAGGTAAAACCAAATTGTACATGTTTCCACTAAATTTTTATGCAGTATTATTAACGAAGCTCCAAATTATAAAGCTATGCATATTTATAATGCATTGACTCGTGTTAACTTTAAAAGTGATAGTAAATACTGCTACTTGGAACCGGGAACTAAAAAGAGAATAACTCAAAACCATCATGGTTAAAATTATTGGAGTGTTTGATAATTTCTATGCTCCCTCGCAGTTCCCTGTTAAAGAAAAATGGAATTTTCGCAATCACCAAAACGTTATCAAAATCTATATTGTGACCTGTAGTAAAACAATGTTCAAGAACTACAGACTTAGACCGGTTTCACCGATGTAGATTAAATCTCATAAACAAGAATTTTAGTATACACCTTGAAATAAAAGTGTAAATGTAAGGGAAAAATTGTGAAAGAACTATTAGGATCAATTTTCAAATTAAATTTGGTTGTTTAGATGATCAAGAAACTTAAACAATTCAAGATTACTATGAGATTAAACAATAGACATGTCGTCAACATACCTAAACCAAACTTTAGGTTTTAATATTGATGAGGCAATAGAGGAAAACCAAATCACAAAAAACTTGTTTGCAAAGCTGGTTATCAAGCTGGAAGTAAGTAGATAAAAAACATTTATCAATAAGAGTAGTCTAACCTAAATCTTTGTTATCGTGAGGCAAATTCTAATGATAATAAAGAAATCTCTAACAGAAACTTTGATAAAAAGTAAAGTGACATCAAAACCCCAAGATTTTGGGGTTCAAGTTTTATAGTATCTAATCGTTAAATAAAATGCCAAAACTTTAAAATGTAAGAAGAGCTTTTACTTGTAAATTTGCAAAAAATGTTAGACAAGAACTTAGCTAGCTTGTAGGTAAAGGATTCGAAATGAGCTGTTCGACCAGTTTACCTATCAAACAGGAGTCCGCCAGAGTGACGTCGTCTCGCCACAACTCTTCAACATTGTGGTCGACGCAATAATGAGGAAAATCTTTAAAGACAAACGTGATGTCTAGCTCGACAAAGACCACTTCCTGACAGATTCGATGTTTGCCGACGACAGCGCCGTATTGGCTAACGATTATGCTGAGGCAACGAACACACTCTACGATATCGTCTGCACTGTCCAGATGTACGGTCTTAAGATCAACACAGAAGAGACAAAGATGCTGACAAGGGATGGATCACCAGCCAAAGTGCAACTCGATGGCGTCTAAATAGAGCAAGTTCAAGAATTCAAGTATCTGGGGTCGATAATACAAGAGAAGAAAGTGGCGTCCACAACAGAGATCCACGCGCGAATTGGTAAAGCTTCTGCGGTTTTTGCCTCACTGAAGTGGTGTCTGTGGAAGCAAACCAACATCACCACCAAGACCAAGATCCGCCTCTTCCGGACCCTGATTTTGCCAATTCTTCTGTATGCATCGGAAACTTAGACAACGCTAAAGTTGGATCTGGAGAAACTCGAGGTATTCCAAATGCGATGCTTACGCCAAATCTTACGAAAATATTCGACGTCGATGTGGCAAACAGCCGACGATCAAGGAACAGATCCAGAAAAGGCGATTACGATGGTTCGCACATGTATGCAAAATGGATGGCAGCCGCCTATCACACAAACTTCTATAGCGAAATTGACTCGCCTACTGGATAGTCCAACGCACAGCTCCAACGTAAACCTGAATTAAACAGGTCGAAGAAGATGTAAGAAATCGCCGGCTAAACCTCGAAGAGGTTAGGACCACAACCATGAACCGTCAGGCATGGAAACGTTTTGTAAACGACATTCGACAACCATTGGCACCCACAGCAGCGTACGGGCGTAGGAGCCGATCTAAACCAAACACCAGCTAAGGAACAAAGAAAAAGAAGAACGTAAGGGATAATACTGACGTGTGTGTGCAAACTGTGTATAAAGGAAGATGTTTTGAATCTGAAAGGATAAGTTGATGTTGGTATTGAGAAGAAGATTAGAAGATCTGATAATATGGCTCACACGTTTAATCCCCAACGTGAGATTACGGGATAAAAGAGTATCCGTTTCTTCTAACAAAATAAAATTAATTTCAGTTTGGTTTAAAACGACAGTAGCGTCTTTGTCGACTAAAAGAACGATAAGGTCAAAGTTTCTACAAAGACTTTTCAATACCAACTCCTTCAACTTAGAAATTTTGGATTTAAGAACTTTAGATGATTTAAGAATTTTGTCAGTGTGACGAAAAAGATGCTTTAGAGAAGACTCAACAGCACATAACATATCTTCTTTAGGAACGCGTTTAGAAGTAACAACAAAATTTAAACCTTTAGATAACATACATTCCGATTTTAAAGTGAGAGTCAAACTAAAGAAATTGACAACGGTTTTCCAAAAAAACCAGTAGTAGATAAAACTTTGTGATTCTTGGATTTCAACACTTGAAATTTTTTGAGATAAACTTTAATGGTTAGCCGTAGAATGGTATCAGAGTACTGGTAAGTATTGTTGTCAAAAAGATTCCAATCAACCGAGTATAGAATGTTGCCTAGCTCTCGTCTGGTTTGCTGAATCGGTTTGGGTATCAACGTTAGGTTAGCGTGGTGTAGAATGTTTAGGAACGTGTCTGAATGTAGAACTTAATTTTGAGAAATGCAGGAATGATGTTGTGGTCACGACAACGACTAAAGAAAGTTAAAGTGCACAAAAGTTTGATGAGAAATATTCTTCCCGTAGAGATTGTTAATATAATAGCAATGATTTCCACGACTGGAGCTTATACTATAAAGTTAAATAATTATTTATTTGAATTACGCGGGTGTAAAAAATCAGCTTACAACGTTTTCAACTCTATAGCCATTTGCATACAAATATTCATGCGTAGTGAATTTATACTCTGTCATCGTATTTCACTTATGTTAATCACACCATGTACTAATATGAAGCTATAGGGCTGTCAATGCATTTGTAGAAGTAGAGTAAAATGTTCTCCCACTGCTAAAGAGCCCAAAAGAGCAAAAATTCCATCTAGTTTACTCTGGTAGCATTTTCAGATTTGCATTAACATTGTTACCTTACAATGTTTACACGTTGTGGTTTCAACCCGCGGTTTATTCAAAACGTATTTGAATTACGCCATTTACATTAAATAATCAACTTGTTGATTACAAAGCAAAAAGTTAATTACATAACTCTGTAGTGGTCTTTGTTAGATTGTCGTTGCTTTTTCAAGTGTATCGTTTTCTTTTCTACTGTTTTAGAGTTTAGGATCTGGTTTGGTTCACAAATTGATTAACTAAATTTTTAAAAGTTGTAAGCGTCATTTAATCTTTGGACGTATTTCTTTTGTGAAAAACCAGATATTCAAATTGTTTTATTAATTTCCTCTCCTTTAAGACCATTTAAGTAACTTTGCATTAAGTTTTTGAAGTTATTCTTCGTTTTTAAATGTATTTTAATTGTAAAATGCAATTTATTAAGTACATATTCAGTACGTATGCACTTGAATCATTTAGGTCAATTTTATTGTCATACTATTCAAGTAGATTTTATAATTGGTTATTTTCAACAGTCATTATTAAATATTGAATATTAATGATTAAGATTGTAAATGAATCTTTTGTTTTGATTTTTTTTTAATAAAGTTGCATTTTTTGTTGCGAGAAACGCAGTCAACAAACCTGTACTTTTGCGTGTTGATTAATTTTTGCATTTTTTATGTCTTGTTGTAATGTTGGTCTCTTTCACAAAGACTTGCGTTCTGGTTGTAACTGTCTAAATGGTACCGAAGTTATAAAGGCATTAATTTTTGTTTTTAAAAATAATTTTTTTTTGAAAACTTGGTTCATATTTTACGACTTAAGAATGTAATGGGTTTCAACTCTTAATGTTTTTTGTGTTGGTGTCCGTAGGATTATCAATGGGTACAGTCCAAATTAAGTTTGAAAAATCTTTCTAATTCGTATCTATTACAGTCTCGACAGATTACTGGTATTTGTGTTAACTATCGTAGCGCGGAATATGTGTTAAGTGTCGACTTTGTGCTGTTAATCATCTTCCGACGGGCAATTACAGACCCATAACCACCTGAATTTTGAAAAATATTATCTGGTAGCCTGGCATCAAACAGGAAATCCACTGCCTGGAAGTTTATAATGACTATCCAAGCCACAATTTACCTACATGAGGTTGTGTAGGGGTCAGTAATAAATAAATACTTTTAACTCTTTATATACAGCACATTAAATCTCTCGCTGACATTGGTCCTTTTCTCCCTTTTTTGGAATTGCAGTTGCTTTGATTAAATTATATTCTCCCCTTTCCATTATGTACATATAACAAAATAATGTGATTGAGGTTGTATTGCATGTTATTAATGGCATCTATATCTTCATTCAATTTCTGTCTAAAGTTTTCCAAACGTTGTTCTATTCTGGACTCACTTTCTTTTGCTGATGCTGTTATAGATAGCAGCAATTTAGTGTGCTGGTCGGTCGTATTTATCGATTCTTGTTGATTTTTGTCTAAACCTTTAATGTTCCTATACACTTCATCGTTTACACCAAATTATGATGTTAGTAAATCTCTTAAGAGTCCTCTCTTCATTCTTACATTGTTTTCATGCAAATTATTCATGTTCCACAGTATTTGTTTTTGTTGTTCCTTTAAATGTTTGATTAACTCTGGGCAATGAGATTCTTCTACTAGTTTTATAGTGTTTTATGGCACAATTTCTTTATTTGTTCGATTGTTTTATTGATTTGGTGTACATTATAATCAAAACTTGATATGTCAATAGCCATGTCCATCCTTAGTTGTCTCCTTATCACTTTAGTTTTTCAAAATTCTTCTATAAGTAATTCCGGCCTAGGATATTTGATGTTATATAAACCGTTTCCCGGTACCACCATTGTACTTAGTACTAGCATCATACCTAATACAATTGTTAATCGGTTAAGTCTAGCAGGTTTTGATTGTGGTTTTTGTTCGTTATCCTCTTCAGCCGGTAGTTAAATTAATCTTGTAATTGGTCGTTTTAAAACAGCTCTCCATTTGTTTTGACTGTAATAACTCTCACATTTCCATCTGTTCCTGAGTGCAATTCTGTTACCCTTGCCAAAAACCATTTGCTAGAAGGGTTATTCTCTTCTTTATGTAGAACTAAGTCTCCTGTACTTATATTGTTTTGTGTTACTATTCACTTGGTTCCACTCGTTTTTGTAACGTTGCTCCAAATTTTCTAAAAGTAATTTTTCATTTTTTGTATTAGTTCCCACTTTGTTAAACTGTTGTAGTGAATTTCTCCAGATGGCTCATTTGGTGTGATCAATTTCTTACCATTCAAAAAATGTCTAGGAGTTAATATTGCAATGTCATTTGGCTTGGATGTCAACGGACAAAATGGTTTAGAGTTTAAACATGCTTTTATTTGACATAATAATGTAGATAACTTCGGTTACAACATTGACACGGTCCAAACCCGGAAGACGTTCTTATCTTAGTATGTCTTTTTTGTTTTCAGTGGTGTCACCTTAGATCTGGCATATAGTAGTTTTATGTAGTTATTTCCGTTTGTATTTGTAACCTTGCTGTATATTACTGCTCCGTAAGCCTTTTCTGATGCATCACAGAATTCATGTAGTTCTAATTGTTGTATTTTATTTGTATATCCCATCCAGCTATCTACCAATATTTTTTCTACGCATGGTAATTCTTTTGTTTGAATGTATTAAACAATGTTGCTTGATGCGAAGTAATAACATTCTGCTGAACTTTCATTGTTTATTATTTTGAAATGAATATACACAACGTTTCGATTGCTGTGGTGTCTGCAATCGTCATCAGTATTCACCTGATGACGATTGCAGATACCACAGCAATCGAAACGTTGTGTATATTCCTTTCAAAATAATAAACAATGAAAGTTCAGCAGAATGTTATTACTTCGCATGGTAATTCTTCTCTAAATTTCATCCATTCTTGTTGTATTTCATTGGGAACAGTTTGGTCCCAAGAGATTCTTTTAATCTATAACTTTTGAACTAATAGTTTAGCTTTTACTGTAACTGGAGCTAGCTGTCCTAATGGTTCATAGAATTTAATGTCTGATAAAATTGATCGTTTTGTAAAACGTAATTGTTGTTGACTTATATAGACCTTAAACGTAGAACAATCCTTCCTTGGTTGCCAATTCAAACATCAAAGTTTTCATAGTCTCTTCTTCATCTATTTCCATCACATCCATCCCTCTGAGATGAAATGGCAAAGCTTGTATTAATTCTAAATTGTTTCTTGCTCATTTTCTTAACGTAAATCCTCCAGATTTGTAGAGTTTAATTATTTATTGTTGTAAATATTTTGCCTTTTCTAGTGTATCTGTTTCTGACATCAAATCAGTTACATAGAAATCATTAGTTATGTGATGCTGTTGGATATTTGTCTTTTTCGTCTTCTGATAATTGTAAAAGTACGGCTAAGTAAAGCGCCAACGAGATACCGTATGTAACGGTTGTTAGTTTATATTCTCTTATGGGCTCATCTTGCAAAAATCTTCAAATTATTTTGTGAAAATCCTGATCTTCGTCAATAATTTTTATTTGTCGGTACATTTTCTCTATATTTGCTAAAAATGCTATTTTGTGTTTTCTCCATCTGAGTAAAATGTTTTTTAAATCCTGTTGCAATCTTGGTCCAGAATGCATTAATTAGTTCAAACTGATACCTGATGTAGTTTTAGCTGATGACTCTTAACTTTGTCGTTTCGCTGTTTTCTTTTATTACCGCTTGATGTGGAATGTAATATTCTTTTTGTTTTAGGTTAGTTTTATCTTCTATCACTGGTTTCATATGACCCAGGGATAAGTATACCTGCATGAAATTTTCTAACTGAAAAAATCTTGCTATTGCTTTTTTTTTGATTCTCCGATTTTATTAACATCATCGTTAAAGGGTATTTTAACAGTATAGGTGCCATCGGTGTTCCTCAAATGAGTATTCTTATAATAAGTTTTACAGTCTTCTAAATTTCTAAAGAGTACCGCAGATCTATTTGATACTCTAAATTTAAAACGAGATAAGCAAATTCCAGTGAGAGTTAAGGTCACTTCTAGAGCTTTTGTTGGTCGCACTCTATCTTGTGTGTTGTGCAAAGGTGCTCACAATTTATATGCTTGTCCAGATTTTCACCAGCTTTCGGTTCCAGATAGGCTTTCAAGGGTTAAAGAGTTGAACGCCTGCTTTAACTGTCTTAGCAAAGGTCACGCAGTGCCACAGTGTTCATCAAAATTCAATTGTCGTACGTGTAAGCGAAAGCACCATACATTGCTACACAAAGAACCTATTGTTACTTCGCCCTCGCTTCCAGATATGGCAACTTCAAGCAGCCAATCCATTTCGGCATTCGCTTTAAATATTGTTCAGGTTCTGTTACCTACAGCTAGGGCAAACATTGTGGATTATAAGGGAAATCCTTTTCCGGTTCGTATTCTACTCGACTCTGGATCTCAGTCTAGCTTTATCACCTCTAATATTCGCAAGAAACTTAACCTTCCAGTCAAAGCAGTCAAGGTTAGTGTGACTGGGTTGTCCACAACCAATACTCAAGTCAATTCAAGGTGTGATGTACAAATTCAAGCCCATCACTCCTTTACAGTCAATCTTTCTTGCTTATTAATTGATAAAATTACTAACACCATGCCTAGTTTTCGTGTGAACACGTGCTATATTCAAACTCCCGAGGACATTCATCTGTCAGATTCTCTCTATGACAAGCCTGGCGAGACAGACATACTTATAGGTTCTTCCGAATTTTGGGGCCTTCTTTGCGAAGGTCAGATTCATCTTGGTCCGCATCTTCCTACTATTCAAAACACCCACCTTGGTTGGGTGATTAGTGGTCCTATTCCTAATAGCAAAAATAAACATATTATGTGCCATCTTTCTCGGTTGGACGATGTGGATTTTCAACTGTCAAAATTTTGGGAAGTCGAACAATATCCTGTAGAAAAGATCTATTCACAGGAAGAGAATATCTGCGAAACACATTTCGTGAAAAGTTGTGAACGTGCTCCTGATGGTCGTTTTATTGTACAAATTCCTTTTAAGCAATCGCCATCTCTTTTAGGTGACTCATTGCAACTAGCTACCAAGCGCTTTTTCTCTTTGGAGAAACGATTGCAATCTAATGACACTTTGCGTAAACTTTACATTTCATTCATGGACGATTACGAGCGACTTAGACACAGGACAAAGGTTGTTGTTAGTTCTTCGGAAAAATCTTTTTATATGCCCCATCATGGCGTGTTGAAAGAAAACAGTTTAAGCGCGAAATTGCGTGTTGTGTTTGATGGCTCTGTTCAATCCACAACTGGTTATTCCTTGAACGACTTACAAATGGTCGGACCTGTGATATAACAGGACTTATTCTCCATCTTGATTCGGTTCAGAAAATTTGTCTATGCCATATCTGCGGATATTGAAAAAATGTATCGGCAGGTGCTCATTGATTCTCTACACTTGTAGCCTACTTCAACTTGCAATCGACTGCAGGGATTCTCTTCCGGAAATTTCTAAGGTAATTAAAGAAGATTTCTACGTGGACGATCTTTTAACTGGTTCGGATTCATTAGATTCTGCTAGAGACTTATGTCGGAGCATTCAAGCTGTGTGCATGCGAGGTGGTTTTAAATTATGTAAATAGATCGCCAACGATCCTCGAGTATTAGACTACATCAATGTGGTTGATATTCATCCAGGTTTACATGAATTTGGCTCCCACGAAAATGCCCACACTTTAGGTTTTTTGTGGCAATTCCAAACAGATGATCTCAAGTTTTCAATTTCGGTTCCGTCCTTTACAGCTGTGACTAAGCGAGCCATATTTTCAAGTATTGCTCAAATCTTTGACCCTCTTGGATTGTTGGCTCCTTGTACAATTTTAGGCAAGATGCTGATTCAGCAGCTATGGTTGGAGAGACTTTCTTGGGACGATCCCGTTCCAAAGCACATCCTTGATAAATGGAATTTGTTTTGTCATGAGCTTCCAATCCTTAATGATTGTCGTATTCCACGACATGCTGTGTGCCCAAATTCGATTTCTGTGGAATTGCATGGTTTTTCCGACGCGTCGATGCATGGATATGGTGCATGCATTTATTTAAGGTCTGTTAATAGCAGTGGCGCGGTTTGTGTTAGTATATTGTGTGCGAAGTCCAAGGTTTCGCTTCTGAAACCGCTCACAATTCCTAAGTTGGAACTTTGCGCTGCAACCTTGCTTTCTAAACTTTTCGTTTGCGTCCACAAGGCGCTGAATATTGAATTCATGCGATCTGTCTTATGGACTGACTGTACCATAGTACTTGGTTGGTTGAGTACTCCTCCTAATCTCACAAAAACATTTGTTTGCAATCGAATTGCTAATATTCAGGAACTGACTTCTAGTTGTCTTTGGCGTCATGTTCCGAGTAAATCCAACCCCGCGGACTTGCTCTCTAGAGGTATTCTTCCACGTCAACTAGTTGATTCTCCCATATGGTGGAACGGGCCTGAATGGTTGCAGGACGATGAATCCAAATGGCCTTCCGTAAATGTTTCAATTACGTCAACGCTTCCAGAGCTAAAGGGGCAAATTATTTGTAATCATACGACTATGTTTTTTAACGATCCTTTTCTCATATCAAAATTTTCAAATCTCAAACAGCTAACAGCTGTGGCTGCTTATTGCTTGCGTTTTATCAACAACTGTCGCATCTCGCTTTCTTCAAGACGATATGGTCCTCTGTCTTGCAAAGAGTTGCAAGTTTCTATGAACAAAATCATAAAAATATCGCAAAATGAATCTTTCGCAGATGAGCTTAAAGCTTTCAATTGTTCTCGGGATCCTAAGTCCTCAGGAACTATCGGTAATTTACACCCCTTCTTAGACTCATCTAGTGGTATTATTCGTGTGGAAGGTAGGCTACATAATTCAAATTATGACTTCAACAAAGTTTACCCTGCGATAATTTCTAATAAACACCATCTCTCGACTCTCATTATGAGATCCACACATTTACAACATCATCACCCCGGACCTCAATTACTTCTTGCCATTGTCCGTGAACAGTATTGGATCACTAATGGTCGCAATCTAGCTAGGAAGATAGTTCACGCTTGTATCAGGTGTTTTAGATTCTCAGCTAAAACTACCAATCCTATCATGGAATCTCTCCCAGCGTCACGCATTCAACCTGGACCCCCATTTAGTAATGTAGGGGTAGATTACGCAGGTCCATTCACAATTAAAGACCGCAAGGGTCGAGGCTGTAAAACGTCCAAATCTTACTTGTGCTTATTCGTCTGCTTTGTCACAAAGGCAGTTCATCTTGAATTAGTCACCACTTTATTACAGAACCTTTTTTAATGAGTTTACGGAGATTCGTTGCTCGCAGAGGTAAACCGGCAAGCATGCATTCTGAGAACGGCACCAATTTTGTTGGAGCAAATTCTGCCTTGAGAGAACTAGGTGAATTTCTCACCGCACAAAATACACCAATTTTAGAAGCAAGCGCTCGCGAAGGAATTGCGTGGCATTTTATCCCTCCTCACTCTCCACATTTCGGTGGTCTGTGGGAAGCCGGTGTCCGTTCAGTCAAGCATCATCTTAAGAGAGTTGCCAGCAACTTGATTTTAACATATGAGTAATTATCCACCCTCCTATGCCAGATAGAAGCCCTCTTGAATTCCCGTCCGTTGACTCCGTTATCTCCTGACCCGAATGATTTAAGCCCGTTAACACCTGCCCACTTCCTTATTGGACGCACCTTGACGTTTGTACCTGAGGATGACTGTACTACAATTCCTACTTCACGACTCTCGACATTTCAAACTGTGCAAGCCGCACAGCAGCATTTTTGGGAAAGATGGAACAAAGAATACGTATCTGAGCTCCAGTGCAGAACCAAATGGCAGTCAAGCAAGTCCCAACTGCAAGTCGACGCTCTTGTACTGATTAAGGATGATAATCAACCTCCATTTCATTGGAAATTGGAAAGAATCGTCAAATCACACCCAGGGGTCGACGGAGTCGCTCGTGTAGCCTCCATAACGACTACAGGCGGTGTTATTCGTCGTTCCTTTTCGTAAATTTGTCCACTACCTTTGGACATTTAGTGATGTTTTGTACTTGGCTTCACAGTGTTAGTGCAAGTTCAAGTGTTAGAAATTAAGATTAAGCTTAGATACACGATCTATGTAATTATATTCTTTGAGTTTGATGTTATTGAAAGCCTAGTCTTTCAAAGCCGGGGGCATGTTTAAGCCTATTTGTTTGTTTTAATTAAGTACGGGCCTGTGCCAAGTGCGGCCCATGTACCGCTAAGGGGATTTTTTTTGTGTGTGTGTGTGGTTGTTACTGTTAAGACCGATTTGGAGTTAGTCTGTCATTATTATTATTATGTTATTGTACGTTCGACATAAAAAATATATATACTCAGCATTTAAATGAAGAAGTTTCTTTAATAAAAACAAATACATTCAAGGTCCTTCGAAAACAACTTAAAAATCAAAAGGACGCCGTTAAGCGCGTGCATGGTGTTTTCACTGTGCTTGTTTTATTACTTGTATTTTGCAACTTTTTACTTACGGTTATCTCTTGGTAAGTTGAAGCTCAATCTTGAGTATGGTATACAATTTACCTGGCGCTCATTTATTTATATATTGTTTTATATAATTTGACAACTCACCCACCCCATTTTCCGATTGAGTGCGGGTCATACCTAATTCGGTCAATTGTACAGTGATAATCACATTTTCTTTAACTCCTAAGTAAGGTGTTACAGTTTACTCATCTTCCATGAACGTTTTTGGGCAAATTATTTGTTTGTTTATGTGTTTTGTTACTGTCAATAAATGCTCGACATACCTTGATAACAGATTATTTTTTGACACTTTTAGAAAAGCGTTATTTTCGGCAAGTACACGAAAAAACAGCAAGTCTAAAAAAATTAATGTACATGTTCGTGTAAATTTGATTTACTTTAATTCAAATATTTACACCCACCAGAAAACTATTGATTATTACTGTGACAAGCAACTACACAAACATTTTTAAAGTTCAAATACAAAAAATTATTGTTAAAAAGAGGTTTTTAAATTAAGCTAATTATTTGGTTTTTTAGAGATCCACTCTTCCGACTTAGCATTAAAATCACCAAGTAGGTATATCTATTCATCATTTCTTCACAACCATAGATAAAATTAACAAATTCTACCTAAAGCTTGAGTTGAACAATAATATTAAGAATAATAATAAAATATAAAAAATTCCATACAACAGTATTATGCAAAATAAAAAGCTTTTACCGTTAGTTAAAATCAAAACAAAATAACAAATTTCTTTGTATATACGAAAAGTTTTAGTACTTTTTTTGCAAAAAGCGGTTGTAAGCGTAAATCGATGACTGAAAACCATCAACAACCTGCCGATTAATTAAACAGGCTAATAAAGGACAACAATCAAACTACTTTATGTTTTATTTTATATTCCATTATATGTATGTATATACGTAACTCGCTACAATAGCAAAGTTTTATTTTCAAAAGAGTTGAATACGTTAAAATGTCGCTCTATTGTGCTCAATTTATTTGTTAAAAATATTATGATTTTTTTTTATTTATTTAATTTTAGTGTTGCTTTTTTGTTTTATTTACAAGAATTTTTCTTCTACTCATAACTTCGAAAGCTTTATGTACGGTTTGTTAAACGTTACTGCTTGTTTTCTGTTTTTTTCGTATAATAATTCTGTGCTTCTTAAAGTATTAAATAAGGAGAAAAATTTTGACATGTTACATAAAAATATATGTATTCTGGGATTACTTTTAGTTTACGTCATCGCATAAAAGTAAAACAAGTAAACTTTATAAGACCAGACATTTCTAAATCTATTACATCTTACGTTGAATGATAGAGTAAAATAAACTTAAAGTCTCGCAATCTCTCTACTTAAATTTAATTAAATTAAAATACAATTGCACAAGTTAATTTTGATTAAATTTGCGTTTTATTACAGTTTTATTGCAAAAGATGTAAATTTCGAACCTAATGGCAGATTCGGATGTTTTTACTTTTGGTTTCTTGGTTTTTTTTTTAAATTTGGATTTTTTCTACAAAACTATTTGGTTCTTAGAACCTTGTAATTAATAATTTTGATGACAAAAATATTAAGTTGCCTGAAAAACATTAAAGCACTTAAATTATAAAAAAACCAAATAATCAAAATTTAGATTTTGGTATAGTTCGTGGAAAAAATATTTTATTAAAAATACCAGTCGACACTAGGAATTGCAATAACATGCACCGAATTCTTGCCAAGCGAAGTTGTGGTATTTTAATACCTTGTTTTATCTGCAACTTGTACATGACTACAATATTATGCTGAAGTAATAAAATTTTTTAGACGTCTGAGATTAAAGCGTGCTTTGGTGGTTTTTTTATTTTGTAATTTATCTTACTATATTTTTTTTTAATTTCTTTGTCTAATATTAACTTTAGTTTTTTTAACTGTTACAGTAAAACGCAAAATGCACTAGGCTAAAATGCGGCCAATTGGAAAGTAGGAGCGGATATATTAATAGAATTCAGTTTGTCTTTAAAGTATCAATTTTAATTTGGTTAGAAAGGCATCAAAGCAAAAAGAAAAAGGGCTTTAGTTGGTCGTTTCCACCTGACAACACTTAAATAAAACAAATCAAACACAACTTGTTCGTACATTAATAACACAATAATTTGCAAATATATCAAACTTTTACTTTATCAACTTTTATATATACGTTAGGTAATTACAGTAGCAAAGTTAAATTGAATTAATTAAATTGAGTGATACACAAAATAGATTGAAAAGTACAAATCTAAAGCGTCTGTAAATTAAATAACAAACGCACATTTACTCAACCCCCAAGCTTAAATAATTTGACAGATAATAAAAATTGCGACAGCAACCGCATATTCGGTCGTCGTGCATACGACCAACATAAAAAAAACTTTGAATACAAAAAGAGAGTACTTACGTGTTTTAACAAGCTGCTAGCGCTAGCAGCATAAAAAGATATCACCCTAAAATGCTAAAAAATAAAACAATAGATATAACAAATCTTCACGATAATTTACCAAACAAAATGTTGAATTCGATTGCTCTATTTAACAGGTAATAATAACTTACATGTTTGCACTTAACACGCAACGTTTTAATACATGAGTTTTGACATGTCGGACTTATTAACCATTAAGAGAAGTAATTCCGCACGTAGTAAGTAACGGTAGTTCAAATTTTTTTTTGAATTAACACATGACGGTATTAAAATGTTATTCAAACAGAAAAGGATTAAATTTCACGGTAAAATTGAACTTTTACCTCAGCGAATCTTTCACATTCAACTATTGATGTTTTAATTGATTTACACCATTAATAATTCGGATGTTTAGAGATTCTTAAGCTAAAGTTTTAGTGAGCTAACATTACGGATAATCTCCGTGTTGTCGTTATCACACAAGCTAAGCTTTTATCACACGTTGCAGTAGACATCTTCAGAGTTTGGCAATTAATGCATTTATGTGTGCTCTTTCAACAAACCCAAAATCACCGACGCAGTTCAAACTGAGCAAAATCTATTTAGCGCAAAAAGTCGAAACCAAGTTTTTTAACATAAAAAAACAATAACCAACAGAATGTATATTTTTTGGTTAGAAAAATAACGGGTCGCAAATACAATTAAAACTGCATTTATTTTTATTATTCACTGTATTATTTTGTTAATTAAACACAATTTGTTTAATTACTAATTATTAAAAAAAAATATTACATACAAACTAGTACCATTCGTATAATTCTTTATTAACATTAAGCGAAAGGCGTTTATTATTATTAACCAATGTTTTTAACACGTCTAATATTTACCCAAAAATTAACGTCATTTGTTTACGTAAGAACGTCTAAATGTACACTTTTAAATTACATCAATTTATTCTTTTAATACTATAATTAAAAATTTATTATACTTAAAAGTATTATTGAAAAACGAAAAAAAATTATTGCGAAGAAAAATATGAACTCATACTACTCTTTTAATAAATTTTAGTCAGATATATAGACTTCTGGCTTTTACTTTCGGTTCTATATACTTAACCTCAAAGTGTAAATATCCAACGTGTACAAGAGTTAGCGGTGTTTCCTTTTCATCTCTACACATCATACATTCAGGGTAGTAGAGTAACAGTGTATGTTCTGGAACAGGAAGTGAACTGTATGACCGAAAACGAAACCGGAAGTGTCCATTCTTCGACACCGGAAGTGAGCTCACTTCACTCCACTCCCGAAGAGTTGTGCATGAGTGTGGTGGGGGTAAAGTCAATGCCTAGAGGGTTGTTAAGGGTGTGGTAAATGTGTGGGCGTGTGTGTCTTGAGGGGTTGGAGGCGTGGTCATGTTTTTGATTGGTGGTGGTGTTGAGCATGCGCTGTGGTGTAAAAGTGGAGGAGGTGAGATGTGTGCACCGGTATGTGGACGGCTGCGTCGGCGGCGGTTTGAGCCCCCGGGTGCGTGCGTGCGCTTGAGTCTGGCCACCGCCCGCGGCCTGTGCCCGGACACCGGCGTCTGGCCTCCGGAGGCTGGGCCTGGGCGGAGCTTGCGCCTGAGCCTTGGGTGTGCGCCTGCGCCTGGGCCCCCGAGGTTGCGTTTACTCTCGGTGTTGAAATAAAAGAATGAAGCGTCATGTCATTAAAAAATTAAAAGAAACGCGAACAACAACAACAGAAACGACAACAGCAACGGTAATCACGATGTGGATGGCTTATGCCGAAGAACATTGGACTAAAAGTGTTGATCTTACAACTGCTGTGGAACGTTCATTGCAAGAACTATCTGCTATGGTATTTCAGGTTGAACATGAAAAAGTGTATCGTAGAGGTGGCTACAGTTTAGATTATTTGACGAGTTTGAGAAAACAGTACAAAGAAGGTATAAAATTGTGTAAAAAATTTTTCAAAAGCAAAACACGTTGTGGTGTATGTTTATCGAATAATTTCAACGCTATTGGATTGATAATATTTGCAGATCATATTAAACATCACTTAGAAAAGGACAGCATCGCATTGTCATCATCATCATCATTATCATCATGCTCTTCATCATCAGTTGAAGTTGATGATGATGATGAAAAAATGGCTGAAGGAGAAGAAGAAGTAGAGAAAACAAAGGAAAATGTTAATGTTAAATAAAGTATAAACAATTAATTGTAAGTTTTTTTTGTAAAATAAAAAAATTTATGTTAAAATAATTATGAATAAAAAAGTAGTAAGTTTTAATGACAATGTAGAAATAAAACATTTATTAGTTTAAAAATTTGCTTATTGGCAAGCTAGAAAAGGTAATTGGGAGATTGAAGCATTAGATAGATGTCGATTTGCAAAACGAATTCAAGAAGTTGAAATAAAAATATCGCATATTTTTGAAAAAAGTTATAGGTTGCAAACTTATCAGGAACGTATTTTAGGAATAAACGGATAAAATAAAAAAAATTATTTGTTTCAAGTATTCTTCGATTATCATTCCAAATCAAATTGACTCATATTTTTCAATTTTCTCATCTCACGATGATTCGCCATTGCTTTACATATCAAACTTGATACCATTAACTGATGAAAATGTGTATTAGCGCAACTAGTACATGTAGTCTCAAAACCTGGCATTTTGATTCTAACCCTTGTATTCCACTATTCCTACATTAAACTCGAGTGTAACCCCAAGGACCCAGGCGCAAGCGCACACCCGAGGCTCAAGCGTAGGCACCGCCCAGGCCCAGCCTTCGGAGGCCGGACGCCGGAGTCCGGGCGCAGACCGCGGGCGATGGCCAGACTCAGGCGCACGCACGAACCCGGGGCTCAAGCCGCCGCCAAAGCAGCCGTCCACATACCGGTGCACACATCTCACCCCTCCTCCACTTTTACACCACAGCGCATGCTCAACACCAACATCAATCAAAAACATGACCACGCCCCCAACTCCTCAACACACACACGCCCACACATGTACCACACCCTTAACAACCCTCTAGGCATTGACCTTATCCCCACCACGCTCATGCACAACACTTCGGGGGTGGTAAAAAATGGACACTTCCGGTTCCATTTCCGGTCGTTGGACTCACTTCCGGTGCTGAAAAATGGACACTTCCCGTTTCATTTTCGGTCATCCGGTTCACTTCCTGTTCCAGAACATACACTGTTAGTCTACTCAGGGTTGTGTTTCACTTTTATATTAATGAGGTGTTTCATAAGTGGACAGTGTTCTGTGAACAGTGCGACATCCCATCTTAGTAGATTTTTATCAAACTTAATTAATCTTTAACTCTCTTTTTGAATGGACTTGTGATAAACATCCGCGACTGTTTTAGTTCAAAAGTTTCTAATCCCTTGGTGGAATTAGATTGTTATGTTTGATTGAGTGTTTTAGTATGATGTTTGATTTCTGTATAAAATTTATTTTCAAAACGACCACTTTTTGTCGCATTGGGTAGAAATAAAATGTCAAATTTTAAACACGATTTTATTCTTCTGGTTAAGTTTGAATAACGCGGACATCATCTAGCATTGTGTAAGCCCAAAAAAACTTTCATTGTTCATTATTCACATCCATGCGAACAAGGAATAGAATATCGTTGCGATTTGAAAAAAAGTCTGTATTTGAGCGAGTTTCCATACCTCCACACGTGTTCTTTGTCTACGGAGATAATAAGCAGATATGGTAATTGGAAAATTTTTATGATGAAGTCACGGCACTGTAGCTAACACTATCTACACTTTCGAGAGGTTCGATGCAATTATTATCGTATAAGATAAAACAATTACCGATATTACGAAGTTAATTTGAGAGAAACTCTGCGCCATCGCTTATTTTCAGTGATCGTATGAATTGAAATGGGTTTACTTGTGATAACACCGTATGTTAGATTTCAATTAAGGTTAAGGAAATGCTGGAAAGGTGCTACTAATTAGTCACATGCTTTGTGGATTACAAGGACATCTTAGGTTGTTAACACAATTGTTCTGTTATTTCACATATTATTATACGGTGCGCTATGATTATCTAGATCTTCGAGATTCGTATTGTTGTATTTTAATTTACAAAGCAATTTCGTTTCTATTCTGAATGTAAAATTTTGGTTGACAAGGTCACTTTGTTATACGTGTTGCCTACTCGAAGGCTTATTTAATAGTTTTTCTGTGATACCGATCTACGTGATCGTGTTTGATCAAATTTTTGTTTTGTCATTTGTTCTATTTCAGCTTCGGGTATATTTAAACGGTCTTCCACTCTAGTCTTTCATCGTTTTGGCGCTTTTTTAAAATGCATTTTATAATGTAGCATCAACTTACGACTCAATCACCGGAACAACTGAGTTAGTCGACGCTCTTTTCAGTTACGAGGAAAACCACCTAACAAATTTGGCACCCAACTGTCTGGGCTAGAGTTCGTGTTTTGTTTGCGATTATAACTTGTTCTATTTTTATTGACTTTTCTACTTGTCTTTAGTGAGTTCTGTTTACTCAAGTTTTACTTCACTTCCTTCGGGTTGTTGAAAGACCTGGTTTTGTAGTTTGCTTACTTATTTTTCTTTCTTTTCTCAGTACATTGGCCTAACTTGTTTTAGTTATCGACTTAGCATGTTGGTAGTTGGATTTGCTAACTGCAAAAATTCGAAAATCGTATCGAATATTAACACGGTTGCAATCCACAAACGAATATAGTGAAAAGTAACTATATCAGTACAATTGCAAAAATTACCACCAGAGAGAACCAGTTATACGGCCGTTTCACTCTTTTGGGGATCATCAGCACTAGGAAATACTCTCTGATGTATTTCCACAATTATACTGATATATTTCTATAGTTCAAATTTTTGCGGTTAGCAAATCCAACTACCAACATGCTAAGATCACTATAGCACCAATTTGTTTATATTTTATACGTGGGCTCATTAACCACGAGATGGCGACAGTCACAACACTTTTATATGATATTAGAACGAAACATAAATATAAGTTATAGAAATATATCAGTATAATTGTGGAAATACATCAGAAAGTATTTACCAGTGCTGATGATCCCCAAAAGGGTGAAACGGTCGTACACTAGTTCTCTCTGGTGGTAATTTTTGCAATTGTACTGATATAGTTACTTTTCACTATATTTGTTGGTGGATTGCAACCGTGTTAATATTCGATACGATTTTCGAATTTTCGCGGTTAGCAAATCCAACTAATAACATGCTAAGAACTCTATAGCACCGATTTTTAGCCGGACATGTGTTTTATTTTTGAGATATCTGCTTTTGGTTTACTATTTTGATTAGCCTACTGTTTTAGGTTTTATTGTGTCTTCTAGTGAGTTAGCTATGTATTCTTTAGATAAAGAACCACCACGTCTCATTTATTCAGACTCTGATTCAGAAACGAATTTAGTAGACGGTATGTTACGTTTTCTGATTTTTGAGTTTTGTATTCGTATTGACGAAGTTTCATTTCAACTTTTTCTTTCAGGTTTAGAAGTGTTACCGGGTTGTGTTACGACATACTTTGCGTTCTTGGCAGAATGTTACTGCAATCATAAAATCAGAGTTTATGCTTTTAGACTACGACGAATGTCTGATGGAGATCATTCGCAAGCGTATGATGGGACCTACCAAATCTATTAGGATGTACGTTGCTGCTCTGCGATACCTGCTTATGTAAATGTTAGAACCGGCCTTAGAGCAGACACAGAGTAAAACCGTTCGTCGTAGTTTGATTCCGTTGTATCAATCTCAGTTCGCACTTGTGGATATTACGTCCTTTTTTCAATTGGTCTCTTTAGGCAAACGTTTGGAGTCAAGCATTAACTCTAGCCGTTCTTTTAACTTCATTCACCGACATACGTGATAGTGTTTGATCAAATTTATATACATCTAATTTTAGATCTTCTTCTAATGCGAACTGCTGTCTGTCATAAAATAAATATACTCTGTGTTACCACTTCTGTTTTGTCATTTGTTGTTTAGTTTCGGGTAAATTCTAACGGTGTCTCCCACCCTAATCTTTCATCATTTAAAATTTATTTTATAATTTAGCACCACAAATGTACGACTCAATCAACGGAACAGTTGAGTTAGTCGTCGCTTTTTTAAGTTACGCGAAAAACCATGAAGCAAGATCACAAGTTGGCTTAAGCCCTATTATTTTTTTTAATTGTTATTTTTTTATTATTTGTTTTACGGAGGTTGTTCCCCGGTCGTGCCCAGGGCCTTCTGGTTCAGCCTGTTTTTGAGAGCGACTGGAACACAATTAAGTTTTTTCTTCGGTCGCTCTAAGGCTACAGCTGCAACGCTAGTTATTCTAACGGCTTGCTAGCTTTATAAAATTTGTAGACTCGTTCTTGTGTATTCATTCGTGGAACTGGACCTGATAACATATTAATGGCAACAATATAAGTAAATCTACAATAAAAATTTGTACATGTAATTAAAATTCTTGCATACCTAGATATAGGTCAATAGTACAACATAAAAATAAATAACACAATGACATAAGATTTGTTTCTTAATGGTTAACAGATTAAAATAATTTCAGTAGTGTAGAGGTATACAGTATTGTGAAGGCACTTGTTACAGAGTAGTGCTGCTTATTACAGCGCCTGTATCCCCACCGTTGTTACTCTAGAGTCGGCACCTTGATGGCTAACGGTAGCACCGTATCTCTCCAGCCTAAGGAACTCTACTTCTTTTTTGCTAATTATTCTGACGATGGTTGTGTTTATGCTCTTCCATTTTTGTCGGCTGCTAAGCATTTGCGGAATTAGGAGTTCCGAGTTGCGGGCAGGCAAACACCGTGTGTTCCACATCGCTTTTCTTGCGGATTCTGTGCAGGTAGATGGCAAAACAGCCGTGCTCTGTCAGCGCTTAGGTCAGACAGTAATTTAATTTCTCATAATTTCTTTCCAACCACGATACAATGTTGAGGATCAAGCGCCGTGTCTATTTGCTCTTTAGGCCATTTTGCCATCTTGCCTGCCAGTGTTGGAAGGTTTCCCGTCTTGCTTCCTTTCTGGTATCGAACCTTTCTCTCAGTCTGCGCCTTTCGTTTGCCAAAAGGTCTCATGGAATAGTACCAGCGAGTAATTGTGCGGCTTCCGTGGCAATAGTTCTGCAGCACATAATGATTTTTATGCATACTCTCATTTTTTGAATTATTCCTCGGTACTTCTTTATTTCTATGGCCACGGCCCATAAGGGCGCTGCATATAATATGCTTGAAGTTACTACCGACGACACAAGTCTCCGCTTTGACATACTCGGCCCATCTACGTTTGGCATAATAATGGAGATAGCCGACGCTGTTTTGGTAGCTTTGATGGCTGCCATCTTCACATGATGTCCGTAATTTAAGTATTTGTCTAGGTAGACGCCGAGGTAGCGGATGTAGTTTTGTGGCACGACAGACGGCGTCTGCCTGAGAAGACTATTGCTTCCGTTTTGTTTGGTGACAGCTCCAGTTCGTGGTCTGTGAGCCATCTGTCGATTCGAGCTGTCACCGTATTGGTTACTACCGTAAGCTCATCTTCGGATCTTGCACTGGACATGTCTGCAAAGGCGATGATTTTCACCGATGCGCCTAGGTCTAGCCTTAATAAAGCATCAAACGTAATATTCCATAAGGTAGGCCCTAGAACCGACCCTTGTGGGACTCCGCAGGTCACCTGGACAGATTCTATACCATCAAGCCCTTGTATCATTAAAACTTATATTATATAAGGTTCGACCTTCTTGCTTTTAAGAGCTTCTATAATGATTGGCCACGCTAGTGAATTAAAAGCATTTTTAACATCTAGCGTGGTCAGAGCGCATAGTTTTCGAGTTCTCCATGTTCCCGCTCGGGTTGTTCTAGCCCATCGGTCGACCTTCTCTAAGGCATCCATGGTTGAATGGCCCCGCATAAAGCTATATTGGTGTTCTGATAGACCCCCTGCCGTCTCAATGCTGGATTTCAGTCTTCCGAGTATAAGATGTTCGAACATCTTGGCGGTTGTGTTGAGTAGGCATAGAGGTCTATAAGAGCTAGCCTCGTTAGGAGTCTTTTTCCCTTTATCCAATAGAACGTGCCTGGGCTTCTTCCATATGTCCGGGAATATTTGTCTTTGTAAAAAGTGGTTCATTAGTTGGGCGATTAATGCAGGATTGTTAATAACAATCTCCGCCAGAGCTTCCGCCGGGATGCCGTTTGGACCAGGGGCTGCTGTTTATGTTCTTGGCCGCGGCAATTATTTCCTCATTTGTAAAAGGGGGGCTTAAGCCCTATCACACAAATTTAATTTACCTTTTTTGTTAATAGATCTGCTTTCTCGTTTTTTTTGTTGTTTTTAATAGTTTTTGTCCATTGTGGAGTAACTGTTTTGCTTAGCTAGACGGACTAACAAGTTCACACAATCTGTAACTGATTTAGAGCGTACTGTTACTGAGTCTAAAGCTTTTAATGCTGCTTTGCTTTTGGCGACGATTTAAACCCTTCTATTTTATTAAAATGTTTTAATCATTTCGTAAATAGAATCCAATATTGCAATAATTTCTGCTTAGAATACGGTTGCTACACAGCTTAAGTTTGCGCTTAAGTTGCTTCTTGATATACTACCACTGATTTCCGGGCTAGTATTTTGTGAAGTTTTAGATCCATGTATATACCAGACAACTGCTTGCTGTTTTTTCTATTGCTATTTATCTACCTCATGTTCCTTTGTCAGTATAACTACTCGATATGGTTTCTGGAAGTAAAGACTGTGACCGGTTCTATCTGACTTCATGTATAGCATGTAGTTTTTATGTAGCTGATCAAAGATCTCAGTATGGTATCATATTCTAGCACGAGATAAAAAATCCTGCAAAATTTCTCTTGCTTGTTGTTAGCATAAGTCTTGTTATGATTTTTTTCTTTTGGATTTATGCCATCAAATTAGAGATCTATATGGAACTGTGAAAATTATTATCCTAAAGTATGTCCAATAAATCAATTCCGGTTTTAGTCTCTATGGTATACCTGTCAGACTCCTACCGGCCAGAGAAGTTTTGTTGACTATTTTTTCTAAATGAACGTTAGAAATTAATTGATAGTGTTTATATACCTTTGTGCAAGAATAGAAGCTACTCATGGTTCGTGAATTTGTTACAGGCCACGGCCACCTCACTGTCTTAGGCCAGAAGGCTATATCTAAATTTAACTAAAAATTTAAATAAGGTTGTCCGGATAATACAAGATAGCGTTTAAACATGCATCAAAAGAATCAACTCAATAATAATAAAAGTCAAAACTTAGTACATAAAAAAACAACAGTAACGTGTATCGCAGTTCGATATAACTATAGGTCTACATACGATTGTTAGACAACACGCCGTACAATGATGCAAGTCAAAAATGAATTAGGGATATTTTAAAACTTTAATTACATTAACAAAATAAGCACTACTAAATAACAATGAGCGAACGACCGACACTAACAATTGACAATAAAATGTATAAAAAAAATAAAGTTACTCACGTTTGTTACTTGAGTCTGTCTAGAACTAGGAAGAGTGACAAATCCCTAAAAACTAAAACAAATTACTTTACGGTGGTATAAAAATACAAAAATTTGAAATCACAAACTAATCACTTCTAACAGTATCACTTTACCATAAATAACACCGATGATGGTAAGACATACATTTTTGTAATAGAACTTACGTTACCTTTGACCGAAGCCGATGACAACGGAGGTATAACTCACTTTTTTTTGCTGTCTTGTTTTTAAACTAGGTGTACTTATTAGTCTGTGTCTGTGTATTTCTATTTGGTTACTTATCGTTTTATGTTGATGAATCCAAAAACGTACGTTCTTTTGTCGCTATGCTGTCCAAACAAGTAAAAGTAACAAAACTCAACAGGGTGGCGTTCTAATTTTTTTTACTATACCTGTTGTTAAGTTTCACCAATAGTAGCACCAACAAATTGGTTTTCTAATTATTAAGAAACTGCTTCTCTTTAGACTTTAGCCCTGCACTTGCAATCGCATTTGATGTTAATAATGCTGCATTGTAAGAAATGTAAAATCCAGTCCAACTTAAGCGACAGCGGATAGAACTAAATCGCTGTAAATATGCGATTGTACATCATTTAATTATATTATAGCAAAGTTGTAAATAAATAAAAGATCATTTGCTTTGGCGGTTACATTGATCAATTTACATCGGTTACATCGAAACATTTTATTTTTAAACAACACGTTTCGAAAAACTCGTTTCTTAAACATGCAGTATATTTAATAATTTAAATGTAATTTTATTTGAACAACGAGGTTAAATCAAAAACGTATTAAGATTACAATGTTTTTAATACATTCTATTCAATACGTAAATTATTATTCTCTGCTGAACTTGCTACAAAAAAGTTGGTAACAAAAAGTGGTGCCCAACGTGGGGCTTCGATTATTTGCTGTTTTTTTCCTTAACTTTGATTGATTGGTTGCATTGGTCATCGTTAAGTAATTAATAATTTTTTTTTATTTATTTGATATTTTTTGTTATTGAATTAACTTATATGTGGTTAATATTCAAGCTTGTTGACTCAATTTGTTTTGGAGCACTTTATGGGAATGTTTTTTGATTTTGTGTAATTACCACACAACTCGAATGTAAAAAATAGTTTTATTTTTACGAATCGAGTTTGTTTCATACCAGAACACAGTAACCGAACCAAATCTTAGTTGCAATAAAAACTTAACTTTTACTCAACGGTTTCGGATTGAAAAAACGAACCAATGCTACTTTGAAAATTGGTTTGTGTTGATTGGGTAATGATGGTTTTTTTAGAGAATTTTTTAACATTTTGTAAAAGAAATTTAATAATTATAATGACTTTCTAGAGACTATATGCAAACATACTTTAAATCGCGCAATTTTTTTGTAATTTAATCGTTTCTTTTATGTTTCTTTTATCGATTTGTAGTTCAACTCTATCTTTATTTTATTATTTTTTATGTAATGCTTTATAATTCGTAAAAGAATGCTGCAGATACATGAGCTAAGATTGGGATTCGTGCAATAACTTTCGATGTAGAAAGTCGTATTTACATTTAAGGAAACGTAAAAGTGAAATACAAGTATAGAAGTTGGAGAAGATAGTTAGTGAAGGAACTGGAGTTAGTAGTGGTAGTAAGAAGGAATAAGGAGAGGAAAAGGGGTGGGTAAAGGAAGAAGGGTGTAAAATAATAAAAAAAATTAAATAAAAAATAGAAACCCAGGTGGAAAAGTATAAAACTGTAACGAACAAGTGAGATTAAGGTAAATAAACAGTATAATCGAGAAGGTCAGCGATAGAGATTCCTAGAAATTAATAATAGAAATTATTGCTTTTAAATCGAAATTAAAGCAAAATAACTACAAGTGGGACGGTTTCAAACACAAAAAAGGAAAAAAACGGTAAGGAGGAATAAAAAAAGGGGGAAAAGGAATGAATAAAAGAGAAAGAGAGAGGAAGAGGAAAATGAAAGACAACAAATATTTAAAAGAGGAGAGAAAACAATAAGATCACCGGACATTAAAAAGATAACGGAGGAAATCGAAGGATAAACCCCAAGAACAGAAGGAGGAAGGAAAGAAATGGAGGAGTTAAAAGAATTAATGAGAGAAATCATGAAACAGATGGAAGAAAATATGCAAGGAATAAGGCAAGAAATCAAAAAATAAAAAAAAATAGGAGAAAAGAAAAAGAAGGGAAAGAAAGAAAAAGAGGAACTGGTGGAAAGAAAAGAAAAACTGCAGAAAAAAGCGGAAGATGAGGAAAAATGGAAAAGGAAGAATAATATTGTGATAAATAATAAGAATAAGAAAAAAATGGTTGAGTCAGGAAAAGAAAGAGAAAGTGCAACAGAGAAGAGGAGTTGTAGAAAGTAACATACAGTGGGGAAAAACAAAAATAAAAGTAGTGAGGGTTTACAGCAATAGAATGAAAGAAACAAGAAGAAACATAGAAAAGATGATAAAAGAGAGGGAGGAGGGATTGATAATAGTAGGAGGAAACCTCAACGCAAGAATAAGGAAAGAAGGGGGAATACAAGAAAGAAAAGGGACGAGAAAAAGACAAACAACGGACAAAGTGATAAATAAAGAGGGAGAAGAACTGCTGGAAATGTGCAACGAAAAAAGGTGGGAAATAATGAATGGGATTTTTTTTAGTTACTCAAGGAATGCGCCAATATGCATTTTTAGTTTTATTATATGCTCTGCATATGCATTATTCACAATAGTTCAAAAAAATGTTTTGCATACTATTCCAGTTCATGCTCATTACATATCGTGGTCAATTGTAAATTATTCTGTTTAATCAATTTAAATTAAAATATTTTAACTATTAAACGAATGCCATAATTTTGAAAAAAATTAGTTTAAAGAAGCATTATGGCGCAATTGAAAAACGCCTGAAAATTCCTTCAGCAGAATGCGCTTCATTAAACCGGTTGAAAAGGATTCGTCGCTCTTTTACAGTGTCAGTTTTGCATTTGATATTGGATATGGATAGAAAATACCTTTGAAACGGAACGGAGCACGTAGGACGGATGAAACGAGAATGATTGCAAACAATTCGAAAAACGATCAAAGCCGTCGAACTAAATGAGAAACTCCGACACGGACAGAACGAGCAACAGAATGTTTACTTTTTTTAAATAGCCGTGTATAAAACCAATTAATGTTTATTGACGCAAATTTTAATGAGATTACCACTTCGGATCGTATTAGAAAAAAATAAATGGGGCGCAAAAAGGCGACGCCGTTATAACTAATTTTTTTATGTACTCAGTTTCGTTTGAGCGTGACAGCTAAACGAACGGTTTAGTTATAGGAAAATGCAAAATCACAGCCCAAAACTTGTATATTAAGTGCACATATAACAATATTTTTCGCATCAATCTTCCCCCAGCTGGCAGTTACGATAGTGGCTGTTAGAAAATTTAATATTTGTCAGTTGTGTATGTTTTTGTTATTCCATTTATCTTGAATTGTTTCCCGTTTCCATAGAATAAAAGCGCACGAATTCGGTTAGGATTACATTCCAACCCTTAAAGACACATCAAGTAGATAAGTGAGAACAAGATTAACTTACGCACCCAGAATAATGTGTTGCTATATTTTAACAAAGCTGAAATTACTCTAGAAAGTTATTGCTTAACCCACTGACACTTTTGTTCTCTTTATGTCGGTTTTCATTCTTTGTTCGTTTATATAACTCGAAGCTTACGTTATTATTCTTACGCGATTGCTTTATGCGAGATTCTATTTTTATACCTATCAGGAGAAAAATAATTTTTCTTTTCTTATTTTGTCACTTGCGCTGTTCGTATTGTGATTTAATTTAGAGAAATTGTAATGTAGAATTTGTCAAATTTATTCTAACCGAAAATCGATGATATTTATCTCCATCTGCTAAAAGGCTATTAAACTGATCACATACGCAATCATGTTCATCAAACTTAACTATTGCTTCTTTATTTTGTCTTTGTAAACAAAACGTAATTTTTTTAGATAAAACAACTGCAAGAAAGACAAATTTAATAGTATTTTGGTAATTTTATGTTTCTACACGTCACCTATGATAATTCAGATAGTGTCTCTGACCAAAGCTTTTGCCAAATTTGCTGTAAAGAATTTTAGATTGGCAAAAGTAAAACGGCGTCCGGTAGCCATTTACCTGCGAGCAAACGAGTACAGAGAAAATTGATCTAATTTCCTACAATGCAAATAAAATAGGTATATTCGTTTAATTCAAATAGCTAAAAACGCAATAATAACGACGATGTAAATTACTTAAAGTCTTAAACCTAGTAATAAAATCTATTAATCAAAATAATACCAATGTTTACAAAAAATGCTAGACAATTATCTGCAAAAAAGTAAAATCAACAGATTTAATTCATTACTAAAGAGTGTTGTCAATTTTGACTATATCTAGAAGGTCGTTTAAATAATTACTAAATAAACTATATACAAAAGCCAATACTTTAGCAGAAGTTAAAGAACATTAAAAAGTCTACCCACTGATAATAGTCGAACAAGACAGGGCAACGTTTCACAAAGCTATTAGTAAATTGACCGCAAAAAAGCTTTCTTTAGAATAAAAAAAACATTAATAAAACTATTTAAGATTAAAAAAATTTAGACCCAGTTGCATAAAGCATTGTGTAACTTACTTTTACAGATAAGTTAAGACCGAAATTTAAAATAATTTAAATTATGCACCAAGCTAGCTTAGATAATTTATTAATATTAAAAGAACAAAATATAAAACATGAACAATGACACAATTTATTTGCAAATTTATAAATAAGGTCGTAGGAATTTTATCGTAATTAAAACTTTATTTTTTATGCGTGTGTTCATAGTTTGATTTACACGTTTGCCACGTTCTAATGAAGGAGGTGAAGAAAAAGAAAAAAATTAAATTAATTATCAAGATGTCACGCTTACCTTTCGGCTAGCCTCGCCGCAGATTGTCGTGGAGTAAAAGAAAATCGAAGTGAAAAGAATATTCTTTGGTAAGCGAAATGCGCGAGTGCGCCACTCTTCTCGAAATTTTGTCGAACGTAATAAGTCTAGGCAGGAGAAAAGGAGATCCTAGACCCGAGGTCCCCCAAAAGAAAGATACCGAGAATTAACAGAAAATTCCTTGAAGGAAAGAGCCAACTCGACGGTTACGCCACTGGTATAAATCACACATAAATAAATTACACAGCAATTAGAATATAATGTTAACGCAGGTCTAAAATAAACTCTGGAAGTAAAAGATTGTGTTAAAATTAAATTACGCTTCCGCAACTACAATAAACGGTAGCCAATACACCCGTGACCGCACGTGAGAATTAAAGAAAAGTAACACCGCACGTGGTCCTTGACGTCAAGTTCACGACCGGTATAAAATTCGTCAATCATTCAGGTTACGATAAACAATTCGTTTCGAGCTCCCAAATCTCTACTAGTTACAAATTCCCGCACATTACAGATTGAAATTTCTTTTACGTTATAGATAGCAATTAAACACAATTAATTAGATTAAGTAGGCGTACTGTATGCACAAAAGACAATTGTTCAAGAAAGAAATACATAAAGTTACGAAGTCCGTTCTTATTCCATTCCACTTAACTGTAGCGTTAGTTGTATCATTCATTACACGTTGTTAGGCGCGAGCAAAGGTCGAAACCCCGAAGCGAGTAGACGAGAGTGGGTCGAGGTTGCGCGGTCTCCCGGTTTTAAACGTTACAACTTAGAGATTCGCATAAATACCTTTTCGGCCAGAATTATTTTTATTTAATTACTCATTCACCAGATTACACCTCGTTATTAATCCTCGGCACACTCCCCCAAGCTACAAGAAAGCGCCATCAGTCGACTTGGATTCTTTACAGCGCTACGCTTCTGTTATTTCATCAGTACAGTTAACAACTCTAGCAGTTCGTAAGAAACCACACAGAAAACAACCCCAGAAAGAAAGCTAAAACAGCGAACATTAGTTGGTTCGTCTCCACCATCAACCACTTTCGAATACTAACCTACTTTATGACTTTGGTTAGAAATACGTAGATATTTTGTTCTACGAAAGCGACATTTGAGCGGATTTATTAAGACTTTCTAAAATAAAACGTCGTTACGTTAAATGATGATCGATAAAGGAAAACCTCATTTTCTTACCAATCCGTCTCCGCCACATCCATTACAACGCGTACCACCAAATAAAAATGAATTCCGTAGATGGCCAACTACTCTCGCGCGCCCTCTACGTGCATAAATCAAAGAATATAGTTCGAGGTCAGATATTTCACACGGTTAAAGGCAAGGTTGCCTAACCATCAGGCCCATATATGCCCATTTACGAACTTACACGTTACGCGATAACATAATATTGCGCAATTTTTGTAATGCTTATTTACACTTTTAAATTTTCGTACTTTTACTCTGATTATTTTTATATTGGTGTAGATACATAACCAGAATATTGTACCACAGAAACATAACGTGCAACAATCGTCAAATCAACCATATTAGTTTCGTAACGTGACATGTTCAATAGTTAAATTCTTAACTATAACAAATCGTGTGACTTGCAGATTAACATAATTGTAAACGTATATCGCATTGGAAAAGTGGAACAAAAAAGTATAACGCACGAGTTGTGAAAGTGTAAAAATAAAGTAGTTTGTCGACTCGTCTGTTTTGGCTAGTTTAAGTCAGAGACAGTCGTAGGTTGAGATGTTAGTACTCAACTTTATTTGGTAAGACGGTGTCTTGTGCCACCTTTCTTTGCGAGTAGAAGAACAAAAATAAGGTTTGAGCTAAAGAAAGGTACTTAAACCTGCAACACAACTGTGCTTTGAAAATAAAACAATAGAACGTTTTAGTTAGATTATCACAACGATTTATTCAAAACTACCATTGAATCACAGCAAGATATCAAAGAAGCAAATAAGAAAAGTATTACAACAAAATTTAAGAATAAACACCTAGTTGTGGGTAGACATCTAATTATAAGTACATAAATTATTCATATATAGTAGCTATGTACGGAATCACAGTAACGCCCAACCCAAGAAAAAACGTAAACAAGTGATGATGTTTCAAGTCATTAAGTATTGACAATCGAATGTGTCTAAAAGTAAACAGAAGCGATAGGATACTTCAAAGAACCAAATAAACCTCAAACGACAAAAAAAGATGTACAAAAAAAGTATTCGCTGCACAGTCGCCAGGTGTCAGGACAGGGACCATAGTCAAAGACAACGCTCTTAAATTCTCTAAAATCCCAGCTTACAAAAAAAACTCCCATATTGAACGAAAAACCCATTAAAAAAGCACAAAGGTTACAATAAGGAAACAGGAAAGAAACAACACACAAGGCCAGGAAATGACCCCAGGAACTTTATTACAGCCTAAAGTTTCCTAGATGAAATGCGGGACGATTGTGTGGAGTCAAAGTCTTAATTAACCCTTGCGACAAGATGGAACGGCGGGTCATTGGGTACTCCAACCTTAGTCTACACAAGCACACGTCTCTGCATCAGTACTCGCTTGACCACAATAGTTTTCTTCCCACCTAGGAAGGAAACTGATCTGGATGGAAAAAAAAACGTGCGTCTTCAACCGATATAGTAAGCATCTTTCTGAGTAACTTGGTTCACCTTTTCGACATAGAAACAATAAGTCTATTGTTTTTCAGGACTGGACCACGGACTGCTACTACAACACCTGTATTCAACATTAGGTCTAACTTCTCGTCAGCAACTTTCTGCAACGCCGGTGAAAAAGCATTGTAGCACCGTTTAATTGATTCAGTAGAGGTACATATTTAGTGTTAAACGGGAAAAGTATTACCAAGACCAAAAGATTGTTTTAAGAATGCGTCCGCGACAACGTTGTCTAAAAGTTGTTGATCAGAAAGAAGTTCCGACCTGCCACTAATAGAATCCGAAGAAATAGTATCAAACAAAAGAGAAATAGATTTAAATGTCCAAAGCCCATGCCAAAAGTCAGGTATAAAGTTCATAGTTTTTCAGAAGTCGATTCCAAAAATCAATTGTTGCAAAACTTCACGAATAACGAAGGTTTTTAGTGGTTTCACTTTACTTTCTCAAGAAAACAAAAAAAGAAGTATTTCTAGTACCGTAAAATTATTTTCGTTAGCCAAATTACAGGAAGGCACGAAAACGGGAGAAAGACGGATATCTAAAGATTGTAAAAGTTGCTATTTTGAACCTCTCAGAAAGATCCGAGAAACACCAGTATGAAGAAGATCGAAAAAAGAAAAATCTAAAAACACTAACATTAAGATTTGGACGCTCATCATCACGGACACTAGCAAATATAAAATCTAAAAGAAAACGTTACTTGTCAGTCAAGTTTAGAATGGAATCCGAAGTTAAAGATGATTCGATGTGTAGACACGTGATTTAGTTTTCCGACGATTAACCTCTGCAAAACAGTGAAATCGGAGGTTTATCACTATTTGGAGAGGTATGTTTAGTCTAAAAACAATTTCAAGTAACGCAAAGACAAGGTCAAAGAAAACCTCGTCAAGAACAATTAGTAACCAAAAAGATAGAAGCTAAAAGAGTAGAAGTCATAGTTTTTTTTAAACCGTACAGAACAATTAGGTTTTGAATCTCATCCTATAACCGATCGCCGTAATAGTAAGAATTTTGACTTTAGCAACGTTACTACGTCTTGGCAAGTACGTAAATTTTGATTTAGTCTAAATAAGCACATAGCCTTTTTAGTTAGTATTTCAGCAGCTGAGTTAAACAAGTTCCGTAAAGAGACACTACGCGACAGACACAATTTATCAACCCGCATCAAGAATTCGGTAAACTTTACCCAAAAAAGTTAAATTCTACTTAGCGAACGAGACATTAATAGAAGTATCATTTAGAGGAGCAGAAGTAGTCGGAACTAAACCGTCATTTTAAGACTCATAATGCAAAAAACTAAGATGAAATGGTTTTTTATTTGGAATCTGGATTCGTACTAGCTCATTTGAAAATAGAAGACAAAAAGGAACTATTTAATTTGATTAGTAACGTTTTTAACTCCGTAATAGCTTGCTTGATAAGTCGATAAAAAAAAAAGTATAAACTGTAGCTACTATATCGTATCGTACTATAAACTAATAATCAAATAAGAGAAGTTTAACCGATGTAGTCGAGTTAATCCAAAAAAGAATCTAAGCACGGAAGCCAACGTTTTACTAAGAAGTAGTAACAAGTAAGCAAAACTAACTGTAGTAAAGCAAACTTAGAATATGTCGAACCCACTAATGACAATTAATAAGTAAAAGAATCAAGAAAGACAGAAAACACACAGAGCAATCGAATGATCAAGCTTTACGTTGGGCGCCAAAACTTGTTACGGTAAGAACCTAAACCTGTAGCAAGCTGATTACTTACCAGTAACTTAATCGCCCCAAAAAAAGTAACGGCGGATCAGAGCTTCGGAAAATGAGTCGTAAAACTATAGCTGATAAATTTTAGCTTGTTCTTCGATGTGCCGATTATAATGTAATTAATAGTAGATTACATACCGAGGCGGAAAGTATTCCATTTCTGTCGAGAGAACTATAGTTTACCGAGAGGCATAGCCTCGATGTGAACTAGTTCTCGAGACAAATGGAACACTTTTGGCAAGGTTTGTATACAATTTTATTCACAATCAGCCATTAAATAAAATAAATAACATAAAACTAATAAAAAATGAATGAAAACCTACTTCCAAAATATTATCGTTTATTTCGGTAAAAAATTAAAACGTAGTAGGCACACTTCACAATTGACATATACGTATTTAATTTATGATTGTCATTTTATCAAATTAGTTAAAACATAACACACACGAATTACAGGTTACAAGTGTACATTACTGACCGCGAGGTTTCATTACATACTCGTTTTTTTTAACCATTTACCAACCTTTAAGAGGTTCGGGAAACTGTACGTTACTAACTGAGTGTGAATAAAAGAATTTTAAAACGGGAGAAATACACATTACAAACGCCCGTTAACACCCGACAATGTTTAACGTAGATAAATCGACTAACACAAATCTAACAAGTATATTTATTTTAACGGTAATAGGTAATAGAAAATGAAAAACAGAAATAGAATAAGAAGTATCTAACAGCTAAAGGTTCACCAACAATATTTCAGTACACCAAATAATACAAAACTATTAAATTAGGTACAGTTTGTACACATAAGCAGCAAATGTAAATGGCTTTACATTCACTAAATTAACGTTAGTAAATACAACAAAAAACACTGTCAATTAGTTTGAAATTATGGTGATTGCACAATATCAAAATCAAGCGCATTGTTAAAACTTACAAATTACATAAATACAAAAACGTGACGTACGTTAGTCATGATAACAAGCGTAATATTTCGGGCCGTGTCATACAACAAATATTAAATATAAGAGATATAAGAAGGTGCGTACTCAGCGTTTCTAATATGCAATTAGCTAATGGCACATCTAACACAAATCCCCTAAAATTTCTGCGAATTAAGTTAATACTTATATATACACTGTTTAAGATTGACTGTATATATTGTTTAAGACCGTTTGAAAACTTATGTTCTTTTTTTCAACCTCTTTACATATGTAGTTTTGAAGATTTATGTGTGAGTTAGCGTTAAGCCGTCTGTAAAGTAAGACGTTAGATTAAAAATTGTTAATTCTTTTATATCATCATGTGTTGTAATAAATATCCTTAGCAAAGTACTCAAGTTTTAAGTGCAACAAGTAAAGAAAATACAGTCCACAATTCAGTACGTTGCTACAATCGAATCAAGTATACGATTCGACGAGCAGTTACGGTACATTTGGTCCTATCGATTCGGATATTTATCTATCGTGCCGAATTTGGAGTCAAGTTTGGTCCAAACCAATATAACAATCAAAAACGATAATTCGAGTTTCTGTTTTGATGCATATTTGCGAATCCAAGAGGGACGCACAAATACATATTCAATCAGAACGAGAGAGATCGCAAGTGACGCGAGATTTTAACAGGTGTTCTTTCTTAACCATGTAAGTGCATCTTTCTTTATATATTTATCCTGTACTATGTTTTTTATTAGTAACGCAACGTACAAGTTCTTCATATATCATTTAATTTTTTTAATCGTAGAGATTATTAAGGCCAATTTATTCTTTCGTAAGCAATCAACGAATATTCAATAATTTACGCACAGCATTGGACGCAGATATTGTTTGTTGTTTGCCACGTGCGTACTTATTGTCCATATCTGGTTACTCAAAGTCAGGCGCTTGCAGTCGCGAAGCGATAGTATTTATTTCAAATATCAAATCCTAAATAATTATTTATCTCTAGAAGTTTATCTGGTACATCGCAAAAGTCACCAGCGCTTCAATTGCCAAAAATAAATATTCCCAGATTCTCAGGTGATCTAGAAAACTAGATCGAATTCAAAAACATTGTTTCCAGTTTAATTCATGATAACTCGAATCTTACCGATATCCAAAGGTTGCATTATCTTAAAGGCTGTCTCGCTGATACCACTTCTGAAGTAATCAAATCATTACAGTTTTCTGCTAGCAATTATCAGATTGCTTTCAACTCATTAGTAGCCCGATAAGATCAGTTTAAACTATTAATTCGGACACAATTAAAATCCATTATAGAACTAGAGCCCTTGGCAAAGGAATCTGCATCCGGTCTGAGAAAAATAAGCGATTTTCTTTTCAAGCACGTTACAGCACTCCAATCTCTTGTTACAACACAGCAGTTATTCGAAACATGTATCACACATGTTACGTCAGAAAAATTAGATCCAACTACTTCGCGGCAATCGGAAACTACACGCAATAAATCCGATTCCGATCAGCCTACCTTAGATGAATTCGAGTCATTTCTCACATATTATGCCAATCTTCTGGATAGTCTAGAAGCTAAACCAGTTAAGGTGGGGCCAGAAAAATCTAAATTTCATTTAAAATCGTTTGTTGCAAATAGTTCCGTTCCGTGTGAGGACCACTATCTATCCAAATGTGGCAATTTTTTCAACATGACCCCAAAAGATCGTTCTTCAAAAGCTAGAGAGTTGAAGATATGCTTCAACTGCTTTGCTCAGGGTCACATGTTACCTCAATGCGTTTATAGTTTTACGCGCAAAACATGCAAAGCTAGGCATTATACTTTGCTTCATGTCCATTGTTTGGGACAAGCAGGAGAAGTTTCTGCATCGCAACCTTTTCTGGAGTCCTTTATTCCTATTGTTTCCGCTTTCTGCTCAGATACAGTCAAGATTTTGCTGCCAACTGAACCTGTAAGATTCTTGATACTTACGAAACCTCCCACTGTATTCGGGTACTTCTTGATTCGGGCTTCCAATCAAACTTTATACGTTCAGACTTATGTGAATAGTTGAGATTGCCTACTTGCCAAGTAAACATTTCAGTTTTTGGGTTGAAGGGCTCTCTTTCCCGCATACGTTCGAGTTGGAATGTCGAGCTCTCTGCTCATCATTCTTCTTACAAGATTAATCTTTCTTGTCTTCTACTAGACG
Source organism: Aquatica leii (assembly GCA_035610365.1). Classification (NCBI taxonomy): domain Eukaryota; kingdom Metazoa; phylum Arthropoda; class Insecta; order Coleoptera; family Lampyridae; genus Aquatica; species Aquatica leii. The sequence goes on along the minus strand of CM069435.1, from coordinate 96,636,207 downwards.
AGATTACTGGAATGCTGCCTTCCTTTCGGGTAGATCATTCTAAAGTTGTGATTCTAGACAACATCCGATTGTTTGACCCATTTTTCGGCCATTTTGGTCAAATCGATCTTTTAATAGGTTTATCAGCTTTTTTTGAACTGTTTTGCATTGACCAGGTGAAGAAGACTCGGTTTGGTTGGGTCGTGTCTGACCCTATGTACTCTAGTTTTCCTAACCAGGTTCAATGGCATATGAGCATTTTTGAGACCCCAGATCAGTTATCTCGATTTTGGGAATTAAAAAGTTATCCAACTTACAAAATTTTCTCTTCGGAGAAGAATTTTTGTAAATCCCATTTTGTGCAAAACACACTAGGAGATCAAGAGGGTAGATTTGTCGTCTCTATTCTTCTAAAACAACCTGTTAAGGTATTAGGCGACTCTTTCGCAGTAGCTCAAAAAAGATTTTTATTTCTTGAGCGGCGTTTTCAAGCCAATCCAGAACTTTTCAATCGTTATTCAGCATTTCTGAGGGGATCACATGTCGCCTAGTTTGAATGTCACATCAATTTCCTATTATTTCCCACACCATAGAGTTTTAAAGGAAGGCAGTTTTACCACAAAATTTCGAGTGGTGTTAAATGCTTCTCAAGTAACCCCAACGTGCCATTCTCTTAACAGCATACAGAAAGTAGGCCTCACAATTCAACAGAATCTATTTTCTCTCTTAGTACGATTTCGCAAGTATTTTTATGCAATATCTTCTAACTTTGAAAAGATCTACCGACAGGTTCAAGTAGAACCTAGCCAAAGGTCTTTACAACGAATCCTATGGCGTTTTTCACCATTAAATCCAGTTAAGTCATACGATCTCAGCACTGTCACCTATGGCACGCTTCAGCTTCATTTCTGGCAATTCGTAACTTATTCCAATTAGGCATCGATTGTGAAGTTTCTAATCCACAAATTTCTCGAATCATCAAACAAGACTTTTATGTTGATGATCTGCTGACAGGAGCTGATAGTCTTGATAAAGCCCGTGATATCTGCTCACAACTTACTCATGTTTTGCGTTCAGGGTGCTTTAAACTGCGGAAGTGGATTTCTAACGATCCAACAATTTTATCGGACATTCCTGAATCTGATCTGCATCTAGGTGTTTATGAATTTGGAGTCCAAGAGCGTACCCCCACGCTGGGTCTTATTTGGTCTTTTCCTACTGATCACCTTAGGTACTCTATATCCCGTTTTGCTTCTACTAAGAGACCAACAACCAAACTAATCGTCTTATCAAAAATATCTCAGATTTTTGACCCACTCGGTCTTCTATCCCCTTGTTCTATTACAGCAAATTGTTTTGCAAAAATTATGGTTCGAAAATCTATCATGGGACGACCCAGTTCCGAATAGCATTTAATCCATATGGATTACTTATGGTAGCAAACTTGAAGATCTATACGATTTAAAGATTCTTAGGCATGTTCTGTGTAAAAATCCAGTCGACATGGATTTTGCGATGCTTCCACTCGTGGTTTTGGTGCATGCATATATATGCGTTCAGTTGAGATGGACAATCAAGTTCACGTTAATTTGCTTTGCGCAAAATCAAAGGTTGCACCCCTTAAGCCTTTAACTGTGCCTAAGCTCGAGTTGTGTGGACCACTTGTGACGCTTACTCCGGATTGAACTGCTTAGCTATAATAGAAAGCTAGTAAACGGAACGGTTCTCGGGCGCCAAATTTGTTCGATGAGTTTACTCTCTTGTTCGACGGCACTGTCCTGGTAACTACAGTAAAGACACCGTTGTCTAAGGCTTCCAACGGACCTAAAAGCGGAACGAGGCGACAAAAATAAAATGCACAATAAGTAAATGAAAATAACTTTATTTATTCTTAAAATAAAAAATTAATGAGCGGTATATGCAACGAAAACAGAAACGGCGGTCACAACTAAGCAAGCGGAAGGTGATCTATAAACCAATGATTGATTAGCGTGGATTCGACAAACGGTGACGTCAGTGACCAAGCAAACAAGCATGCAATAGGGTCTCAACCTCCGTTCGATCGGTACTCGGGTTCAATGCTACGGTGAAGGCGACGGGATTTAGGCAGGTTATTAGAAGGTGAATCCAAACACTACGGAGACGGCGGGTTTGACGGCGTATTTGCAGGCCAAAGCCAAACACTACGTATACGACGCTCGGTAATGGATGAAGGAAGGCGTATCCGCAGGTCAAAGCTAAACACTACGGAGACGACGTATTGACGGCGTGTTTGCGGGCCAAAGCCAAACACTACGAATACGACGCCCGGTAAAGGATGGAGTAGGAAAAAGCAGACAGAGAGGGAAACGGTATCTCCACGAACGTTCAGTTAATAAAAGCAAAACGGCTTACCCTAAAGTCCAGCTGGTGTACCGGAACCCCGAAATCCTCTTCGGTTTGAGCTCCTACTAAAACTCGCGTTCCTGCGTTGGAGTTTTGGTTTTCTTGCTGACATTCAAAAGAGGGAAAATAGCGCAAACTTGGATGCGCGTTCGGTACCCGGCGAAAATCCCTTTTGTACATTTATTTACCAACGGATATAAATAACAAACTTAATTAAAATAAATCAGTTTTGAGTACAATAAATAAATAACGGTTTCTTTTATATAATCAATTCAAAAATACTTCTAAAAATAAACTAAATAAAGTTCTATAAACATTTTAACTTAAACATTTGTAACGGTTCGTTACACACTTGTTTTAGCCAAACTCTCTGATCACGTTCTAAAGGCCTTGGATGCTCTAATATTGAAATGTTTTCTGTAGCTCAACATCGTTTTGGGGTGGTTAAAAACCAGTCCCAACTTACTCAAGACCTTCATCTGCAATAGCGTCGCAGACATTCAAAGACTGACTTCCGGTTCGGTGTGGCGTCAAGTCCCTACTAAATCAAATCCAGTCGACTTTAGGAGAACCACGCCCCAAATCCTTAAAACTTTGACGCTGTGGTGGCAGGCTCAACCTTGGCTTACCCAAGATTCGTTATGCTGGCCCAACTCCCAGTCTACCGAAGCAGAGCTTCCTGATATGAAGATACAATCCCAGTGTTTAGTAATAACGAAGCTATCCCTTTCATTTTCAGACTTTTCGAGTCTCACTAGGCTCGAGCGAGTCATCTCATATTGCTTGCGGAATCGTTTCGTAAACTTAAACAACTTTCACAGAGAAAACCTTTAAAAACTACTTTGTTATTGCTAGGCTTCAGTCCATTTTTGGATTTCAAAGGCATAATTCGCGTTGGCGGTAGGTTTCGAAATTCCCGATTCGCTTTCGACAAGAAACATCCCGTTCTCTTGCAGGAAAAACATCTCTTATCAAAATTTATCGTTAGGCGTGAGCATATTCGTTTACTGCACGCGAGCTCTCAGTTGTTGCTATCTTCATTACGCGATAGATTTTGGATCACTTCTGGTCTAACTCTCACTAAGCAAGTCGTACCTCGCTGTGTTAGATGCTTTGGATTTGCACCAAGGTTGACCCAACCGATCATGGGCAACTTGCCATCTTTACGAGTTTAATCATCTCATCCTTTTCATGTTGTGGGTGTTGACTTTGCCGGGCCGCTGATTGTCAAAGATCGCAAAAGTTGCGGTGCCAAAGCTTCAAAGGCATATATTTGTTTATATGATTGTTTCTCAGCCAAAGCTTCTCACCTCAAATTGGTGATTTATCAACAGAACCTTTTTTATTGAGTTTTCGTAGATTTGTAGCGCTCTGATAACGGAACAAATTTCGTTGGTGCAAATTTGGAAATACGGGAATTTTTACGGTCGCAAGATAAGATAATTCCCGAGGCCGTCGCGTGAAAAGTAATTAATTGGCATTTTGCACCGGCACACATTCCTCACTTTGGAGGATTGTGAGAAGCAGACATCAAGTCCTGCAAGCATCCTTTCAACCGTGTTATAAGAAGCTGTATTCTGTATTGTCTTCTCTCATTTGACCTAAATGACTTTCATCCACTTACGCCTGCGCACTTTCTCGTTGGAAGACCTTTAACAACATTACCAGATCCGGACGTTACTGAAGTTCCTACTTCTCGTCTATCCGTATCTCAAAGGGTCCAAGAGATTCACTTAAATATAGAGAACACAGTGGTAGAAACTAGAAAGCTAGCAGAGCGTGTAATGTTAGTAAGGATAGATACATTTGAAGATAAGTTAGATGTATGGAAGCAAAAAAGAAGGTTAAGAGGTACGAACATTTATTTAGACGATGACATGACGAGAAAGGAAATAGAAATACAAAAGAAGATAAGATACGAGGCGAGTAAGATGAAGGGAGAGGAGAAAAGTATTAAAATAGGATTCTTGAAAGTGTGGGTGGAAGGTAAAGAAAGATTTTGGGATGAGGAGAGAGGAACTCTAGTAAAGAAGGGGGCAGAAACTAAGAGTTGGGGGAGGGAAGGATGGATCAAATGATGTTGGCTTAGCAAGTTTTAAGGAAAAAGAGATGGAAAAGCAGAATCAAATGAAATTATTGTTTTGGAATGTGGCAGGCATAAAAAACAAAGAAGAAGATTTCTGGAGATACGTAGAGGGTTTTGATATTGTGGGAATGTCGGAAACATAGTTGGAGGAAAAAGACTGGGAAGTATGGAAGGAAAAATTACCAGAGGGGTATAATTAGAAGGTGGAATTTGCAACTAGAAAAGAAAGTAAAGGTAGAGCAAGGGGAGGGATACTAACGGGTATAAAAAGGAACTGGTCGGTGGAAGAAGAGGAGAGAGACGAGAAGCAAGGGAAAGTGATCGTAAAAAATTATGTGGTCAGAGAAGGAAAGGAAAAATATATAGTGTTAACAGTTTATGAGCGGGATATGAAGTTGATAAGTGAACAGATTGAGAAAATGGTACAGGGGGAGGAAAAGGAAAAGATTATTATAGGGGGTGATTTTAACGCGAGAACAAGGGAAAAGGGAGGAGTGATTATAGCAGGGGAAGTAAAGAGAAGAGTTAGCATGGATAAGACAGTTAATAGAAATGGGAAAATGTTAGTGAAGATATGTGAGGAAAAAGGGTGGTCAATTCTTAATGGAAATATAGAGGAGGGGGACAGAGGTGACTACACTTATATAAGAGAGAGGGAGAAATCGGTGATCGATTACGTGATAGTGAGTGGAGAGATGTGGAAGAACATAGAAAGGTGTAAAGTGGGGGATGAAGAAGAATCGGATCATCAGCCACTGGTAGTGATTTTAAAAGGAAAAGAGCAAGGAAATAAGGAGGAACAGAGAGGATGGGGAGTGAAAAAGGTGTGGACTGAGGAAAGCATAGAAAGATATAAGATGAAGTTGGAGCAAGTGATATGGGGAGATGTAGGGTGGGGAAGAAGGACTAAAGGAGTTGACTGCAGAAATGGAGAAGGCAATAGAAAAGAAAAGGTTTGAGAGAAGACAAGGAAAACAGAGGAACGAAAATAGGTGGTGGAATAGAGAATGTAGAGAGGCAAAAACTGAGATGAGAAATGCTAGAAGAAGATGGAAGAAAGGTATAATAGATGTGCAGGAGTATAAGGAGAAGAAAGTGAAGTTTAAAAATGTATGTTATGAGAGAAAGGTGTCGTTTAAAGAGGAAATGGAGAAACAAGTAAAGGAAATAAAGAAGGAAGGAGAAGTGTGGGAATTTCTAAACAAGGTGAAAAGAAGAGGTAAGAGGAGAGGAGGTTTAACGGATATAAAGGTGTAGTTGGGTTATTGTATGGAGCGTTTGGAGGGAACAATAGAAAGACCAGGGCAGGTGATATTGCAACGGGTAAATACAATACAGGAGGGGCAGGAGATAACAAAAGAGGAAATGGAGAAAGCAATAAATAGACTAAAATTAAAAAAGACGGCAGGAACGGACGGTACGCAAGGAGAGCAATGGAAATATGTAGGGGAGAGAGTGAGAGGAAATATAAGAAATTTTTTTAATACAATATGGAAAAGGGAGGAATTGCCAGGGAGTTGGAAAAAAAGTTTAATTCTGCCGGTTTATAAGGGAGGGGATAGGAAGGAGGTAAAGAATTATAGAGGGATTAGTGTCACTAATGTAAGTTATAAATTGTATGCCATGATTATACAAAGGAGGTTGGAAAAGGAAGTGAAAGAAAAAAGACTATTACCAGATTGGCAGATGGGATTTAGAGTGGGAAGAAGGGCAATAGACAATGTTTATATATTGAAACAGTTAGTGAATGGAGAGCTAGATAAGAAAAAGGGTAAGGTATACGCGTTCTTTATGAACATAGAAGCTGCGTTTGATAATGTGAATAGGGAAAAGCTATGGAGGGTGTTAAGGAAAAAGGGAATAGAGGAACAACTAGTAAGGAAACTGGAAGGGATATATAAAGAGACTAAGAATAAGGTAAAAATAGGGGATAGTGTTAGTGAAGTGTTTTGGACGAGGAAGGGGCTAAGGCAGGGGTGTCCTCTTAGCCCTATTTTATTTGCACTGTATATAGAGGACATAGAGGAGGTGTTGAAGGAAAGACAGCGTGGTGGGGTGGTTTGGAGAGAAGGATTAAAGTGTGAGTGTTGGCATATGGCCTAAAGGTATGATAAATACGATAAAGAGGTACCTGGAAAGAAAAGATTTGGGTTTAAATGTGAGAAAGTCTAAGATGGTAGTTTTTCAAAAAGGGAGAAAAGGGGAGAAAAACGAGGAGTTAAGTTGGGGAGAACAGAAGATAGAGGCAGTGAATGAAGTGACATATTTGGGATATAGGCTAAGGTATGATAATAAAGATGATGCGCATATAAGGGAGTTAGCAAAGAAGGGTAACAGGGTATTAGGGCAGGTATGGAGTTTAGGGAAAAGAGTATTTGGGAGTATGGGGAGATCGAGAAGAGAAGATGGCTGTTTGAAAAATTGATTAAAAGTGTGATGATGTACGGGGTGGAGGTATGGGGTTGGAAAGAGTGGAACCTATTGGAAAGGGTGCAAATGGATTGGATGAAAGCAGTAAAGGAAAGAAGGATAAGGGGAGAGGGTTAGGTCTAACGAAATAGAATAGTAAGATGGTGATGGGAATAATTTATGGGAGAAAGTTATTTTAGTTTATAAATTTCTGTACGTATTATATGTATTATATTATTATGGAAAGGAAAAAGATGTAAGGATAACGTAGCCCATTGTAAGGCTGAATGGCTAGCAATTATCAATAAATAATAAAAAAATTAAAAATAAATAACAGATTCACTAGCATCTATGACGACGTTGGAACAAAGGCAAAAATGGAAGTCCCATCAATCTGATCTTAAACTGGGAACTTTAGTGCTGATCAAAGAAGATAACCTTCCTCCGCTTCACTGGAAGTTAGGAAGAATCACGCAAATTCATTCTGGCAGTGACGGTGTGAATTGTGTTGTTTCTGTGCATACTAATAGTGGAATACTTTGAGGCTCCTTTGCTAACATATGTCCTCAGCCGTTAGAGCAATGAAACTTTATTATTGTTCTGTATTCTGTCATGTATTATGCTGTAGTTGTTATTTAAGTTTTATATATGCTTTGTTATTCTACGCTTCAATTGAAAATGTTGTTAAAATTAAATTCACTGTATATATTGTTGAGGACCGTTTAAAACCTTATGTTCTCTTTTTCAATCCCTCTATCTATGTCGTTTTTGAGGTTTATGTGTGAGTTAAAAAAAATGCAGTCCACAATTCAGTACCTTGCTACAATCGAATCAAATACACGATTATAAGCAAAGTGCGTTAAGCTTCCGAAAATCAATTAAGGTATATCAAGCGTGTGTCTTCCAATTTGTCGTAATGCTTTCCATAATAACAAAAATCTAAACTATGGTTTCAACTACCCCATCTAACCTAGATTAACAAACATGCATTGGTTTTTATATTCCTTGCATACTTTGTTAGTTCGTTATAGAAATTTTCCAAAGTAAAAGGGCATGTGCGGGTGATCAAAGTTGCTATGATAATAAAGAAAAATCAAAATCAAAATGTATTCTTACCAGAACGAATTTCTTACAACCAACACATCCAAAATCGTAATTTATTTACTCAACACCAGTGTTTGTTGCTTAACGTTCAAAACGGAAATGTTATCATCAGTAACCTCCGTGCGTAAATGACATCTATCAGTGAGCAAAATTCATACACCACGAAAACTATACCAAAATTGTTTAACACCACACACAATCTTGCAAAAAAATTACACCACACTATTAAAACACGCAAATGACGTCATTTGGGTATAATAATATACCACGTTTATTCAACTACAGTTTTTAAAATTCGCAGTTGTAATATTAACTATCTAATTATCAACTTCGTAATTTCTTACATGTGTACCTACCTCCAATTCTAAGAGATGGCGTTTACCTTAGATCATCCAATATTTACTATAGCACTGCTTTTCAACTACTTCAAAACTGTATTAAAATTTAGTACAAATTCTTAAACAATATTATTAACTTAAATGTCTAATTTAAATTGAAATGGAAAAAAAATTAGTACAAAAATAAAATGAATTCAGTAACTAAAAAAAGAATAGAACTAAAAATTAACGAATAAAAAACCTTATAAATATTACGTCTAAAAATAGTTCCAATAAAACAATTTTTTAACCAAATCAGTTTACTGTGAACAATCTTACTTACACTTCAGAGACTTCTCCAAAGTATTGATTCTCAAACTTAATTGAGACACGTTCTGTATCAAACACTGTACAAAATACAAAGCCACCTACATTGTGTCACCAATTGTAATTCAAATCTAAAAACTATGCCGTTCGGCACTAATTAAACGACAATGCTAGTATTATAATTACACTAAATCAATATTCATCAACCTGTAAATGACGATTAAATGTTAGCTCGATTTAATTCAACAGCCAAGTCCTAAATTAACATTTTAAATTTGAACATTAATTAACAAAACGAGACGGGTAGCAAAAATTGAAGGCTTTTAGTTTCCGAATACCTGACGCTTCTCAATAAAATTTATTTTAGAAAAAAAATTTTGTTTTGGTTTTCTTTCGTTTCGTGGCGAAACATATTGCGCCAGTTTACGTTTTACAGATACGGATCAGAAAATGAAATAAATGGGATTAGAGTTCGCACACTACACTGCATTTGTCAGTTAAAAAACTGTTTCACGGTAAAAAACTGCGTGTGTTGGTACATTGTTTACAAGTTTGAACACATATGTCTTTCTAAATAATATCATTAATCTTTTGTTATATCTTTTTATTTCGTTTGCATAGCTCTTGAAGATTTTCAGCAGCGATTTATATTCGAGCTCGTGGCGTTACGGGTATCATGTAAAAGTAATTGATTAACAACTTAGGATTTAAGTTTGTTTACTTATTTTGCATTATCTTATACTAAAACTTTTCATTGCGATAATTTTTGATGTATAAAATTTAATATATTTACTCGAACACGTACACGAATGAACCAGCTGCATCATTACTGCGGAGACATTTGCTTTTAACTTGTTATAAAAGGTATTTATTCTCGTTTACTCCGTTGCGTTACGAAAGTCTCGCAGTAATTTATTTTCTAGGAAAAAAATTTTTTTGCTAACACTCTAAGCTGCTCTGGGCGTCTTTAAATAAGAACGGTGCCGTGTCCTCGTATAGTCCAATTTGTGCAAAAATCACGCAGGCGACTGAAAAATTCGCAGTTTTACTGAAAAAAAAATTCGCGTATGGATGTGTCAAAGCTACCATTTCGAAAATTATTATTTTTAGTTGTTTAGCAAAACTACTCTTAATTTTACAAGTATTTACTTGTATGAGAATTTTTGCAAGTCTTAGTTTTAGATTGCACACTTGGAGTAAGTACTAATTAAGAGATTGGATTTTATATCAAAATTAACTGTTTCAGCGGTTTGTAGTTGGTCTTTAATGTGCTTTTCTGTTTCTTTTTTTGGTAAAAGTGTACTATGACATCTCATTGATTTTTTTGTAATTGTATAAATTTATTAGTTTTTTTTATTGAAAAACGCTATGAAGAAGAAATAATAAATGGTCGCCAAGCTTTGTTACCGAACAACTTCACTTATTATAACTACGTTGTAATAGAAATTGACTAATATCAAACTAAGAATAATCGTTAAAAAAGAGAGAAAAAGAAACAATGTAAAACTACGCAGATTCTATCAATTTGTAACGATTAAAAATCAGTTTTGCGATTTTTACAACTGTCGTTTAGGCAACTTTTGCGGAAATTAAGTTTAGTTTTACGCCGTTAGACGCGCCAGTTTTTAGTGCAATTTCTCACCAGATACTATCATTTTTGATGTGTTACTTCTAGTACGGTGCGTGTAACCGGCGTTAAAGCGCAAAAAGGTTGTAAATTTGTTACCCGAAAATCAGGTTCCTTGAGTTGGGCAGCTAATGTTTGTTACGCTGGTTTTCTTGTAACAAAACTAAGCAACGGCTAGCACAGTTTCTCAAGAGAAGCATTGCAGGATTTGTGATGCTAAATTATAACTTAAATCTAAAAAAAAGCGCCAAGACGATAAAAGATTAAATTTAAGTCTTCGAGACTCAACGCGCACTGCATATGACTTTGTGAAACACAAAATGATCTTATTATTAATTGTGTTAACCTAACATGCACGCACGGTCAACAATCGACATGACCACCAAATCGTAACATTTTGAAATTGTAATACTCACAGTTAGGTTTTATCCAGTATGGGATTAGCTAATTCCGTACTTCAGTTGCTTACAACGTAATATTAAATCCAACACAAACAAACATACAACGTTAACACAAAAAAAATTCCTTTTTAGCATCCAATCAATTGAGATCCAAAATGCGCAGCGTTTCTCTTCGACTTAACAGAATAATTTATCGTAGCAGCTCATCTCTAAAATGGTACAATCCTGAAAGTTTTTAACCCTTGACGCGGTAAATAGTTACGTTTCAATAACGTGAGGTCATGGAACTTTTCCCTGCTATGCTACCTGTTCGTTATCTTCACTGATAACGGTAAATGTGTGGTGGGTATCGAAATCCGCCCGACTAAGCCTTCACAATTTAATTCGCATATTTGCGTGAAATAGCCTAAAGGTGAAAGCCGCGTTGGGCGTAAAAATACAGAGCTCGTCGATGATCTTACAGGTAGTGAAATAAAATATGCTGTCTAAAATTTGACATCTAGACGAAAGAGAAGGAGGTTCTTAGAACAAATTTTATACTTGAAGAAATTTTTATACTCGAAAATTGAACTACTAACTTTTAACATAACAAATTTCTTCTCAGCAATATTAAAATCTGGGAAGTGGACACTAGCTAAAGTCAAGAATAGAAATTTAGGCATACGCCAAAGACAGAACTCTGAAATCCAAAACCAACCCAACTACAAGAACACCCAACCTAAGAAGAAACGTAAATGATAAAGGTTTCACCAACTAAATGTGTCCAAACCTCGCATAAAACAAAATGATTTTCCAAAGAACCAAAAACTCTAAGCAACAGAAGAGAAGTATCAGAACAGGTACTCGTTGAAAGTCGACATCAGTCGTTACGCTATAAAGCAAGAGAACAACGCAGTCCCATAGACCTCATTGACGGACAATACTAAGCAAACCAAGAAAAAAAGAAGAAATACAGGAAAGAAACAAGTCTAGACCACGGTCAAGGACAACGCCCTAAAATCTCTTGAAACACCAGCCCAGGAATACAAATCCCGCCTTGAATATAAATCCCAGAAAACTCTTCAGGAAAAGGATAAAGGTACTATAGGAAAATGGGAAAGGAACGGTACCCACAACCACGAGACTAGGAAACTCCTCAGAAAAAGGATAAAGGTACTATAGGAAAATGGGAAAGAAACGGTACCCACAACCACAAAACTAGGAAACACCCCAGAAATCCTATCGCAGCCTAAGGTTTCTTCGTTAAAATTCCGGACGATTGTGTGGCGCCGAAATCTTAATCACACTTCAAGCCCTCGCAACAAGATGTGAAAGCGCGTTGTTGTCCTCCCCTAACGTTAGTCCACACAAACGCACGTCACCGTACTCGCTTGTCCACCATAGTCTTCCTCTCACCTAGGAAGAAATCTGATCCACAACCAGATGGAACAAAACCCAGGAAATTCCCCTCCCTGAAAGTAGATAAAAGAAAAAAAGAAATGAAGCATCCCATAATTTTTCCTTAAAATCCAAAGTAAAAAGAACTACAGCCGCAATTTCTCGACTATATCCGGAAGTGGTGCCTGCTGTACAACCACAACATCTTATGCGCCGGTTAAGAAGAATTGGTCACACCTGCCAAGCTCCATCAAGTCCGCCGTACGGCCCTCAAAAGGTATTATGCCTGGTCCAGAGCTTGAGGCTACCGGGTTAGAGACAATCAACCTTCCCGAACGCATAGCCGTCAGGTTCCCGCAACAGGCGCCCCCACCCAAGGTGACAGATCGAAAGAAGAGAAAGAATCACAGTAAGACGGAAGGAGAAAAGAGAGTACGATGGTGTTGTACGGCTCAACTACCTCTCACTAGATAGCCGACCCTACTGCCCAACCAACCGCCCAAATGCACTAAGAAGAAAGTAAACCAAAAAAAAACTAAAACGCCAATGCATAGTGGAGAGAATTCACTCACACTAGACTTAGATAGAGATGTAGTGCTGTATAGTCGTCGAAAGACGGTATGATATCCTTCCCAAAAATAGAAATAAACCTAAAATAATAACAACCCACGACGGGCAGCCTTTCTTAGGCGAGCTAACTAAAAGTTCCAAACCTACTAAATCCAAAAAAAGGAATCAAAATTATGAGAGGTCTGACAAAAACCACTCAGCACCAAACTAAAACCAACGAAGGAATATCATCATTAATAAGGAATCTGGTTACAGTCGACAAAAGTCGTATCACTCTAACTGAGGAAAGAAATCAACCACCAATCCCATCAGTCACTAAACCTTGGGTCAAACACTAGAGTGACTACAAAACCTAGTTCTCCACTATGAATGTACTTAAACCTAATAAACACTAACACCGACAAACATTACATTTGCCTAACGTTAATTGTAGAAACTAAAAGAACCGAAGAAAGCCACCGATGATCTAGAACGTAGTTTGCGTCGTTTACGCCGACGAGGATATAATAACGACACGATGACCGACCGACGGTTTACCTGGTGTGGAGTCTCATTCCAGTCAGAATCCTAAGAGCTTTGATGTGGTTTAAGATCCTTAGCATGCCAGATACCTACCGATTGTCTAGTTGTGGTGACTAATTCATACGTCTAAGGAAATTGTAATGTTAAAAAAAGAAATTAGTAGTTCAAGTATGAAAGTATGAAAATTTCTCATCGAGTATGAAATTTGTCAAGAGAATTTCCCTACTCTTGCGCCGAGACTGTCAATTTTTAGACATCATTTTTACCTCATTTCCCACTAGATCATTTACGAGTTCAGTACGTTTACGCCCGGGTTAACTTTCACCGTGAGATTGTTGTCGGGGTGAGTGGTATACAATTTTCTTTATTGAGGGTTTAAATTGACTCTGCTAATTGTCTGTAGCGGATATTGGTAGCCACCAAATGTTCATCGTTATCACCGAAGATAACTAGCAGGTAACCTCGTTAGAAAATTTCCATGACGTCACATTATTGATAACGTCATTATCGTATCCACCGTCAAGGGTTGGAAACAGGCAGGACAATCCTTCTTTGGGTAGAATAATTACGACAAACACAAAAAATTTATGCTGTTAAGTCGAAGGGAAACGCTGCGCACTTGCGTTCTTAATGATTGGATGCTAAGGAAACCTTTTATTTGTGTTAACATTAGATGCTCGTTTAGATTAGGTATAATATTAATATAATAGCGAAGGCTTCCACGGCCGGAATCTATAGTAACATTAGAATGTCTTCCGGGTTTGGACCGTGTCATAGTTGCAACCGAAGCTGCCAACGTTTTGCCCACTTTTGTAAGGGGCTTCATCAGGGCGTGATGACGCCCTGATGAAGCCCTGATGTTAGGTATAATATTACTTTTTAGGTACATCAAGCACGGAGATTAGCTAATGTCCGACTGAGGTAAAACCTAACTGTGAGTATTACTACTTTAATTTCTTTCTTCGATTTGTACTTCGGTGGTCATGTCCTTTATGACCGTACGTGCATGTTAAGTTAACACAATTAATAATATTTTTGTGCTTTACGAACTTATAAGCTCTGCGCGTTAAGTCTTAAATACTTAAATTGTTTTGTTTGTCTACAATTTAAAGATTTGTAAATATAAATTTAGACGAATATCTAAGGACTGCAAAATTTGCCACCCATACCGCCCAGAATGGTTTGAGAAACACCAGTATCAAGAAGACCGAAGAAGGAAAAACCTAAAACACTAACCTTAAGATAAGGACGCTCATCATCACGAACACTGGCAAATATAAAATTTAAAAGAATACGTTGCTTGTCAGTCAAATCTAAGATAAAATTCGAGGTTACAGATAGTGTAGAATCTACGATTCGGTCTGTAAACTCGTGACCTAGTTTCCGGAGACAGAATTACACTTAGTACAATTGCGACGACTAACCCCTGCCTGTCCACACCTAAAACAGTGAAGAGTAGGAAGTTTGTCACAATTCAGAGAAATATGTCTCATCTGACGACAATTCCAACAAGTAACGCGAGAAGAGCCAAGAAAACCTTGTCGAAAAGAATTAAAAGGAGTAGACGTAGTAGGATTTTCTTCAAACCGTACTGAACAATTCTTAGAAGTAGAAGCAAGAGAAGAAACTGAGGTGTTGCTAACATAAGTCAATGCAGATTTAGTCAGTCAAGTGGTGCGCCTCGAAGGAGGTGGTTTATAGTTCCAGTGAAAGTTTAGTTAACTCTAGCTGCAAAATCAAAGAGGCGCCAGGACGGCTAATAGTTCTAAACGGTTTTTAAACCTTGCTAACCAGAGAACACGTCAAGATTTGTGCGATACCTTTGGATGTAGAAGGTCGTATTTTACATTTAAGGAAACGTAAAAGTTAAATACCAGTGTAGAAGTTGGAGAAGATAGTGAGCGAAGGAACGGGAGTTGGTGGTGGTAGTAGGAGAGAAGAAAGATAGAAAAAGAGGTGGGTAACGGAGGAAGGGTGTAAAAGAATAAATAAGTTAAGTAAAAAAATTAAAACCGTAGTGGAAAAGTATAAAATCAGGCGAATAAACAGTATAATCGAAAAGGTCAGCCATAAAAGATAACCTCCTACATTAATAGAAATTATTGCATTTAAATCGAAATTAACGCGAAATCATTACAAGTGGAACGTTTTAAAACACGAAAAAATAAGAAAGGAAGGTACGGAGAAATAAAAAAAGGAAAATGGAATAAATAAAAGAGAGAGAGAGGAAGATAAAAAGGAAAGACAACAAATACTTGAAAGAGAAAAGAAAACAATAAGATCACCGGACGTTAAAAAGATAACGGAGGAAATCAAAAGAAACGGCTCAATAACAGAAGGAGAAAAGAATAAAGAACTGAAAGAAATGGAGGAGTTAAAAGAATTAATGAGAGAAATGATGAAACAGATAGAAAAAATATGCAAAGAATAAGGCAAGAAATCAAAAAATTAAAAATGATATAAGAGAAAAGGAAAGAAGTGGAAAAAAAAGAAACTAGTAGAGAAAATAGAAAAATTGGAGAAAAAAAATGGAAGATGAAGAAAGATGGAAAAGATAGAATAATATTGTATTAAAGGGGTAGAAAAGTAAAGAACCAAAAAAGGATTTAGCATTGATGCTGAAAGAAAAATTAAATGTGAAAGTAGAAGTGAAAAAAGTGACAGTAATAAACAGAGAGAAAAAAATAAGATGGTTGTGGCGGATTTGGGATGGCGGAGAAGAAGAAATTAAGGAAGACAAGAATATATATAAATCACGTCAAAACATAGGAAGAAAGAAGAGTACAAAGAAGTACAAAAACGGAAAAGAAAAGGGAATGGGTAGAATACAAAAAAATAGTGATAGACGGAAGAAGGTACATATGGAACGACTGGGACAGGGACTTGAGCAAAGAAAGAGGAGAAAAAATAGGTAAACAAAGGACAAAAAATTAAAAGGCGAAGGAGGAACGATAAAAGAAAGAAGGTTGACAAAATGGCAAAGAAAAGAAGTAATGAGTAATGGAAATGGAAAAGAAAAAGAAAAAGGGAACAAGGTAAGGAAGAAGCGCAAGGGGAGATGAGTGTGCTGAGAGTATTGTTTTGGAACGTAGCGGAAATAAAGAACAAGGAACAGGATTTTTGAAAGTACATCAAGGAACAGAATGTAGTGGGATTACAGGAGACATAGATGGAAGAAAAAGAATGGAAGTGGTGGGAAAAAGAGTTGCCGGAAGAATTTGAGTGGATGGTGCAACATGCAGAAAGAAAGAAGAGTTAAGGGAGAGCAAAGGGGGGTTTAATAACGGGAATAAGAAAAAGTCAGGTCAGGAAAAGAAAGAGAAAGTGCAACAGAGAAGAAGAGTTGTATAAAAAAATAAACAGTGGCAAAAAATAAAAATAAAAATAGTGACGGTTTATAGCAGCAGAATGAAAGAGACAAGAAGAAACATAGATGGCGGAGAGATTGATAATATTACGAGGGGACTTTAACGCAAGAATAGAGCAAGAGTATACGTACATAGAAGGAATAAGAGAATTAACAATAGATTTTGTAATAACAAAGCAAGAGGCTGGAGAAAAAGTGAAGACATTTAAGTTAGGAGAAACGGTCTAGTCAGACCACCAACCACTGGAATTGACAATGAAAGGAAGAGAAAGAGCAGAGAGAGAAGAAGATCAGAAGTACATAACAAAAAAATGTGGACAAAAGAGGGTATAAAAAGATCCAAAGAGAAAATTAGGAAAACGGTATGTGTAGGAAAGAGATTACAAGAGAGTCTGGAGGAAATGAGAGAGATGATGGAGAAAGCAACAGAGAAAGTTAGATTTAGAAAGTAGAAAGGGGAGAAAACAAGATGGAAGAAATTGTGTCATAGAGAATGCAAGGAAGCAAAGAAAAATGCAAGAAGAGCATTAAAACAATGGAAAAAAGAGAGGAAAGAAAAAAAATACATAGAAGCAGTGCAAATATACAAGAAAACATGCGAGACAAAAAAGGAAGTAAACAAAAAGAAACAAGAGGATCAGATCAAAGAAATAAAGACAAAAGAAGATGTATGGAAGTACCTAAAGAAAGAAAGAAGAGAAAAACGGCGACAAAGGAAATACAAATAAATGAATAAGAGATATATTTTAAGATTTTCTACTGGGAGGATAAGAACAAAATCAGAAAAAAGAAAAAACGCAAAAAAAGGCAATAGTAAGACGGGAAAAAGGCGATAGAGATAAAATAAACATAGACTAAGTAACAGAGGCAATCAAATAGATAAAAAAAAAGGAAAAGCGGTAGGAGAAGATGGGATGCAAGGCGAAGAGTGGGTACGGTGAAGAAAATGTAACAAAAAGGATGACGGAAATACTAAATTAAATATGGAAAGGGGAAAGAGAAAGGATTCCCGGAGAAATAGAGAGAGGGAATAATATGCCCGATTTATAAAAAAGGAGACATAAATAAAGTCAAGAATTACAAAGGGGTAACATTATTAAGCACGGCATACAAATTATATGCGACAGTGCTGCAAGGAAGACTACAGAAGGAAATAGAGGAAAGAAGTTTGGTACCAGACGGACAAACGGGATTCAAAAGGGGAAGAAGAGTGATAGACAACATATACACACTAAAACACTTGGCAAATAGAAAGCTAAAAAAAAGGGAGAAAAATGGTGGCACCATTCGTAGATTTAAAAGCCGTTTTTGACAGAGTGAACAGGGCAAACTGTAGGAATACATGAGGAGGAAAAAAATCAATAAAAGATTAATAGAAAGAATTGAAGAAATTTACCATGAAACAAGGAGCAGAGTCAAAGTGAATCTGGAAGAGAGCGAGAAATTCATTACAAAGAGAAGGTTGAGACAAGGATGTTCACTGAGCCGAAACCTGTTTGCAGTATATACGGGGGATCTGGGAGAAACAATGAGAGAACAATAGACAGAAGAGATAATAGTAGAGAAAGTAAAGGTATGGTCGTTGACGTATGCGGATGACATAGTGTTGGTGTCTAAAAAGTAAAAGGAAATGAAGGAAATGATAAAAACGCTGAAAAATACATGAAAAAAAAGAAATGGAAGTAAACACGGAAAAAACAAAAATAATGATATGTAGAAAAGGAAGGGGAAAAAAAGGAGTGAAAATGGAGGGATGAGGAAGTGCAGCAAGTTAAGGAATTTACATACCTGGGTTACACGATGAAGCAGGTTAATAAAGAAGGAAAACACATTAAGGAAAGAGTAAGGAAAAGAAACAGGTTAATAGGACAAGTGTGGTGATATATGGGCCGGAAATATGGGGATGGAAAGAGTATAAAAAGGTAGAAGGGATACAAGAAAAATACTGGAAATGGGAAAAGTGAAGTACGGCCAGGATGGCAGAGAAGAATATTATAAAAGAAACGGGTACACGAGAGAAGAAGTGGAGAGATTAAGAAAAGAAAAAGTAGGTGTAAGAGAAGAATAATAAGGAGAGATAGGGACATCAAAAAGCAAGAAAGATAGACAAGAATAAAAGAGGGCAGATAATATATAAATTATAAGAATATCACGAATGAAAGGGCGCCAGAATATTTAAAGGTTAAAGGGAATAAAAGCAACAAGAAGAAAAGAATGATAGCACGGTTCACAAGTGAAAACGAAGAGTTAGATAATAAATACTGGAAAAAAGAAGAAGAAAAGATATGCAGACTATGTGGAGAAGAGACGGAGGACCTTAATCACATGAAAAATAAATGTAGAGATTTAAGAGAAGAAGTTAAGAAAGTAGAGGAAATTTTAGAAGAAAACGGAAAAGGAGCGGAGTGGATGCAAGAAGTATGGAGAAGGAGAAAAAATGAAATGTAAAAAATGTAATGTAGTGTAAATGTAAAAAAAGAGGGTAAATTGTAAATAGGGGAAACACGAAGCAATTTGTAAGCTAAGTAGGTAATCAAATAAAGTTAAACTACGTCAAGCAAAGAACACACTATTAGAACCTACCTTTTTAGTGTGAAGTTAAATTCAACGTAAAATTAAATTTAAAGACCTATGGGTTCGTAATTTAGTCGAGAGTACATTATTCGTCACTTTAATATTTGCTTTAAATTTGGCTAAATGTCTTTGATCGTAGGTAAAACAGCAAGAAAGGTTAACTCACAGAGTTATGAATTTAATCACAACTTGTAACACTGTTTTTCGGGTGTTGCCGCGTCACAAAAATTCCTCTTAACGTTTCGCTGATCATACTGTCAACTTCTTCAGAAAATTTCTAAAGTCTTTAGAAACCTTCTGAAGAAGGTTGAGAAATCTTTTGAAGAAGCTGACAGTATGATCAGCGAAACGTTAAGAGGAATTTTTGTGATGCGGCAACACCCAAAAAAACAGTGCTACATTAAACAACGGCCGTGAAAAGTTTGCATTCTACTAATCACAGCTCTTTTGCAATTATTAGGAAAATAAACGATATAATTATTACTTTAAACACCTGATTCTAATCATGATGTGTGAGTAGCGTGTTTTCTGGTTAGCCACAGTTCTTAGCTAAAATAGTCAATTATGTTCTCAGAGTTGCTGTGATAATATAATGCGATTCGCTACAAAGCGGAGATGATTACGAAAATAACAAACTAAACTTTTCATGCAAAACCATACAGAAGTATTTAGTTGTGTTTGACAAACGATTAAATTTGTTAACATAAACAAAATGAAGCATTAAACTTCCAATTTAAGACTTCACAAACAGATTATTATACAACAAATTGCGACCTTGAATTTAGAGGTACCGCGGCAGTACCACATCTTACTGTTTTTGGAGAAGGAATTACAATCAAACTGCCAAATTGATTAAAAATATAATTTTTTATAAACGTTACACGTACTGTCAGAGTTTTCAAAAAAAAAAACTACATGATGAAAACGCCACAGACAGAGATGCGAAATTATAACAAAACGTAGTAACACGTAAATTCGGACCAGGCAACTGCAAACAAAGATAACGAAGCATATACAAAACTCGTAATTATAGTTTATTTTTTCCATTAATTCTTAAACTCAAAATGGGTTTATTATATTATATTATTTTATTTTTTATTTTTATAAATTCTCAAAACCTTCCCATTATTTTATTTTAATTTTTTATTTTAATATTTTAATAAACGCTACATGTTTCGACTAATGTCATCTTCAGCCGTATACTATAAAATAAAAAATATAAAATTGAATCTTATTTAAATATAAACTTACTACATTAGAATTAAAAAATCAAACTTCAAATTATGTTAAAATATACAAAACTGCATTCTGAATTTTATTAATACAAAGCAAATGCTAAATTGACGTAAACACAGCAAACGAATGTTTTAACAACGTAAACCATAAGTTAATTTAAAAAAAAATACTTAAAAATTTGAAATGACAAAGATAATTTGAAATAATTCAATTAAATAGCAAATAACACAGAATTCAATCCCAAAACTTAAAAAAAATTGGTAACTGACAACGTAAATTTAAAACGAGCGTAAAATCCAACGTGAGTTACAACTGAAAGTATCACTAGAGTACATTAAGCAGCTATTACATTAAAAATTTTATACATACTCTAAAAACAAAAGAAAATCAAATTTTTCAAAATTTTTTTTGTTTTACTGTGTAAGTACCCAGCATATTTAAATACTTTTTTGTTTTACAATCTTTAAGTCCGGCGATATCCAAAAAATTAAAAAATATTAGAAACTTGCCAAAAAGACATTATAAGCAGTTGATTAAAAATGTTTTATTTTGTTTTATGTACGATCAATCAGACTTTTGATATCTAAAAAATATAATTTAATTAGTTACTGTATTAAAAATCTTAAGTTTTTATAACGTTTTCTTTTTTTAACTTTAATATTAATTAATTTAACTAGTTTTACTATTTTTTGTATTTACTATAACTGTTTTTCTGTTTTTTTAAATATATGTATATAAGTTTGGTATTAAAATGTCCTCCAATTGCATTTCGTTTGATTTATTTTTGGTTTTTCTTGATTTGCATTTATTTCTAATATTTTAATTTTTTTCTATCCAAACGTCTTAAGACGAAGCAAGATTATTATCTAACTTTTGTAAAAAAAAATTTTAAAAATGTAGATTAAATTTTGTATAAAAAAACTTTATTTTAATTTGACTTTTGATATAACTTAAAATTGCTCAGATATTTTTTCGACACTAGTAATTGATTTGATATTATTGTGCTTTTAAGAAAAGCACGTTTGATCGATTCCGTAATACGTTCAATCAACGTCGATTAAAGTACGACACCTAACAAACCGCAGACAAATCTCTTTCCTCCGTCGTACAAAAACAAAATACACAGAACTTTTGGTGAATTAAGGCAGACTCTGTTGTTTTTTATTTTGTTTCTCGAGAGAATCGCCAGTATGATGCATTGAGGTGATTATTTTGAAGATACGACTGAGCCATGTATTCTGTCTTTATATATTTATACTTTTAATGTACACAACGTTTACAATTCTCGGCAAGCAGCTCGTTTCTTTAGAAAGTATATGCCAAGACTGATGTTACGTCAATATCAAGGGCGTGTCTCACATAATAATGCTGCAAGAGGTGAATTGTGTCTACAGATGTAGAAGCACACTATAAGTAGAAAATGCGTGCAGAATATGCATGAGGGTTTCAGTTTGGGATTTGCACCCCAGGCGCTCTCTTAACAAACAATCCGCCCCGCAACGACAATCAAAACTGAATATACGAATATTCATGTTTGGAAAAAGTCCGGCAATAACTTTTTGAAGAAGGATTTACCTAAATTCTTTTTTCTAAAGCCCCTGTGTTCAACTCCGGCATAAAACTGCCGCTAACTGGATTTGGGGTCCTCGAAAATACTCCAATTCCACTTTTCACACATGTCGTTTAACTGCAGATATGTCTTGTTATAAAATATATGGTGATTTCGTTTTACTCCAACTATCGTTCATTCGACTGTGCCCTTATTCAGTTTGCACATCTAAATTTCGATTACTTTCCGTGGGTTGCAACAAATTGTTTGAAAATTGAGTAAAGGAAATATCATCATCGCATGGGAAATTTTACACATTTTATTAAATTGAGCGGAAAGAATTGTAATCGGTTTACGTCGTATTTTGAAAAAAGGGGAAAAACGTTATGTTTGGTAAACTACTAATGTTTAACCTAATTAAGGATACGGACTCTATTAGCGGTGCAAATTCTTGTTAATTACGACCCGTGCCATTACAGTAATTCCGTTTTATGAAAATGGATACAGCATCAATTTTCCCACAATTGAACTTTACGGTTTTGAAATTGAAATGGTCCAGTTAATTGTGACTCCGATAAAAAATTATTTGACGTTTATTGATAAGATTAACACATCCAATCTATAGCGTAGTTACGATAATATTTGATTTAGTTCAAATAAAAAGATTTTAAAGAAGACGTGTAAATTCACCTGTTTTTTAAATTCAAAGAGGAATCGGTCAAAAAACAATTAATTCGTTTCATTGCAATTTCTTTTAAAAACATTGCAATGTCAGCTAAAATCGGTTTTTAAACACATAAACGTTTTGCTTACGTAATATATACGATAAAAACTTTCACCTAATTGTATAAACATTTTATATCAAAGGGTAACAAATTATTTATGTTAAAACATTGCATTTTAAATTATCTTGTCAGAATCAAGTGAAGAAATAACATACAGCAGAATAGCCCTATACAAACTTAAAAAACCGAAAAGACAAGAAGAGTACTAAGAAAAGACAAATAAGCAATTTCGTAAACTATTACAGAAAACAAAGAAAGAAAACCTAAAGACAAAATGGGAAAACTTCAAAGAAATTACTCTAAAGCTGGCGGAGGAGGTATGTGAAAGAAGAAACATCAATAAAACCCTAAAAAGAACAAGATAGTAAACTGAAGAGAAAAAAGGAAGAGTGAAAAAAAAGAAACAGGCTTGGAAGAAATATATCCAAACAAAAGACCAAAAAGATGAAGAAAAATATAAAGAAAAAAGGAACAAAGTAAAACGAGAAATCAAAAAAGCGAAAAAGGAAAGATGGAAATAGTTTGCACAAGAAATAAGTGACAAACACAAGACAGGCACAAAAAAGTTTTAGACAATAGTGAAAAAATTGAAAGGGTTTTAGTCCCAAAAAAATAAAAGCAATAAAAAATAATCAGCAGAAACTCAAAATGGAAATAATAGAAATATTGGAAGTCTGGAAAGAGTTCTACTCAGTGAAATTTAGAGGAGAATTAAATGAAAAAATGAAGATGAAGTAGACACAGTAGAAGTATCAGAGATAACAAAGGAAGAAGTACAGGAAGCGATAAAACGAATTAAAATAGGCAAAGCAAGTGGAGAAGACTATATAGCACCAGAAATGCTTAAATATCTAGGAGAAGATAGAACAGAATAGCTAGATGAAATATTAAAAGAAGCGTGGAAATCGAAAAAGATCCCCAAAGACTGGGAAATAAATCTAATAATTCCTATACATAAAAAAGACGAGACCACAAACTGTGAAAATTACAGAGCGATATGCCTAAGCCAAAACCACACTAAAACTATATACGAGAATACTGGAAAAAAGACAACATATATATATATTAAAAACGCTAATAGAAACAGCAATAGAAGAGGATAAAGAGCTATACCTGATATTCATTGATTTCAAAGCAGCGTTTGACACTGTACACAGACAAACAATATGGAATAGCCTGGAAGAACTAGAAGTGCCGACACAACTTATCCAAATAATTAAAAGCAGGTTTAAAACAGTAAGAGAAAAGTACAAATCGCAGGACAGCGATCAGAAGAATTTGAGATGAGAAAAGGAATAAGCAAGGGGACAGCCTAAGCCCACTTTTATACATGATAATAATAGGCAGAATAGTAAAACAAACCAAAGGGAAAAATACTTAAAAACGACAGTAGGATACAACAAGCTAGAACGTATATCAATAAATAGTCTATTATCTGCGGATGATAATAGTGGACTCACAAATGAAAATACAGAAATTTATACTTACATTAGAATGTCTTCCGGGTTTGGACCGTGTCATAATTGTTGCAGCCGAAGCTGCCAACGTTTCGCCCACTTTCGTAAGGGGGGAGATAAATCGCAAAACTCAAACAAGCAATCAAAATCTAACTAAGAACTTCTCAAAAGTTAGGTTATCCACTTGTGAAACAAGCCATAACCTAAACTCTGAAAAGGTAAGCAAAAAACCATAAATTGAAGAAGCAAACGAAAATCTAACAAAGAACCACTACCGAGTTAGGTAATCAACTTGTGAACCAAGCCAGATTCTAAACTCCGTAGAAGTGACTTAAGAAGAAATATTCTCCGTATTTAAAGGAAAAGGATCGTCACGGATGGTTAAGCTCGACCCTGATTGGGTTACGGTTGCTAGGGGGCGCGTTTTTGATAAGTGACTAATAACCGGAAACCAAAGAGGGGTTATTTCAAAAAGAATTTGGTATACACCTTGAGATGAAAGTGTAGGAAATTTGTCTTTGGGAGAAGGAAAGAGGGGATAGTTCGAAACCATGATCGCGATTGAAGTTATTGGGGTGTTTGATGATTTCTATGCTTTCTCGGAATTTTCTGTTGAAAAAGAATGGAGATTTGGCAATCAACGAAACATTATCAAAATCATCTTGTGACCTGTAGTAAAATGATGTTCAGCGATAGTAAAATGATGTTCAGCGACCGCAAACTTGAAAATATACCTTTTTCTTATACACCCTGATCATGTTCTAAAATGCGAGTAATGACGGAACGACCGGTCTCACCAATGTAGACTAAACCACAAGAACAAAGAATTTGGTATACACCTTGAGATGAAAGTGTAGGAAATTTGTCTTTGGGAGAAGGAAGAATCTGAGAGATTTTGCCTGTCGAGTTGAATATGGGTTTAATACCATTCTTACAAAGGAATTTCCCTATTTGATCTGTAACCTTGTGAATGTAGGGTAAAAAGGCCAATTTTGGGTTGGATTTGAGAGTAGAAATGTCCTTAGGTAATCGAGTACGTGGATGTAACCGACGATTAATAATTTTATGAATATCTCGATTTACATAACCATTGTTCACTAAGGTTCTAGTAAGATGACAGAGTTCTGAGTCTAAATTCTCAAGTTGGCAAATAGAAAAGGCACGATGGACCAAAGATTCAATAACACAACGTTTTTGTGCAGGATGATGATGAGACGAAGCATGAAGGTATCTGTCCGTATGAGTGGGTTTGCAATAAACAGAATGGCTCAGAAGTCCGTCGGGCTTACGAGTCACAAGAACGTCAAGAAATGGAAGAGAGCCATTACTTTCGATTTCCATAGTAAATTTGATATCTAAGTGTTGATTGTTAAGATGATCAAGAAACTTAGACAATTCAAGATGACCATGAGACCAAACAATAAACGTGTTGTCAACATATCTAAACCACACTTTAGGTTTTAATATTGATGATTCCAAAGTAACCGTTTCAAAGGATTCCATAAAAATGTTAGCTACAACAGGTGATGGAGAAGAACCCATAGCAGCACCAGAAACTTGTTCGTAAAACTTGTTATTAAATTGGAAGTAAGTAGAGTATAGACATTTTTCAATAAGAGGAACCAAACTCAAGTCCTTACCATGTCGAGACAGAATCTGTTTGATGATAATAAGCGAATCTTTAATAGGAACTTTAGTAAAAAGTGAAGTAACATCAAAGCTCACTAGAAGATCTTGGGGTTCAAGTTTTATAGTTTCTAGACGTTGAATAAAATGCTGAGAGTTGAGGATGTGAGAAGAGGTTTTACCTGTAAACTCGCAAAGAATGTTGGACAAGAACTTGGCTAGCTTGTAGATAGAAAATTGGATAGTACTAACGATAAGTCGAAAAGGAATAACTTGTTTGTGAATTTTGGGAAGTCCGTATAGACGAGGTGGTTTAGAATCTGATGGGGTAAGTCGACGTTTAGTTTCAGGAGGTAGATTGGAAGATTTGATGATTTGGCTGACCTTACGTTCAATCCTCGAAGTGGGGTTGTGGGTTAGAAGAGCGTAAATTTCCTCATACAAAATAGAATTGATTTTCGTAACATAATCAATTTGGTTCAAAACTACAGTGGCGTTGTCTTTGTCGGCTGGAAGAACAAATAATATCATGGTTCTTACAAAGACTTTTTAGAGCTGACTCTTCCGACTTAGAAATGTTGGATTTAGGAATTTTAGATGATTTAAGGATTTTGCCAGTGTTAATACGAATGGGATCTGAGATGTGGCGAGGTAAATGTCTTATAAAAGACTCAACAGCACATAAAATATCTTCTTTAAGAATACGTTTGGGAGCAACCGCAAAATTCAAACCCTTAGAGAGCACCGATTCCTGTTCTGAAGTGAGAACTAAACTAGATAAATTGACAACCGTCTTTAAGGAGTTAGTAGTGGATAAAACTTTACGATTCTTGGATTCCAATAATTGAAACTTTTTGAGGTGATTTTCAGAGGTTAGTCGCAGAGTGGTATCAGACTGCTGGTAAGTAATGTTGTCGAAGAGTTTCCAATCATCCGGGGATAGAGTGTTGGCCAACTCAAGATGGAGATAAAGAGTTGTTTCGAAATGGTGTCTAACTCTCGCGTAGATTGCTTAATCCCTTTGCGTATCAACGCCAGACTAGCACGGTGTAGAATGTTTTTCGAAGAACGTGTCTGAATGTGGAACTTGATTCTGAGGAATGCAGAAATGATGTTGTGGTCACGACAGCGACTAAGAAAGGTTAAATTGCACAAAAGTTTTGCGAAACGTTGACAGCTTCGGTTGCAACAACTATGACACGGTCCAAACCCGGAAGACATTCTAATGTAAGTATAGATTCCGGCCGTGGAAGCCTTCGCTATTACAATACAGGAATTATTAAATATCTGGGTAAAAAAATAGAAGAAATGAAAATGGAAGTAAGCAACAACAATACAAAATTGCTGATAACAAATGAAAATCAAACAGAGAATATACACAAAGAAATAAAATGCAAGAAAACATTTCTAGAAAAAATACCAATTTGCAACTATCTAGGCACAAGACTAACAAATGATGGAAAAATAGACGCAGAAATAACAAATCGATCTAATAAATCAATAAAACTATATTACGCACTCAACCATATACTAGGACATAAAGAAATAGATAAAGAAAAGAAAAAGTAAATACACAATACAATAATAATTCCAACAATCACATATGCAGCGGAGAATTGGACATGGACGAAAAAACATGAAAGTTAAATAAATGCAATAGAAATGAAACACCTAAGTAAAATAGCAGGCAAAACAAACTGGGTCCACGTTAGGAATGAAACCATAAGGAAAGAAATAAAACAAACATTAATTACATAAAATGTCACATCAAAAAGTAACAAATTATACATGTTAAAGAAAGTGTAATTTATACCGTAAGTATTGTAATAAATTTTATCAAAACTTAAACGTATAACACTGTATTATTTGAAATGTTTATATATATATAACGCAGAGTTGCTCTACGGCTGGTGCCGCTTTCCTGCTCCCATCTTCCAGGCCATTCTATCATTCCATTCTTCCTCCTCCAGTCCTCTGGCCTCCTTCGCTGTCTCCACCCCTTGGATCAATTTCTTCTTCGGTTTTCCGCGTTTCTTTCTCTCAGGTGGTACCCACTTCATTGCCTTCTTCGGCCATCTCTCGTTCTCCATTCTCTGTACATGTCTGTACCAGATAAGTTGTTTTTTCTCCACTTCTTCTGTAATATTCCCTTTCACTTCGAGTTGTTGTCGGATACATATTTCGTATTCTATCCGTTCTTACAAGACCGCAACTTTTCCTCCAGTACTGCATCTCTGTTGTCAACAGGCGGGACGAACTGTTCTTCCTCAGCTGCCATGCTTCTGCGCCGTAGGTGATCACACTTTGTACTAGGGTCAAGTACATTCTCTTTTTGGTATTATTTGATATTTTCTTGCTCCATAGTATGTCGTTTAAGGATCGTGTGACCATCCTGCCTTGATTTATTCTACAATTGACTTCTTCTTTGCCATCTCTTTTTTTGTTTATGATTATTCCCAGGTATTGCTGGCTTTTGACGCCTTTGAGGGTTATTGTTCCCAGTTGCAGGTCTTCAATTTTGTCATTCCCTATTACCAAATACTCCGATTTGTTAGTATTAATCTTCGGTCCGGCTTTCTGGTAGTATTCGTTTAACTTTCTGACCATATAACTGAGGTCGTCCACGTCTTTTGCTATTACTACTTGGTCGTCCGCGAAGAAGAGAGTATACAGTTTATCCTCACCGACCTTCAGTCCCATGTTTCTGCATTGGCGTCACCATTTCTCCAATATTGTTTCCAAATATATAGTAAAGAGTGTAGGGGATAACCCACAGGCCTTTATTTACGTGAACGCTTTGTGAGAACTGATTTCTTAGTCGTATCCTTGTAGTGTTGTCTTTGTAAAGATTTTTTGTCGCATTTATTAACATAGAGTTTACATTGAAGTTTGTCAATTCGTTAAAAAGGTTTGCAATAGGCACGCTATCGTAGGTCTTTTCTAAGTCTATAAAACACATATGCACTCTCTGCGCCTCTCCGAGCGCTTTTCTACTACTTGTTGTATTGTAAAGATGTTGTCCAATACTGACCTTCCAGCCCTAAAACCACATTGTTCGTCTTCTATTCTTCCCTTTATATACTCTTCTATGAGAATATTTAAAACTTTGCTGTATAACCTTCCCTTTGATGATATGACGGAAATTCCGCGATAATTGGCAGGATTATAATTTGAGCCTTTCTTATGTATGGGCGTAGTATACGATGTCCTCCACTCTTCTGGGATCAGTTCTGTAGTAGGTATTATATTGGCTTGTGTTTGAGTGTTGAGGCTGGGTCTATCCTCTATTAGTAGTTGTTCAAAGTAGTTTTTCCATTCCGTTATATTAATCGGTGATATCGCACAGGATTTATTCAATGATTTCCTAGTTTCATTTATAACTCTTCACGCTTCGAAGCTTTTGCATCCCCCAACGTATTGTTCGATATAATCACACTAGTCAATCCAAATTTTATTCCTCCTTTGTGCTATTTCTCGCTTCACTTCCCGGTTCATTCTTTTATAAGTTTGATAGCTGTGTTAGTCCCTGTTGCTCAACCATAATTTCTACAGTAGTTTTTTTTCCCACCAGTATCTTTTCCCGGGTGTCTTCTTCTTAGTTAACCCTAACGCTTCCTTTGCCGCTTCCTTTATGCATGTTTTTGTATGTTCATATTCTTCTTTCACTGTCCTTCTCAAGGTTTTTATCTTCTGTTCTACTCTTCTTTGATATAGGTATGCAGTGCTTTCTTCATATAGACTTTGAAGATTGAACCGTTCTTTCGTTGTTTGTCCTATATTCTCATTCTCTTCCCAGTTCTTATTGCTTCCTCGATAAGGTAAGTATACCGTAGAAGTAAATAGATAATGATCCGAGCGACAGTCATATCCTCTTTTTACTCTGACATCTAGAACTTTCAGGCGCGTTTTTTGTTTTATCACAAAATAGTCAATTATTGGCTTAATATCTCTGGTATGCTAATGTACTACGTGTACTTATGTATGTCTTTATGTTCGAAGAAAGTGTTTGAAATTCTCATTTCATATTCCTCGCATATATTTATAAGTCTTTGACCATTGTCGTTTCGTACATTTTCTCCAAATCGACCGATTAGTGTATTGTTTGCTTTACTTCCTACCCGACCGTTCAGATCTCCTGCCAAAATTATTTTATGGCTCCTAGGGATATCCTCTATTACACTTTTTAGCTGCTCCTCGAAAGCGTCTTTAATCGCAATGGTAGCATCTTAGTTAACTCCATACACTGCTACGATGCACAAAACATGACTTTTAAAGGACATCTTAATCGTCATGATTCTTTCACTGACAAAATGCCAATTCTTCACATATTTTTGAAATCTGTTGTGTATCAATATGGAGATCCCTGCCTTTGTTTTTCGTTTTTGTCCACTGTACTATAGAAATGAATGTAATCTAAATCGTTTTGCTATCTATTATTTCCTGTAGAGTACCATCTGCTTCTTGTTGCTCAGACCTCGTACATTCCAAATTCCAAAATTCAAAAAATCTTGTCGTTGCTTAAGTCGTCTCCTTGTTGATCCATCCGAGTTCCGGGGCATGATTCTGGGATTTTTTGCATATCGAGATTTTTCCGGGGGACAGGTCGCAAGCCTGCCGCCCCAACCCCCATCCTTGGAGGACCGGGTATCTCATTTTGTCTGACCCTTTTCCCGTGACCTGTCCGGCTTGGGAGACCCTGCCAGTAGCTTACGCTACCGCCGGCATAGCTCTCAGGTTCATCAAGGTACCCAAACCCCCCTGCTCGGCTAGAAGCCTTCGGTAAAGCAGAGATACTTTGAAATGTTTTTGGAACGCAATCCTGTGGTAAAAAACCACGCATTTTGTGTTTCGTTAGTTTTATTTGCAGAAAGTCAATACTTAAAATATATAGGTTAACTAACATTGTTCGTATTTTTACACTGTTGCCGAATTTTATTTTTTACAGTAACATACATAACATTTTCTCCATCCTTAGGGGTGTATTGACACGCATAAATACTCATGGAGAGTACGGTTTTGGGAGGCGTCAAAGACGTCCCGTTCTACGAGGTAATAACAAGTTCTTGTGTGATAGATTGTCCTGCAGATGGTGTGATGTCGTCTCCATAAAAACGGATTCTTTGATATGGTTCAGAATGCACCGAGTCTATTGGTGTTGAATCCTCTCGAGATTTGACTTGGTCAACACGTCTTTTGAATCGCTGATTTTTATAGTCGAGTTTGTAATGAGGATCACTTAAGCGAGTAACGACGATCTCAGGAATCCAGATTGAGCAGGTTTAAAGACTCTAAATGTTGTTTCAACTTTAGTCTGCTGTTTCTCGGTTATTCTAGTATGAAGATCATCAAGTTTAACCAAATCTAAACGTGTTCGAATATTTCTTCTGAAAAATAGCATTGCTGGTGGTTGACCAGTTGTACAATGTAGAGCTTTTTTATATTGTCGTAGAAACTCGTTTACGTTCTTCCGTAACGACTCTGGTCTCGTAGACATTGCTTTAACTGACATAACGTTCCGCCCGGCCGTTACTTGAAGGATGGTATGGAGCAATTAGGTTATGGTATTTCACACCACTTGTTTGCAAAAACGTCTTGAACTCAGCGGCTGTAAATTGTGGATCGTTATCCGAA
The DNA here is from genome assembly GCA_035610365.1 of Aquatica leii. Lineage (NCBI taxonomy): Eukaryota > Metazoa > Arthropoda > Insecta > Coleoptera > Lampyridae > Aquatica > Aquatica leii. Next base: position 96,604,878 of record CM069435.1, on the reverse strand, counting down.
ACAATAATAACTGGAGTACCATACGTGGCAAACAATTTATTCAAAATTGCAATTGTTGCTGCGGTTGTTGTTGAGTTGGTACATTTGACTTTCAGCCATTTGCTGTAGGCATCTACAACTATCAGTAACATTGATCCTGCGTAGTGAATGTGTTACCCAATGGTAATGTTGGAATTTAGGTGGAATATGTCCATGTTTTGCACATTCAGGATACGGTTCGGCAATACGTTCAACATCGGTATCGATTCCTCGCCAAAACACAAACGAGCGTGCAATAGCTTTCATTTTTACAATCGATACATGGACTGCATGCAGGTCGTTTGAGATACTTTGTTGAAGTGATGGTAGTACGACCACGCGCTGTTCAAATAATAACCAATTCGTTGCTAAAGTGTAAGTAGCTTCCGGTGATTTATACCCATAACGTGCTAGGTTTTGTTCTGTCTCTAACAGTTGGACAATCTTGTCTAAATGAGAATCCTTTCGTGTCTCTTTGGCTGTATTTTTGGCACAAACAGGAAGTTGCTTGATCTGACACATTCTAAAATTATCAAAATCATAGTATTCCCTTATTTTTCTTCCTTCGTGTAAAGGAAGTTTGTTAACAACGTCACTATTTGTTGATGATAGTAATCGAGAACAGCAGTCAGCTTTTGCATTTTCTTTAGTAGACTTAAAAATGACATCGAAGTTGAACTGTGTCAGATAATCGGCGTAGTTCGCCATGCGACTGATGCAGAGAGTTGGCAGTGGCTTCTCTGGATGCAGGATTTGCGTTAGTGGTTTGTGATCGGTAATTAACGTGAAGTGACGTGCGTACAAATACTGAAAAAAAAATTTGTACTGCCCAAACGATAGCGAAAGCCTTTTTGTCTATTTGTGAAGAACGCTGCATAAGCGATTTATCGTTTTTCTCCGGTTTCTAGTCAGTGAGATAAGATGGCGCGCAAACCTGTTTTGCGGTATATGTCATTAGTATTTGTGGTGAAATAAGAATGTTTTTAATGTTGGCGTATGCTATATGGGCTTCTTGTGTCCATGCGAATGGTTCGGTACGTAGCATGTCACGTAACGGATGATTCAGAGTAGATAGATCCGGATTAAACGAGCTGTAATATGTAGCTTTGCCTAAGAACAATTGGAGTTCTGGTAAAGAAGGTTTCGGAGCATTACGAATCGCTTCCACATGTTTGTCGGATTTCTGTACACCTTGGTTGTCTATTTTATGGCCTAAAAATTCCACAAAAGATGCGGCGAAAATACATTTGTTGCGATTCAGTTTAAGACCATGTTATTCCATACGCCTTAGTGTAGCTTCTAACGTAAGCATTAGATTTTCAAAACTATCAGCATAAAGAAGAACATCATCAAAGAAGTTAATAAAGTTTGGTAAATCTTGAAGAACAGTCTCCATTCGACGCTGTCAAATTGCAGGGATGTTTGCGGCACCATATACTGCGCGAGTAGGACGAACCAATCCATGTGTTGGTGTGTTGATGGCTAAACTTTTCACTTACTGTCAAATGTGTGTAGGGAATGTCTAGGTGACAAAAGAAGTTGGCCCCTTTCATTTGGTTGAACAGACCCTTGGTATGGGAGGTTCATCAATAATTATTCGTAGATTTAGTGTTGGTTTGTAATTTCTGGTGATACGTAGTTCGCCATTCTTCTTCGTGACGACGTGTGTAGTTGATGGCTATTCTGAATGTTCCTGAATTAATTTAGTGTATTTCAGCTGGTGGTTCTGTGAGCTTGCCGGCTGTGTTACTAAAAATGTCCTTATGACGAGTCAAAATTATATCGAGCTGGTTTTTTTGGTTTGGTAACAGATTGAGAGAAGCAATTGTTAATAAGCAAATTTGTTCATCAACTGCAAAAAGTTTATAAAAATTTATTTCTTTTATGAATTCGGTTATCCATTCTCTTCCAAAAACGGTATCATAATTTCCATCGACGATGTATAAATTTAGACAGGGCGTTGTTGACCCTAGTGTGGCGTTGACCTAAAGTCAGCCGATATAGTTGACACGATTTCCTGTGTAGTCAAAAAACGACTTCTCCGTTTTTTGTAGTTTACAATTGGGTTCCATAAAGAATAAGTTAACTTTGCTAATTAAGCTGCACGGTGCTCTTGAATCAAGTTCCATTGGTACATTGTGACGATTTATTCGAACAATTAGAATTCGCTTGCTCGACGATTTGATAGCGGTGATCTCATCCAATTTATTGAGGCATTGTACTGAATCTATTTGTTCAGTTGGTTGAGTTGCATACTTTCCTGTTGGGGTTTGTAATTTTGATCGACATACTTTAGCTATATGTGATTTTTTACCGCATGTGTGACATGTTGCATCTTTGAAAAGACATTTATCCCATGCATGTTCACCTCCGCAACCATTACGTCGCGTGTTTCATTCCGTGATGGACCACGAGGGCGTCGGTGCTGATTTTCACCGCGTGACAAACATCTATGTTTTATCTGAGGTGGCGCATACCCTAGTTTGTGAACAGTTGCTGGTGTTCCTGAATACCTCACTTCATTTGCAGTCGTATTAGTTGCTTCGAAAGTGTGTGCAATCTCATACGCTTGAATGAATGTGGAAGGTTTTCTTGCTATTATTTCATCGCACATTTCACGAGATTTGAGACCATGTAGGAGCTGATCAATTAGCATCTTATTGATGAATTCTCCATATTCACAGTAAGCAGCACCTTGTTTTAAGCGTAATGAGTAACTTGCAATTGACTCACCAGTATTTTGCATGATTTGCTTAAATTTTATGCTTTCTACAAACTTGTTTCTTGTACAATCGAAGTGGTTTATAAGGTTAGTGCATAGTTCATCATACTGCAATTCTTCAGGTTGTTTTGGACTCGTCAAGAATTTTAGAGCATTATTGCGCTCTGATCTCATGTGAACTCGTGCAAAATTAGCCTGCTGATCTGTAGGAATGTTGCTGAGTTGTAAAGCCCAGTTAAAACAATTGAAATAATCTTCGACAGTCGTTCCTTCTGATAATCGAAATTCGCCCATTGAAAATGATGGTGCTCTCAAATGCATTCTGTGGACAACCCAGGGGCTTCAGCATGTGCACTTCCATTTTTTTTAATATTCACATATATTACTATTCACTAATTTGCAAAATCCCTCTTCTGACACCACTTTTGTGTTTCTTTAGTTTTGTTTGCAGAAAGTCAGTACATAAATAAGATTTAGAACTGTAATGTTAATATATATTTATACATAGGTTAACCACCATTGCTCGTATTTTTACGCTGTTGCCGAGTTTTATTTTTTACACTAACATACATAACTACGTATTATATGTAGAAAACTATAAATTAGTACGGAAGGTAGAAAAGTTGTCATTGGATTTAATGACAGCGAAAGTCAGTGATCTATTGACAGGTAACGCCGTCAAAATCGCAACTATAAAATAGGTTAGAAACTTTGTCAGTAGCGGACAGCTGTTTCGTTCTTTAGGAACTCGTCAGCGCTAGGATACACCAATGTGTTTCCACAATCATACCGACAGACAACCATACTTTTTATGCAGTGTAGACCTTACTAACATATTTGAAATGTTTATGGAACGCTATTCTGTAGTAAAAATACCACGTATAATATATAGAAAGCTATAAATTAGTACAGAATGACAATCACAATGACAACCTTTCTACCTATTTTCGTTAAAACAAAATGTAATTTTTACACAAACTATTGTTAAATTTTCTTAAAACTCAAACATATAACACTATATTTTGTTTATCTTGTTAAAATCTATTTACATATGACAAATACGTTTTTTTAAATAATTAACGTAAAAAAACAAAAATGCAACGCATTTGTATAATTTTGATTTGACGTTTTATTAACGTGAATCTAATACGTATTTATTACATTAACTATAATACTTAATTCACATTAAATAAAACAAATGCATGTTTATTTTTACTTTTAGTTAAGATTCAAGAACAATTGGATGAAAATCAACTAATTTGTTTTATTCCAATTAAATCTTAAAAATTCTAGGGTTTGTGTTTATTTTACTTAATTCTCAGTAAACATACCAATATTTCCACTCGCTTACATAAAGATTCACATGAAAAAGTAATAAATTTCTTATGATAAACCAAAGTGAAGTTTAACGCAAATATTAAATTAAGTTTTCACAAAACTCAAACGTACAACATTGTATTTTTACTTATCTTGTTAGAATCAATTTACGTATGTCAAATACTAACTTTTACCTAACATTTAACGTAAAAACAGAAATGCGAATGCATTTTCTTTAATTTTGATTTGACGTTTTATTAACGTGTAACTTACATCTATTTATCACAATAAATATATCGATTATAATTGAATCAGTTCAAATAAAACGAATTTAGATAAGACTTGAAAATTCATTTTCTTTATTTAAAATTTAAGATCAATTGGATAAAAAACAACTCATTTGTTTCATCGCAATTAAATAACAAAACATGACAATACAAGCTAAAATTTGTGTTTATTTTACTTAATTCACAATAAACACACAAACGTTTTATTTGTGTAATATTTACGATAAAACTTTCTACTAATTTACACAAAGTTTCTCATTAAAAAATAAAAAATTATTGTATTAAATTTTGACACAATTTAAACGTATAGCACTGTATTTTTACTTATCTGGTTAAGATCAATTTACGTATAAGAAATACATAATTTTTACTTAATAATAAACGTAAGACACAAAAATAGAAATGCATTTATTGAATATTGATCAAACGTTTTATTAACGTCCAACTAATACCTATTTATTACATTAATTACAACGATAACCTGATTTAGTTTAAATTTTAAAAAATTTGATTTGACAGAACAATTTATTTTTGAGCCATTAGTCAAAAAACAATAAATTGATTTTATTGCAAATGGATTTTAAATACTTTGCCTATTTACACAACAACAAAAACTAACATATTATTTATGTTAAAACAAGGTTTAATTTTTACCAGAACTATCGTATTAAATTTTATCAAACAAAAACATATTGTTGTTTTTAGTCATCTTGTTATAATCAATTTACGTATGGAAAATACGTAAGTTTCACCTAATATTTAACCTAAAAAATCAGAAATAAAAAGTAATTTATTTAATATTGATCTGACGTTTTATTAACGTGCAACTAATACGTTTTCTTATATTTAATTATAACGACAACACTTGATTTAGTTCATATTAAAAAAAATGATAAAACTAGAAAATTTACTTTTTTGTTATACTTAAAGAGTTATCGGTTATAATACATTTGTTTTATTGCAATTTAATCTTAAAAACATTGCAATGTCAGCTAGAATATATGTTTATTTTACTTAATAAACACACAAACGTTTTACTCACGAAATCTTTCATCTATTTACACAAAATTTTACATGAAAAAGTAACACGAGCTGTAATTTTTACCGTAACTATAGTACTAAATGTTATCAAAACTCAAACGTTACTAATCTTGTTAGGATTAATTTACGTATAACAAATACGTAACTTTCACCTAATATTTAACGTAAAAACAGAAATGAATTTTTTAATTTTGATCTTACTTTTAATATAAACAAATCCCGATTTAGATAAACAGAAGTTATTCGCGGACATTATTATTTTAGTGATAGTAATAAGTGATATATAAATTAGCGAAAGTATTTTTCTTAACAATAATTAAAACAATAGTGGCTGATTCAGTTCAAATTTAAAAAAATAGTTGACATAAAAATTTACTTTTCTTAAACTTAAAAAACAATCAGTCAAAAAACAATTAATTTGTTTTATTGCAATTTAAAATCTCAAATATATTGCAAAGTCAACTAACATTTTCAATTATTTTTCTTGGTTTCCAGTAAATACAAACGTCTTGCTTAGGTAATATTTATCATAAAGTTTTTCACGTATTTACATAAAATTTTATATCAAAAAATGACAAATTGTTTAATTTGTCAATCCTCAAACGTATAACACTATACTTTTACTTATCTTGTTACGAAAAATTTAAGTATAACAAATACGTAACTTTTACTTAATTTTTAACGTAAAAAACAGAAATAGAAATGCGTTTATTTTATTTTTATCTGACGTTTTATTAACGTATCTACATTAATTATAACAATAATACTTGATTCAGTTCAAATAAAACAACTGTAGATAAGACTTAATAATTTACTTTTTTTACCAAACCAAACTCAAAAGTATAACAATGTCTTTTTGCTTATCTTGTTTGAATCAAGTTATGTATGACAAATACGTAATTTTTATCTAGGATTTAACGTAAAAACAGAAATGGAAATACATTTATTTAATTTTGAGTTGACGTTTTATTAACGTGCAGCTTATACGTATTTATTACATGAGATATAATGACAATAATTGATTCTGTTCAAGTAAAAAAAATTGTATTGTCAGCTACAATCTGTGTTTATTTTATTTAATTTTTAGTAAACGACAAACGTTTTACATACGTAATATTACACTTACACAAATTTTCACTTCAAAATGTAATAAATTATTTGTGTTAAAAGATAGTGTAATTTTTAAGGGAACTATTAAATTAAGTTTTGACAAAACTTAAACGTATAACACTGTGTTTTTACTATCTTGTTAAAATCAATTTACGTATGACAAATACGTAATTTTGACCTAGCATTTAACGTAAAAACAGAAATGGAAATGCATTTATTTAATTTTGACTTGACGTTTTATTAACGTGCAGCTTATACGTATTTAATACATGAGATATACAATAATTGATCCGGTTCAAATAAATAAAATGTTTTATTGCAATTAAATCTTAAAAACATGGCAATGTCAGCTAGAATTTGTGTTTATTTAATTTAAATTCCAGTAAACACAAACGTTTTACTTACGTAAAATTTAGGATCAAATTTTTTACGCATTTACACAAAATTTTACTTCAAGGACAATTATTTATGTTAATACAAAGTCTAATTTTTACAAAAACTATTGTTTTAAGTTTTATCAAAGCTCAATCCAATAACACTGTATTTTATTTATCTTGTTAGAATCAATTTACGTATGACAAAAACGTAATTTTTACCAAATGATAACGTAAAAAAATTGAAAAACATTTAAATAATTTTGATCTGACGTTTTATTAAAATGCATCTGATACGTATTTATTACATTACCTATAACGATAATACTTAATTCCAATTTAAAAAATTTAGACGAAAGATGATAATTTACTTTTTTTAGTTAATCTTTAAAAGCAATTAGATAAAAGTTTTGTATTTAAATCTAAAAAACACAGCAATGTCAGTTAGAATGTGTGTTTATTTTATTTGTTCCCAGTAAACACACAAACGTTTAGTTACGTATGATTTACGATAAAATTTTGCACCCACTTATATAAAATTTTACAAAAAAAATTACAAATTATTTATGTGAGAATAAGTTGTAATTTTTACCGGAACTATTGTATTAAATTTTGTCCAAACTTAAACTTATAACACTGTATTTTTACTTATCTTGTTAGGATCAATTTACGTATAACAAATACGTAATTTTTACCTAATGTTAAACTTAAAACCCAGAAATAAGAATGCATTTATTTAATATTATTCTAACGTTTTGTTAACGTGCAACTAATATCTATTTCTTATATTATTTATAACGATAATACCTGACTAAGTTTAAATTTAAATAAAATTTAACTTGACAAGAAATTTTATTTTTGTTAAACTTAAAGAGCAACGGGTTTAGAATTAATTTGTTCTATCACAATTAAATCTTAAAAAACGTTGCGATGTTAGCGAGAATTTGTGTTTATTTTACTTAGTTTCCAATAAACAAACAAACGTTTTCTTACGTAATACTTAACTAATTTTTTATGTTAGAAAAGGGGTTATTTTTTTCAGATTAAATTTTGTCTTAACTCAAAAGTATAAGACTGTATTTTTATATATTTTGGTAAGATCAATTTACGTATAACAAACACGTAATTTTGACCTAATCTTTAACGTAAAAATTAAAAAAAAGTGTTTTTTTAATTTTTATCTGACGTTTTATTAACATAAAGTTAATGCATATTTATTACATTAATTGTAACGATAGTACTTGATTTAATTGAACTGAAAAAAATTTAGATCAGACATAAAAATTAAGGTTTTTTGTTAGATAAATTTACGTATAACAACTACGTAATTTTCACCTAATAGTTAATGTAATAAGACATGAATAAAAGCGCAATTATTTAATATTAATCTGATGTTTTAATTAAGATGCAACTAATACCTATGTATCACATTAATTACAACGATAATATCTAATTCAATTTAAGTAAACATAAATGAAACATAAAAATTATTTTTTTTGTTAAACTTAAGCAGAAAAAAAATATTTTATTGCAATTTAATCTTAAAAAAATTGCAGCTAGAATTTGTCTTTATTTTATTTAATTTTTATTTAATTTGCACAAAATTTTACATCAAAAATAACAAATTATTTATGTTAAAACAAAGTGCAATTTTTACCGAAACGATTGTTATAAATTTTATCAATACTCAAACGTTTAACACTGTTTTTTATTTATCTTGTTAAGATAAATTTACATATGACAGTTACGTAATTTTGATTAAATAATTAACGTAAAAAAACAAAAATTGAAAGGCATTTATATAATTTTGATCTGACGTTTTATTAACGTGCATCTAATACGTTTTTATTACATTAACTATAACGATAATACTTAATTCACTTCAAATAAAACAAATTCAGGTTAAATTTTACTTTCTTTAGTTAAAATTTAAGAATAATTCGATGAAAAACAACTAATATGTTTTATCGCAATTGAATTTTTTAAAAATAACAATCTCAGTTAGAATTTGTGTTTATTTTACTTAGTTACCAGTAAATTCACCAACGTTTCATTTACGTAATATTTACGAAAAAAATTTATACCGGTTTACAAAGAGTTTTACATCAAAAAATGAAAAATTATTTATGTTAAAACAAGGTGTAACTTTAACGCAAATATTAAATTAAGTTTTGTCAAAATTCAAACGTGTAACACTGTATTTACAAATACGTAATTTTTACCTAGCATTTAACGTAAAAACAGAAATGGAAATACATTTATTAATTTTAATTTAACATTTGTTAACTTGATTCAGCTGAAATAAAACGATTTAGATAATATCTGAAAACAAATTTTTTACTTAAAGGTTTTACTTACGTAGTATTTACAATACAATTTTCTACTCATTTACGCAATTTTTTTTAATAAAAAGTAACAAATTACTTTTGTTAAAACAAAATGTATTTTTTACCAGAGATATTGTGTTACATATTGTCCAAAACTCAAACGTATAACGCTTTATTTTTACCTACTATTATCATAAATGCTAGAAACAGCAAAAAAAATGTAATCTAACTGTAAAACGTAATAGTGCATCAGAACTCAGCAGTTCTTTCTATAAGCATCGATTAATTTTACATTTGGTTGTTAATATAAAACGATCGGATAGCTACTGATTCAGAAAGTTTTGGTAAGCATTAAGTTACATGTGTTTATTTTGTCGTTATCGTGATGAAAATGACAAACTATGATACCCTGCAAGAAATGACAGTTATAACACCAAATGCAAAATTCACAACTGAATTTAAAATGAAAGATAAATGTACCAAGTACGGGCAGATGACTCATCAAATCAACGTTATAAATCTTAAAAAAGCAACTTGCTTAAGCCGATTTGTGATAGCTTACATTGACACAAAATGATCCATCTTTAGTAGTTGATTTATCTTATTTTCTTGAAATTTTTTTACAAACAAATTAGATTTAGAATTAACCGTTCTATACTTTTTTTTTAAGAAACGACATGTCTAATTTTAGTAAAATACAAGCAATCAATTGCTCTAAAGCAGTGGCGGACTGGAGCAAAAATTGGGTTCTGGCATTTTCAAACTCACCGGCCCACTCAATATTAACAGTTTTTCTGATGTGTTTCAAGCTAAAATCAGGGTCTGTAGATAAATTAGACTATCTGCATAAAAATTACTCTATAGATGCTGCTAAAATACATATAATTAAACTGGCCTCTAAACTAAAAAAAATAAACAAAGTAGCCTTTACATTTTTTATTTAACTACCAAAACAAATAAAAAACATTTTTCTAGATAAATGTTTAATCTATAATAAATTGTTTCATATAGGCCTATGTAACATAAAATCAGCATGGAATCAATATACTATTTAACAGATTGCTTGTTTCTGCAATCTTGTTAATTACTTCATCAGAGTCCAATCTCATTAACATATCATTTTCTATAGCCATCAACATGAAAGCTTCTAAATTTTCATTAGAAACGGTACTTCTCAAGCGGTTTTTTAAAAATTTTAGTGTTGAAAAACTTCTTTCACAGGCAACCTGTGTGAAAGAGAGTGGTAACATATATTTGTATGCTAAGTTGATTACGACATATGCATCTGTAAGCAAGTTATATTTGCTTAGGAACAAATACTGCAATTTTTACATGCTGAACATGACTTGTTTGTAATTTCCACGTGGTTGATATTTTCGTAAGGGTGTTCAATATATTTTTCAGCAAAAACTGTATATTTATTTATTGATGACTTTTTTAAGTTGTCCCAATGCAACGCAAAACTTGCTAATTTGCTTCGTATGTTTTCAGCAGTAGCTTGGTTGTCAAACTTAATCAAGCGTTCACTTAATTTGACTAACATAGACGTTGGAAGCTCTTGCTGGTTTTTTATCTCTGCAAAATTTCGTGAATCCAAGAATGAAAAATCAGCATAAAGGTGGCTAGTTTCTTGAAAATGACGGTTCATGCTTTCAACGACCATATCAAGACTGATGTTGTGAACCTGGGTCTTATAAAATGTCATTGCATCGGGTGTAACTTCATCACGACTAAACTCGCCTGCCATCATTTTCTTCCTTTTTGTTCTTTTTTCTGGAAGAGCAGAGTTCCAGTTCATTATCTAACTCTTAAAATTTTGAGTTGATATGATTGACAAATTTGTCAGCAGATTTCTGAACAGTAGAAAAATCTCTTGAACATTTCTTGAGATCTTCACATGTTACAGATACCATGTTGCATGCTTTTAAAAGATCAATTTCTCTTGTTTGCAAATACCTGGACAGTAGTGTTGTTAACTGAAATATTCGAAGAAAAATTTTAGCAGTCAATACAGTTTCATATTTAAGCAGGCATTCTGTAAAACATTTTGCTTTTGCGCGGACTTCAGGCTTAGATCTGTCATTCTCTTGAATGCGTACTAATGTCACAATTAGGTCAGTGTACAAACTGGATTCTGGATTTGAAAACACCCTAAATATTTTTTAGTGCTATGTTTTTGGACCACCAGCCAGTTTCACCAATTGTTGATAGTCTTCGATGATGCTCATCTTGAGTAACATTTTCCTAAATATTCATTCTTTGATAGGAATCTCGAATAAACACAGCAATGTCATTTAACAAACTGAATAATAAAATGCTTGAAATCATGACATTAATAGTGTCTGAAATTACCAAGTTCAGTATATGACCATGTTTGCTGCTCCATCAGTAGAAGTGCCGACATATTTTGCTATATCAATGTTGCAAGTTTCTAGAGACTGCGATACTAATTGAGGCATGTATTCTCCAGTCAAAAACTCACAAGGAAGAACTGCAAACACCTTTTCATAAATGCGGTCGGTCACATATCTCACAATAATAGAGCAATGGTCGTTTGCTGTAATGTTTTGGGTTGTGTCAATTTGCATTGAAAATATTCTAGCTTGCAATCACATCCTTAATCAGCTGACAAATAGCTTGTATGATTTTATTCACTGTGTTTTTAGATAATAAAGTTATTAATGATCTTCTACCTGTTTTTCCCGATGAATGTAAAACTTGTAATAAAAAAGTAAAAATACATTTAATAAAAGTAAAAATAATATAACCACGGCAAGCAATCGTAGGCATAGACATCAAGGTAATGGGTTGAATCGAAATAATTACAAAGATGTGAACTCCGTTAATTTATTAACTATACTTAACTAACTATTACATTAGAGAACAATGAACAATAATTGAATTAAACATATTTAGAATAAAACAGAATTTAAAATAAAATATATGGACGCCAACCACATTAAAGTGGTGAATAAAAAGCGTAAAATCTTACATCTAAGTGTTAATTATTGATATTAAATCGTTGATTAAATGCAAATGTCGTGAACGTTTGATTTGTTATCGAGTATTTTTCCCGAAAGGTTTTAAACAACACAATTTAATTACTTGAAGATAAACGTAACACAGGTAGTATTAATTTTAGTTGACTCACCATGTGTAGTATAACGTTATCGGATATCTTCTATTTTTAGCACATACTTTGTTCTTGTGATAAAATTCTTCAACAGGAATAAATACCAATGTATAATAAACTTCAATAACTCATAATTCATTAATTCAATCGACAAAACCAAAATAAAGGATCCAGAATAAAATCCAATGAAAATAAAAATCCAATGAAAATAAAAAAGAAAAAGACCCTAAATACAAATAATTAGAACTGTTTTTAAATGACATCATATACTTACGTTGCATTTACACTTAGCAACGGTCTTCAAAACATTCCTTTGTCTTACAATTGCGCAATACTTTGAAAGCACTAAAAATGTTGAATTCAATAGAAAAATTATATCAGAATAAAGGTAAACTCACCAATAATTAGATGGAACGAATCAAAATGAAAATACATGCGTTTTTACGCCATAATCAAGAAAATTTGTCTTGCTCGCATCACTACGACACGCGCAAGATGGAAGCTTAACCTTCTACTAAAGTCAACTACGCAGACGCACGCTAAGATTGTTCAAACGGAAAATGAATTCAAGCCACCTTCAAGTCGGTTAAAACAACGCGACGTTGCCAAACTGAATTAAATTTAAGTGCAATATTAGCTGCAAAAATAAATGAATGTAAAATTGAATTTTAATTGTAATGAACTTAAACGGGACGTTACAAACTTTACTCTGCTTTGTGCACTCATTAATATGTTTGCTCAGGCAAACATCATACTTGCTAATAAGCAAAAGTATTTCCAGAAAATTCTGTCCCTCTGTAACTTAGTCCTTGTTTTCCTATAAGTTTAATCACATCGATCACTCGGTGGAGTACCTCTCGTCGCCTTTTAACTTATTCTGGTCTTACAGAAGTTTGTTCTGAAAACATTAACTTTCCTACATTAGCTTCCTTTTCATGCAAAAAAAATATGCTTCAGCCTAAGTTCTGTGCATTATACTTTTTTCGTGTTTTTCAATTCGTTGATGAATGTGTCTCGTATCTGTCATACCTTCAATGAATGGATTCGTTTCAGAACTTCTCGAAAATGCCAGACAAACGGAACAAAATAACTCTTTTTTTTTATTGACAGTAGGAAATCCATTTCCGGTTGATTCCATCTTTTCTGTTAAAAGTTTTTTGTAAAAAGGCATCAGCAACATCTTGTTTTGGGTGGATATAAAAAATAAATTCAGCCGATTTTCAGATGGTCGATAAAAGTAGTCGATTGAGGTGTCTTCATCAACATGCTGATTTTCACAAGTAGAAGCAAGCACAGGAGTTTTGCTTGTTGATTGTTGACTCTGTGTTTTATATTCATTCTTTTCTTCATTGGTGACAGTAATACTTCCATCTTGAGTTGCCAAAGTGCTGAGTTGTACTTCTTTGTTCATTTCTTGTGCTCCTGTTTTGTCTGCACCTATTTCAGATAAGCTGCCTGGGCCTGAAAAAGCGTTTGGTCTTAGATGGGGCAATTTTAATAACATTTTTTATCCGGAAAACGCCATAAAACAACATTTAAGTTAACTGCATTTATTTTCGAATTACAGTAAATGGACATTAATGTTTAAAGCATGTCTTACCATATGAAGATTATCAATCCAAATGTTCTGCGGTGAGCTGGACACTGCAAAACGGGAGTTTGCTGCACGTGTGGTCCTTTTTGATTTTACTCTGTTTGCGGCTTGAATAGCAATTTTTTGCGCTCCAAATTGAGTTTAATTCAAATGCAAACTAAATAAAGCAGGCTTCTTGCACGTGTTGCAGTTCAGTAATATGTGAGTTGGGAAATGGCCGAGTATGTGTAAATGTGTATATACGAACGGACAGAGTCAATGAGCAGCGATGTTTGAAGCGCTTTCTATTGTATGTAAACAAAATATCAGCAGAAGAACGCTTTCCTGCATGTCACCACCTCACACTTCCTGATGCATGTTGCATGCGTGGGAGTGCCTGCTTATGTAAAATTGCCATTGTTGTCTGTCTCACATAAACTCATAATAGATTTTGTTCTAATATTCATATAATGTTTACATAGTGTTACAATATTTATTGTGATCTAATGGGGAAAGGTGGAGAAAGAAAGAAAGAATGAAGAATAGTATAACTTCAACGTAAATAACCAGATGTTGTCGCTTACCTTTTTGGCTAGCCTCGCCGCAGATGGTCGTCGGGTTAAAGAAAATCGTAAGATACTAAATTTGTTCCGGTAAGCTAAATGCCCAAGTGCGCCACCTTCTCTCGAACTGTTGTATCGCAGAAATTATGGTCTAGGTAGGAGAAAAGGAGAGCCTAGACCCGAAGTCCCCCAAAAGAAAACATATTTCGTATTAACAATAACCATTTATTGTAATAAATGATTCACAACCTCCTTCCGAACGGAAGAAACACAAACTCCTCGACGGTTACGCCACTGGTAAAATCCCTATCAATTATTTATATAACCCCCAACAAGAAAAAAATTATTAAGCACATATATAAATTACATATAAATACAAAAGTCCCAAAAATAGAGTTTGGAAGCCACAGAAGCTAAATAAGATTACGTAGCTAATTATCACCGTGGCTACGGTAGCTATTAGTAATAGGTAATCGCGTTCCCGCTAATTAAAGTACCGCCAGGTGACGACTTGATCAAGCGCCGCATAACCGGTAATCACAATAATAAATAATTAGTTTCAGAGAGACGGCATAGCTCCCAAAATTCTACCCTTGATAAAATTTATAACTACTTTATATGACGCAGATATGATTGGGAAGTTACGATAAATAATTGTAATGACTCAACCATTACAAGATAAAGCGTTGAATAAATTACAATCAAAATATTACACAAAAGAATTTTACGTTAAGTAGTATTAAAATTACTTCGACAAGTTATAAATACACATTAGCATTACGCTGATAAGATAATTTTATACAATGATATTATACTTAAGACCGGTAATTAAAGTAATCAATTAAAACAAATTCACTCGACCTTGCCTCTCACTCTCGTGTCCGTTTACATATAAATGGTATTAATCTTATTCTAAATAAATCACAAAAATGTCGACAAAGAAAACGATTTCGCGTTCACTACGCACGTACCGAGTATGCGATAACCGAAGGCTATAGCGTCTGGCCGAAATAAGGTTGACAGCGAGTCTCCCGCGACTCCAAGATAAAGGTGTCATAAATACCTCGTTTGCACCGCGCCAACGATCCTCTAGGATCCTTCTACCTGTAGTTCCCCTTATTTTGTCGACAATCCGAAATGTTTTAGTGTGTCCACCATTTTCATCGGATTATAGATGTAAGCACACGAAGATGTAATTCAGAACGACGGACGAAGACGTCAGAATCAAGAATCGAGCATCCAGAATCCACATTAACATCCACAGCAAAGTACAAGGAAAAGAAAACACACAAGGAGCCACTTTATGCGTTTGGCCGCCCAAAATACATCGTGCTGATCTTATTCGCCCCGGAGGTTCAGTCGGATTTACTTTCAAAATGCTAAAATAAACGTCGTGGTAGTAGATGTTACAAGATGAAAAGAAATTCCATTTATCTCACCTCTCCGATGTTCCCCCGTTGTTAATCGACCCAAAGACAGCATAAAAATGAAATAATTTGTCGACGACAAACAACCTTCGCGCGCCCTCATAAGTGTGATTTCGAACCACGACTCGAGGCCAACGGTATTACTGTAAGTTGCTTAACTCTCAGGCGGATTTTTACTCGCAGTTGAAATTTACACGTTACAATAGAATTGATTAAAACCCTACTTTTATGTGCTTGACTGAGCTATCAGTCTGAAATTTAGCATAGGCCCACCGGCCCATTTGTCAACGGCCCTTCCGGCATTTGCCCGAACTGCCAGATGGCCAGTCCGCCTCAGCTCTATAGTGCTATGTGCACTAACAACTTTTGTTAAATTTTGCTCATCTTGAAAGACACTTACAACCGACTGTTGTTTTTGTTTGGATTCACATACGTCGCATAGTTATGAACGTGTTTCGAAGCACTGGGATCGTATAGTTTTATTTGCCCAATCGAGACAAACTTGTTTTTGAGCGATTGTCAAGTTATGTAAGATTCAACGCAAACAACAACGCCAATATCTTTGTAACAAACAAATATTTATCTGAAATTGAACGTATGCTAGTTCTACTAATGCTCAAGGATACCTCAATCTAACGTCACATGACAATATTGCAGTATCAGTTCACGCACAACATCAATGTTTTCACATTCAAGAGTTGTGGTCAACGCCATCTTGTAGTTTATGAGTCTACGCATAAATTTACAATTATTTGTGCTGTAAAGATTTTTGTATTTAATAACCGCGAACTTTAAAAATGTATTAATAAAACACGATTAAAACCGTCAACAAATATAGGAAGTAACTATATTAATACAATTGCGAAAATGTCACTAAGGCTCGCAATCACGGCATTTTTAACATTTGCTACAAGCTTATAGGTCTTAGGAACCTTGCACGGCCAACTCACACAGTCGGAGATAGGGGAGGTTCAAGTGAATAATAATTAAGGGCGCCAGAGAATAACAGAAGTATCGGCAACTTACGGTACACTTAAAGCAAAAGTGTAACCATCAGAACATATAAAAAAATCTTCGTCAGTAAATTATATAAATAATAGTAATAATTGACAGTTGACGTAATCAGCATGCGATAGTAATTTACTTAAACTAATTGATTAACAATAATAAGAAGCAAATCAAGTCGGACGTTTCCACACGATTAATAAATATGATTATGAGTAGCACCGTAGCGACAGCGAATAATTAAAATCAAAAATTGACAAAAATTTTCCTACTGGCTTCCTGTAATTGAACTTCCTGAAAATAATCGTGTCTACCTGGCGACTCACAAACTACAACAGGTAAAAGAAACATTTAAAAGAAAGTAATAAAACCGAAACGTATCGTATGCTGTTACAATGTCTTTTCGTCTACGATGGTATTAATTTATTGCCTGCGAAGAGAAATTCAATCGTGTCCGGTACTTAGACTCTTCCGAACAAGATGATATTAATTAATGGTATTAATTGCCTCCGCATAGAAATTCTGCCCTTGTATCGCCGCGTTCTTAGGTCTACAGCTTCCGATTACAATTTTCCCTTGTAGATTTTAAACTAATACAAAAACACCCATAGTTACTTAGGAGCTAGCACATGGCGCTAACGAAATCACATAAAAATTACCTTTAATCAAAAAAAGAATAAAAGCCACTTACCCTGCGTGGATTAAATTAGTTAATTAAGAATACTTTTATTACTCATCGTGTCACAACACGTAGATGTTTTAAGAAAACGATTTTTAATTCACGCAGACATATGTTATATCGTGAACGATGTTAAAGTCAAAATGACAGTCCATCGTCTTCTCCATACGAAAAGACCAACGAGTCCGATAGATGGTGTCGAGAAATAGAAAAGTAATTTTTAATTAAACCAATATAGTGCATTATTTAAATTTATGCACGTTATACATTAATCATTGTTATAATGTTATCTGTTGTTAGCTTTTTGCCTCCTTGTGTTGACATCTTACTTACGCTTTTACATCTAGCGTAAGCTGCTTTGTCCATGTCGGCTTCTTTAATCTAGCTCTACTACCACATATTTATTGTTCCTTCTTTTATTCCTTTTATTGCCTTATTATTTTTATCTTTGTTTTTGCATAACATTTGTACTTGTTATGATTTGCGCAGCAACTGTTGAAATTGTCTTATAGGCACAGATCATTTTTACAGTATCTCTTTTCTGGCAGCTGTTGATAATAGTCAAGTATTTTTTTTACTTTTAAGGCTTTGCAGCATATGGATGCTCCGTATGGTATAAGAGAGTTTACTCCTCCATAAAACATTCTTCTCTTATAGTACTCTGATAATTTTAAGTTTTTCATAAGAGTTGTTAATGCCATAGTTTTTTTCTTTGTTTTTTTCACTACTTGTCTTATGTGTTCGGTGTAGAATACATATATAGGATGATAGATATCAAGATGGTTTGTCGTGTTTTTTGAGATGATTACATTCTCTTGTACGCTAAGCTTATTGAAGGCTCACTGTTTTACGCTAATTGATTCCTTTAATATTATAGGTTTTGTTCTTTGAGCAATTACCCAAGTACCTATGCAATATTGAACCGACGTTGGCTCAATATACAGTTCAATCTTGAACCATGATATGTATGAAACAAAATGCAATATCTCACCAATATTGGCAAAATATCTTGGCTCAACGTTTGTATTTATATTGGTCCAAGAGTATTGGTTCAATATGAACCAAAGTTGTAAAATAATATTGGACCAATCTAAAAGATCTAGTAAAAAAAAGTACAGAACCAATATTTGTAAAGTATTGTACCTAAATGGTGGCTCTGCGCCATATGCGGCTTTAATGTACGAAGATCTAAGAGATATGAATAAAAAATTAATCAACACATAATCACTACTATTTTATACGTCTTTATATGTCGTCGTAAATGTGTACAACTCCTCTTCAAGGTTTAAAAATTGCAATTCAATTATGTGTTAACCTGATTATAAATAAACACCATTAGTCTGAAAATGACCTTAACTATTAAAATGGTACAAAAGGGCTATGCTAACAACTATCACAACCACACAACTTCATACAACGTGATTTTCCGTATGCAGTCAACAGCTAGGATAAGCACTATATGAATGCGCGCGCAAATACACCGGTCATAGAGGTTAAACTTTGGTACCGGAATGTGCCACACTGACAAAGTAAAAATTTCCTTAAATCAATTTTAAAATTTCGTTTTAGAAGTTAATGTGTTACAAAAAATTTTTACATGCAAATAAGAAATATACAACATGGAAAATATTCGAAAGAATGACATATATTTATAATCATATAAATGTTTACCTTGGTTGGAAATATAAGAACAACATTGGCTCTATATTAAGCCCGTATATTGAACTAATTTAGCAATTCTAAATTGTGCCGATATCGGCTGAACAAATCTTGTCGAATATTGGCGTCGTGTTGTTTCTAAATATTGGTTCAATGTTGGCTATATATAAATTATTTTTGCCAATATGTAAATATTGGACCAATATAGAACCAAACAATAGCCAACATTTATAGCTACTTGGGTAGCTCCAGCTGGTTTCTTCTTAGCCGTTTTATTATTTTGATTAGCACATTCAACGTTTTTTGGTCACACTCTTCCTCTTTGTCAGCTACTCCGTATCTAGCTAAGTCATCTGCAAAAACTATTGTTCTAATTCTTCTAATTATGCTAAGCCTGAGCACTGAGTAGAAAAAGACGTTCTAAAGCGTTGGTTGGCTTGAGCACTGAACCTTATGGAACACGACTTTTACTTTGATGTATTTTTTAAGGTTTATGTAAATTCTCCTTTTTTGTGATTGTAAGGTATCTAGATATATTTTTGTTGTCAATTGTTTAATGATCATATCCCATTTTGCTGAATTAACAGCGTTCTATATACTACGCGTAACTATAACAGCTTTTATGTTTTTTATGTCTATAGGATTGTTCTTTGCTGAACCTAAATTGGAAGGGTCAGATGCCATGTGTTGTTACCAGCTCTTCATCCAGTCTGTTTTTTAATAATCGTTTCGTATACCTTGCTTATAGTGTTTAATATGCGAATTGGTATGATGACACTTCTTTCAGTGGTTTGTCGGTTTTTGAACTAACACTAGTTTAGCTTTCCTTCAGTTTTCCGGTAAATTTTGCTTACTTAATATTTCGTTAAATGACTGCAGCAGTTTTCTGGGTATTTCGGCATAGGCGGTTTTTACCCATTATGGCATTTCTGGCGTTATGCCGTTCTCATTATCACATTTTTAACAGATCTTAACACTCTATCATTAAGTGCGTTAGCTAAAAAAATTATTATATTTAATTTACTAACTGAGCTTTTTACGACATTAACTACACAAAATGCCAATTTTTAATAACAATTAATTTAGTTTTCTACACAATAAAAGTTTTCAAACACCGTTTACAGATCCAGAAAACACATTTTCGATCGGAAACAAGCATAATATTCTGACCCATTAAATAAAGAAACTTTTACATCGTACCAATATAAAAACTCATAAACAAGAAGAAATATAACATTCAATAACTGAAATCGTTTGTTTATCTATTACAGTTCCACCGGATATTGATGATTCGGAAACCAGCAGCGACGTGACTGTGTCGGAGGGTGAAAATGTCACTTTAGCATGCAAAGCATCGGGCCATCCCTCGCCTCGAATTTTATGGAGAAGAGAAGACGGCGATCATCTCCACCTAAATTTTCGCACACACGATACGGAAAAAGGTAACGTTCGAATTGTCTTACGTTTTTATTTCCTTTCGTTACGTTTATTTCTATTAGCGCATTAAAAGTTGTTTTTCCAAAATCGATTTAGTTTTCTTTGCTAAAAAATGACAGCTGTTGGAAATTTCTACCCTTAATTAACAACAACAACCTTAATTTTGTTTCTATGTTATCTGTTATTGCATTACATGCAACTACGCTACAAACAACCAAATTTGCGCTACTGCAAATAAGCTCGCTAATGAATTAATTCGAAGCCAACGGTGTCAACCATATTAAATAGCGGGATCGGCGTTTAATTTAAACTGGCACAAAGACAATTAAATAGAATACTAGAGACGCTGTTAATAACTTTAGATAAATATATACCGAAGAAGTTACAGTTACGTTTATTTAACATCGCGCTAAACTTCACTAAACATCTTTCACAACAAAACAAGTTTAAACCTGTTTTACGAAAAAAAATGCGATTTTATAAACGTTTTTATTGTTTATGACTCCAATTTTAAGCCGTAAATACTAACGTTTTGTGTTGTATCAGTTAAATTCTATCAGCCTACATTCGTCGAGAGTGGTCGTGAAAAGTAATTGACTATTACGCTATATACGCGCGATTGAATCAATGGAGGCGACTTATTTGAAAAGGGACTACTCGTTGGCAGAACTTTAGTACCAGTGAAAAATACGATGCCAGTAAGATTCTTAAATATCAACTCAGATCCTGTAACGTTGAAAAACAAGACCCTGGTAGGTCAAAGCACGCCAGTATCTCAAAACGTGAAATCCAACGAAGATACGTTGCCAAAAAAGTGCCCACAACATCTATTGTATATTCTTACCTCCAAATGACAAAACCTCGGTCAAGACCAGCTGGTTAAGGTTAAAGTGTTGATCTAAGAGTATCAAGATCTGTTCCCGCTGAAGAGTAGTTCCAAAGAAAAGACTAACGTGGTAAAACAAAATTAATACCGGAGACGCTCGGGCGATACGACAACATCAACGCAGACTTTTTTTGACGAAAAAAGAAGAAACTCAACAAATAATTACGTATTTGGAGAGAGAAAACGTGATTAAACCTTCAAATAGCCAGTAGGCATCCGCAGTGGTAAAAAAGAAAGAAAGAAAGAAAGATCGACGAGATTTTGCGTAGACTACAGACAGCTAAACGACGTGACCAAAAAGGACAGCTACTCTTTACCCAGAATTACGATACCTTAGACACCCTTTCAGGATCCTAGTGGTTTTCTACGTTTGACTTAAAAAGGAGTTACTGGCAGATAGAATTGGAATCCAAAAATCCTGAATAAACAGCCTTTACGATTGGAAGCGCTTTGTGGCAACTTACTGTGATACACTTTGGCCTGTGTAATGCTTATGCAACGTTCGAGCGTTTGATGGAAACCATCTTGCGCGGACTGTCTTGGAAGACGTGCTTGGTTTACCTAGACCACGTGATTGTGATTGGAAGATCGTTTGAAGAACACTTGAACAGTTTGAAAGAAGTGTTCCAGCAAACCTCAAACTGAGTTCAAAGAAGTGTCACGTTTTTAAGAAGGAAGTGGAATACCTTGGCGACGTCGTATTTAGAGATGGAGTAAAGGTTAACCCAGACAAAATCCGAGCAGTGCAAGCATGGCCAAGACCAATTGACAAATATCAGGTCCAAAGTTTCCTTGGGTTGTGCACCTATTATAGACGATTTGTAATCGGATTTGCCAATATTGCCAAACCTTTGACGAAATTGATCGAAGAAAAAGCAGAATTTAGATGAAATTAAGACTGCAAAAATGCTTTCCAGCAACTAAAACAGGCCCTAGTCACTTCACCAATTTTCAGTTATACAAGAGAAGAAAGAAAATTTGTTTTTGATACGGACGCAAGCAATCTGGCCATAGGCGCAGGTTTAAGATGGACAAGAAAAAGTTATCGCGTATTTTAGCAAGGTTTTGTCCAGGTCAGAAAAGAATTATTGCGTGACTAGAAGGAAGCTGTTAGCAGTTGTCAAGTCCATAGAACATTTCTACAAATATTTGTATGAACGAAAATTTTTACTTTAAACTGGTTATTGCAGTTCTGTAACCCAGAAGAACAAGTGGCAAGATGGATTGAGAAACTGCAAGAATATGACTATAACATAGAACACCGTGCCGGAAGCAGTCATCGGAACGGTGCTGCCTTGTCCAGAAGACCATGTCCAGCAGACTGCAGTCATTGTTCGGGACTTGAAGAAAAAGTCGAATGCCTACGGAGAACTGCTATGGTTGATGAAGAGTGCGAACTTAAGCAGTTGAATCGCAAACTAGAAAACGATCTTAAAATCAGAATTACTTCTGTGCTGTAAAGAAAATGGCGGACAACCAACCTGGAAAGAAGTGAGTGCTTTGAGCAAAAACATCAAAACGTACTGGGCGCAGTGGGACTCTTTGATAGTAGAAGACGGTTTTCTTAAGCGATTCCTAAAAATTGTCAAGAGCACAAGAAACAGGCTACATTTGGTAGTGCCAAAGAGCTAGGTGTCAGAAGTGTTGAAGCATCTCTACAACGGTACATCAGAAGGACACTTTGGCTTTAAGAAGACATCGAGGAAAGTTTAAGGACAATTCTACTCGGTGAACTGCAAAAAGGACGTCATGAAATGGAACAGTAAGTGCACGGTCTGCGCATCAGGAAATGGTCCAACGAGAAAGCGAAAGCACTTATGAAGCAATAAAACGTAGTAAACTTTTTGGAAAGAGTAGCGATTGACATCGCAGGGCCGTTCCCAGAATCCGATTCGGAAAATAAATATATTCTGGTGACGATGGATTCTTTCACAAAATAGACGGAGGTTTACGCCATACCCATTCAAGAAGCAGCTACAGATGCAGAAGTATAAGTAAAAGAGTTTTTCTGCCGATTTGAAGTTTCGTTAGAATTACACTCCGATCAAGGCCGCAACTTTTAGTCTGGTTTGTTTTAAGAAGTTTGCCGACTGCTTTGAATTAAGAACACTAGGAAGACGCCTCTCCATTCTTTGTTCTTGAAAAGCAGGTTCTTCTGGTAACAACTACGACATCACAGCTAACTGAGATGTCGGTGCGTAATCGTGATTGAAATGCTATTAAAAAAATAAAAGAAAAAACGGGCGCCACTTTTAGCATAAGCGTAGAATCTTTGCCTCGGAGACAACAAAAGTACTGTGCAGCAGATTAAGTAAAAAAAAGCAAACTTGATAACGATAAAACCTAACCAATTAATTGTTATTCTTCTTATAGACAGTTTTAGTGAAACAAAGACAAAATCGATCATAGAACTAATAAATACACCTTCAAAATAATCAAAATTCAAAAAAATGTAATCAACATAAGGTATGAATAATATTCAATAAAAAAGCAATAGTAAAAACAAAGTTCAAAAAAGAATGATAGAGCAGGAACTGTCTTCCCTAGAATTAAAAAAAATTTGAAAATATGGAGGCCAGTAAAAATGAAATCATGGCAACTGAAATGGATGTAGGAGCTGCAGACGATTAAAGCTTAAAAGAGTCAAAAATGACAACATTCGAATTCAGATGTAAAGGAATAGATATAGACAAGAACATAAAAGAAAGACTGCTAACTTGGTTCGGTTACGTAAAACGTTATCAGGTAGGTCAAAAAGGTTTTAGAATAGATAGTATTAGAAAAAATAAAGAGAAAGAACTGGCAAGATAATATTAATCAAGCAATGATCGTGAGAAACTTGATGACGGAGAGACAGCAACAGCTGTAAAAAAATCAGTAATACAAATAAGAAAACATGACTTAGTGCAGCGGCATTAAACAAAACTCAAACTTTTTCTCTCAAACGTGGTTATTGAATTTATCAACCCACCTGCGTATGCACCGAAAGTTAAAAGCTCAACATTCTCGGCAGAATCAAAATAGACGTCACAAAAGAGGTAACAGGTAAATACATTAGAAAACTTGCAAAAGCCGCTTTCAGGGATGAAAAAGCACAAGCTATCCCTATCAAAGACAACGCTAGATCATACTCGGAATTGCTAAAAGGAGCTAAAACGACACTAAAATGTTCAAGTGAATGAAGTACTTCAGGCGGTAAAAATCCGAGGAGAACCTTCTCTTACACGAGATCAAGAATGACAATAATCTTATCAAAGAACTTATCACGATGCTTACAAAAACTCCAAACGGCGGAGGTAAGAGTCAAAGAAGACTAAAGAAGCCAAAAAATAGTCGAGAGGGCGGTGCATGCCACGATAGAAATTGATGACAAAAAGAAATTAGAGTTGGAAAACTGAGATCGTGTGCGAAAGGTGACCAAATGGCCATTATTGACACAAACGTGGAAATTGGAAGAAAGTTGCTACAATCAAGAAAACTCCGCATTGGTTTAACAATATCCAGGTTGATTGAGAAGGTTCACATACAAAAATGCTACAAGTCCTGGGGCACTAATCACAACGCACCCAGCTGCAAAAGTGCAAAACCATAAATCATCCGTAATTACTGCAAGATTCTAATACCAAGTCTCTAGAATGACAAAACGCCAGAAAGGATAAAACAAGCATAATACTTGCAACGTGAATGGCTAGCCATCGTATGGTAGTAATTAACAACGAAAACGTACTCACTTTTCACAAGTCTTTTATTGTTGATGTTATCTTAGCGTATGAGCAGACCGCAAAACTAATTGATAGATAGGCAGTAAGCAAAGATTAAGCATTAAGTGACCATAGATGCCTCCAGTTTTACATAAACACCAAACCACGCAAGTATACTAGAGACAAGAAATTATCTTGGAAAGTGCGCAAACTAGATAAGAAAATACTCTTAGAAACCATCGGGAAACTAACGCACGGCCATGGGATAATAACCCCGAAGAAGATAAACATTATTATAAACAAAGCCTGTGACGTCAGCATGCTCAGGGCAAAGACAATGGCGGAATAAGCACTGGCATATGAGTGATTTCGTTCTAATTTTAACTTTTTTGATTAAAAATTTTAAGATTTTGAAATTAAACTGTTCAAATTTTTTTATGCATATTATTCATCTATTTTACTGTAGAAATAAAAATCTGAGAGGATGTTACTACAACTTCACAACGTCAAGGACGAGAAACAAATTTTAAACTTTCCGTTCCACGGTACTGACATAAAATTAATTTTTCTAGAAACTCTTATAATATTTATTGAACACATTAATGATGATTAATGACAATTATAACAATTAACTTTATAATTTATGGCAACTATAATCTAATTTATAGAATTTAACAAAAAATAAATTAATCAATTAAATGAATTAACATTAAATAATTTAATAAAATTGAATAAATGAATAAACTAATCAATATTCAATTAATGAGTATATATAAAAAAAACTTAATAATTTATAGGTAATTTCTAGAAAAGGACATGACACGGTACTGACATTTAAGTGATATATTGTAAGTTATTTCTGAGTGGCAAGTTATGTTATATAAAAATAACGTTGGAATATGTTTATAATTATTCAATTAACACAAAAATTTTATTAACAGATTATTGATTAATGACTAGGGAGAACAAACAATACAGGACATTAAAAATCACAGTTAGAATGGAATCACCCATATATTGATGGAGCCAGAAACAGACAAATGAGGTGTACTGCAGTTAATAGAACACGAAACTTACACCAGCTACACAACAGTACAAGAGAATAAGCGGTAAATTTAGAAAAGCGATCTTGTACCAAAAGAATGTAATTACATAGATGGAGTTTTCTGAAAACATAGAAAGTGACTCAAAGAGACTCAAGAACGATCGACTCAAACTCAAGATTAAATTAAAACTTATAGGAGTGGCTGGCAACTTATTGACTGAATACCTCCGAAAGCAATCAAGGTGGTCGCTAAAAAATACCTTGATAAAAAAAAATAAATTTGGTGATATTAGACAAAGAAAAAGAAAAACCTTCTCTCAGCTACCAAGGGTTCTACAGGCGGTACTGAATTCTACGGTCAAACTATACAAACATCTGATATTTGCCAGGTTACAAACCAACATTGCGGAACTAGGTAGCTTGTCCAATAAACAGTTTGGCTTTAGAAGAAGCAGATCAACATTAGATGACATAAAAGCGGTCTACTATATTGCAGAATCCAGAAAATGCTCTCATAGGACATTTTGCGCTATAGTAACGTTGGACGTAAAAAATGCATTCAACTTGTTAGCGTGGCCAGTCAAAGTTACGTAGTAAACCTGATAAGTATCTATTTCAAAAACAAGGCACTGGTGCTACGGAGTGCAGAAAGCACCAAAAAAAATCTAAGTTTTGTGCTGCGGCCGACTCTGTGGAACATCTCATTTGACATGTTTTCAACCTGGGGGGTCTATACGACAGCGTTTGACAATGACTTCGTTCTACTAAAAAGTGCTAGAAAAAAAAAAGACTCGTAGTAAAAACTAACGTTGGACAACTAGTTGAAATCAAAAGTGTCAGAGCTACCACCCAAGAATACGAAAGCCAGAATTTTCTCGAGCAGAAAAAAAACCAGTGGTGTCTAGTTCTAGCTACAAAATTTCCTTGGCACGTCCAGTAAAAACTTAAAATACGTTAGAGTTTACAGAGTCATTAACTATAGTCACCACGTCAAAATGATTGCGACCAAAGGCACAAAAATGGCGTCGGCCGTACCATGGCTTATACCTAACATGAAAAAGCCGTCAATGATGAAAAGGAGGTTGATATCGACTATCGTCACTTTTACAGTTCTATATGCGGTATGGGTAAGAACAATGAGAATGCACAAGTATTTGGATACAGCCAACAAGGTACAAGGGAAAGCCTGCATACGTCTAACTTCAAAAAGTAGCCACAGAGGTAACACGTTAGTTTCTCTAACCTTAGTATGTTATTGATATGGGTGAGTTTTTATTGGAAAGAAACATGGCCTTCTCCAAACACTTACAAACGATGAAAATATATAACCACTTTGAATAACAGTGATGTTCACAATAGTGCTGGTCTACGTTGGCGCTTTTAGTATCTTATAGTTAAAATGCGTGATTATTGGTGTTATCTACTCCAAATCGTTTCCTAATCTTTAATTTTGACATAAACTGGCTTAAGAGTAAACGATTGATTTCAGAGGTTATAGTTTCTTTTAATAAATTTTAAACGGTCATTTTTACTGCGATGTATTTGTTTTAAATCGTTATAGCAATTACTCCGAGAAGTACAAATCTAGTCAAAAAATTAAATACATATAAATACTGACACAATAATACATAAAATTTGTGAAACTTGCACACTCGTTACAAATTGGTCGCAACAAATCGACATCGACAATCACTTTACACAAATTGCATTGATAGAGTGTTTGGGCAAGAATAAAAATATTCAGCAAACCCATACTGACTCTATGAGTACGACCGGCAAAAAAATGGAATCTCGTACGTAGTATTGATGTGCTCAAAACTACTATTAAAGGTGTATAATACGATATTAATAAACGCAATATTTCTCTTATTCTTTTGCTTTTAATTATTCTTTAAAGTATAATCAAAAGTTAACTTTTTGCGGTTTTGATATTGTAGTTATCGTAGAATCCTTGTCCATGTTTTCACCTCATATAAGGAATTGGAAAAACAAACGTCGTAGCTGTAATGTTTCTAAATTTTTCAATTTTGTTGCAACTGTTTTTGCAAGTGTTTTTTTGTCTATGCAGTTTTCTGTGCTGAAATTTGAATAATTATATTGGTAAAACGTAAACTCTGCACTCGGCTGAAGTGCGACAAATTACACTGGTCTGCAAAAAAATATTTTTTATCGAGCTCTGACACTATTCCGGGTGATTCTTATGTAAAATGACGTCCTGAATCCAAATATGTCTTCCGTTTTTTTCCATCACCCACCATTTTCGAAGGAGCCCCAAATCTCTAATTTTACCACTTTTCGATAAATTAATTATAATTTATTTATCGAACGATAATAATTATTATAATAATAAATATATGGACATGAATTTAATTTAAATGGGAAAAAGAACTATTTTAGTTACAAACAGTAATAAATAAAAAGATAGACATCGTTACTTGGCGCTTGCTTTCCTTTTATACCCTGAGGTACAGCTCTCTCGTTTCAAAAACCAGCAGTACTCCGCCAACATGCTTGCATTCCACTTCCCTGAAAATCTCTTCTCCAGCTTAGCGATGTCTTGATGGAACCGTTTCCCGTGTTCATCCGAGACTGCTCCTAAATTTTCAGGGAAAAAGTCTAGATGCGAGTGAAAGAAGTGAACTTTAGAAACATGTTACATCTTATGTCCTTGTACGCCAAAAGCAATTCCTCGACGTGAGCGACATATTCTTCACTTTTGTGGTTACCCAGGAAGTTCTTACAAACGTTTTGAAATGCAAGCCAAGCTCGTTTTTCTTTTCGATTTAGGTGTTCAATAAACGTCAAATCTTGGAAGAGTTGTCTAATCTGGGGACCAACAAAAACGCTTTCCTTGATTTTAGCTTCGCTAAGACGAAGAAATTTAGTTTTCAAAAATTGAAATGCGCCACCTGTCTTGTCCACTGCTTTCACAAACTGCTTGATCAATCCAAGTTTGATGTGCAAAGGTGGTAAGTAAATATTTTCCTTGGGAACCAAAGAATTGTGGGCGACATTTTTCTGACCAGGAATAAGATTTTCTCGCAGAGGCCAGTCCCGTACGATGTAATGTTTATCTCGGGCTCGGCTATCCCATTCACAAAGAAAGCAGCAATATTTTGTGAATCCTGATTGCAGGCCCGTGAGTAGAGCAACAACTTTTAAGTCAGCGCAAAGTTTCCACTTATAATCATGATAACTAATTTTATCAAGGATTCTGAAGATGTTTTGGTACGTTTCCTTTATACCAACAGAGTATGCAACAGGAACTCATGGGAAGTCATTCCCATTTGCCAACAGGACAACTTTTAAGCTTGTTTTTGATGAATCTATAAACAGTCTCCATTTGTCTGGGTCACATGGCATCTGTAGCTCTGTCATCAATGAATTTGCATTAGGACAGAACACTAAACCTTTATCTTCTGAGAAAAGACATTTTAGGGTAACTTGTCTAGTCCTGTAACAAGATGTTTTTACTCACTTTTCTAAGAGATTCCACTGTTGAAGTCGCGATCCTAGGAGCTGAGATTTAGTCTTGGGTTACTGCAAATCCCTGACAAGATCATTTAATTCCGATTGAGTGAGGAGGTGAGGTTGCCGAGAAACTAAATATGCTGAATACTCTTTATCATCCTTGAACGTATCATTCGAAGCCCCAGGTTGTGGCTCAGAGTCTTTTAAATCAATTTTCGGCTCTAGAGTATAAGTGTTTGGAGGCTCTGGGATTGGCAAAGTATCGTTATGAGGAACAGGTCTTAGAGCTGACGGAATATTAGGATATTGAATTGTATGCTTACTTTTGCTCTAAAACCCGACTGTGGAAGTCATACAAAAGTAACAATCTGTAAGATGACAGCGAGCTTCACCCCAAACCATGGGCACAGCAAATGGCATTGATTTACGGGTACCTTTGAGCCATTTGGTCAAACTACTGTAACAAGTCGTACAGCAAACTGATGGAGCCCAAGTCTTGTCCTGGTCGCCAACTTGACAATCAAAGTACAATTTATAAGCTGTTTTAACAAGCGGAGAAAGGGAGTTTCGTTGCGCTTTTAAAGTTAATTCTCCCCAGACATAGCAGAAGCTATCGGGATGATTTTTACACTTGCGTGGCATAATTAAACAGTAATTCAACGCCCGACATTAACCACAAATCACACTTAGTCACTTGAAAAAAATCCGGAGTAAAAGTAGTTTTACTGTTTTACACAAATGAACAAAAATGAACACAAGATCCAGCACATTTAAAACGTCGACAAATTAACTCTGCAACAGTTATAGATGTACTGATCGAAGCAGTTAAGCAAACAATGTAATATACTATAATGAGAAGAGTAATGCAAGTTCAAGCCTGTCGAAAATTCCTGTTCAAACCTGTATGTGGTATTGAGATCGCCAGCGTCGTGTAGTGAATGTTCCTAACTGTTTATTGATATTTTTTTACTGTTCTTATATATTTGTATTTTATTGTTGTTTATATATACATTTTATAACAATGTTTAACGGCTATAAGTTGAAATTCTAAAAAAAATGCAAAAAATAAAATAAAAATGGGGTCTCCCCAAAATAGGTAGGTGATGGGTAAAAACGGAGCTCAATTTTAGATTCAGGAGGTCATTTTACATAAGAATCGTCAAGAATGGTATCAGGGCCGATTTTCATGCAGACCAGTGTTACCTGTGACTAATTCACGCTAGCAAAAAACGACGGTAGCTCAAAGTTTTGGAGAGTAGGACGTGGATGTAGTAATTAAAAGAATGCAGCCCGTCTTTGATGTGCCGACAATCCTTTAAGGTAGATAAATTGAACACAACTAATCTAAAAATGAGTAAATTTATTAAAACATTTAAAAGGACAGAAAGAAAATACACGTTAAACAACTGTTTGCAAAGAAATAACACAATAATTTTAATTATATCGAAAGTTATGCAACACCTCGTATGCATAAGTAGTTAAATCTAGTTAATTAAAATTGTCGGATATTAAAAAACAGTTGTGAAAGCATGCGTATATTTAGCCGTTCGCGTGAACGGCACGATCGGCGCCTCAAAAAACTTTAAATATCGAAAAAGGGTACTTACAATGCTTCAACCATGCAATTAGCGCTAACAACACACCAAAACATCACCCTAAAAACGCTGAAAATTAAAATAATAGATATAAGTCACAAACAAACTGCAAACATTTCAGCTCATGTTAATACAAAATGTGCGCTAAATTTTTAAATGTTTAATTGATATTTAACAGTTGTGCCGCTAAGTCTTTGTAATCATATTTGCTAGTAGAGCAAATTGAATTGGATTCGATTTGCTCATCTAACAAATACTAGTTGCTGACATGATTGAATTTAATAAATAACGACTAAATGCTACACGTGAGAGTAACCAAAATTATTATTCGAATAAAAGAAACTTACATCTTGCTCTAAAATAGAAATTGAATCTTACCCCAGCGATTCTTTCACATACAAACTTTTTTTTTAATATACATTATTAAGAATGCGTATGTTCTAAGATTCTTTTTTGCTAGTACGTGCTGTTTTCTTAACGTTAACAGCGGGAGCAACCATAACAAGGTTTTTTACCATAACAATTTCTCCAAATTCTGCAAATCTATTTTGTTACTACTTATGATCGTAATTTTAGTTTTACTTTTTGTTCCAACGCTTACTTAAAATCAGTTGAATTTTTGTTTAAGATTTTGGAAATACCACTAAATTCACTAGTAGGGTTTGCTTTTCTGGGTTCAAAGTATTTGATTTAGTTCAACGTCAAAAGTGTTAATTAGTTTTATTTTAGTTTTCTTGTTTTTCTTATTATTAACACAATTTTTTTTTAGTTGACACTTTTAGCGGTCAAAAATTGACACTGCTTCGACTGGATCGTCGCCAAATGGGCGCTTACTTGTGCATAGCCAGCAACGACGTACCACCAGCTGTGAGCAAACGAATAGTTTTAAACGTCAACTGTAAGTAACACTTTCCCACATTAATTTTAATTTTTGCTCTCGATAATAAATGTTTGCAACTTATTTTTTTCTTCTATGAATGAAACACACTTTAAACTTCAAAGAACTTATATGAAAGCTCCTTTTATTTGAAAAACTTTTCAGAGTACGTAACATACACTTGAGTAAAGTTCAGATTGATTTCTGTACGAGCAAAATTGTGTATTAAAGCAAAAGTTTTATGTGGTTAGTTTTGTGATAACGTTCACAATAGGGCGATGTTTAAAAGCTTTTGTGTTAGTGTAATTCAAAGCACAAGTACGTAGTATTGTTATTTATGGTTTCTGTGCTTGAAAAGCGAGCAACAGGTTTGTTTTAACGATAAATGAAGCCGTATTATCTATGTTTTTTTAAACCTTCATTGTAAACCGTACCAGGAAATAAGAAAACGCGGTGTTGTGTACTTAGCACGTTTGGTACGAGAGTTGTTCTAGAAGTTTTGACGTAGAAACTTTAATATACAGGTGTAGTTGTTCCCACATAATACACAAATTTTATACCCATTCTTATATTTTATAATAACAATTAGCAAGCAAAAAACAAGAGTACTGAAGAAAGATATTGCTTCGTAAATGCGTACTAATTTACATAAATTTTCAAGTAAAAAGAAAAGAAATACTTACTTTAAAAAAAATTTTTTTTACTTAAAGTATGGTAACAAAATTTGTCAAAATAAAACACATGTAAAAACAACACTTTATATTTACTTACTTTGTTGGTATAAATTTACGTATGAGAAAAACGTAACTTTCACTTAATTTTTAACGAAAAAAATATATCCAATGTGTATATAGGTATTACATTAATTATAATACGTTAAATACATTTTATTACTGTTTTTAACTAAAACTTATTTATATTTGGGTATTATATTAAGAAATATAAAATTAAACGCAATATTAATGACTTACAAAATCAGAATTAGAACGTTTTAGTTAAGTTATTAAAAATCTTTAAAAAAACTTGAAATACACCTTTAATGTCATAAGTTTAACAAAAAGATTAAATTAAGGTTTGTTTTACTTTTACTGCACTACATGCTAAATGCTTAACTGTAATCATAAAAATACTTAAATGTATTATAATAAAGATAACATTTTTGTATGTGAAAATCAAAGACACAAATTTAATTCAAGACACATTTATTTAAGACACAAATTTTCAAAAGAGACATTGAAGTTCAAACGAAAAAAATTGCTTTAAAATGAATTAGTTAAAAATTTGATTCTGAGTCTCAACGAAATACAATAACCACATAAACTATATTTTTTCATTTTTATTAGATGCCTTTAAACTGACCAATAAAAGCAAAAAAAAATAGACAGGCGGACGGACTGATAGACGGACAAAGTGGTGATAATCGCGACTTTTCCTATAAGAAATTGCCTTTAAAATCAAAATAAAGAAAATAAAATCAAAATTAACCAAAGTTAATTTCAAAACTTTACACAATTGATTGAAAAATACAATAATAAAGCTTAATTTCTTCATTAATTATTTTTTAATTATCTAAATTTAAAATTAAAATTAACAAAAAAAAAACATTAAAAAGTTGTTACCGTGGAGGTTTGGGGAGAGCATCGCGACGTCAGCGTCGGTGTCTAACTAATATTAATTTAACGCGCGCTATTTACTCAAGCGTAAGCTGGTTGGTGATCCCCCAGGCTCAGGAGACCATTAAGCGCGAAAGTCTTGGTGCGCCAATCAGTCGAACACCTTCTGTTTCTGCCGGCCAGGAACGCTGCTTTTATTCATTTTGCGGCATCCGGGAAACCACCTCCATCATCGCGCTGCGTCTCGATTGGCTGCGCCGGAAAAGCCCTGCGGCAAGCCGATGGCCCCGGTAGGGACAACATTCCCCCCCGTCAAGGATGGTCCCGAGATGCTACCGTTGATCGCCGGGGGGTGCGTAGCGTCGTGGTGGCTGGTTGGCGGGTATCGCTGGTGCCAGATCAGGAGCGGCGGCGGTTGCTGGAGCTGGGCCTGCGGTTGATGCTGGCCGTAGATCGTGTATGTGCACCTTGGCCCACTCGGTGTTTGGTCGCTCGATCAAATAGGCGTTGGTTCCAGCGGGTTGTATTATTTTAGCCGGTCCTATCCATTTGAGTGCAAATCGGCCCCGGCCGGTATCTCGGTTCCGCTCCATTACTAACGCGTCGTCGGCGTAGTGGGTGGCGGTCGGGCCGTAGTTGGCGTAGCGAGATGGGTATCTGTGCTGATTACGGTGGACTCGGCGGATTTAGTCTGGCCGCGGCTCGGCCGTGTAGTTGTTGGGCAGGTGCCAGTCTCCTGACCGTTGTAATTTGTAGCCTAGGAAGGCTTCTGACGGAGTCATCTTGGTGGCGGCGTTGTAGCGAAGGCGCAGCTGGTATAGAACGGTGGGCAAAACTTGGCTCCACTGGCGCGGGTCTTGTCGGTGCAGCTGGGCCTTCAGTGTTTTTTTGATCTTTTTGTTACGACGCTCCACTGGGTTGGCTTGCGGTTGCCACACCGGAGTTGTCCAATGGTAACTTCCCCATCTTCGAAGCGCCTCGTCCCAGTTACTTAACGTGAATTGAGGGCCGTTATCCGTGATAATAGCTCTGGAGTAACCAAACCTCAAGAATACTTCGGTTTCTGATACGTCGATTACGGTGGCAGCAATGGTGGATCGGAGCGGGAACGCTTTCACCCAACGGCTGTAGAGGTCGGTTATTACTAGGATCCAACGCTGGCTTTTGTTAGTCGGCTCGTAGGGACCCATCAAGTCTACGGATACCACTTCCCACGGCTGCGTAGGTTCGCGAGGTCAGACGGTGGCGGGTTCTTGCAACGGGCCTCTCTTTACAGCGGCGCAAACCCAACATGGTCGTACGTGAAATTGTACTTGGGGGCGCATTCGGGACAACCAAAACCGTTCGGTTATGGCTCGGAGGGTTTTGTCCATGCCCAGATGTCCGGCTGTCGGTCCGCTGTGGTACTCTTCGATCACTCTCTCGCGGAGCTACAGTTGTACAAAGAGGGCTCGCTTATCGTTGATTACTCGGTACAGGTAACCGGCGATGACCTCATACTGTCGGTGCGTCTCGGGCTCATCGTTTTCGCGGGAGCCTGTTCCATGTCGCAATAATGCGTTTGATTCCTTCGTCTGTTGCCCATCTTGTACCCTTATCGTCAGGTTGGTTACTTCGCCGACGATTTGGTTTAGGGCAGCTGTGTTGCCGGGAGGCGGAAGGGGTCGTTCTTTATTGTCGATCTCAGTTAGAGTCGGTTGAGGATGTCTAGACAGATGGTCAGGCGTCTCGTCTGTTTCCAATAAGCCGTGCGACGGGCGTCGGTCCCGTAGTGAGTGCACCGACGGCAGAAATCCATTACGGCATCTTCTTGTTGTAACCATTCTTGCCCGAGGATTAGTGGGGAAGTGAGGCATTCGACGATAAGCTCTCTGCAGATGCTTGCGTAATTTCCCAATTGAAACAGTACCGTGACTTCACCGAGAACTCGCATGGTTGTTACGGCCGCGGTGGTGGCTTGCTGGGTTTTTGAGGTTTCTATCGGGTTCGTCCAGATGTCTCGCCGTACAAAATTATGTCTAGATCCGGAGTCAGAAATAGCTTTGGACTCTCGGTTCTCGATGCGGATTATTGTTTTGGGCAAGTTCTGGCCGATGTTTAGCGCGTTTAAGGCCGAAGCGTTGTGGTCCTCCCTCGGCTGGCTTCTTAAAACTTGTCTCTGTGCGAGTTCTAGGCAGTCGCGATTAAACTGGCGCTCTGGACAGTATTGGCATTGCGGCAGCTGCGGTTGCCTGATTGCCCGTTCGGTTGCGGCGTTGGTCGAAGCTCAGTTGTCTTGTTGCTTCTCAATGCAACTTCTACCGTGGTGGCTTTTTTTACTCGCGCCAACAAGCTGGCTGACGTACATTTCGATGTCTTCTTTGGGGTTGATGCTTAAGCGCCGTGCAAGTTGGGTTTTTCTGTCGATGAATTCGGTCGCTGGTTCGCCTTGACCCTGCTTCTTTCCGTAGTACTGCGTTCTGAGCTTGTTATAGGTGGCGACGCTGTCGTATTCGTCTCGTAACAACTCGGCAAATTCATCTACCGTGGTGGCAAAACTGAGGTACGTTTTCCACCATTTCGCGGCAGCATAGACAGCTGGCGGCTACTTTTAGCTTTTTTTCATCGGAGCTTTCTTCTTTAAGAAACGGCTTTATTTTTTGCAGAAACTTCTCGGGGTCTTCTAATGGTGTGCCCTTAAAACCGGTGTCGCTTTTTCTTTTGGCCTGGCGGTGGCGAGGCGTCGCAGCATTTGGAGTGCTTCATCTACCGATAGCTTCGTTTCTTCTTGGATTGTTTGGGCGCCACTGGATGGTGATGTGCCGCCATCCAGTACGACTGCTCGGGTTGTTAGCGGCATTTTCTTCTAGCTCGTCGGAAGTAGTTTGCGCGTGGATTTGCAGCGCCTTGAACACCTTCTGTTTCTGCCGGCTAAGAACGCTGCTTTTATTCATTTTGCGGCATCCAGGAAACCACCTCCATCATCGCGCTGCGTCTCGATTGGCTACGCCGGAAAGGCCCTGCGGCAAGCGGATGGTCCCGGTGAAGACAACAAGGTGGTTAGTGAAATTAAATCATAAATATTAAGTAAATAGTGACAAGACAGTGAAAAAATTAGTGTTAAAAACACATACATTAAGAAAATTAAAAATAGTGTTTAAAAAATGGTAAGTTTGTGAAGATGCCGTTGACAACGACACAGAAAAACCGGCAGTTGGAAAAAGCACGAAAGCGTTTGGAAGACGGAAAGAAAAAAAATCTCAAAGGAAAGAAGATCGTCTTGTAAGAGATAAAGAAAGAAAACGTTTAGATCGTGCGATAGAGACTGAGGATCAACGCAGTCACCGCCTTGCTGAGGAAAACAATCGTCAACGTTCAGCTCGTGCTGTAGAGACTGACGATTAGCGCAGTCACCGTCTTGCTGACCAAAGAGAAGGTCTAAGTTTAGCTCGTGCAAAAGAAACTGAACAAGAGCATGCTAAAGGATTGTGTAACCTACGTGCAGCTTTTGCTAAGTGTTCAGCTAAAGCAGAAAAATTTTTTAAAATCATTAATACCTGTGCTACAAGATTTTAGTTGTTTACGAATCTTGCACGGCCAGCTCGCTGTAGGATTGAAACCATAACTATCGGAGAAAAGAGAAGTTCAAGTGATTTTATTTTAAAGGACGCCAGATCTTTTTTTTGCAGAAATAGCTCTTGCTAGATCAGTACAAGATGCTGGAAGCTTGTACAAAATTTTTAAGGTTTATAAAGCTGAAGGAAACGAAGAAAGAAACCAAATCATTCACAACAATTGCACTTTAATTAACGTTAGAAGGATAACTTTGATTAAAATTTGAGTCAACAATAATTAGAGGTAATTTGATAGCATCACAGTAAATAAATTTAGTTCGAGTACAAATATACGTAAGTACTAAAACATTAGAAATATCGGCAACTTACACTACACTTAAAACAAAAGTGTAACAACCAGAACATACAAAAATCTTTGTAAGTAAATGACATTAATAATAATAATTGGCAGTTGACGTAATCAGCATGCAATAGCAATTTAACTTAAACTAATTGAGTAATAGTAATAAAAAGCAAATCATTTTACACGCTTCGACACGATTAGTAAATATCATTCATGAGCAGCACCGTAGCGACAACGAATAGTTAAAATCAAAAATTGACTTACCAAGATTCAGGTGTACTTTCAAAAAACGTTTTCCTTCCTATAGTCAAACTTCCTGAAAATAATCGTGTCTACCTGGTGACTCACAAACTGCAACAGGTACAAAGAAACATTTATAAAAAGTAAGAGAATCGAAACGTATCGTATGCTGTTACAACATGTCTTTTCGTCCAAGATGGTATTAGTTATCAACTGCCTCCGAAAGGAAATTCAATTGTGTCTGCCCTTATATCGCAGAGTTCATAGGCCCAAAGCTTCCTATTATAACTTTTCCTTCACAGATTTTAAACTTGACCAAAAACTATAACAAGAACACCCCGATTTAAGAGGTAGCACATGGCGCAATGAAAAGACATAGAAATTACCTTTAATCAAAAAACGCATGTAAATGACTTACCTTGCTTGGAATAAATTAATTAGTTATAGATACTTTCATTACACATCGTGTCACAACACGTAGATGTTTTAAGAAAACAGTTTTAATTCACGCAAGCATAGGTTATGTCGGGAACGTTGTTAAAGTAAAAATGACCACCTGTCGTTTCCTTGACCGAAAGGAACTAACGATGCCTAATAGATGGCGTCGAGAAATGGAAAAGTAATTTTAATTTAACCAGTATACAGGATAGTGCGTTTTTAAATTTATGCACGTAACAGAATAAGTAACCCAAAATCCTAAGTACTAATAATTCCCAAAACTAGAATTCGAAGAAAATGAAAAAAAGAAGAGGAAAGAAGAGAACGCAAGAACTATCAATTGCTAAACTAACACTTGTTAATCATCGATCACTGTGCTAGAATATAACAATGAAACTTATAAACCGACAAATGGAAAAGAATATCCCAGGAAAAAAACATGAAAAAATTAGCAAAAAAATATCCTAAAAATGACTAACAGCATCCAAAAAAGTCGACCAAGTGAAAGCATATAGAGTACAGAAAACGGAGTTGTAGTCTGTCTCAAGTTTCAGACTTACACAGCAAAACGAATAACTCACTAAATCCAATGTAACAAAAGAAAGAATTAGCAAAAAAAAAGAAAATAAAGAGCAAAGTATGTGGTTTCAGTAAATTCAACAAAAAAGCAAGGTTTAAGCCAGAGAGAAGAAAGTATCAAAGCAACCAACCCAATTCAAAAAAGAGATGAATTCAGAAAAAGTAAGAGGTAAAAGAGAAAAGAAAAGAAGGTAGAAAGAAGAGAAAGATCTAGCAAAAGACAGAGGAAAGAAGAGGAGATGTTATACCTTGTCCAACTCTCACTTTGTGAAGAGACCGAGACAGTGAACCAATCTTACCGCCGAAGAAATTAAATTTAAACATAATCAAAAAAGAAAAGAATTGTTGGCACATAGAAAGTTCTAAAGCCTAAAAAGAAAAAAATGAGGAGTAGGAATGATAAGAGATAGATAAAGACGGAGAAAAATAAGGTTTGATGTTAATGCCTGATTTGTTCTTCACCCCGTAAAAGAACAAAAAGAGGGGCCACCTGACGGTGCCCAACCAACCGCCCAATTAAGCAACAGAAAGGAAAAATTTATAAAGAAAAAAAAAAGCATAGTTGCAGTGAACACTTAAGAGAAAAAGTTATCAAAAGGAAAAAAAGCAGGTGTTCAAGCAACAAAAGAGAAAAAAAAGCAAGAAAAACAGAAGGAGAAAAAAAAGTACAGATGTTGTTATACGACTCAATTACCTCTCCGTAGATAGCCGACCCCGAGTGACCTACCCTACTGCCCAACCAACCGCCCAAAAGGCAAACCTTCGGTAGAAACAAAGAAGATGTGGCATGTAGGTGAAAAACTAATCAAAGGGAAGTAGAAGAAAAAAAATAAAAAGTAAGAAAGACAAGAAGGTAAGAAATGAGACAGACGGAGAAAGATGAGACAAGATGTAAATGTCTGATTCGAAAAGAGAAAAGATATCAAAATTAGCTATAGAACGAATGCGTACCAATTACTGTTTAAATTGAAAAGTATACTACAAGACTTTAATGCCGACAACGGGATAAGAAACTCAAAAAAAAAATCTAAATCAAAAAAGCAGAAAGAGAATCCTATACACGACGTAATCCCAAAAACGGCAAATGCAGTCTGTCCTGAAGTCAGATAGAAAAAAAAAAGAAACCAAAAGAAAGGTACTAGAAACTTAAGCAAAGAAAAAATATCGGCCACAGCAATATGAGAAGGACAATTGGGTAGTATCCAAGCTACAACCAACAAGATACAGACGACATATCCAAAGAGTCGAACCACCAAAACCAAAAGATATGAACCAGAAGAATAGCAAAGGTCGAAAGTCAAAAGCCCAAAAAGGGAACTAGCACTTACGACGCTTGCGACGCCGATGGAAGGGAAGAGAACGATTCGAAGGAGAAGATAGCAAAGAATAATTAGAAGCGACTGAAGAAGAAGATGCAAGCAAATTTTCAAAATAAATGCACAAGATAATTGTTAATGCAACACGAAATGTCGACAATATAGATATTGATAAAATCAGCAAAACTGGAGACTTACCAAAATATCTTGAAATATTTAAAAAAGCAAAAGTTATGTTACGATCAAATATTAACCTGGACAAGGGTCTCGTCAACGTAGCCATGGGTGAAACCATGGAAATAATTTGGTCTAGCTTTCGCAGGGATCAAATGTATAAAGCAAATATTCCATCTGTACGTATTAATTTTGGCAGTGATGAAATTTATTTAATTGAACCAAAATCGATTCAATTCCCTGCCAAGCTTAACTATGGCATAGTTGAACGACGACATCTCCCAATAATCCTGTCTTGGGCTAGCATAGTACATAAGATGCAAGGATGTACAGTCATTCCGGCAACTGTCTATCTTGAAAGCTTACTGTTTTAGAAAGGTCAAGCTTATGTAGCATTAAGCAGAGTGAGATCTTTAGATGGATTGCGAATTGAGGAGCTGGATTGCAGTAAGCTCTCTGGAAAGACGCCATGCAACGAAGACGCAATCAAGAAGATGGAAAAAATGAGAAATTATCGGCCTCCAAATGATCTTTAGATCACCGGTATTCTACTCCAGTGAATTATATTACGATATTATAATACAATTCATACTCATTTATGTTTTGTTTTTGTTGGTTTTTTGTTTGCGTCGGGTCTATATTATGCCCACCTCCACGCGATTAGACCTGGCATTCCAAAAAAAATCTTGTAAACCAAAAGGCATAAATTAATATAACATACTTACTTAATTAGGTATCTTTTAACAAAATTGTAAGAATAAAAAATAAATAAATTTGATTGACTCCAAAAACTATACAACTCTTGCCATAACTTGAAGATTTCTGATCTACGACAGTTGTGTAAGCTATGTCGGGCAAGTTTTTAAACTTTGTTTGTTTAAACCTTTATTAAAACAAATTATCATAAAACTGAAAACCAAAAAATAAATACTTTATAAAAAAAGTTTTTTAAAAAACACGTTTTTCCGTTGAACTAAAAAGTAAAAAATAACTTAATTCTTTAACTTAAAACGTGGGCGCATTTAAATGTATTTTCTTAAATTATACAAATTTTTATAAATACGCCTACGTTTTAAGTTGAAGTTATTTTCTACTTTTTAGTCCACCGGAAAAACGTGGTTTTTTAAAAAACTTTTTTTATAAAATATTTTTACGTTTATTGACACATGTACATAAATTTGCGTGTGAGACAGTTGAAAGTATTTTTTAAGTGTAAAAAAAAATAAATTTAAAAACAAAAATAGACAAAAAAATCAATAATCTAATGAAAAAACTCCGTCAAATTCATAACTGTTTCTAGTGCCACTTTCAGATCGAAAAATCGATTTTATGCTTCAGCTTGTATAATCTGTGTTTTTATGAACAGTCAAAAGTCAAAATTTGCACTTGAGTATAAAATGTTAATCAAATTTGGGTAAGATTATTATTAATTAAATTTAGAATCAAATTTAGAACTCGAGTTCGTATTTGAGTTAATAATGATAAATTTTAGTTTTTTTTTCTGCATATTAAAAAGCAAAGCTTCAAAATAATTTTAGTATTTGCATAGTGTAGTTTTTCTTTGATTTAAAATTTAAAAATTACAGACCTTAAGTACGTAAGTAATAAAATTAAATTTTTGAGTAGATTATAGATTAAAATTAAAAACATTATTGGTTTAGTAGTCTTAAAACAGCTAGATTGACTTAATACATCAGTTCTTTTTATCTTTCGTGCAAAGCAAATAAAACAAGAAATTTAAAATTAAGTTTAAAATCCTACCGAGAACTAGACTTCGTGTTTGAGCTAAAAATGATAGATTGTAGTTTTTTAGCGACAAATTAAAACGCAACGTAACAACATAGTTTAAGTATTTGTATACTGTAATTTTCCTTCTATTTAAAATATGAAAACTACAGAACTTAAGTACGTAAGTACTATATTGTGACTGAATGCATGTTTTTTTTAACTTTTTTGCAAAAAAACTAATTCTAAGATGAAGTTTAGAATCAAATCTAAAAGTCGAGTTTGTATTTGAGTTAAAAATGATAAGTTTAAATCTTTTGCCGCCAATTAAAAAACAACGTAACAAAATAATTTAGTTTTTTGAGTTAAAAATGACAATTTTTAGTTTTAATGTTGTGAATTAAAAAAAGAACAAAAGAAAATCATTTTAGTATTTACAAACGGTAGTTTTCCTGTTATATCAAATTTGAAAGCTACAGAACTTAAATACACGAGTATTAAAATCTATTTATCAAGTAAATTACAATTTAAATTTATGAAAGTCAATGGTTTTGTCGATCAAGTTATTTTAAAAATAAAAATTCTAAAATTTAGTTTATAATTAAATCTAGAACTCGAGTTTGTATTTGGGTGGAAACGGAAAGGTTTTAATTTTTTTTTATTGCAAATTAAAAGCAACGTAAAAAAATTTTAGTACTCCCATACTACAATTTTTTTTATTTAAAATTTAAAAAATATAGAACTTGAGTACGTAAATACTAAAATCTGTTTTTCGTGTAAATTTTAGACTAATATTCATAGTTTAGTCAATCGATTATTTTGAAACATGGTATCAATTTGATTTAGTGTATTAGTCTATTATATCTTTTTTAAAAAGCAAATGTCAAAAAAATAATTAAGAATTCAATTTAGAACTTGAGTTCGTATTTGAGTAAAAATGACAGATTTAGTTCTTTGACAACAAATTAAAAAACAAACAAATAGCCTTAGTACTTTCACATATTACCTTTTTTTTAATTTAATATTAAAAAAATATAGAGTTTGAGTACGTAAGTAGCAAATTTTATTTTTCAGAGTAAACTGTAGACTAGGATTAAATCATTCATGTATTAGTCGATCAAGTATCTTAAAACATCGAGTCAATTTGACTTAATGCATTTGTTTTTTTTTGTCGATAGATTAAATAGTCAAAACTATGTTTATAGTCAAATCTAAAACTCGTATTCGTATTTCAGCTAAAAATGATAAGTTTTAGTTTTTTCGCTGCAAAATAAAAAAACAACGTAACAAACAAGTTTCAGTAATTGCATACTGTAGTTTTCTTTTTATTCAAAATTTGAAAGTTACAGAACTTTAGTACATTAAAATTTGTTTCTCGATTAGTCTATAAAGTAAGAATGAAAACAGTAATGATCTAGTCGCTCAAGTATCTTGAAACATAGTGTCAATTTGATGTAGTACATCAGTTTTTTTCTATCTTTTGTGCAAAACAAATAACAATTAAAAACAAGTTTAAAATTAGGTTTATAATGAAATCTAGAACTTGAGTTTGTATTCCAGCTAAAATTGAACAGTTTAGTTTGTTTTTTCCTGCAAATTAAAAAGCAATAT
Organism: Aquatica leii; assembly: GCA_035610365.1. Lineage (NCBI taxonomy): Eukaryota > Metazoa > Arthropoda > Insecta > Coleoptera > Lampyridae > Aquatica > Aquatica leii. Next base: position 96,561,038 of record CM069435.1, on the reverse strand, counting down.
AGAACAGTTTTAGTAATTGCATATTATATTTTTTCTTCTGTTTAAAACTGGAAAGATACAGAACATGGGTATTCAAAACTGTTTCTTGATTCGATTATACAATAAAATTGAAAACATTCATGATTCACTCGATCGAGTATCTAAAAACATGGTCTCAATTTGATGACGTGTATCAGTTTCTATCTTTTGTGCAAAACAAATGTCAACAAAATAAAAAGTTTAAAATTAGGTTTATAATCAAACCTAGAACTCGAGTTCGTATTTGAGTTAAAATTGATAGATTTTAGTTTATTTGTTGGAACAAATTAAAAAACAAAATAACAAAATAGCTTTAGTAATTGCATACTGTAGCTTTCCTTCTATTCAAAACTTGAAAAGTACAGAGCCTGAGTACATAAGTACTAAAATTTATTGCTTGATTTAATCATAGATTAAGATTGAAAACATTCATGATTTAGTCGATCGACTATCTTAAAACATAGTGTCGACAGTTACTTCTATCTTTTGTGCAAAGCAAATGCCAACAAAATAAGTTTAAAATTAAACTTATAATCAAATCTAGAACTCGAGTTCGTATTTCAGTTAAGTTTTATGCTGCAAATTAAGAAACGACATAACAAAATAGTTTTAATAATTGCATACCGTCGTTTTTCTTCTATTCAAAATTTGAAAAAAACATAACTTGAGTACATAAGTATTAAAATCTGTTACTTGATTTGCTTATAGATTAAGATTAAAGGCAAACACAATTTAGTCGATCGAGAGTATCTTAAAACATAGTGTCAATTTGATATAATGCATCAGTTTTTTCCGCCTTTTGTGCAAAGCAAATGTCAATAAAACAACAAATTTAAAAATAAGTTTATAATCGAACCTAGAACTAGAGTCGGTGTTTGGTTTAAAATCGATTGAGTTTAGTTGTTTTTTTTTGCTGCAAATTAAAAATCAACATATGAAAGTAACTTTAGTAGTCGCATACTGTGGTTTGTAGGTACAGAACTTGAGTACATAAGTACTTTTTTGTGTAAAACAAATGTCATTTAAACAAAAAATTTAAAATTAGGTTTACAATCAAACCTAGAACTCGAGTTCGTATTTGGTTTAAAATTGATCAGATTTCGTTTTTTTTCTGCAAATTAAACGTCAACGTAACAAAGTAACTTTAGTAGTCGCATACTGTAGTTTTTCTTCTACTAAAAATTTTAAAAATCTAGAACTTGAGTACGTAGGTACTCTTTTGTGCAAAGCAAATGTCCATAACACAAAAAAATTAAAATTAGGTTTATAATCAAACCTAGAACTCGAGTTCGTATTTGATTTAAAATTGATTGGGTTTTCTTTTTTTTTGCTGCAAATTAAAAATCAACATATGAAAGTAACTTTAGTAGTCGCATACTGTGGTTTGTAGGTACAGAACTTGAGTACAGAAGTACTTTTTTGTGCAAAACAAATGTCATTTAAACAAAAAAATTAAAATTAGGTTTACAATCAAACCTAGAACTCGAGTTCGTATTTGGTTTAAAATTGATCAGATTTCGTTTTTTTTTGCTGCAAATTAAAAATCAACATATGAAAGTAACTTTAGTAGTTGCATACTGTAGTTTTCCTTTTATTAAAAAATAAAAAAGTACAGAACTAGAGTACATAAATATACTTTTGTGCAAAGCAAATTTCAAATAAGCAATAAATTTAAAATCAGGGTTTTAATCAAACCTACTACTCGAGTTCGTATTTAATTTAGAATTGGTCGAATTTAATATTTTTTCTGCAAATTAAAAATCAACATAACAAAATAACTTTAATAGTCGCATATTAGAGTTTTCCTTTTATTAAAAATTTAAAAGGTATAGAATTCCAGTACATAAGTGCTTTTTTGTGCAAAGCAAATGTTATTAAAACAAGAAATTTAAAATTAAGTTTATGATCAAACCTAGAACTTGAGTTCGTATTTGGTTTACAATTGATCGGATTTTGTTTTCTTTTTCTGCAAATTAAACGTCAACGTAACAAAGTAACTTTAGTAGTTGCATACTGTAGTTTTCCTTTTACTAAAAATTTAAAAGGTACAGAACTTGAGTACATAAGTACTGTTTTGGGCAAAGCCAATGTCATTAAAACAAATACATTTAAATTAAATTTATAATCAAACCTAGAATTCGAGTCCGTATTTGGTTTAAAATTGATGGAATTCCGTTTTTTTTCTGCAAATTAAACGTCAACGTAACAAAGAAACTTTAGTAGCCGCATACCGAAGCTTTCCTTCTATTAAAATTTTTTTAAATTTAGAACTTGAGTACGTAAGTACTCTTTTGTGCAAAGCAAATGTCAATAAAACAACAAATTTAAAATTAGGTTTATAATCAAACCTAGAACTCCAGTTCGTGCTTGATTTAAAATTGATTGTGTATAGTTTTTTTTTGCTGGAAATTAAAAATCAACATAATAAAGTAACTTTAGTAGTCGCATACTGTAGTTTTCCTTTTATTAAAATTTTAAAAAGTACAGAACTTGAGTACAAAAGTATACTTATGTGCATAGCAAATTTCAATTAAACAATAAATTTAAAATCAGGTTTACAATCACACCTAGTATTCGAGTTCGTATTTGGTTTAAAATTGATCAAATTTCGTTTTTTTTTCTGAAAATTAAACGTCAACGTAACAAAATCACTTTAGTAGTCGCATAATGTACTCTCCCTTTTATTAAAAATTTAAAAAGTACAGAACTTGAGTACATAAGTATATTTTTGTGCAGAACAAATTTCAATAAAACAATAAATTTAAAATCAGGTTTATAAACAAACCTAGTATTCGAGTTCGTATTTAATTTAAAATTGATTAAATTTAATTTTTTTGGTGCAAATTAAAAATCAATATAACAAAATAACTTTAGTAGTCGCATACTGTAGATTTTCTTCTATTAAAAATTTTAAAAATTTAGAACTTGAGTACATAAGTACTCTTTTGTGCAAAGCTAATGTCATTAAAGCAACAAATTTAAAATTAGGTTTATAATCAAACCTAAAACTCGAGTTCGTATTTGGTTTAAAATTGATCGAATTTTGTTTTTTTTTTCTGAAAATTAAACGTCAACGTAATAAAATCACTTTAGTAGTCGCATATTGTAGTTTTTCTTTTATTAAAAATTTTAAAAATCTAGAATTTGAGTACGTAAGTACTCTTTTGTGCAAATCAAATGTCAATAAAAAACAAATTTAAAATTAGGTTTAAAATCAAACCTAAAACTCGAGTTCGTACTTGATTTAAAATTGATTAGATTGAGTTTTTTTGCAGCAAATTAAAAATAAACATAATAAAGTAACTTTAGTAGTCGCATACACTATATTCCTTGTATTAAAAATTTAAAAGGTACAGAACTTGAGTACATAAATGCATTTTTGTGTAAAAAAAATGTCATTAAAACAAGAAACTTCAAATTAAGTTTATAATTAAACCTAGAACTCGAATTCTTATTTGGTTTCAAGTTGATTCGATTTCGTTTCGTTAAAAATCAACATAATAAAGTAACTTTAGTAGTCGCATAATGCACTCTTCCTTTTATTAAAAATTTAAAAAGTACAGAACTTGAGTACATAAGTATACTTTTGTGCAAAGCAAATTTCAATTAAACAATAAATTTAAAATTAGGTTTATAATCAGACCTAGTACTCGAGTTCGTATTTAATTTAAAATTGATCGAATTTAATTTTTTTTCAGCAAATTAAAAATCAACGTAACAAAATAACTTTAGTAGTCGCATACTGTAGTTTTTCTTCTATTAAAAATTTTAAAGATCTAGATCTGAAGTACGTATGTACTCTTTTGTGCAAAGCTAATGTCATTAAAGCAACATCTTTAAAATTAAGTTTATAATCAAACCTAGAACTCGAGTTCGTATTTGGTTTGAAATTGATTGGATTTAATTTTTTTTCTGCAAATTAAAAATCAACGTAACAAAATAGCTTTAGCCGTTTCTTGTATTTACTATTTAGATACTATAGAATTTGAGTACGTAAATACTCAAATCTGTTTCTTGAATAGATTTTAGACTAAAATTAAGAAACTTTATGTATTATTCAAGTGAGTATCTTTAAACATAGAATCGATTTGACTGCTTCCGTTTTTTCTATATTTTATGGAAAGCAAATGTCAAGTAAGATTGAAAATTTGTTTGTTTTAAACTAACTAAAACTTACGTGGCGTTCCGTAGGACTGTAGCTTAAGTACTTGAGTCAAGTGAAACAACTCAATTCATAAGTATTTTGATTTCAACATTAAAGCACTAGCAATTATACAAACACAAAAACTAAGCAAAACTTTGAATTGGCCGTTGCTTTTTTTTACAAAAGCATTGAAGTTTGAACTTGAGTACGAAATTTTAAATAAAAATTAAAATAAGAATTTAAAATATTGGACCAAAATAATTGGTTTTTTAGTAAATTTAGAATGCAAGTACTTAAGTACGGTACTCTGAAACAAATGTAAAAACTGACGAAATATTTGTTCTTGACGCATAATTAGTAGGAGCGTGTGTTTAGTAATTACTTGTGTTAAATTAAACAGTTTGTTACTTAACATATCATTGAATGACATATGGTACATTCTAAATGTTTTATATTTCGTAAGTTTTATGGCACCCTCCGATCGCAAAGCTCTTAATATATTCCTCGCACCAAACTAATAATTATTAAAGTAGTTGTGAATTTTTGAAAAGTTTCTACGTCGTTAACATTTTACATAACCGGTTAAAGCGCGTTTTTATTCTATATTTTAAAAATTAAGTTAAGCTTTAGTGCTTTGAAAATATTTTATTATCGAGATCAAAAGCCAACGTATGAGCGTTACAATAAAATAAAACTTTTTGTAAAATATAAAGTAGAGACCGGCATTTGTCTAACACATTGTCTTCTTCCCGGTTCGTGCATTAGGTAGATTGGCCTTTATTTTGCTACAGGAATTTAGGACATAAATCCCACGTGTCGTTTGAATTTTTTATGTTCCTTTAGACGCGCGCTGTATAATCCCGCAATTTTTCTGACCCTTAACAATTTTAAAGCTGTTTCATTTATTGACACGATCCATAACCGTCGTGGATGTTGGTTTTCGGCTTTAAATCTTTGTTTAAAATTATTTTTACAGTTCCTCCAATAGCAAAGGTTCCCAATCAACTTGTAGGAACTCCATTAAACACAGACGTTCAACTTGAGTGTTATATCGAGGCGTACCCCTACACCATAAATTACTGGATGAAGAATAGAGAAATGCTTATGAATGGGTACGTAAAATTTATTATAATTAACACGTTTCTATGGATTCTCTTTCTGTTTAGAAAGAAACACTCCATCTCGGAAGAGCGTCAGGGATATCGCGTGTCGATGACGTTGATTATACGTAATGTGTTAAGAAGAGATATTGGAACGTACACTTGTGTTGCCACTAATTCTTTGGGGAAAGCCAATGGCACAATCAGACTATACGGTAAAGAATTTTTTATTTTTAATGTAAATTACGATGTAAAGACGAACGATTCTTCGCTCTATATTTCGTTACGCTTCGGTTGCATTTTTCAATTTGTTTCGTCGAGCGAGAAAATGTCAATCAATTTTCTTTTACAATATTGATTTTTTTTGTATATCATTCGGTCTTTTATGTTAAAATTTGTGAGAAACTGGGTCATCTATTGTAAACAATTATTTAGCGAGTAAATGGCTACTAAACCGTATATACATAAACATTACCGTTAGTAATCGCGACACTGATTAGTTACGGTTACAACAAAGGCGTGGCTTGAAACGAGAGTAAAGGTAGCGAACCAATCAAGAAATAATTCACAACCCGATTAAATTATAATTTAATTTGATGATTTTATATAACTATCTAAGTTTTAAGATTTGAAGAATTGTTTTAAATATTGAAATATAACTAGTACAAAAAACAAAAAGAAAACGTTAGTTTTCAACACGTTTAGTCAAAACACTCTTGCTCAGATGATCGTCGCCGTCGTGCATACAATCTGCATAAAAAAGGTACTTATACGTTTCAACAATGCTGCTAGCGCTAGTAGCATTAAAAACATCATTCTAAAATCCTGAAAATTAAAACAATAAATATATCAGCGTGGTACCATAACTAGACTGCAACAGTTACATTTGATGTTATGCCACAATGTGCGCAGTTTCCAAAACGTGCTGTCTTCTTAACGTTAACGAAAACAATAATAGAGAAAAAATCCAAAATTGCCAACGAAGCTTAAATTAAGCAAAATTTATATAAAGCAAAAAGCTATAACAAAATTTTTTAACATAACACATTAACCAAATCTTCTGTATTCATTGATGGTCGGTTTGATTGCCGTTTATTATCGGCAATTTCTCGTCCGTCCTTGAAAGTTCTTACTTACTTTAGCGTTTTGATAATTCTTATTACATTACAAAATAACAACGAAGAAACAAAACTACTGCATAAAGAAAAAAGATAATAAAGGCGCTATAACAAAATTCAAAAAAATTCGATAAAATCAAATAATAAAATAAGGAAATGTGAAAAATAAAAAAACAAAGTAATTTAATAAATTAAAGAAGATTCAGGCAATCTAAAAATGTTAAAAAAATTTAAGTCTATATAAACACGAAATTGTAAATAAATAAATAAAAGGAAAAAAACTAAAGCAATAAAGAGATGCGAAAAAGGAAAGATGGGGACGAAATGACAAAGTAAAAAAATAATGAATAATGGAAAGGAAAAAAACCAACAAAGAGGAATAAAGAAAAGAAACGAAGAAGCACCGGGGGAGATGACTAAGACTGAAAGTATTGTTTTAGCACGTAGCGGAAATAAAAAACAAGGAACAGGATTTTTGGGAGTACATCAGAAAACAGGATGTAGTGAGATTACAGGAGACGTGGATAGAAGAAAAACAATGGGAATGGTAGGAAAAACAGTTGCCGGGATAAATTTGAGTGGGTAGTCCAACATGCAAAAAGAGAGAAGACTAAGTAAAGAGAGAAAACAAAAATAAATGTATTCAGAAAAGAAGGAGGGAAAAGGAAAAAAAAGGAGTGGAAATAATGCGAAGAGGAAGTGTTACCGTTGCCTGGGTAAGGATTTAGCGAGCGGGATAGCGACGTTGGAGGTGGCGATGGTGGTGGCGGCGTTGGTGGTGGCGGCGTTGGTGGTGACCGGTAAACGCGACACGAAAATAATAGATCGGCGTGGTTTAAATAATATATTTAGAGAACTACTTATATACAATGAATATAATACATATGACATATATAACGCGGTTGAGGTTTTCTGTCGTTTGGTGGGCACCCAGACTCAGGTGTCCATTAATCGAAGGAGTCTTGCAAGCCAAACGACTATTGACTATTGCAGCTCCGTGGTTCGTTTATAAAGACTCAGTTATTGCCGGAGGCCACGAGATTGGATGTGGAGGGTGCAGCGTGGTAGGGATCCGGTAACAGTCCCCCCTGGTCAAGAGTGGTCTCCGGGTTGCCTGAGGCTGATAGTGGTTGAGCCGGGGCGGCTGGTGCTGATGGCGGTCGAGCCGGGGCGGCCCGCAAGTCGTGAACGTGAATTTTTGCCCATTCCAAGTTTGCCCGCTCGATCCAGTACGCATTCACTCCTGCTGATTGAATGATTTTGCATGGTCCGCTCCATTTTGCCGGAAATTTTCCTTTCCCTGATTCTTGGTGCGTTCTTTCCATTACCCAGTCTTCTTCTTTGTACTGCGTTTTCGGCGGCGTGTAGTCGGCATAACGGGATCTGTAACGATGCTGGTTTCGGTGGATTTTGGTGATGCGCTGTTGTGCTGGATCCTTCTGATATAACTGGATCCGTAAACCTTTTTTTATCTCTTGGTTCCTCCTTTCTACTGGGTTGGCCTGTGGGTGCCATATGGGTGTTGTCCAATGGTATGACCCCCACTTGCGAAGAGCCGCATCCCAGGCGACTGAAAAGAACTGGCCTCCGTTGTCGGTAAGGATGGCCTTAGGGTAGCCAAATCGCTGAAATACTTCCCGCTCAAGCACTTCGACGACGGCTGGGCTTGTGATCGTCTTCATCGGAAATGCTTCTACCCAGCGGCTGAATAAATCCGTTACTACAAGGATCAATTTCTGTGCGAGTTTTGTTGGCGTATATGGTCCCATCAGGTCAACGGACACTACCTCCCACGGCAGTGACGGGTCTATTGGCCGGTTAGCGGCGCGTTCTTGAAGCGGTCCTCTTTTTACGGCTGCGCAAACCCAGCATGATTTGACGTAGGTGAGGACGTCGTTTCGTATTCGTGGCCACCAGAACCTTTCGACGATTGCTCGAAGCGTCTCTTCTGCTCCTGGGTGTCCGGCGTAGCGACTGTCGTGGTATGCGTACATGACTCGCTCTCTTAACTCAGTGGGCACGAAGAGCGTAAGCATTTCTTCGGTCACGTGGTACAAGTAGCCCTCGTGTACCCTATATTCATTGTGTGTGTTGGCTTCGTCTTCGGGGCCGGGGCCGTTGGCTTGGACTCTTTCCCAGGCAGCAATGATCCGTTGGATTTCCGGTGAGGTTTGTTGCGTGTCTTGTATTTTGCGCACAAGATTAGAGACCGGAGTTAGCTGCATCACCATTGGTTTCTCTACGGCATTGCTGCTCGAAGACGGCGGCAACAACCGTTCCCAGTGAGTCTCGATGGATACTTCCGAAGTTAGGTTTCGGGAAGGGTGGTCCGGTAGCTCGTTCTTTTCTCCCGGGCAGTGTTCCACGTCAAAGTTAAATTCTTGGAGGAGCAGAGACCACCTCATTAGCTTGCTTTTGACTTCTTTAGCGCGATCAAGCCAGGTAAGCGCTCGACTGTCCGTCCTGAGAGTGAACCGCTTATCCTCTAGATACGGTCGGTACTTCTTTATGGCCCACACGGCTGCCAAACATTCTTGCTCGTTCACGTGGTATTTCTGTTCGGGTGGTCGTAATTTTGCGCTTGCATAACTGATGATTTTTTTCTGACCCTGGGGTTCTTGGTAGAAAACGGCGGCTATTCCTACCCCGCTGGCATCCGTTTGCAAGAAGAATGGCTCTTCGAAATCTGGTCGACTTAGTTCTAAGGGTTGTACAATGCTTTGTTTAATTTGTTGGAACGCTTCTTTGGCTTTTTCGTCCCAGCGGAATTTTTGCGACGGTTTTAACAAATCATGGAGTGGTGCTTGAAGCTGTGCACAGTTTGGTATGTAGTCGCGCAACCAGTTCGACAATCTTAGGAAGCGGCAAAGTTGCGTGCGATTAGTCGATCGTTCGGATGCCGCAATGGTTTTGACGTGTTCCGGTAATGGCACGTTTCCCGTGGAAGTGATAACGTGACCGAGGTATCTGATGCTATCGACCCCAAACTTGCATTTGTTTAGCGCTACTCTTAGCTGGTGTTGTTGTAGGCGTTCAAACGTTAATCGCAGGTGTTGTAAGTGTTCTTCCACCGAGTTCGAGTATACCACAATATCGTCTAAGTACACCAATAGAAATTTCTGCAAATATCCGGGAAACACTTCTTTGGTCATAAATTTCTGGAAGCTCGCCGGTGCGTTCTTAAGGCCAAAAGGCATCACCCGAAATTAGTAGGTGGCTCCGTCGGGAGTCGAGAAGGCGTATGGTCGTGATGATTCGTCCAAAGGCACCTGCCAGTACCCACTCTTCAGGTCAATAGTGGAAAATACCGTGGCGGTTCCAAGGTCGCGGAGCGTTTCATGTATTACCGGTAAGTTGGAAGTTTCATCATGGGTTAACTCATTTAGTTTCCGGTAATCTACACAGAATCTTGGCGTGCCATCTTTCTTGTCGACTACTACTATGGGTGGCGAGTAGTCAGAATGAGATGCTTCTATGATACCGGTCGCTAGCATGTTTTCTACTTCTCGGGTAAGAGGTTCAGAGCGGCTTCTAGTAATTTTGCTTTCTTAAGGAGTGCCAGCACGGAAGTGGGTGTCGTATCGATAAAATGTATTTGTAACGTCGGTAGAAGTTGCGTAATAAGAAGCGGAATATGTTTGCTTATCTCTATGTTTAGTCGATCGGCCAGTTTCTTTTTCTTTTGTAGAAATTCGGCTGCGCCTTCTGAGGTCGTTTGTTTTCTGCCGTAGAATTGTGCAGTCAGTTGACTTCTTATGGTAATGTTGTCGAATTCTTCTCGTAGCAGATCCGCGAATTCTTCAAACGTGTTTACAAAAGCTTCGTACGTTTTCCACCACTTGGCGGCGTTGTCTTCTAAACACTTGGCCGTGATTTCTAGTTGTGCCGTTGGATTCGCGATTTCGATGTTTTCGAAATGCTTTTGTAGAGCATCGATAAGTACTTCCGGGTTTTCAAGGGATTCGCCTTTGAATTGTGCTGGTTTCTCGTTATTAGCTAGCTTAGCCGTGATAAAGGCGAGTGCGCGTTTTGTATTTTCGTCGTTTTGTTGGGCGCGACTGGATGTATTGGACCCGGCATCCAGTCCGGAGGTATTTGTCGATCTTGTTTCAGGCACCTTGTGCTGCGGTTGCTCGTCGGTAGGTCGTCGTGGGTTGGAAGCGCGTTGCTTTCTAGTGAGCCCCACGTGCTGGGCGCCAATTGTTACCGTTGCCTGGGTAAGGATTTAGCGAGCGGGGTGGCGACGTTGGAGGTGGCGATGGTGGTGGCGGCGTTGGTGGTGGCGGCGTTGGTAGTGACCGGTAAACGCGACACGAAAATAATAGATCGGCCACGAGATTGGATGTGGAGGGTGCAGCGTGGTAGGGGTCGGGTAACAGAAGTGCAGCAGGTAAAAGAATTTATATACCTGAGTGCAACGTTTTTTTCGGAAAACATACAAAGTGCAACAGTTACCAACTGTAAAATATCAAAAATAAGTGCTATAAATATAATACAATGTGTATCAACAATTAATGTAAACTAAAGCAAAATAGAAAAGCGTGTAATTTTCCTTTTTGTAGCGGTCGTATATGGCTTAATTCGTCGCTCGCATTATAATTGTCGTCATTGTAACACTCGAGAAATCATTCTCAAATTTGAAAACTTTCGCGAAGTTTTTTGTACATTTCGAGAACGTTCACCGAAAGATATAGAAAATTCTCGAACGTTTGACCAAAATGTATAAATAAGACACAAACAAATCATAGGTCAGTTATTCCAACAATTCGAAGACGGCAGTGTTAAGAAGATTATTCAAGTTTAAATAAATAAATGATTAACGCGTGTGGTCGAGATAAATCTGCGGAGTATAACCTTGTACGTGACTTTAAAGTAAACAATAAGTGTTAAACTAAAGTTATCCGCGGACTTTATCTTTGTGTGATAGTTTTATATATAAATTAGTGTAAGTGTTTTTTATTAAATATCCTTAGATTTAATTAATTCGGTTAGTTATAAACGTGTACATATTTTTAGTTCAAATAAATTAGTTTTAATAATAAACGTTACAATACTATTAATACTTTGTTTTTTTTCTAATTTGTGTTTCTTTTTTTATTTAATTTTGTTTATTTTATTGGCTCAGTTTTAATTAAACAATAAAAACCAAAGTATTTACGAATTGCGTCAACGAATGCAATTCGTTAATAGATAATTAAAATTTACGAACGATTATACAAAATTGAAAATCGAAATCCAGGCAGAGGTCTTATTAAATCGTGTAATTTTCAAATCACGTTCCATTATTATAGTAATAATGTTTGTGTTAGAGTAATTTGTTTGAGTTACATCGGGTATTGTTCGTATAACCCAAAGATAAAATTAACGGTTACCTTTCCTTGCGACGTAATGACTTAATGCTTTAAGGTTTTTGTCGTGTACCTTTTCGTTCAGTGCATATTCAGCACCTTATTAATAAGTATTTACTTTGAAATTTCAAGTGTAATTTTTTTTTACAGAAATTAAGCTTCAGACGAAAGCTCCTACGACGACAACTACTGTAGAAGTTAAAACGACAGGTGAGTTAACAGTCCTGTGTGTGGCGTTGGTCCTTCAAATCTGTCAAAAAAACCTAAAATTTTTGTTTTTTTTATTAATTTATTAATACACACCAAAAATATAAACAAAAGTTTTTAAAAAAACGTATTTGCGTTTTTTTCATAATTTATACTGTAACATGTGTAGTTGATTTTTGTGTGTTTTTTTAAATTAATTGACCGTTTTCTTTACCAGTCTTTTCTTTGTTTACCCTTATTTTTAAATTTTTTATTTGTTTATTGTTCTTTTGTGCAAGTGGTTGAAACAAACGCACTAGAAAACAATATAGAAACGTCAACAACAATAGAGTTTGTGGAAAAAACGACGAGAGAGAACAACAACGATGGGCAAACAACATCAAAAGTGAGTCTATCATAAAGAAAAAAAAATTGAAAAAACCGTAACTATCTTATCTTTGCGACTGGTAATAGAATAGAACAGAGCTGTGGTAAAACAAATAACAGAACTAAAAATACAGTTTCATAATTTCCATTAAAAGAAGAACAAAACTTTAGAGTAGTAATTGAAAACTTCCATTACTCTATAAATAAGAGTGAATTCAAAACTAAAATTTAAAGTCAAAGACAGTTACAAACATATCTACCACTAAACATAGAACCATCAAACTACTCTTGATTTTTTGGTAAATTTAGTTTCCAGCAATTCTAACAGAAAAACTATGAAATTAAACATTTACTTAACACAAAGTTATGTTCACGCAAAAAAATTTGGACTTATCAAAGTATGTGAAATGCTGAGCAAATCATTAAACATAAACGTTGCTACAAGCATATAGGTCTTACGAACCTTGCACGGCCAACTCACATAGTCGGAGATAGGAGAGGTTCAAGTGAATAATAATTAAAGGCGCCAGATCTTTTATAATTAACACTTCTGCCTCGATCAAGACAGACGGTCCAAGCTTGTAATGAAGTTTAAGGTTCGTAAAGTTGGAGGGAACGCAGAAAGAAAGCAAATCGTTAACAACAATTGCACTTTAATTACTCTTGAAGAATAAATAGATTAAAATTTGAATCAATAACAATTATAAGATAAGTGGATAGCATAACAATGAATAATTTTGGTCCGAGTACAAATATATGTAGTTAGTAAAATAACAGAAGTATCGGCAACTTACACTACACTTAAAGCAAAAGTGTAACCATCAGAACATATAAAAAATTTTCGTCAGTAAATTATATTAATAATAGTAATAATATTGACAGTTGACGTAATCAGCATGCGATAGTACTTAAACTAATTGAGTAACAATAATAAGAAGCAAATCAAATCGGACGTTTCCACGCGATTAGTAATGAAACGTCCGAGAAATTACTTGCAAATGCAAGAGCCTTCTAGAACTGTTATCTAGTTTCTAGAAAATATAGCGAAAAGTGAGGAACGATCGAGAAGAATTCGCTGATGTCTATAAAAGCCGAAGATGGAAATCGTAGGTCAGTTATTGCTGGAATGTGAAAGCATGCAGTATTAAGAAGGTTATCAAGTTGAAATAAATACGTATCACGCGCGGCGTTTTAAATAAATAACAGTGTACACCGAATCGAGTGAACGTGACTATCAGCTGTGAAATCTGAGAACGTTATCTTATCTTAAGTGATATAAATTATAGTGTAAGTGTTTTTATTAAATATTATTATTAGATTTTAGTAGTTCGGTCAATTTAAAAGTGTACATATTTCTAGAATAAGTAAACGTAGTTTTAATCGTTTAAATAAATTAGTTTTTAATAAATAAATTCGTAACATTTGGTGTAAGGTGTGGAGTTCGCAATCTAATATCGCTTCCGTTATAAAAACATTCATCGCGTAAATATCTGTTAAGATTCGCGATAAGCGTGTTTATTTATAAAGTTAATATAGTGTTTAATAAACTTTTTCTTTTAACAAGAGCGTGATCGCGATTAAATTCGTTTCCGGACACTAGTGGTTTAATATTAATAAGTGGATAGTTATTAAATTTTGTGTTATACAAAAACTGCATTTTAAAAAGTAGTGTATTTAAAAACTTTATATTCGTGTTATATTTAAATTTATGCCGGTGACGCGTTCGCAAACAGTTAAAATGGATGCAAAGCTATTTGAATTTCTTGAATCAATCAAAAATGGTCAGGAATCGATGAATAGAAAAATGGAAGAAAATTCTCAGAAGATGGAAGAAAATTCTAGAAAAATGGAAGAAAATTCACAGAAAATTGAAGAAAAACTCTCCGAACATTCTCAAAAAATGGAAGAAAATTCTAGAAGTTTAAAAGAAGAAATACGAACGAGCATAGAAAATCAAATTAAAATTGTTCAAGAGGAAACCCAAGCAGACATGTTAAACTTAAAAGAAGAAATTTGCGATTCTGTGAATGACATGATAGAAGAGAAGTTAAATGAAACTTCAAGAACCATAGAAGACAAGATAGAGAAAAAATTTAGAGAAAGAATACAACTGCTTGAAGAAAGAATGACCCAAATGAATTGTCACGGGGAAGGAAGCGTCACGAGTGAAGATTTAATAATGAACCATCGAGAAGAAAACACTCACAAGTTCAAAGTTGTACCACCGAATTTTGATGGTAAAGTTCCATGGTCAACCTACTACAAGCAGTTTGAAGCCGCAGCTACTGCTAATGGTTGGAGCAACAAGCAGAAAGCGACGTCTTTAATAGTGTCCTTACGTGGAGAAGCGCTTGGAATTTTACAAACTATTCCGGACCACCTGCAAGAAAATTACGAACTCTTAATATCACGATTAGAAATGAGATATGGGGATGCTCATCTTCAACAAGTATATCAGGCTCAAATTAAAAGTCGGGTTCAAAAAGCTGCCGAAAGTCTTCAAGAGTTTGAGGCTGACATCGCCAGACTAACACGGCTTGCGTATCCTACAGCGCCAGATACCTTCCTGGAGCAGTTAGCTATTCAAACTTTCGTAGATGGCCTCCGAGACAGCGAAACACAGCAGACTCTCCGGTTAGCTCGACCGAAGACATTGGATGACGCTTTGGTGCATGCTTTGGAGTTTGAAGCAGCAAAACAAGCATCGCAACGAGGTGGTCATAGACTCTGCTGTGCTACAAAAGTACCCGCGCAGACACTGGAAAGCATCGAGGAGATAGCGCGACGAATACTTCGGGAAAGAGGAGTGACAGCTTTGAACTGCGATGAAATAGGCCATGTACGACGGCATCGTACCAAACCTAAGAAGAGGACTAGAAGAGCCCTCGAAAATTTGGAACGAGGCGAGCGAAAGAAACAAAAAGTAATCTCATCTAGTCAAACTCCGGAGGTTACAATCCAAATGGCATCGCCTAGAGAGCAATTGCATAGCATTTATCTCGATGGCAAGATCAATGGGAGAAGCGTTCAGTTACTGGTTGACACGGAGCGACGAAGACCGTCATTCGTCCTGACATCTTATTGGAAAACGAGAAGACATCACCAGTAACAGTACGACTTCGAACAGCGACGGGCGACGAAATACCTACTCACGGACAAGTCAAAGTAACCATTGGTTTGGGAAATGGAGTACTCGACCATCAAGTACTGGTAGCCGACATCACGGAAGAAGTTATCCTGGGAATGGACGTGATAAAGAAGTATGGGTTCCATTTGGATATGAAGAACGATGTCCTGAAGATCGACAATGAAGAAATTCCTTTTCATTCGTCAGAGAAGGCAGCCGTGCGAGTCTTATTGAGTGAAGACGTGACTCTGCCTGCAAGGACTGAAAGTGTGGTGATGGCACGCCTGGATGGAAGTCTCCGGGAAGGCTACATTCGCGCGATTGAACCAATGGAGGGCGGCTTAGTTGAAAAGGGACTACTCGTTGGCAGAACTTTAGTACGAGTAAAGAAGACGATGCCAGTAAGGATCTTAAACATCAACTCAGATCCTGTAACGCTGAAAAAGAAGACCGTGGTAGGCCAATGCACGCCAGTATCACAAATTGTGAGATGCGTGAAGTCGAACGAAGATACGTCGCCGAAGAAGTGTCCACAACGTCTATTGGACATTCTTACCACCAAATGCGAAAACCTCAGCCAAGACCAGCTGGCTAAAGTTAAAGTGTTGATCCAAGAGTACCAAGATGTGTTCGCGCTGGAGAGTGGCTCCAAAGGAAGAACTAACGTGGTGAAACATAAAATTAATACCGGAGACGCTCGGCCGATACGACAACATCCACGCAGACTTCCTTTGGCGAAAAGAGAAGAAGCCGAACAAATAATTACGGATATGGAGAGAGAAGGCGTGATTGAACCTTCAAGTAGTCCATGGGCATCCCCAGTGGTACTCGTGAAGAAGAAGGATGGATCAACGAGGTTTTGCGTAGACTACAGGCAGCTAAACGACGTGACCAAAAAGGACAGCTACCCTTTACCCAGAATTGACGACACGCTAGACACCCTGTCAGGATCCCAGTGGTTTTCTACGTTAGATTTAAAGAGTGGATACTGGCAGGTAGAATTAGAACCCAAGGATCGTGAAAAAACAGCTTTTACGATCGGAACTGGTTTGTGGCAGTTCACTGTAATGCCCTTCGGCCTGTGTAACGCTCCTGCAACGTTCGAGCGTTTGATGGAGACCATCTTGCGCGGATTGTCTTGGAAGACGTGCTTGGTTTACCTGGACGACGTGATCGTGGTTGGAAGGTCGTTTGAAGAGCACTTGAACAACTTGAAGGAAGTGTTCCAGCGATTACGTGGGGCTAACCTCAAACTGAGCCCAAAGAAGTGCCACGTATTTAAGAAGGAAGTCCAATACCTTGGCCACGTCGTATCTAGAGATGGAGTAAGGGCTGACCCAGACAAAATCCGAGCAGTGCAAGCATGGCCAAGACCAATCGGCAAACATCAGGTCCGAAGTTTCCTTGGGTTGTGCACTTATTATAGAAGATTTGTACCCGGATTTGCCAATATTGCCAAACCATTAACAAAATTAACTGAAGAAAAAGCAGAGTTTAGATGGAATGAAGACTGCGAAAGTTCTTTTAATCAACTAAAACAAGCCCTAGTCACTTCGCCGATTTTGAGTTATCCAAGAGAAGATGGAAAGTTTGTTTTGGATACCGACGCAAGCAATCTGGCCATAGGCGCGGTCCTTTCGCAGATTCAAGATGGACAAGAAAAGGTTATCGCGTATTTTAGCAAGGTTTTGTCCAGGCCAGAAAGGAATTATTGCGTCACTAGGAGGGAGCTGTTAGCAGTCGTTAAGTCCATCGAACATTTCTACAAGTATTTGTATGGACGAAAGTTTTTACTGAGAACAGACCGCGCCGCTTTAAAATGGCTTCTGCAGTTCCGTAACCCAGAAGGACAAGTGGCAAGATGGATCGAGAGACTACAAGAGTATGACTATGACACAGAACACCGTGCCGGAAGCAGTCATCGAAACGCTGATGCCTTGTCCAGAAGACCATGTCCGGCGGACTGCAGCCATTGTTCGCGACTGGAAGAAAAAGTCGAATGTCTCCGGAGAACTGCTATGGTTGATGATGAGTGGGAACCTGAGCAGTTACGTCGCGAACAAGAAGACGATCCTGAAATAAGACTACTCCTGGACTGGAAAGAAAGCGGCCGGCGACCAACCTGGGAAGAAGTGAGTGCTTTGGGCAAAAATATCAAAGCGTACTGGGCGCAGTGGGACTCCTTGATAGTAGAAGACGGTCTTCTTAAGCGATACCTAGAAAGTGCCGAGGGCACGGGAAACAGACTACAGCTGGTAGTGCCGAAGAGCAGGGTGACCGAAGTGTTGAAGCATCTCCACGATGGGACATCAGGAGGACACTTTGGCATTAAGAAGACGTTGGGTAAAGTGCGAGAACGATTCTACTGGATGAACTGCAAAGAGGACGTCATGAAATGGTGCCGTAAATGCATAGTCTGCGCTTCAGGAAATGGTCCAGCGAGAAAGCGCAAAGCACCCATGAAACAATACAACGTAGGAAGCCCTTTGGAAAGAGTAGCGATTGACATCGCAGGGCCGTTCCCAGAATCCGATTCGGGAAATAAATACATCTTGGTGGCGATGGATTATTTCACGAAATGGACGGAGGCTTACGCCATACCCAATCAGGAAGCAGCTACAGTCGCAGACGTATTAGTAAAGGAGTTTTTCTGCCGGTTTGGAGTTCCGTTGGAATTACACTCCGATCAAGGCCGCAATTTTGAGTCTGGGCTGTTTCAAGAAGTTTGCCGACTGTTAGGAATTAAAAGACTAGGACAACGCCTCTCCATCCTCAGTCTGATGGCATGGTTGAACGGATGAATCGAACAATGGGCAAGTACTTAGCCAAGGTAGTGTCCGAACACCAAAGAGACTGGGATCAGTACTTGCACCTCTTCTTAATGGCGTACCGATCATCCGTTCACGAAAGCACAGGCCAAACACCATCCTGTGTCATGCTCGGTCGTGAGATAAGATTACCATGCGATCTTCAATTTGGACGAAGACCGGAAGAAGAAGTCGCTGGAGAAGATTACGTCAGCAAGCTGGCAAAGAGGCTAGATGAAGTACATGAAGAGGTTCGTAAAAACACACAAATTGCCAGCGACAGGATGAAAACAAGATATGACGTCAAGGCGCAAAATGGTGGGTTTCAACCTGGCGATATGGTTTGGTTGTATAACCCTCAAAGGAGACGTGGTTTGTCGCCGAAGCTGCAAAGGCAATGGGAGGGCCCCTATGAAGTCGTGCAGCGTATTAACGACGTTATATACCGCATCCGAAAACCGCCCAGAAGCAAGCCTAAAAGTGGTCCACGTCGATCGTCTAGCCCCGTTTGCTGGCGATAACCACAATCCGCAAGTTCAGGTCCGAACCAGAGTAATAAGTAGCAGAACCAGGAATCCAATCGAAGAAATGGAGTTCGAAAAGTTTATGAACTTATACGGAGGTTCTGGAAAAGCTAGGTTCGGAGTTACCACCGAGGAACAACAAGACCTGTTCCAGACACAAAAGATTACGCCATCGCACATTGCGTGAGCGAGGAGCTTGACATGTCCAAAGGGGTTGCAGTCGTGTTTAAAAAGAAATTTGGACAGCTAGATGAATTACGAAGACAGCAACCGGCAGTCGGAAAGGTTTTAGGACTACGTGGTGACGGACGCTTCGTTTTCTATCTGGTCACCAAGAAATACTCACGTGTCAAGCCGTTATACAAAGATCTGTGGCAAACATTATGGAGTCTCAAGAGACAAATGGAGTTCCATCATGTTAAGAAATTGGCAGTACCCAAGCTTGGTTGTGGCTTAGACCAATTGAATTGGAGGACAGTTCGAAACATGTTGGAGGTCGTCTTCCGAGGAACAGGCGTTCAAGTGTTGGTCTGTAGGTACGAACCGAGGAGAGTATTGGGTCAGGAAAAGTCCATTGACTGTTACTTTTATGGTCAAGGAAGTTGCCGAAATGGAGGAAGCTGCCGCTATCGCCACGATCCCTTTTACCGGTGTCGCATCCAGTCTCCTGTTCTGGGACAGAACAGTCCTAAGAAGGGGGCAGTGAAACGTCCGAGAAATTACTTGCAAATGCAAGAGCCTTCTAGAACTGTTATCTAGTTTCTAGAAAATATAGCGAAAAGTGAGGAACGATCGAGAAGAATTCGCTGATGTCTATAAAAGCCGAAGATGGAAATCGTAGGTCGGTTATTGCTGGAATGTGAAAGCATGCAGTATTAAGAAGGTTATCAAGTTGAAATAAATACGTATCACGCGCGGCGTTTTAAATAAATAACAGTGTACACCGAATCGAGTGAACGTGACTATCAGCTGTGAAATCCGAGAACGTTATCTTATCTTAAGTGATATAAATTATAGTGTAAGTGTTTTTATTAAATATTATTATTAGATTTTAGTAGTTCGGTCAATTTAAAAGTGTACATATTTCTAGAATAAGTAAACGTAGTTTTAATCGTTTAAATAAATTAGTTTTTAATAAATAAATTCGTAACAGTAAATATGATTATGAGTAGCACCGTAGCGACAGCGAATAATTAAAATCAAAAATTGAGTTACCAAGATTCAGGTGTACCTTCAGAAAACGTTTTCCTACTAACTTCCTGTAATTAAACTTCCTGAAAATAATTATGTCTACCTGGCGACTCACAAACTACAACAGGTAATAGAAACATTTAAAAGAAAGTAATAGAACCGAAACTTATCGTATGCTGTTACACTGTCTTTTCGTCTACGATGGTATTAATTTATTGCCTCCGAAGAGAAATTCAATTGTGTCCGGTACTTAGGCTCTTCTGAACAAGAAGAAGAAATAATTAACGGTATTAATTGCCTCCGCATAGAAATTCTGCCCTTGTATCGCAGCGTTCTTAGGTCTACAGCTTCCGATTATAATTTCCCTTGTAGATTTTAAACTCAGACACCCATACTTAGGAGGTAGCACATGGCGCCTGCGTGGATAAAATTAGTTAATTAAGAATACTTTTATTACCCAACGTGTCACAACACGTGGATGTTTTAAGAAAACGATTTTTAATTCACGCAGATATATGTTATATCGTGAACGATGTTATAGTCAAAATGACAGTCCATCGTCTTCTCCATACGAAGAGACCAACGAGCCCGATAGATGGCGTCGAGAAATAGAAAAGTAATTTTTTAATTAAACCAATATACAGGGTAGTGCATTATTTAAATTTATGCACGTAACAACGTGTAATAAATTGAAGGACACTTAACCAAAGTGCGTTTTATGCAATAGCTTACATTACCTACTACTATACCACCAAGATTTAAAGTAACAGTAAAAAACATTACCACAAATTGTAGCAAACGGACATCAACTTCCTTTACACCAAAATACATCACAATCGTCAAACATTGACAAACAACCATAATTAAACTAGAAATGAATAAAAAAACAATGCTAAATGTCTTTACAGCTATCATTTCTAAATTAACAATGTCCAAATACTTAAAATTGCAGAACGAAATGCCAATAGATTGTCACTAACATTTTTGTTACAACAGGTCTTGTTAGTAACAACCACGTTATCACGGCTAACTGCGATGACGGAGAGTACTTCACTTTGTAGTACGGAAAAAAATTTAGGATAAAAGTAAACAATCATCACCGAGAAAACGTACAATTTTGTGATAAATATTTTCTCAATCGATAATAAGATAATATTTTGGTTTCATCAACAAAACAAACAACAAAAACAAAACATAGTAATAGGCCAAGATACTACATAAAGAAATAAGTCGCGAACAAAACTTTACTTCTCGTCTAGCGAGACATGATCACTAATTGAATATAAAACGAAAGATTTACCCGTTGTTTTTTAATAGGTACATTAGCTGCCAAAAATTTTTAGTACCGTAAAGTTAGTCTCGATATTTCCGAAGAGTGTAAGCTTAGATTCGATGAATTAGTGTTAGGCCTTAAATGCGAAGAATTACTAAGGTCCTTAAATTGTCAACGTAACGTATAATGTACACATTTACAAGTAGCTGAGGATTGAATTATAAATCCGGCTAAAAGTAAATTATTATTAAAGACTAACGGTAGCTGAGGGCTTAATACAAGTAGTAACGCAAAACAAAACTAACATTCTTCTAGGCTTAGTAAATAATACAAAAGTAAATAATTTTATTTTTGAGGCTTTTGCGGCCATGATTTTTTAACAAATAATTATTTTCGGGTTTTGAACCGCGTTCTATATTTACACTTCAAAAAATTTATAAAACTTAGAAAACTTACAAACTTTGAAAAATTTACAATGCTTGACGTTTCGACAGTCATATCGGTGACTTCTTTAGAAAATACTGAAACTGAAGATATAGGATCCTGACAATCCTTTATATTACGCCGTTCGAGTCAATGGGTCGTGACGGTTCCGTTTCATTAGTTTTCCGGATCATGTTTTTCCATATTGGCGCTAGATCGATTCCATTATCCCTATTAAAATTGTCGTACTTCTGAATTTCAATGGCTTCCTTGTATAGTCTAGGCCAGAAGTTTTGGGATTTAGCCACCATTATTACCTCTTCAAATTTTATCGTGTGAGCGGTGTCTAAAAAGTGTTTCGCAACAGCAGATCTTGTGTTATGTTTCTTTGTATCCGCCTTATGTTTTTTTAATATGGTAGCTATGTTGCGTCCCGTTTGTCCTATGTAAGCCAGCCCACACAAACAAGGGATGTGGTATACCCCTGGTTCCTGGAGTGATGCTTTTGTTTCTTTTGATTTTCACTTTGATATTTTTTCCTCTAAGTATCCTGGCTATTTTATCCGTGCAGCCTTTTATGTAAGGAAGGAAGGAAATTGCCACGGGTTCCTCCTTCTTTGGTTTTTCCTTACTGTGCTACTTCTGCTTTTCTAAAACCGTTATTTATTAAACCGTTTGTTAGGTGACCTAGCCCGGTCTTTAACGTGTTCGGTTCACTGATCGCCTTGGCCCTGTGTACTAAAGTTTTTAGAACTGCCAACTTCTGAGCTGGATGATGATGTGATTCGGCGTTGAGGTATCTGTCAGTATGTGTCGGTTTTCTATATAGTTGATGTCCCAATTTGTTGTCCATATTTCGAGTGACTAGTACGTCCAAGAACGGAATTCTTCTGTTTGTTTTCTTTTCCATGGTGAATTTGATATTGAAATCTAACTGGTTGATGTGATCCAGAAAGTTGTGTAGTGTTTCTGTTCCATGAGACCAAATTACAAATGTATCGTCCACATAACGTAAGCAGCATTTTGGTTTGAGGGTAACGGTTTCTAATGCTCTTTCTTCCAAATCTTCCATAAATATATTGGCGATGACTCGAGAAAGTGGTGATCCCATGGCTGCCCCTTCAATTTTTCGTATACAATATTGTTAAATAAGAAGTACGTGGACTTTAAGCATAGCTCAATTAGTCCGTTAAGCTCCTTATCCAAATCCGCTTTTTGTAATTTGGTCTTGATGATCTCCAGTGCTGTTTGTAGTGACACTTTTGTGAAGAGAGATGTCACATCAAAACTGATTAAAATGTCTTCTGGTTCCAATTTAATTTCTTTAATTCTTGAGACGAAGTGCTGGGAATTCTTTACGTAATGGATGCTTTTTACCGTAAGCGGTTGTAAAATAGCACTCACATGCGGTACCCCTGGTTTGTGGATTTTTGGAAGGCCGTAAAGGTGCGGGATCCTGGTGTCTGTAGGAATTAGTCGTCTTTTTTGATGTTCCGGAATTGTGCTTGCGGATTTTACAGCGGCCGAAATCTTTCTCTCCAGGGGTTTTTTTTTCAAAAAAACTACTAGCTCCTACAGACACCAAGATGCTGGCTTACATAGGACACACAGGACGCAACATAGCTACCAGATTAAAAGAACATAAGGCGGATACAAAGAAACATAACACAAGATCTGCTGTTGCGGAACACTTTTTAGACACCGGACACACGATAAAATTTAAAGAGGCAACAATGTTGGCTAAATCCCGAAACTTCTGGCCTAGACTATACAAGGAAGCCATTAAAATCCAGACGTACGACAATTTTAATAGGGATAATGGAATCGAGATAGCGCCAATATGGAAAAACATGTTCCGGAAAACTAATGAATCGGAACCGTCACGAACCATTGACCCGAACGGCGTAATATAAAGACTTGTCAGGATCTTATATCTTCAGTTTTAGTTTTTTCTGAAGAAGACATGAATGTCGAAACGTCAAACATTGTAAATTTTGTAAAGTTTGTAAGTTTTCGAAGTTTTATAAATTTTGTGAAAAGTGTAAATATAGAACGCGATTCAAAACCAGAAAATCATTATTTGTTAAAAGTAAATAAATTATGTAACACTGTTACAAAAAAGATAATACAAATTAGACGTTGCAGCGTAGGACAAGCAAACCATATTTATAAACAGTATTTTACAGGTAAACACAACTGTTCAAAACTCAAATCGAGCCAAACCCCATTTCTGTAAAATGCTACTTCCACCTCTTAGTAGCTGGGTTAAAAAGAAGACCTCCAATTTTTGCTAAATTTGCTATAAGGAAGTTAACAAAAACTAAATGGCGTACATCACCATACGTGTGAAGATTCAATAGATTAAGAATCGCCTTTTTTTCTGAAATACACGTAGAAAATCTATTTTTTGAAAAAATCGCTAAAAGCGTAATACGACTAACGAAGATAAAAAATTAAATTGAACGCACAAGGTTTCTATCAAAATCTCACTGCGACTTTTGACAAAAAAAGATGAAACAAAAAATTTCCACAGTGGATATCAAATTAAACCGAAATATTACGGCAAATTACGCGCAAGCTAGCAGTGCCTTACTAGAAATTTTATTAAAATACCAAAATGTAGAACGTTAATACTAATGACACGTAACAAACTTATTAATACTACGCTTTAGAATTAAGAGCATTTCTCACTAATCATGATTTAGATGTATTCTTAACTATAATATTTAATACTCAACACATAGAAATACGGCAGTATTTTTTTTAACAAAATTATCCAGCATTATTCAACAAATAAGTATAATCATCCAAAGTTACAGATGCATTAGTAGATGACTGGATAAAGTTCATCACAATCACAGCATTGTATAGCTATTTAAAACACAAAATAAAAACATACGATTACACCCAGTTTTTCAAAACGCACTTTATTGACGGCGAAAATTACAACGCTAACCATCAGAAAAGAAGTGTTTGAGCAACTACTACCAAAAACAAAGAACTACTAAAACTATTTACTACCAACAATTTTAACCATTTCATTACCATGCAGCTCACAAACTGGCTCACAGATAGTATAAAAATCCTAGATCTGTTTGAGTTTCGTATTATCACTTTAGCGGACTAACATCGGAAAAAAGACTTACGAAAGTGGGCGAAACGTTGGCAGCTTCGGTTGCAACTATGACACGGTCCAAACCCGGAAGACATTCTAATGTTAACGATAGATATATCCAATTTCACATAAACACCAAACTACTCGGAAATACCAGAAACAGCCAACCATTCTGGAAATTGTACAAATTCGATGAGGAAAGATTTTGAGAAACCTTTGAGATAGTAACTGAAGATTAAGGAGTAGTAACTCCGAGGAAGAAGGGCATCATTATAAACAAAGCATGTGGCGCCAGCATACCCAGAGCAAAAATGGCCGAACTAGCAGTAGCATATTTTGGTAAAGCAAAGAACTGGTCAAATTCAGAAAACGTATTGCGGTTATGAAAAATAAGAGGCAGAACACAAAATTTATACCAGACACACAGCGGTACGGAAAAATAAAAGCTAAATTTAGAAAATCAATCTTGATAACGAAAAACCGTGTTTGAATAGAGCTATGTAAAAACATAGAAAGTGAGCCGTGAGGTAGAGGATACCAAATCGCTACAAAAAGACTTAAATTTGATCGACTTAACTCAAGATTGAATTAGAACTTATAGAAGAAATGGCTAACAACTTATTCCCAGGTAAGCCAAAATGTGTTAAGTCTCCAACGGATACTCTTCGCCACTTCCATTGTACAAAGTTGTGGAAACGGCGAGAAGAATTCACAACCTCCGAAAGCGATAACGGTGATTGCCAGAAAATACTCTGATAAGCTGGAACTTCTAGTAAACGCGCTCTTATTAAAGCAAGATTTTCTTGAAAAGTTGAAAAAACCTAATTTGATGCCATTGTGCCTGGTGATACTTGCCAGGTTACAAACCAACATTGCCAAACTAAGTGGTATGTCCGATAAACAGTTTGCCTTTAACAGAAGCAGATTAGCAATGAATGTCTTAGAGTCGGTTAATCAATAGGCGACAAAAGTTAGAAAAGGCACCAAGAAAACAAGGAAACTATGCGCTATGGTAACCCTGAGCGTAAAAATACGTTCAATTTGTTGGTGTGAACAGTCATCATAGACGCGTTTCTAACCAAAAAAATTGAAAGTTACCTAATCAATCTGATAAGTAGCTATTTCAAAAACAGAAAACTAGTGCTACGGATTACAAAAGGCACTAAAAAATCTAAGTAAAGTGTGAAGCTCTTCAAGGCTTAGTGCTAGAGCTGACACTGTGGAACAGCGCATTTCACAAAATACTTAACCTCAATCTGAAAGGAAAAGCTCATGTAGTGGCGTTTGTCAATGACATCACTATGTAAACTAGTGCTAGAAAAGAAAACGAACTTGTGGTGAAGATTATCCGTGCTCTACTCACGTTAGATAACTGGTTGAAATTAAAAGAGTTAGAACGGGAACCTAAAAAAACGAAAGCCATTATCTCTCGAATAGAAAAAAAATTGATGCTATCGAATTTAAGCTACAAGATTTCCTTGTCGCACTTGGTAAGCACTTGAAATATTTTGGGGTTTACATAGATTAGCGCATTAACTATGTTCATCATGCGATAATGACCGCAACCAAAACCACGAAAACGCCGTCGGTTATAGCACGGTTTAAGCCTAACATGTAAAGACCGTTAATGATAGAGAGGAGACTAATATTGACTGATGTCACCTTTACGGTCATTTACGCGACCCCAATGTAGGCAGGAGCGATGAAGATGCGCAAGTACCAGGGTGCAAAGAAAATCTTGTGTACGCATAATTTTGGCGTATAGCTGCATACTGGGTTATCTTTATAAAAGTTAATTTTGTTCATCAATTTCTTGAAAGCTTCAATGCCTGCCAGAAAACTGACTACTTGCTTGATATGAGTTTTGTTCAGTCTTAGCAATGTGAGTTTTTAGCAATATTTTGCAATGTGTTGCTTTATTGCAGTTTTCCCAATTCGGCAAATAGGTGGCATTAACCCATTTAATGATGGCTGAGTAAGCTTAATTTTTTTTTGTACGTTCAGACTAAGTTTTGAACCTGTTATTGCTTTTTATTTCTTTCTATACCAAGGTGACTTGGAATCCAACTGTGTTCTTTTCACCTAATATTTGAAGTTTGAGTTTACATTTATTGACTAGTCTCGACAAGGTACTTAATGCGTTCAACGTTTTTAGTTCTGCCTGAATGTCTGTGAGAATGTATATATTTCGGTTATACAATTTCTTTTCTATACAGACGTTTAAGCATAAGCTAATAGTTTGCAGTTTGGTCTGAAATATGTTGAATAGTTTTTTACGCTTTTTTTAACTGTTTGTTGGTTTTAGAATTGTTGCTATATACTCCAAAATCTAGACTCCCTTCAAGTTTAGATCCATCCGTCTAAAACCAAAGTGAACTGTATAGTTCTGTTTTAAAGTCAAAGACTTTGTTGATTTGTTACGTGTTAGATTTTGGGTCACTAAATAATTATGCCGTATGAGATCATTGGCTATAGCTTTGTACAGCGAGAGAGTTAGTTCCGATTTGAGCCCCCACTTACTGCCTATGGCTCTTTTCCCAATAACTAATGCTCGTATACTGACTGTTTGGTTAGGATATGAGTTCCATGTCAACTTAAAGTTGATAGTTCTAAGTACTTACCCTCACCCTTTTAGTTGAGCTTTAACTCTTCTTCTTCTTCTTTTTCTCATTTGTTTTTGCCTTTTTAGGCGTCGGATTGTGGGTCACGGTGTTCTTTAACCCCATTTCTTCCATGCTTTTCTATCTCTTGCTAAAGTTTTCATCTCTTCCTTTGTTCCATTTTTTTTCTTCTTCTATCTGGTCTAGCCATTTTCTTCTTGGTCTTCCTCTATTTCTGTTTCTTGGTTTTTCTCCTTTCATTATTCTTTTCGCCAGTCGATCGTTATTCATTTTCATGATATATCCGTACCATAGTAGACTTTTTTCTTTAATTTTTTCTAATATTGGTGTTTGTTGTATTTCTTTCCTTATGGTTTCATTCCTAACGTGATCCTATTTTGTTTTCCCTGCTATTTTCCTAATGTGTTTTATCTCCATTGCATTTATTTTACTTTAATGTTTTTTCGTCCATGTCCAATTTTCCACTGCATATGTGATTGTTAGAATTATTATTGTATTGTATATTTTCTTTTTCGTTTCTTTGTCTATTTCTTTATGTCCTAGTATTTGGTTGAGTGTGTAATATAGTTTTGTTGATTTATTACATCGATTTGTTATTTATTACGTTCTAGCTTGTTGTATCCTACTGTCGTTTTTAAGTATTCTTTCCTCTTGGTTTGTTTTACTATTCTGTCCATTATTATCAATAATAAAAGTGGGCTTAGGCTGTCCCCTTGCTTTATTCTTTTTCTCGTCTCAAATTCTTCTGATCGCTGTCCTGCGATTTGTACTTTTCCCTTTACTGTTTTGAACGTGTTTTTATTTATTTGGGTAAGTTGTGTCGGCACTTCTAGTTCTTTCAGGCTATTCCATATTTTTTTATCCTCTTCTATTGCTCTTTCTATTAGCGTTTTTAGTATATAAATGTTGTCACTTGTCTGTCTTCTTGTTCTAAATGCCATTTGTTCTTCTTAAAGTTTGTGATCTACGTATTTTCTCAGTCTTTTTTTCTGTATTCTCATATATTGTTTTGTGTGGTTTGGGCTAGAAATATAGCTCTGTAATTTTCACGGTTTCTTGTCTCGTCTTTTTTATGTATAGGAATTATTAGATTTATTTCCCAGTCTTTGGGGATCTTCTTCGATTTCCACGATTCTTTGAATATTTCATGTAGCCATTCTGTTTCATCTTCTTCTAGATATTTAAGCATTTCTGGTGCTATTTCGTCTTCTCCACTCGCTTTGCCTATTTTAATTCGTTTTATCGCTTCTTATTTTCTACATTTAATTCTCCTCTAAATTTCTCTGAGTAGAACTCTTTCTAAACTTCCAATATTTCTATTATTTCCATTTTGAGTTCCTGCTGATTATTTTTTATTGCTTTTATTTCTTTGCTTTTAGTCCCTCTCAATCTTTTCACTATTGTGCAAAACTTTTTTGTGTCTGTCTTGTGTTTGTCACTTATTTCTTGTCCAAACTCTTTCCAGCTTTCCTTTTTCGCTTGTTTGATTTCACGTTTTACTTTGTTTTTTTTTATTTTTCTTTATCTTCTTGGTCTTTTGTTGGGATATATTTCTTTCAAGCCTGTTTCTTTTCTTTCACTATTCTTTTTATCTCTTTAGTTCACGATCTTGTTCTTTTTAAGGTTCTATTGATGTTTCTTCTTCCACATACCTCCTCCTCTACCTTTAGAGTAATTTCTTTGATTTTTTCCCATTTTGTCTCCAGGTTTTCTTTCTTTGTTTTCTGTAATAATTTACAAAATTGCTTATTTGTCTGTTCTTAGTACTCTTCTTGTCTTTCCGGTAATTTTAGTTTGTATAGGGCTATTCTGCTGTATGTTATTTCTTTACTCTTATTTACTATTTCTTCTATTTTTGCTACTACTAGTCTATGGTTTAAACCTATTGTTTCTCTTAGTGTTTGTGTGAATACTATATAATCTATCAAGCTTTTTCCGTTAAGTTCTTCTGCCACCAAGGTGTACTTATTTTCCATATTTTGATTCCGTAGTGTGTTTCCTATTAACAGATCATTTCTTTGACAGAAATCGATTATTTTCTTCCCGTTACGGTTTACTGTTTGTTCTCCATATTTTCCCATGCATCCCATGCTTCTATTATGGTCGTTCTCTACTCTTGCATTCCATTCGCCCATTATTATGGATGGTTCTGTTTCCTCTCTTGCTGCATCCAGTACTTCATGTAAATTGTTGATGAATTCTTCGACTTTCTTTTCTGGTGTACCTTCTATCGGCTCGTATATTTATTTTCTGTTGGAGTTTTATTGTCACTAGCATTATTCTTGAGTGTACGGTTTTCCATTTTATTATTCGTTTGTTTAGTTCTTTTGTTATTATTATTCTCACCCTTTCTTTTGCTCTCTTTCCTGCATCAACTCCGGCGTAGTATATTGCGTGTTTATTTGTTAATCTTGTATTTCCTTTTTCCTTCCTCTTTGTTTCGCTCAGTCCCATTATTTGTATTTTGTTGTTATCCATTTCTTTTGTAATCTCTATATCTTTCCCTTTGATTGTATTTATATTCCATGTTCTCATTCCAATTTTCTCTCTTTCTACTTTATTTACTTTGCTTTTTCCTTGTTTTTCTGTCTTTGTTGTTATTTTTTGCATTTGCCCTTTTTTCTTGTCTATTGTCGTCGTCTTTTTTACTTTGAACTAGTTTTCATCTCTTGTTAGTTTTTTGGAATTTGTTGGGGCAGGGCTTGGTTCTTCCTCATCGGTGGATCTGGTTCTTTTCCTTTGTTCCTCTATATCGTTACGTGTTAATACTTCCGGATTTTTGAAGTGAAACTTCTTTATCGGCGTTGGAAAAAAATTTACCGTCACATTTTTTTCGTTACGCGCCATCTTTTTTTTATAAAATTCTAAAATATTTTTAAATAAATACAAATTGTACAAGGTGTTCAAAGGTAGTAAAATAAATAAAAAGTTCGCCCGCGGGTGGGCTCGAACCACCAACCTTTCGGTTAACAGCCGAACGCGCTAGTCGATTGCGCCACGGAGGCACATACTGTAGGTCACAAAACGGATGGTTATAAGGTACACGATCAAAACGTTGCTATAAGATACGATCAATTGTTGTTTTGTAATTAATGGCTTATGATAACTGAAATATGAAATTGAATCTACAAAAATTAGTTAATTGATTTACAAAAATTTGTATTCATGTTTATGATAATAAAATCCTTTTGTTTAAAATTTATTTAACTTTATTTAACCAATTTCTGAAAAGTTGCATGTAGATCATTTTGCGAAAAATAAGACCATAAAGAAGTTTCACTTCTTACGTGTGTACACTAGTACACGCCCTCATATTTTTCTTTTCATCTTCTGCAATGTTTTTAATGCCCTACTCTCCTCCATTTATTAGTAGTTTATTCTTCCTAATTATTGCTCTTAGCCCTTTTTTTCTAGCATCTATCATGTGAGAGATTAGTTGTTTCTTCTCTACTCTTGTCTTCTTGTCTAAGTCATAACTCATTCCTATTTTTGTTCCTGCCAATTATTTTGTGTTCCTCATGATTTCCCATTTTTTCAGTATTGTTGTAATCCCATCTTTACTTGTCTGTTTTTATTTTTTTTCTCTCCCAGTCTGTTGATAAAATCTATTTTATTTTCTGCCAGTTGAATCTCCATTTTCTTTTTTATTTCTAGAACCTTCTCTTTCAGGGTGTCTAAGTCTTCCTCTGCGCTTTCAGGTATTTTGAAAATTATTAAATTATCTCTTCTAATTTCTTCATTTTCTTTAATTGTCGATTCATGTTTACATTTTTCTCGTCAACTTTTCCTTTTACCTGTAGTAATTTTTTTATGATATCGTTTAGTTATTTCTTTGTTTTCAGTCATGTCGATTTCTTCCCGTTGCGTTCTTTATTTCGTAATTTAAAGTTTTGTTTCAAATTAATTTACTTGTCTATGGATTTTACAAGCGTTAAAATTTTGGATACTGGCTTGTCTTATTGGCGCTGGCGGATTGCGTTTTACGTGTTTGTTGTGCATCAGCTGTTCAGCTTTTGCCGCGTAAGGCTTCCTTTCTCCTTCTGTATTACTTCTATATCACTTATTTTTTATTTACCTTTGATTTTGTATGATTTTTATCCAAAAATTTAACACTGAATTATAAATGTCGGTCGTGACCTTTAATCCAAACAGTTTTAAACTGACTTTGTAGTGTTTCTTTTTCTTTTGTTAAGATTAATTCTAAGATTATTTTCTAGGCACCACTCTTTGGTTATCTATAATGCTGTTTTCATGGCATTGTCTATAGTGCTCTAATATTTGCCACGTGTCAGTATGACAGTGTCATGGGCACATCTTTGAGTGTAACTCCTCCTTGTAGACATCCACTTCTCGCTAGCAAGGATTATACCCCAAACATTGGTAGCGCTCGAGAGGCAGAAAATTAGATATAACGATAAGCCGTTTTGGTAATCTAAGTGTGAAACAATGCCCAAATGGCAAGGCAACCAGAATAGCAAATAAACTTATAAGCTCATAAAATACGTCATGAGCTAAACTAAAAGAAAACATGGCGAATTGAGCTATTACATTATCTGGGCTTTTACTGAAGATAGTTACTTTGTCACATACTTACAATAGAGATGATAGTCAGATAACGGAATTAATGGAACTAAAAAAACTACACAAAAAATCTTAGATATTAAAAGCAATAAAACAAAAAAATTAAAGAATTACATTTTACGAAGAAAATTACACAAAGGAAATAAAAAACAAAAAAGAATTTGATAAATCATAAAAAAGAAATAAGAAACAAGAAACATCACGCAGTTATAACTAATTAATATTAAATGGGGATGGTTTCGCACTAGAGCGGCTAAATAAAATAAAACTACCACAAATTGATGAAGGAAAACAAGAAGAAAACAGAGATGAGCATTTATCGAAACCAAATAATCACAAACCAACAAAAAAAACGCATATACAGAGAGAGAAGTATTCAAAGGAAGGTAGAACCATGTGTAAGAGATTGCCAGAAACCTATGAGAATATTTATAATAAGAATAGAGTAAGAAACAGCACAAGTGCGGAAACGGAAACAAATGGCAAATACGGAATACAAAAGAACTGAAGAGAAACTAAAGAAAAATGCTGTAATTTTATTAGATTAACGATTTCAAAATTGAAGAAACGTTATGGAATCAACCAATCGATGATAGATTTAGATATATAGCAGAAAGACGAAACGTTTGAACCATCATAGGCTATATAATATATACTCGAAAATTAAAAGGAGTAAAGCAGAATATCGCTGTAAAAAACATCTTAGGACTCGTCAGCACTAGAATTCACTGACGTGTTTTTACATCTATTCCTAGAGACAACTGTTGTCTTTTATGGCGTTTAGTCAATACCAACATATTTGAAATATTTTTGTAACGCCATCTTGTGGTAAAAATATCATGTATGATAAACAGAAAACTGTAAATTAACATTAGATTTAATGTCAGCAAAAGTCAATGATCTATTGACAAGTAACGCCGTTAAAATTCCAACTATAAAACAGGTTAAGAACAATTTGTCTTGAAAATCAAAATACACACGTTTCGCGAACGATTTTAAAACAGCATTAAATACGAAGTCGAACTTAATTTTATTTTCGAACAACACTAACATTTTTAGTGCGCAAATACTGTAAAGTAGAAAACGCTGCAGCTGTAAAAAGAACTGCATTATATATTATGAAGAAGGACGTGTCAAATTACGGAATAAAAGGCGAATGTGTATTAGAATTATGAGTGTTTTAAGTTCTTTACTTTACTGCTTTATATTTTATGTTTGCTGCATTCGTTTAGAATTGCTTTATTAACCGTAGTTTATTTCGAAAAATTTTAAAGGAATGCAACTAAAACTTTTAAGAAAAAATTATAGTGTTAAACTTTATTACAAGTATACATATACTCGTAGGAAGGTTTAGTGCTACTGATCAATAACTGACTACTTTTCTAACAATTTCCTCTACTTATAACTCTCTTGTATCAAAAATAATTAATTAATCTTAGAAATGTAAGAAAATGTTGTTACTGTAAAACGTAAAACTTGCACTAGGCTGAAGTGCAATCACTGACCAATAACTTAATCACCACAAAAGCAGCAACAGCAGCTCAGAATTAGGATAGTAACTAATGAAATTTAGCCTGTTTTTAATTTACTAATTTGTTACAAGCTTCTAGTAATTTACGAACCTTGCACGGCCAACTCGCTGTGGGATTGAAACAATGCCTGTCAGACAAAGGAGAGGTTCAAGTGATTTTATTTTAATGGGCGCCAGATCTTTTTTTGCATATATACCTTGTGCTAGAATAGCACAGGAGACCCAAAACTTCACTAAATTTGTTAAGGTTTAAATTGTTAAGGATCGTAAAGCTGGAGGAATTGCAGAAAAAAACCAAATCGTTAACAACAATTGTACTTTAATTAATGTTAGAAAGATAGCTTAAATTAAAATTCGAATCAATAACACGTAGAGGTATAATTTGATAGCATCACAGTAAGTAAATTTACTTTGAGTACAGATATACGTAGGTACTAAAACACCAGAAGTATAGGCCACTTACAACACTTGAATCCTAAGTGTAACAACCAGGACATACAAAAATCTTTGTAAGTAAATTACATTAATAAAAATAACAATAAATGACAGTTGATGTAATCAGCATGCAATAACAATTTAACTTAAACTAATTGAGTAATAGTAATAAGAAGCAAATCATTTTAAACGTTTCGACACGATTAATAAATATGATTTATGAGCAGGACCGTAGCGACAACGAATAGTTAAAATCAAAAATTGACTTACCAAGATTTAGCTGTACTTTCAGAAAACGTTTTCCTACTGGCTTCCTGTAATCAAACTACCTGAAAATAATTGTGTCTACCTGGAGACTCACAAACTCTACAACAGATTAAAAAAACATTTATCAATTGCCTTCGACTGGAAATAATAATCGTATCTGATACATACACTTTTGTACAAGGTGGTATTATTTAATCGTCGATTGCCTCCGAATAGGTCGAATGCTTCCTATTAGAACTTTTCCAACGTAGATTTTAAACTTGCACCGACAAGAAAACCCAGATTTGGGAGGTAGCACATGGGGCTCATGAAAAGACATGGAAATTACCTTTAATCTAAAAAACGAATAAAAAATACTTACCCTGCGTTGAATAAATTAATTAGGTATAATATTTTCATTATACATCTTGTCACAACAGGTGAATGTTTTAAGAAAACAGTTTTAATTTACGCAGGCTTCAGGTTATGTCAACGTAAAAATGACCTCCTGTCGTTTACTCAGTCGGAAGAGACCAACGATGCTCGATAGATGGCGTCGATAAATGGAAAAGTAATTTTAATTCAACCTTATACACGGTAGTGCATTTTTAAATTTATGCACGTAACAAATTGTAATTCAATTTAAAAAAGCGCCAACACGGGGAGAAATGACTTCAGGAACCCGTTTTTACCTGACAAACTCTTAAGGTAGACAAATCAAACAACACAAGTCTTACAATAAGTATATTTATTGCAACGGTAACATAAAAGGAATAAAAACAATCAGTATACGAAGTACACAATAAATAATTGTTTGCAAGTAAAAAAATACAATAATAAGAGTATTGCGGATCTTTTAATTAGGCAACATATGATACACGTGCTTAATGAGTTATTAATGTTGAAGCTGGCGAATATAATTTGGTGAATACAAAGAAGAGGAATCGAATCAATACAAATATAAAGTAATTAAGCAGTCAGAAGCAAAGCCCACCGGTGATGTTGCTAATAGATAATTACGAAAGAAAATTTGCATAAATTAGTCGTGATAACATGCATATACCTAGATCGTTTGTATCCACAATCGACACCAAAACAAACTATTAAATGTAGAAAGAAGTTACTTACGGTTTTCCTGACATGCTGTTAGCAAACGACATATTCAAAACATTCCCTTAAAAGCCAAAAGTTTAACTAATAGGTACACAATGGTATCACAAATAAGTTGCGAATAGTTCATCCGATGATTAATATACACATAATGCCCTAAGCTTCCAAAAGACCTTAAAGTATGCCACCCAGTCTTTGGGATAAGTTTTTTATATAACGAATATTCTACATTAAGGAATAATTGGGTAATAGCAATTTCCTGAGATAACTGACACGTGGGGGTAACCAAACTTGTTGTGAGAATAAAAGAAGAATTAAGTCACGTAGATGTTCCAGGATAATTAAAATGTAGATATCACTGCTCATTGAGTTACCACATGTACCGTTTTCTTAGCGCGAACAAACCGGAAATAAATATTAGAAGTAAATCAACTTGTAGATCGCGTTTACGACTGAGCGAAATTTATACAGCTAGTAAAACCATACCAAAGTTTTTGTAAACATAACAAAAATTAGAAAATAGCGCATAGGTTAATTAGCATACAAAGCTTTATCTCAGAGAACCTTCAAAATCAGCACTGATAAACCTAATAAACATATTAATGATAAATAGACGAAAGTATCTAATCTAAAAAATACGGACAATAAATACATAGTGTAACAAATGTTATTATTATTAAAACTAATTAATTTTATTTATACCACAAATATATACACGTTTAAACTAACCGAACTAATTAAATATAAGGAAATATAATAAAAACACGCTATAATTTATGTATAACACTATCACTTACAGATAAGATAAGATAAGTCCGCGGATAACTATTTAACACTTATTGTTTGTTTACACTAAAGTCACGTACAAGGTTATACACCGTAGATTTATCTCACACGCGTTAACGTTTTTTTTTATTTAGACTTAAATAATCTTCTTAACACTGCCGTCTTCGAATTACGGGAAATAACTGACTTCTGATTTGTTTGCACCGAATTTATACACTTTCGCGAAATGTTCGCGATTGTTCCACATCCTTCGGTGAACGTTCTGGAAAATGGATAAAACTTCGAGAAGGCTCTTGAATTTGAGAACGTTTCACTGCCCCCTCTTTAAGTCTGTTCTGTCCCAGAACATGAAGCTGGATACGACACCGGTAGAAAAGATCGTATTTCGGCTACTTCCTTGACCATAAAAGTAACAGTCAATGGACTTTTCCTGACCCGATATTCTTCTTGGTTGGTAACTACAACACTTGAACGCCTGTTCCTCGGAAGACGACCTCCAACATGTTTTGAACTGTCCTCCAATTCAGTTGATCTAAGCCACAACCAAGCTTGAGTACTGCTAATTTCTTAACATGGTGGAACTCCATTTCTCTCTTGAAATTCCATAATGTTCGCCACAGAACATTTTTGTATACCGGCTTGGTACGTGAGTATTTCTTGGTGACCAAATAAAAAACGAAGCGTCTGTCACCACGTACTCCTAAAACTTTTCCGGCTGCCGGTTGTTGTTTTCGTAATTTATCTAACTGCCTAAACTTCTTTTTAAACACGACTGCAACTTCTCTGAACATGTCAAAATCCTCGTTTACGCAATGTGCGATGGCGTAATCTTTTTGTGTTTGGAACAGTTCTTGTTGTTCTTCGGGGTAACTCCAAACCTAGCTTTTCCAGAACCTCCGTATAAGTTCATAAACTTCTCGAACTGGTTCTGACCTGAACTTGCGTATTATGGTGTTTGCCAGCAAACGGGGCTAGACGATCGACGTGGACCACTTTTTATCTTGCTTGTGGGAGGTTTTCGGATGCGATATATAACGTCCCCACAAAACCAAATAGGTTCCATAATAATGCTTTTAGAAGCATAGAGGCAGTATTGATATTACTGAAAGCCTTCCTGTAGCAGTAGAATGGTTTATGTTTAGAGATAGGTTTTGACACTCCAGTAGAATGCTGTACAGTTAGTGCTTATAGAGTCCTATTAGACGTCGTACAAAAGCAGGCCAAAGGTAGAAGTTTTCACGTTCCATTAGAATGCTTTAAAATAGTGCCAATGTAGTACTTTCCTATGTTTTAGAATAGCATGACAAAGTTAACGACTAAAAGGTAATTGATTTGCATGCTTTTACAGGGTTTTAATAGCATACCATAAGAAACACAAAAAGCATGAAATGATTAGTTTTAAGTCATTTTTTATTAAGAAATTTGTACAGTATCTTTGTCTAAACTATAATAATTTTTAATCAATGGTTTGCGAATTTGTAGTTTGCTGCATCATCCTAATTATTTCATTTTTTAATCTCGCTTTGCCATGACGTAGCCATTGGAACACCTCATTAATAACATCTATAGGAACTCCTTTGAATCAACTTTGGGTTAACTCTATAACAAAATTATGCGTTTAACTATTTTTTATTATCTATTATCAGTCGCATGCATTTTCACTAGATTCATATCAAAAATATGTTTCTTTTTATGAATAAAATAAATTTTTTATTACAATGCTTTTTAAGTTTAAGTCCGCAGGTTGGTCACCCCTGTTCTAAAAAAATAACTGGATGCCAAGTAAAAAATAAACAATAACAATAAAGCGCTAAAACGTGGATAAGCTGAACGTATAAAAATTGTTTCTTTTTGTACTTACTTTTACTTAAATCAGCAGAATTTCTAATAGCTTTTTCTTCTTTAATTCAGCACAAAAAAAGAACCCATTTACAAATATAGACCAAGCCCGAAGTCGTCTTCCTTTCGTAAACGTAAAACTGCATATACCCGTACTTAGAAGCGTTTCTGGTGAATCAAACTCGGTAGTCGGTACATATTTCGTCACAATTCTCAGAAATCAAATTATCTTATCTACATTTACAGTATCAAACGCGAATGCATAAGTTTTTTATTGCATACATATCTTTATCAACAAAATTTAGATGTGGGCGTTTAATCTCTACAGGAAGTTATTTTTGTTTAGGTATTACCATTTAGCAACTTGTACAAACGGTTTTTTCTGATATTAAAAATTATATTTCTTTATCTCAAATAAAGAACGATTAAACCGATTTTAGAGGTACTAAAACACTAAAAGAATGTTATCATGTTAGTCGTAATACTTGAATTTTAATACATTGTCAAGGCTGCTATAAACACTTTATTTTTTATATCAATATAGAAGGCCTATAGGAGTGATTTTAAAGGAATCTTTTAGGGTACTTTATTCTCCTTCTATATGCATTGTTATAGAATCAATATGGGAACGCCATTAGAATGCTACATTTCTAATACTTTAGTGATTCCAATCAACTGCCAATTTTAAGGCTGCTATAAGCACTTCTTTCTTAAATTAAATATAGTATTCCTATAGAAGTGTTTTTAAAAGAATCTTTTAGAGTACTTTATTCTTCTTATATAGGAATTCTTATAGAATACGTTTTAAATTAAGTGTGTTATTAGAAGTCCATACACAAACTACTATTGGCATGCTTTAGAAATGAATATTTGGGAATGCTTATCGAACCTACATGGAACTTATGGTTTTGTGGGTCATTAATACGCTGCACGACTTCGTAAGGGCCCTCCCATTGCCTTTGCAGCTTCGGCGACAAACCACGTCTCCTTTGGGGAGTATACAACCAAACCATGTCGCCAGATTGAAACCCACCATTTTGTGCCTTGGCGTCATATTTAGTCTTCATCCTGTCGCTGGCAATTTGTGTGTTTTTACGGGAGCGATATTAAATTGCTTAATGGTATTTACACAAAAAATCGCAAACAGCTTATTAATTTACACGATTCTGTTCGATACCCCGCACTGACGCCACTTGTAACGAATTTATTATTATTAAAACTTATTAATTTTATTTATACTACAAATATATACACGTTTAAACTAACCGAACTTATTAAATCTAAGGAAATGAAAACACTTACACTATAAAATTATTTAAATTATGAGTCTACCAATAATAAATTCGTTGATTTTCAAAATATCTTTCAAACTTAAAATTGTGAAGCTTAAAAATATATTTGACATCAAAACATATGTAAATACATCTTGAAAATCAATGAATTTATTATTGGTAGACTGATAATTTGAATCATTTTATTTAATAACCAATAACAAGGAATCCCCTTAACAACGTACACTATAATTTATGTATAACACTATCACTTACAGATAAGATAAGATAAGTCCGCGGATAACTATTTAACACTTACATTAAAGTCACGTACAAGGTTATACACCGTAGATTTATCTCACACGCGTTAACGACTTTATACACTTTCGCGAAATGTTCGCGATTGTTCCACATTCTTCAGTGAACGTTCTGGAAAATGGATAAAACTTTGAGAAGGCTCTTGAATTTGAAAACGTTTCAATA
The DNA here is from genome assembly GCA_035610365.1 of Aquatica leii. Classification (NCBI taxonomy): domain Eukaryota; kingdom Metazoa; phylum Arthropoda; class Insecta; order Coleoptera; family Lampyridae; genus Aquatica; species Aquatica leii. The sequence continues at coordinate 96,521,374 of CM069435.1, read as the reverse complement.
GATTCTATTTTTAAACAGCGTGAAAGATATGATAAAATTCTACACATTTTAATTTGAATAAAATAAAAACTTGAAATAAATAACAAAGCACCCAAAATAAAACAAACTTGAATAGTTTTGCAAGCTGGAATAGTGTGCTGTTGCTGTCTCAGCCATTGGAGCACAGCTTGAACGACCGTCACGTTTTTTATCAGTAAAACGCAACCTTGTTAAAAATGCCAGTGTGATTGATCTTAGTAGGCGTTTTGGTAGTGCTTTCTAAAACACCTAACCGTCTCAATCGATTTAATTTTAAACTCTATTACTGTACACCGATTTAAAACTTTAGTTGTTGTTGTTTAGTTTAAGCGATTATGACAAGAATTTAGGATTAGCTTAGTCAACTAGTCGATTATGGCGTCTACAGATCTAGAACCGTTACGTAGGATTTGCCAAGATTGAATTAACGATTGTTGTAGTGAGACGAACGGAATGAATGTGTTTAAATTAAGGTAAGCTTACATGGAACGACGTGTGTTTGCCGAAATCTGGCCTTGACTACGTTTAAAACAATTACCGATGCTTAATTGGAATACAGCCAACGTACTCAACATACAGATGCAAGCCTTTTATAAGTTCGACTGCAAGTAGCTTATTAATTATGGTTTTTAGATAAACTCATGGTAGCTTAAGGCTAATATAAGTAGTAATGTATAGCAACATTAATAATGCTTAAGGCTTAATAATTAATAAAAAATGTATACAATTATCTGATACAGGTACAAGATAACTAAAAGTAAAAACTATAATGAGATGCGAGTCATCTACCACCATCAACGAATACTTTGCGGTATCCACAGCTATGCAAAGGTTGACTCAAGTAAAACATATCCCGGAGGTTATTGGGTATGCGACATAATTCCCGGGACAATTACTTTTCTTTCTAACTTATTAACGGCTTAAATAAAATAACTTTGTCTGTACCAGACTGCACCGACGTCTTGTGATAGCCAACTAAATTAAGAATCGTTTTAATTTTGACAGTATACAGAAACAATCTACGTTTCAGTAAAATTAAATTAAGCGGTCAAACTCCTTATTAAAATCTAATCACTACCAGCGATTTAAAACAAGAAAATGACCACCGCGTCAATTCCCTTTGCATTGAAGAAATCTGAATTATCCTACTAACGAGGTCCGCATACCAATAACGTAGTAAAATTTTATTATATTTACGAATTTTGGAAAATTAATAAGTAATGACACGTAACAAAATTAAAACCTGGAGACAACAAGAAAAAGCTTAAAAAACAGATATTTAGGTATATGCCAATGTTCAAACGTTAAAAAACAAAACCCAACCCACTTTTATAGCAAAACTCAACTCAGATGAAGAGAAAGAACTTGCCGATGCGACGTGAGGAACACTAAGTCTTTGAGAAAAAAGTCGCCAAAGCGCTTAGAAGACCTATACAACACAACCAAATCATCCCAACTGTGTAAAGATCGCATGAAGCAGAAATGCCTAAATACCAAAACACGAGAAAAAAGTCTTTCTCAGAGAACACTCATCTTTCAACGAACCCACGACAATAAGAGTAAAAAATAAGAAGTTTTGGCAAACTTTAAGAACCAAAAGCTCTAAAACCAAATTAAACCCTAACGCTTAGTGATTCCTTAGACGCAACCCTAGAAAACCCATAAAGAAGGTAAAAGGTAATATAAGTGATAAGAAAAAGGAACGACGCTAAAATTGGCGTTAAAGTCTTATGACACCTCAAACCCTCGCGTCATGATCAAAACGCACGTCATTGGCTCCCCCAACGTTAGTCCACACAAACGCACTTTACTGCATTTAGTATTCGCTTGGTCCTAATACTTTGTTTGGATTTAACCTCGTCACTCAAGTATTAGGTCATAACTAAAGATTTTGATTGTTTTGCCTGGTTTTAACGTTTTCTGTTTTAAATTTGACGATGTTAAAGCAAAAACTGCAGCAAGTGAAAAAAGTAGTTTTGTGCCATCTTGACGTAGTGTCGGAATGCCAAAATGTTTTTTAGACCATAATTTGCGTCAGAATTATAGATGTTTCTGTACAGTTTACACAACAAATCGCTTTTATCTGCTTCCTTTATTGATCCACAAGACGAATAATATATCGCTCTTAGTAGTATTTACTACACACAATTATATTGAATCAACGTTCGACAATGCGCGAGTTTTTGTCATTTTCGTCCGTCTTCATAAGCTGCAGCAAAATAAAAATTACGACAAACGTTTTGCGATCGTTTATACTTTTTAGGTTTTTTTTTCCTTTGATTTTAAAGATTATTATAAAAAATGGCATAAAAAAACAAAAGAAAATCGTTCATTTTTGTAAAAACGTTTTGTCGATTTGATGAATCTAAATTGACTCAATCTTTATCTCAGTTTTTAAATTATTTGTTTATTTTGATTAAATGTATACATTTTTTTTAAATACTTTTACTTACGAACACTGTTACTATTTGAGACACTACAAAATCTTAGTACATATACTTAAATGTGTAAACTTAACCGCGGCTTAGAACTATGTTTTTATTGGTTTGTTGTTATTACTCCTTCCCTAATCCGAACCATAAGCCACGCCACTTTTTCTAACGTACCAATTAGATTAGCAATTACCGGCCGTAACACATTATCACTTGTGGGATTTTAGTTGCTAGTTCAATTACTCGACTAGCTTTTGTTTTATAATTTTTTGTGTTAAAGGTGTAATTTTCTATACAGAGAATTTAATGTGGAATTGTTTCAGAACCGACAACAATAACATATCCAACGATTACGACGTCTCTGGCCACTGAAGGTTAGTTTTCACCAAATTTTGTCATTTATCTAAACAATATTATTGCAGTAAATATACCCCTAAGAGACGTTCAGCTCAATAACTACATTCCAAGCGTTAGACCAGCACCGCTAGAAATCGTCCTTACAGGATCGTCAGCGTCGATAAACCCGAGTACCGCATTACTCTACACCGCATTACTAATCCTCTCGTTGTTCAGTAGTAGGTGACAAGTGCAGGACAAACCCTCGACGTAATTATCATGTAAAGATCGTTATGGTAGACTCAAATGTACATAACTTTGTTTTCTGTATCGCCAAAATTAATGTTATTATTATTACTGTTATTACTATTACTTTAAACTACACGTAGTTTTGCTTTACTACTTTTAAACGTATTATCATAAAATCTTAACAGTGTAAATGTGTTGGTGCTACTGAATTACATTAATTCTATAGTAAATGAGCTTCTTAATGTCGAGCGCCCGAATAATAAACTAAAAATATCAGTATTACAGTTAATCTTCCATTATTTGCATTTAAATATGGTCGGATATAAAACGTGCATCCGAGCAAATTCGTATTCCAAGATTTGCTTTTATTGCTATTATAGCTGCTTCGGAATTGCCTCGAATTCCATTAAAGTTAATTTCTGCACACAGTCAAACGATTGGCAACCAAAAACAAAATCGTCTCGGAATTATAAATGCTCCAGGTATAAAAGATTTAACTTCTCCCTTTGGACGACTTTCTACATTTGTACGTTCCATGAATAATGTTATTAACATTTAACGATTGCCATAATTCACTTTTATGGAGTTTACAATTTTAAACAGTTCCGAAAACATGGCGAGGACGCAAGTTGCGGTTAACGCTATTTGTTAAATGTATGCCGTATCCCTATGCAGGCCCTTAACCGTTTTACTGCGCCGATTTAATAATACATAAAATTTCTTTCGTTAAATTTGCTACACGTCAAGTGGAAAAGCCAACTCGAGTTGCTCTGCAACGAAAGTTATTCTTGCAATATAAATAAAATACAAATGTTTTGCTTTGGTTCTATTTACAAACGGAGAAGAGAAAAAAGCTACTAAGAAGCAATTTTTCGATTATTACAAGTTTTGAAAAGTATGTTAAAAATTAAAACACAAAAAAAAATATTTAAAACACTTAAAAAAATTATTAAAACCTGAATTTATTAAAGAAAAGAAAAAGAATCTTATATTTGCAACAATTACACTTATTTATTAAAAAAAATTACAAATAAAAAAATTTTAAGTGTGGCGCCCAACGTGGAGCTTAATACATTCTGATAATAATAACAAATTATACACAAAATATAACCCTAACATTAAGCAATTTAAAACGTTAATCAAAAGTATTTGATCGGATGAAGAACAACAACGCTTTACGCATTCTACCATCTGTTTTAACGAAACGCAAGAAGTAGAAGCTCAAAGAGAATCTTGTTTAATGCTAGTTTAATCAAAATAGCAATTCTAAATACTGTTTTTGTTGTTTATAAAACGTTTACGGGTGTATTTACCAATTATTAAAGTGTTGATACCGATATTTAATGATATTACTCAACACTAATTACACAAAGTGATATGAAAACTAAGCCATCACTGATATTTAGTTTCTAGGACATCACGATACAATAGATTTGTTTAACACTAAACATCGGGAGTACAATACTGCAGAGACTATAAATCTTTAATTGTATGCTTAAAATAAGATAAAGAAATTTAAGAAACGCTAAAGTTTTGAATGGACAATATATTGTTGAAAACCAAATTACGTTTATCTTTAGTAATTTGCGATCATATATTTAAGTAAATTATGTAAAAGCCAGATTTCAACTATAGTAAAAATTGCCAAACCATCATTTGTAGACGTGTTATTGTTTGTTAATAAAAGTTGTTACGTGCAAAAGATGTTATAAGGAATTTTCTTAGGTAAACTGTAACATAAACAGCGTTTAGGTGGGTTATATCAAAAATAAAATTTCGTAGTTATTTGAAAATTTCAAAATGTAAAATAAAACGTCAGGCAAAAGAGAAAATATCAAAAGTAAGCTTTTAGCCTTCGTCAAACAAAGGAACGCATTTAGTGTACACACTATTAGAACCTACCTTTTAGTATGTAGTTACTAATTTTTCAAAACAAAATAAAACTGACTCGCGTATAGTAGTGAGTCAATGTTTTGCCCCGCGCTTTTTGCGTGTAGAAAAATAAGTTTGAGGTTAGGAAAAAGATCCCTAAACTCGCAACACAACCACGTGTTAAAAAAAAGAGTATGTTATGACAAAATATTTCTACAATTTATTCTGGCTAGCAGCACACACAAAAAGCAAACTGGAGACTAAAGTAATACAACAATTTTTAATCCGCAAAATGTTTATTATTAATACATATAGTAAAAGTGCACAAATCAATTGTAACCAAAAGTGATAACAAAATTACATTAAATAACTATAATATTAAAAGTGCAATTATAATTAATCCAAAATTATGCAATATTTTATATTAGAATTAAATTAGTTGAACGCGTTTACATTTATTGTTCCAGCCTGAGTAGGTGACGTCAGCTACAGCTACATAAATGGCAGACAAAGTGGCTTCAGTAACCACAATACAAAAGTACGCACAATAAAACTATTTCCGCATCTTAAATTGACTTAACTGGTTCATACAACGTATGTTTTAGCCATCACAAATTTTTTCAATGTAAAATTTTGTTAATTTTATTTGTGCAAAATATTTTGCACACAATAATTATTAGATACATTGATTTTTTTTATTTTAATTATTTTATCACCAACTGTCCTCAACCACCAACACACGTGCACGCATAATTGCCTACATCACAGGTTTTTTAGTAGCACAATACACCGCATAACAAAGAGAAATTATTTATAAACGTAAAACACTATATTGCTAGCGGGTGTCGTCCCATTAAGATTTTAGATGAAGAAAGTTGTCTACGGTGATAATCTACACAAGATAAAAATTCGGTGAGTAATAATTCGCATGGAAACCAACGCTAGCTCAATTACATAAATCTTCGTTATAGATAAGATAAAAGACGGGAGCTAAAATTATGAAACATGTAGCACTCAAAGTTACGTGTAAATCCAAATTTTTACAGTTTTAATATACATCCGCTTCTAATAAAATTGACATTAAAAAAGCTTCTTCACCCTCTTCGTCGCTTAAACTTTTATATATACTTTTTCTTAAATACGGCTGTAATAACTTGTTGACGTTAGCAATTTTTTTCTTTAGTAAATCCTATTGGTAACAAATACATCACCACGGCTAGTTGAGATGTCAGCAAGTAAGCGTGGTTAAGAATGCTATAGTGGAAGAAAAAAACGGGCGCCACTCCGTTTTTCTGGCAAAATCTTCTGCTGGGAAACACCAAGGGTGCGTTTAAAGCTACTATAGAAAGGATAAAAAAAATTTAACAAGTATATAAATCTTTTTTTAAACAATAAAAAAACAGTAACGGTTAGATAAGCTAACTCAGTCAACAATTTCAAAGCTATAAGACAAGTTTTAACAAATACCGTGAATCGAAAAAGCAAATAAATCAAGCATTAACGATTACACGAAGTTGCAACAATATAAATACTGAAATCAATGAAACCTGAACGTTTAACTTAGTACAAAATATAAGACTTACCTTAGACTTAAAGATTTTTATTGTAAGTAGCGAGTAATCAGCTACATCAATAATGTTACTCTTAAAACTTGCGAAGAGTATAAGCTTACAATCATTTGCTTGCGTTTACCAAACTCTGGCTTTGACTACGATTAACAGATAAGGATACTTGATCGTATATATACGTACACAACAATTGTTATACTACAATTAAAGCTAAAGACAGTATAATGTATTCTGCTGAAAATAAAGATTAATTAGTGATCTTTGATATACAACAGAAAAATAACTGAGTTAAAATCGCACTATAGGTATCGCAGTTACACTAAAGATAATATTTCCCAAATTAGCGAGGTATGCATTTAGTCAAGATTTCCTGTTGCCACCGTAACATCCGATTAAATTACGTTTTTGGCAAGATATAAATCAATTAAATTGTATACTTCGTTAAAATTTCATTAACACACAACTTTAAAAAAATTATTAAGTAACGACACGTAACAACATGTGTAAAACATTATTAAAGAATTTTCTTTTTTCTGTTATTGCCAGACTTTTATTTATGCTTGTGTGTTATTGTGGATCTTTGTAACTATTAGTTAGATGTATTTCCGTATTACCCTCCGACAACAACAACAACAACAACAGTGCCATGATGTTTTTCTTACCTTTAGCACTATTTCATCTTGATTTAGTCAATTGTATTTGCAAATTTAAACATTGATTTTACAAATATCTCATCCGTTCATCAAAAAACTGCAGTCCCCTGATTTGCAATAGTGAAACGTTTATATGCGTCATTGGTCTGCAAATGTTTGTTTCTATGAAATATTATGTTTTTATTGTGTTTGTTTGAATGTATTAAACAATGTTGCTTGATGCGAAGTAATAACATTCTGCTGAACTTTCATTTTTTATTATTTTGAAACGAATTGTTACAAGCTTTATGTCTTACAAACCTTGCACGGCCAACTCACACAGTCGGAGGTAGGGGAGGTTCACAGGAAGTATGCTTAAGGGCGCCAGATCTGATCCAAGATAACACTTCTGCCTCGATCACGACAGACGATCCAAACTTGTAACTCAATTGGGAGGTTCGTAATCCTTATTAGTCTGATGTATTAATGTATTAACGTTGGATACTAATAAGAATATATGAAATTTCTTCACCTATCGATGCTCGAATGGTTTCCACGTAGAATTAACAAATATCACAGTTTTACTTTAGTAGCGCAGTAAATTGACAACTATACACTAAATGCGCAATCCTTAAATACTAGAATGACTAACAATTTTCATTAACAAGCAGAGAAAACTTTGATTTCGTACTACATAAGATTTACTAGATTATATCGAAGTTCTCATACATGAATGCCCGCAGTATCAGCAACACACACTACACATTGAAATTATGTCGAAATGAACAGCACCGAAAATTTCAGAATAAATATGTTTTTTCCTCACAGCATACGATACAGTTACGTAAATGATTAAGATTACCTTATTGGTATATAAGCGATAACGTAATTACGGTTGTTAACATTAATTACAATTCTTTGAGTAACTTTCGTGATCACGATATAAAAGTTAACCAAATAACTCACCCCAAAATCCAGTTTCCACTTTCGCGGAGAAAACGTTTTCCCGCCAGCGGCCTGTAATAAATAGTGAAAAGCAAATCGGATCACCCACTAACTCACACAGAACAAGAAGCTAAAAAAATAGTATTAATAAATCGTTAAATGTTACATAAAAACCCGTTGTACCGTTTACTGTAGGTAACAATTTAGCACAGGTGGCTGATAACACAATCGACTAGTATACATGCAGTAACATCTCCCACGGTAAGGCTTGTCGAGACCCCGTTTTCGTGGCGGAGAAAACGCCTTCCAAAAGTGTACGTGTTTGGTAACGGTATTTCTTAATAATAATTAATCTTCATCATTTCTTTATTGAAACGTACATATGCTCGAAGCGGGTGGCAAACGGCTATTAAATTAAGGAGGAATTACAAACGAATTTTAATAAAACGACAGCAATTATCTTACCCTGTGACGACTCAAATATTTTATGAACGTAATGTAATTACAATTTGATCCCCATTATTACGGATGTCACTTGAAAAATTACTTAAGACGTCCAGACACTTTTAAGCAATTGACAGCTTCACGATTTTGTCGCAAAATGACAGCCACGAGAAAAGATCGGTAGGGGACGTCAAAACCGGAATCTAATTTCAATTCAATATACAGGGTCTTCCGTAATGAAAATTTCGTACGTAACAAAATATACACAACGTTTCGATTGCTGTGGTATCTGCAATCATCATCAGGTGAATACTAACAAAGTTAGAAACTACTGGAGCTTATATACTAAAGACATGTTCGATGAAGCGTTCAAGCGTACAAAATCAACTTAGCGTAACAGATTAATTAACATAATCACTTAGTGAAGTTTAAGTTGTTTTAGAGGTTCGATTAGTGGTTTCCATATGTTGCTTATCTCGACACTTGGCTGGCTGAAAATCTCTTTGTTGTTGTTGATGAATGCCGCTTCTTTAAATTTCCGTTTGTACCAATGTTCCTCTCTGTGTATGATTTCTGCTTCCGACCATTTCTTTCGATGTTGGTTATCCCACGAATGTTGCGCGATGCCGGACTTAGAAGTCTCTCCTCTTTGTGTGTGCGTCTGATGTTCTTTCAGTCTGATGTCAAGTGGTCTTTTGGTTTCCCACACGTATGACTTGCCACATTCACATGGAACTTGGTAAATACAGTTTTGGGAACCTCGACTTGTTTGTGGCTTTGTGTTGGAAATTATACTCCTAATGGTGGTCGATGATTTGAATACTATATTTAAGTTGTAGCTTTTCTCTATACATTTTATTGATTCTGATAAACCTTTGACATAAGCGATGCTCAGCAGTGAATTGGGCAGTTCTTCTGTTTTAAGTTGTTCCTTGGTGTTCAATTGCTTTTTCTGTAAAAGCTCTCCAACAATCTTTTCTGGACAACCATTCTGCCTTAGATCGTTTCTAATGTTTTTGATTTGTAGCCCTTTCTCTGTGTTGCACAACCTCTACGCTCTGTCGATTAGAGGTTTTACTACTCTCCTCTTCGTAGATGTGGAATGGTTGGATTCAAAGTTAAGATATCGACCCGTGTGTGTCGGTTTCCTGTAGACAGTCGTTTCCATAATTCCATTGTTCTTTGTTACGTGCACGTCTAAAAAAGGAAGTGAGTTCTCCTTTTCCTTTTCCATAGTGAATTTGATGGATGGTTTGATGTTGTTCAGATGTTGTAGAAAAAGGTCTAGTTGCCGATTACTGTGGTTCCAAATTATGAAGGTATCGTCAACATATCTAAGCCATGTTTTGGGTTTGAATTTTGATTTCTCTATGGCCTGGGATTCAAACCAGTTTATGTAGATGTTAGCGATTACTGGTGATAGAGATGAACCCATTGGTAGTCCTTCGTCCTGAGTGAAGAATCTGTCTTTCTCCTGAAAGTACGAGTTCTTGAGGCAACATTCTAGGAGCTTCATTATTCCTTCTACCAGCAACGTGGTTCTTTCCTGGAGTTTTTCATCTTCTCGAAGCTTCGTTTGGATGATTTTCAATGCTTCTTCAACTGGCACATTAGTATAAAGACTTTTTACGTCGAAGGTGACTAATTGATCCCGTGGTTGTAGCTCTATTGTTTTCAGAATCTCAACGAAATGATTGGAGTTTTTGACAAAAGATGAGCTGTTCTTCTGTAGTGGTGGCACAATTGGTAGTAGAAATCTGAATAGTTGGTATGTGGGTCCATTACGAGAGCTGGTTATCGGTCGAAGCGGCATGTTGTTTTTTTTCCAGAAGTGCTCTACACTAAACATGAGAAAAAAGCTCTCACAAATTTACGGAAGAACAAATGCATTAAAATACTTCCAGCCGACACAGAGGCCGCAACTGTTATCATGGATGCCACCACCAACGACCAAAAAATTGAAGACGTCTTAAATCAAGAGAATTACCGCAAACAGAAAAAAGATTCGACAGCAAGCTTGCAGAGGAAGATCTATCAAGTCCTAAAACTCTACGAAAGACATCTAACACCAAAAATGAGAACGATGCTAACACCACACTACAGCAAACCGCCGCATCCATATGGACTACCGAAGATACATAAAAACAACATGCCGTTTCGACCGATAACCAGCTCTCGTAATGAACCCACATACCAGCTATTCAGATTTCTACTACCAATTGTGTAATCGCTACAGAAGAACAGCTCATCTTTTGTCAAAAACTCCAATGATTTCGCTGAGATTCTGAAAACAATAGAGCTACAACCTCGGGATCAATTAGTCAGCTTCGACGTAGAAAGTCTTTATACTAATGTGCCAGTAGAAGAATCATTAAAAGTCGTCCAAACGAAGCTCCGAGAAGATGAAAAACTCCAGGAAAGAACCACGCTGCCGGTAGAAAGAATAATGAAGCTCTTAAAATGTTGTCTCAAGAACTCGTACTTTCAGGAGAAAGACAGATTCTTTACTCAAGACGAAGGACTACCAATAGGTTCATCTCTATCACTAGTAGTCGCCAACATCTACATGAACTGACTTGAATCCCAGGCCATAGAGAAATCAACATTCAAACCCAAAACATGGCTTAGATATGTTGACGATACCTTCATAATTTGGAACCACAGTAATCGGCAACTAGACCTTTTTCAAAAACATCTGAACAACATCAAAGCATCTATCAAATTCACTCTGGAAAAGGAAAAGGAGAACTCACTTCGTTTTTTAGACGTTCACGTAACAATGAACAAGGGAATTATAGAAACGACTGTCTACAAGAAACCGACACACACCGGTCAATATCTTAACTTTGAATCCAACCATTCCACATCTACGAAGAGGGGAGTAGTAAAATCTTTAATCGACAGAGCGTACAGGTTGTGCAACACAGAGAAAGGGCTACGAGAAAAAATTAAAAACATTAGAAACGATCTAAGGCAGAATGGTTATCCAGAAAAGATTGTAGGAGAGCTTTTATAGAAAAAGCAATTGAACACCAAGAAACAACCTAAAACAGAAGAAATGCCCAATTCACTGCTGAGCATCCCATATGTCAAACGTTTATCAGAATCAATAAAACTTATAGCGAAAAGCTACAATTTAAATACAGTGTTCAAATCATCGACCACCATTAGGAGTATAATTTCCAACACAAATCCACAAACAAGTCGAGATTCCCAAAACTCTATTTACAAAGTTCTATGTGAATGTGGCAAGTCATACGTGGGGGAAACCAAAAGACCACTTGACATCAGACTGAAAGAACATCAGACGCACACACAGAGAGGAGAGACTTCTAAGTCCGGCATCGCGCAGCATTCGTTGGATAACCAACATCGAATGAAATGGTCGGAAGCAAAAATCATTCACAGAGAGGAACATTGGTATAAACGGAAATTTAAAGAAACGGCATTCATCAACAACAACAAAGAAATTTTCAGCCAGCCAAGTGTCGAGATAAGCAACATATGGAAACCACTAATCGAACCTCTAAAACAACTTAAACTTCACTAAGTAATTTTGTTAATTAATCTGTTACTGTTAAGTTTAGCATTTAGTATTTATTTAGTATTCTTTAGTATATAAGGTCTAGTAGTTTCTAAGTTTGTTAGTATTCACCTGATGACGATTGCAGATACCACAGCAATCGAAACGTTGTGTATATTCGTTTCAAAATAATAAACAATGAAAGTTCAGCAGAATGTTATTACTTCGCATCAAGCAACATTGTTTAATACATTAAAACAAAAGTCAAACGCTTATATCCGTAATTGGTCTACAAATGTTTGTTTCTTGAAATATTATGTTTTTATTGTGTGTTGTGATTATTTTATGTATTTACTTTAACTTATACGTTTTCAAAATTAATTGTTTTTATCCTTGATTTTTATAACACAAACTGTATATGCAATGCTTGTGATAAACTTTACATTGGTAAATCAAGTCATCGTGCTTTGAAACTTTTGTTTCTTCTTTAATAAAATAATTTAAAACGGTTAGAAACTGTTTTTTTATTGGTTTTTTATGCGACATGACGTTTTAAGCCACACCTTCACGGTTATGAACTGTTTTTTTATTGGTTCCTAACTTTTATCCGACATAACGTTATTTTATATTGTAACCAATTAAAGTTGCACTTGCTAACCATAACAGACCTTACATACATGCTATTTTTTATGTTACCGTTACATTTGTCAAAATTATTTTTAAATGAACAGTAGTCTGAGTATGTTGTAATTAAAGTTCATATAAAATTTCGTGATCGCAACAAAATTAAAAACAACAATTAATATGAACGATTGCCGAAAGTATTTTACGACGCGTTATTAAAAAGAAACTTCCAGCATCCGCATAAAAACAATAAGTCATTTGATCTCCTCTGCGAATTCCATCCACATGTCGGAAAATTTACACCGTTCGTGCTCTTTGGGATCTGGTACGTGCCCCCGTTAGAACGAAACTAAATAAACGCAAGAAATATAATTTCGAAATACTGAAATATTATTAACGTAAACGTCTCAACATCCACACGCTGAATTACAATAAAAGAAAAATCGATGCGTATTATACGAAACGACCGCAATGCATAGAACGAAAAGAAAACAACAAATTTTCGAAGTAACGTAACGTGAAATTACGTTATTACGTTTTGCGATAAGAAAAATTTTTTTACGAGCAAGTAACAATTTTTTCTTTTGACTTAAGTTGTTGCACTCGCTTTGATTGGATTTTTTTTCGATGCACCGTTTCTACGTGCGCTTTTTTACTGCTCATAATACCTTTAATGTCCTGGTATCCTCGTAAAGTTAAGATTTTGTTGGTCAGTTACCTATGTTATAAAAATTTATGTCTGTTTGGTATTAATGCTGACAGCAACTTGGGTTATTGAATGGCTGTACAGGGGCTTCGAATAAATGCTTTACGATTTAACCGATAGAGAGCGCAAATTATTAATTGTTTGTACCTTTATAGCAATTATTCAAATGCTACTGAATATTACAGGTACGAGATCTAGATAAACTACTAACTTGTAGAACTACGTTACATCTTAATTTAAATCGATCTCATAGTTTAGATTGAACCTAAAATATAAAACGTTAATTAGTTTTTGCTGTTTATATTTTCTGTTAAAATAAAATTAAGAAAAAACCAAAATAATTTGGTTAAGGAATTTATGTTTGGGTGTTTTCAAAAACGGCGTCATTCGTGTGTAAACTAATATTTGAATAAAATTTTTTTAGTACTACCAAGCCTGCCAAGTCCCTGTCTGCATAAAGACAAATTGACTTAAAAGATATTGTCAAGCAAAGAATACAAAACATGTCGCACATAAAAATAACTCGACGTTTAATTTGTGTCAAACTTAGTCCCACAGCTTCCAACAGTATGACACTAATACATAAGACATTGGTTAATAACGATTATCGATGGAGCTCTTATTTTTTACGCATACTCATGTTACTGCCGCATTACCTTAGACAAGTTACAGCTGCATCCTTCTCTACTTACGCAGATTCTACTGCTGCACTGAAGTTGGTTCAGTTTGTGCTTTTTCTCAAAAACACGTTATTAGATAATTTGGGATTGGGTAGATTACTAAACGTTATTCTTTAAAGTATTAAAAGCAGCATGGCCGACGCCAATACTAAAAATTGTCTTAATCCCGTCAGTATGCAGAATAATTCTTTATTCCATCGAAATGGTTAAAAACGTAATAGAAATAACCGATGATAAAAATTAAATAAAAAGAAGAATAACTTACAATTTAGCAAGTCAAGCGTCTTATCAAAATCAACCGTTCACATCGTCTTAAAATATACAAGTTAAAGTAAAAATAGCCATTGAAGCGATCCTCTTTCGTAAGTGGCAAATAAATCTACAGTTTTTCATCAGTGGGGTCCGCAACCAGCGGCGTAGTAAAATTTAATTAGAATTATGATTTTTTAAAAATGAATAAGTAATGACGTGTTCAAATCTTTCTCTTCCCTCCCCTAGCAAAATTAAAACCGGAAGGCGACAAAAAAAACTTAAAGAGACACCAAGTAGTGAGTTCTTTGACAAAGCAGAACATAACCAATTCATCCTAAAAAAAGAAACGAAAAAAATAATTCTTCTTAAAGAACACTCAACAAACCCAACGACGGTGAGAGTAAAATGTCTTGGCAACCACCAAAAAGCAAAAACCCTAAAAACTAAATAAAACACCGACTTTTAGTAATCAAGCCCTCTAATCCCAAGAACTATAAAACTAAAAATGCAGAAAGAAAAAACTTAAGTACTTATATATCGAACGTTATATGTGTATATGCGGAATCAGAAAGAAAAAAGTAAAACAGAAGGACTATTTTAGTTGTGACAAAAACTCGTTTACGGACGATATAAGATTCTCACCAAGCAAACACACAGACACTAAAAATCTAAGAAAAGAAAACTAACAGCGAAATCTCAAACAAGAGGAATTGGTTTGAAAGTCGAGTTGCCTAAAAGACAAAAAACCTATCAGTAATCTAAGGTCACAGCAACATAATTCTTAAAGTTAAACACGGCCTGTGTACCAAACAAAGTCCAACCTCCATAACCCAAACAAAAGAAAAAGAATAAGAAATAAAAAAAACTACACATGCTAACCGAACATCGCTAGCATTTGTTCATCGCGGTAAAATGTCACCTAAAACCTAAAAGCCAAAGAAAGGATTAAAATATCTAAAGAGCAATAAAAACCCAAATAGAAAGGATATTCTAACACTAACCAACAACATCAAACATGCCGACTATTCGGAAGTACATAGAGTACAAGAAAAGCCATTGCAATCTCTCCCAATTTGCAAACCAAGCGCAACAAAATAGAAACCTACTAAATCCAACAACAGAAGAGAAAGAAAAATTTTAGAAAGGAATGAAAAAAAGAAGAAAAAATGTTGTAGTTAACACTAAAGAAAAAAAGTTTTCAAAAAAAAATTATTTTAATGTTTAAGCAGCAGAAGATAGAAAGTAAAAAAAGAAAGCAAGAAATACAAAAGTGAAAGAACGACGGAGAAATAAAACTAGATGTAGACGTCTGCTTCGTTCTTCTCTCCGTAGAAAAAATGAAAGGAGTAATCAAGTCTTTATGCTCAACCAACCGCCTATGAGCTGAACCATAAAAAGAATCAAAGAGAAAGAAGAATGGTTGCCACATAACAAATCCTTAAATCCAAGAAGAAAAAACAAAAAGTAAAAAAAAGAAACAGACAAGAAAGATAAGGTTTAATGTTAATGCCTGATTTGTTCTTTTCTTCATAAATGAATTGAAAGAAGAGCACTCTACGGTGCTCATCCAACCGCCCAAAATATATACAAGAAAAAAAGAGAAAGAACGAATACGTGCCCATTGCTACATCAAATCAGAAAATTTACTGCAAGACTTAAATTCCGACAAGCAAAATAAGAAACCCAAAAACAAAAAAAAACTGAAGCCAAAGTGAGAGTTCTATTAGTGACTTACCAATCTTGAAATGGCTGAGTAAGCAGGTATAACTAGATACAAACAAAAAAATAGTCTGTCTTGAAGTACGATGATTCAGAAATAAAACCAAAACTTAACCAAAGAAGAATATCAGTACAACAAAATCGAAGAAACAATTGGGTAGCATCTCACCTACAAACAACAAAACAAATCTCAAAATCTAAAGGCGAGAACCAAAGGAATAGCCAAAAGTCAGAATCTGACTTCCAACAATGAACTAACATTTACTGCGTTTGCAACGGCAATAAAAAAGAACAAAACGATTAGAGTAAGACAACGAAGCACAATTAGAGACTTGCAAACAAGTAAATGTAGAGGAAAGAAAAGTAGATTTCACATCTCTAGAACGAATAGACGTTTTAAGTACATTCCTAGAAGTCTTTCGAGCTAAGTTAATATCAAGACACAATATAAAATCTTAAGCTTTCGCGGTTGTTATGTTTAAAATTATAAGCGACTTTCGGCTTAGACCGCGTCGTAGTAAAACACCCAGACTTAGGCTTGGTCATAGTCTCTTCTTGAGAGCCAAAACAAGAAGTAGAACTTGGCCTTTGCCGTATTGTCGTTCGTGAGCCCAAACAAACTGACGTTTCGCAAGACATTGCAGCTTGCATCTTCAGAGTGGTAAATGTCAGTGACAGTGGCTCTCAAGAAGAGACTATGACCAAGCCTAAGTCTGGGTGTTTTACTACGACGCGGTCTAAGCCAGTAGTCGCTTATAATTTTAATCAAGACACAAGACAAATGTGTTACGCCACTTTTGATCTCATATGAGGTCAATCCAAATGACGACGAAGAAGAGATAGCGTCTTTGTCAGGCTACGATGACCAGAAGTTGAATGTACATAGTGGTCTTGAATGATCGGCATTAGTTTAGAAAGAAAACCTTAAACTACAAATCAACGAGAAAAACGATGAGGACATGTAGACACTTTAAAGACTAATTGTACCACTGGTCTTTAATTAACGCCAATGATTCTAGAAAAAGAAGACAAATCAGAAAAAACAGCAAGAGAACGTAAGATTTCATCTCTCTTAAGGCGACAGTGACGACAAATAGTAGGATTGACAATAGGTACAGAAGACAGAGGTCGAGGTTCTGTTGAAGCATCCATATCTCAGACAAACACTGCTAACTCGCTAAGCTTAAGCACGTAAAATAAAGCTATCTAATAAATAGATAGTAGAAAGCAAGAGTACCAAAAAAAGATTATTATTAAACACTGGTAAACTACTCGAACGATTAATACTAATAAGATAGTACAGTAAATTGAGGCCCCACATTGGGCGCCACTTTTTGTTTAAAATTTTTTTTTTATAGCTGATAACAACCACATTGCCACAGCTAGCTACGATCTCGGTGAGTGAGTGTAGTTGAAAAAGATATAATAAAAGAAAAAATAAACGACTGGTTAGATAATCGGCTCGAAGACACCGAAGGTACGTCTAATCCTACTAGTTAATAAAAAAGTAACAAACATATAATTTTATCCAACAATAAATAACATATGCTACATTTACTTATTTTTTTAACAAAATAGTAATTTAAAGTATCTAATAATAAGTAAAACAATACTAGTTAACAAACTAACACGGTTACCAAGTTTCAACACGACAATTCCAAATTTTAATCACCGTAAATTTATAACGTAAAATTGATTAATTATTTCGTTTACATGCAGTCGCAGCGTATTAATGACGTCATATATCGCATTCAAAACCCACTCAGAAGTAAACCAAAAGTAATCCACATCAATCGTTTAGCCGTTACTTACAACCATGTTCAAACCAGGATACTAAGAAACAGAACCTGGTATCAACTCAATGAAAGAAACTGAGTTTATAAGCATGTACGGGGGCTCTGCAAATGTTAGGTTTAGAGCTACAACCAAGGAGCAACAAGATCTATTCTAAACATGAAAGGATTACGCCATTGCACATTGCGTGAGTAAAGATCTTGAGGTGTCCAGAAGGGTTGCAATTGTATTTAAGAAGTTTGGACGGTTAAATGATCTACGTAAACGGCAACCGGCTCTCGGTAAAGTCTTAAAACTACGTGATGATTGACGCTTTATTTTCTATCTGGTCACCATGTGCAAAACCGTTATACGAAAATCTGTGGGGAACGTTATAAAATCTCAAGAAAGAAATGGAATTCTACAGCATTAAGAAATTGGCAGTACCCAAGTTTGATTGCGGTTTAGGTCAATTGGATTGGAGGACATTTGAAAATATGTTAGAGGTCCTTTTTGAAGATCAGAAGTTCAAATGTTGGTCTGTAAGTATCACCCAAAAAAAATCATAAAAAATTTATTGACTGCTACTTCTGTGCTCAAGAAAATTTTCGTCAAGTTTCTTTGATCGTTTTGAATGTAATCAAAGCCAAACGGCACATAACGTCGTACGTAAGCTTATATGCTACGCATACTTCCGTCCATAAACATATAAGAAGTAGCGAACATTGCTACTTATGACGAAGGACTTTGGTAGAGTAAGTTTTAGTACTTATTTTATTTTTTACTATTCATTATAATTGTCGATTATCAATTCATTTCGCAACTGCATGTAAACGAAATAGTTGATCGAGTACGTTAGTTAACTAAAATAATCAAATCAAACACTCTAAAATAAACTACACGCAGTTAAATACCTAAATACATACCCTACTTTGCCATAGTTGACTGTAAAATAAAATCATAATGCCATGCAAAAATGAACTAAATTCGACTCTGATGTACGTTTGACTCTAATCTCTTCTAACGAATGCAATGAGTACATTGACGTTGGACACTAGTCTACTTGGGTGCTTAGGGTACTCCGGTTATCATCAAACTCTCTACAGGTAAGAATCCTATGTGACGGAGTATCAGGAACACCACACAATAAACACCGATCGTCATCTGCAGCGTTAATGCGTTTCAGATGGCAACGAAACTTGCTGTGCGATGTAAGAATTTGGACGGCCGCTTGTCACGGATTATGGAACATGTTGATCCAGTCTACGATTTTTGGAATGAAAGAATAGGCGTTACGTCGTTTATGGGGTGTATCCCACTGCCGCTGCCATTTATTCAAAATCAAAGTCTTAAGATGACGCTTGACGGCCGAAAAGAAAGAAAAATCTGCGGTTGAAACTTGCTAGTCTAAGAATGTGCACGTGCCAGCCCTCACAAAAACTTTAGAGCTTTAGGAATTGATAAAAACAGTATGATATGCCCCGAGGATCGTACCAAGAAATAAGGAATGTAGGGATGCCAGTTTCCTGACAATGTGGATATCTCGCAGTCTGTGATACCAGCTGTCTAAGCCATATGTGAGCATAAGGATGACTGCACTGTTGAAAATGGTCACTAAGGATTTTCTATGTAGGTTCTGGTTGCTGCGACTATACTTGTAGAACAAGTGGAAGACAATCTTACCTTTGTCAACTGCATAGGAACAATGTTTAACAAACCTTAGTTTATAATCGAGCAAAGAACCAAGGTATTTAAACTTAAAAATCCTACGAACTGAAATGCCGTTGAGTGAAGTGAGGGAGAGAAAGCAAAAACCATGTATTTGGTCTTGTCAGCTGAGACAGTCAATTTGTTGTTGACAGCCCAGCAAGTCAGAATATCCAAGCACTTTCGTGATTTTGCCTCTAGGTCGCGTCTGTTGTCTGCAGACACTGCGATAGTAAAATCGTTCGCGTAAGCAAAAATGTCACAATTATCGGGTAAGTCACACAAGATCGGCATCCTTTCGTCAGTCGTTTTGTGTAGGAAGAACCAGAGACGTTCGTGGAACAAGTGATGGAGCGACTCGATAAATAACTGCGAATGACGCGCACGGCGTCTGCAGGCATTTTCTTAACGACAAGAGCTTCAAGTACCATACGTTATTAGACGCTCCTGAAACGTCTATAAAAATGCATAGTCTGTACTTGGAGACGTTCGTTTGTACTTTCGTCATTAATTTAGGAATGACGTCTGTCGTCAGTTTGCCGGGAACAAAATCGTACTGGCTGGAATACAATAATCTTTAACAGTACTCGTTTGAATAACTTATCAAGTTTTCAAAGTATCATAATCGGAGGATACAAATTGGGGTTTGAGAGATCCCTCTTACCAAACAATCGTTATAAATCTACCAGTTCTCCAACTATTTGTAAAATACCCGCATTGAACACAAGTGAGGGAATCTTCTACAACTGTTTTTAGTACGTTATACTGTACTCCGCAGAGTCCGGAAGCTTTATTCTTAGAAATTCTGCTAGCCACCGACGCTATAACCTCTTTTGTAACTACCCAGTTATGTAGGGATTCAAAATTTTCAAAACATTGTGATCTAATTCAGGTTTGGTAAAAATTGTCGTTTGTTAGATCGTCGTCTGAAAACAAACGATCTAACTATTGACTTGGTAGTATCGAGTTCTGTGAGAGTGTATCTGCCACTGTCACGGACGTTGGATCATGATTGGATAGCAAAGAATTTTTGTAAGGATATTGTTACATGCCAAAATTAACACAAAGTCACTGCCTGCAATGAAGTAACATAAACGGGGGGGTTGTGCCACTAGCTCAATGGAGAAGGGTGGGTTTTATTTAAAATTCCGTGAAAAATTGGAAACGCGATCGTCGTAAAAATGGAACTAGAACGGTAAAATAGTCAAATAATCGATAAGGGCGCCAATCAAGGATTTCTATAAGGGGAAGCTTTCAAACCCCTGATTACTTGAAAGCTCATCCGGTTGGTCATAACCACAGAACTTACCTTGGGTTATAACAATTCTGAAAAACACTTAAACAAAAATTTACGTATGCGGCGGCTAAATGAATAAAAGCTCTTTACATTTAACAATTTAACATTTATTGATTGAAAATTTAAAACCAAGACAAAATAAAATAACAAGTACTAAATGATATCAAATAAATTTGAATAAAAGAAATGAAATAATCTTAAACAAACAAAAATGAATAATTTACACACAAAACATTACATTAAAATTTATAAAAAGAAATGCTACTACAATAGCGTTAATTCGACGTCAAATATAATTAAATCTCAAGATCTTGGCCGCATATTTATAACAAACAAATTATATAACACAAAAAAAAAAACAATACAGTTTATAACATAAATATGTCCGAACTTTAATTCGAACTAAACAAAATATAGTTTATAAGTCGTTACATTATCATATACTCGAAATACGAATCACTTCTCAACGCACAAAACAAAGTTAATTGATTTTAATTTTGCGCAAACACTATACGTGTTCATTGAAATAATTAAATTCAACGTTAGTCGTAATTTCAATTGACTTAAAAAAAAAATTGAAAGCTTTTACTGCATTTTTAAATCGCGGGACACTGCACGATCAAACAACAAAATCGATAAATACCTTAATTCTTAATTGGTGACACCGGCTGAACTTTGGTTCCCAGTGGATTTGAAAGCTAACACCTTGATGGACTTTAGCTGCTTTCCAAACAATAGGTTACCAGTGGAAGATTTATTAATCCGCCCCAAAGGCGAAAGATATGAGATTGCGAAACAAACTCACGCACAAATTCACGTAACGAAACATACGATATTAATTTAGGTAAAACAGTGATCTTAATTAACCGTAATTACGAAAAAGGAAAGTTTGATTTTCCACTTAAATTCACTGCACCCTCTTCTTTTACTTCCACGGTAATTATTAGAACAGGTGAATTATCACCTTCGTTAACTACATTTTTCCGGCCGTCAACCAACTAACTTCCCACTACCACATTTTCCAAAAACACATCTATATATCAACTTTCGTCGACTGCCCTTTCCACAAAGGCTGCGTTCGAAACTTCAAACACCAAAATTCTCTCGCGCAAAGGTGCAATAAAGAGGCAAACAAACATATTACGTCATATTTATATAATTAGGACACAGCGTTTCGCTTGTACGTGAAACTGTCAATTTGACAAGATATTATATTACAAGAATTTAAACTGCCTAATAAATTAAGATAACGACTTAATTTTTCCACGTAATCTAAACGTTTGACATAAAGAAATTCAAGTACGAATGTACTCGAACAAAGAACTCATAAACCAACTTAAAATAAACAAACGGCGAAAATAGATTTAATTACGATTATATCTCAGAAGGAAAACATAACTCACAACTGGAATTTTTACGGCGTAACAAAATACAAAACTTTATCAACAATTACATTGTAACTTTGAATTTAAAATCGTAAAATAACTTATTAAACTCAATCTAAAATTCACATTAAACCAAATTCAAAATACATTAAATGAAAATCGTCAATCCAAATACTGTGTCCGTTATCAAACATTACTCAATCAACCAATCGATTTTTAAACGATGGTTACACCTCCCCTACTTAAAGAGGGATTTCTTAAATCACTCTATAAGCAATAAAAGAAAAACCAAAACGAAACGAAAAACCCATAACCCAAAAAAAATAAAACGATAAACGATAATGTAACAACAAACGTAAAAATAAAACGAAACTAAACCTATGGTTCTCGCGATCTCGCAATCCTCGAGAACCCCTAACGAAACTAAACGAAACGAAAACCTAAACGATAAGAAGGGTAGCATATGTTTGGGTTCGACACAGATCACTCGATGCGGTACAGACGAAGAGGGCGCGCTGCGCTTCACGCGATCCGCGCATTGCGTTTTTCCCACAACGAAAGTCCACACCGAGCAATGGCACCTAGCCACAAACACTACAGAGATAAAAGATAAGGACAGACAAGATAGCAGAAGAAAGAAAAATGGAAATAAAAGAACCGTTGTTTAGTCGCCTCTTACGACAAGTGGTGTCCCCACTGTAGAGAAATATTCTTAGTCCGTCTCTACACGGAACCCAAAAACGAAACTAACTAACCTAAAAAAAACGAACAAGAAACTAAAACAAAAGAAAAAGTCCAAACGGTAAAACCTAAAACTATTTATTCCCAGTCGGGTTTAACTTTAAGTCCTTGGCGTTCCATATGCCTTTTGATGCTCCCGTGTCATCAGACAACTCATAGGTCTGATACGAAACTTTCCGTTTCACGTAGAACGGACCGATAAACTTAGGTGCCAGTTTGGCCGAGAAATATCGAGATGCATCAGAAAGGACATAATTCTTCCGCCACACTGTGTCTCCCACCTCAAAAGGTGCTGGACGACGACGTAAATCGTAATAATGTTTAGCGCGGACATAAGCGGCATTCAAGCGATTCTTAATGTCGACGTAAACTTCTCTAAACGCTGGGCCTCTTTCGGCCAAAAAGGTACGATCAGCAAAAGATAGATCGTCGATAGTGTCGGAATCGGTAGTTTTTCCATGACGTGATCCGTCGAGACAGATTTCACGTCCGAAATTAGCGAAAAACGGCGTTAAGCCGGTGACTTCATGTACAGCGGTACGAATAGCACATGCTACTTTAGCAAGATACTTATCCCAATGTCGATGGTTGTCTTCGATATATGACGATAGCATTGTCTTCATGACTCTGTTGACTCTTTCTGTTGGATTCGCTTGTGGATGATAATTAGCGTTAAAAATAATTTTAGACTTATATGACGAAACCATTTTTGTAAATTCTGAACTGCGAAACTGTGTGCCGTTATCACACAAAAGATATTGAGGAACTCCAAACATTAAAAATACATCTTCTTCAAGACGTTTAGTAACTGCTGCTGCAGTAGCGGAACGTAACGGGAAAAATAAAACAAATTTCGAAAAATAATCTGCAACCACAAGAATATACGAATAACCACTCTTAGATCGCGGTAACGGTCCAACAAGATCGGTAGAGATCAACTGCCAAGGTTTGTCCACAACAGGATGACGGGTCATAAGGCCAGCAGGACGTTTCTGTTCTGGCTTATGCGTGATACAAACTTTACAACCATTGATGTAACGAATAACGTCAGCCTTCATCTTAGGCCAGTAATAAAGCGGAACAATTCGTTCGAGAGTCTTAAAGATACCAAGGTGTCCAGCGGTAGGCTCATCGTGAAACTTAGACAATATTTCAAGTCGTTTAGACTTAGGCACAACTTCTCTCCAATTGTCCTTCTCAGAACGAAGATCGGGATAGTCTACGGTAACATGCTTAAATAGCTTTCCGTTACTAATTTTCCACTGTGGAAAAGCGTTAGGTTTTGAACGTACACGTTCCATAAGTTTCGTTAACCATTTGTCCGAAGACTTAGGTTCGGTAGTGTCACAATCGGTAGTAATATTGTCGATAGCTGGTACTGAACGAGATAGTGCGTCAGGTACGACATGATCCTTTCCTTTACGATGAATGATCGTAAAATCAAATTGCTGCAGTCTAACAGCCCATCGTGCTAGACGACCGGTAGGTTCCTTCAAATTGTGCAACCAGATTAATGATGCGTGATCGGTAACTACAGTGAAAGTGGTTCCTTCAAGATAGGGACGTAATTTTTCAATAGACCACAGGACAGCCAAACATTCCTTTTCGGTAGTTGAATACTTGCGTTCACACTTTGTGAGCGACCTACTATTATAACAAATGACACGTTCTTCACCGTCGATAAACTGTGTAAGAACTGAACCGAGACCAAAATCAGAAGCGTCAGTTTGAACTGTAAACGGAACATTGAAATCGGGGCAAGACAAAATAGGTGCGGAAATTAAACAATTCTTAATAATCTGAAAAGCTTCATCACAATCACTAGTCCAATTAAAGCTGGAATTCTTCTTTAACAGAGACGTCAATGGAGCGATAATTGTCGAAAAATTTGGTACAAAACGGCGATACCACGAGGCCATGCCTATAATTCTTCTCACTTCAGCGACACCAGTGGGAACTGGAATACGCAAAATTGCATCGACCTTTTCCGGGTCAACCGACAAACCAGTAGAATTTACTATAAAACCAAGATACTTAAGTTCAGGTTTACAAAAATGACATTTGTCTTTACTTAGCATCAAATTAGCCTCTCTAAGGCGACGAAGAACTTCAGTTAACACTTCCATGTGTTTCTCGAAGGAAGGAGCGCAAATAATGACGTCATCTAAATAAACAAAAACGTAAGGTTCTAATTCGGGACCTAAAACTCGATCAATCAACCTCTGCCAAGAAGCTGGTGCGTTAGCTAAACCAAACGGTAAGCGCGTGAATTGGAATAACCCACGGTTCGGGACTGTAAAAGCGGTATACTGCTTAGACTCTTCGCTTAAAGGAATCTGCCAATAAGCGGACTTAATATCGAGAGATGAAATGAACTTAGCGTCACGAAGACGATCTAAAATAGACGAAACGTAAGGTAAAGGATAAGCGTCCTTTTCGGTAACCTTGTTGACTTTTCTAAAGTCCACGCAAAAACGATACGAGTTGTCCTTCTTCTTCACCAATAAGATCGGGCTCGACCAAGCGCTGTTTGATTTTTCTACAACGCCTAACTTCAACATTTTCTCTAATTCCAGATCGATTTGTTTCTGGATAAATGGCGAAACTCGGTAATACCGTTGCTTAATTGGTTCGGAAGTAGTCTTGATCTGATGTTCGATCAAGTTGGTGCATCCAAAATTTTCATTCGAAGAAGAAAAATGATTACTAACTAAACTGTCTAACTGATTGAGCTGTTCTGAGGAAAGATCGAGACGAGACTTAATAACTGAATCTTTATCTTCCAATTGTGAAATGGTGTCCATATTTTCGAAACGCCACTCACCTTTTCTAAGATCAGGAACGATACCTGCTTGTTTCCAAAAATCAACGCCTAAAATTAAATTATGCGGAACGTCAGGAACAACTAAAACTTCCAAAACAACAATTTTTCCTTTAATTTCGATTGGGACGAGAAGTGAACCTAAACTTTGTACTGATTTACCATTAGCTACAATACAATTAATTTTAACTGACTTATTTAACTTTAAACCTAACTGACTAAAAATTTCCCAACCCTTAGAACCAACAATAGTGCGAGAAGCGCCACTATCTAATAAACTTAAAATTTCGTGACCAAAAACTTTAACGTAGACAAAAGGTCTTTCGTCAGACTCAGCAGACTCTAAAACATAATCTAACACGACTTTATTCTTAACGAAACTCTTTTTCTTCGAAGAATGTAAACTATTAAAATAGACAGCCGATTTAACTTTAACCTCTGACGTCACTAAACGGCTTCTTAGTACGTCCTTTACTCGTTTCCCGAACACTTAGAACAAGTGCGGACCGTAACGTTAGGCTTTCCACAACGATAACAAAATAAACCTTTCTTAGGTTCTTTGCAAGAAGCAGCTCGATGGTTTGGCTTCCTACAATTCCAACATAATTGCGGACTACTTCGATTAGAAGAAGCAGGCGCATTAACGATAGCTAACCTTCTTGAAGAAGGTGCGATACTAGAAGACGGTAATCGTGAATGTTGTCTAACAGGTGGTGTAGATTTTTCACCACTACTAACGTTATTCGAAGAACGAGAAACTACAATGTCCTTAACTTGAGATGTTACATAAGCTAGATCAGGCTCCATGTCCTGCTTTCGACGAGACGGAGGCGTGTAAGCTTCAATAGCTTGCATGCGGTCCTCGATAATACGACCAAATTTAATTAGTTCCTCAATTGAAGTAACCGACGACAAACCAAGCTGAGTTTGATAAACGGGAGAAATATTTCTTAATAAAATCTTTAACTGTTTTTCTTCAGAAAAAGGTTCATCGAGACGTGAAAACATGTTGCGAATAATTGCAACGTAAATACCCATAGGTTCATCATTAGCTTGAGTGCGACGCTTAATTTCTTCAATAAGTCGTTCGTCATAATCGGTAGGCTGGAATTGTTCACGTAAAAACTTAACTAAATCTTCCCAAGAATTAACTGAACTACGAATGGATCTAACAAAAATCAATGCATGACCTGTAAAAAGATCAGTACACTCCAAAAATAACTGATGACTTGAAACGTTACGCGATAATTGAAGTTCGGCAACTCGTTCTAAGAATGCGTTCAATGAAATTGACTTTGCGTCACCAGAAAACTTTAAGTTCCATTTTGAAACTGAAATACTCTTAACATGACTAATAAAATTTTGACTAACAGCAGAAGACGTCGGTAAAGCGTTATCAACTACTAAAGAAGGCTGAACGACAGGTTCGATGACTTCATCGGCGGAAGTAGACGGATTTGAAACAACAATTTGTTTATCCAAAAGTTCGTACTGCGAAATTAAAACAACTAAATCTTTTAAAAACTCATCTTTAACTTGAGAATCGTCACCTTGAATAGGAATTGAATTGCCAATACGGTTTAACAAATATTTAATTTTGGTTTCAATAGTAGAAGAAATTTTTGTAGTCGGAGTAATTTTTAATGAATCTATTAATTTTCTAAGCTCATCGATACCTTCACGAATCGCTAATTTATCTGCATTAAAATCGAACGGATACACGGGACGAGATAATTTTCCGGTAGCTTCTTCAATAAGAAAATTCTTGAGTAAACCTCGTAATACGACAACACCTAAAGATGCATCACCACCTCTAATCAAAATTTCATAACGTAATTCGTTATGCGATAAACGATCAACAATCAATTTGTAACCCATTTTAAAATGAAATTACAAAACGGTAAAATCTTCCAAAATCACGAAACTTAACAGGCAAACTAAAATTCGAAAAAGGCCACACGCTGGAGACGCCAAATTATTTATGTTACATGCCAAAATTAACACAAAGTCACTGCCTGCAATGAAGTAACATAAACGGGGGGGTTGTGCCACTAGCTCAATGGAGAAGGGTGGGTTTTATTTAAAATTCCGTGAAAAATTGGAAACGCGATCGTCGTAAAAATGGAACTAGAACGGTAAAATAGTCAAATAATCGATAAGGGCGCCAATCAAGGATTTCTATAAGGAAGCTTTCAAACCCCTGATTACTTGAAAGCTCATCCGGTTGGTCATAACCACAGAACTTACCTTGGGTTATAACAATTCTGAAAAACACTTAAACAAAATTTACGTATGCGGCGGCTAAATGAATAAAAGCTCTTTACATTTAACAATTTAACATTTATTGATTGAAAATTTAAAACCAAGACAAAATAAAATAACAAGTACTAAATGATATCAAATAAATTTGAATAAAAGAAATGAAATAATCTTAAACAAACAAAAATGAATAATTTACACACAAAACATTACATTAAAATTTATAAAAAGAAATGCTACTACAATAGCGTTAATTCGACGTCAAATATAATTAAATCTCAAGATCTTGGCCGCATATTTATAACAAACAAATTATATAACACAAAAAAAAAAAAACAATACAGTTTATAACATAAATATGTCCGAACTTTAATTCGAACTAAACAAAATATAGTTTATAAGTCGTTACATTATCATATACTCGAAATACGAATCACTTCTCAACGCACAAAACAAAGTTAATTGATTTTAATTTTGCGCAAACACTATACGTGTTCATTGAAATAATTAAATTCAACGTTAGTCGTAATTTCAATTGACTTAAAAAAAAATTGAAAGCTTTTACTGCATTTTTAAATCGCGGGACACTGCACGATCAAACAACAAAATCGATAAATACCTTAATTCTTAATTGGTGACACCGGCTGAACTTTGGTTCCCAGTGGATTTGAAAGCTAACACCTTGGATGGACTTTAGCTGCTTTCCAAACAATAGGTTACCAGTGGAAGATTTATTAATCCGCCCCAAAGGCGAAAGATATGAGATTGCGAAACAAACTCACGCACAAATTCACGTAACGAAACATACGATATTAATTTAGGTAAAACAGTGATCTTAATTAACCGTAATTACGAAAAAGGAAAGTTTGATTTTCCACTTAAATTCACTGCACCCTCTTCTTTTACTTCCACGGTAATTATTAGAACAGGTGAATTATCACCTTCGTTAACTACATTTTTCCGGCCGTCAACCAACTAACTTCCCACTACCACATTTTCCAAAAACACATCTATATATCAACTTTCGTCGACTGCCCTTTCCACAAAGGCTGCGTTCGAAACTTCAAACACCAAAATTCTCTCGCGCAAAGGTGCAATAAAGAGGCAAACAAACATATTACGTCATATTTATATAATTAGGACACAGCGTTTCGCTTGTACGTGAAACTGTCAATTTGACAAGATATTATATTACAAGAATTTAAACTGCCTAATAAATTAAGATAACGACTTAATTTTTCCACGTAATCTAAACGTTTGACATAAAGAAATTCAAGTACGAATGTACTCGAACAAAGAACTCATAAACCAACTTAAAATAAACAAACGGCGAAAATAGATTTAATTACGATTATATCTCAGAAGGAAAACATAACTCACAACTGGAATTTTTACGGCGTAACAAAATACAAAACTTTATCAACAATTACATTGTAACTTTGAATTTAAAATCGTAAAATAACTTATTAAACTCAATCTAAAATTCACATTAAACCAAATTCAAAATACATTAAATGAAAATCGTCAATCCAAATACTGTGTCCGTTATCAAACATTACTCAATCAACCAATCGATTTTTAAACGATGGTTACAATATCCTAGAAACTAGTCTCCACGGACACGCCGCCAAACTTCTCTCTACAAACCTTTGCCATGAGCTAAAGTTATCGTTCTTCACTGCTAGTTTATACCGGTAAAGCGCGGCTTTTAGCTCTGTTGGGGCTTTGCCAGCATGATTTCTTAAGCAACGTATGACTCGCTTTAACCTGTCTAGCTTTGGACTCCACCACAGTACACCAGCTCTAGAATTTAAGCAAACTCGGTTCAAGCCATTATGACTAGATTCGAGGATCAGCTTAGTCAACTTATCAATGGAAACGTCAATAGAATTAGGATTGTGACACTTAGCTTCACGTGGAAGATAAGTAGGAAGTAGAGCGCTTAACAGAATCTATGCGTTTGACATAGAGAATACGCTTAAGCATCAGAACCAATCAAGGATTTTTGACGGTTAAATTAAAACGTATCAGTCGGTGGTCACTTTCAATCACCTCTGGAATAACTTCCCGGTTAGAAACTTTTTTAGCTAAAACATGTGATGCTAATGTGACATTGATGTTTGTATTACCTTGGTGACTAACAAAGGTAAAACGTAGATCAGATTCATTTACAATACATAGGTTACGTTCGCTCACGAAGTTCTCCACACTTCTATATCTTGCTATAATAATCGAGGCGCTGCTTAGTTCGTCCAAAACTTTATCTAGATGTTGTAGATGAATACAAACATCCTCGCTTGGTGTCCAATAAACACCGACGATAACCAAGGAAGTGTTTCTAACTGTGATCATAGATGCGGCAGTGCAGTCACTAGTTAGATGACTGAGGGTGAGTACTCCAACGGACTCCGCGCTATTGCAAACAATAGCCAAAAAATATCCCATAGAAGTAGATACGGTGATCCTGTTGAAGAGCAAAACTGCACCAGCGAACCTAGACCCGGAACCAAAACTATACACATATAGCTCTTGAGTCAGTAAAATGTCTATGTCATTGTTTGAGAAGAAGCTCATGACTTCCAAAGTCGCAGCACGAGAACGCTGAAGATTGATTTAAGCAATCCTAAGGGTCAGAGAAGCATTCTAACTGGCTAGGTTGATTCGACGGTTGGCCATTAGGTACCTTCGTACCTCTGAAGTTACTTCAATAACGTAATTAGTATTTGCTTTGTCTCTAGGCCCGATTTTTTTTATAGGTTTAAGATGTTCTTTATACTGTTTAGCTATATGGTCAGAAGCAGCATCAAAATTTTGCTTGAGGATTGCCTCTTGCAACTGCTCAGTGGAAAGGTTAAATGAAACGTTTGATCTTAGAATCTCTTAGAAAGAGCTTTGCCTTGAGGTTTGATCGCAAGGACGGCATTGTTAAGGATATTCGCTGGTCTGTCTTTTCGGACTCCAGGCGAACGCAGTTTCGTTCAATTTTTGTCACTCGGTCTAGTCGTAGACCGAGCGTGGTAGAATTTAAAACCTTCATTAGGGACGTTTTAGTCTTGTCAGCTGTTTTAAAGTTTGTCTAGAGTTTTGGAACGATCACAACTGTAGATCGTTGAACAGGCGTGATGAATTTGCCGGAAGGTACTTTCACTCTGTCGGCTCGACCGAGCTACTTGGGCATGCAATACAGAACCAGTTGTGATCTGTTGTCCAGGATCTGACAACTTGTCAGTTACGGATTGAAGGTCCGTTTGTACGCATCAGAGATGTCCAAATGTTGCGTAGACATTCTTTTGGCCAAAGTGGATTTTTGAAATATAGATTGGATGCGGGGCAATATTTCCATGAACTCTGTACGTCTGGCAACGAATTCCTTACCGGTAAAACTTGGACATAATTAGGAGCTCTGCGTCAAAGGATTCTACCAGAGTAGTTAGCTGAAAAATTTCGGACTTATGTCGGCATTACTGTGTTACAAGCTTTTGGTGGTTTACGAACCTGCACGGCCAACTCACAGTAGTCGGTGAGAGGGTAGGGTTCCTAGAAAAGATTTAAAAGATAATTAAGGGCGCCAGAGCCTATCTAAAGTCAGTTCTGTCTGCTCACAACAGAATGGTAAGAAACTTGTAACTAGATGTTAGGTTCGTAACTGCTGAAAGAAACGAATAAAAGAGAAAAACTAAATCGTTAATAACAATTGTACTTTAATTACTCGATCAAATATATCTCTATATTATATATCTAAATATAGTCGAAGTTAAATAGCCACATCTAAGTAGATGCTAGTGAGAATATACAACATCGAATCACAGTAGGATCGGCAACTTACACTACATAGATAAATTTGGTTTACATGAATAACGAAGAGTAGACTTATAGTAAATCTCAGTTGCACATAGCATGCGATATACATGAAATAAGGAGAATAAGTACGGCCTTAATATTACAATCTCATAATAAATATTGGGAGTACACAGCATACGTCATACACAAAAAGCAATAAGCAAGAAAATTACTACGGAATTAATATTCACACAGTTTCGTGAGCGACCTTGTTGACAACAAAATAAGATACATATAAAATCACTTACCAAACACAGGAGTTTCACAGGTGCGTAGAGAAAGTACTTTCCCCCAACACGTAGTCCTGTAATTAATTTGAATTGCAAATCGTGTCAAACCAATGCCTCACGAAATCAAGCTCTATAACATCATTACTTAAATTTTTAAAGTACACACATAGCACAACCCGAAAGTCGGATGCTGTTATACCCTTTTTCTATGATTTAATTAATTCCAACAGTAGGCCTTAGAAATATTTAGAATCGTCCCAACACAATATTCGTCGAGGGTTATCTCTCGTCTTTCGGTATCGACTAGAATTCATGGGCCGGATGGTGGTAAGAATAGCCGGTGACGATACGAATACCCCACGATCGTAACGACATCACAAACTTTCCCTGGTGGGCTTTAAATTATAACCAGAATGCCCTTAGTTATGAGGTGGCACATGGCGGCTAACCAAAAAGACATAAAAATTACCTTTAATTAACGAAAGAAACAAAATCACTTACGTTGCGGGAGTAAATTAGTTATTTAAGGAAACTACATAACTTCCATCGTGTCCCTAACACGTGGATGATTTTAGAGAACGAACTTTTACTCACGCAACCCTAGATACTACCAGGTACGATGTTACAATCAAAATGCCGGAAACCTCACCGAACGTCGTCTGCTCAAATCAAAGTGACCAACGAACCCGATAGATGGCGTCAAGAAATATAAAAGCAATTTTTAATTAAATTGAAATACAGGGTAATACATTATTTAAATTTATGTACGTAACAACTGTCGTCGTCGTCTTTACGACGACGTTTGGAGGTATAAAATTTGACTTCCATAATGGAGAAGAAAGAGGAAGAGGAGGAGAAAATAGACCCACCAACCAACCAAACTTGCTTGGTTCAAATTCACCACATAGAGAATTGAACGCTTTAGAATATAAATTTCAAGTTGAAGGATCGTCTGTTTAGACAAGTTGGATGGGTTATGTTACAGGTTCGTGCTTAGAGAGCACAAGTTTCGAAAGACACCTACTTTTCGGCTGATCCTCGCTTCTTAACTAAAACCTTATTGTAATAGACAAGATGAGGCCAGTTAGTCAAGTCAGCTACGGCTAAAAAGAAACTGAAAATGTTAGTAAAACTAAAAATAATCAAAATAAAATACTCTAAAATAATAAGCCCCCATGCAATTAAGTAACTAAATAAATACCTTACTTCGTCGTAGCTGACTGTATAAATAAATCAAAATGCCTGGCAAAAATAATTTAAGCGAATACAATGAGATCGTTAACGTCGGACACTAAAGTCTAAGGATGGACACGGGGGAATCGAGAAACGGGTTCACTTTGGTTCTTAGGGTACTCCGGTCATTATCGAACTTCCGACAAGCGAGAATCCTATGTTAAGGAGTATCAGGAACACCACACGACAGGCATCGGTCGTCATCTGAAACGCAGATGCGATGTGAGAATTTGGACGGCCGCTCGTCCCGGATGGTAGGATATGTTGATCCAGTTTAGGATATTGGGTATCATGGAATAGGCGTTACAGCCCTTATGGGATGCATCTTACAGCCGCTGCCATTCATCCAAAATCAAAGTCTTGAGATGACTCTTGATGACCGAAAAGGAAAGAAAATCTGCGGTTGAAACTTGCTGGTCTAAGAATGTGCACGTGTCAGCCCTTACAAGAACTTTAGAGCTGTATATTTCTTACAATAGAATTTGCAGAAGGAGATACGCAGTCACAACGCACAAGGAATTGATAGGAACAATATGATATGCCCCGAGGATCGTACGAAGAAATAAGGAATGTAGGAATGCCAGTTTCCTGACAATGTGGGTATATTGCAGCCTGTGATACCAGCTGTCTAAGGATATGTTGATCCAGTTTAGAATATTAGGTAACATGGAATAAGCGTTACGCCGCTTATGGGATGCATCCCACAGCCGCTGTCATTAATCCAAGATCAAAGTCTTGAGATGACGCTTGACGGCCGAAAAGAAAGGAAAATCTGCAGTCAAAACTTGCTGGTCTAAAAAGGTACAAGTGCCATCCCTTGAGAGAGCTTTGGTGCAGTATGTTTTCTGCAATAAGAAATGCAAAGGGGGATATTTTGCCACGACGCATAAAGAATCGATAGGAACTGTACAATATGCCCCGAGAATCGTACGAAGAAATAAGGACTGTAGAGTTGCCAGTTTCCTGACAATTTGGGTATGTTTTAGTCTATGGTACCAAATGTCTAAGCCATATGTGAGCAGGGGATGCCTCCACTATTGAAAATGGTAACTAATGATTTCCTATATAGGTTCCATTTACAACGAGAATACTTGTAAAACAAATGCAAGACACTCTTACACTTGTTAACTACATAGGAACAGTGTTTGACGAAACTCAGCTTGTGATCAAGGAAAAGTCCGAGCTATTTGAAATCGAAAACCCTTCGGACTGGAATATCGTTTAGTCTAACTGTGAGATCTCTTGACAACGGGGAGTCAAAAACCATGTGCTTGGTCTCTTGTCAGCTAAGACTGTCAATTTGTTGTTGGCAGTCCAGCTAGTCAGAGTGTCCAGGCACTGCCGTAATTTTGTCTCTAGATTGCGTCTATTGTTTGCGGATACTGTGATGTTAATATTATCCGCGTAGGCGAAAATGTCGCAGTTATCAGGTAAGCCTCGTTCAAGTAAGGAATCAACAACAACGTTCCACAAAAGTCCGGAAACCAAGCGTTGGGGGCAACCTTTTGTCAGTCAAATGACGCGCACTGCGTCTGCAGGTGCTGTCTTGACGCCTAGAGCTTCAATTATTGATGGCCACCATACATTATTGAACGATCC
Organism: Aquatica leii; assembly: GCA_035610365.1. Taxonomy (NCBI): domain Eukaryota; kingdom Metazoa; phylum Arthropoda; class Insecta; order Coleoptera; family Lampyridae; genus Aquatica; species Aquatica leii. The sequence goes on along the minus strand of CM069435.1, from coordinate 96,486,489 downwards.
GGAAATGTCTATCAAAATGTAGAGTCTATACTTGGAGACGTTAGTCTGTACTTTTATCATTAATTTACGAATGGCGTCTGTTGTCGATTTGCCAGTAACAAAGCCATATTGACTAAGATGGAATAGTCGTTGTGGAGGAATACTGTCATGTAATTTCTTTAACAATACACATTCAAAAAGTTTACCTATTTCTGAAAGTAGCGTTATCGGACGGTACAAATTAGGGCTGGCAAGATCCCTCTTACCAGGCTTGAGAATAGTGATTAACTTACTAGTTTTCCAACTGTTTGAAAAATACCCTCATTGAACACAAGAATTAAATAGGTCAATGAACGTAGAAGAGAGAGAATCTTGTTCTTAGAACGTTACAGTGTACTCCGTCGGGTCCAAGAGCCTTATTCTAGGGAATTCTGCTATCCACCGACGCTATGTTTGTTTTTGTAACTACCGAGTCTGGTGAGGATTCAATATTTGCAAAAGATCGGGATCTAATTCAGGCTTGGTAAGGATCGTCGTCTGGGAAAAGGGAACTGACAATTAACTTAATTGTGTCTTGCTCTGTGAGAGTGTATCCGTCACCGTCACGAACGTTAGAGCATGATTGGATAGCCAGGAACTTTTGTGAAGAAATATTATAAACGAATCCCCACGGACTCGCTGCCAAACATTTGTCAACACACCTTTGCCATGAGTTAAATTTTGTATTCTTCACTGCCAGTTTGTTCCGGTCTTTTACAAATTTAGCCATTGAGTTTTTAGCTCTCTTGAGGTTTTTTGTGTTTGCTTTCTTTAGCAACGTACGACTCGTTTTAATCTATTCAGTTTTGGACTCCACCACGGTACACCAGCTGTAGAATTGGAGCGAACTCGGTTTAAGCTATTTTGGCTAGACTCGAGGATCAGTCTGGTCAGCTTATCAGTGGAGGCGTCTATAAAATTAAGATCATAGCACTTAGCTCCATTTGAAGGATAAGTAGGAAGAAGGGCGCTGACCTCTTTGTTCAGCTTGACAAGATCTATGTGTTTTACTTCTAGGATACAGTTAGGGATCGGAACCGGTCGGTAGTCACTTTCAATCACCTCAGAAATTATTTCCAATGTTTGAAAAACCTTGGTGACTAGCAAAGGTAAAAAGTTATTTCGCTTCATTTACAACACATAGGTCACGTTTACCTACGAGGTTTTCTACGCTTCTGCCTCGTTCATCACTATGCAAGGAGTGCCAAAGAGGCGATTTAGAATTAAAGTCACCTGCTATAGTAATTGGGAGGCCTCTTAGTTCGTCCAAACTTTGTTTAGATGTTGTAGATGAATGCGAACGTTCTTGCTTGGTGGCCAATATACGCCAACGACACCCAAGCAGGTGTTTCCAACTGTAATCATAGAAACGGAAGTGCAGTCATTAGTTAGATGACTGAGGGTAACTACTCCAACGGGTTTCGCACTTTTGAAAACAATAGCTGAGAAATACCGCATAGAAGTGAATGCGATGATCCTGTTAAAGGGCAAGACCGCCCAAGCAAGCCTATACCCTGAACCAAAACGATACACACAGAGCTCTTAGGTCAGTAAAATGGCAATGTCGTTGTCGGAGGAGAAGCCCATGACTTTCAAGGTTGCAGCACGAGAACGCTGAAGATTAGCTTGCGCAACCCTAAGAATCAGAGGAGCGTCCTCACTGTCAATAATCGGTGTTAGCAATCTTGGCGTCAAGTTTCTTTAGGTACGCTGCGCTGGGCAGTTATTAGAAGACGCCTTGTGTTTTACCACCTCGTCTTTAAATACCGCATTGACTTTCGCTTTTACATTCACCTGATTGGTGACCGAATTTTTGGCATTTTAGCACCTTATGATGCGTACATGATCATTGACCCTGCATGAGTTCCATGCAACGCAAACACGACGACTGGCCATGAGGTAATTTCTTACCTCCGGAGTTAGTTCAATTATCCAATTACAATTGGATCTATATCTGGGCCCAAATTTGAATAGGACCTTTAGGTGTTTTCTGGCCTGTTGCGTTATTTCATTAGTGGCGACATCGAAGTTTTGCTCAAGGATTGCCTCCTTTACCTGCTCGGGGAAGAGGTTGGTAGAAACGTTCGTGATAGAGATCCTAGGAAGGATTTTACCTTGCGGTCTGATGATAAAGCTGGCTTTGTCGCGCATATCCGCTGGGATCTTGGAAAGGTCGATCTTTTCGGATTTCAAACGAACGGAGTTTCGTCCCATTTTCGTCACTCGGTCTAGTCTTAGACCGAGCGTGGTAAGATTAAGGACTATCATAAGCATTGTTTTGGTCTCGTCAGATGTCTTCAGGTTAGACTCGGACTTGGGAACTATCACAATTGTGGATCTTGGGACTGGCGCGACGGACTTACCGGAAGGTACCTTTACTCTGTCTGCTACTCTGCTAGATCGAGCTACTTGCGCGTAAGAAACAAGACCAGTTGTGATTTGTTGGATGGCTGGTGATGACAACTTGTCAGTCACCGTCTTTAAGGCAGTTTGTACGCATCTAAAAGCGTCAGAAATATCTGAAGGTTGCTGCGACATTCTTTTGTCAAGAGTGGATCTACGGAAGATAGCTTGGATGCGGGACAGTACATCCATTAATTCAGTTCGTCTGGCAACGGATTCTTTGGAAGTAGAAATCAGCTTAGACATAGTTAGTACCTCTGCTTCAAAGGATTCTTCGAGTGTGGACAGTTGAGAGTCATCGGACTCGGTTTCCCGACTTGACACTGGCAGACTCATCCTCCATGGCGGTGGCCGAGGGGACGGGAAAAGGTGCGCGCGACAGCGCAACTTCTTAGGATTATGGCGAATAACTAGTGTCGACGTACCCGTTTAGCCGTGTAACAGAGTATTATTGCCGTATAGGACTTATAACCTGAGCTTCGTTGCCCACCTTTAACTACGTGGAGGTATAGGGTTCCTAAAGCTTTTCGTGTAGAGAAATTTACACTATAGAAAATCAAAGTATATATAATAATTAACAAATTAATAAAATCGCGTGGTCTTAATACCAGGAATCTGTTGCTCACAATTTAGTATATCAGTTACCTAAGCTTTAGCTAAAGGTCAAAGATTTATTCGCTAAATGAAGAAAAACCAAAGTCCTCCATCATGGAGATTGGAAAAGTATGAGAAGTTGCGCGCGATAGCTCGACTTTCTAGAATTACGACTAGTGACTAGTGCCGACTTTACCCTTTTAGCCGTACAACAAGAAATTAATTCAATTTAAACGGAATAGTTTTCCCTCAATTTGGCACCTTTTGAATAACTTGATGATTAAGACACCAAGTATCAGCTGGGATCCTCACGCCGACTTGTTTTGAGCTGCTGACTGCACTAAGCTACGGGTAAATCGACGTAACATACTTTTAATGTTATCAAAAATTATCTGGCCCAAAGTGATTACATTAAGCGGATTTTACAGTAATTTTCTTTAATATTAGTTTGGGAGATACTCACAAGATGGTAAACATTACTATATCGCGCTATAATGTCGTTAACCAATTATATAAGATTTGTTTACCCAGCAAATGGCCGATTTTGGCTTCACTTTTAATTCATTAGCTAGCTATGCAGTATATAGGTTAAGTTTGTGTTTAATTTATGAATATCTTTAGAAATGATGTTATAGAAATGTTGCAAAAAAACTATATGTATGAGTTTTTTTAATTAAAAAGTTTGATTTTAGTGTACCAGCCTTCAATTTAAGAAGTAAACGCAAAAACTTCACGGTTATTGTGTCACAAATATTGTCACAGAACTTTGTAGCCATTCAGTGTATTTAACATTAAGTGCGTTCATTTAAAAAAATAACTCAAAACGAAAGCGCAAACAAGAAATAATTGTTTCTTATTAATATTACATAGTCTATCGTCCTTAAAAATTTGAAGACGCACTACCGGGTGCCAAGAATTATTTGCGAGGCATTTTAACAAGTCTCAAATCGGATATTCTCACCGCGTAACACAAAGTTCCTGAATAAATTACCAGAACTATAAGATGTGTCGCATCTGTGCGGCTTCATTTCGAATATTATTGGAAAAGATATGGAATATGTTTTTGTGGCTTCTCGGCTGATATTATTTCCTTCTTTTTACAATTTCAGGAAGTTTACGAAATCGAGATAATGGAACTGCCGGTTGGAGATTTTGCAAATTTCAATATTTTTACATGCGAATCAAACAAATTCGGCGTCCTCGAACACGATATTCATACTAAACTCTCGATATATTGATTAAAAAATAGATTCTTAAATTATTTATTTGCTAGATTCGAACGAAGGGGACAATAAACGAAGGCGGGGAAGAAAATGTTTAAAAATTTAAAACTTAAAGGGCTCGAAGTTTGTGTGTACGCTCTCGTAAATGCGTTTTTATTTGTTGGTTCTCCGTTACCACCACCTTTGGTATTATAACTATTTTTTACGATTTACACAAAATTTATTTGGCCGCAGCTGTGTTTATTTTTTTCTTGTGTTATTTACACTTTTGCAATTTTTTTCTTTTTAATAAATTACGATTATAGCGGCAGTTGCTTGTAGACTTTTACACAGTAAAGCATGCTTTTGATCTTCTCTTTAACACACATTTATCTTTGTTATTACATGTTGTATACACAAAACGAATCGATATCATTAATAACTGCTTGCTAATTTTTAAACCAATATTAGTTTATTAAATTGAATAATATGTCGATAATTTGAAGTACCAAAGACTGTATTAATCTTTAAAAAAACTTTATTAGTTTTTGCCTTTTTGTGTAACTTTTTGTCTTTTTTTGTTTTTTTAAAGAGTATTATTTTATATTGCCTTTTAAGATATAAATTTTGAAAAGTTTGTATAGGTAGATGACAATAACGCATTACAGAATTTTACTTAAATTACGTACAATATTTTTTGCTCAAAAGGTCTTACCACGAACCTATAAATAACAACAGGGATTTTTACGTTTTGTTAAACAATGGTTTCTAGAAAACATGAAATACAAAAGTAGCTTATAGAGAAGAACTATTGTAAGTATTTATACAAGGATTATGTACAATGACAGGCTTAACAGAACACTATTTACAAAACCGGAAGGATTTCGGAATGAATCATATTCTATAAGTCTATTCAGTACCTAAGTAAAGCAAACAAATATAGATAATATTAATTCTATCCGGTGGGATTCCTTTAATGACTGAAACACATGACTAAAATTTTCTTTGTTTATTATAAATACCTGTGATATTGTCACACTCTGATAGTCTGTTGCTGTTGTGCTGTGAGTAAGTTTAAAAAAATGCCACCTAATAAACAATCAAAATTTGAAAATAATTACAGGTGGAGTAAATTGGACAATAATTTAATAACCGATGGGGAAAACCTACTTGTCAAGTTTGTTTAAAATCAGTAAGTTTGTATAGAACAATACGCAAATTTTCTGGTACAAGCTACTGCCGCAAATCTTGAAATCGAACAATTTCTACCACTTACTCAATTCAGAAGAAGTTATAGGCAATTAAAAGTAAAAGCGGAAACCCTTTTAGAAAATGACGTTGTTGTAAATTCAAGTAATTCAATTAATTCGTTTAATCCAAACCATTTGCATCACAGAGTAAAACTTCCAGTTATATCACTACCAAATTTCGATGGAAGCCGTCACGCTTTTCGTAGTTTCTTCGAAGTTTTTGAAGCTTTGGTGGGTAATAACGAGCGTTTGAATAACGTGGAAAAATTTTTATATTTAAAAAACTGTCTGATGGGAGTCGCCAAAGAATTTTTTAGCGATTTAAAAGCAAGCAAAGCTAACTATCAAGTAGCGATTGAATTATTAAAAGAACGCTACGACAATAAAAAATCTCTTATTTAGTTTCGATTTATTGGATTCTCCCAAACTGTCGAAAGAATCGCACTTATGGTCATATTACGATAATTTCGTTACTCGTGTCAGAGTTTGTTACAAGCTTTATGTCTTACGAACTTTGCACGGCCAACTCACACAGTCAGAGATAAGGGAGGTTCACAGGAAGTATGCTTAAGGGCGCCAGATCTGATCCAAGATAACACTTCTGCCTCGATCACGACAGACGGTCCAAACTTGTAACTAAATTTGAGGTTCGTAATCCTTATTACTCTGATGTTCGAGTAACCAAAATTAGTTAATAGATAACAAAAATTACAAGAGAAAGAAAAAAAATAACAAGAGAGATTAACAAATATAACCACTTTAATGTGTTAACGTAAAATATTAACAAGAGTATATCAAATTTCTCCACTCATCCATGCTCGAATGATTTCTAAGTATAATTAACAAATATAACAACTTTAATTTAGTAGCGTAGCAAATTGACAGCTATACATTAAATTCTCAATCCATAAATACTAGAAGAACTAACAATTATTGTTAACAAGTGTAGAAAACTTTGATGTAGCAACACATAAGATTTACAAGATTATATCGAAGTTTCAGTGCATGAATGCCCGCAGTATCGGCAACACACAATACACATTTAAGTTAGGTCGAAACGAACAGCACAGAAAATCTCGTAGTAAATATGTTTTTCACACACAGCATGCGATACAGTTAAATGAATGATTAAAGTTACCTTATTGGTACATAAGCAATAAACGTAATTACGGTCATTAATATTAAGAAAAATTCTGTGAGTAACTTTCGTGACAACGATATAAAAATTAAGCAAATAAACTCACCCGAATTCCAGTGTCCACTTACGCCAAGAAGAAAACGTTTTCCCCGCTAGCGGCCTGTAATAAATCTTTAAAAACAAATCGTGTCACACATTAACTCACGAAGAATAGGAAGCTACAAAATTAGTATTAATAAATCATGAAATATTATATAAAAACCCGTTGTATCGGATACTGTAGGTAGCAATTTAGAACAAGTGACTGATAACCCAATCGACTTCTGTTCCCAAGGCAACATCTACGACACATTGCTCGACGAGACCTCAAGGTTATTTAAGTAGCAGGCCCTGACAACAGCTTATATGCTCGGTAGCGATATTCATTAATGGTACTTATGCATCCTTATTACTGCTTGAAACACACAATGGGCTGGCAACGTGATGGAAACCGGCTTGTGCCGAAAGAATCGTAATAAAATCGCAATCGCCTTATAAATTTGTGTTCATCACACGTAATGTTCTTAAAAATTTAAGAATCAATTCGAAATCCTCCGGCCCGTTACTGTAGTTGACAGCTTCACGATTTTGCCGTAAAATGACAGTCACGAGAAAAGATCGGTAGAGGGCGTCAAAACCGGAATCTAATTTTAATTCATATACAGAGTCTACCGTAATGAAAATTTCGTACGTAACAGAATTCCTCCCCAGCAAGATAAAAGCGTGGAGCGGGGATAACGAAAACAAAAGCTAAAATGAAGACAGAAATTTAGGCATACGCCAAGGATAGAACCCTAAAATCCAAAATACAATAACACCCAACCCAAGAAGAAACGTAGACGAAAGAAGTTTTCCCAATTTGCTAAGCATCACCAACCAGATGTGTCCAAAAGTCGCATGAAGCGGAATGATACTCTAAAGAACCAAAAACTCAACCAACAGATGAGAAGTATCAGAACAGGTACTCGTTGAAAGTCGACAACAGTCGTTACGCTATAAAGCAAGAAAGCAACGCAGTTCCCTAGACCTCACTGACCGACAGTACTAAGCAAACCAAGAGAAAAAGAAGAATTATAGGAAAGAAAGAAGTTTAGACCACGGTCTAGGACAACGCCCTAACATCCCTTGAAACTCCAGCCCCTGAACACAAATCCCGCCCTGAATATAAATCCCTAGGAAACCCCTCAGGAAAAGGACAAAGGTACTATAGGAAAATGGAAAAGGAATGGTACCCACAACCACGAGACTAGGAAACACCCCAGGAATCCTATCGCAGACTAAGGTTTCCTCGTTGGAGTGCCGGACGATTGTGTGGCGTCGAGGTCTTAATCTCACCTCAAGCCCTCGCGACAGATGTCAAAGCGCGTCGTTGGGCCCCCCAACGTTAGTCCACACAAGCGCACATCACCGCAACCAGTACTCGCTCGCCCACAATAGTCTTCTTCCCACCCAGGATGGATTCTGATCCACGACCAGAGGGAACAAGACCCAGGAAATCCCCCCATCCTAAAAGTAGATAAGAAAGAAGCATCCCATAATTTTGCCCTAAAATCCAAAATAGAAAGGACTACAGCCCGCAATTGCGTGACTATAGCCGGAAGCGGTGCCTGCTGTACAACCACAACATTCTATGCGCCGGTTAAGAAGAATTGGTCACCCCTACCCAGCTCCGTCAAGTCCGCCGTACGGCCCCGGAAAGGTATAGTGTCTGGTCCAGAGCTTGAGGCTACCGGGTCAGAGACAATCAACCTTCCCGGACACATAGCCGTCAGGTTCCCACAACAGGCGCCCCCCACCCATGGAGACAGATCGAAAGAAGAGAAAGAAAGACCGATAGACAGAAGGAGAAAAGAGAGTACGATGGAGTTGTACGGCTCGACTACCTCTCCCTAGATAGCCGACCCCGAGTGACCTTACCCTACTGCCCAACCAACCGCCCAAATGCAGTAAGAAGACAAGAAAACCCAACAAAACCCGAAACGTCAATACATAGTGTGAAGAACTCACTCACACTAGACTTGGATAGAGATATAGTGCTGTATAGTCGTCAAAAAACGGTATGATATCCTTCCCAAAAAAAATAGAACTGAACCCAAAATAATAATAACCCTCTGCGTGTAGCCCTTATTAGACGAACTAACTAAAAGTTCCTAACCTACTAAATCCCAAAAAAAGAGTAATAAATCAAACTTATGAGAGGTCTGACACAGACCACTCAGCACCGAACTTAAACCAACGAAGGAATATCATTTATAAGGAATCTGGTTATAGTCGACGAAGTCGTATTACTCTAACTGAGTAAAGAAATGAACCAGCAGTCCGATCAGACACTAAACCCCAGGCCAAAGACTAGAGTGACCCCCAAACCTAGTTTTTCCACTATGAATCTCCGTAGACCTAATAAACCATAACACCGACGGACATTACATTTACCTAACATTAATTGTAGAATTCAAATGAACCGAAGAAAGTAATCCCAAACCGAAAGCAAAATTATTCACCCAGAGAAGCGACAGAGAGTCTAGAACGTAGTTTACGTCGCTTACGCCAACGAGGATATAATAACGACACGTTGACCGATCGACGGTTTACCTGGTGTGGAGTCTCATTCGAATCCGAGTCCGAAGAGCCTTGATCTGCTTGAAACACACAATGGGCTGGCAACGTGGTGGAAACCGGCCTGTGCCGAAAGAATCGTAATAAAATCGCAATCGCCTTATAAATTTATGTTCATCACACGTGATGTTCTTAAAAATTTAAGAATCAATTCGAAATCCTCGGCGCCGGCCCGTTACTGTAGTTGACAGCTTCACGATTTTGTCGTAAAATGGCAGTCACGAGAAAAGATCGGTAGAGGGCGTCAAAACCGGAATCTAATTTTAGTTCATATACAGGGTCTACCGTAATGAAAATTTCGTACGTAACAAGTTATTGACAATGAAAAAATAAAACCCCTTAAATATAAGAATGCCGTGTTAGCTTATATAACAAAATCAAAACTTGACAGCCGTACCGCTGAAGAGTTTGGAAAATTGTTTCCAAAAACGATTCCGTCGGTTGACGAAATTTGTAAATTTCTATCGGTTAGGTGTAACATAGTTGAAGAAACTTATAGTGCTTTGAAGCTTTCTTTGCAAAAATAAGCCATCTACTGGCGGCAAAAGATTTGTGTTTGATCCGAAGAACCTTACATACACGTTGGCTCAATCGTCTAGTTCTTGCATCATTTGTAAAGATGAGCATTTTTTGAACAATTATCCAACATTCCTAGCTTTGTCGGCTCGTGCTCGTTTTAACAAAATCACAGCATTCAAGTTTTGTACTCTTTGTCTTCGCCACGACAATAAATCAAAATGCGCATCTACTCTTAATTGCCAATTCTGCAACTTGCGTCATAATCACCTGCTCTGCTTCAAGAGTTCCGTTCGACTTACCAACGTGAGTGATGGCGGCGAAGCTTCTGTTGCTTCTTCGAGCGTTCTTTTAGATTCTAGTAGCACATCTGCTTTTAGCAATTTTACCAATTCTTCAGTTTGTGGATTTGCAAGGTCTTCTGAAGTTTTGGTGTCTACCGTTCAGGTGAATGTGGTTTGCGGAGATAGATGTTTTAAGGTTCGAGGTCTATTGGAGTCAGGCTCGCAGAACAATCATTCACAAAAAATTGAATACTGCAATTAAGCCTATTAATTTGACACTTAAGTGAGACAACGGCGTTATTTCTACTTGTTCCAAGTACACTTCTATTCAACTGCAGTCTGTTACTAGTTTATTCAACTCAGACATCGATTGTTTAATCGTTCCTACTATTACCGATAGATTGCCTAGGAGTCGTTTCAAGAAAGATCTTCTTAAAATTCCTTTTCCTTTACGTCTTGCTGACAGCTCATACCATGAGCCTGGTGACATCGATTTGTTAATCGGTTCTTCTATTTTTTATAAACTGCTAATACCTGAGCAGTTATCGCTAGGTAAAAACTTGCCTACTTTGCAAAATACGATGCTAGGTTGGATCCTTTCTGGTTCTAGTGATGTGACAGTTTGTTGTCAGACTATTAGTCAAATTTTCGAGTCCAATGTAGAATTACGTCTGTCATTGTCTAAGTTTTGGGACTTAGACCACCCGAAACCCTATTTGAATTTATCTTTGCTTTCTTCACAAGAGAGGTTCTGTGAAGAACAATTTCTAACTGTGCGCATTGATGAGAGTAATCACTTTTCTGTGTCTATTCCATATAACTCTAAGTTGACTTTGTTGGGTGACTCACTGAATATTGCGGAAACGCGTTTCATGCAATTAGAAAAAAGTCTCCACAATAAACCCAAACTTCTTGAGGAATATTCCATGTTCATGCTCGAATGCCAAAAACTCCGACATATGACAACGATCACTCAAAATGAATGATTTGCTCCGTCAGAACGTATCCTGGAAACCATCAATAGTTCTGTTAATAGTGGTTCTGTACCACCCCAATTCTTACCTCATCATGCAGTAATAAAACAAACGTCTTTAACCACAAAGTTACGCGTCGTTTTTTATGCCAGTGCTAAATCTTCTACTGGCGTTTCTGTGAATGATGCACAGTTGGTAGGCCTTCAAGTTCAAAATGGCTTGCTCGTCGATATTCTATTGCGCTTCCGCGCACATAAAGTTGCCATTTGCGGAGATATCGCTAAAATGTACCGCATGGTCAACGTGAACTCCGACTTTAGGAAATTTCAACACATACTTTGGAGGGGAAAACCTTGTTCCTGATCCTGTTTCTATTTTCCGTCTAAATACTATTACTTACGGCACAGCATCTGCCAGATTTCTGGTCACGCGGTGCTCACTTTACCTCGCCGAACTGAATATGGACGATCTTCTGTTTTCAACAACTTCTGTTAAAAAAGCTATCCGCTTCAAGAATGAGGTATATTCTATTCTCACAGTTTCTGGATTCGTTGTTTTGTTGTTTTTTGTCTAACAAACTAGAGGTTTTTGATTCTGCTAACACAGCGGAGGTAGATTTTGCCACTGTTCTCTTAGGCGGACGTGCTGATTCTAAAACGTTAGGTCTGCATTGGGATGCTAAGAAGGATACTTTATTCTGCAAGATTCAAAAGCCAGTCGACGACGCCATTCCTACAAAAAAAGAACTTCTTTCTGCAGTCGCAAGATTTTTCGATCTCTTGGTTCTATTTGCACCTCTTGTTGTACACGGGAAATTAATGATGCAAGCTCTGTGGCAGGCTGGCCTTAATTGGGACGATCATATTTCTATCGACCTTGTTCCTAAATGGAGGGACTGTAGAGACCAGTTATCTGAACTGAGCGTCATGAGGGTCAACCGTTGTGTTATTCCGTCTCAATGTTTAGAAATCCAAATACACGGGTTTTGCGATGCAAGCACTGTAGCTTACGGTTGCTGTTTCTGCTTGTTCTGTCTTACATCGTCTGGCGGTATTGTTTCAAACCTTTTGATCTCAAAATCGTGAGTCTTGTCTCTACGCACAATCTCTATTCCACGGTTGGAATTATGTGCTGCGGTCTTGTTGGCTGAATGTTGTTCTAAGGTTGTTGATATCTTTAAACCTAAATTAAATCATATTTTTTGTGGACCGATTCTAAGATTGTCCTACATTGGATTAATTCTACTCCTAACAAATACAAAAGGTTTGTCGCGAACCGTATCGCCACTATCCAAGAATGTACCAATATTCAAAATTGGCACCATGTTGCCACTTTTAGCAACCCAGCTGATTTGGTTTCTCATGGGTTGAGTATAACAAATCTAAAAAACAATGATCTTTGGTTTCATGGTCTCAAATTTCTGTTAGAAGCCGTATTACCTTTTGGTACTGACCACATAATAGAGCCTGATAAAGTCGTGCAGCTTAAAACTTCCTCAGTACTAGTTAATATGTTTGCGGAAACCGAATTCTTCAACGCCTTTTGTAAAAGATATTCTACACTGGGAAAGCTTCAAAGAGCATTGGCTTATATTTTGAGGTTTGTCAAGAATTGTCAAAAATCTAATATTCGCAAGAACAATGCGCAAGTCGATGAGTTAAAAATTTTCTTAACCACGTTAGTAAAGTTATGCCAACAATATTACTTCTCAAATGAGATCAAATCAATTAATGACAACAGGGTTGTCAAATCTTTACATATTCGAGCTCTTTATCCGTTTTTAGATGACAAAGGGTGTCTTCGTGTTGGAAGCAGATTATCTCGTTCTTTTTTCTCGTTTGAGAAAAGGTATCCATAAATACTGCTCAAAGGCCATCAGCTTACCGAGTTGATTATACGAAGTTATCACACAGAACTACTACTTTTGGCCTATTGGAGGACTCGGTTATGTAAAAGGAATTATTAGAAGGTGTACCAGTTGTTTTAAGGCAAGTCCAATTGTTCGTCATCCTTTAATGGAAGACTTACTCAGAACTCGTTTAAATTTTGTTCACCCATTTTACGATGTCGGCTTTGACTATGCTGGCCCGATTCTTATTAAAGATAGGCGTACGAATGGAGCACGTTGTTCAAAGGCGTACATATGTGTGTTTGTTTGCATGGTAACTTGTGTCGTGCATTTAGAATTAGTAACGTTTCTATCTACTGACTCATTTTGAACACATTAAAGCGTTTTATCGCTCGCAGAGGGTTGCCAAGTACTATATCTAGCGATAACGCTACGAATTTTCGATGCGCGAAAGCAAAATTAGATTCTTGGTTCGCAATATTACAAGAACCGAAGTCGCAAGGTAAAATTATTGACTACTTGCACTCTAAAGCTATAAAATGGAATTTTATTAATCCTAAATCTCCTCACGAAGAAGGATTATGGGAAAGCTCAATCAAACCAGTTAATATATAGGCGGTTTTGAACTCAAGACCGTTACCTTTGATTTCCTCAGAACCTGAGGACCTTACTCTATTAACACCTGGCCATTTTATAATTAGTCGTTCTTTAGCTTCCATTCCCGAAACCGACTTAACCCGTACACCCTTAAATCGCTTATCCGCGTTTAAGAGAGCACCACAAATTTACCAGCATTTTTGGAAACGTTGGAGTCGTGAGATAGTTCCTAAGTTGTTACGTACAAAATTTTCATTACGGAAGACCCTGTATATTGAATTAAACTTAGATTCCGGTTTTGCCGCCCTCTACCGATCTTTTCTCGTAACTGTCATTTTTGCGACAAAATCGTGAAGTTGTCAATTGCCTAAAATGGTCTGGACGTCTTAAGTAATTTTTCAAGTGACATCCGTAATAATGGGAATCAAATTGTAATTACATTACGTTCGTGAAATATTTGAGTCGTCACAGGTCGTTTTCCACCCGGTTCGAGCACATGTTCGTTTCAATAAAGAAATGATGAAGATTAATTATTATTAAGAAATACCGTTACCGAACAAGTACGATTTTGGAAGGCATATTATCCACCACGAAAACGGAGTCTCGGCAAGCCTTACTGTGGGAGATGTTATTTCGTGTATACTAGTCGATTGTGTTATCAGCCACCTGTGCTAAATTGTTACCTACAGTATACGATACAACGGGTTTTTATATAACATTTAATGATTTATTAATACTACTTTTTTTAGCTTCCTGTTCTTTGTGAGTTAGTGTGTGATACGATTTGCTTTTCACTATGTATTACAGGCCGCTGGCGGGGAAAACGTTTTCTTCGCAAAAGTGGATACTGGATTTTGGGGTGAGTTATTTGCTTAACTTTTATATCGTGATCACGAAAGTTACTCACAGAATTTTAATTAATGTTAACGACCGTAATTACGTTTATTGTTTATATACCAATAAGGTAACCTTAATCATTCACGTAACTGTATCGCATGCTGTGAGGGGAAAATATAATTACTACAAGTTTTTCTGGGCTGTTCATTTCGACATAACTTCAATGTGTAGTGTGTGTTGCCGATACTGCGGGCATTCATGTATTAAAACTTCGATATAATCTTGTAAATCTTATGTGTTGCTAAATCAAAGTTTTCTACACTTGTTAACGAAAATTGTTAGTCATTCTAGTATTTAGGAATTGCGAACTTAGCGTATAGTTGTCAATCTACTGTGCTACTAAATTTGTTAATTTTACGTAGAAACCATTCGAACATCGATAGGTGAAGAAATTTCATATACTCTTATTAGTATCCAACGTTAATACATTAAAGTGATTATAATTGTTAATCTCTCTTGTTGTTTTTTTCTTTCTCCTGTAATTATCGTTATCTCTTAACAAATTTTGGCTACTCGAACATCAGAGTAATAAGGATTACGAACCTCAAGTTTCGTTACAAGTTTGGACCGTCTGTCGTGATCGAGGCAGAAGTGTTATCTTGGATCAGATCTGGCGCCCTTAAGCATACTTCCTGTGAACCTCCCCTACCTCCGACTGTGTGAGTTGGCCGTGCAAGGTTCGTAAGACATAAAGTTTGTAACAAAGTATCAACAAAGGCAAAAATAGTTCCAACGACTACCCGATCTATTAAAATTTGACTCCATCGTCTTACTTCAAGAAAACAACGTCCCGCGTCTACAGTGTCGACTAGGACGTGTAATTCAGTTACATCCAGGTGCTGACAACGTAATACGTGCAGCATCCTTGCGTCTTGCAAATGGAAGTGTTTGGCGTCAATCGGTGCACAAACTTTGCGTGCTGCCACCGAGTTAAACGTTTGATGTTTTTCTGTTAATAATTATACGTGGTGCTATTCGTAGTTGAATTATAAATTTGAGTTACGAAATATGATATAAAATTTAAGCTTTATGTTGTCACATCTTATTATATTTAATGTATTTTATGTTGTATTCTTAGTTTGTAAATTTCGGTTGGAATCTGTGATTTCAACGAAGGCGAGTGTCTTGACTCAACGTGTAGATAGTGCGCACGCATATGTGAGTTGGGGATAGAAAGGGTAACGTAATTTGAGGTGGATTAAGATCGATATTGTTCTTACTTGTTTTTCTTATGAATATACAATAATCAATGTATAACAAGTTTTTCAATTAACTTTCATGACCACACGAAGCCCCACCAATTGGTAATTGGGCGCCTATGGGAAAAGGCAAACAATCCCTAACACCTTTTATGTCACCTTTTTTGCTATTTTTTCTTGCCTTACTATCCGCTCTTTAGTTATTATAATTGTAACTAATTTTTAATAAACTAAAAACACAATACAACAAATTAAGCAAAATAACAAAATTTAAAAACATTCACTATAATTTATATATCACTGTAACTGTATATCGTGCACGGAAGAGAGAAGAAGAATGTGGACCTACTAAACCACTCGAGCTTGCTTGTTACAAGTTTGCCACAAGAGGAATAAGTTAAGTTTGGAAAATGTTACGAGTAGAAAAAATAGTCTTGTAAGATCGGTAGTATGAGCTAAGTATAAGTAGGTGCTATAAGAGCGCGTGGTGTGGAAAATTTACTTTAATTTGTAAATAACCCACCACAAGTAGGCGTGGGTAAAAAATATATTATCTGTTTTTCAAAAAAAATAAAAACGTCAGTTCTAAAGTTAGGGTGTAAGAAGCAAGTTGTAGCTATTCAAAATAAATACCATTACTACTCCAACCGGTCTTGTGTAATTCTTTTACATTTTGGTGCCGAAACCCGTGACGGAGTTGTTTAACGATACAGTGGTATCATAACGTAATTCAAATAGTACATTTGTTTTATATAACGGTAACGACTCATTTTAGAATTCATAATGGAACGCGTAAAACGGAACGTCGCTAGAACGCAATTTACAAAAACTGTGAATAGTATTGTGAGTGTTTTAGATCACGAACGTAATTTAGAAGAAATTTGGGCTTCAATTTCTAAGCTTGAGCTAGTTACAGCTAACTTAAAAGAAGCCGATCGAAATATGGAACACTTACTAAATGAAAACGAAAACCTAGAAGAAGAATTATTGAAGATTGCCGAATATGAAGAAACTGGTGTAACTCTTTTGGCACGTTTGCAGTTTCGTAAGAATAGGTTAGAGAAAGAAACGACCTCGTTAAACGTAATAAATAGAACGAGTGTAGATAACGCAGTACTCTCTACCGTACCATCGCAAAACGGACCATTGGTTAAGTTACAACGTCTTGAATTAGCCAAGTTCGACGGCAATCCTAAATGTTGGTTACATTTTTGGGAACAATTTCAGTGTTCTGTGGATAATAACGCGCAACTAACTAACGGAGATAAATTTATGTATCTCAAGATGTGTGTTCAAGGAAAGGCCGCTGACAGCATCGAAGGTTTTCCACCTTCCGGAGCCTTCTACGAAGAAGCGTTGAATGTACTTAAAGAACAATACGGAAATAGTGAAAAATTAGTAAATCAGTATTTTGATACTTTAATGAACTTAGATCAAGTGCGGTCGCGAAGTGATATAGACAC
The DNA here is from genome assembly GCA_035610365.1 of Aquatica leii. NCBI lineage: Eukaryota > Metazoa > Arthropoda > Insecta > Coleoptera > Lampyridae > Aquatica > Aquatica leii. Next base: position 96,469,450 of record CM069435.1, on the reverse strand, counting down.
TTTAAAACGAAACTATAACGTAGTGACGTCTACAATCAGAAGTTTAAAAATCCTTAACGTGCGTGCTGATAGATATAACGTCATATTAAAATCTAATTTATTAAAATCGTTACCAACGGAACTACGTTTGGGGTTTTTCCGACAAGAAAAACACAAAGAAACCGCTCTAGAGGTTAATAACGTAAATGTAGATGAAAACACCGCGAGTACCGCCAAAGAAGAGTCGGATTTGCAGGTAGACGCTTTATTAAAATTTATTAAAAACGAACTTGGCGCTTTAGAAGAAGCGATAATACCGACAAAATGTCAATTTGAGAAGAAAAGAGAGGAAGTCAGTCATAAAATGCATAAGCGTAATGGTACTGAAACTAGCCTGTTGACTACCGATACTAAGAAACAGGGTTGTTTGTTTTGCGAAAAACCTCACAAAACAGCAATTTGCGATTCAAATATACCACTAGTTACGAAGAAAGAAATGCTAAAGGCTGCCTATCGTTGTTATCGATGTACCGGAGAAAAACATAATTCAAAAAGATGTTTTAATAAGTTTATTGTGTGTAGTAAATGCAAAGGCCGGCATGCAACTTCAATGTGCGATCCCGAATGGTTAAAAAGGATTAAAGTAATAACAACGGCTACTAATTCGGACCCAAGTACTTCGACCTCTGTATACAGCTTAATGACAAATATGCATAAAAACGTTTTGTTACAAACAGCATGTGTATTTGCCGGAATAGACACCAACAATATGACATTAATTCGTTTAGTTATTGATGGTGGAAGTCAACTAACTTTTATTAAAGAATCCTTATCAAGAAAGTTGCAGTTGCCTGTTGTTGGTCAACATCGAATCACAATCGGAGCCTTTGGAAATAATCATCCCGCACCGGCAAGGATTTGTAATTGCGTAAGAATTCAACTAAAGGGACAATATGGAAATGAACCCATAACCATTGCAGCAGCGGAAGTACCAGATATATGTATGGATCTTTTGAAAATACCGAACGAAGTTATGTTAAAGGAATTTCCAAAACTACAGTTTGCCGATTTTATTCCAGAAGATTCTGTACTTGAAGATGGAATTAGTATTTTAATAGGAGCAGATTATTATTGGAATGTGGTAACGGGTGAAAATAAACGTTTGAGTGACTGTTTGATGGCAATAAATACTAAGTTTGGATTTACGTTGCATGGTCCTGTTCCTGTCGACATCACGTGTGTTACAGCTAATGTTCGAGCTGTCTTACATGCATCGGTGATAGAAGAAGAACAAGTAACGCAGCAATTATGGGATTTGGAAGCAATAGGTATAAGTGCTGACAATGATGAACGAAATAATTACGTAAACAATTTCTTAGAATCATCAGTTACTAAGTGCGGCAAACGATATAAGGTAAAATTACCGTGGAAGAACGAAAATGTTATTGAAGATAATAACTATGTTGGTGCTTATGTACGCGCAGAAAAACTTAAGTTTAGATTAGAACGTAGTGTTAAGTTAACCGAATATAATAATGCAATTAATGCTTTGATTAACGACAATTATGCAGAAGTTGTGGACAATAATAACATTGGTGTAAACGGACGAGTGTACTATATGCCGCATCGACCGGTTTATCGCGATGATAAGGAAACAACCAAATTGAGAGTTGTTTATGATGCTAGTTCGCATGGACCAGGATTAAAATCTCTAAACGATGTGTTGGATAAAGGACCTAATTTAAATCCGGAATTGTTAAGTGTTTTATTAGGATTTAGGTTAGGTACTATAGGTATAATGGCGGACATCGAGAAGGCTGTTTTGCAAATCTTGTTAGAAAATGAAGATAAAGATGCTCATCGATTTTTATGGTACGATAGTGAAAGCAAGATTCAAACATATCGAATGACGCGTGTTACGTTTGGTGTTACGTGTAGCCCATTTTTATTAAGTGTTGCTATTAAAAAACATTTAGTTCATAACCAGGAAAAGGATTCAAAAACGGTAGAATTATTGAAACGTGGATTTTATGTGGACGACTTAGTTGTAAGTGTGAACAATCTAGAGCAAGCGAAATTTTTAAAGAACTTTTCTACGGACCTTTTTTACGATGCATCAATGAATCTGCGTAAATGGGTTATTAGTGGTATTAGTGCGAGTGACAGGTTATCGGAAAAACAACCTAAAGTCTTAGGATTATCATGGTGTAATTTAGAGGACAGGCTAAGTGTTGATTTAACAAATGTAATCGATTATGTGAATTCGGTACGTAATGCGACTAAGCGAAACTTGTTGCAAACTATAGCGCGGGTGTACGACCCTTTAGGATTGATCGGACCATTTAGCATAAAATTTAAAATAATGTTCCAACGTGTGTGGAAATTAAAATTAGGATGGGATGATTTACTTCCATCTGAACTAGCAAGTGAGTGGCAAAATTGGGTATGTCAATTAACACATCTTAACAAATTTTCGGTGCCACGATGCGTTTTTAAAAGCGAACAAACACGTGAGTGCCAACTGCACATATTTTCAGACGCCAGTTTATTAGCGTATGGCATAGCCGCATACATACGGTACGAAGATATGTACTGTCATGTGGATGCCGAGCTGATATGTGCGAAAAACCGAGTTGCACCTTTAAAAGAAAATAGTGATAAGGCAATGACATTACCGCGGCTAGAGCTTACCGCTGCTCTATTAGCGGCTCGATTAAAAAATTATTTACGTAAAAACTTATACATAACAATTACTAAAACAGTGTGTTGGTGCGATTCGCAAATTGCTCTCTACTGGATACGCGGTGAAGCAGATAAATGGAAACCTTATGTAGCAAACCGAGTTAAGGAAATACAAACCCTATCTAAGGATAACTGCGAATGGCGTTATTGTCCGGGAAGAGACAATCCAGCAGATAAACTCACAAGAGGAATTACTTCTCAAGATTTATTGAATTCTTTAGAATGGTTGCAAGGTCCAAAATGGCTGAAAGAAAGTGAAAAAAGTGTCCTGCAGAAACGGTGCCTAACAGTGTTTTAATTGCGCGTTTGTTAAATAATTGTTTAATTAACGAAGTAAACGAGAATGTTATCAACAGCCGCTGTTTTGTTGAAAGTGAAAGATTTAGTTCACCTGATCGTTTACTAAGAGTATCGGCATATGTGTTACGGTTTTTAAACAACGTGCGCAACAAAGACAATAAGTTTATCGGAAGCATCAGTGTAAATGAAATTGAAAACGCAGAGATAATGTTGATAAAGGACGCTCAATACAGTGCGTATTATGATGAAATTGACAGTTTAAGTAAACGAACAGTGTTGAAACGAGATTCTAAAATTATTACGTTGTGTCCGTTTCTAGACGAAAGAGGCCTAATGAGAATTGGAGGACGTTTACAAAACTTGCAAATGCAGTTTGAGGTTAAACATCCAATATTGTTACCAAAGAAGGCATATTTAAGCAAATTAATTATTCTTAAAACGCATGAAAGATTACATCATAGCGGAGTGAATGCCACATTGTGCGAAGTAAGAAAGCGATTTTGGATTGTCCGAGCGAGACAAGTTATAAAGACTTATTTAGGAAAATGTTTTGTTTGTAAACAACTAAAAGTTAAAGCAGCGTCAATGCCCTTTGCACCGTTACCGAAGGAAAGAATAATGCAAACCAAACCATTTGAAGTAACGGGATTGGATTTTGCGGGTCCATTGTATTTTAAAGAAAATAACAAGCAACATAAAGCTTATATATTTTTATTTACATGTGCCGTGACAAGGGCGCTTCATTTAGAAATGGTACTTTCTATGGACGTTTCGGCTAGTGTTTTAGCATTAAACGGGTTTTTGCGCGACGCGGAATACCGAAAATTATTTATTCCGACAATTTTAAAACATTTAAAAGACTTTCTGTGGAGTTTAGAGCTCTTAACGATTTATTGAATAGTGTAGAGTTAGCTGAATTTTGCTGTAGTTACAGACTTCAGTGGAAATTTATTGTAGAACGTGCGAGTTGGTGGGGTGGTTTTTATGAAAGATTAGTAAAGATTGTTAAAGACTGCTTGAAAGCTACGATTGGACGACAAACTTTAAATCGAGATGAGTTAGCAACTGTGTTAACAGAAGTAGAGGCTACTGTTAACGCTCGACCATTAACTTACGTTGGATCTGATCCTTTCGAGGCACCGCCGTTAACGCCTGCACATTTTCTTGTAGGACCTGCAGCGATGACCATTCCAACGATATCAAAACCGTTTAGTGGGGATATTTTACGACAACAATGGCGACAACGACAGCGCGCAATGGTTTACTTTTGGAAACGATGGAGTACCGAGTACCTGCAACTATTACGACATGCTCATCACAATGTGAACGTACGTGAGTGTAACATTAAAGTAGGTGACGTCGTGATGATTCACGGGGATGATTCTAGACGTCTTTTATGGAAAATGGGTGTAGTGACTAATGTGATACCGGGTCACGATGGGAAAATAAGAGCTTGTTATGTTAAGTGTGCAAATGGTCAAATCTTAAGACGGCCAGTGCAGTTATTATATCCTCTAGAAATTAATGACTGAAGCGTTATTTCCGCGGGCGGAGGATGTGGAAAATTTACTTTAATTTGTAAATAACCCACCACAAGTAGGCGTGGGTAAAAAATATATTATCTGTTTTTCAAAAAAAATAAAAACGTCAGTTCTAAAGTTAGGGTGTAAGAAGCAAGTTGTAGCTATTCAAAATAAATACCATTACTACTCCAACCGGTCTTGTGTAATTCTTTTACACGTGGTTCTGCGAGGCTTATTCTCGCTTCTAAAGTTGTTATTGTTACATTCTGTTTCCAAAAAGTGTTCAAAGATTAAAGAAAATAAAGGAAACACCTGGAAGCGATAAGAAAATAACGTTCCGGATATAAATAGAACCTGCAAGAAACGAGGGGATTTCATTTGCAATCAGCACGAGAGCAGTTTAGTGATCTCCGAGGAGAAGCAATAAACATCTTGAAAACCATCACTGATTGCAAACAAATGGATTATCAGCTGTTGACCTCACGTCTGAAGATGCGATATGGGGACGCCCATATTCAACAAGTGTACCACGCGCAGGTAAAGAATCGTTGTCAAAAGTCGACAGAAAGTCCTCAAGAGTTTGAAGCGGATATTGCAAGTTTGGAGAGACTAGCTTACCCTAAAGCTTTATGTAGTTTTCTGAAACAACTGGCAGTACTAACTTTTGTTGATTGTTTAAGGGACAGCGATACACAACAAACGCTGCGACTAACTCGACCTAAGACGTTTAACGACGCGCTGGCACATGCGTTAGAGCTTGAAGCGGCAAAGCAGACGTCTCATCGAGGTAGTCATCGTATTTGCAATATGGTAGAGAATCAAGAAGAAAGACAAGAAAACATTGAAAAGCTACTTCGACAAAAATTAGGTGACCAAACAAGTCGTGTACGTCGAAGCTTTAGATCTTAGAACTGGGGTAAACTGGGTCACATTTCCCAGACAACACACTGACGTCATATCACGACATTAACACGTCTTAATGACGTATCGTACGTAATTTTGACATCAATAAGACGTAAAGTGCTGCCTGGGTTGATACCGCTGTCCCAAACTAAGAACACCAAAGCTATCGGAAAACTAATGGAGGTTGTCCAAAAAGAGCAAAAATCGACGTCTAACAACCATGCATCGAAGATCACCATGTGCACTGTCAATGGATGAGGAATTGAACTATTGGTTAACACATGAGCGACGAGAACAATAGTGCGCCCAGATGTAGTTTGAGTATATGAAAGAATAACACCTATCACGATACAGCTAAAGACAGCAGCTGGCGAAACAGTCCCAATTCATGAAGAAATGATGGTGATCATTTGTATTGGAAATAAATCAATTAATCATCAGATACTGGTAGCTTACATAACTGAAGAAATGATCTTAGGAATTGACTTTAAAAGGAAGTGTGGAGCACGATAGTGGTCCGTACTTAATAGTTTGACACTTACCCCGGTAATCAATATTTGAACAATACCAGATTCTAGGATAAGTATTAAACTATTAAGTACGGACCACTACCATGCTTAATTTATGGTCCTTCGAGTCGGACAATAAAGATATTCAATTTAAAACTTGTTTGATGAAGACACTTACCTTAGAATGTGGTATTGTTCAAATATTAATTACCAGGTAAGTGACAACCTATTAAGTACGGACTACTACCGTGCTTAACGCATTTAGACATCGAAAATGATGACCTCAAACTAGAGAACGAAGAAATTCCTTTCCATTCGCCAAAAGATGAAAAGGTAAGGATTATTCTAGTAGAGGTTTTACCTAGACGAACTGAGAGCGTTGTGATGAGACGTCTAGATGGAGATTTTTGAGACGGTTTCATTCGTAGCATCGAACGAACCAGAAAAAAAATATTCGTTTAAAGACTACTAGTTGGTAAAGCTCTGGTGAAAGTCAGAAACGTAATATCAGTTAGAATTATAAATACCAGTGTCCAAACCAGGTAACTTTGAGGAAGAATACTGATAGGACAATTTGCGTCAGTGTCTCACATTTTAAAGTGTGCAAACACTGCAGAAAACCCATCGGCAAAGAAATGTCCTCAACAGTTTGCAATGGATGATAAATCTAAAGAAAGAACTGACATCGTGAAACACAAAATCAATACTGGCGATTCTCGACCAATCAGATAGCATCCGAAGCGGCTTCCCTTGGTCAAGCGAAAAGAAGCCGAGAAGATAATCACCGAAATGGAAACTCAGGGTGTGATCGAACCATCCAACAGTCCGTGGGCATTTCTAGTGGTCCTGGTGAAGAAAAAGGATAGGTCACCAAGAAAGATAGATATTCGTTACCTCAAATTGACGACACTTTAGATACCCTATTTGGTTCGCAATGGTTTTCCACTCTTGTCTTGAAAAGTGGCTACTGGCAAGCAGACTTAAAACCAAAAAACCGCGAGAAAACTTTGTTTACGATTGAAAACGGTTTATGGCAATTTACGGTTATGTTCTTTGGATTGTGCAACGCTTCTGCGACTTTCGAGCGTTTTATGGATTGCGAGAAACGTCTTGGAAGACGTGCCTGGTATATTTGGACAACGTGATGGTGGTTGAAAAATCGTTCGAAGAGCACTTGACAAAATTGAAAGAAGTGTGCAATTAATTTCAAAAAAGTGCCATATTTTCAGAGATGAAGTGAAGTATTTAAGGCACATTGTATCCAGGACGGTAGTAATGGTCGATTCTAATAAAATTAAGGCAGTCCAAGATTGACCAATACCAAGGGATAAACACGAACTTCGCAGATTCGTGCTGGGATTTGCCAACAATACAAAACCGTTGACAAGACTTACCGAAGAAAAACGCGATTTTACTTGAAACCAACGAAAAGTTGAAGTAGTCTTTAGTTACGGCACCGATATTGAGCTATCCTCGAGCGGAAGGCAAGTTTGTGTTGGACAATAATGGTAGCAACCTCGCAATAATTGTATTTTCTAAAATCCAGAATGGAGAAGAGAGGGTGATCGGATACTTCAGTAAAGTCTTGTCGAAGCCTGAGAGGAATTATTGTGTAACTAGTAAAGAACTGTTAGGTGTTCTCAAGTCCGTTAAACACTTCTACAAATACTTATATGAACGAAAATTTCTTCTGCAGACTGACCATGCTGCTCTAAAATTACTTTTTCATTTTCTAAACTCGGAAGGACAAGTTGCGAGATAGATTGCACGATTGCAAGAATACGATTTTAATTCAAAACATCGTGTTGGAACTAATCATCGCGGACGCCCTATTTAGATAACCACGTCCGGTTGACTGTAATCATAGTTCTCGACTAAAAGAGAAAACTAACATATTTCGCAGAACGACGGCGATTGACGATAATTGGCAACCAGCTCAACTACGTCAAGAATAAGAGAGTGATCCGGAACTACAGTTGATAATAAATTACAAATCGAATAGATAAAGACCGACTTTGGAAGAAATCAGCGCGCAAAGTACAACGGTGAAAGCATATTGGGCGCAGTGAGACACTGCTTTAAATAGAAAAATGGTCTTCTAAAGCGATCCCTGAACAGCGTCAATGACACCGAGACGAAACTGCTGCTAGTGGTACCGAGAAACCGAGTGTCAAATGTATTGCAGCATTTACATGACGAAACTTATGGAGAAGATTTCGGTCTGAAGAAGACGTTTGAAAAGGCCCGGAAAAAGTTCTATTGGGTGAACTGCAAAGAATATGTAAAGAAGTGGTGCCGAAAATGTAATTTATGCGCGTTAGAGACAGACCAATTAGAAAACGCAAGGCTTCTATGAGGCAGCACCAGCATCGCAAGTCAATTTGAAAAGGTAGCAGTTGACAACGTAGGCTTATTCCTAGAAACCGAACAAGGTAACAGTACGTTCTGGTGGCCATGGATTATTTGACCAAATGGACGAAAGGGTACGCGATACCGAATTCAAAAACCAACTGTTGCGGATGTGTTGGTGAAAGAGCTTTTCTACCGCTTTGGGGTTCCGTTGGAGCTTCATTTAGATCAGATGCGTAATTTTGAGACTGCCTTGTTCCAAAACGTATATCAAATGCTGAAATCAAAAAGACTATGACTACACCTCTTCATCCTCAATCAGATGGCATGGTGGAACGGATAAATAGGACGATGGCTCACTATCTCGCCAAAATGATCTCCAAACACTAACGAGACGGGGACCAATATTTACATCTGTTCCTAATGGCGTATAGATCATTCGTTCACGAGATTATAGGGCAAACTCCTGCTTGTGTGATGGTTAGACGTGAGATAAGTTTACGATGCGATCTTTAATTTGAGAGCAAATATGGAAAGGAGGAGGATCTGGACCCACCATACCAACCAAACTTGCTTGGTACAAGTTCACCACAAAAAGAATAGGATAATTAAAGAAATGTTTTGAGTAGATAGGATAATCTTATAAGATTATTAGGATGTGCATTGTGCATGCTATGAGAGCACGTGGCCCTGCGAGACACCTGCCTTACGGCTTTCCTCGCTTCTTGTTTCATTCGTGATTTGCGCTTTTTCACTGTACCATTTCTTAATACTTAGACCGTGCACTTACAGCACCATTTCATGACGTTCATGCAGTTCACACAATAAAATTTTTTTCGTACTTTCTTTAATGTCATTTTCCCGTCTAAATGTCCTCTCCTGATGTAAGTACAGTCAGTACAGTACTTTATACGTTATTTTGAGAACTGACTGAAGTTATTTAAGAAACACTAAAAATAACAGTAGACGTTAAAAATAAATGAGGAATATATAAAATAAACTGTAAAAACTGCGATCAAGTATATGTAGAACAAACCAAGAAACCGATTATAGTTTGGTTTAAAGATCATTTGGTTCACATTAAATACAAAAGAGTATATAAATCCAAGCGTTGCCAACCATTTTTAAGAACTTGTTCGGTTGGGTTTTATCCTAAAAAAACTTGCCAACTCAAAACAATTTTGTGCATTCGAGCAACACTTGGTAAGGGTAGAGCTTTCTTCCATCAAGGTTCACTTTATATCAATCTTTTTTTTTCGCAATTCGTCTAAAATTAATCTTTTGGTGCCGGCGGCCAATATTTTACTACGCGTATTTTTTCGATTTGTACGTGCTACACAGTTTCTAAGCATTTAAAACTAGACAACGTACTGTGTTTTCGGTTAACTATAGTTAACCCAAAACGTAATAAAACTCCAATAACGTAAACGTAACGTAACAAAAACGCAATCTGGTTAGTTGGATGTTTTTATGTACTTATCTTTAAAATTTTTGTTTGGTTGGTTGAAAATTATAATTTATGATCGAAATTTGTTTATATCTATAAATGATTTAAAATAAATTTTACAATAATAAAATATGTACCATTATTTGGTTTGAGCTATTTAGTGCTCGCACTGTATTTAGACCTTTACACAATATTGAGTAGCGCAGTTAAATTTGTAAAGGTTGGCACTGCTGAATTAACCATAAACGTCAAGTGTCATGTCATGTCAGTGAAATAACAACAAATAATACAAAAAAAACCATGTCTTTAGCGGTGTTTCAAGCAGACTGCAAAAAAGCCTTAGGTCTTTTAACGCACCTTAACAATACAGAGTTAGACGACTTTATAAACAACGATGAAAAATTACAAAGTTTACTCAACGACGTCGAACAGGTATCAACCCAACGACTCACCCACAACTTCCTTAATCACGTAATTGCAGAATTACCTTAAAGACATAGAAAACGAAAAAGAAACGTTGTTAGCTAGCAACACGTCTTTATCGGAATTCAACCTAGCCAGGGAACCAACACTAGTCGAAGGTCGTGAACGAATCACCGACTTATCATCAAAAGGTGAAGAAATATCGAAAAACGTTGAAGATAAATTAAAGGAGATACGTAAGTAACAACCGAGACGGGTACCTTTGTTTCACGACTATTTTTAGGTGAAAAAACCGGGGATTTGTCGTTGGAAACGGCTTTGGCGCTTTTACAAACGGCCGCTAGTGAAATCGAGGAAGACTCAGATAATGTTGCTTCGAAATTTTTAAACAACGATGTGGAGCTAGAAGAGTTTCTGGAAGACTTTCTTAATAAACGCAAAATCATGCATATGCGTCTCGTTAAAGCAGAAAAAATGGCTAAAATACTATCACGAGATCCCACTTTGAATAATATACCAAACTATGTTAATGCACCACCGGTTAATATAAACAGGGATTATTTCCCAACAGTTAATCCTACGATTAACCCTATGACAAATTTACCTTACCCCGTTGGTGATATCTCGATGCCGATGCCAGGAAACATAAATTACTTTCAAAACCACTATTAATAGTTCGTATATGTAGGAATTCGTACATGAGTGAACTGTGACTATGCTCGTGAATGTGTCGCAGCCTTTTTTTTAAATCGAACGATGTAGTTGTTTTTTTAATTAATAAGGAAAATGTCATTAAGTGTATAGTTGCATTTTATGTAGTTTATATTTAATAAATTCTAGAAAGTTAGTTTAAAACGCTGTTGAGCTTGTTACATGACTGTAAATATTTATATTTTGATGTCAATAAAGTTATCAAATTATTGCATTTGAAACCTACTCATCCACTTTAGTAATTAGCCTGTGCGTCCACCTGCTAACGCTTGCCCTATCTCATCTATGTTGCTATTTGTCCATCATTTTGTTTGCAGAAAGACGATGTTCGAAATTCTTTCTTATATTTTTCCTAACGGTCAGTATCCTAGCCATCACAAAGATGACGCAATCATCCTCAAGACAGCCCTAATCTGCGTCTTCTCTAACTTCGAGGTGATGCTTCGATCTCAGTATGGAGTCCCACACAGGACCACCCTTACATACATTACTATCAGACCGGAGCTTGGTCTTCCACGCTGATCATGAAGCCAACCAAACACGACTAAGTACGTCAAAAGCATCCCGCTTGATGTCCAAACCCCCCACTCTTATAGCAAAAGTTTATTCGACCAAGGCTACCACTTCGGTCTTATCCGGGGTCAGACACAAACGATGATCCTCCAACCAGCTCTCCGCTCTGTAAATCCCTTCTTCTTCACTCCTCGCCAGATCTGCGGTTTTACTCCAACGACATCGCCTGCTTTAGGCTTTAGTACTCCGCCGTAGTAGAAGTTCCACAGAAGCGGTGCTATGACCGACGTACAGCCATCTCTCCTTGAGGTAACCTTTTACTTTGCCTAGCAAGTACGCTCATGGAGCTTTGTCTTCCATGACACGTTGTTGAACGCGTTCTGAGCGTCATCAGGATGCAGCATCTTCTGTTTTGGCGTCCTATCCCTTTTACCTTATCCGCGATTTCCCCAATTGCATTCAGGTTAGACTTGCGCCTTTCGTAAAACCGAATTCGTTTTGGTTTAATTTATTCTCCGTCTCCATCCGCTCCTTCATTATTTCTTTTACTATTATTTCTAACATTTTCCTAAAACCCGAAGGGGGCATATCGGTCTAAATCCCCCGGCTCCTCCGTTAGAGGTTTAGTAGGTTTTAGGACTAGCGCCAAACTTCTGGTCTACCTGTTTCTAGAGAAGCAACCACTTTCAAGATATATTGGTAGACGCATAACAGCAGGTCGTCTCCAATCACGTAACAGGCTGTGCGTAGCTGGTGCGTAGAATTTTGCCGTTATCCCATTAGACCTCGCGAGTCGTTCCCACTTTTTATGCGCCTTACGGCATTTTTAGCTCATCTCTCGTTGCCACGGCTACTTCGTTAGTCAGCATTTTTCTCTACTCGATCTTATCGTGTCTTGGAAACAGGTCCCACCCAGACGCGCTCTTTCTTTTGCTCCCGTACTCACTTTTGGGTCGGCGTGGTTTCAAAAAGTTCTCTTTCAATCTTATGACATTGTTGAACAGATGAATCGAACAATAGAAAAATACTTGTCTAAAGTAGCGTCCAAACATCGAAGAGATTAGAATCAGTACTTGCACCCAACCAACACAAAGATGTCCCAAAGACGTCTCTGGAACATAATGTTGCGGATCAATGGATGTCCGTAAATCATCCTATTTTGGTTCTGTGTACGTCCTAGGAACAATCATGGGACGTTCGTTTGTCACAACTGTGCATCCTTACGATGTCCTTATAGGACATCGTTGCGCATCCGCGTAGTATGTCTACGGGACGTCCCTTTTAGATGGCTTTAGGATATGTAGGAGGTAGTCACCCCTCTTCTTTTCTACATGTATGAATTGGAAAAATAAATAACTTCATCAAATAAAATACAAATTATCATTACATAAAACTATATTTTTAAATAATAATCCTAATTATATTCAATTAAAATAAATTTAGAGATTATTTCATTTTTTTATCTTCTCGATCCTAACCTTCTTTGGCTCTTCTTAGCTAGTTTTCTATACTTTCTTCAAGATTTTTTTTAAGTGGCGCCTAAAAGAATGCTACTATATAAAAGATGGTAATCGTCATGTAGAGTCGTTAAAAAAGTTAATGCAAAAAACTTATTTTGGTATTTCTATGTAGTCAGACTTTACATTTGTCTAAATTAAAGAAATGATAAATTGATAACTATTTCTGGTTATTTTGTAGAATTATTGATTGATCTTTTTGACGATTCTATTACTGATTAAATCATAAGAGATGGTCGATTATAACCAGTCAAAACTTGTTTAAATCGTTTTTAAAAAAGGTTTTTGTCAACACGATAGTTTTGCAAGTTCATTAAGAATTTTTATAGGTTTCGCATTTACGTTTTATCAGAGAATTCTGCTGAAAACAAAATTGATTGTTTTGTTTATTTCTAGACGTATTTTTAACTGCCTAACTAATTATTGTGGAAACAGTAATATAATACCAGAAATCCGCACACTAATCATAACTATTAAGACGCTGTTACCAAAAAGCGATAACGTTATAGTTTCTTAGTTAGATTAGCGATTTTGTGACTTATTGGTCATGTTGATTGATACTGTAAAGTCAGCTCGTGTGTTACCGTAAGGTTTCTGACATCTCATTACGTCTTTAGACATCTTTAAGACATAATAGTGAAGACATCGAATGTTCCCAGTAAACACACGACGTCCCAGGGACGTTTGTTTTATGTCCAAATGATGTCTTTACATCCCGGGTTTTAAAACGGACCTCTTTAGGATGTCTTTAACAGGGCGTCCTTAAGATGTCAATGAAGAACGTACATGAGGATGTCCTATGCGAGAAAACAAATTTGTGCGTTTGTCAATTTATATTTTTAATCAAATTTAAAAAAAAATTGATAAGGGGAATTTTCATATTACCTAATGCGAATGTTTATTTATAATTACTTATCAAATAAAATTAGAACAGGATTATATATATATATATATATATATATATATATATATATATATATATATATATATATGTATATATATATATTATATATATATATATTATATATATACAGTGATTATATATAAATATAAATTAATCAATGATATAAATAAGGACAGTTAAATAAATATTATCCATCCTTCAATTTCGGTTACTCTAGTTAATCTTTCTTTTGATATGACAAATAATTCGAAGATGTTGGATGTGTGTGAATTAGTTCAACCACACCGATAATCGGTTTTCGTACATAAACGAGCCAAATTCAAACTTAGTGCGCGTGCCCACTTTTCTTCTTGTTCTCTGGTGACTACTCAACAAATTATTAAAAAATGTCTTCTTTGTATAAAAGGTTTAAAAGCGTGACGTTATCTCACGACTTTTATCTTCGCGATTTACAATAATTCATTCAAAAATTCACCCACTACCTGTCAACATAATTAGTTAGGTAGTTAAAATACGTCTAAAAATAATTCTTTAATTCAGAAAAATGTAAATTCTGACTACATAGAAATACCAAAATAAGTTTTTTGGATTATCTTTTTTATCGACTCTACATGACGATTACTATATCTCTTATGTAGTTGCATTGTTTCAGGCGCCACTTAAAAGATCGGGAAGAAAGTATAAAAAACTCGCCGGGATCGAGAACATAAAAAAATGAAATAATCTCTAAATTTATTTTAATTGAATATAATTAGGATTATTATTTAAAAATAGTTTTATGTAATGATAATTTGTATTTTTATTTTTATTCATTACGTCAAGTCGCATAGGAGTACGTTAAGTTTCCTTACTGAATAAAAAAAACAATAGAAAAAACCACAAAGTAGATGTACTTTAACTGGAAATGGTACTTTTCTGGATAAAAATATAATATACATATATAGTAGTAATTAAGAGATCTCTAGTAACTCATTGCTTAAAAGCCTATGAATTAAACAACAGAAAACGTATCTCGCTCAACACACGTTGCATTGAAAGTATCGATCGACATATTATATAGTTGCTATTTCTTTTCTTAATTCTTGTTTTTTAGTTAACTGAGTCACATGCGAGCCACAGAGTACAATATGTGCTCGTAATTTTATATACCTATGCTATATACTATATATAAATATTTTTCCAATTTAATATGTAGAAAAGGGGATTGATGACTACCTCCTACATATCCTACAGTCATCCCGTTGCGGATGCGCAAAGATGTCCTATAAGGACATCGTAGAGATGCACACAATTGTGACAAAAAAACGTCCCAAAAATGTCCCTAGGACGTACACAGAACCAAAATGAGATGACTTTGGGACATTCAGTGATCCGCAACATCATGTCCCCGGGACGTTCTTGAGACATCTCTGTGTTTGTTGGGTTAATAAACTGTACATCTTGACGACATCTTATTTAGACATCTTTAAGATATCTTCTCAGAACTCGTTTATGACAAAAAATATTTTGGGTCAAACTGCACATGCAATAAAACACTAAATATAAAACACTTTTTTACTGTACGTCATACTTTTTTTTTCATAAGAGAATTTCTACTGGAGGTTCTTTTCTCGCAGTTCTTGATCGAAATTTCAGTTTCTTTTTGTGACAACCCGGCTTGTTCAACTAAACCTAAAAATTATATTATTATTTAATCTATTTAGAAATATTAGATCTAAATACAAACTTTTTAAATATTTAGTTTACAAAACGGCCCGTTGCACTTTCTTCCCATCCAGCTGTAACTAAGAGTATAATAATTTGTACCATTATGAGGCTCAGCGTCCTTTTAATAAGATCACAACTAGATGATCCTCCTAGTTTGAATAACTCAGTAACCTAAAAAAAAATAAACATAAGAACAAAATTGTTAGTAGAAGCAATAGCTACCATAAAATTAACTGTGTATGTTAGATTGTTTTAGTCTTTGAAAAGGAGTGTACGGGTGCCGAATAGGCACCAGAGAACAAGAAGGGGAAATTAACACGCGTATTCGTCTCGCTTATGTGCAAAAACTGATTAACGGTGTGGTTGAAGTGAATCACACAGTTCAACATTTTTAAAATATTTGTTACATCAAACGAAAGATTACCCAGACTAACCGAAATTGGCGAATGGAAATTTATTTAACTGTCCTATATTTACATCATTGATTAATTTATATTTTATATTTATATATATAGTAAATGTATAATACTGTTCTCATTTTATTTGATAAGTAATTATAAATAACGTTCGCATTAGGTAATATGAAAATGCTTCTTTTCAATTTTTTTTTAATTTGATACGGAATATGAACTGACACACGCCCAAATAGGAATCCCATCGTACGTTCTTCATTGACATTCTGAAGACGTCCTATTAAAGACATCGCACAGCAACCTTCTTTTCCTTCGCACTAGTGGGAACAATATTGTGAATTTTTGTATGTATTTTGGGGTTTGCTTAAGATACTTTCTTGATGCAACCCAGTGGACTGTATCTAATATGTTTGCTGATACACGAATATTGGTATAAGAACAAACTATTTTAACTTTTACTCGTTTATTATTTTAATGACACACGTTTTTTTTTTATATATCTATGACAGGCCAAAACCTACTACCTGCGTTAGCGTTATCCCTTTAACAACAAAAAAATCTAACAAAGCAGGCCCCCGTTGATAAGATTCAGCTTATCAAAACAACTATAAATAGTGTGATAAAATAGATTATTGTCCTGTATGCACTTCACTGTTGTCTTGTAATAATAAAGACAAATTTCGCACTGAGCGCTTAATCACCCCGTTAGTAGTTTTTATTGACACGACACGTACAGTTTTGTCGGAACCAGGATGTAGTTCGGTGATGCGTCCTAGTTTCCACATAGAAGGGATTAAACTTTGATCTTTTACTAGTACCAGAGACCCGATATGAACGTTTGGATCTGATGTACACCACTTATTACGTTGCTGCATCGTGTGTAAATATTCATTTTGCCATCTTTTCCAAAAGTGTGACAACATATATTGAATATGTTTCCATCTATTTAGTAGATTTGCTGGTTTCTTCATAACATTAGGTGTAGGTAACGTAGTCAGAGGTCCGCCAATTAAAAAATGGCCAGGAGTAAGTGCTTGCAAATCGTTAGGGTCGTTGGATAATGGGGAAATTGGACGAGAATTTAGGACAGATTCAATTTGAGCAAGCAGCGTGTTTATCTCATCGTACGTAAAACTATGCATGCCAATGGATCGTTTAAGGTGATATTTTATAGATTTGACAGAACGTTCCCATAACCCACCAAAATGTGGCGTTCTAGGCGGTATGAAATGC
Organism: Aquatica leii; assembly: GCA_035610365.1. Taxonomy (NCBI): domain Eukaryota; kingdom Metazoa; phylum Arthropoda; class Insecta; order Coleoptera; family Lampyridae; genus Aquatica; species Aquatica leii. Next base: position 96,452,277 of record CM069435.1, on the reverse strand, counting down.
CATGTAATTCCTAAACTACTGAGTCTAGATAATTCGTCTTTACATTCATTTGACGATATTATCTTAAACAAACACTGAATCTCGCGATTAGCTCCAACAAAATAAGTTCCGTTGTCTGAATATATGTTTAAACAAATTCCACGGCGTGCAATAAACCTTTTAAAGGCAGCCAGAAACGCGGTCGTGGTCAAGTCTGTAATTACTTCTAAGTGAACCGCGCCTGTAGCAAAGCAAATAAAAGTAGCAATATATACTTTATGTGCAGACCTTCCACGTCTACGAAAATCTGTAGCATAAAAAGGTCCGCAGTAATCAACTCCGCAATTCTCAAATGGTTTTGTGGGTGTAACGCGGTGTAAAGGTAAATCGCCCATTAAATATTTAAGATTTACAGGAGCAGCCTTTCTGCAAGGAATGCAATTGAAAACAATTTTTCGAACTAACGGTTTTATTGCTAATGGCCAAAATTTTGTACGAATAGAAGCTATGACGGCTTGTACACCAGCATGTAATAATCTAGTATGTTCGTAGTGAATAAGAAGCACGGTAAAATAACTATTGTGTGGAAGCAACATTGCGTATTTTTGATTATAAGATACGTTAGCATTACGAAGTCTACCTCCAACACGAAGTATGTTAGTATTGTCAAAAAATGGAGACAAGTTAATCAACTTGCTATCTTTAGGAACTACTTTATGCTTTATGAAATAGTTTATTTCCTTCGCAAACGAGTACATTTGCACTATTTTAACTAATGATAGAATCGAAGATTGTATTTCGTGCGTGAATAAAGAATTTGTAATTTTATCATCTGCATGCCGACAGTTATGAACAAAACGAAGACAGTATGCATGAACTCGAATGAGTTTTGTGTAAGATGAATACCTCTCTATTATAGAATCTTCCAAAAAAGTAAAAAATACTTGTTTGGGTTTGACCTTTTCTAAGTCTGGTATAGGTTTCCAAGTTTGTTTAGGATAACCATCAAAACTTGCTGACAACCATCTTGGACCGTGAAACCATAAATTCGAGTTTTTTAACAGATTGGGTAGACACCCACGAGAGATAATGTCAGCTGGATTCTGCTTTGAATCTACGTGGTACCAGTCGACAACTTTGGTTAATGAGTGAATTTTTGACACTCGATTTGCTACAAATAATTTCCAGCTTCCCGAAGGTTTGGAAATCCATGAAAGAACTATAACAGAATCAGACCACCAATAGTACTTTTGGAAACTCAAGTTAGAATTATTTTTAACTTCTAGACCTAGCTGAGCTAACAAGAGTGCAGCACTTAATTCTAAACGCGGTAGAGATACCTTTTTCAATGGAGCTACTCTTGATTTTGAACATAATAAATGAATCAAATGATTATTGTAAACGTCTGTAGTTTTAATATATATACACGCTCCAAAAGCTTTCTCGCTGCTATCTGCAAATCCATGCAGTTCTATTGAAATATAGTTAGATAGTGTAGTGTTTCGAGGTACAGTTAACTGCGAAAGGTAATTTAATTCTGCTAAAAATGTTACCCACTTGTTATGAAGCGCACTAGGAATTATTTCATCCCAGTCGATTTTTAACTTCCATAACTCTTGCATCATAAGTTTAGCTAAAACTATACACGGGCTAATTATACCCAGAGGATCATAAATCTGAGAAATAATAGACAATACGCTACGTTTGGAAAACTGTTGATTAGTGTTTATAGTAATGGTATGATAATTTAAAGTATCTAAGTTGGCGTTCCAAAGTAACCCAAGAGTTTTTGCTCCTTCTGGTTTATCAACGATAACTAAGGAGTTTGTGTGATTTGGATTAGATATGTTTTGTAATAAACGAGAATTATTGGATGTCCATTTATGTAATTCGAAACCATATTTGTTAAACAAATGTATAATCACATCCCTAATTTTCAATAGATTTTCTAAGCAATCGTCACATGCCAAAAGATCATCTACAAATATGTCTGACAGTATAGCTCTTGACGCCTCAGGAAATTTTGCTTGATTTTGTTTTGCAATTTCGTGTAAGGCTCGAATAGAAATAAAAGGAGAACACGCAATACCGTATGTAACAGTGTTGAGTTTGTACGTAGAGATAGGTTGATTGGGATCAGACCTCCATAAAATCTTTTGAAATTCGCGATGTGGTTCATACACCAAAATTTGTCTAAACATTTTGCTGACATCACCAGAAATAACGTAACGATGAGTTCGAAATCGCAAAAGAATATAAAACAAGTCTTGTTGTAACTTGGGACCTCGCATGATAACGTCGTTAAGCGAAAGATTTGAAGTCGTTTTGCATGACCCGTCAAATACAACTCTGATTTTGGATGTTAAACTAGCTTCCCTAAACACGGCATGATGTGGTAAATAATACTGTTTATTAGAGTCTGTACACTCCGTGTCATATGACATGTGTCCCAAATTTTCGTATTCAGACATGAATTCTAAATATTGCTGCTTAAGGGAAGGATTTATCTTAAACTTATTTTCTAGAGTGTGGAAACGCTGCAAGGCTATAGCTTTCGAAAGACCTAATTGCGAAGTATTGTTTCGAAACGGTAAATGTACAATAAATCGACCATGTTTGTTTGTTGTGGTGGTTTTTGCAAAAAGATCCTCGCAATAATTATCTTCTATCGAGAGTTTATATGAAGTGTTTTCATCGTTAGGCAATTCCTCCAAGTTCCAAAATTTTTGAAGTTGTTCAAGCAACAATTCGTTGCTAACGTTACAAAGTATTGAAGTAGGCATTACATTTTGTATTGAAGGTGAGCCCGAAACGATCCAACCAAACAAAGTTTCGCGATATACTAGGTTATCGCTGTTGGTACTGATTTGACCAGCACACAAGCTTTGCCAGAATAATTCGGCACCAATAAGGATATCAATAGAACCGCTAACATTGAATTTTGGGTCAGCTAATTGGATATTGGGCGGAATTTTTAGTGTCGATATATTAAAGCTAACACTAGGCAAATTGTTTGTGATTTTAGGTAGTACAAGACAATTTATTTGTTTATTGAAAGATGAGTGCATCGATTCCAACGTAAATGTAATGGATTCCTTGCAGTTTATTTCCGCTTGTCCTATGCCTGCTACCGATGTTGAATTTAAACTACCTTTTAGTTTTAACTTGTTCCTAAACGATTGACTACAAAAGTTACTCTGAGATCCGCTATCAAGTAGAATTCTGGCTTCAATAGGATTCCGTAATGAATCAAACACAATAACTAATGCTGTTGACAAAAGAACGTTTGCTGGTAGGTTTGAGCAACTAGAAGCAGCAACAATGTTACTATTTTCAACACTCTGAGCTACAACAGGTGTTGTAGATGCTATTACTGGTTCTATATTAATCGAGTTGTTACCATTGCTGTTTGTGTCTAGATGTAGAAGTGTATGATGTTTTTTCGAGCACCTTCTGCAAGTCGACGATCGACAATTGACAACTACATGGTTTGCCTTTAAACAATTAATGCATAACTTAGCATTTTTAATTGCATTTAGACGGTCGGGTTGTGAAAACGAAAGTAACTTCGTGCAGCAATAAATTGTATGAGAATCATTATTGCAAATTGAACAAAATGTAATTTTGCCTTTAGGAGGGCTGTGTGAACGACTATGAAAAGAGTTGAATTTTGATTGAGGTTTATTACAGTTTTCGACAACTATGTTGCTTTTACGAACGAGTTGATGATGTTTGCTAGAATTCATTTGCTCTAAAATTTGACAACGTGAATTCAGAAACTCTAATAGCGATGTAAATGTAGGAATGTCTCGACTACAACTTTGTTTTTCCCAATCACGTCTTGTATTGATATCAATTTTGGAGCTAATAAAATAAACTAATATTAAATCCCAAGAGTCTGTATCTATAGAAAGCGAATGCAAGTTCCGCAATATTTTGTTTATTGTGTCAACCAACGCACGTAAAGAATCTTGGTTTTCTTTGACTACGGACGATAGATTAAAAAGCTGTTCGATTTGACCAAAAGCCGCTAAACGTTTATTATCATACCTGTCACTTAACATTTGCCATGCACGATCATAATTATTATCGGTGATATCTAATGACGAAACGAGATTATAAGCTTCCCCTTTTAACGAATTTAGCAAATAATGGAAACGCTGAATTTTTTGTAAGGACGGGTTATTATCGATAAGCGAGCGAAATGTTTCAACGAAACTTTGATATTCATGATATGAGCCGCTAAAAGTAGGCAATGATATTACTGGAAGTTTTACACAAGTAGAACCGGAAGAAGACTGAGGACCTGCAATAACCGACACGTTGTTTGATTGAATTTTGTTTTCAATGTAATTTTCAATCTGCGAAACAATAGAAAAATAAGAGTTTTCAAATGCATCTCTTTCAGCTACTTCGTTATCTATATCTTGTGTTTCAAATAGTTCAATTTGTAATTGAATATCAGAAAATTCTTGAAATAATGGTTGAACTTTTGATAATCTTAATTTTAATTGAGCAAGATACTCTGTGGTATCCGACTTTGTGTTAAAAAAGTTACCTAATTTTGTTACCTGCGCTTTTATTAATCCACGTTTTTTAATAATCTGTTTTAATTCGTCTGGGCTTGCCATGTTTGCTAATAGCTTAGTTTGTGTAATTACAACTATAACCACGAATACAAAAGTTTAAGTTTTGTTTAAAACGAAAAATGTGATTTATTCTACGTATATTCAGACAATACAGAACAAATGCGTTTTACAATAACGAGCCGGTACTCGACACTAATAGGAAAAGGTTTAAGAACTACAAGGCACAAGCGAGTTTTGTTAAATAACTTCAAATCGAAACTATTAAATACGTTTTTATGGTAACTATAGTCGATAATGTTTTTTTTTTACGAACGAATAAGGCGAACACGCTAATTGCTAACTTGAAGCTTGTGTGAGATTAAACGAAATATGTAAAGATTTATACTCGCGTTGTAAGGAATAAGAAAACGATTATAGCGACAAGCACTTACCCAATACGAAATTATCTGTTTCTGTTTTCTTATACGCACATATCCGGTGGCGTAAGGACCAATGTGAATTTTTGTATGTATTTTGGGGTTTGCTTAAGATACTTTCTTGATGCAACCCAGTGGACTGTATCTAATATGTTTGCTGATACACGAATATTGATATAAGAACAAACTATTTTAACTTTTACTCGTTTATTATTTTAATGACACACGTTTTTTTTTATATATCTATGACAGGCCAAAACCTACTACCTGCGTTAGCGTTATCCCTTTAACAACAAAAAAATCTAACAAATATGGAACCACCGATCCAAGATTTAAAAAAAGACGGAAACAGAATCCAAAAATAACGGCTGACGCTGAGCGCGATCCCAAAAAGCCCAAAAATTTTCAGGGGCGGCAAGGCGAAAGCTTAAAAAACAAAGAAAATCGGGAGCGCAAGCAACCGGTTCCACTTCAATAGCGGGGACGCGAAAGCAAAACCCACCTAAACAAAAACCTACCGGAACAGGGACGCAAAAACGCAACCTTTCTATCAGTAGCACACCGCTGTCACAGAAACGACCGGTAAAGCGAAATCGAAAGGTCGAAGAAACCCAAAAAAAAGACATTCAGGAACACTCTGGCGGAAATTGCTCTAGCAATTATACCAAAAGGGTTCCCTGAAAACACCATCAGTTCTAAAGAATCCGAGGTCATAAAAACTTCGATACTTGGATGGATTGAAAGAAACCACTGGGGGAGGATAGGGAACTAGAGATTATTTATCTCCTTTCCCAACAAGGTTATCACTTGGATCCCGGAAACAGCACTGGAACCGGCTACCCTATTGAAAATAATATCAGATCCTAAAAGAACCAAATACGTCCTGTTTATAGACAAGGGGTTCTAGGAGAAGGTGAAAGCGTTAACCAACCTATTGCACCTTGGATTATTAAGGATCACTCTCCGAGCGCTGGCCGACTCCAAAAAAAGACAGCAAAGAATCGGATGCTACAAGAGATGTCCACAAGGCAATGGATGTAAATTCAGAGCCAGAAAGAACTTGCTGACGACAAATCTAATACTGAAAGTGGTTCAGACAAACATACATCACTGTAGGGCAGCCTCAGCGACCCTCAGTGCTTATATCGTGATACACGATATTGACATTGCCCTTGTCTAGAAGCCATTGATCCACAAGGGAACAATAAAAAACTTGAACTGTCCAGGTAGATGGCTGCTTGCGGCCCAGCTTGTGCACAAGCCTGACACATGATTGTGGGATCTATGTTCTAGAGCCCTAGCGGCAGCTAAAATATAAAATAAATAAATAATGTAGATGCGCTTACGTTTATAACCGTGTCGCGCAGTGAAGTTATTGACCTTACGCTTGCTAGTCCAAAAACGAGCAAAGTGATAAAAATGTGGCATGTATCAGATGAACTTTCTTTATCTGATCATAGATACATTCGATTCAACATTGAATCAGACAGGAAAGTCGTTATGGAATACAGAAACCCGAGAAAAATCGACTGGGATTTGTTCAACGAAACTTTAGCGGGCCAAATTAGGGACTGTCCCACTCCAAAAAGCTCTGAGCAAAAACCGAACTAGAAACATTGGTTTGTTTGCTGACCAAAAACAGAAAGTTTACAGACTCGGTTAAAGGTGTTTTGCAAGAACTACTGCAAAAACACTTCCCGAGTTTGTCGTTCCTAAGCACCAGAACCTAGAGGTACCAAACAGACGGGCACCCAAAAGGAGCTAAGACGAGAAAAATAATCAATTCTGAAAACCTAGAATGGGGAATCAATACGTTTAAGCCCGTTCAGCCTCCAGGAGCCGATGGAATTTATCCCATCATACTGCAAAAAGGATTTGCTGCTCTTCGAAACGCAGTATGCGAAATTATCAGAGTCGGCTTAGCACTTTCGCACATACCAAACAGCTAGCGGGTTGTTAAGGTGGTATTTATACCAAAGCCAGGGAGATCTACGTACGCCCAGGCAAAATCCTACAGACCGATCAGCTTAGCATCTTGCATCTTAAAACTACTTGAAAAAGTAGTCGACAGGTATATACGGGACGGGGCACTAAAGGCTTCGCCTCTGCACCGAAACCAGTATGCTTACCAATCAAGAAAATCTTGTAAGCTAGCAATTCACCAACTAGTAAGTAGATGCAAAAATGCAATTCAATACAATGATGTTGCATTGGGAGCATTTGACAACATTAGCTTCACCTCAATTGCAAGAGCAATGGAGAAAAAAAGAATCACACCTTTAGTCCAAAACTGAGTCAACTCAATGCTCAGGAATCGAACGGTAACAGCTACTTTGTACGGTAGCACTGTGGGAGCCAACGTGGCTGGCGGATGCCCACAAGGCGAGGTGCTATCATCCCTACTGTTATGCCTCGTCATGGACGGTCTACTACAAGAACTAGAAGACGGCGAGATATTTGCTTTAGGATACGCCGACGATCTTACCATTATCACAAACGGGACGTTAGGGGCAACTGTATCGAGCATAATGCAAAGTGCACTAAACACCGTCGAAAAATAGTGCAAAACAGAGAGACTATCAGTAAACCCAACTAAGACGGCAGTTGTTCCGTTTACTAAGCGACGGAAAACGGATGACATAAAACTACCTAAGATGTACGAAGTTATGCTCTCTATGACAAAAGAAGCCAAATATCTGGGACTTACTCTTGATACTAGACTGACTTTCAATCCTCATGTAGAAAAAATCACAACAAAGGCCATCAGGGTTCTTAATACAACCAAACGGATGGTCGGGCACACATGGGGATTGAAACCCAAAATGGCCAAATGGTTATATACTGTGGTAACAAGACCCATCATCACATACGGCGCGCTTGTATGGGGTGAAAAAACCAATCTGAAAAACACAGCTGCTAAGCTAATCAAAGTACAGAGAATGGCATGTCTACTGATAACAGGAGCGAGGAGAACCACGTCCACAGCAGCTATAGAAGCACTGCTTTCACTTTCACCGTTACACCTCGTTGTAATGACGGAAGCAAGACAAGCAGTATACAGGCTGCAGATTAATAAACATGCGTCAATTACCGGAAAAAACAAACCGAGTATATACAACGTACTACTTGAAGAAACATTCCACTTTTCAGGCTGAAGTTGCTGATATTGACTAGTGTGTCAGCAAAACATTATCGACTCGAAATCATACACAAATGGGTCGATATCGATCATGTCTGACAGCCAAGTAACACTACTGGCGCTAAGATTACCAGTAATAAAACCCAAACTGATTATGGCATGCATAAACAGTCTAGAAATATTGGCTACGAGACTCCGCAACATCTGCTGTGGCAAATGCGAAGCGTATCAAATGCAACGCACGACGATTCTCGAAAAACTAAAGCTAACCGATGATGAGTTGAAAAAAAAGTTTTTCTATTTTATGGATAGGATCTTTTGGAGTGGAGGAACGGCAACAATAAAAACAACCTTTATTTGTTGTTAAGGCCTGAACAATAAAGGTTGTGTTTATTGTTGCCGTTCTTCCACACCGAAGAATCCTATCCATAAATTAAGAAAACTTTTGACTAATTATGCAAGTACCTGTAAAAACGAAAACCAGAACAACTAACAATACAAGATTCTGAAACTTTGTACACACAAAATAATGCTGCATCAATATTAGAAGAAATTACATACCAAGATTAATTGGTTATTGTGCACGTTCAAATCTCCAATTTAGCCAACATCATATCAATTTGGTAACCTTAAAACATCAGAAAAAGAATGGAAATCACGAAGTACATAAAATGAACGTTTTAGTGTACCACGCTGTAACAGATAATATTACACTTGAGCAAGCAACGAAAAACGTACCATCATAATAAATGCAGACATATACTAAAAGTATCTATTTAAGTTTCACTAGAACGCAAATTAGAAAAACATTAAACTGACACACTAACAATACATTACGCAGCAAGCGAGTAATACATGGAAATTGTTGATTCGTTGAAGCTTAAAATATAATGCAATTATAATATACAAAATCGTCATCTTTTCACGCAGATACTGGTACTTTGCGCAAACACGGTTGTTAAGTACTTAATTCAAATTTCCAAGAAAGTTTTTAGAAAAATGATAAGGTTTAATATGAATTTATTAGTAATATGTAACAAAATTGTATATAGTTGTTTTTGTTACAATATATAAAAGAAACAAGTGTATAGGTGAAAGCAAACAAAAGTATAATTTCTAATAAAGTAAAAACTTTTTTTATGTTACTAAAAAATGTTTAAGAAAACATTTTTAAAATATTTCAATATTAATGTTTAATATTTTTAAAACGCAACAAAAATATTTTTTTGAAAAACATTTTTTATTTCGACTATTTTAAAACGTTGTAACGTTTTTAAAACATGAAAAAAACGTTTCCTTGTTGATTGGGCAGGCACCCATCAGCTGCTTTGAGTCGAACTAGGTAGTTTTCTTTTGAATTGGTGGATTTCCCGCTTTAGTCTTGAAGGCGAGATGGTCGATGAACCCGATGAACTTAAAGTTCGGTGTATCGAGCTACTACGTTTCTTGTATAAGAATGTAAGAACAGATAAAAATTGTTCCAATAAACATAAATCTTTTGTATTGATTTACATTAAATAATCATAGCCTAAGGCGTGTCTTCATGACGTACCCAAAACACTCAAACGAACGTTATGGACCACGCACGATGTCAAAAACCTACCTCTACCTTCTCGAATAAATCATTGACTTCAACCAAACTTCAACGACTTCAAGACCTCGTGTCACCTCGATTTCTCACGGTTAAATTAGTTTTAACCCTACTCCTTATGACGTCATATATACGTGTATTAACAATTGATGTGGGTAGAGGAATCCAAGGAATCTATTCTTTGTTCATTCCCAGAAATGACCTCCTAAAGTGAACAATCAATTAGTAGTGATGGTGCTGTTTTGGCTGCTCCAAATTGTAAGTTTGAAGTTATACATTTGCCTACTAAATTATTTTTCGAGTTAACTTGTTTCAAAATTTAAAAGTAACACCTAAGTTGGATTGCTATTTATTGATGCAGCACTACAGCATCCCTTTCCTATTAATCAGTTTGAGGATGTCATCGATCATATCCAAATCCATTGTTGTGTAACTCTTTTAAAGAATGTGTATGACGAATTCCACAACCACCTTACACCGTCTACATAGTCGAGGAGTTCAATGACATCGTTACCTGACCCTTTTCATGAAGTCATCGACATTTCATGCACCTGCCATGATATTCAAACTACGCAATATGTTTAGAGCATGTAGGGTGTGAAACTGTTACTGAAAAGAATGTCAAGGGTGTGGAATCTTCAACAGCTGATGATCTCTCTGATCCGTCAATGATCATTTATGTGCTTGCTAATATGCATCAACATCAACTATGTATGCAAGTGTGTTATCAAATCTGAAGCGGCGACGAGAGACACAACTTGTTGAAGAAACGATTATCTTTCCTACGTATTGCTCAGGTGTTACCTATATTTCCACTGTTGTCTTCTGACGATTTTTTGATTACATGTAGAGATTACTTAGAACTACTTTTTATAGAAAACAATAGATGGTACAGCATCAATTATGTCCAACTTATGGTTAAAAATAGATAGTGCACTTCTACTTTCCAAACAAAACTGTTCAAACAGCTTTCAGTCGGCAAAGAGAAGTGCTACAATATTAAAAAATGTGTAATTTAGACTTTAAATTGTTCGATTGTAGTTTTGGCAAGAAAAGGCAAATGAACACCTGACAGAATTTAAACCTTTCCTGTCCCATTTCCTTATCCCGGTGACGCTGCTACATTGGGTGCTCGCCCCGTCACTGCACAGTAATTATTTGTTTTCAAAGCTAAACAAGAATATTATATATTTAATTACTGACTGAAAATGTAGCTTAAATATTAACATAACCCCTAACCCAAAGGCGATAATCTAAAACGCTCCGGAATCCTAAGCGATTTGAACTACTAAAGCAGAGGTTCCCAAACTTTTTTGTGTCGTAGACTCCTTGCCATGTTTTTCGGTTTTAGGTAAACCCCCTACTTATCTGAATATTGATTTTTTGTAAATTTTTAACTGTAGTGAAGTTTAGTGTTAAAAACTTAAAGTAAAAATACATGTTAAGTTTTATACATTTATTAATTAAATTTAAATTAAAACTACTCAAAATAAAATTTTGTATCTGTTATATAAAATATACGTTACATAAAATAAACTAAGCAATAAGTAAATGTTTTTAGTGAGAAGGATGAACCTGATGCTTTAATATATCAACATTTGGCGTCAATTTTGTAAGGTGTAATCTTAAATGTCCTTGGCTAATGATGCCCAGTCTGTTTCTTTTTTTCGTTGCGCTGAACCCTCTTTCCACTAGGTATGACGATGTAAAGGAAATTAAAAATTTCCTCGCTATATTGCATAATACGGGATAAGTAACGGGTATGTTGTTTTGCAGCCAGGATTGCTGTTAATTTCAAAATAATTTTTACTTACGTAATATGTATGTACCGTTGTCTTTTTTTAGATTTTTCCGAAAACATTCCCTAATGCGAACATCTCTCGAGTTAATGACAATGTTTTTTTTAAAAACATTTAAATAACCTAGGCACACAGAATCATTCATTTTACATTTCATTTACGATTAAAATTTTATTTATTTAAGTAAAAAAGAAGTCTATGGTGATCGAAACGGAAACATCAACAGATGTGTCCCAAATTAGTTGTAATTTTTTGCCACGGTAACGGAAATCTAAACGTTGGTTTCAATTTTCCATCTAACGTAAGCTACCATAATACACATCCGGTGTAGTTCTTGTATTCAGTGTATGCCTTATTAGTTAGCCATTGGAGTTTTCCAAAGTAATAAACATGTGCGGGTGACCAAATTTGCTATGATAATAAAGAAAAATCAAATCGCGCTCTAAAATGGCTTTTCTCAGCGAATTTCTTACAACCAGCACATTCAAAATCGCAATTTATTTACTCATCATCAGTGTGGATAAGATATTTAAAATGTAAAAGTCTTTAGACATGGCGGTAACAAACGTGTTGTTTGCTTAACGTTTGAAACGGAAAAAGGCTAATCAAGGACATTTTTGCAAACATTTATTTTTAGATCTATTACTGAAATTAAAGAACAGCCAGATCTTCTTTCTTTGTTTTTTGTAATAATTTACGAAATTGCATTTTCTTCGTACTCTTCTTATCTTTCCGGTTTTTTTAGTTTGTATAGGGCTATTCTGCTGTATGTTATTTCTTCATTCTTATTTACTATTTCTTCTATTTTTGTTACTACTAATCTATGGTTTGAACCTATTTCCGCCTCTTTTCTTGCCTCTATGTCTTGTATTATTTCTCTTAGTGTTTGTGTGAATACTATATAATCTATCAAGCTTTTTGCGTTACGTTCTTCTGTCACGAAGGTGTACTTATCTTCCATTTTTTGTTTCCGTAGTGTATTTCCTATTAACAGATTATTTCTTTGACGGAAATCGATCATTGCCTTCCCGTTACGGTTTACTGTTTGTTCTCCATATTTTCCCATGCATCCCATGCCTCTATTATGGTCTTTCCCTACTCTTGCATTCCAGTCACCCATTATTATGAATAGTTCTGTTTCCTTTCTTGCTTCATCCAGTACTTCTTGCAAATTGTTGTAGAATTCTTCGACTTCCTCTTCTGGTGTACCTTCTATCGGCCTGTATATTATTGTCACTAGTATTATTCTTGAGTGTACGGCTTTCCATTTTATTATTTGTTTGTTTAGTTCTTCTGTTATTATTATTCCCACCTCTTCTTTTGCTCTCTTTCCTGCATCAACTCCGGCGTAGTATATTACGTGTTTATTTGTTAATCTTGTGTTTCTTTTTCCCTTCCTCTTTGTTTCGCTCAGTCTCATTATTTGTATTTTGTTGTTATCCATTTATTCTGTAACTCTTATCTTTTTCGCTCTGATTGTATTTATGTTCCATGTTCTTATTCCAATTTTTCTCTGTTTCTACTTTATTTACTTTACTTTTTACTTGTTCTTTTGTTTTGTCGTTATTTTTCTCATTTGCCCTTGTTTCTTGCCTATTGTCGTCATCTTTTTTACTTCCAACGGGTTTTCAATTTTTGTTAGTTTTTTGGAATTTGTTGGTTTCCATTTGTGATGTTGCTAAGTGTATTGTTTAAATCTTCCTCATGAAGCCCAACCTTTCTTGTTGGTGGAGTGTTAGTATGGTCTGTGCCCAGTTTTTCTTTTTTGGTATTGCTCCCCGGGCAGGGCTTGGTTCTTCCTCATCTGTGGATCTGGCTCTTTTCTTTTGTTCCTCTATATCGTTACGTGTTATTACTTCCGGATTTTTCTTTTCATCTTCTGTAATGTCTTCAAAGCAACACTCTTTTCCATTTATTAGTAGTTTATTCTTCTTAATTACTGCTCTTAGCCCTTTCTAGCATCCATCATGTGAGAGATTAGTTGTTTCTTCTCTTCTCTTGTCTTCTTGTTTAGGTCTTCACTAATTCCTATTTTTGTTCCTGCCAATTTCTTTGTGTTCCTCGTGATTTCCCATTTTTTTAGTATTGTTGTAATACCCATCTTTACTGGTATGTTTTTATTTTCTTTTCTCCCCTCCAATCTGTTGATAAAATCTATTTCGTTTTCTCCCAGTTGAATCTCCATTTTCTTCCTTATTATTTCTAGGATCTTCTCTTTTTATATTTATAAGATTGCGATATTTAACCTCTAACTGGTTTTTCTTCAATACTTCAATAATAATCGCGTCAGAGATAGATGGCAATGACAGCTAAGACTTTGGCTATGACCTTTGCTATCACGGCGTATATGTGTTTTTTGGTAAGCTGATAATCTAAAGCGAAACCTAGATACATTATTTAATTTTTCCATGAGTTATCTTCGTTTATTAGATGAAACTGATAGTTCAGCATTGGCCTACAGCGAGTTAAAAGTATCGCTCTTCGTCGAGTTGACTTGGATACTCTAGCCTGGGTACCAACATCTTAGAAAACCCATTACTACTCAGAAACTATCTTGTTAATGCTTTTTAAACTCACCAGCACGGCGGTAGTGTTATCGGCGCAAACCGCGTACGTTGCGTCTGGGTTCTTCAAAATGTCGACGTTGTACAGAACGGCTCTAAGACAAATTCTTACAGCTTCTATTCTTTTCGGGTTGAATTTGAACATTTGTAACTTCACCCAAAAGGTTTGATACGATTAGGAAAGATACCATTGTCAAAAAGCTTCAATAGTAAACCTTTTATCAAACGCCTTTTTAATCCAACATATATCCACTCGTCCATAGACGTCTTGTGGACGACCATTTATGTACGTCTTATAGATTACCGTTAGATCTCATCCGGTGGACGTCCTTTCCACTCGAACAGACAGCACGCACGTTAATAATATAACGATTGTTTATTATCTAGATATAACGTGTAAATTGCATTGAATCTTTTTGTGCTGTGTGAGAAGAATATCAAAACTTTGTTCAATGAACATCGTTACAGGTCTAGTAATGGACGTCCAAAGAATAAACTAAATTCGGTTGACGTACATTTTCTGAACATCCATAGAATGTCCTTGTGCTATGGGAGTAAGAAAAAAAACTTCGATCGAGTTCTTCACTTTGGTTTGAATTTTGTTGAGTGGTCTGTAGTCTGCTGGATTGCGGATGCGTTTCTAACGGCGTTCTTGACGGTTCTTCTTTTGGATTATAGCACACGTATACGAAACGAGAATTACTGCGGATGAGTACGTTCCTGGCATGTTTACACCGTGGGTTCATCCAGTTGAACCATGACTAGTCGTGTTTCAAGATAAGTTCTGCAAATCTCGTGGTTGAAGTTGCACTTCTGCATTATTTTGATCTTGAGAACGCACGAAGGATAGTCTTACGATGAACAAAAAGTCGGTTTATGATACTTATAGGTTAACCCCATATAGCACCTACCATGCATAGGATGTCCGATTTTAGGACAACATATATCCACTTGTTCATGGACATAATATGAACATCCTGTGGACGAATATTTATGTACGTCTTATGCATTACTGTTAGATTACATCAGTTGGACGTCTTTTTTGCGTTCACCTTCTCCAATGAACAAACAGCAGATGTTCATATTTATGAGAAAAGGATATTCTATAGACGACTATAAGATTTTACATGTCCAGTAATGAACGTCTAACGGATAAACTAAGCACGGTTAGTACATCCTGTAAACATCGATGAAATGTTCTTGTGCTAGTGCTACGTGCCGATACTAATGTGATACATTTTTTTGTATTTCGATAAAGTTTTTCTACTGCACTGGTAGGAGAGCGCTACTGACATTACAAATCACCGTTTCGCATCCAACACGCCGCAGTTTGAATTTACCGATTGGCGTTCGCTGTAAGTAGATTTAAGTTTTGTAGGAACTTTGTGTGTTTAAGCGTAAGCAGTTTGTTTATATTT
Organism: Aquatica leii; assembly: GCA_035610365.1. Taxonomy (NCBI): domain Eukaryota; kingdom Metazoa; phylum Arthropoda; class Insecta; order Coleoptera; family Lampyridae; genus Aquatica; species Aquatica leii. The sequence goes on along the minus strand of CM069435.1, from coordinate 96,436,782 downwards.
AATTACGCATCGTCGTTATTATTGCGTTTATAGCGATTTGAATGAAATGAAGATCTTCTACATGTATTGAAGAGAATTAAATCGTTTTCTTGCAAGTAAATAGTTACTGGACGCCATCTTGTTTTTGCTAATTTAAAATTCTTCTTAGCAAATTTAATTAAAGCTCAGACCCTTTTTCAACACATACGCAGCTACTTTAAGATGAAATTATGTCTTATACCTAGTAGACTTATTCAGGCAGTTCAATTACTTCGAAGCTGTTGGAACAAAAGGTTGGTAACGCTATATCATATGTGAGACGTAGTACTCTGCTTCTTAAATCGGGCTGCATCAATGGCGACGTCGCTTGTAGAATTCTTATAAACAACTAACGTCGTTTCGATGCTTTACAGCGGTGGCGTCGGTTGATGGTAGTCCAATGTCTTCTTGGCGTAGATCGCCGTACCACATCTTTTTCCTGTAGTTCGGCCGTTGCGGTACAACACGCAGTTGATAATTCTGAGCTCTTGACGCGCTTTAAAAGGTGTAACAAATTTGTTAAAAAGTAGAAACAAACATCCTGAGTTTTTCGAGAGCTTTTTTTTGGATTTTCTCGGAGCGTGATAGAATCGGCGTGACTTGTAAAGCAAGTACTGTTGTTGGTACTGATACTGTTTCTGGCATGTATGCTGCTGCGGTAGCTTTCGCAAAGCTAATGCCTTTACTAACCGGTCCTTTGGAGATCTCGTCTGTTGCTTGGAGTGGGTTGAGTATTTTATGTAATTGGCAGAGTGAGTGCAGCTGCAGTACGTCGCTAAACTATTTTTTTGTTTCGTACTGCAAGGAAATATAAAAAGTTACTCGTCACACTTCGCACCTCTGCGCGTAGTCGATAATCGCTGGCCTCTATGTCATTGAGTAATATCTGTCTTGGCGTCATGTGATTCGTTTGCCACTCTTAAGAGACTCAACATAACGTTGATCAAAAATACGTTTGTTGGAGAAGTGGGCATCTTCGAGCTCTTCATGCATGTCAGGTCGTAATCGCCACACTTTATAACTTGTAGGGGCTTGTCTTCTTGTAGCACACATGAATAGAGTTCACGATCATGTGGTTGAAATATCACTTCGGCTCGGGTGATCTTAGCCCACTCGATCAAAATATCTGCTTTTCGAAAAATCGTCGTTGTTTTCTTCTAGGACGCTTCCAAAAGGTGACGGCGGTAAAACCTATTTGTTATAGAAGCTATAATTTTCGCCCATTTCCATATGTTGCTGAGATCGATGTCGTTGCGGTAATAGAAGTAGAGAGTTGTTCGTCAATTGTGAGTCTGAGAGGTTACTGAGTATTCTTCACAACGACTCTTAGCTCACCGTTCTTCTTCTTTTTCTTGGAGAAGAAGAAGCGATATTGGTAGCGGCAGCTCAGAGGTCTTCGACAATTTAGATCAAGGTATGCCTATCTCTTCGGTCTTAGAGTCTTGATACAGGCGATGTATGTGGATGACGTAGCAGGCAATTGGACATAAAATCTTAGACTTGTAAGGCCTTACTCGTTGGGCGCCAATTGTTACCGGGAGTAAGTTTGTTGTTACCATTGTTTTTTCTACTCTAATTTCATTCTTTTCCCAATCAAAAAGGTTTTTAAAAAAATTTTCAAGTTACAAAAACTATTATCTCTAAGTCAGAGTCAAACCACTTCGTTAACTATGCAAGAAGACATGAGTTCATGCTTTTGTTTTCTTTCGTTTCCCTCTGTCACTACCTTACCACGTCGTTATTCTGCCGACCGCGTAGTCGCCAGCAACTAGGATGGCGTTTCCGGCGTAACCGTCATCCCCGCCCGACTACAGCCGTGTTCGCATTCTATGGATTTTAATGTCATCGTCAACAACCGCCTTCTTTTGCCGCCGCACCACTGCTGTTGTGTGCCGTGAGTGATTTTTCATGTGTGTAATGACAGTGACGATAGAAACTTTACGCCCTAATTGTTTAAGAATCGTCTATGTTTACTCTCATTCTTTGTTGTTTCATTCGCATTTGTTATCTTATTCCATGTGTTATTAACTTACGCAAAAAAATCTCTACTACATTATTGGCAACAACGCAGTTTCCAATGTTCACAAAAGTTTCCCTCCCATAACATTTCCATTGCGTTTGATAAGTTTTGTATTGATTTTAATTACTATTTTAATTTTAGTATATAAATTTACAGGTTAAGCCCGAATGATTGAGGTCAATTAAATATTGTTATCTTAAGTTGGTAGCAGTGTATTTGATAGTAAATTAATTTAATCATTAAAAGTTCCTAAAACATGTGGCCCAATCGAAATTTCACGATTTCGGCAGACGTATATTTTACGATCTCCCGCCGATTTTAACCAAAATTTAAATTCAAACAAAAACCTGAAAAAAATCTTCAATCTTAACCAAAGATCTCCCTTCTCTTTTATCCAAATATTTAATTTAAACAAAAACGCGATCGTACCCGAGTGACTTTTCTTTCTTTCGATCTTACCCGAGTCAACCGAAGTTTGACGATCTTACCCGACTCAACCAAAGTTACACAATCTTTCACCGATCTTACTCGAGGGCTCCACCGATTTTATTGGAATTTGAGCAAAAACGCAAAAAATGTGATCTAGAACCAGCATCACTATACTACTCATATGCTTTTTTTGAAAAAAAAAATGTCACTGATGATGTTTATTACGTGTTGGGAAAATTTCTTCGCGTTCATAACTTCGAACGCTATCTTTATGGATTTACGAATTGATTATACACCTCGCCTTTAGCGTCATTTCTTAATAAAACACAATAAAACTAAATATATTTTTTTACAAAAGTACTAATACAAAAACTTAATCACGTAGTAGTATTAGCAACAGACTGACTATAAAGAACAGCATCGTGCACTGTCGGAAAAATTGTAAAATTTCCGTTTTTACCATAATACATCTGGCACTTCTTAAGCTTTTCAAAAACTGGACCTATAAACATGAACTGATTATGAACCAGTGTCCAAATGCAAACACTTACTTGAGCACCCGCAAATATACATATCAACGCCAACGTGGCGGTAATCGCCATCAAGTGATTTTAAAATTTGAACTCCTGAAGGATCAACGTAAGTTAAGGCAGTAAAATCTAAAATCACGCACCGACAATAAACCTCATCTTTTGTAAATAGTTTCGTCTTCACGTACAACGATAATGGATCAAAACCGGTTTTTTTAAACAAATTTTTTTTAAAAACACTTCTAGACGCAAAGTTTAATGGGCCGCTGTAGTGAAAAATTTTAATTCCTGGTAGCTCTTGTGCCTAAAATAAAATAGTTTGAGTAAGATATACGATAGTTAGGCCTTGGTGGTACCCCTTTATAAAGTTCCATGTCCAGGTACAGATCAGTGTTTGGTACCACGCCCAATACACAAGTGTAGCATTTTTGGTCCTGTACGAATATACTCACTAACGATACTATTACACCAGATAGTAATCCATAATCAATGTCAACTATGATTGTAGTAAAAAACGTTATGATCCAAACGGTACCATCCCATTTGCTTAATGTCCAATATTTTTTCAGCGACAGAAATTGTAGAATCATCGATTTTAACGAAACGACTATTACGCTTGCCAACACACACTGTTTGGGATAATTTACGGTGATCACAAAGGAATTAGGCACTTACCCTTGGTAGATTTTCGAAAAGAGGACCGATCCATAAAAGAACCAGGAGGAGTATAGAGCACGATACGGTTGAAGCTATTTGGGTTGCTCCACCAACGCCTTGTTGTATCATCGTCCTTGATAAAGAAGCAGTAACCGGCATGCACGAAAAAAACGAACCGAAACAGTTGCTGCAACTCTATACCATAATTAATTAAGAAGCAATTAACAAAGCAAAGTTAGAAAGTGTTACCAAGGCAAATAACTCCTGGTTTGAGTTGACTTCGTAATGCTGTTTTTGTGCTACTATCAAAGCTAGTGACATAGTAACAGTGTACGACACCATAGCTATAATGAAAGAATCTAATAGAACTGATGGGATTAGGGAGAAAGATGGCAGATCCGGGTTTGGTAACCTGAAAAATCTCGCGTGACAATGTTTTGTGTAAAATCTTGTGCTTTACCCAGTAGGTACGGTACCAATAATATTTACTGCATAGTTTTTGTGAATGTCCATGCAGTACGATATGGTAGTACCAGTTACAATAGCAACAAGCTCTATAGGAAACGGAATTTTAGTTCTTCTGGCTAATATTGGCTACAAATAGAATTATCCACGTTGCGTGTTGATACAAAAATAGTTACCTTAAGAATTTCGTTGTTTAGTGCAATGACAGTGACGAAGATTAGTGAAATTACAACCGTAGGTACGTTTGCTTCTGATATTAAGTTACCGACGTCGTAAAAAGTCTGAAAAAAAAGATATATTTTAATTTTTCTGATACGGAGGTTCTGGAAAAGCTAGGTTCGGAGTTACCACCGAGGAACAACAAGACCTGTTCCAGACACAAAAAGATTACGCCATCGCACATTGCGTGAGCGAGGATCTTGTCCAAAGGGGTTGCAGTCGTGTTTAAAAAGAAGTTTGGGCAGCTAGATGAATTACGAAGACAACAACCGGCAATCGGAAAAGTTTTAGGACTACGTGGTGACGGACGCTTTGTTTTTTATTTGGTCACCAAGAAATACTCACGTGTCAAACCGTTATACAAAGACCTGTGGCGAACATTATGGAGTCTCAAGAGAGAAATGGAGTTCCATCATGTTAAGAAATTGGCAGTACCCAAGCTTGGTTGTGGCTTAGATCAACTGAATTGGAGGACAGTTCGAAACATGTTGGAGATTGTCTTCCGAGGAACAGGCATTCAAGTGTTGGTCTATAGTTACCAACCAAGGAGCATATTGGGTCAGGAAAAGTCCATTGACTGTTACTTTTATGGTCAAGGAAGTTGCAGAAATGGAGGAAGCTGCCGCTATCGCCACGATCCCTTTTTCCGGTGTCGCATCCAGTCTCCTGTTCTGGGACAGAACAGTCCTAAGAAGGGGACAGTGAAACATTCGAGAAATTATTTGCAAATGCAAGAGCCTTCTAGAAGCTGTTATCCATCTTCTAGAAGTTATACCGAAAAGTAGGGAACGCTCCAGAAGGATTTCCGTATGTGTATATATACCGACGAGATAGATCGTAGGTCAGTTATTGGTGGAATGCGAATGCAGCAGTGTTAAGAGGATTATTAAAGTGGAAATAAATCGTTAGCACGCGTGTGTCTAGATAAATTGACCGAGGATAATCGTGTACGTGATTTTTAGTGTAAACAATTGTGAAGCTACCCGCGGACGTTATCTTATCTTCTTGTAAGTGATATAAATTAGTGTAAGTGTTTTCATTAAATATTATTACATTTAATTAGTTCGGTTAATTTAAAAGTGTACATATTTCTAGTATAAGTAAAACATCGTTTTAGTCGTTTTAAATAAATTAGTTTTTAATAATAAAACACGCAACAATAGAAAGAAAAATTTTTTAAAATATTTTTTTTAAATAAATACTGCGTTACTTACTAGAAATTTTTCAGAATTATTTCAGGTATTTACTTTGATATTGATAAAGTGAAGTGATAAATTATCTAAATCTAATCTCAAACGTCTTATTACTTACGTATAGTATTCTGAATAAGCCGTTTCTTCTCGGTAGCGTCAGTCCAAGTAAATCTTTAAATTGCGTGGTCACTACGTGAAACGCAGATGCGCACGTAAGTGCATTTACTAAAGTTTCCGATAATAAAGTTGTGATAATGCCTAGCCTAAATAAATACATAATCATCTGAAAGAAGACAGTACAAGACTTAACGTGCGATAAGATTTGGATAGTACCTGAATGACCGACACGGTAAAAGTAACTGTTGTAGCCACTTGTATAGGAGTGTAATTTACCGCAGTACCTTCATCCGAAGAATACTCCAAGACAGTTTTACCAGTCATCAAACACACAATTGCAAAAGTACCAATAGAGACATGTCGCGAAGTACCAAAAATAGTATAGATCAACACCGGAAAGAAACCCATGTAGATGCCAACAATCGGTGGCAAATTACCCAAAATGCCATAAGCCAAACCCTTAGAAAATTAAAAATTAGTACCGGCAACAAACGTTTCGAAAAAAATACGTGTGGTATGTGCATGGTGGCCACTGTAATCCCGCTAAAAACATCGCCCATAAAGTTTTTTTTAAATTCATATCCGGGGAGCCATTTCAAAATTGGTACCGTATTGTAAAAACACTCTTTTGGTCTAAACAAACAGTAGTTTTTTTTAAAAACACCTGAAACTGAAACAAACTGGTGATGAAGATATCCCAAGGTGGTACAATTTACTGTTGGTACTTGGATATTCATACGTGGTCAGTTCGTTGAGTTCTTCAGTTTGGTACACCGGACGTTGCACACGTAAAATCGCCGTCTCATTTTTAACACCGCTAAAAAAATAGGTTAAAAAAAATCTATAGAAAGTAAACCAAACCGACTTTTCCCATACAATTAACGGATCTCTTTCAGAATCTTTTGACATTGATACTTATTAAATCGCAATTAACTAACTAACTAAACTGATTGTCGCAATATCGGTAAGTTGAAAATGTTTGTAAAATTAGATAACGTTAAGTGATTTTATTTCTCCGAGTAATCAGCAACATAATATATAAGATTTAGTTAATAATTTGTAAAGACCGTGGGATCTAATAGCAATATTTTTATGGCGTAACTTTAAAAAAAAGTAATAAAAAAAGACTTACGTAGAGTTGCTTTTAGAAATAGTAGATATGATTTTTGAGAAAGTTCAAAAAACGTCATAAATCGGAATGACAAAAGTTGTTAAAAACATTACGTCAAAATCAAAAAATAAATAACAAAAACACGAATATCTTTGTCAAAAAATTAAAGCAGATTAAATAAATTAGAACATTATTAGAATTATTTAAACAAAGTAATTGAGTTTGATCGTAAAGTGGGTTTTTTAGATTATCTTTGTTGAGCAAATACATTTGCAAATTAAAGTTAGCATTGATTATCATTATCAAATTTATAAAAGCCACTTCAAAATCTTAATTAATCAGTGAAGAGTCATTGTTTCCATCGCACCGAATGAGTATGTAGAGGGTGCCTGGCCGGTTTATCGTCAAATCGCAAAGTAAATCTTTACCACGTGTATCAATCCTTGACGTTCCTACGAAACTCTCTCATGAGTAGGTGAAGATTATCTTATTTCAACGATGCTTCTTGCGACGTTTTGAATCTTGCTAACCAGCACTTAAAAGTTCAATTCCGCTTTGGCCCTAAGAACAAATCAAATTGTCACTGATTTCTAGAAGTCCCACTAGAAATCCGCAAGTAAGCCTCCGTTTATTTTGTGAAATAATCCATCGCCAAAAAAGATGTTTTTGTATTATTGTTACGCTTTCTCGTAGGACCATTTCCAAATCGTGCGTTTACGACACCATTTCATGACGTCCTCTTTGCAATTCGCGCTAGAGAATACTACTCGTACTCTTCCTAATGTCTTCTTTACGTCAAAGTTTCCTCCTGATATACCATCGTGCAAATGCAACACCTATGACAATCGGTTCTTTGGCACAATGAACTGCAATCTGTTTTTCATGTCCTCGACACTCTTTAGGAATCGCTTAATGAAATCTTCCACTCTCAAGAAGTTCTACTACGCTCAGTATGCGTTGATGTTTCTGGCCAAAGTACACACTTTTTCCCAAGTTGGTCGTCGACCGTTTGACTTCCAGTTCAGTCCAGTCCAGTCTTAATTCACGATCGTTTTCTTGTTTACAACGCAACCACTTGTCATCAACCATAACAGTTCTTCAGAGATTCCATCTTTCTTTTAGCCGTGAACAATAACTGCAATCTGCCAGAACTAATCTTCTGAACAAGGCATCAGCTTCCGACACGGTGTTCTGTGTCATAATCATATTCTTGTAATCTCTCGATCCATTTTGCTACTTGTCTTTCCATCTTATCTCGGATAACTTAAAATCGTCCTACCAACATTTTCTTACAATCGACCCCGTTGGTAACAACCACGCCACCACGATGTCGGTGAGTTGGTGTGGATGAGAGACTATAACAAAGATAGAATAATACCTAGGTTCCACTCCACGTACTGATAAAAATCCTTATCTGGGAGAAACCAAGCATACCTCTAAGCCTACTACGAAGCGAATAGGATCGAGAAAAAAAACAAGCAAGAACAATTTAGCATGTGGATATATATTTCTCCAACGATAACATGTACTATACTAATCTATGTAGCAGCAATTATGAAAAATTAAAGACTTTCATAGTAAACAAGAGAAGGAACAAGCTGTCACTACTACGTTGTTTATTTTAACACTAATTAAAACAATTTAAAGAATTTAATAGCAAACAAGATGTCACTTTTCCGTTTGTTCGATTAGTTTTAATAGAAAAAAAAATGATTAGTAATTACCGCAACTTCGAAGTTGATCGATCAACTCATTAACTTACATACAGTCGTGACATAATACTAAAACGTACGAGAAATTATTTTCAAGTCCGAGAACTTTAGCTTTTGTACATTTTCAAAACGTTCACCGAAAGATGTGGAACATTCGTGAACGTTTCGCCAAAACGTATAAATGCGGTGCAAACAAATCATAGGATCATTCAGAGAAGCACTGGTGCCGGAACGCGCCGGAACGCCGTACTGGTTTGGAGTGAAAAAAATTGTAAAAAATATTTGGCTTAAATTTGCACCGGGATAAAAAATTCATTGACTTGCGTCTTTTGAGTTTACATTTTTTTAAATACATTGTTTTGTTATTGTCGTTTTTAGATTTACGTGTTGCTAACCGGCTTTGCAGCTGACTTACCCCATGACCACGACGAATCTACCAGTCTTGGTAGCAAGAGCACTTTAATAGTGTATTTGAAGTGTGACTTTAGTAAAAAAGACCCATCACATTTTTTACTCCTTGATCTAGTTGAACTGCAAGACCAAACATCTAAGACCGTAGCAGATACCTACTTTATTGAACTGTTTGAATAAACACATGTTTCAAAAAGAATGTTTAAAAGAAAACTTAGTCGCATTTGCCAGTGATGGAGTAAGTCAGTCAGAAATATTACTCAAAAAATATTCTAATCTCATAATTTGGCACTGCTTGAATCACAGGTTAGAACTAGCTCTAGGTGATGCAATTGATGAAGTGGGATCTGTTAACAATTCCCAAATTTTCATGGACAAGTTTCATTCGCTTTACAGTAAATCGATAAAGAATCAAAGGGAGTTAGCTGATTGTGCTCATGAATTTAGCATTGAAGTAAACAAAATTGGCAAAGTTTTAGGTACTAGATGGGTAGCAAGTATCTTTAGAGCAGTGACTGCTACTTGGTACTCGTAGGAAGATAGAGAGAGAGATAGAGCCAGAACTTCGACAGAACGAGCCATGTATAGTTGCTTGTCAAAAAAGCTGTCTTTCGCCGAATTTTTAATGAATTTGGCTATAATGTATGACATTCTAGCAGAGTTTTCTATGTTATCAGAATCCTTGCAAAACCAAAATACAACAGTTGTTTACGCAGATAAACTGATAAGGAGGTATATCTGGTTTTTCAAAGCTATGAAGGAAATGCCTGGAACAAATGCTTTAGAAGCCAAAATTGTTGTCAAGGAGAAAAAAATTGGCGAGATTCAACTGGCAGAAAATCCAAAAAACCCTATAATCAATCACCAGCAGTTGGTAACAAGCCTGATAAACAACTTGCAGGCAAGAATGTTCACAACAGTTTCCAGCCATGAACCTCGTGTGCAAAGCGTAATGTCACATAAAGCTGCCTATGAATCACTCCTAAATGAATTGAAAGTGCTCGACCCTGACATGAAACGGAAATAGAAAGTATGTGTAAAAGATTCAAATTGAATGTAGGACAAATTAAAACTAGCGGCTTTAAGGATTATCTTGAAAACAACACTAAGATTCCCAAAACGTTGATTCCTTTGATGAACTACACAAAAGTGATCCACTGCAGTACTGCTGAATGTGAAAGAAGATTTAGTCTCATGAACCTCATCATTACACCAACCCGAACAAGATTGACTGTCCCACATGTGTCAATTTTAATGTTTGTCAAGATGCACAGCCCAAATTTGAGAGACTGGAGCCCAGAACCATATGTAAGAACGTGACCCCGGAAGCATAAATCTGCAACCCGAACGAGACAAGCAAAACCAACTAATGCTGAAGAGATCAACCCGTTTTTAAAGTACCTTTAACCTTGGTCAGGTGAAATGAAGTTGTGATTGTGTTACTGTACTTTCTACGTTTTGCAACTCAGACTTTTATTAGATGAAATTGTAAGTACTTAAGTAATATTAAATGTTATAAAGTATTAGCAAATAGGTACTAGTAAATTTACAAAATTCTCAAATAAATAACGTTGTTTTTCATAATTTTTCTATATTTTGGTACAGTTTTGCAGTACTTTGAAAAGTTTGAAGTGATGCACATCGTTTTCATTAAATTTATTTAATGTTTACTTTTATTACTATTAGCATTACTTTTGTTTTCGTGCATAATGAATACACTTTTATAAATTATTAAAACAAGTTATGTGAATATTTTGTCTGCATAGGAAACCCTATGGTCATTTAGTATTATCAAAAACAATAAAAACCTGCCAAAACTTAACAAAAAATCGTATAAAAACACAACAAATTTCAATCAGTAATTTAACCTCCAAAATAGCGTTAAAACTCGTTTTCAGCTACTTTAATTTATAACCGGATCCCCCTTCTTCCTGGGGGTATTCTATGCCACCCGACCTCCCGGTGGGCCTCGCCATGGGCGTTCCGGTAGTGTAAAATTTACCAGTGCACCCATGGTAGTATTCCACTAATATGAAGACGGCAGTGTTAAGAAGATTCTTCAAGTTTAAATAAATAAGTAATTAACGCGTGTGGTCGAAATAAATATACGGAGTATAACCTTGTACGTAACTTTAAAGTAAACAATAAGTGTTAAACTAAAGTTATCCGCGGAATTTATCTTTGTCATAGTGATAGTGCTATATATAAATTAGTGTAAGTATCCTAAGATTTAATTAATTCGGTTAGTTATAAACGTGTATATATTTTTTGTTCAAATAATTTAGTTTTAATAATAAACGTTACAGTCGTATCAGGTGTCCGGTTTAAAACCCATGAAAATCGTGTAAATAAATAAAGCTGCTCGCGATTTTTAGTGTAAATATCATTAAGTAATTTAACATTGATTGCGTAAATAAATAAAATTAGTGTCGGGCATTATTAAAATTTAGTAATTTAAATATTATTTATTCGTTATTAAATTTTATGCCGGTGACGCGTTTGCAAATAGTTAAAATAGATTCAAAACTATTTAAAATTCCGATTCTCGATTAATCAAAATATGGAAGAAAATAATAGGAAAATGGAAGAAAATTCAAGAAAAATGGAAAAAAAGTATTACAAACATTCTCAGAACATGGAGGAAAATTCTAAAAGTTTAAAAGCAGAAATACGAACGACCATAGAAAATCAAATCAAAATTGTTCAAGAGGAAACTCAAGCAGATCTAATAATGGACCATAAGGAAGAAACCACTCACAAGTTTAAAGTTGTACCTCCAAATTTTGATGGTAAAGTTCCATGGTCAACCGACTACAAGCAGTTTGAAGCCGCAACTACAGCAAATGGTTGGAACAACAAGCAGAAAGCGACCACCTACAAGAAAATTACAAACTATTAATTTCACGTTTAGAAATGAGATATAGAGATGCTCATCTTCAACAAGTGTATCAAGCTCAAACTAAAAATCGGATTCAGGAACCTGCCGAAAGTCTTCAAGAGTTTGAAGCTGACATCTCCAGATCAATACGGCTTGCGTATCCTACAGAACCAGATACGTTCTTGGAGCAGTTAGCTATTCAAATCTTTGTAGACGGCCTCCAAAACGGCGAAAAAACGCTGCAGACTCTCGACCAATTGAAGCAGCAAAACAAGCATCGCAACGAGACGGTCATAAACTCGCTGTTGTACTGCAGAAAAACCCGCGCAACCACTGGAAAGCATCGAGGAGATAGCACGACGAATACTTCGAGAAAGAGGAGTGACAACTTTGAACTGCGCTGAAATAGGCCATGTACGATGACATCGTACTAAATCCAAGAGAAAGGCAAGAAAAACGCTCAAAAATGTGGAACAAGTTGACCAAAAGAGACAAAAGTTAGTCTCATCTAGTCAGGTTACGGAGATTACAATTCAAACGGCATCGCCGATAAAGCGATTGCATAGCATTTATCTCGATGGCAAGATCAATGGTAGAAGCGTTGAGTTACTGGTTGACACGGGAGCGACAAAGACCATCATTCGTCCTGACATGTTATCGGAAAATGAGAAGACATCATCAGTAACAGTACGACTTCGAACGGCGACAGACGGAAAAATACCTACTCACGGACAAGTCAAAGTAACCATTGGTATGGGAAATGGAGTACTCGACCATCAAGTACTGGTAGCCGACATCACAGAAAAAGTTATTTTGGGAATGGACGTTATAAAGAAGTGTTGGTTCCATTTAGATATGAAGAACGATGTCCTGAAGATCGACAATGCAGTAATTCCTTTTCATTCATGAGAGAAGGCAGCGCGAGTCTTATTGAGTGAAGACGCGACTCTGCCTGCAAGGACTGAAAGTGTGGTGATCAGTGGCGGCTGGTGATCAATACTGCAGGAGGGTCATTTCAAAATTAAAACTTTAAAAATGCATTCTTACTCAATAAACATTTATATTTCAAGCCAATTTAGCATTTTTTTGGAGGGTCATTGACCAAATGACCTAATGGAGAAGCCGCCACTGGTGGTGATGGTATGCCTGTATAGAAATCGCGCGATTGAACAAATGGAGAGCGACTTAGTGAAAAAGGAACTACTTGTTGGCAGAACTTTAGTACGAGTAAAAAACACGATGCCAGTAAAGATCTTAATTATCAACTCAGATCCTGTTACGATGAAAAATTAGACCGTGCTATGCCAATACACGTCATTATCTCAAATTGTGAGATACATGAAATCTAACGAAGATACGTCGCCGAAGAAGTGTCCGCAACATCTATTGGACATTCTTACCCCCAAATGCCAAAACCTCAGGGTGGCTTAGTTGAAAAAGGACTACTCGTTGGCAGAACTTTAGTACGAGTAAAAAACACGATGCCGGTAAGGATCTTAAACATCAACTCAGATCCTGTAACGTCGAGAAACAAGACCGTGGTAAGCCAATGCACGCCAGTATCTCAAATTGTGAGATGCGTGAAGTCTAACGAAGATAGGTCGCCGAAAAAATGTCCACAACATCTATTAGACATTCTTATCACTAAATGGCAAAACCTCAGCCAAGACCAGCTGGCTAAAGTTAAAGTGTTGATCCAAGAGTATCAAGATGTGTTTGCGCTGGTGAGTGGATCCAAAAAAAAAACTAACGTGGTGAAATATAAAATTAATACCGCAGACGCTCGGCCGATGCGATAACATCCACGCAGACTATCTTTGGCGAAAAGAGAAGAAGCCGAACAAATAATTACGAATATGGAGAGAGTAGTCGTGATTGAACCTTCAATTAGCCCATGGACATCCCCAGTGATTCTCGTAAAAAAAGATGGATCGACGAGGTTTCGCGTAGACTACAGACAGCTAAACGACGTGACCGAAAAGGACAACTACCTTTTGCCCATAATTAACGATACTTTAGACACGCTTTCAAGATCTTAGTGGTTTTCTACGTTAGTCTTAAAGAGTAGTTACTGGCAAGTAGAATTGGAACCCCAGGATCGTGAAAAAACAGCGTTTACAATTGGAACTGATTTATGACAGTTTACTGTGTTGCCCTTCGACCTGTGTAACGCTCCTGCAACGTTCAAACGTTTGATGAAGACCATCTCGTGCAGACTCTCTTGGAAGACATCCTTGGTTTACCTAGACGACGTGATCGTGGTTTGTAAAACACTTTGTTACAAGCTTTTGGTATTTTACGAACCTGCACGGCCAACTCGCAATAGTCGGTGAGAGGGGAGGTCCACACTAAATACAGAAAAGATGTTGCAGGGCGCCAGAGCTTATCCCAAAGTAATTTTCTATCTTGCTCAGGACAGAACGGATCACACTTGTAACACGATGTTAGGTTCGTAATGTTGAAAGAAGCGAAAGAAAGAAAAAACTAAATCGTTAATAACAATTGTACTTTAATTACTCTATGAAGATAAGTATATTAAAAGTTAAATAGCCAAATCTAAGCAGGTACTAGCGAGAATATACAAAATAGAATATCAGCAGGATCGGCAACTTACACTACACGTCAAACAAAAGTGTAGCCACCATAACATATATAAAACTTTATCAGTAAGTAACATTAATAATAATAATTGACTGTAGATATAAGCAGCAAGCGATAAGTCATTTACTTAAATTAATTGAGTAAAAATCCCAAGCAACAAGTCAATTCGCACGTACAATTAGTAAATATAGTAAGTCGTGAATATTCACCGTAGCGACAACGAATAAATAAGAACAACAAAATTGACTTACCAAATTCCAGGGTACCTTCAGAAAAACGTTTTTCCTAATGGCTTCCTGCAATCAAATTTCCTGAAAATAATCGTGTCTACCTGGTGTCTTACAAACTATAAGTAAAAGACACATTTAAAGGAAAGTAATCGAACCGACACTTATCGTATGCTGTTACATTAAATTTCGTCGACGGTGGTATTCAGTTATTGCTTCCGAAGAGAATTCAATCTTATCGTATTAGGATCTTCCGAACAGGTGACATTCACCTAGGTATCAATTGCCTCCGAATCGAAATTCTGCACTGCTATCGCAGCGTTCTTAGCTCTACAGCTTCCGATTATAATTTCCCCTTGAAGATTTTAGCTGACGATAAGAACACCCATAGTTAGGAGGTAGCACATGGCGTCTGCGTGGATAAAATTAATTTGATTCAGAAGACTTCTATTTTCCATCGTGTCCCAACACGTGGATGATTTTTGAAAAACGATATTCAATTCACGCAGACATAGGTACTAACATGCACGATGTCAAAGTCAAAATGCCGGTACCTCGCCGGATATCGCCTACTCAATACAAAGTGACCAACGAACCCGATAGATGGCGTCGAGAAATATAAAAGTAATTTTTAATTAAACTAATATACAGGGTAATGCATTATTTAAATTTTTGCACGTAACAACTTGAACAATTTGAAAAAAGTGTTCCAGCGACTACGTGGGGCAAACCTCAAATTAGCCCAAAGAAGTGTTGAAGGGTACGGGAAACGGACTACAGTTGGTAGTGCCAAAGAACCGGGTGTCAGAAGTGTTGAAGCGTCTCCACGATGGTACATCAGGAGGACACTTTGGCATTAAAAAGACATTGGGGAAAGTTTGAGAACGATTCTACTGGGTGAACTACAAAGAAAACGTCATGAAACGGTGCTGTAAGTGCACGGTCTGCGCATCAGAAAATGGTCCAGCGCAAAGCACCCATGAAGCAATACAACGTAGGAAAGCCTTTGGAAAGAGTAGCGATTTACTTCGCAGGGCCGTTCCCAGTATCCTATTCGGGAAATAAATACATCCTGTTGGCGATGGATTATTTCACGAAATGGACGGAGGCTTACGCCATACCCAATCAAGAAGCAGCTACAGTTACAGACGTATTAGTAAAAGAGTTTTTCTGCCGGTTTGGAGTTCTGTTGGAATTACTCCGATCAAGGCCGCAACTTTGAGTCTAGGCTGTTTTAAGAAGTTTGCCGACTGTTGGAAATTAAGAAAACTAGGACGACGCCTCTCCATTCTCAATCTGATGGCATGGTTGAGCGGATGAATCGAACAATGGGAAAATACTTAGACAAAGTAGTGTCCGAACACCAAAGAGACTGAGATCAGTATTTGCACCTTTTCCTGATGGCATACCGATCATCCGTTCACGAAAGCACAGGCCCAACACCATCTTTTTTATGATCGGTCGCGAAATACGACTGCCATGCGACCTCCAATTTGGACAAAGACCAAAACAAGAAGTTGTTGGAGAAGACTACGTCAGCAAGCCGACCAAGAAGCTAGACGAAGTACATGAGGAGGTCCGTAAAAACACACAAATTGCCAGCGACAGAATGAAGACTAGATATGACGTCAAGGCACAAAATGGTGGATTTGAATGGCGACATGGTGTGGTTGTATAATCCCTAAAGAAGACGTGGTTTGTCGCCGAAGCTGCAAAGACAATAGGAGGGTCCCTATGAAGTCATGCAGCGTATTAATGACGTCATATATCGCATCCGAAAACCAAGCAAGCCAAAAGTGGTCCACGTCGATCGTCTAGCCCCGTTTGCTGGCGATAACCACAATACGCAAGTTCAGGTCCAAACCAGAGTAATAAGCAGCAGAACTAGAAATCAAATCGAAGGAATGGAGTTCAAAAAGTTTATGAGCTTATACGGAGGTTCTGGAAAAGCTAGGTTCGGAGTTACCACCAAGGAAGAACTAGACCTGTTCCAAACACAAAAAGATTACTCCATCGCACGTTGCGTGAGCGAGGATCTGGACATGTCCAGAGAGGTTGCAGTCGTATTTAAAAAGAAGCTTGAGCAACTAGATGAACTACAAAGACAGCAACCGGCAGTCGGAAAGGTTTTTAAACTACGTGGTGATAGATACTTCGTTTTCTATCTGGTCACCAAGAAATAATCAAGTACCAAGCCGTTATACGAAAATCTGTGGCGGACATTATGGAATCTCAAGAGAGAAAATCGTCTTCCGGGGAACAAGCGTTCAAGTGTTGGTCTGTAGTTACCAACCAAGGAGAATATCGGGCCAAAAAAAGTCCATTGACTGTTACTTTTATGGTCAAGGAAGTTGCCGAAATGGAGAGAGCTGTCGCATCGCAGTGAAGCGTACGAGAAATTATTTTCAAGTCCGAGAACTTTTGCGAAGTTTCTGTAAATTTCCAGAACGTTCACCGAAAGATGTAGAAAATTCGCAAACGTTTCGCCAAAATGTATAAATGCGGTGCAAACAAATCATAGTTTAAATAAATAAGTAATCAACGCGCGTGGTCGAGATAAATATACTGAATATAACCTCCCTAGTAGCACCACTAGTTACATTCCAACTAGGATTTTGTGTTCGATTTTGCCTTTGTTTGTAACGCCGACTTAAGTAAGATCTACCTACAACACTTAAGTTAATTCTACCTCTGATGAGTAATAAGAATTTAGGTACTTTGTCTAGTTAAAATCTAAGTATATCACCTAACTCGATTCTACCTTTGAAGAGTAACCCGAATCTAGATACTTTTGTTAGCTAGGTTCTACCCCCAACACTTACTTCGATTATTATTTAAATGGGTACCTAGAAATTAACTACATTTTATAGTTAGAATAAAACTAGGATCTTGCTTAGATTCAAGCTAGATCGAAGTAGTAATGTATTTCTAGATTCAAGCTAGTATTTTAAGCTATATTCTAGTTTGGTTTGTAGCTTCGTATATTATCTTAGGCACTTACTTGTAACCATTTCAATTAACGTAAAAATAATGTAGTTTTGCATATTTATGAATTAATAACATTAATTTTTTTTAAAACAGTTTATTTGGTAAAATACAATTTGTTTTACAATTAAATTATTTATGAGTTTTTAATCTATCTTTTATTGTAAATAAAAATTGAGACATCGATGCCAACACTTCTCTGTCCGTCACGGTGGGAAATCGTTTACGAATTGCATCTGCAAACATAAAATTTAAGTTCGTGAATAATGGTATAATAAGTGGTGAAAATTTAAAAAGGGATAACAAATATGTGTTATTTTCCATCAGCTGTCTAGAATAAAAAGTAAATGTTACAGGAATTGAATAAATAAAGCCAATACAGTTAGCTTAAAGTCAAATAATAATAATAAATAATAACAAATAATAATATTTTTGGATCTATACTATATAACTATAACCAATAACACAACGTGTGGACTAACTCAAAATCGTCAAATTTGTCAAATACGTGGTTTTGCCGAATCCCTAATGCATTTAACAATTTGTTTTAATCGCAAATAGTTATGTATGTTTGTTCCATCGCGCTAGACTTTGTGACAACACAAGCAAAGTATTTTTTGCATTAACTTACAAAAAATTAGATTGCTTGAATTTCAAAAACAAAATATAGTTATTGGCATTAGCGTAAAAATTAATTACCTTTGTATACACAGAAAAACTTTAACTCTCAAATAACGTTCACAGTAGAAATCATAAATATGCACTACGTATAGAAACTTTTGTTTTTTTGTTTGAATAAAATCGTTAAAAATAAAGTTTGTAAAATTAGTCATTCTCAACTGTTCCTAAACCTGTTTTTACTTTTCACAAGAAATGTAAAGAAAATCTTATCCCAGGCTGGTTTTGTGCTCTCACGTGGAAATATCAACAGAAACCGGTGTTGTACAGAAAAGGTATCTTGAAACGTATTTGATAGAAATGCAATAAGTTAAATCATTTTTTAATATTGTTTGTTTACTAACATTAAAGAAGTATCATTCAATAACCACTTTATCAAATTATTTTTTCGCGCACTGCTTGTTCGGCTTGTGCGTAACGTCGTATAGTAGAAAAGTAATATGTCTCAAAATATAAGTTAAGAACAATAAGAACTAGAATATATTCAATAATAAAAGAAATTATTTACAAACATTTTTCATTAAGTGAATCAAAGTAAAAAAAAAATACTTACCTCTTATTTAAAATGCACTCAGATCAGAGACAACCAATTAAGATGCACAAAGATTTTCTTTCGCAATGACAATAACGTATACCTTCTTCTGCGATGCACTGAGGAATAAGTAATATTTTCAAATATTTCTAAATCATTTCTTAAGTCGTCCCGCAGGTATAGTAATCAACACCGGTTTTAACAGTACTTACTCAAGCGTTTACAAAGCTAAATAGTTTAATGATTTTTAAGGATGGCATTTTTAGACGAAACAGAAGTGCTAATAACTCTATATAATTTACTTAATAATAAAAGATTCACTTCTTTTTTGCATTTTATTAATAAAGCAAGGATGATCTTGATACGTCTATTAATGTTATTTTCTTTTCTTTGAACTACCCCTTGACTTTGTGGCAACTATTTTTACGTGCATTAGCATTTGGTTTATAATTTTTTATTTTTTTCTTAAATGCAATTGTCAACTAATTATTCTAAATCTGTTTATTGTTTTAAATTTGACAAGAATCAGGTAGCAACACGATTTCAATGATGTTTTCTTAGAATTTTTTTAACGAATCTATACCTGGATTTTCTAGTTACGCAGTTACACCACTTTCTAGTTAAATAAAAGGTATAACTTACCTGGTACAAATAGTTTCCTAACTAACTAAATTGTGTGTATAGAGTCCAGCTTGATTCTAACTTAAATTTCTAGGTTCATATTTTTCTCGAAAACTAAGATAGGTTCTAACTAAAATTCTACATAACTAAGAAAGCCTAGTTTTCAATTTAGAAAATAGCTAAACTATATCTAAATTCTAGCACTTGTGCTACTAGGGCTTGTACGTGACTTTAAAGTAAACAAATGTTTACATAAATAGAAGTTATCCGCGGACTTGATCTTCGTGTAAGTGATAGTGCTATATATAAATTAGTGTAAGTGTTTTTATTAAATATCCTTAGATTTAATTAATTCGGTTAGTTATAAACGTGTACATATTTTTAGTTCAAATAAATTAGTTTTAATAATAAACGTTACAATACGAATCGGTATAATTGTAATTAACATCACTTAAAGAAAAAAATATGCAAAAATTTACTCTAACAAAGTTTCTTGAGATTGAGTAGTAAAAATACCCTTTAAGTATTTATAGTCGACAAAATGCGTAGTAGGTAAGCTTGCCTAAGGTAAGGTGCCTAAATCCGGCTTGATTATAACCACATTGATTTAAAATAACTTGACGGGTATTAGGTCAGCGCACACACAACAGCTGTATTACATAAATGTTACGATGCTTTAAAGTTTACGACTGAAAGTAAAGTTTTAGTATAATCTGCGATTAAAATGTTACAAATTATTAACACTATGAACTCAAGCAGCACAAGCTAAAGATATAAAATTACGAATAAGAAAGTTGTTTCCCAATACGATACTTGTACATTAGTTTGCCTCAAGCTCAAGGCAGCAATCGCCATATAGAAATTTCACCAAATAAGCGTCTAGAAATTTTGGATTATCTCCATGGACAACAAGAAGCCGAATAACCTCTATTAATAACTGTTGAAAGAAAACCGTCTCAAACCCTAGCAGAATCGCTGCAACCGCTAATATAATCTACTAAATCGCTTAATTCTGCCAGAAAATTTTCCAATCCTTATACAGCATTATTGAATTTAACGAAAAGCGTTATGAACAATCAAACGATCGCAGCGAAAAGCAAGGATAAAATGACCGAGTAAAAATTTCTTCTGTATGAGTAAGAAAACCAAAAAACCCAATAAAACTTCAGCTCCTAGTGATCAAAACACTCTTTAATTGTAACTCCAAGAGGTTCTTTGTATTGCTCCTTGGTCTCCTCGTTTTTGTTTCCTAGCCATTTCCCCCATATCTCTCGATTATGAGTCGGCATTCTGGCTCAAACGTTGCTTAATCTAATGAGCCCGAATTATTATTATTCGTGTACTGCGATATTTGTTGTCGAACCTTTAAGTATTTTTTTGCTTGATTCTACTCGTTTTTATTATCTACCGTTATCATTCAAATAAATATATTTATTGTTATATTTGTGTTTTGCGATTTGTTTACCTTAAGTGTTTGACAGATGTAAACAGGATCTGTAGTGTATTTCCCGTTTTGACGCTCTTGTAATTATTTTATAGATAACACATTGTGTATTACCTACGACTCAGTTTCTGAAACGTTCAGCTGCCGTTTGCATTAAGTTGCGGTTAAATTTACCTAACAAAATTTGGCGCCCAACGTGGAGATCAACTATTCTCTTACATATTAATTAAGACCCCGCTTGGTAATTAGTTTGTTTACTTTTTACTTCTTAGTAATACGTTGGCTTCCGTGCTTTAAATTTTTTCTTGGATTAGCTCGACTTCGTCGGTTAAACCTTTCGTTTTACTTGATTATTAGTTACAGTGTGTACATACGATACCATCGCTACTGCGTATACTTTTCTTTGGTTATCGACACATTTAGTTTCAAATTGTTTAAATTATTGAATTTTGTCATACACAGCATGAACTTTTGTATTATGACGATCGTTTAATGAATACAATTTGTACGCGTACAATGGCAACTAACAAATCCATCAGTATGTACGTTACCGCCATGCGATACCACTTCTTACAAATGTTAGAACTCGTCTCTGATCAAATAAAACTTAAGATTGTGCGTCGTGATCTCCCTCATTTTACCAGTCAGGACTTGCGTTAACACCGATTTCTATGTTTGCAGAATTAGTGAGGTAGGAAAAACAGTTCGCTCAATTTAAAGCTTCCATAGACGAGTATAAAACGCCTACGCCTTCTTAAGCTACTTCTTCGATTAACGCAAATGAACACCGTGACCGTCACGTCACGTTATCTAATCTTGTTGCATGTTTTCTTAATGTCGTTCTAGTTCTCAAAGTTCTAAACCTTTCCGTTCGGTTCTTTCTCTATTTGATTTGTCGACTGGTTTATTTTTTCGAGGATTCCCGGCCCTACTAAAAACCAATGGTATTACCAATTAGTGTTGCCAAGACGTTACTTCTTCTTCGACGTCATTTTTATTGACCTCATATGAGACCTAAAGTGGCAAAGTACGTTTGCTACTGTCCAGTTTGTCGGTCACAATAAGCGAAGATGCAATTGTGTTTTGTGGCTTTCGGCTTATTTTGGTTCTTGTCTCTTCGGTTTGGTGGTTCGAGTCTTTGAGTACGTCGTCGGTATCTTATTGAATGTGGTTCGGATGCTATCTATGTGCTTTCTTCCATGCTGCTATCACCGATATTCTCTTCTTTGATTAAGTTTCTGATAAAATTTCTCTTTTGCTTTTGGATTTGGTTTCTTTTAAGTCTAAACTTTTCGATTTGAGAAAGCATTTGGTATACATTCGTTCGTTTTTTTCTTTTGTTTCTTTTCGTTCTTCTACGGTGCGAGCAGTATTACGGTAATTTGGAGGGCACATCTGTTGAGATACCTTAACTAACTTCGCGAAGCTTAGCCCACTTACATCTATCGTATAAAACTGAGCAATATACATATTTGTGGTAATTGTGTATATATGTATCAGTTTAACTTGCAGAAATTTTGAAAGATTTGCGTTAGAGGTGCTATTAGCTAATCGCATATTCGGACACGCTGATTGTAAGTATATAAAAATTTTTTTTTGTTGCTTTGAGATCAGTGGTATGTAACTGTAAGTATACAACTTTGTTGCATATAACAATGCGCTTTGTTTCGCATACATTCTTGATAACTGACAATTTTGTTGTATTCACCAACGTGAACTTATTTGAATCATGTAGGGAATTTTAAATTACAAATTACTTGCATTATTATTAACTATATTATTGGTGTACTACAATATTTGTTTACGTACGTAATTGTTATTTATTTGCTTGATTCTACTCGTTTTTAGCCTCTGTCGTTATCGTGGAAATAAATATATTCGTTGTTATATGTGTTTTGTTTATCTTCAGTGTTCGACAGATGTAAACGGGATCTGTGGCGTATTTCCCCATTTTGAAGCTCTTTGAATCATTTTATAATTAGAACATTAATTACTCCCTACGACTCACCCTCCGAAGTGTTAAACTGCACTCTTAACACAGCTGTTGCTTTTGCACATTGTTCACGTTTTACTAATAAAAAACCGTTGATACTACCACAAGTTTATTTACTATCACTTCAACTTTTGTCGCTTGTCATTAACGTATTACAAACGTATTTACAAACATAAAAAAAACGTGATAATGCTACATATTATGCTTGTTTAGTACCAGATTTTTGGTAAGAATGACATCTTGTTTTAACGCAGATAATTGATTATTTTATACGTCACGGTTTATGTAAATTAGTACGACATTTATCGTTAATATTAAGACACAATTTAACCTATTATACACGTATGGCGTTTACTTATATTTTTGCGTAAGTAACACGTTTGTGTGTATACTGGCTTGTATTTATTTCAATTTTTATTTGTAAAAAAAGTTTTGTTCTTTTAGGTATTTAGTAGTTAATAAGTCAACTAAACTTTATATTTGTGAAACAAATTATTCGATATTTCAACCGCAATCATTGCGTTGTTATTACCTCAAAGAAAAAAAATCGCAACAAAATATTTGTAGCACCTTAATAACTTCCGTATCTAGCGATAATTTTAGCCTGGACCCTATTTTTACACAACCGCGCTTAATTTGGCACATTTTCAAGAAGTTGCAGACGCATTTATTAGAAATAATTAACACGTGCTTTTACTTAGTATTTATTCGTGTGTAGACATCGAAACACGTAAACATCATGAAGTTTCACTTTTTTCATTTTTGTTTAATTTTTCCACATTTTGTTTTATCGGAAAAACGCCAATACTCGGACAACAAATTCACAATCGGTGAGTTGAGATCTAATTGTTAACGTAAAAAAAATAAAAACTTTTAGCCTCGTTGTTTAATAAGGAGAATTCGGACGCCGAGCTTGCGTTTAAATACGCAGCGCACTGGCACAGCTTGTACAGTGGAGAAGGTACTTCGTACAATTCTGTCGTACAAAAA
Organism: Aquatica leii; assembly: GCA_035610365.1. Taxonomy (NCBI): domain Eukaryota; kingdom Metazoa; phylum Arthropoda; class Insecta; order Coleoptera; family Lampyridae; genus Aquatica; species Aquatica leii. The sequence continues at coordinate 96,412,951 of CM069435.1, read as the reverse complement.
GTGCCCGAAGGCAACACCTTCGCGTCTAGCAAAATAGGTACGTGACTCACACTATAGCGTTTGGTCAAAATAAGAGTTTCAGTATGCAACATGACTCAGAACAACAACCGCTTAATAGCGATCTTTGGTCCCGAGTCTCACAAAACAAACGCCATAGTTCAATCCATCTGCAAAAAACTCGAAATCCCACATATACAGACGTCTTGGCAACCTTCCACTAATTTTCCACCGATTATCTCGTTGAATTTTTATCCAGCCGCGAATATCCTAGCCGAAGGCTTTGCCACTATCGTCAAACACATGAACTGGAAAAGTTACGCTATAGTCTACCAGCGTGACGAGGCCCTAATCCGACTCCAAGCAATCTTAAAGATACCCGAATCTAGTGATAACCCAGTCACGGTTAGACAGTTAGAAGAAAGCGGCGATTATAGAACCATGTTGAAGCTTTTAAAATTTTCCGGTATCACTAAGATCATTTTGGATTGTGACACAGACGATGTTGTCGATGTCCTGCAACAGGCACAAGAAGTCGGACTTTTAAACTACCCAACTAGCTATTTAATAACATCTTTAGATGCACACACTTTAGATTATTCTTCGTTAAACACAAACGCCAACATCACCATGGTGCGGCTCTTCAACCCAAACAACGAAGATCTAATCAGGCACATCAAAAGCTGGGAAGTTGGCGAAATGCGTCATAACCAGCATGTGCTTGCAACTCCTCAGACTGTTAGAGTGAGTACGTTGATGGAGATGCTTGTAGTATATTTAAAATCAGACAGATGCCGTTTTGATGATCGACGCTGTTAATCTCCTCATCGAGGCTGTTAATCACTTAAATAAAACCGAAATGATATCTCCTAGGTCGATGTCGTGTCATGACTCGGACACGTGGGAGGGAGGGTATCGAATTGCTGCGTATATGAAAGAGGTCTGTGGTTGATACTAAGACTTAATAATCATTGAGTGTTTCAGCACCGATTGGCAAATCCTATTTCCGGACCAATAGTTTTTGACCAGTTTGGCAGACGTACTAATTTCAATTTGCAACTAATTGAGTTGAACAGTAATTTGGTTAAAGCAACGTGGTGCCCGGAGAATGGTACCAAGCTTAATATAACTATTAGTGCAAAGCAACGACAACAGATGGTGTTGCGCAGCTTGCAGAAGCAACGGATTGTAGTTTCATCAAAGTATATGACCCCGCTCAAGGAAGTTTACTAAATACACTAGAAATAGCAGCTGTATGTAAAGTGAATCCAAAATCGGTGACTACCATCTATAGTGAGTATGTCAGAAAGTATTAAAAAAGAATCAACTGCGTGCATAGTTTTCTTTAATAGTCGTTGATGGAATGTCCACAATAAAATGCCGTGAACCAATCACACGCCAATATATTGCCTACGTGCCGCTTTTGGCTTCACTTTTATTTCATTAGCTATCCAATATGTATATGAATAAACATCCTTGAACCCACTTCACTAACGATATGTTAATAGCAGTTTTTGCAGATTAGTCGACCCGTATCTAATGGAATCAAATGCTCCGCGCACTGCTGACAGCATAGCGAGTAGATACGAAGGATACGCCGTTGATCTAATCGAGTTAATTGCTAGAGAACTCAACTTCACGTACGTGTTTACCATCACCGAATCCAATGGTAACTACGACGAAGCTTCCGGGTTGTGGAATGGAGTAGTTGGTGATGTAGTTAACGGGGTTCGTTATCCCGAGTAGTTTTAACCACACTGAAGTTACGTTTCTAGGTGGCGCAACTAGGTATATGTGATTTAACAATCACTCACCAAAGACGGCAAGTAGTTGACTTCAGCAACCCGTTTATGACTTTAGGTATAAGCATTTTGTACAAAAAACCATCAGCTGGGGAGCCCAACATGTTTGCGTTTATCGATCCTTTAGCCGAAGACGTGTGGATGTACACTGCCACAGCCTACTTAGGCGTTTCCATAGTGCTTTACTTAATCGCGCGAATGGCCCCCGGCGATTGGGAAAACCCCCATCCTTGCGACGAAAATCCAGAACAATTAGAAAACGCTTGGAATTTAGGTAACGCGTTGTGGCTAACGATGGGCTCGATTATGACACAAGGTTGTGATATTCTACCAAAGTAAGTTATCGGGAATAAGAATTAAAATTTTAACGCAAGTACACCATAGAGGCATTTCAACTAGAATGGCTGTTTCCATGTGGTGGTTCTTCTCCTTGTTAATGACCAGCTCGTACACGGCTAATTTAGCAGCGTATTTAGCCAAAGAACGCTCGGGCGTTTCAATAAAAAGTGTCGACGATTTAATCGCCCAAAACAAGATTAAATTTGGCACTTTAATAAATGGAAGCACCTACGAGTTCTTTAAAGAATCTGATTACTCGAAGTACCAAGCCGTATGGAACAAAATGAGCGGGTTCAAGCCTACTACTTTTGTTGGGAAAAACAACGAGGGTGTGCGCAAAGTGTTAAATAAAAACCAAGACTATGCTTTTTTCATGGAGAGCGCGTCGATGGAATACGAGATCAGCAAACACTGCGAGCTTGCCGAAATTGGCGATTGGTTAGATTCTAAAGGTTATGGTATTGCGATGCCCATAGGTAAGCTTCCTAATTTATTTTCAACAATTTCGGATGCCTGTTTGCAGACGCGCCTTATAGAGGAGAAATTAACAGCGCCATATTAAAATACCAAGAAAGCGGCACGTTGCAAACTTTAAAGAAGCGCTGGTGGAAGGAACTGATCAAAAAAGACCCGTGCGAGGTAAGTACGATCTCTCGAAGTACAACAAAACTGACACGAACTTTATGTAGTTACCAGACGATGAGAACCAAACTAAAGAAGACGGGTTGAAGCTGGCTAACGTCGGTGGCGTTTTTTTGGTGCTTGGTATCGGCGTCACGGTATCGTTTCTAATTGCGGTTGTTGAATTTTTATGGAACGCCCGCAACATATCGGTAGAAGAAGGTGTACGTACTCGATCGTGTCGCCAATTTTTTTAAGTCTTTACTATTGTAGGTCCCATATTTACATGTTCTTGCAGCAGAGCTCAAATTTGCAGTGAACTTGTGGGTGACCAAAAAAGCGGTACGCGGCGAAAACAAGGACGATAGTCCCGAAGCATCAGAAAATCGTTTAGACGAAGAAAAACCTTATCAGGATGAATCTCTATTTCCGCTTCATATAATGAATCGGCTGACCGAGAACCGAAGTAGTTCTCATCACAGTTGAAGTGTAAAAGCAAATAAATTTGAAGATTTTGAGGCTGAATCTTTGAGTCAGAAACCTTCACTAAAATTATTCCAAAACCCTCTTATCGATAAGTAAAATCCTCGTTGATATATGCGGAAAATTTATCATCATTATTTTTGATTCGCACACTATTTTAATTTTTTCACCTTAATAGCAGAGATCTTAAAAACTCGATAAAGAAAATAGTATTTATTACATATAAAACTAAGACCTACACGTAATTACAATTAATTTCAACCTAAAGCTACAAACATTTTCCAAAATATCACAAGTTTTTTGTATTCCATTGGAGCAAAAAAATAGTTAAGTAGAATTCAAACGGTCAATATTATTTAAATTTATAATTCTATAAGGAATAAAACTGCACCGGACAGTTGCAGTTGTGCAACGAACACGAAAAAACCGAACTTAACGCGGCGTTCTTACACATATCAAGAAATGATTAGTCTTTTATTCAAAGTTAAAACCGCAATCGTTTCAAGTTCTTCTTGCTCTGCTTCGAACCGGCGATGATCTTTATTTTCGGCGGACTCGATGGTTCGTCGATTTCGATAATGTTTGGCGTCGTGTTCGGAGTGACGACGGACGCTAACGACAACTTGCGCGTTTTTCGACGAACGCAACCATCGATTTTGTTTATCGAAACCGGCTGAAGCGGCCGTTTACTTTCTAAGCTCACGCTGAGATTTCTTTTTACGCTCGGCGTAACATCGTATTCGGACACGTAACCGGACGAATCGAGTTTTGATTGGCTGTTCGTGTGACAATCGTTCGTTAAAAACGAAGGTGGGGTGTACATGCTCGCGTTCGATATGTCATACAAACCGCTACGGTTGAAACTATTCGACCTATTTACAATTAATTCAGACATATGACACTTATCTATAAAGTTTTCTGGTCCCGACAACGAGAAACTCAAACAGTTTATGCACGAAATGTATTGGCAATTCGGATTTTGACACTGGCTTATGCTGCTCTGTATCACAGCGGGTTTTGTACATCGCAGGCACTTGTGGAGGCTTTGACTAGGCGTTAAATGAGAAGCGATCTGGAATAAAAATAAATTAGATACGAATTATCATTCACAATATAATAAAACACAATAATCCAAAAAACATAAACCTAGAATTCGAGAAAACAAGCCGGGTTAATTATTTTCCACAAATAAATCAATGTAAAATGAGTAAAACCTAGAAGTCGAGTTCAAACTTGAATACACAATGCTAAGTGAAGCTCCAGAACCCGAGTTTGAACTTGAGTACGAAATGCTGACTGAAGTTAAAGTTAGAATTTTGTACCCCCACTACAAATTTAGAAACAACATAACATCATAAAGCTTGTGTAATGTACTACAGAACCCGAGTACAAATGAAAAAACAGTTCCTGATAGTACAAACGTCGAAAACGAGCCGGGATAATTACTTTCTGCACATAAATCAATGTAAAATGGAGAACTCGAGTTCGTACTTGAGTATGAAATGCTAACTGAAGCTGGATCTAGAATGCTGTACCTCCACTACAAATTTAGCAGTAACATAACGCCGTAAAGCTTGAGTACTGTACTCTAGAACTCGAGTACAAATGACGGAACAGTAAGTGATAGCACAAATGTCGTAAACGACCCGGGATAATTACTTTCCGCACATAAATCAATGTAAAATCGAGAACTCAAGTTCGTACTTGAGTACGAAATGCTAACTAAAGCTCGAGTTAGAATGTTGCACCTTCGCTGCAAATTTAGAATTAACATAACACCATAAAGGTTGAGTAATGTACTCCAGAACTCGAGTACAAATAACACTGCAGTTCGTGATAGTACAATGTCAAAAACGAGCCAGGATAAAATTAGTTGTCGCAAATAAACAAATATAAAATTGAGTAAAATTCAGAACTCAAGTTGCACCTTCACTACAAATTTAGAAGTTTAAGTACTGTACTCTAGAACAGGCGCGGGCAAATACTTTTAAGCGCGGGCCAAAATGAAATTTTCAAAATGTCTCACGGGCCGGAGGACTATACCGCGTACGTACAAAATCGCATAAAAAAGATTAAACAATTGCTTGCGGGATTTTTCAACGGGCCGGATAAAGTAAGCAAAGGGGCCGGATGCGGCCCGCGGGCCGGCTTTTGCCCACCCCTGCTCTAGAACTAAGTACAAAAAACGGAACAATGAACCAAAACAGTTCACCTTCGTTGTAACGTAGTCAGGAAACTTTAGTATTCAAATACTGCATAGAACTCAAATACTAATGTCAAAACTAGGGAAAAAAGTTAGATTGCGCTGGTATAACGCAGTATTTGGTAACATCGTTGCATCAGCAATTATTACAACCTGAGTACTGAAGTACTTACAATGCTTTAAAACATTAAACAATTTCATATAACTTTTTAGTAGTAAGGCCAATCAAGACTAATTGCAAAACTGAACAAAAAATGGTACAAAACTCGCAATCGAATCGTACTCATTGAGAACAGAATTGAGTGTGAATTCTGGTAAGAAGGTGTAGTATAAAATTAAAGTCAGAATACCGAATGCTTTCGTGTGGAGTTGTAAGTCTCCCATCGAACGCGTCCCCAGGTGGTGGATAGGGGAAATCAAATACCTAGCGCAAACCAAAACCTTCAGACAAGGACGTGCCTTTAGTCTCGTAAGACATCGTCCTAAGGGAGCAAACTCGAACAGAAAAGACAAAGCTGTGGATCAGTCTCAATTTATATAATGGTGGAACCAAAAACTAAACTACCCCAGGAGGGTACCGTAGAACACAGAAAATCCCTCACTGAACATAGCTCTGCAGCCTCTGTAGAACTATGCTCAGGCAGCCCCACGGATTCTGTGAGGAGGGGAGCGGGGTCAATTTCGCTTAAATAAATCGATATCAGAACAAAAACCAAATACCACTAAAAAAATGGTCCAACAGGCATTCCATCCAAGTCTGTTTAATTCTAGACCAAGAAGTAGCCCAGTCGGCAGTACACAAGAAAGAAGTCCCAGACCTCAATTAGATGAAGTACAGCAATCTGGAAATTCTAACTCCGAGGACAACATGAGTAACTGCCCCCCAACTTGGCAGAGGGTACCACAAACCCGAAATCCTAAAAGGAAAAAACTGAGTAGCCCATCCCCAGAAGGCATTACAACATCCAACCGTTTTAGTACACTACTCATAAACCAGAAGGACAAACACGTAGTGACACCTGTAGAACAGAAACCAAACAAACCTCCACCAATAATTTTGTATGGCATCGATAATGTTCATGAACTCAAAAAGTTAATGGAGACTGTTATTAATACAACTAGCTTCAGATATATAATAGTCAACAAGAACTTGCTACGTATAATAGTAGATTGTGTTGAAAACTATAAAAAAGTTGTAGATCTGATCAGACAAAAAGGACTAATAGGACATACTTTCACAAGAAAGGAAACCCGATGCTACAGAATCGTGATCAAAAATCTTCACCACACTACCCCTCACAAGGCCATTGCAGAAGAAATTGAAAAAACAGGCAATATAGTCCGGGAAGAGATAATCAACTCACGGTATGGCCCCAATAACCTTTTTTGTTAATCTAGAACCAGGTCCAAATAATAAAGCCGTTAAAGACATTCAATACATATACAGCCAAAAAGTTAAAATTGAATACACAAGAAAAAGTGAAAACATTGTTCAATGTCAAAGATGCCTACAATATGGTCACTGCAAGAACAATTGCATGAGACCATACAGATGTGTAAAATGTGGAGAAGGTCACAAAACATCAGATTGTTTGAAAAAGAACAGAAACACTCCTGCAAAATATGCATTATGCTCATGTGACCACCCCGATAATTACAAAGGCTGCGAGGTCTATAGACAAATCCTAACCAGAAAAAAGAATGTCATCTATCCAAGAACACAACCGGCAGAGCAAACATCAACTTCTACAGTACTACCATCACAACTTGAACCATCACATCCCAACACCTCAACTAGAACAGTCCAAAACCCTCCTAAGATGACATATGCAAGAGCTACTGCTGGGCATCTATAGGAATCCCTACCAGAAGAAAACAAGAATAACACTTAACAAAGTTCCACACTGGAAAAATTGCTAATCAAACAAAATGAAAAATTAGATCAACTCTTTTAACAAATAGGTACTCTACTAAACCTATTGACAACAGTCATTGCCAAATTAAACCCTTAACGGCTTCTCTTCGAATTGCTGCGTGGAACGTTAATGAACTGTCACCCAACATAACTGAACTAAAATCTCTAATTATAGCAAATTGGATATCGTTCCAATTTCTGAATTACATTGCACACCCAGAAGTTCCTTCCAAATAAAAGGAGACAATATATATTTTACCCCACACCCGCATGGAAGAGCCCGTGCTGGCTTAGCATTAATAATCAGGTCAAATTTAAAACACTTCCTAATGGAAAATTACACTTCACACCACATCCAAGCAACCACAGTACAGATAGAAGATCGCACTGGTCCCATCAAAGTATCTGCAACATATTGCCCTCCCAAGCATGTAATATCTGAAGACATTTTTGGGGACTACTTTCAGACTCTTGGAAACAAATTCATATCAGGAGGTGACTGGAACGCTAAGCATACATTCTGGGGATCCTGTACTACCTTACCGCGAGGTCGTACATTGAAATCCTGTTTAGAAGCAAACCACTTAGAACCGTTAGCAACAGGGGAACCTACATACTGGCCATCCGATTTCAAGAAACTTCCTGATTTGCTTAATTTCTTCGTTACTAAAGGATTAGGACACCTATACTCGACAGTAGAAGCCAACCTTGACGGTAGCTCTAATCACACCCCAGTAATAATCACCGTGACTACTAGCCAAAATAGCCAAGAGCAACTGGAATCCTCGTACAATCATAAAACAGATTGAGAGGGCTTACGTAGTTGTCTTGAAGAACATTTAGAGCTTAAAGTTCCATTAAAGACATCCGAGAACATTGAAGACTTCTGTGTATATATAACCACCCTAAATCCAAGTTGCAGTCTGGATAAATACACCTAATGTAAAACCAAAATCAGCTAGTGTCTCATATTCTTTGAAAATCAAGAATAAAATCAAAGAGAAGCGCCGTCTAAGACGAACATGGCAACAATCAAGACATCCCGATGATAAAACTGAGTACCGGAAAGCTGCAAAAGAACTAAAAGCAGTCCTCAGAACATCTGCAAATCTTTCCCTAAAAAGAAAGCTAGAAAACATGACTCCCTATGGTAAACACGAATACTCCCTATGGAAAGCTACCAAAATATCTGGCAAACCGCAGCAATGTTTCCCCCTCATAAGATCATCCACAGCTTGGGCAAGGACTGACACAGAAAAATCGGAGACATTTGCTAAGCATCTGACCTCAGTATTTACATCAAACGAAAGCCTTGTTGATGAAAGTGATATCGATCGGATTTTAGGTTGGGACATGCAAATAGGCTCACCAATCACACCTACTTCTCCGAAAAAAATTCTAAGAGATATCAAGTCGTTAGATGTCAAAGCACCCGGCTTCGACTTGATCACGCCTAAAATCCTAAAAGAGCTCCCAAGAAAAACCATATCTCATTTGGCTTGCCTATTCAATGCAATTATCCGAATATCTTATTTCCCACGCATCTAGAAAGTTTCTCAGATAATAATAATCCACAAGCCAGGAAAACCTGCTCATGAGACTTCTTCCTACAGGTCAATCAGCCTAATACCTGTACTCTCTAAGCTATTGGAAAAAATATTTTCAACCAGACTAAGATCAAAAATGGATGATTGCGACATAGTTCCAGCACACCAATTTGGATTTGGAAAATCTCACTACACCGTAAAACAAACACACCGCATATACTAAATGGCAAGACAGGGCCTTGAACGAAGACAATACTGTTCAGCGGTCTTTCTAGATTTGAAACAGGCTTTTGACAAAGTATGGCATAAGGGTCTTCCATGCAAGATTAAGGAGAAGCTGCCATATCCATTCTCAACATGCGGAGGCTACATCGTCTCTGTACATAATAAAAGCAGGGGTCCCACAAGGTACAATACTTGGCCCTATGTTGTATAACATATTTACATTTGATCTCCCTATATCAGATGGGACCACTGGTGCTACCTATGTAGACGACATAGCCTATTTGGCAACCGACAGCATCCCTCAGAAGGCTAGTGACAAAATACAGCATTTGCTAGACGACACAAATAAATGGCTACAAAAATGGCGTATCCTTGTTAGCACCGAGAAATCCAGCCACATCACATTCACCCTAAGGAAAGGAGACTGCCCACCATTAAAACTAGGTCACAATGTTTTACCACACTACAACTGTGTAAAGTACTTGGGTTTCCATCTAGACAGGAGATTAACTTGGAGAACCCATATTAAAAAGAAAAGGGATGAAATTAACCACAAGTTCAAAAACCTGTACTGACTGGCTCTCTCTCTCTCTCTCTCTCTCCTCTACAACTCGATACTGAAACCTATACGGACCTATGGTGTTCAACTGTAGGGCACGACCAGCAAAAGTAATAGACTCTGCCTACGAGTACAAAGAAATATACTACGCACTATAGCGAACGCTCCATGGTTCACCAGAAATGATGAAATTCACGAGTACCTGAACATACCGACTGAAGTTGCCAAAACAGAAATTTATAAACAAAAATACACTGATCGTCTCGCACGTCACTCCACCACTGACTTGCTGAACCAATCCTATGCAGTGAAAAGACTGAAAAGCAAGTCTGTACTTGAAGTTGGAAATTGAAGCAACGTCTTCATCTGCCCTAAAATACATGTAGCACACAACAGATCCGCTTATAGTCATCCAGACTGACTGCAGATACAAACCCAAAAAAAAAAAAGAAAAAGAATACCGAATGCTGTACCATCAATTGCAAAAATAAAACACTAAACACAAAAACGCCTCTTTTGCAAACCTAGAAGATTAGCATCAAGATGATTAAGAACTCAGATTCTGTTCCTTGGAACTAAAGTACAGGCGCCGCCTGCATGCGGCCATACTCCTAGAAGTATCCTAACAATGATAAGTGAATTAGCCAGCTCCATCAACATGTTACAACAAGTGAGTGCACTTCTTAAACCGCAAAAAAGTGTCAGTATTTTTTTTACCCACCCTTGCATGTAACCTCTTCTTAAATACAGGGAAGACTTAAAAAGTATTCAAACTGGCAAATTAAGCTTAACTAGCATCAAAAACAAACAAATAAAAATCGTTCTTACCTTCATGTACAAACGAAACATATCAGTCTCTGGACTAAGAGGTGGCATAATCGGTTCACCGAAACTGAGCGAATCCAGCACAATATTTTCCTTATTACTAGTAAACACTTGCGAATAAGTAAAATATCTCGGAAAAGCCTTGCGATCGTTACATAACGCTCGTTTCCATACCCTACTCACCCGACTGACCGAACACAAGTCAGCCTCCGACAAATACTGAAAAATATTCGAAACGATGTGTCGAAAATCATTCTTCACGGTGAACAACGTAATCGGATCAGTGAACCGTCTTTCGATATGAACATTATCGAACAAACGTTTCTTAGCCGGCGAATTCACTTTTTTCAAGAATTCGCGTAATTTCTCAGGCGTTTTTACTTTTGTGGGCGAAACGTTGTTATGTATGTTTGGGTATAACAAAGCGAACTTTTCTTGAGTACCAAGTTTGTAGTTAATGTCGGGTGTAAAATAAAAACCGGTGATTGGTTCGCTTCGTGACTTTTCTACATGCACTTCATCTTCAAGGTGTTTCGTCGGCGTTGAAGGTGCCGATCTAGTTTTCGGTTGGAATTTGGGGCTGTCGTCTAAGCGGTACCTTTTCTGTGAGCTTTCGCTAGGAGAACGTTCGACGTAGAAGTTCGGTGTGTAGCTCAACGAGCATTTCTCTAAGCTTTTCGAGAGTGATTCGTTTAACGTGCTGGAAAATATGTTGTCATAATCAAAAGTCGGCTTCTTCTGAAGGTAGTTATCATGCGAAGACTTTCGTTTACGAGACGTTGGAAACGACGTCGTTGGAGTTGCTGAATACAAAATCGACGAGGAATTTGTAGTTAATAGACAGCCGGAGTCTTCGTATGACTCTCGTAGAGAGGGTGTGTTATAATCCATTCTAAAAAAAACGATCCAATTAAATACAAATCGTAAGTGTGTGTTTTATGTACCTTTACAGTTTGAATCTGAATGTAAACGAAAACAAATAATTATTGTTGGCCTTTACATACGTTTGATAAAATACCCGCCATAACTGTTGCAAAGTGAAAGCGGAGAAACGGCGATTGTGGCCAACACTTACACATTAAAATTTAGTGCACAAGTTCGGGCTCATGCTTTTAGTAACGTTAATTGCGTTAATTAATAACGAAAATCAAATGAAATTAAAGATTAAAATTAAGGACGCTTTGTATTTGACACCTGCTAAAATCAAGATCACAAAGCGAACTCTGGTGTTGAAACGCGTAGTTATTGCGACCAAAATTGCGACACAATGTGGCGCTATGACGAACTAAAATTATAACGCGGATACTTTGAAAACAAAATTGGTTTATACGAAGCGTTTCAATATATCAACAATTGCAAAATAAATAATTTTTTTTATGTCTTTGATGTCGCCAGGCCTGCTAAAACAGATTCTTTGTTCTGTACCGCTTTTTTTACTATTACTTTTTTATTTTTAAATGATCTCTTAACTTGACGAGTAGTTATTAATTTATTCTTTTTTAATGTCAATCAACACGATTTATTTAGTTATTACTTAGATATTACGTTTACCTTTGCTACTTGTTTCATATTAGTTCTTATATTTTACACAATGGATACTTTAGTAAAGAAACGCGCCGATATATGCCCGTTATTAAAACCCAACTTAATACTTTGTTTGAAAAATACATATTTAGATACTCCCAATCAGCAAGGAAACGTTTTTTTCATGTTTTAAAAACGTTTTGAAATAGTCTAAATAAAAAATGTTTTTCAAAAAAATATTTTTGTTGCGTTTTAAAATTATTTCATTTAACTTTGATATTGAAATATTTTAAAAACGTTTTCTAAAACGTTTTTTAGTAACATAAAAAACGTTTTTACTTTATTAGAAATTATACTTTTGCTTGCTTTCACCTATACACTTTTTTCTTTTATATATTGTAACAATAAAAGCACAACTATATAAAATTTTGTTACATTCTTTTTTCTAAAAACTTTCTTGCAAATTTGAATGAAGTACTTAATAACCGCGTTTGCGCAAAGTACCACTAGTACCAGTATCTCTGTGAAAAGATGGCGATTTTGTATATTACTCGCCATGCTGTGTAATATATTGTTAGTGTATCAGTTTAATCGTTTTCTAATTTGCGTTCTCGTGAAACACAAATAGATACTTTTAGTATATGTCATCAGTTATTATGATGGTACGTTTTTCGTTGCAAGAAATTTTGCTGAAGTGTAATATTATTTGTTACAGCCAAAGTTACAGCAGTGGTACACTAAAACGTTCATTCTATGTACTTCATGATTTCCATTCTTTGTGATGTTTTAAGGTTATCAAATTGATATGATGTTAGCCAAATGGGAGATTTGAACGTGCACAATAACCAATTAATCTTGGTATGTAATTTTTTCTGATATTGATGCAGCATTATTTTGTGTGTACAAAAGTTTCTAAATCTTGGATTGTTAGTTGTTCTGATTTTCGTTTTTACACAAAGAGGTACATGCATAATTAGTCAAAAGTTTCCTTATTTGATAGATAGAATCCTTCGGTGTGAAGGAACGGCAACAATAAAAACAATCTTTATTGTTCAGGCTTTAACAACAGATAAAGGTTGTTTTTATTGTTGCCGTTCCTCCACTCTGAAGGATCCTATCCATAATATAAGAAACTTTTGTGAGGATTATTATAATTATTTCAATTAATATAAAGTAATTACATGAATAATCTTTGTTTTACTTTTATGTTAATATGTGTTAATTTTTGTTATAGGCACCAAATGCGTTTACTGCCATATGAAATTGAAGTATTTTGAGTACACAAAGATTGTATTATCTATCTTTTGTAAGCATTTTAGGGCTGGTTTTAGAACAATGGTATAAATCAGTGGCGGCTTCTCCATTAGGTCATTTGGTCAATGACCCTCCAAAAAAATACTAAACGTTATTTTTCGTTTTATTAAGTAAAAATGCGTTTTTAAAGTTTTTTAAACATTTTTAGAATGTTTTTCTAATATTGACTTTGCAACGTAATTCTGGCCATTAAGACGTTTTTGCAAAGTTTTCAAAAATGTAAATATATCTTATGTGAAACGTTAAAAAAACATTTCAAATATGTTTCCTTGCTGATTGGGGTGCAAGCTTTTAGTTGATAGTGTTTAAACAAACCGCAACGAAACGTTTGATTGAAATAAAGCAAACTGCAATTTATTTAATCGGTTTAATGACAAACAAAAATTTATAAATAAAATTTACAATATAACTATAATAAAATCAACGTCTGGTGGCGTGGGTAATAGATCTACATATAAAATAATAGCAAATACACTAGTAAACGGAAAAAGGAATAAACTAACCTTGTTGATCCAAAATACTTCTCCGACGTGTTCTACAAATGTATAATATTTATGGGAATTGGGTGCTTCATCCATGCCAATGTTTAATCTGAAACATAGCCAAAACGTTCACTACAAGCTACCCAACTGCTATGCTTTAATTAAGAACGGTGCCAACGGATAATGTTGAAAAAGACGATTCAATCAAGGTCGGCCGTAAGTGAGTTCAACCAACAAAAATAATAAGTCGTTCGTTTGTCGGGTTTCAGGCTGGTATCGGATAAACAATAAAAGGTAGGGGTATTTCTGGGAAAGCTTTAAATATAAATCCAAAACATACCGCCCACCAAAAATCACTATAACAGCGTGATTTTTTTTTCTATTATTTAAAATGAATTAAATTAATCGCCCAAAGGGTCAACAACTATAACACTAAAAGCAAAACTAAAATTATGATAAAGCAAATAAACAATTAACCAGCAGCTTTTAATTAGACCTCGCGCGGTTTTGAAGATGGCAACAAGAGCGATGCCATCCTTACCAGGATGTAGAGTTATGATGCGACCCACTGTAGCGGTAGAACCAACTCGTTCTGTATCACCACTAAACTGTCACCTAAAGAGGCAGTGAAAGGTTGATTCCACTTTGCGCGTTGTTGTAGTGTATGCAAATACTCATGGTGCCAACGACGCCAAAATTCTTGTTGACAACGCTAAACAAAACGCCAACGTAACAAACGATTTAATGGGAGGGATGTGACATCCTTGTCAGGAGGAGCGGTCAACGGCTCAAGGGTCAAGAAGTGCCCAGAAGTGAGAACAGACAAATCATTAGGATCCGAACTCATCGGGTACAATGGCCGTGAATTCAACACGGCTTCAATTTGGATTAGGACTGTATTAAATTCTTCCTAAGTGAAAGTTTGTTCACCAAACACACGAGACAGGTGGGTTTTGACGGATTTAATTTCGGCCTCCCACAATCCACCAAAATGCGGAGAGGAAGGAGGATTAAAGTGCCATTTAAGGGCCAATGTGTCAGCAAACTGTCGATCCAAGTTTTGAAATATACGATCGGCACCAATAAAGTTGGTGCCACATTCACTGTAGATGTCACCGGCACTTCAGCATTTAGTGAGGCAGACGCAGGACGTACCGGAAAGAGCAGCAATCGTAACCGACTCGAGAGCTGCGTGTGAAGCTCTGACAAGCGTCTCCAGGCAAACGGAGCTGGTCTTCGAGGTCTGGAGACTCATAAGACAAGCGAACGACAAAATACGATTGGAGTTCCGCTGGAACAAAGCTCACGCGGAAAGAGCGGGATACGAACGAGCCGATCAACTAGCGAAAAAAGCAGCCTTAATCGACGACATTAACGTCGAATATAGCCGAATCTCGAAAACCGCCATTAAAAACCGACTTCGCAAGCGAACGAACGTGGCATGGAACAAAAGATGGAGAAACGCGAGCACCGGAAGAAACGTGTACACGTTTATACCGACGGTAGAAATTAGATGGTCCGTAGTCGTGCCGCTCGACAGCAACACGGTACAACTAATGAGTGGCCACGGCAATTTCAAAGCCTACTTGAACAACATCGGGAGATCAGATACAAAGCTATGCGAATGCGACGGCAGAGACGACGCTCATCACATCCACATCAGCTGTCCACTGACGCAACAGCAACGTGGCAACGCGGACGCCAGGCTAGCACGCATCGGACTAGCATGGCCAAAGAACGCGCGAGAAATCGGTCCAAACGCGACGCGCGAAGAGTGGTGGCGGAAGTTAAAACGGTTCGCGAACGCCCTCGATAGATTAAAACCGGATTCGACGGAAGTAATACGCGATCGGAAACGACAGAAACGGGCGCAAAACGCACGACGGTAACGACAACTACAACGGGGGGGAAAGGACCATCTAGCTTCGACCTGCAACTCCGGAAAGTTATAGCCAGAGAGACTGGAGCAGGTTAGGGCTAGAATTAGTTTTAAATATGTAACTTTAAGTAAGAAAATTAGGATTAAGCAGTAATGATCACTTGTTATTGTAATACCGATTCAGGAGGAGATGTAATGCCGAAACGCGGTGCATCTGCCTGCTGCAATCAAGACGATTGTAAGCATATTGAATAAATAAATTGTATTGTAGATGTCACTACAACGACCCCGTCGAGCAACGAAACGACGGAAAGACGCAAGAAATGCTTCTGTAATCAGGTCTGAGACCACTTCTAAATGGACGGCTTTGACGGTAAAGCAAAAAAATATGCAGATGTATAGCCTTTGTAGATTTTAGCTCTTCTCACTCGACTTAATGTCAAAAGAAAAGGACCGGCGTAATCAACGCCATCTCGAGAAAACGGCTTTACTTGTGACACACGAGACGCAGACGTACACGAAAACAATTTGACAGAGAGTGCTTGATTGCACGACGTGCTGATAAAATCCAAAATTGTTGTGACAATCAAAATTGCAATGTAAGTCGATGGGAACCAGGCAGCAAAAGGGGGTGCTTAGCATCTGAGGAAAATTCGGAGTGACGAAGACGTCCACCTACAAGTAGCAATTCTTCATTGTTCATAAATGGAGATAATTTCCTAATGGGTTTAGAACAAAGCTTGCCTTGGCGAAGCAATAAAATTGTTTCGGAAAATGCTAATTGCTGCACAACTTTACACATGAATAAAAGTGCCTTGTGCAATTCTGCGGATGAAGAGACCCCTGTGACACGATCCTTTGTTCCCAAAATCTGCGAAACGGAATACGTAAGCAGCAATATCTTGTATTTTACGAAGAGAGGACAACTTGTCCTATAAATTAAGTACCCAATGTTTTTCTTGCTGGGTGATCAACACGACCGTTCGCTCCTCCAAACGAGCTTCTTCTTTTGGTTGGAATCCAGCGGAATGATCGAACAAATCATCAAAGGCAGAGTGTCTTGTAAAAATGGCGGACCCTCCCACCAAAACGAACATGACAAAATTTCTTCTGGTTTGAAGGAACTCGCTCCTGAACGAAGCTTACGCGATTTGAAACGAAGGACGACGACTATTTGATCCAAGTTAAGGCAACATTGGAATCGCTCCAAGCAAATATCTTTTCAATAGTTACCATAATTTTGTATGTGTTTACAACAAAGGCCACTAGTTTCGACAACAGTACTGCGGCGCACAACTCGAGACGAGGAATTGATAACACCTTTAAAAGTGCCACCTTGGATTTGGCAACCACAAGATTGATACGGATATTCTTGGCATTATCCATAAAACGAAAATAGATCACACAAGTATAACCTACTTGCGAAGCGTCACAAAAAGCATGAAGCTGACATGACTCGTACGACATATGCGGTAATAATCGCGAGATTTTCAATGCCACCAATGAAAGAAGTTCCCTTTTAAATTGAGTCCATGAGTCATCCCACCCGAGACCTAAAGCATAGAGACTCTGAGTCAGTCTCTTGGCAAACAAA
The DNA here is from genome assembly GCA_035610365.1 of Aquatica leii. Classification (NCBI taxonomy): domain Eukaryota; kingdom Metazoa; phylum Arthropoda; class Insecta; order Coleoptera; family Lampyridae; genus Aquatica; species Aquatica leii. The sequence continues at coordinate 96,395,642 of CM069435.1, read as the reverse complement.
ATAACTGGAGATAAAAATCCTAATATATCTTACATTTTTGCAATTTCAGAGAGAACCGCTCGCTTGGTACATGGAAGACACAGTTGGATTGCCATTGTAGGCCAAGAATTTTTACAACCGACTCCGCGTCTTCGTGGAATGTTAACGGTTGTATTTGACATTGTTCGGCGGGAAGATCGTCTAACAACGAAATATTATTGCTGGCCCATTTGCGCAGTTTAAAACAACCCAACTTCAACACTTCCGCAAGCTGACTCTTTAGTTTACGAGCAGCCTCTAAAGTGTCTGTCCCGGACGCAGCAAGCGGAAATTGCGTTTGATTTTTCTCTACCAACTATAGCAGACAACGAATGGCCAAATAAGGCGAGGGTAACATACCATAGGTCACAGTGTGCAAACGATAGGTTTGAATCTCTTCTTGTGAAGATGCTCTCCACCGAATTAATGGATATTGACAATATGGTTCATATATTAATATTTGTCGATACATTTGGCGTATCTCGCAAGTAAAGACGATACGATATGATCGAAAACGAAGCAAAATAGTTACTATGTCATTTTGCAATTTAGGCCCGACAAGTAGAAAACCAGTGAGTGACTTGATGTGTGCGTCGAGCAAAGAAGCATTGAAAAGCACACGAAATTTTAGATGGCCTGCTTCAAGTTTAAACACAAAATGGTGCGGAATAACATAGCAATGGCTTTCTTCGGAGGGTGCGGCAAGAAGCGACATATGGTCAGGGTAATCTTTCATAAATACAGAATACATGCGGCGGACGTCAGGTGGACTATCCAAACGACGCTCAAGTGCGAGCAAACGACGATCAGCAATCTGCATCGTATTATTAAATGTAAGCAAAGTTTGGCGATCTTTGAAAGGCAACAAAACTACCAGAATGATCACGAAAATGCGTATTAACAAATAAATTCTCGGCCTGATCATCTTCAGGTAAGACGTCGAGTTTGGTGGAGACTTTTCCCACCTCCCAAAAGCCTTTTAAAGCGACATCCAAAAAAGTGTCTGATGTCAGAAAAAACGAATATTTTCGAACTGCAATCACATGACTTTATTTTATGCAAAAAAAATTTTTTGTTACTCAAACAATTATTTAAAAAATGTTTTCTTTGTATTAAAAGTTTAAAAGCGTGAAGTTATCTCACGACTTTTATCGTCGCGATTCACAATAAGTCATCCATAAATTCACCCACTACCTGTGAACATGACCGATAAGGCACAAAATCGCTAATCTAACTAAGAAACTATAACGTTATCGCGTTCTTTGTAACATTCCCAGGTAACAAACCTTGACAAAATCTTCACAGAAAAGTTGACGATCGTGATTCAACTTTACGTTATCTTGATTTAGGATCTGCATAGAATTCGTGACCGAGGCAGTGGCCAAACCGCGCTAAATTTAACCTTAGAAATTGTGACGAAAACGACACTTCATATCCGTCACAGAAAAATCTTCACGAAAGCGATAAGAAAAATCTTGACGAAAACATCACAAAAAAACGTTACGTAAGCGATACTAGAGAATCGTGACAAAAATGTTAAATAATAATTATTTAAAATAATGTCACTATAAATTATTTTTAAAATATTAGTTACTACTTTCTATCGTAATAACTAGGTTATCAGACTTTAAAAATATCAAATTATGGCATCGACATTTTTAAAGGGTAATGATTATCTCTAGTTATTAATAAGGTAGGAATAAATAATAAATATTTAAAAACAAAATATTAGAGTGACATTATTTTAAATAATTATAAAGAAATTTAATAATTTAAGTATAATGAATCTGACGTCAATATTAAAAATAGTAAACTTTCACAATATATAATTTATTTATTTCTAATAACAACATATTTTATTTCGAAACAAATGTTTGAATATATAACAACATTAGTAATAAATGAAAATAACTAATACTACATAATAACAATGAAAAAATGAAACTTTTACTCGTTACAAAACATTAAAAAATAATATTATTATGATGGCACACTTTTTTTTTCGGACTTAACCCGGTCATAAGTATGCTGAAAAATATATTTCAGCATATTTTCAGCTTCCACTTTTGTACATAGTTTATTATGACACACAAATTTAATTACAATTAAAATAAGCTTTGTGTCTTTAAGCTTAAATTTAGTATTTGCGCCACTCCAGTTACACAGACGCTGTGCTTCAACTGTAAAGCAGTGTTTAATAATATTATTCAACACTGTCTTTGCATCTTTACCCCCAATCATACTAAGCTTGCTAATCTGTAATCACAGCTTGTCAATAGAAACTATTATTAAACTTTCATAAATACTTACAAATAATTTTTCTTTCTCTCCTTCTTCTAAAAGCTCACTACATATCGTGATGTCTTCTATTGACGTAAGGGGTAGAAGTTCGTCGAAAACGCTGTTTAAAGGGTCTATTTGTTGTTTTTGTTGTCCATTAAAGTTCATAACTTGTATTTTAATAGTATCCCATTCCCTTTTCATTTGCGTTATAAACTGTTCTGAAACAAGATAGGCATTAGAATCATTTTAAACGAAAACTAGAACAATTACCTATTAAACGTCTATTGTAATCAATTGCATTTTGGACTTTAGAAATTTCATTAAGAAGAGCATCTTTTGTTTCTAAAATAAATAAAATGAACAGCAATCTAATAATCAATTATTTCATTCCAAATTACCATTACATTTACATTGCGGAACAAATAAGTCAGTAATATCTAACCCTGCTGCAGCAGAAGTAACATTATTTCCTACAGGGTCCTCAGTTGCTGATGACAATACAGATGTTTTCGGTAAAGGAGTTAGAGTTTTAGATATGCTGTAGTCGTTTATATCTGGAATGTCGTCCACATCTTCATCATGATAATATTCATAATCAGAATGTTGATTACCCGATCTTTCTCTTGATTTTTCACCACTTCCATTATCAGAGTCTGTTAATGCACATGATGAAGAGTCTGTGTGGTCCAATAATACCTTGCATTTCAGTAGCGCCTCTTCAAAAGTTTCTACAATTTGTTCAAAATATAAGCTACTGATACAAATTAAAGAAAGGTTAACCTACCAAATGATTTACCATTGCACCGAATTGTGCAAGGATATGTTTTCCATGTTGACTTTGGAGCGAAACCTTTTCTGGCATACACACTCCCATACGTTTTAGACCAAAATACCTAAAATTGTTTTACAAATGAAATAAAAATATGAATATATAATATTAATTCACAAAAAATACCTTATTATCAATAATCCAGTTAGATGGAACCACTTCTACTTCTCCAGAGTGAAATTCAATTACTTGAAACATTTTTCTAAACGTTAAAATAAATTATACATTACAATAAATAAAATTTTTAATAAAAACATGATTATTCTATACGCACTAAACCTAAAAGTATTTACAGTAATTTATTCTAATGTGTGAAGTAATGGAGTTACAACAAAATCATCTTTATATGGTAAAACAACCATTTTTGATGAAATTTGTTCAAACTCAATACAAACTTCATTTGAAGAAATTGACAATATTCCAGTACTAAATAATGTTGAATTACATGGTCTTTCATATAAAGGTAAAAACTTGTTTACTTTGAGACCTATAAATTGTTTTTTGGAAATATCTACTTTTGATAACATATAAATTTCATTATTTTGCAAGATTACATAATTATTTCCTTTTTGTTTAATGTAATCACAAAATTTGGAAAGTAAATTAGATTTTTATTTTTATATTGTTTAGTTATTAAATCTGTAGAACCAATTTCCTGCATTCGATTATATATTTGTTGTGAAGCTTTGGGGGCTGTTCGTAAAGATGCTTTAATTGACCTAAATAACTTTCAAAAGGAAACGCACTGAATTTATCTAAACTCCCATGTAGTTCAACATCATTTGTTATATGAATTAAATTATGAACATTGTAAGTGACATTGCGTTTTCCATAAAATCTAGAAAAATTTTTACAAAATATAACAAAAGACTTTTAGCGTAATTGAGATGTTCAATGTATCTAGGAGACACCAGTATTTTAATTGCTATACTAAGAGTCATAAAATGTTTATAAAAATCAAAATCAAGAACTCCATTTAAACATACAGGTGCAGTATATAATAAAAAATTTCGAAATTCAGTTGCCTTCCACTTTCGGTAATCTTTTAAAGAGCGTGACTTTCTATTAAATTCCTCAGGCATCCACTCATAACATTTATCTAAATTCTGAGAAATTAAATTCAATGTTTTAGAATCCAATTTTCCTTTTCCGGGTTTTCCATGCCATATATCAATTATTTTTTTAACAACTCCCAGGCATATCAAATGCATATAATCTAATGGAAAACATTTTACCATATCAATTGGTAAATCTTCTAAAATTGATTTTTGTTCTTTGTGATGTCCAGCATTTGTTCGAGACCTGAATGATTCATCAGTTCTAAGTGGACACTCAGTTTCTAGAAAAACCACACAGTTTTCATATGTTCCCTTTACTGTACACTTGCTGCAACTGTAATATCCTGTATGCGACTGAACAGAAGTTATTAATGCTTTTGCTGGAGCATCACATATAAAAGCTTTAACAACAATTTCATACACATTATTATTAACTTCTAATTTGTTTGTGATTAACTCCAGTAATTCTTGTACAAATGGATTCAAAAAAGCATTCAAGTCTTGTGGTTTACTAAATCCTTCATACAGTGAAATAATAAATGGTTTCGACTTTCCACCAACAATTTGACCCAAAATTGGCCAAAAACATTTATTGCTGTCGTTGGCTATGGGCAATCCATCAATATTAAAATTTAAATAAATTGAAGAAGCATTATTTTGAATTCTATGTTTTTTTAATACGTTAATTAATGCCGACTTTAAACCAAAATGAATAAATTTTCCCAAACCCAATTGTTTAATAGGCACTGATCTTGGAGTTGATAAAAATGTTCTCGAGTCAAGTGGCAGTTCACTGTGACCATGTCTTTTAAAATGCATAATAGCTCATTCAAATGACTATGTTTGATTTGATTTTTATAGCCCATTCTAACAATAATTCTAAAAATGACTCTGAATTTGTCTCGGAATTTATAGAGCAAGTTGCATTCAAACTTTCTTCACAGTGATTTTGAGCATTACTTTCATTAAAAAAATTTGTTAAGAGATTTTCATCACGTATATTACTTAAATTTGGAGTACTATTTTCAAGATTTTGTACAACCACTTTCTCTATAGAATTTTTGGTATTGGAAGCAATTTCTGCTTTAATGTGCTCCAAAAAGCCCTCTGAAGATTTTTTCGTTAATTCATACCTACGCCTCTTAGACAACTGCTTATGAGGCATCATATTTTCAGGTATCTCAAACTCTACGACAAAGAAAATCACTTCAACTACACATGTTTCGTAACAAACAAGTAAACAAGTTACTATGCTAATATCAACATTGAGCAAGAAGATGACAAGTTAATGATTAAACAACACTCATGAAAACAGTTGCATTTTGGTGTGCAATTTATTTACGTACTGGTACTATCTAAACTTAATTTCGGTAATAAAAAATATATTACTATGTAAATACCTTTTCTATGATTAGTATAAAATCAACTAACATAGGTTTGTAGACGGTACTTCTTTAAATAAACGTACCAGAAGACAAGCACATGTTAAAGTAGTTCACTTAACCTAACTACTCACCTCTTAATAGAATTATCCTGCTTCTAATGTTTTATATATCAGTAATACTGAGTTTGTATATTGTTTGATAATACAGACAAGCAATTGCAAACTTAAGATGAATACAAATCGTACAATCGTGAAAAGCAACACGAGCAACACCTTACGCCATTAATACAATTAATACCACAAAAATCGCGCAGGCGTGACTTCCAGAGTTCGGTGATTTCAAATTCTTAATCTTAAAAAATATTCGATTAGATTTTTCGTCACATTTTCGTTAAGCACGAATATACATACTTGATATGTCACGACTATTCCGTGACAAAAACTTAAAATAAAATCTTCACGAGAACGTTTCATATTTAACTTGACGTATTCGTCACCGAAATTTAACAGTAAAGAAATAAACACACACTTTTGTAACGAAATAGTGACGAATATTTCTTTAAACGACTATTTCGTGAAGAATTTGTGAAGGTTTAAAAATTCTCGTCACGTTGTGTTACCTGGGTTAGTTCATAGTTATGATTAGTGTGCGGATTTCTCGTATTGTACCAATTACTATTTCCACAATAATTAGTTAGGTAATTAAAAGTACGTCTAGAATTATTTTGTTTTGCCACATTCCTCTGATGAAATGTAAATGCGAAACATAAAAATTCTTAACGAATTTGCAAAACTGACGTGTTTACAAAAATTTTTTTTTTTCAAGGATTTAAACAATTTTTAACTGGTTATAATCTTTTATGATTTAATCAATAATAGAATTGTTAAAAAGATCAATCAATAATTTTACAAAAGAAGTATCAATTTATCAATTCTTTAATTTAGAAAAATGTAAATTTTGATTAGGTACATAGAAATACCAAAATAAGTTTTTTGTATTAACGTTTGTATCGACTTCTACATGACGATTACCATCTCTTATGTAGTTGCAACTTTCAATGAGTATGGGTGAGTTTATGTTCTAAGCTTTAACACACGTGTATTAGTGCACAACCATATTAAGGCACTCTTTAATTTGCCGCGTTGCTACTGAATCCCCAGACAAAACTCGAAATTTAAACGATTCGGTATCAAAACATTTAAGAGCAATCAATTCTTTAACACCCAAAACCGTAACTTATAGGAACTGTAAATGATATACCCTCATATGTATGTGTTCAGTAGGTACTAGGGACCTCGTTACGGAAGCAACTCAGCTAAAGTTGAAGTGTCGGTAGAAACAATCGTGAGTCAAAAATACACATATATAATAAACACACATTAATATACCAAACAAATGTAGAAAATGTAAGGACCATCATTATGAAAGCAACCTACCGCGACTTCAATACATAAAAGATAAGTGGTACGGTGAATCCAAATTAAGACGTGCTTAAGACCTGAATAAGTAATTAGAAAATTAAATACAAATACGAAATTTGAATATACAACACTTTGAAGAAAAGTTATAAGATGCGAGTCACGTATCGCCCTTGATGGATACTTAGCGATAAGGCAAAATCCACAGATGAAAAACGTTCGACTCCAATAACCCAGCTTTCAGAGGTTATTAGATATACATCATTTCCGAAAAAATTACCTTAATTTAATATAGTAACGCTGCGCTATAAGAATTCTAACAGCAATCATGGTCGACGATGCCATTTTCTTTACCTGTGAACGCCAACAACAATAGTTTTAAATCTGCTAGTACATTGAACAATTCTTCCTAACAGCGTTATCGTTAAAAGCGTAATAAAAAATAACCGAAGATAAAAATTAAATAGAAAGAATTTCTAACAATTTAGAAGACAGCGTCTTAACATAATCAACCGTTCACAGCGACTTAAAGTATGCAAATGAAACTACCAATCGCTCCGAACGCCATCGCCTACCGTAAGTCAAATAAATTTAAGACTTTACATCCAGTGAAGTCCGCAACCAGTGTCGTCGCAAAATTTATTTTGAAATGACTTTTAGAAAATCAATGAGTAATAATGTAACACACGTTAACGGTAACAGAACCCTGTTCATGGTGCCCTTAATTGACAAGTTGAAATAAAAAACCAGCAAATTTATTCTTACATTCTTAAATTGATAAGTTAGCGGTATAAAATAATGTAAAGTCTGAGCAACAATACGTCGTAAACATCAGTAAAATAATAACAAGAACGAACACAATAAAAATTCGCTTAAATTATTAATTCCGGTGGCAGAAAATGCTGATGAATAGAACCAGCTATGAATTCGTTGCTAAGTATATGCATATCCAAATGCGTTTTCATTTCTTCCTCATCGTTGCTCTCAAACAAGCACTCGCCACACCGAAATGGTGGCATCTCGTTCACGTGCAACTGCCCATCGAGTTCTTCGTCATAGATAGGTAACTCCTGACATCTTTCCATATCCTTCTGTTGGTGTCTGCTTTGATGTTTTTGAAACGTAGAGAGGTAAATAGTGCGGTAACTGCAAACATCGCACTCGTACACCTTTTTACCCATATGCATCATCATATGCAACTTGAAGCTACCTTTCCTCGTATCACTAAACCCACACTTGGTACACTTAAACGGTTGAGTACCATCGTTGTGTTTCAGCAAATGCTTATTGAGCATATACTGATACTTAAACGACGACTTACAAACTGGGCATGGAAAAACACCATTCGCTTCGTTGTTTTCAAAGTAAATTTTAGCATCCGTGTTTTTTAATACCTTTAACATGTCATCTTCAGTAACAAGATATGATTCAAAATCATCCGTATTCTCTTTCCCAGGTTGTTTCAACAACTCCTCAACGTTATCGTTCTCCAAAATGAAGGCAATATGTTCCATAGTAAATTGGAAGGTATCCCCATTAAAGACAACTCCTTTTTGCTTGTTAATCATTCGGTGATTCCTCGAAACATGCTTATTCAAATTAATCTGTTTCACCGTAGTGTACGAACAATACTTACATGAAAACATGTCTAAATCATGTGTTTTAACATGCATTTGGTAATTCAATAGCGTGTATGACGTAAACGAACATTGTTCGCATTTCAACAACCGTTTACCCTTAAGTCGACGTACTTTAGAAGCCGAATGAGTTTTACAATGTTCATCATACAAATTTTTCTGTGTTGTTTTATAATCGCAATTCAAGCATTGAAATGATTTACCAGGCTCGTACATTTCCAAATGTCTCTTCAAGATCCCTTTGGTACCAGCTTGATAGTCGCATTTCGCAGTGTTCATGTGTTTTCTGAATTCGTCAATGGAAGTAAACCATTGTTTACAAGCCAGGCATCGAATCTTGTTCGGGATGGGTAATGAAACAGTGTCCTGATTACCACTGCCATTGCCCTCAATTACATTCTTTGTAATAACATTCAGAACAATACTTTCGACCTGCATCTGCTCCACATACTTAGCAATATTAGTTTCGATCTTCATACACATCGCTTTAAACTCGTAAGCTGCGTTTAAAGACTCAACGCAGTTGTAGCACATTACCGATTTTTTAACATGCTCGAGTTTCTGAAACAAGTAAATGAAATAGACAAATTGCAAAACGTGCACACTTACCAATTCTGGTACGCAGACTTCTAATTTTGTTTTAATATTGATTCTATCTGATGGTTCATCGTTACTGTCTATGGTTGTAAATTGAGATTTATTTTGCAATACTTTAAAACAAGTCCTACAAACAGTATTCGACATTTTCAATTACTTTACGTTCAAATTGTTTAAAATGGAAATTATTTCTACTTTACACACAGAAACATAAAAATCTATCAAATTTGTTTGGTACAGTTGATTATGTTACATTTCGACTACTAGATGCGTTGGAGCTACTTAGTTGCATTTGAACTGCTATAAAGTCGCCGAGATTTTTTACGTTTACTTACACCTACTTTTGCGAAATTTGTTTCAGAGCTGAAAATAAATCAAACTATTAAAATTCTAATTAAAAACGTATAAAAATAAAGATAATTATTAATCCACTCGTCAATCACGACAGAGTTTCACAAGAAACAAAAAAATTTCTTTGAAAAACGCGATTTATTTGATTGAAGTAGGTACAGCAGAAATTTATAAATTCTTTTTTTTAACTGCTAGTTCTTTTAAATTTTTCACAATGTTATACAGTGCACGCCTTTTAATAGAATCACATTGGGACTTGGGGTTTGTGATAACAATAACCAAATGATAACAAAATTCGATATTCAACAAAAAAACATAGAAAGAAGTTAGTAAATTTATAATGCGTGTATCAACACCGACGTTCGCTTTGTCGTGTTGGGCCATGAAGATCGACGGCCCATGAGCACGAATCTTTAGAAACTAGCATTTTGCTGTACCGGAATTAGCGTCTCCGGAGTTTTTCTTAGTCAACTTCTTACTTGCTTCATCTAGACTAAACAATCAAACTCTTTCTCTTTTTTCTTAACTATGGTATTTCTTTGCCGAACTTTTCACTTTTGTACTTTTTATCCTGATGCTATTAAAGTTGTCTAAAGCTAGGGAAGATTCTTTTGGATTGTCAGTCACTCAGCAGTTCCCATCAGTTAGCAGAACCAGTAAAATAAAGAACGCAGCAACTGAAGAGAAACTACTCTAGTTTTGAGAAACCTTGCTACGCCAAATAGAAATACAAAAATAATAAAACTAATAGTGGTAGAGCGTACCACCCTTACATACATTTTTCTCCGATCGGTGCTTGGTCGTCTCAATCTGGGCACGAGTCGAACCAAACTCTTTGCAGATTTTTCCGCTTTCTTACGTGCTCATTCATTCTCTCCGATCCACACATCAAAGTCTTCCTACTTTTGATGTTCTAACTCCTAACTCTTCTAAAAAAAATCTTTATTTGTCTGTGTTTGACCAGAGCTACCACTTTGGTTTTATCCGTGGCAGACACAGACAGTGATTCTCCTAGCAGTTCTCCCCGTTAAAAATTTTCTGTTCTGCTCTCATTCTCTCACCAGATCTGCTGTTTTACGATTACCATCGCTAGCTCGTCTGCGTATCCCAACAACATTAAACCGCCCAGCATCGCTAATTTTAGTACTCCTTCGTAGTAGAGGTTCCACAGAAGCGGTCCTAAGACCGACTTTAGCGGGACCCCTGCCGTAAATTGTATTTTTGCAGATACACCTTTGGACCAGACGCTAAGCGTCGAACGTCACCAGGAATCAGCATCGTATGCTTTAGCGCCCTACCCCTCTTATTTCATCTAAAGTTTTTAAAACTCTTTCAATTGCGTTTAGGGTGGATTTGCTCTTCCTAAAGTCGAATTTGTTTTGGTTATTTTATTCCCCGCGTTCATTCACGCCTTCATTCTTTCCCCTACTATTATTTTTAGCAATTTTTCTAAAACCGGAACCGTTTAGTAGGTTTTGATACCGGCGCCAAACTCTCGGTCTTCCAGTCTCTCGAGAAGGGACCGCTTTCAAAATATTTGTTGACGGATGAAAGCAGTCGCCCTGAATCACTCACAGGTCGTGCATAGAATTTCTGCGGTTATCCTATAAGTCTCCGGATGTTTTACCACTATTTATGAGCTTTTCGATCTTTTTAGCTCCTCTCTCGTTGTCACCGGTACCTCGTTGGTCGACATCTTTCTCCAATCGATCTTACCGTGTCTTAAAAATAGTTTCCTCGGCAGATGCATTCTTTCTTCTGCTCCCATACTCACTTTTACTGTTTCTTCCAGTTATGTTTTTTACTTTTTTTACTGCTTTTTGCAGTTTTATTTTTTTTCTTCCTATGTTTTCTCCCATTTGTATTCTACCCAGCACGTCATTCTTCTTCTAGCTTTCATGCATTTACTCCTTTCGCTATGTCGATCCTCCACCATGACTTTTTCTTTTCTCTTTGATTCTCACCTTTCTTTTTCTCTTTCGCTCCCAACTCATCCTCATCCACGTTCCATCGTAATACTTGCAATCTTTCTTCTAGTTTTTTTAAAAGTTCTTCATCCGTTCTTCAACTCTTGTTACTTTTATTTCTATATTTACCGTCACTTATTTTACTCTTATTCCGTGCCCAACGTAAGTACCTGTGAGTTTTTAGAGTTATTCTTCTTGCATCATCTTTCATTTATTACTCACCTCATTTATCCACCTTTCTTTTACCATAGTAACGTCGATTGCTGATTGCTGGTTTTCACTTACGAAAGTTGATGCACGTTCTCGGTTCTTGTCCTTCCCTGTATTGGAGGAAACGTAGACTTCACAAATAGTAATATCCAAGCATTTACTCATACACTGATCATTTTCATTTTCACCTTCTTTTCTCTCCAGTATTTTAATTGCTACCTTTCCATTTCTTACGCTTATGACCTCGGTTACCTTATCACACCTATCTCTCCAACGTCTACCTCTTTTCTTAATTTTCTGATTGTGTCAGCGTAACTACGTTCTTTCTTGATCTTTACGAACATTGTGTCGCGTTTCTTGCTCCACTTCTCGCTTACCCCATATATCGAGCTGTTAAAGCCGCTCTCCTTACTTAGATACTTCTTCTTCTTTCTTCTTTTACGCTCCCTAATTTGTTGAGTACCCAAGCTCTTTTTTCCTTCTCCTATTACTCCGCTACATTCTCTCTTAATGTAGAGGAATCGTGTGCCTTCTTTCCTCTTACAAGCGTTCAGCAGTTTGTTGACGGTCTGTTACGTGCATAAATAAAAATAATGCATTTCCCTGTATATTGGTTTAATTAAAATTACTTTTATATTTCTCGACGCCATCTATCGGGTTCGTTGGTCTCTTCGTATTGAGTAGGCGATATCCGGCGAGATTACCGGCATTTTGACTTTAACATCGTGCATGTGTTAATCTATGTCTGCGTGAGTTAAAAATCGTTCTCTAAAATCATCCACGTGTAGGGACACGATGGAAATTAGAAGTTTCCTTAACTAACTAATTTATTCACGCAGACGCCATGTGCTACCTCCTAACTAAGGGCATTTTGGTTGCGGCGACGCGCGCTTGTGTGGACTAACGTTGGGGGGCCCAACGACGCGCTTTTACATCTTATCGCAAGGGCTTGAGGTGTGGTTAAGACTTCGACGCCACACAATCGTCCGGCACTTCAACGAGGAAACCTTAGGCTGTGATAGAATTCCTGGGGTAATTTCCTAGTCTCGTGGGTTTGGGCACCGTTCCTCTTCCATCTTCCTTTAGTACCTTGTCCTTTTCCTGAGGGGTTTCCTGGGCTTCGTATTCAGGGTGGTTTTATACTTAAGGGTTGGGGCTTAAGGGGATTTTAGGGCTACTTAGTCCTGGACGCTTATCTAAACTTCTACTTTTCCTATGTTCTTTTCTTTTCTCTGGAATTCTTTTGATACTTACGTCCTTACTGTATTGGGTTACTGATTGTTTGTACCTTACTTTTTGGTATCGCTTTATGCGCTTCGGAAATTAGTAAACCGTGTTGGTATTCTTCTTTGCTTTTAGATCAAATTACTCTTGGTTTCTTGGAGATACCTTTCGTTTCGTGCGCTTCTGTTACAGTTTTGATTGTCGGTATTCTTAAGATTCTGGAAAACCTCTGTCTCTTCTGTATTTGTGGTAATTTGATGAGATTACACGGGGTTGGGTTTCTTGGAATTGGGTTGGTTTTGGATTTAAGGGTTCTATCCTTGGCGTATGCCTGAATTTCTGTCTTCATTTCAGTTTTTGTTTCGTTATCTCCGCTCCACGCTTTTATCTTGCTGGGGGGGAATTCTGTTACGTGCATAAATAAAAATAATGCATTACCCTGTATATTGGTTTAATTAAAAATTACTTTTATATTTCTCGACGCCATCTATCGGGTTCGTTGGTTTCTTCGTATTGAGTAGGCGATATCCGGCGAGATTACCGGCATTTTGACTTTAACATCGTGCATGTGTTAATCTATGTCTGCGTGAGTTAAAAATCGTTTTCTAAAATCATCCACGTGTAGGGACACGATGGAAATTAGAAGTTTCCTTAACTAACTAATTTATTCACGCAGACGCCATGTGCTACCTCCTAACTAGGGGCATTATTATGTTATAATTTAAAGTCCACCAGGGAAAGTTGTGACTTCGTTGCGATCGTGGGGTATTCGAATCGTCACCGGCCATTCCTACCACAATCTGGCCCATGATTTCTAGTCGATACCGAAGTACGAAAGATAAACCTCGACAAATATTTTGATGGGACGATTCTAAATATTTATAAGGCCTACGGTTGGAATTAATTAAATCACAGACCAGGGGTACAACAGCATCCGACTACCGGGTTGTGTTATGTGTGTTTGCTTTAAAATTTAAGTAATGATTTTGTAGATCTGGATTTCGTGAGACATTAATTTGACACGATTTGCGATTCAAATTGCTTACAGGATTACGTGTCGGGGAAAGTACTTTCTTCACACCAGTGGAAGTTCCTGTGTTTTTGGTAAGTGATTTTATATGTTTCATTTCGTAGTCAACCAGGTCGCTCACGAAACTGTTGTGAATATTACTTCCGTAATTATTAACGTTATTGGATTACCATTTAGATAATAATTTTTCTTGCTTATTGTGTATGACGTATGCTGTGTACTACCAATACTTATTATGATATTGTAATATTAAGGCCGTACTTATTATCTTATTTCATGTCAACGTAATTTACCTCTGAATTGTGTGTTGCCGATACTACGGACTTGCTATAATGAGAATTCTTATATACCTGTGATAATCATCAACGATTCTAGATTAAAGTTATTATTGTGGTTACTTGTTCTTTCATGACAACATACCTTTTTCTTTGGATCGTCGTTATCTAATAACCAACGTTGGCTACTCGAACAGCCGAGTAGAAGGATTACGAACCTAACATCTTGTTACAAGTGTGACCCGTCTGTCTGGAGCGGGACAGAAGTTACTTTGGGATAAGCTCTGGCGCCCTGAAACACCTTTTTTATATTTCTTGTGAAACCTACCCCTCTCACCGACTATTGCGAGTTAGCCGTGCAGGTTCGTAAATAGCAAAAGCTTGTAACAAGTCTCTCTTTTTTCGTTTAAATATGTCGTTTTTTTCTACATGCTTTTTCCCCAGTGTCGCTCCTTGCCACACACACTATTTTTGTTTCTTCCTCTCCATTCCTTTCTTCCCTTAAATTTAACAAGTGTAAAGACTTTCCCCGGCCATTCTTCATCTCTATTTATTGTAGAATAACGTTCTTTCGGCTTATCCCCAACTATTCGACTTTTTATCTTTTATAATCTTTCTTCTTTTTTCCCTTCGTAGGTCTGTGTTCCTATCTCCCTTGTTATTGCTTTTGTTTCTTCTGTTTCTGCAGGCATGATTTCCATGTGTTTCGTCAAAAGAATTCAACGTGTTGTTTCTGGTTTGCATGCACTGTTTCCTCTTTCAACCCAGTCTCTTTGCTCTCTTTAGGTGTTATTCCTTGCCCCCTTTTTCATCCAATCCTAGCCTTTTCAAGATGCGCCTAAGCTTGGACAGAAGAGCTTCTTTAGTCAAAGGTGGTATTGGCGTACTGTTGAAGTATTCGCTAATTCTCCTTTTTTTAGCAGAACTTTTCTGTCTTTCGTCTCACGTTCAGCCCTATGCTACCACCCGGTGTGCTCTCTACGTATCTTCATGCCGTTAGCCTATTCGTTCTTGACGCTTTCGGGCTCCGCTCGTCTAGGTCTCCTAACGATGTGGAGTAACGGTTGCTTGATGACGGTCGGGTGGAAACTGCCAAACTCTATTCACAGACTGATGCTACCGGCATTTCTCCTCTACGCAGTCAATTGTTTATCTTTTTTACCCTAACTCATCATGATTTAATACACGAATTTACCGCATTAGGTATTTTATGAGATTTTCTTGGCCTTAGTGATAATATACTTTAAGAGTCAGTGACTAGTAACGACTTGAAAATACATTTTAGTATATTTATATCTGACGTGTAGGCAACTTTCTACTTGCAGTCGCGCGTGGACTAAAGATTTCAATTGTTGATAAATTTTTCTACCGTAATAGGCGGCACAAGCTATAGTTCGGATGTGATTAAAGAATAAACGCCATTCTTACGTTGAATCTTATTTTTGTTGGAGGTTACATTACAAAGCAGCACACGGGAAATTTCCCTTGATGCAAAACGGATAAACTTCTACGAAGCCTGCTCAATGTTAATTTTCGCGTTTTAAGAAACAAACAATCTCCTGGATCAAAATACTAATTAAAAACCCATGGTATTAGAGGTAACATGGGAAAACTTCTTATTACTTAACACAATTCCTAACAAGCCATGGTGAAAACAATACCTTATGCAAAATAGTTACTATTGCAATGCTATTACGTACAGTTTATGTAGTAGTGTAAAAAAAAGTAATTTGGACAATAAGATAGTAGAAATTTAGTGACGTTGACGTCATTTATGGTTGCTTGAGTTATTGATAATTATATTCCGTTAACGCTTAAAATTATCTAAGCAATTAAAAAACCCACAAATAAACTAAAAAATTTAATTTTTGGACTAAACTTTCACATATATACACATGCTTACATATAAAGATCCTAAATTTGTAACAATATTGATGCCATCACATTTAAACGCAAGAACTTAACTATAACTTCTTCGCCAACACGTCGGGGGTAGATTTCTTATTGGTATTTTTTAAACTTTTACTTAACAACTCCCTCGTTCCGTTAAAGGTAAATTGCACGTCGCAGTTGCTTAACGGATGAGGAACAACATCTTTGGGGCTCGACGGTGTACCAACGCCGCTGTCGATCGAACTCGTCGGCGACACCTTATTACTGAAATTTAACTTATTATCACCAAGAGGTAAACTAACACTTTTCTCATCCATCTTGCACAAATTCTTGTTAATTTCGGTACAATCCGACGCGCTTTTATTAATGAACGTATCGCAATCCAAATCTTGAATTGTTATGTCGATTTTAGGCTGCACGTGCAGTTTGTGTTGGATTATTTGATTATGCGAGTTGGAGAAGAAATGCGATGGTTTTTGCGGTGTCAAACTATTAGATCTTAAGTAACTTTGCTGAGCCGTAGCCTCCTCGACTTTTAAATCGTTGATGTTGATTTTACCCGTGCTTAAAGATTTAACCATCGGTTTATCCTGCGGACCTTTAAACATCTTCAAAAGATTGTTCTGCGAGCTCTTTACGTCGTTCTTTTGTCGCTCGCTGAATGTTATTTGAGATAGGATGCGACGTACGTCGTCGGGTATTTCCACGTCGATTTTTTGTTCAATGACCGAATTAATAAAAGTTCCTAACGTTGAGATCGTTACTTCGAGTCCACGGTTTTGCATTTCTAACCGATTGATAGTGGATTGTTGCAACGTTCGGTTTTTCTCGACACGTTGCACGTTTGATAACGAGAGTTCGAGCTGTGCCATGAGGGCTTTGTTTTGCTCCGTTAAGACTTTGATTTGGTTTTCCATTTTGTGTACGGCTTCGACTTGTGGTTGTACCGACGATAACTCTTCTTGGAGTACTTGGTACTCGACTTGGTACTCGTTGAGTTGTTTTGCGATGTCGCTGGTGCACACCTCCTTCATAATTTTTTCTAACGTGGTTTTATCGACTGCGGGCACTTTCAATTTAAGGTAATTCATTATTTCTTCAAAACTGTCGCAAGCTAGCAACGCTTCTTTGTGTAAAGAAAGCAACGCCAAAGCTACTTTGAATACCACGTCGGTGTTCTCGAGGAAGATTAAATCTGGGAAGAAGATTAAGAATGAGTCAGTCTTAGGCACGAACGAGACTTACCGAAAACTCTCGTGACGAAGCCGAGTGGAAATTGCGATGCAAATAAAGTTAAAAGCCAAGGTGCCGCGTATAAAGTAGGAGAGACTTCGTAGAAATCGAAATGGTCGTAGAGATCTGGGAGTTGATCGTGCAAAAGTCTTGATAGTTGGTATAGTTTTATTTGTAAGCCGATCATGTCGGGTAGGTATTGGTTGCGAAGACCCCGCCTGTACATTAAGTGGCGCAGTAGGAAAAAGGCTTGCGATTCTTCCATCTAAAATTTGTTTATAAGAAACAGTGGTTATGTGTTGTGTACTTACATGAAGGAGTAAAACGCCGGCTACAAAGCTAAGTCCTTGACAGTACCCAACCTCGGGGTCTAAAAGCGAGTAAGCTTTAAGTAAGTTAAATAACGCTAATTGTCCAGGTCCTAAAGAACTACTATAATACGAGTGTGAAGGAAATGTGCGTCCTAAGTCGATGAGGATTGCATGCTGGTGCGAAGTGAGTTGCTTGAGTAGAATATCATACGGTACGTTATAACTAGGAAATTTATTTGTGTCGATCGGAGGAATATTAATACAATAGTGTTCAGCTAAAAAATGCCAGACTTCGCCTCGTTTACTCCTCGGAATACCTTGTCGTATGGCTTGTAGCAATAAATGGTTATCAGTCTTCATATTACCACGCGTGTCTTTATTTGTGATTAAATCCCAAACTTCAATGGTTTCCCGCTGACTCGATCTCAGTTCATCGTATTCGAGCTTAATCCTCTTAACGGCGTTTTCTTCCTGTTTGGCTTTTAACTTAGCATTTTCTTTTTCCATGCGTACTAACAGAATCGCTTGGTGTATGGATTTTTTCCACAAACGACGCAACTCGTCTTTGTTACGTTTCTCTTTAACGTGTTCGTGCTTGCTCGGCGTAACCACTCGTTTAAAAATCGCTTGTCGCCAAGACCCCGAATCTACTTTCGGCGAGCCTTCTTCCGACGCCGTCGACTTAGGACTGCTCCCAACTTTGAAAAAACTAAAACTACAACGTTAGCAAATTAAATTTCAAAGCCGTAGGCGTACATATCCATCATCGGGGATTTAGCGCTGTACTTTTCCGGTGACACCAACATCTTGTTGTCTTTAACATGAAGACGCGACTCTTTAACATCGCTCTGGGAACCAACAGTCGAGGACCGTGATCTAAACCCATCCGACTCCTTATCAGAAGAATCACCAACATGTGGCGACGCTTCCTAAAAAAATCATTAAATAAATCTCCCTACCAGAGTAGATTACTCACCCTACTGATCGGCAGCGTCATATCTTTAATAACCGACGAAATATCATCCTTAGAAGACTTACGTTTGAGTAAGTTATCAAACGAGTTAGTTAAAGTACGTTTCGCCTTTGTAAATATAGTGCTACCACCTAGGTATTGGTTTAAAAACTCAGACCTATGCTCAGCCGTGTCGTGTACATGTCGTCCCTGCTTCATTTCGCAATGGGCGCGTAACAACATCATCAAAAACTCGTTTTGTTCCCTAAGAGAATCCGTCTCGGCTCCACGAAACTTCGTCAAAATAATACTTTGTTCCTCTTCGTCGAGTTGATCAACCTTGCGCAAAATCGCTCCGTGTGTTTTTCGATCGGTTAAATGTTCGATTTCGGCGCAAAGCTTATGATACCAAATCATCGGACAATGCTCGCAGGATGTTATTGGAGCACGCGCGTATTTATGCTCGGTGTTTGTCAGCGCTTGGGAAATTGCACCGACCGCTTCGCTAGCAACCGAAGGCGAATCGCATTTAAAAACGTAACCGATATATGCGTTAGTCGCGCTACCTTCGCGCGCAACGAAACCAAAATGCGTTGGGTTCACAAAACCTTTAGCACAAGCGGTGATATCACGATTTTGCTTGTGCAACAAAACTACTTTCCGATCAGGACTAATCAAACGTAAATCAGCCCTACCAACTTGCAAGACCATAGTGCGATTATGGTCGTCGACTTTCATCGAGTATTTAGCAGTTGTCGTTTCATTATCACTGTAATTTGAGTTAGAAGCCGATAGAGGCGTCTCTTCCGTCACCGAATGACTCTCCGATAAGCTACGCGTTTTAAACTTAACGCGCTTGATTCGGCACAGCGTATTTGGACTGACATTATCACAGCTTTCTTCGGGAGACTCTTGATTATCATTTAGATCTTTGACTTCTTGATCGTTTTTAATAATAGATTTATGCTCGACTTCAGGCGACTTCACCGTTATGGCTGATATAGTAGACGAGCGGATTAGGTTTGGGGGTTGGGGTTTTGGCTCAGTGCTGTTATAGCTAAAATCCTTAAAAAAAACTTTTTAGTAATTGATTCTGACTGAGGAGTTTACTCACTATGGAAGATCTTCTGTAAGAACCTTCTTTGCGTAAAGTCTCGGCGGATCCATGCAAACGATTGCGCCTTTCTTCATCGTGCGCCTTGAATCTTTCTAGCGCGTCGTCTATAAACGTTTCAGGTACTTTTTTATTCCATACTTTGATTTTTCCAATATACAAAACCTGAAAGCGCAATTCATACAATGTTACCTAAACATTAATTTGCGTTAATTGATGTGACGTGGACATATTAAAGGTATAATGAATGCAATTGTGTTTATCCATGCGTTGCTCTATGAAAAAAAATCTGCAAGTAATTACAAATGAATTTAAAATGCCACAAGAAAACAAAACAATTTAAAAGATTAAAAAGGCGGAAACATCCAGGCATTTATATAAAAAAATCTGGAAAAGTCGGAAATAAAATGTGGTCAACGTAATCAAGAAAAAACAGTCAAAATAGTAAGTAAAAACAAACACGTAAAAATCCAAGAAATAATATAGAATAAAACAAAACCAAATAAACAACAAAAAAACAAAAATCAAAAAAATTACTTTTACCAAAAATAGTACAAAGCAAAATCATTAAAAAAATACAAGAAAAACTTTATAAAAACATTGTCAGAAATGTTCAAATCGACGACAATAACAATTAAAAATAAAATAAATACAGTAACAACTAAAATAAAGAAGTTTTGATTAAGAGGAAAAAAAGAAAATTTAGAAAAAGAAAATAGACTAAACCAAAATAAAGAAGAAAAAACCTTGCAATTAAAAAAAACCACTATAAAACATGTCAACCAAATCATGGAAAAAGTCAAAACAATAAATAATAATTGAGGCTGATACACAAAGTTCAAGAAATCAACAGTAACAAATGAAGTTAAAACAAAAACGTAAAAAATATAGAAGACAACAAAACCAAATTAAACAATTAGATAAATACTTAAAGACAAAAATGAAACTATGACTTTAAACCAAAAAAAAAACATTGTCAAAAATGTTCAAGTAGACGATATTAAAAAATGTTTTTAAAATTTAATAAAACTCAAATGAAACAAAATCAGTAAAAACTAAAAAGTCAAAACAACTTTAACAAAAAATTCTTAAAAATAAATTTGTATTTGATTAAAAATTAATCAAAATTTTAAAAACGCTCAAATTAAAAAAAAACAAAATTGGCATTGACATATAATAGCTAAAAAAACCGATAACAAACACAAAATCAGAAAAAAAAGTGATACCAACCGGATCATAAAAATGCCACAAATAAAAAAATCGAAAGTTCACTGTTATTACATTTATACAAAAAATAAAAAAGTATAAACCAGAACAGAATTATAAAAAAATAGTTAAAATAGTAAATAAAAAATTGACATTGATACAACAAACTCTCAAGAAATCAACAGTAAAAAAATCAAAAAAATACTTTAAATCAAAAAACAGTATCAATAAAAATAATATTAAAAACCGCACTATTTTTTATTTATTGTTAATTGTTTAGCCATTCGGCCTTACAATGGGTTACGTTACCCTAACATCATTCTCTTAACATAATAATATATTTCGTACAGAAATTTAAAAACTAAAAAACTTTCTCCCCTAAAATCTTCCCATCACCATCTTACTATTCTAATACTTTAGACCTAACCCTTCCCTCTAATCCTTCTTTCTTTTACTGCTTTCATCCAATTCCTCCCCCTTCTCCCCAAGCAAAGCCTTCCTCCCCTTCATTTCTTCCCTTAGCTCACCACACTCTTCACTAAGTGCTCTATGTCCTCCCATCCCTCCCCACATAATCTACATCTCCTCATTACATCCTCCTTCCAATACTTATTTAAATTCTCCTCATTTCCGCATCTAAACCTGGCTATAAGTCGTTTCTCTCCTAAGCTTCTACTCCCCATCAGATACTTAGGAACCCCCCTGGACACTATATTCCCATACCTTACGTTATACTTTCCTTCCCTTATCTTTCCTTCCCTCTCTTCCACCTGCGAATCTTTATCTCTTCTTACAATCTCTTCCGTATTTAACCTCCCTTCCTCTCTACTTCTTTCCACCTCTTCTCTTGCGAAACCTCCTCGTTGATAGTACAGTTTCCTTTCTTCCTGCCCATATATGTTTTTGCTATCTTTTACCGTCCTCCAGCAACATTGCAAAATTTTATATTATCTCCTTTCCTTCATTTTCTCTTCATAACCCATCGCCCTTTTCCCTGCTTCTATTCTAATCTTCTCTAACCTCCCCTTCTCCTCTATTATGTACCCTGGCGTCTCCCTGTCTACTAAACCTAGTATACATTTCCAATATTTTATTTGTACCCTTTCCAATAGGTTCCACTCTTTCTAACCCCATACCTCCACCCCGTACATCATCACACTTTTAATCAATTTTTCAAACAGCCATCTTCTCTTCTCGATTTCCTTCCCAAATACTCTTTCCCCTAAACTCTATACCTGCCCTAATACCCTGTTACTCTTCTTTGCTAACTCTCTTATATGCGCATCATCTTTATTATATCCCAAATATGTCACTTCATTCACTGCCTCTATCTTCTGTTCTCCCCAACTTAACTTCTCCTTTTTCTTCCCTCCTCTCCCTTTTTGAAAAACTACCATCTTAGACTTTCTCACATTTAAACCCAAGTCTTTCCTTTCCAGATACCTTTTTATCGTATTTATCATACCTTTCATCTCCAACTCATTTTTGCCACCATGACCATATCGTCTGCATATGCCAACATCCACACTTTAATCCCTCCCTCCATGACAACCTCACCACACTGA
Organism: Aquatica leii; assembly: GCA_035610365.1. NCBI lineage: Eukaryota > Metazoa > Arthropoda > Insecta > Coleoptera > Lampyridae > Aquatica > Aquatica leii. The sequence continues at coordinate 96,373,086 of CM069435.1, read as the reverse complement.
CCTCCCTTCAACACTTCTTCTATGTCCCCTATATACAGTGCAAATAAAATAGGGCTAAGAGGACACCCCTGCCTTAGCCCCTTCCTCGTCCAAAACACTTCACTAACACCATCCCCTATTTGTACCCTATTCTTAGTCTCTTTATATATCCCTTCCAGTTTCCTAACTAGTTGTTCTTCTATTCCCTTTTTCCTTAACACCCTCCATAGCTTTTCCCTATTCACATTATCAAACGCAGCTTCTATGTCCATAAAGAACGCGTATACCTTACCCCTTTTCTTATCTAGCTCTCCATTCACTAACTGCTTCAATATATAAACATTCAACTTCCTTTTCCAACCTCCTTTGTATAATCATGGCATACAACTTATAACTTACATTAGTGACACTAATCCCTCTATAATTCTTTACCTCCTTCCTATCCCCTCCCTTATAAACCAGCAGAATTAAACTTTCTTTCCAACTCCCTGACAATTCCCCCCCTTCCATATAGTATTAAAAATTTTCTTTATATTTCCTCTCACTCTCTGCCCTACATATTTCCATTGTTCTCCTTGCGTACAGTTCGTTCCTGCCGTCTTCCTTAATTTTAGTCTATTTATTGCTTCCTCCATTTCCTCTTTCGTTATCTCCCACCCCTCCTGTATTGCATTTACCCCTTGCAATATCACCTGCCCTGGTCCTTCTATTGTTCCCTCCAAACGCTCCATACAATAACCCAGCCACACCTTTATATCCGTTAAACCTCCTCTCTTCTTATCTCTTCTTCTCTCCTTATTTAGAAATTCCACACTTCTCCTTCTTTCTTATTTCCTTTACTTGTTTCTTCATTTCCTTTTTATACGACACCTTTCTCTCAGAACATACATTTTTAAAATTCACTTTCTTCTCCTTATACTCCTGCACATCTATTCTACCTTTGTTCCATCTTCTTCTAGCATTTCTCATCTCTGTTTTTGCCTCTCTACATTCTCTATTCCACCACCTATTTTCGTTCCTCTTTTTCATTGTCTTTTCTCAAACCTTTTCTTTTCTACTGCCTTCTCCATTTCTGCAGTCAACTCCTTTAGTTTTTCTTCCCCCCCTACATCTCCCTAAATCACTTGCTCCAACTTCATCTTATATCTTTCTATGCTTTCCTCAGTCCACACCTTTTTTACTCCCCATCCCCTCTGTTCCTCCTTAATTCCTTGCTCCTTTCCTTTTAAAATCACTTCCAGTGGCTGATGATCCGATTCCTCTTCATCCCCCACTTTAAAACTTTTTATGTCCTCCCACATCTCTCCACTCACTATCACGTAATCGATCACCGATTCCCCCCTCCCTCCCATATAAGTATAGTCACCTCTGTCCCCCTCCTCTATATTTCCATTAAGGATTGACCATCCTTTTTCCTCACACATCTCCACTAACATTTTCCCATTCCTATTAACTGTCTTATCCATGCTAACTCTTCTCTTTACTTCCCTTCCTATAATCACTCCTCCCTTTTCCCCTGTTCTCGCGTTAAAATCACCCCCTATAATAATCTTTTCCTTTTGTTCCCCCTGTACCATTTTCTCAATCTGTTCACCTATCATCCTCATATCCCGCCCATAAACTGTTAACACTATATATTTTTCCTTTCCTTCTCTGACCACATAATTTTTTATTCCCTTCCTTCTCGTTTCCCTCCTCTTCTTCAACCGACCAGTTCCTTTTTATGCCCGTTAGTATCCCTCCCCTTGCTCTACCTTTACTTTCTCTTCTAGTTGCAAATTCCACCTTCCAACTATAACCCTCTGGTAATTTTTCCTTCCATACTTCCCAGTCTCTACGTATCTCCAGAAATCCTCTCCCTTATTTTTTATGCCTGCCACATTCCAAAACAATAATTTCATTTGATTCTGCTTTTCCATCTCTTTTTCCTTAAAACTTGCTAATCCAACATCATTTGATCCATCCTTCCCTCTCCCAACTCTTAGTTTTTTGCCCCCTTCTTCACTAAAGTTTCCCTCTCCTCATCCCAAAATCTTTCTCACCTTCCACCCACACTTTTAAGAATCCTATTTTATTCCTTTTCCCCCCTCCCTTCATCTTACTCGCCTCATATCTTATCTTCTTTTGTATATCTATTTCCCTTCTCGTCATGTCATCGTCTAAATAAATTCTCGTACCCCTTAACCGTCTTTTTTGTTTCCATACATCTAACTTATCCTCAAATGAACCCATCCTTTCCTTACTAACATTACACGCTCTGCTAACTTTCTAGTTTCTACCACTGTTCTCTCAATATTTAAATCCTTCTTCATCCACTTGCTCATTTTGCTCTTTCTTTCCATCTTTCACTTCCATACCTCTTATGATTATGTTTGTTCTCCTTTTTTCTTTTTCGGTTTTTCCCAGCTTCTTTCTATCTTCTCCAATCTGCCCTCCAACTTTCTATACTTTTCACCCATTTCTTCAAATTTCCTTTTCCATTTTTCATTTGACTTTCTTAATTCTTCTTTCATCTCCTTTACCTCTTTATTATTCTCTTCCAACTTCTTACCCATCTTAATTTGTTCCTCTCTTATACTCTTTACCTCCTTTAACAGTTCTTTACACATTTCTACTAACTCCCCATCTTTCCTCTCTTTTCCTTCCGCTACCGGTGATTTCCTTACTTTGATGCTCTTCCTAAACACCTCCTCCACCGTAGCTTGCCTTTTTCTTTTTCCTTCTGACCACCCTTCCTCGGAATCCGACATAATTTCCCTTCTCCTCTAAACTTTACACTAATAAACTATCTGCCCTAATAAACGGCACTAAAAAATTTTAAAAAGTTTAATACAAAAGTGCCAAATAAATACTAAAAAACAAAAATCAAAGAATAACTTTAAATCAAAAAACACTAACAGCCAAAATTACTTAAAAATACTAAGAAACATTTAAGTCAACCTAAACAAAAGCAGTAAACGCTAGAAAAAAAAACAAAAAAGTGAAAACAAAACAAAAAATAGAGATTTAAACAATTCAAGATAAATTTGGAGTTAAATAAAGAGAAAAAACGACTAGATTAAAATTTAGAAAGAAAAATTTTAAAGATTTTAAAAAGCTAAAGTTTGCATTGATACAAAGCATATAACAAATACGAATAAACTAAAAACAAAACCATAAAAAATCTAAAAAAATATATCGAAAACATTTTATCATAAAAATGCTTAAAAACAAACTAAGATTTAAAAAAAAACAAATTGACTAAACCCGAGTTTTAAAAAAATAAAAATTAAGGATAACTGTACAAATAAAAAAAGTACAAACAAACAAAAAACAAAATCCGTAAAAATTTTAGGCAACAATTAAAAAAAAAAACTAATTAAAAAACAAATAATAAAAGCAATTGCCAGTGAAAATAATTTTAGGAAACTAAGAAAACATTTAAAACAGATATAAAAACGTTCCATACAAATCAAACAAAATACGAAAAATATTTTACCAGTTTAAAATTTAAGAAAAAAGTATCAAAAAAAGGAAAATAAAAACAGCAAACATCAAAAGAAAAAAAATAAAACGAAATCCCAAATTAAAACTGAACACAACGCAAGTAAATTTTAATTTAAAAAAAGAGAAAGATTACAATTATAAGTGACTTTCGACTTAGACCGCGTCGTAGTTGAACACCCAGACTTTTCAGGAAAAATAACAATTTCAAAATCAAAAAACAAAATGATCTCGAAAGAAACGCTGAAAAAATAATTAATAATTTAAAAAGAAAAATAGAAACCATATCATAAAATCTAATCCAAAAATATATTAAGCCAGTAATAACTAAGAAAAAAAGAATATAATAAAATAAAGTTCAATGCTAAAAACAGCATTTAAAATAAAAAACGAGAAAAAAACTACAAGACGAGAAAGTGAGAAAAACTACATTTTAATTTTCTTTCTTGTTTTTTTTTACAATGTTTTTAATACATTTTCTTTATATTTTTTCTTTAGATTTTTCAAATTTTTGTTACTTTTTGTTGTTGTTTTTATTATTTGTAGTCAGTGTTTTAAGTTACTTTTCTACTAGTCTTTAAATTCTTTTTTTAAAATTATTTAGAAAATTTTTTTATTGTTCTTAACTGTCATAAATTTTAATTTTTCGCTATTGTAAACCGTCTTTGACAGTTTTGGCACACTTGTCAACATAAACGTCAAATTATTTTTGAAAGATTTTGAGACTTTGTAGGCCTCCTAGTCTCTGTTCGAGCAATAAAATGTTGTATTTAACTCGTTCCTGTCTAAATTAAACTCTTTTTTTCCCTCGAGGACTTTTTAAACCCTCGTTTCACTCGGGTTTAAAAATGCCCTCTTGGAAAAAAAAGCGTCCAATTTACACAGGAACTCGATAAATAAACTACTATTTTTGTTAGTTTCTCATTTTCTCCAAATTAGATTTAAATTTAAATGTTTGCTCTGTTTGTAATTAGTTTTGTTTAAACTTATATGCTCTTTGCTTTAGCCTTTAGTACGACCTTACTAATAATACCAATTTATTAAGGTTGATATAAAAATTAATAAACCGCCTGTTTAACCAGTACATACTTAATCACACGTTAACCTCGACACATTCAGTTATTTTGACAAAGAATTGATCTGTGTACACACACACACACACAAACGCATACACACATATTGATTAAATAATAAACGTCGTCATACATTCAATAACGTTTGCCTTGAACGTTGTTCCCTAACATTATTTAAAGTGTTAGTAAACAATTTCTTTAACTTTGTCTAAAGTTTTATTACACGTTTTTTTCTCCAACGAGCAACAAGAAAAAATTCATTATTCTATTGCTTACGTGACGCCATTTGTTAATTAAAAAAATACTCACTTCTATGAAATTACTAGAGCTTGGAGATATGTTGATGTTTAAAGACGTTAAGCTGGCAGCACTACTTAAAGAACGCGTGGGCGTTATGTTCTGATTGTCCTTCATTTGTTGATACAAATCCGAAACCTGTAACAAAAATTTCATTTACTTGATTAATTCAACGGAATCGTTGATTTAATCGATTAATGATATCATTGAAGCATACAAAACTAACTGATTTTGAATGTGGGTTTCAGGACAAAAAAATTAGAATAGATAATTATATTTCCATAAAAAAACAATGTTTTTGTAAAAAAAATCTTTATAATTAGTTAAAGAAAAGATCAAAAAAACAACTTAATAAAATCGACATGGCTGCAATACCAGTTTTTCAATGATTAAGAAGTAAACATTTGTTTTTTTTTAATTCCATTACAGCCTAATAACACAGAAGGGTTATTTTAACGTTTCTTTTACGTTTGAATAAAAATTTTTAAATATAGATTGACAACGTTTTTTTAACGTATATTTTTTCAATTGAAAAACAGCGTTAAAATTTTCCTTTCATGCACGTTCTTTTTATTCTTTCTTAATTGCGTTTAACGTATTTTTACGTGTATGCAAACGTAAAAAACACCATTAAAATATACCTGATAATTTATTAATTAACATTTCGTTGTATTAAATTTATAACATATCTAAACAAGCATTGTACATACATACTTTCAAAAATACTTTTTAATTAAAAGATGTTTATTTAATTCGTTATTAACTTTTCACTGTTCACAGGTGAATATTTGGTTTAACTTTAACGTGTTATCGCGTGTAAATAAACGTAAAAACCACCTGTTGAAAACAACGTAATAATTTTGACATAATTATCAAGGTTTTGATCATTTGATAACAGGTTTATTTTATGACAAATTTAAACGTATATTTAACGTTTTTTAAAACGAGCTCTGAATCAAAATGTGCTAGTTCCAGTTTGTTTTTACCGTTTTTGTATTAATTCTTAAGCTTAATCTTGGTTAAAATTATATATTTTTTTTAGTTTTTAAGTTACACTGTATCTAAATGTTTTTTCGTGTATGTTGTCGTTAGTAGCTGAGATCCCTAAAATAAATCCGATTTAATTAATTTTGACACAATTTTTTTTGTATAGTTACACACTATGAATTTAAAAAAAATGATCTATAGTTTTTCCATATTTCCTTATCAATTTTGTTCAAACGATAAATAAATATATAATGAATTAAATACTTAACAAGTCCACTCTGAGATTTTCTGTATCTAATCTTATCAAGAAAATTTGGATATCGTATTTTAGCCTTTAAAAAATGTATTTACAAAAACATTAACAATACTTGTTTACTATAAATAAATTCGAAAAAATCAAAAACGTGCAAAGAAAGCATATTTTTTATTTTGACTTTGAATTGATAGAGGACAAAAGTCAATCACCGATTTTTGCACTGTGTCAAAAACCTCAGTCTCGTGTAATTACACAACATGGTCTTGAACGCTATAATTTGCATTAAACAAAGTCGCATAACCAATGTTTCTCCACAAAATAAGATTTCGGGCATAGTTTAGATTCAATCTTATGGAAGAGTTCACTGTTTTGTTTACGAAAATTGTCCAGATTCAAGTTTTGGCATGCGCTCATTCAACCAAACGCTTAATATTCGGTCAATGTTTGTTTAAGTTTGTTCAACCTATTGTTGGTGTCTTTCCCAACGAAACACGTATTACGCATGCAATTACAATAATTACATCCAGACGACCTATTTAATATAAAAATGTATCTAAAAATATCCACTTACTGATTTTTGAAAGTACGAAGCATCACTTCGCGAAGACACGTAAGGGCTATACGCGTAAGGTACGGTAATCATCTTAACGACGCGCTTAATTGGCTTTATTTTGTTCTACGAATTCGCAAAAGGTACTTACCAAAAGCACGTTATTCGCGTAAATGCTATGTTAAGCCAAAAGACGGACGAGGTCAAGACGCCAGATTGACTATTACCGCTACTACTAAACTAAACGTCCGAACTTACTAAACTCTAATTATAACTTGGACACTATACGAGGAAAATTAAATTGGTTTTCAAACATCTTCTATTGATTTTTTCTCATTTGGTAATCGTCTCTGCTAAAGCGCACTCATTAATTAATGACGTAACGTAATTAAGCCAATTACGATTAATTGCAGCAAAGGCGTCATAGCCTCACGACTATAGTGCCTAAGTACTGTAAACACACTAAAGACTTATTTTCCAATGTTTACAGTTTTGGCAACGATTTACTTTTGTTTTCGTTCCAACTAGAAATAAAAACAAAAGCATATATAACATAAAGAACAACTTTATACGAACAAAAACATTTTGGTATTTTAGGATTACTCAATTTAAGGAATTAACCACACAACGAAAATGCATTTATTTGTGGTTTTTTAACAGTGCATGCTCAAACATTTTGGATTTTTTTGCATACTAATTGTTAGTAAGTTGGACAAAATCCAAATATGCACTATTAGATCCAGAAGTAAATCCAAAGTCAAAAAAGTGCTTACGTTTGAAATTTAATGATTTTTCTCGTTATTCTTCCATCCTCAAAACAACAGTCAAAATCAAAAATTGTAAATTATCTAGTTTTTTAGATTTTTTTTCCTCAAAAAAATTTATAGTTTCAGTAAAACTTAATAACCATAACCGCGTGCTTAATCAATTAATTGCCAAGTTGAAAAACCACCAATTTGCTAAATACGCAATACTTAATTTTTCTCCAAAAATGTATAGCTTTGATAAATTGAAAACATATATGAACAGTATGTTTAATCTAAAAAAACATTTTCCAAATGTTTTCACTTGTTTGACTTTTTTTTTGGGGATAAGATTCTTTTTATCAGTAGAGAACAACTTGCGATAAGGACTACAAAAATACAAAAAAAAGGAGATATGTATCTAATTTCCAAAAACCAATTATTTGAGGATTTCAGTTATGCTGGTAGTTGAATCTGACCAAAACCAAAAATTTTAGAAACACAAAGCCAACTTATCAGAAAATAATACGATTAACAAATTTTTATAAGCTGTAAGAAAGCACTAATCCAAAAATCAAAACAAAAAATTCAAAAATTATATTGTTTCAAAGAACATTTTTTGCTTACAGTAAAAATCAAATCCTTGACGGTTTGATTAGGTCAAAACGAAGAAACTGTTAAAAACCTGAACACAAAATAAAAAACAAAAACACTTTTGTTTTTTGGTTTTTTTAACACTGCCTGATCAAAAATTTAAGTACTTTTGAATCTACTGTCGCTAATAAGTTGTACAAATTCTAAATAGATCCAGAAATCCAAAGTCAAAAAAGTACTTCTGTTTTAAATTTAATGATTCTGCTCATTGTTTTTCAATTCTCAAAACTATAGTCAAAATCAAAAATTGTAAATTATCTGGTTTTGCTATAAACCTTTTATTTCGTCAAAAAAACTTATAATTTTAGTAAAACTTAGAAATTATAACCGCATACTTAAGCACCACACCAAAAAATTGTTTTCTATAGCAATTAATTGCCAAGTTAAAAAACACCAATTTGCTAAGTACGTAATAATTAATTTTTGTCAAAAAATGTATAGCTAAGTAAAAATGAAAACCAATATGAACAGTATGTTTAATTTAAAAAAAACATTTTCCAAATGTTTCTACTTGTTTGATTTTTTTTTTGGGATAAAACTCTTTTCATCAGTATAGAAAAGCTTGCCATAAAGACTACAAAAAAACAAGAAAAATGAGATATCTAATTTCAAAAATCAATCATTTGGGGATTTTAGTTATGTTGGTAGTTGAATCTGATCAAAACAAAAAAATCTTAGAAACACAAAGCCAACTAACACTATTAACAAATTTTTATAAGATGTAAGGAAGCACTAATTTAAAACTCAAAACAAAAGATTATATTGTCTTAAAGTCAATCTTTTGCTAACAGTAAAAATCAAATCTTTGACAGTTTGATTACGTCCAAACAAAGAAACTGTTAGAAACCTGAACACAAAATAAAAAACTTTTGTTTTTTGGTTTTTTAACACTCACTGCCTGCTCAAAAATTTGAGTACTTTTGAATCTATTGTCGTTAGTAAGTTGGATAAAATCTAAATACGCACTCTTAGATCCAGAAGTAAATCCGAAGTCAAAAAAATACTTATGTTTTAAATTTAATGATTCTGCTCATTGTTTTTAAATCCTCAAACTATAGTCAAAATCAAAAGTTTTAAATTATCTGATCAAAACAAAAAAATGTTAGAAACACAAAGCCAACTAACGCTATTAACAAATTTTTATGGCATCTAAGGAAGCACTAATTCAAAAATCAAAACAAAAAATTATATTGTTTCCAAATCAATTTTTTGCTAGTTTTCTATAGCAATTAGTTGCCAAGTTAAAAATATACCATTTTGCTAAAACGCAATACTTAATTTTTGTCCAAAAATATATAACTTGAGTAAAATTGAAAACTAATATGCACAGTATCTTTAATTTAAAAAAAACATTTTTCAAATGTTTTTACTAGTTTGATTTTTTTTTGGGATAAACGATTTCTTTTATCAGTACAAAAAAGCTTACCATAAAGAACTACAAAAATACAAAAAAAAATGATATAACATTTAATTTCAAAAGTAAATTATTTGGAGATTAGTTATGTTGATAGTTGAACCTGATCAAAACATAAAAATGTTATAAGATGTAAGGAAGCACTAATTCAAAAATCAAAACAAAAAATTATTTCAAAGTCAATTTTTTGCCAACAGTAGAAATCAAATACTTGACAGAAACCTGAACACAAAATAAAAAACAAAAAATTTTTGTTTTTTAGTTTTTTAACACTGCCTGCTCAAAAATTTAAGTACTTTTGAATCTATTCACGATAGTAAGTTCGAAAATATCTAAATCCGCACTCTTAGATCCAAAAGTAAATCCAAAGTCAAAAAAGTGATTAGGTGTTGAATTTAATGATTCTGCTCATTGTTTTTCAATCATCAAAACTATAGACAAAATCAAAAATTTCTACTTAATGGTTTTGTTTGGTATAAAAGATTCTTTTTATCAGTACAGAAAAGCTTTCCATAAAGACTACAAAAATACAAAAAAATGAAACATCTTATTTCAAAAATCAATTATTTGGAGATTTCAGTTATGTTGGTAGTTGAATCTGATCAAAATAAACAAATAGAAACACAAAGCCAACTAACGCTGTTAACAAATTTTGATAAGATGTAAGAAAGCACTAATTCAAAACTCAAAACAAAAAATTATATTCACATGTAGTGTAAAAAATTATATTGTTTCCAAGTCAATTTTTTGCTAACAGTAAAAATCAAATCTTTGACAGTTTGATTAGGTCAAAACAAAGAAACGTTAGAAACCTGAACACAAAATAAAAAACAAAAAAACTTTTGTTTTTTGATTTTTTAACACTGTCTGCTCAAAAATTTAAGTACTTTTGAATCTATTGTCCTTAGTAATTTGAACAAAATCTAAATACGCACTCTAAGATCCAGAAGTAAATCTAAAGTCAAAAAAGTACTTATGTTTAAAATTTAATGATTCTGTTCATTGTTTTTCAATCTTTAAAACTATAGTCAAAATCAAATATTGTAAATTAATTGGTTTTGTTATAAACCTTTTATTTCGTCTAAACAACTTATGATATAAGTAAAAACTTAGAAATTATAACCGCATACTTAATCCACACCACACCAAAAATTTGTTTTCTATAGCAATTAATTGCCAAGTTAAAAAAACACTAATTTGCTAAATACGTAAGACTTAATTTTTGTCCAAAAATGTATAGCTTTAGTAAAAATAAAAACCAATATGAACAGTATGTTTAATTTAAAAAAAAACATTTTTCAAATGTTTTTACTTGTTTGATTTTTTTTGGATAAAAGATTCTTTTTATCAGTACAGAAAAGCTTGCCATAAAGACTACAAAAATACAAAAAAAAATGAGATATCTAATTTCAAAAATCAATCATTTGGTGATTTCAGTTATGTTGGTAGTTGAATCTGATCAAAACAAAAAAATGTTAGAAACACAAAGCCAACTAACACTATTAACAAATTTTTATAAGATGTAAGGAAGCACTAATTCAAAAATCAAAACAAAAAATTATATTGTTTCAAAGTCAATTTTTTGCTAACAGTAAAAATCAAATCTTTGACAGTTTGATTAGGTCAAAACAAAGAAACTGTTAGAAACTTGAACACAAAATAAAAAACAAAAAAACTTTTGTTTTTTGGTATTTCAACACTGCCTGCTCAAAAATTTATATACTTTTGAATTCATTGTCGACAGTAAGTTGAACAAAATCTAAATACGCACTTTTAGATCTAGAAGTAAATCCAAAGTCAAAATAGTGATTATGTTTTGAATTTAATAATTCTGCTCATTATTTTTCAATCCTCAAAACTATAGTCAAAATCAAAAATTTCTACTTAATGGTTTTGTTTGGTATAAAATATTCTTTTAATCAGTACAGAAAAGCTTGCCATAAAGACTACAAAAATACAAAAAAATTAGATATCTTATTTCAAAAATCAATTATTTGGATATTTCAGTTATGTTGGTGGTTGAATCTGATCAAAATAAAAAAATAGAAACACAAAGCCAACTAACGCTATTAAGAAATTTTTATAAGATGTAAGAAATCAGTAATTCAATACTCAAAACAAAAAAATATATTGTTTCAAAGTCAATTCTTTTCTAACAGTAAAAATCAAATCCTTGACAGTTTAATTAGGTCAAAACAAAGAAACTGTTAAAAACCTGAACACAAAATCAAAAACAAAAAAAAATGTTTTTTGGTTTTTTAACACTGCCTGCTCAAAAATTTTAATATTTTTGAATCTATTGTCGTTAGTAAGTTGGACAAAATCTAAATACGCACTCTTAGATCCAGAAGTAAATCCAAAGTCAAAATAGTAGTTATTCTTTAAAGTTAATGATTCTGCTCATTGTTTTTCAATCTAAAAAACTATAGTTAAAATTAAAAAATTGTAAACTATCTGGTTTTGCAATATACCTTTTATTTTGTCAAAAAAACTTATAATTTTAGTAAAACTTAGAAATTATAACCACATACTTAATCACCACACCAAAAAATTGTTTTCTATAGCAATTAATTGCCAAGTTAAAAAAAACACCAATTTGCTAAATACGCAATACTTAATTTTTGTCCAAAAATGTATAACTTGAGTAAAATTGAAAACCAAAATGAACAGTATGTTTAATTTAAAAAACAATATTTTTCAAATGTTTTTACTTGTTTGATTTTTTTTGGATAAAAGATTCTTTTTATCAGTACAGAAAAAAATGCGATAAAGACTATAAAAATACAAAAAAAATGAAATATCTAATTTCAAAAATCAATCATTTAAGGATTTCAGTTATGTTGGTAGTTGAATCTGATCAAAACAAAAAAATGTTAGAAACATAAAGCCAACTAACACTATTAACAAATTTTTATAAGATATAAGGAAGCACTAATTCAAAAATCAAAACAAAAAATTATATTGTTTCAAAGTCAATTTTTTGCTAACAGTAAAAATCAAATCTTTGACAGTTTGATTAGGTCAAAACAAAGAAACTGTTAGAAACCTGAACACAAAATAAAAAACAAAAAAACTTTTGTTTTTTGGTTTTTTAACACTGCCTGCTCAAAAATTTGAGTACTTTTGAATCTATTGTCGTTAGTAAGTTGGACAAAATCTAAATACGCACTCTTAGATCCAGAAGTAAATCCAAAGTCAAAAAAATGCTTATGTTTTAAATTTAATGATTCTACCCATTGTTTTTCAATCCTCAAAACTATAGTCACAATCAAAAATTCTAAATTATCTGGTTTTGCTATAAACCTTTTATATCGTCAAAAAAAAACTTATAATTCTAGTAAAACTTAGAAATTATAATCACATACTTAATCACTACACCCGAAAATTGTTTTGTATAGCAATTAATTGCCAAGTTAAAAAAACACCAATTTGCTAAATACGCAATACTTAATTTTTGTCCAAAAATGTATATCTTTAGTAAAATATAAAACCAATATGAACAGTATGTTTCCAAATGTTTTTACTTGTTTGATTTTTTTTTGGATAAAGGATTCTTTTTATCAGTACAGAAAAACTTGCGACAAAGACTACAAAAACACAAAAAAAAATTAATATCTGATTTCAAAAACCAATAATTTGGGGATTTCAGTTATGTTGGTAGTTGAATCTGATCAAAACAAAAAAATTTTAGAAACACAAAGCCAACTAACACTATTAACAAATTTTTATAAAATGTAAGGAAGTACTCATTTAAAACTCAAAACAAAAAATTATATTCACATGTAGTGTAAAAAATTATATTGTTTCCAAGTCAATTTTTTGCTAACAGCAAAAATCAAATCTATGACAGTTTTATTAAGTCAAAACAAAGAAACTGTTAGAAACCTGAACACAAAATAAAAAACAAAAAAACTTTTGTTTTTTGATTTTTTAACACTGCCTGCTCAAAAATTTGAATACTTTTGAATTCAATGTCGATAGTAAGATGGACAAAATCTAAATACGCACTCTTAGACCCAGAAGTAAATTGAAAGTCAAAAAAATGATTATGTTTTGAATTTAATGATTGTGCTAATTGTTTTTCAATCCTCAAAACTATAGTCAAAATCAAAAATTTCTACCTAATGGTTTTGTTTGGTATAAAAGATTCATTTTATCAGTACAGAAAAGCTTGCCATAAAGACTAGAAAAATTCAAAAAAAATTAGATATCTAATTTCAAAAATCAAACATTTGGGGATTTCAGTTATGTTGGTAGTTGAATCTGGCCAAAACAAAACAAAATTTAGAAACACACAGCCAACTAACTCTATTAACAAATTTTTATAAGATGTAAGAAAGCACTTATTTAAAACTCAAAACAAAAAAATAGATTGTTTCAAAGTCAATTTTTTGCTAACAGTAAAAATCAAACCTTTGACAGTTTGATTAGGTCAAAAGAAACAAACTGTCAGAAACCTAAACACAAAATAAAACACAAAAACACTTTTGTTTTTTGGTTTTTTAACACTGCCTGCTCAAAAACTTAGTACTTTAGAATTCACTGTCGTTAGTAAGTTGGACAAATTCTAAATACGCACTCTTGGATCCAGAACCAAAACCAAAGTCAAAAAAGTACTTATGTTTTAAATTTAATGATTCTGCTCGTTGTTTTTTAATCCTCAAAACTATAGTCAAAATCAAAATTTGTAAATTATAAGGCTTTGCTATAATCCTTTTATTTCGTCAAAAAAACAGATAACTTTAGTAAATCTTTGAAATTATAACCGCATACTTAATCACCATACCAAAAAATTATTTTCTATGGCGATTAATCAGCAACTTAAAAAAGCACCAATTTGCTAAATACGCAACACTTAATTTTTGTTGAAAAATGTATAACTTTAGTAAAATGAAAACCAGATGAACAGTATGTTTAATTTAAAAAAAAACATTTTTCAAATGTTTTTACTTGTTTGATTTTTTTTGGGATAAAAGATTATTTTTATCAATACAGAAAAGCTTGCCATAAAGACTACAAAAATACAAAAAAAATGAGATATCTAATTTCAAAAATTAAGTATTTGGTGATTTTAGTTATGTTCGTACTTGAATCTGATCAAAATAAAAAAATGTTAGAAACATAAAGCCAACTTACACTATTAACAAATTTTTATAAGATGTAAGGAAGCACAAATTCAAAAATAAAAAAAAATAATTATATTGTTTCCAAGTCAATTTTTTGTAAACAGTAAAAATCAAATCTATGACAGTTTGATTAGGTCAAAACGAAGAAACCGTTAGAAACCTGAACACAAAATAAAAAACAAAAAAACTTTTCTTTTTTGGTTTTTTACACTGCCTGCTCAAAAATTTGAGTACTTTTGAATCTATTGTCGTTAGTAGGTTGGACAAAATCTAAATACGCACTCTTAGATCCAGAAGTAAATCCAAAGTCAAAATAGTAGTTATCTTTTAAATTTAAAGATTCTGCTAGTAATTGTTGTTAATTCCTAACACACAGCCAACTAACACTATTAACAAATTTTTATAAGATGTAAGGATGCACTAATTCAAAACTTAAAACAAAAAATTATATTGTTTCAAAGTCAATTTTTTGCTAACAGTAAAAATAAATTCTTTGACAGTTTAATTAGGTCAAAACGAAGAAACTGTTAGAAACCTGAACACAAAATAAAAAACAAAAAAAAATTTTTATGGTTTTTAACATTGCCTGCTCAAAAATTGGAGTACTTTTGAATTTATTGTCGTTAGTAAGTTGGACAAAATCTTAATACGCAATCTTAGATCCAGCAATAAATCCAAAGTCAAAAAAGTACTTATGTTTTAAATTTAATGATTTTGCTCATTGTTTTCCAATTCTCAAAACTATAATCACAATCAAAAACTGTAAATTATCTGGTTTTGCTATAAACCTTAAATTTCGTCAAAAAAACTTATAATTCTAGTAAAACTTAGAAATTATAATCACATACTTAATCACCACACCAGAAAATTATTTTCTATAGCAATTAATTGACAAGTTAAAAAAATCACTAATTTGCTAAATACGCAATACTTAATTTTTGTCCAAAAATATATAACTCGAGTAAAATTAAAAACCAGTATGAACAGTATGTTTAATTAAAAAAAAACAGTTTTCAAATGTTTTTACTTGTTTGATTTTTTTTGCGATAAAAGATTCTTCTTATCAGTACAGAAAAACTTGCGATCAAGACTACAAAAATACAAAAAAAAATTAAATATCTAATTTCAAAAACCAATCATTTGTGAATTTCAGTTATGTTGGTAGTTGAATCTGATCAAAACAAAAAAATGTTAGAAACACAAAGCCAACTAACACTATTAACAAATTTTTATAAGATGTAAGAAAGCACTAATTCAAAACTCAAAACAAAAAATTATATTCACATGTACTGTAAAAAACTATATTGTTTCCAAGTCAATTTTTTGCTAACAATAAAAATCCAATCTTTTACAGTTTGATTAGATCAAAACGAAGAAACTGTTAGAAACCTGAACACGAAATAAAAAACAAAAAATTTTTGTTTTCTGTTTTTTTAACACTGCCTGCTCAAAAAATTGAGAACTTTTGAATCTATTGTCGTTAGTAAGTTGGACAAAATCTAAATACGCACTCTTAGATCCAGAAGTAAATCCAAAGTCAAAAAAGTACTTATGTTTTAAATTTAATGATTCTGCTCATTGTTTTTCAATCCTCAAAACTATAGTCACAATCAAAAACTGTAAATTATCTGGTTTTGCTATAAACCTTTTATTTCGTCAAAAAAAACGGCAATTTTATAAAAACTGAGAAATTATAACAGCATACCTAATCACCACAAAAATTGTTTTCTATAGCAATTAATTAGCAACTTAAAAAAACACCAATTTGCTAAATACGTGAGTAAACATGAAAACCCATATGAACAGTATGTTTAATTTAAAAAAAAACATTTTTCAAATGTTTTTACTTGTTTGATTTTTTTTTGGATAAAAGATTCTTTTTATCAGTACAGAAAAGCTTGCCATAAAGACTACAAAAATACAAAAAAAATTAGATATCTAACTTCAAAAACGAATCATTTGGAGATATTAGTTATGTTGGTAGTTGAATCTGATCAAAACAAAAAAATGTTAGAAACACAAAGCCAACTAACACTATCAACAAATTTTTATAAGAAGTAAGGAAGCACCAATTCAAAACTCAAAACAAAAAATTATATTTAGTCTCAAAGCTAATCTTTTGATAACAGTAATAATCAAATCTTTGACAGTTTGATTAGGTCAAAACATAGAAACTGTTAGAAACCTGAACACAAAATAAAAAATTTATAAAAAATGTTTTTTGGTTTTAAACACTGCCTGCTCAAAAATTTGAGTACTTTTGAATTCATTGTAGTTAGTAAGTTGGACAAAATCTAAATACGCACTCTTAGATCTAGAAGTAAATCCAAAGTCAAAAATTTCAGTCCTCAAAACTATAGTCAAAATCAAAAGTTTTAAATTATCTGGTTTTACTATAAACTTTTTATTTTGTCAAAAAAACTTATAATTTTAGTAAAACTTAGAAATTATAACCGCATACTTAATCACCACACCAAAAAATTGTTTTCTATAGCAATTAATTGCCAAGTTATTAACAAGTTTTTATAAGATGTAAGGGAACACTAATTCAAAACTCAAAAGAAAAAATTATATTGTTTTAAAGTCAATTTTTTGCTAACAGTAAAAATCAAATCTTTGACAGTTTGATTAGGTCAAAACATAGAAACTGTTAGAAACCTGAACACAAAATAAAAAACATAAAACATTTTGTTTTTTTGGTTTTTAACATTGCCTGCTCAAAAATTGGAGTACTTTTGAATTTATTGTCGTTAGTAAGTTGGACAAAATCTTAATACGTAATCTTAGATCTAGCAATAAATCCAAAGTCAAAAAAGTACTTATGCTTTTAATGATTCTTCTCATTGTTTTTCAATCCTTAAAACTATAGTCAAAATCAAAATTGTAAATTATTTGGTTTTGCTATTTCGTCAAAGAAACTTCTAATTTTAGTAAAACTTAGAAATTGTAACCGCATACTTAATCACCACACCAAAAAATTGTTTTCTATAGCAATTAATTGCGAAGTTAAAAAAACACCAATTTGCTAAATACGCAATACTTAACTTTTGTCCAAAAATGTATAACTTAAGTAAAATTGAAAACCAATATGAATGTTTAATTTAACAAAAACATTCTTCAAATGTTTTTACTTGTTTAATATTGTTGGGATAAAAAACCTTTTTAGCAGTACAGACAAGCTTGCCATGATGACTACAAAAAAAAATTAATATCTAATTTAAAAAATCAATCATTTGGTGATTTTAGTTATGTTCGTAGTTGAATCTGATCAAAACAAAAAAATGTTAGGAACACAAAGCCAACTAACACTATTAACAAATTTTTATAAAATGTATGGTAGCACTAATTTAGAATTCAAAACAAAAAATTATACCTATTGTCTCAAAGTCAATCTTTTGCGAACAGTAAAAATCAAATCTTTGACAGTTTGATTAAGTCAAAACAAAGAAACTGTTAGAAACCTAAACACATAATAAAAAACAAAAAAAATTAGTTTTTAACATCGCCGGCTCAAAAATTAGAGTACTTTTGAATTCATTGTCGTTAGTAAGTTGGACAAAATCTTAATAAGCAATCTTAGATCCAGCAGTAAATCCAAGGTCAAAAAAGTACTTATGTTTAAATTTAATGATTCTGCTCATTGTTTTTCAATCCACAAAACTATAGTCAAAATTAAAAAAACTGTAAGTTATCTGGTTTTGCTATAGACCTTTTAGTTCGTCAAAGAAACCTATAATTTTAGTAAAATTTAGAAATTATAACCACATACTTAATCACCACACCAAAAATTGTTTTCTATAAGAATTAATTGCCAAGTTAAAAAAAAACACCATTTTGCTAAATACGCAATACTGTATTGTTTTGCTATAAACCTTTTATTTCGTCAAAAAAAAAACTGCAATTTTATAAAAACTGAGAAATTATAACAGCATACCTAATCACCACACCAAAAATTGTTTTCTATAGCAATTAATTAGCAACTTAAAAAAAAACACCAATTTGCTAAATACGTGAGTAAACATGAAAACCCATATGAACAGTATGTTTAATTTAAAAAAAACATTTTTCAAATGTTTTTACTTGTTTGATTTTTTTTTTTGGATAAAAGATTCTTTTTATCAGTACAGAAAAGCTTGCTATAAAGAATACAAAAATACAAAAAAAATTAGATATCTAACTTCAAAAACGAATCATTTGGAGATATTAGTTATGTTGGTAGTTGAATCTGATCAAAACAAAAAAATGTTAGAAACACAAAACCAACTAACACTATTAACAATTTTTATAAGATGCAAGAAAGCACCAATTCAAAACAAAATTGTATTGTCTCAAAGTCAATCTTTTGCTAACAGTAAAAATCAAATCTTTGACAGTTTGATTAGGTCAATACAAAGAAACTGTTAGAAACCTGAACACAAAATCAAAAACAAAAAACTTTAATATTATGTTTTTTTAACACTGCCTGCTCAAAAATTTGAGTACTTTTGAATCTATTGTCGTTAGTAAGTTGGACAAAATCTAAATACGCACTTTCAAAACCAGAAGTAAATCCGAAGTCAAAAATATGCTTGTTCTGAATTTAATGATTCTGCCCATTGTTTTTCAATCCTCAAAACTATAGTCAAAATCAAAAAGTGTAAAATATCTAGTTTTGCTATACACCCGTTATTTCATCAAAAAAATGTAGTTTTAGTAAAACTTAATAATTATAACCGCATACTTAATCGCCATTGCAAAAAAATTAAAAGATTAAAAAACTACAGCTTATGTGCTTACTTTTTTTACATTATTTCTTTTAGGGTGTGCAAAAAACGCTATAGTAAAAAGGTTATTGGTTATAGCAATATTATAGTATAGATTCTACAAACAGATACAAAAAAGTCATCATTCAACACATATCTAATCTCAAAAACCAAATCCTTGGCAGTTTGATTTAGTCAAAACTAAAGAAAAACTGTTAAAAACCTGAACACAAAGTAATAAAAAATTTTTTTTCTTATTGTAGTAGAGGCTAATCCAAAAAAAAACAAAGTAAATAATGTTCGAATACAACTAGTACCCAAAACTTATGTTCCAAAAAATTTTTAGTAGGTCAATCAAAATCGAAAAATCTATAAAAAACCAAACGTCTAATCATCGGTAGAATAATTACGTATGTATACTAGGCGGCCATAAATTATACGTTACAAAAGCATGCATTACGTGCAAAGGTGGTTATTAGGGAAAAAATCTAAATATTTGAACGCACCTAACACAAAAACCAAAAAATAAAACGATGTACTTACAAAAGTGCACGCTGATACCTTTAACAATCAAAATCAACATACTAATCACTTAGTCTAAAAATAACAAAACGCGCACGCCGCAGAAGCCATTTTCTAAAATTAATTACAAGTAAACAATTTCCTGCTTCTTGACTCCATAAAAAATTACGTCGTTTTTGTGGCACGACTTCCGCTACAAACTTTTTCAATCAAAAAAAAAAAGCTTCGTTAGATTTTTCGATGCGTTCAACGCGCTCTCGGTTTTTGCAGTAAATGTTTAGAACCACGAATTTTCCGACGGGGAAAATATCAAAAGTGTTTTCCCAGATGAATTTTAGAGCCAGAGTGGGTTTCTATTTTGAGAATTGTTTTCGAATGAGATTACGAAATGTTTATATTCGGTAATGAGTTTTTGTCTAATCTTATCTATTCGCATGTACCGAGTGATTGTAAATGATTGGGTCGCATAGTACAAAACAATTAACGTTGAAAATAATATATTTACCAGTCTTATAACAAACTTAAAGAGTTAAGCGCATTAACATGTTTAAAAGCTTAAGAGGATTCGTGTTGGAGGAGTCGTCGTCGACGTCGGAAACTTCAAGGTCTTCTTCGTTGACGAATAATTCGTCGATGACGTGCACGATGCCGTCATTACAAAGATAATTTGGTCTATAAACTGGTATGATTTTGTTTCTCCAATAGATTGTGTATTGTCCGTCTAGCTCCGCGACTCCGACCCGAAGGATACCACCTAACGTTCGTAAATTAATGTCGGCTGTATCCGAAGCGTTCGTTTTTAATCGTATGTCTTCCATCGTGAACGACACGTGCGATTTTACGGCATGTCGGTTAAGAATCGATCGTCCGTATTTGAACACGAAATTGTCGAAATAAGTTCGATTCAGTTCAAGGAACGATTGGAGATTTCTCCAAGCTTTGTCCCGTGGAATAAAATACGTATATTTATAATTCGCGTCCTCAAAGATTTTATTAAATTTAGTCGCTTCGCCTAAACTGTACGAATAATTCAAAAAGGGATCTGTAGTTATTTTATCGACTACGTTTAAATAAGGAAAAAGTGTCAGCTTGCGATCGAACACCACCAGAGGGCGCTTGATCAGATGCACAACCCCGTTTTTAACCGGTATGTTGGGTTTGATAATTTCGGTGATTATTTCGCCGGTAGGGTGGTTTGAATCGCCTAGCAGGGTGTGACTTTTCACGAAGATTTTTCCTTCGTTGCCTGAGAACAGCACCACTACGTAGAGGTAGTCAGCATCGGCTAGCGTTTCAAAAGGTAGATCTTTTGGAGACGGTCTTGTAAAGAATACTCGGTTTGGTATCACATGTGCTGTTATTACGTTGGCGTCAAACATTTGCTGGCGATAATCGGTAAAACCTTCGTCCACTGGGATGAAAAAAGTTGAGCTACCAACTTCTTTAAAAAGATGGTCTTGGCGATTACTCAGTACTTTTCTGGTAAAGAAAGAATCAAAACAAAACCTATTAGGTTCGTTTTTTATCGTACTTACTTATAAAAAACATCGACTTTGTGATTGCCCAAATCCCATAGTTTCGTTCGTGCTAGCAAATCAAACGCTGTGGGATTTTCAATCCCCATGGCAAAACGTCTAACTACTGGGTCCAAAACTTCATCAATTACGTGTAAAACTTGCGGTTTTTTAGGCACATTGTTAATCTCCGACACATAATCTGATAGTTCTGGTACAACGCGAGCGTTATTCACATAAATTTCATCCTCTAGCTTAGTTATCCAAACTGGAGGATTCTCATCCAAAACCGTGCTTAAGAAACCACTTTCTAAGTCTTTAGTTTGCTTGGCGTACCACACCATGTGGTAGTTCACTAAGTCGTTAAGTAATCCACCTGAGTACCACTCGAACGCCTCATTGGTTGGTACAAAAACGGTGATTTCCCCATACTGCAAGTTTAACTTAGCTGGGCGATTGGCCTCCAATAGCGCCAAAAACTGGGTCAATTTCGACGTCTGCCGTATTTTCTGGTAAATGGTCGGTTTCCAGTGTTTGGCCGCGGTCGTAACTATCAACAAGCACAGAAATAACTTTTCCATCAGCATAATTTCATCGAATACAAGCACGTGTCGACAAAACAAATCGGCGTCTATTTTTGGCGCATTAAATCCATTATCATTGTTGCGTATATAATAACGAAATGTTGTTGTTTATTTTAACGCTAAACAACTACTAAATGGAATTATGTTTTTACACCAAAAAATTGGGGACAAATTCATTAAAAAAAGTCGAGTTAAATTTAAATGTGACTACAATTACTATCGGTAACTCGACTAATGAAGCTAATGTGGAATGTGTTGGGTGCTTTGCACTCCGTTTTTCCGTAATGTCGCTGTTTCATCATCTCTATTATCACACAGCGGCGTATCGTTGTTTATTTCACTAATTAATCGTTGGTGTTACAGTTCGGATATTACAAAATCAAGCAAACGCTGAAAAAAAAACAAAGGACTAACTCCATAGCTACCTATTTACAACAACAAAATTGTCTAAAAATTATAAAAGTTTCAAACCTTTATATCAATGAAATTCTTGCTGTATATAATAAAGAAAAAAGGGGAAAACAATTAAAAACAATTGAGAAACTGTATTCACTTTTTCTTCAAAATACCAACAATAAAAAATTAGCATTTTTAACAATTGAGAAAATTTATTTAGTTTAACAAAAACTAAAAATATAAATAAGATTATCAAGTAGTTTTTAAAAACAAAAAACAAAAACAAAATTTCAACCAATTAAAAAACTTGCAGTACCAGAAACTTAAAACGGAAAATCAAGAAACGGTTTAAGTGCACTATAAAATGTACCAAAATAATTTTCTTGAAAAAAAAACTCAAACTAACCTTGAAAACATTTCGATCTGCTACAAATCAATCAATCATTCGAAATTACACACTCGTAATCTATAATTGCGTATAAATCACGCGTACAACAAGTGATTGTATTGAATATTTTTGAGTGAGCTTATGCGCGCATGCAATTTGAATATTTTTTTTTTTTTGAGCTGAAACTGCAAAAATGCGGGAGCAAATACACTAATGCAAAAAAAATCGAAACTCTTAAGATCGGAAAGCTTCTTTTCCATAACATTAAGAAAAACGTACTTTTTTTCTGCATAAACTAAATCGATAGATAATAGCTTGTATTGATTATTTATGGAAAAACTATAAGCTTTGGTAAATACAGCAATTTATAACTGTAAAATTACTAGTTTGAGCGCTATGGTTGTGTACAATCAAAACATACAAAAATCAATTTTTTCTAAAGAAAAGAAACGTTTAGGGAAACGGATTCGGACCAACGCTGCCTTCGATAATACTCAGCCACGAATTTTCAATTTCTGTTGTTTGACAGAGATCGATCAGGTTGTATTTGGCTCGGCCTAAATACATTTTGGCACTAACGCATCAATGCTTAAAAAATCAAGTTGATTAATTGTTTATGACTTAAAATCCTCGAAAACTGTGATTAGGCGTTAATAATAGATAATTTCAGCTATAGCAGCGAAAATATTGACATACGTTTGTCCTCGAATTTTTTTTTAATATATCGGTGGAAGGCACGATAGACAGCTTGGCATTTTGTTCAAACACATTAGTTACATTTATAAATAAATTGAACTCGTAGAAGGGAGCGCGCGTAAAATTTTCAGTAAATGTTCTATTTATGTTCGTCAAAGTCTTTGGTCAAACAATGTATAATTATGCACGAATACAAAACCGACTTATGTTATTCAAATTAGAGCATCAGTTAGAATTAGGTTAAGGCTCCACTCTGCTGAAACATATTAATCTAAAAAAAGCAATAATAACTTTAAAAAAATGTAAGTTTGTCCTCAAAAAAAGATTCAATGTGTAAAAAACACTAATTTTGACAAAAATATATAAAAAACAAAGCCTTTTTTGTTTTTCTTAAAACAAATAACACAAAATTAAACAAGTTTTAAGTTATGCAACCAGAAATATGTTTGGCAAGAAAACCCGATTGAATTTTAGTAATAATAAATACTGTAACGATTATTACAAAACTAATTTATTTATTTATACTAAAAATATGTACACGTTTATAACTAACCGAACTAATTAAATCTAAGGATATTTAATAAAAACACTTACACTAATTTATATATAGAACGCCTATGATTTATTTGCATCGCATTTATACATTTTGGCGAAACGTTCGCGAATGTTCCACATCCTTCGGTGAACGCTCTGGAAAATGGATAACAACTTCGCGAAAGCTCTTGAACTTGAGAATAATTTCTCGAACGTTTCAATACTATAATTTAGTTTAATTTACACTAATTTTCAAAAATTTTTCAAATATTATTTCAAATAAGTTGTCTATAGCCTACGCAAAATCTCGTAGATCCATTTTACTTTAACTTCTTTATCCATATTCGTAATTATTTGTTCGGCTTCTTCAAGAAAGTCGTCGTGGATGCTGCCGTATCGGCCGAGCGTTTCCAGTATTACTTTGGCGCCACGTTAGTTTTTTTTTGGAACCACTCTCCAGCGCAAACACATCTTGATACTGCTGAATCAACGCCTTAACCAAGCCTTAACTTTAGCTAGCTGGTCTTAGCTGATGTTTAGTACTTGAAAATAAGAATGTGTAATAGATGTTGTGGGCACATCTTCGGCGACGTAGCTTTACTACAATTTGCGCATCTTTCTTACATTGAGGATCTTGTGCTAACCAGTAATCCCTTTTCTATCAATTCGCTTTCTATTAGTTCAATAGCGCGAATGTAGATTTCCCGGAGATTTCTATCCAAGCGTGCCATCAGCACAATTTCAGTCCTTTTAGGTACGTCTTCACTCCTTCATCGTCAATCTTAGGAGATCGATCTCTCTCCGTCACCGTTCAAGCTCGTACTGTTACTAGTGATGTCTGCTCATTATTCAACATGTCAAGACGAATAATGGTTTTCGTCGTTCCCGTGTCAACCAGTAACTGAACACTTTGTTCATTAATCTTGCCATATAGATAAATAACATGCTATTACTCCATAGGCGTTGCCATTTGAATAATAATCTCCATTACATCATGAGATAAAATTAACTTTTGTTTCTTTGGTCAACTCGTCCTAAACTTTCAAGCACTCTTCTTGTCTTATTCTTAGGTTTAGTCCGGTGTCGTTGTACGTGATTTATTTCACTGCAGTTCAAAGTAGTCAGTCCTCTTTCCCGAAGCATTCCTCGATGCTTTCTAGTGTCTACGTGGATACTTGTGCAGCACAGCGGAGTTTATGACCGTTTTGATAAAATACCTGTTTTGGTCCTTCAAGGCATGCATTAAAGCGTCACCCAACGTCTTAGATCGAGCTAACCGTAGAGACTGCTGCGTTTTGCTGTCTCAGAGGCCATCTACGAAGGTTTGAACAACCAATTGCTCCAAGAATGTATTTTGTGCTGTAAATGTGATGTGATGTCAGCCTTAAACTACTGAAAACTTTCCGCATCGTAATTTCCTAAAAGGTAGCCAAAAAGAATCTCTAAGCGCTTTTCGACGTAAGACAGCCATTAAAGACGCTTTATATGTTTTCAATTTTCTGAAAATTCACAAAAAATTTGTCTTCCATTTTCTGAGAATTGTCATCCATTTTTTCCCCAAATATTTGCAAAACCGTTGTTATAACACAATGTTAGTACCTTTTATTTCTAAATCACGTTCTTCTAGTTCTCTTTTTACATCAAAATTTTTCTTTGTTCATTTATTGTTTTTATTTGAAATTTTAGCACTAAATTTTAAAAACGACGGATTTTTTATTATTAAATTAAATACACAGATTTAAGCACTTGGAACACTTTGATACACAAACAAAAGCAAATCGCAAACTAATCAGTTGTTTATTTAAAGAGTATTTAATTACTGAGCGTAAGATCACCGACACCTGATACCAATGTAACGAATTTCAAAATTAATTTGTTTTTAAACTAAATATTTAGACGATTTTAGATATAATTGATAAATTTAACTAACTTTTAATTAAACTAACTAATAAAATATAACGATATTTAAGAAAACAACTTACAAGTAACTTGTGTATGACTATCACTCGATATTTATAAACACTATCGCACTTTTATTTATCTTAGCACACGCGTTAAACACTTTATTTAGACCGACACAGTGTTGACACTTTTGACTAGATTCGATTGGACTGACCTTCAAATCCCTTCGGATACCATTTATGTTTTTACTTTATCTGATCTAGAACATTCCATCTTTTTATCACAATCTTCTAGAAGATTCCAAATTCTTCGGGAACGCTTCAATATGTAAATCAAAATGCTCATTTGCCAAATCTTTAAGATCTACATAAACAATAAAATCTCAGTAAGTAAAAAATATGTTTGTTCAAGTAAGCTGAAACAAATAGTTTTCAAAATATGTTTAAAAAACACTGCTACCAAATGCATTGTCAAATATTTCTATAAAAAGAATCTGTAAAAAAACATTTTTTAAATTACAATATTTGCACGTTTCATTTTGTTAAAAACCAAAAGACAGAAACAGAAAACTCCTGTGTCACTATAAAAAAAAGTTTGTATAAATAAACACAATAATCATATTTGTCTAAGCAGGCCAAGTAACTAAGCCTCAAAAAAATACCAAAAAAACACAACCAACCAACTACATGCGTTGACAAAACATCTATAAACCAAAATTTCTAAAACACGACGTTTTCAGAGTTTCATTTTTGTATAAATCAAAAGACTCACTTTCCAAATGTTTGTGTTCAACATAAAAAAAAGTTTCAGTAGGGAAAAATATATTTTTGTCTAAATAAACTGAACAACATAATTAAAAAAAAACGCTGTTGCCAAACAAATTTTGAAAATTTCTATTAACTAAAACCTGTAAAAAAACTACGTTTATTAGATAATGATAATTAAAAGTTTCATTTTCATAGAAACCAAAAGACTTAATTGCCAAATTTTTGTGATTCTATAGACAAAAACAAAATTTGAATAAGTAAAACGGTCAAAAAAACATTGTTGCCAAATGTTTCATAAGCTTAAATCTATAAACGTACTAAGCATCAAAACTAAACAAATGCGTTCATCTGTAAAAAACACGTTTTTTAGATAATTAGAAGCTTCATTTTCATAGAAACCAAAAGACTCGATTGCCAAATTTTTGTGTTTCTACATAAAAAATTAACTTTAAGTGACTGAAACAAGAATTATATTTGTCTGAGTAAGCCGAACAAAATACTTACGAAAAGAAACACACACTGTTGCCAATTAAATTTTCAAATGTTTCTTTAGATTAAATTATTTGAACCTTTCATTTTCATAAAAACTAAAAAACAGAAATTTTTCTGTTCTTTATAAAAATAACGTTTAAATAGGTAAACACAATAAGTATATATGTCCAAATAAGATGAATATTATAATTTCCAAAAAACGTTTTATAACCTGAAATCTATAAACAGACTGAGTACCAAAGTTTCAAAAAAGTGTAAGAGAAAACACTAACCAAATTTCATCATCTGAAAAAAATACGTTTTTTAGATGATGATAATTAAAAGTTTCATTTTCATAGAAACCAAAAGACTCGATTGTCTAATTTTTGTGTTTCTATATAAAATACAAAAGTAAAACAATAAATATAATTTTAAAAAGAAACACTGTTGCCAAACAAATTTTCAAAAATTCTATAATTTTTTTTTAGATGGTATTATTTAAACGTTTCATTTTCATAGAAACGTGCATAAAGACAATATATATGTCTAAATAAGCTCAATATTATAGTTTCAAAGAAAAATGTCAAAAAAACTGCTGCAGATAATTTTTAAATCAAAAAAGGTTTTTTTATTTCAGTATTTTTATATTTGTCAAAGTTCATATTCATGTTTAAAAAAAATATCGAAGTCTCTTAAACTAAAATTTTGAGACTTTTGCAAACAAAACACCCATAGTTCAAAAATATCCAATCAAAAACAAAAAATACTTACATCAGACGGTTTCAAAGCTTGAAAAAGGTAACAATAAAGAAGTTGCTCTCCATCATCACGCAGCAAGTACAAGAACGTGCATGGATCGATATCAGCTTGTGAAAATCGCGACATGTTTTGGACGCTATGCGTAAACTGCAGCTCAAAATCGGAGTCGTACGCCTGCAAGACCCCATCCTCAACACCCAAACTGACCTGCAACAAGAGTAAAAAAATACCAATTACCTTGCGCTTAAAATTTTTTTTGTCACGCGATTTTCTAATTGCTACGCGCGCTGAAGGGTTGGAAATAGATATTTTTTATAAGTTGGCTACAAGAAAATCGTTTCGCAAATGTTTGCTAATTAAACAAGCATGGCCTACTTTATATTAAAGTAAATTGACGTAGTGTATTGATTTTTTTCACGGTTTCAGCTAACTACTTTCATTTCTTTATGTTGTTGGTACAGAGCTGTCAACTATGTACGTGGAAACTATTTCATGATAGTTATTGTCACAGCCCACTACGATTTTGATAAAAAACTGGTATTACTAAGGATGTAATTTAAAAATCCTAGCACTTATTGAGTAAAGGATTGATTTTGTTCGCAGCGTGTAATTAGCTTCACGCATTGCGGAAATTAAACTGTGACGTATTGATGCAATACTAATTATTTTATACAGAGTCTTTAAATAAAAGCTGCTTTCAGATAGTCCTATTTTGACTTACGCAACAGCTGTAGTTAAACTGATCTAAAAATTTTAGAATGCCAAATTATAATTGCAATTTTTTATGCAT
The DNA here is from genome assembly GCA_035610365.1 of Aquatica leii. NCBI lineage: Eukaryota > Metazoa > Arthropoda > Insecta > Coleoptera > Lampyridae > Aquatica > Aquatica leii. The sequence goes on along the minus strand of CM069435.1, from coordinate 96,344,459 downwards.
TTGTTTATCTTATGCTTGCTAGATTTATTGCTTATACAAATGTAGATGTTGTTTTGACTAGCGCAACAGCTGTTATTTAATCAGTTTCTGATTTTCAAAATTACAGTTTGATTCTTTTTTAAAATAAATTCTAATTTCAAAATTGTTATACGTTTTTCTGTCTTACGTGCAGCTAGATTTATTACTTTTATAAATATATATGTTGCTCTGACTAGCGCAACAGCATCCGTCTTTGATTTTCAAAATGAATGGCTCAATCTTTTTAAAAACTAATTCTAATTACAAAGTCTTTATGCGTTTTTCTGTCTAACGTGCAGCTAGATTTATTGTTTTTATAAATATATGTATGTTCTGACTAACGCAACAGCTGTTGTTTAATCATTCTTCGATTTTCAAAATAAGTATTTAGGTTCTTTTTAAAAATATATTCTAATTTCAAGGTTTTGGTTCATTTTTCTGTCTTACGTACAGCTAGATTTATGCAGTTCTATCTAGCACAACAACTGTTGTTTAATCATTCTTCGATTTTTAAAATAAATATATTTTTTTGAATTTTGTTATTTATGTTATTACATTACCTTGACATTTGTATTATAATTTTGAATTACAATTTTCTTTAGGATTTAGGCCAATTTTTTTTTAAATAAATTTAATAACAAGTAATAAACTCTAATTTCAAGGTTTTTATACGTTTTTCTGCCTTGCATGCAGCTGGATTTATTGTTTTTATAAATATATGTGTTGTTCTAACTAGAGCAACAGCTAATGTTTAATCACTCTTTGATTTTCAAAATATCAGTTTATTCTTTTGAAAAACAAATTCTAATTTCAAGGTTTTTATACGTTTTTCTGCCTTGCGTGCAGCTAGATTTATTGTTTCTTATAAATATATGTGTTGTTCTAACTAAAGCAACAGCTAATGTTTAATCACTCTTTGATTTCCAAAATATCAGTTTTATTCTTTTTAAAAACAAATTCTAATTTTAAGGTTTTTATACATTTTTCTGCCTTGCGTGCAGCTAGATTTACTGTTTTTATAAATATATGTGTTGTTCTAACTAGAGCAACAACTGCTGTTTAATCATTTTTTGATTTCCAAAATATCAGTTTTATTCTTTTTAAAAACAAATTTTAATTTCAAGATTTTTATACGTTTTTCTGCCTTGCGTGCAGCTAGATTTATTGTTTTTTATAAATATATGTGTTGTTCTAACTAAGCAGCAGCTAATGTTTAATCATTCTTCGATTTTCATAATAACTATTTTGGTTCTACCTTAAAATAAATTTTAATTTCAAGGTTTTGGTTCGTTTTTCTGTCTTACGTACAGCTAGATTTATGCAGTTCTATCTAGCACAACAACTGTTGTTTAATCACTCTTCGATTTTTAAAATAAATATATTTTTTTGAATTTTGTTATTTATGTTATTACGACAGCCTTGACATTTGTATTATAATTTTGAATTAAAATTCTTCAGGATTTAGGCCAATTTTTTTAAAAATAAATTTAATAACAGTTAATAAACTCTAATTTTAAGGTTTTTATACGTTTTTCTGCCTTGCGTGCAGCTAGATTGGTTGCTGTTATAAATATATGTACTGTTCTAACTAAAGCAACAGCTGTTGTTTAATCATTCTTTGATTTCCAAAATATCAGTTTTATTCTTTTTAAAAACAAATTCTAGTTTCAAGGTTTTTATACATTTTTCTGCTTTGCGTGCAGCTAGATTTATTGCTGTTTTAAATATATGTACTGTTCTAACTAAAGCAACAGCTGTTGTTTAATCATTCTTTGATCTCCAAAATATCAGTTTTATTCTTTTTAAAAACAAATTCTAATTTTAAGGTTTTTATACATTTTTCTGCCTTACGTGCAGCTAGATTTATTGTTTTTATAAATATATGTGTTGTTCTAACTAGAGCAACAGCTGTTGTTTAATTATTTTTTGATTTCCAAAATATCAGTTTTATTCTTTTTAAAAACAGATTCTAATTTCAAGGTTTTTATAAATTTTTCTGTCTTGCGTGCAGCTAGATTTATTGCTGTTATACATATATGTACTGTTCTAATTAAAGCAACAGCTATTGTTCAATCATTCTTTGATTTCCAAAATATCAGTTTTGTTCTTTTTAAAAACAAATTCTAGTTTCAAGGTTTTTATACGTTTTTCTGCCTTGCGTGCAGCTAGATTTATTGTTTTTATAAATATATGTGTTGTTCTAACTAGAGCAACAGCTGTTGTTCAATCATTCTTTAATAAAATAACAGTTTTATTCTTTCTAAAAATAAATTTTAAAGTTTTTATTCTTTGCTGTCTTATGTGCAGCTAGATTTGCTGTTGCTCAATCATTAAATACTTCATACATTTTACAAAACTCAACCTAGGTTTTTTGGTTCTCGGTATAAATAAAACTCGATTTTAAATACTTTTTCGTTAAATTAGCAAATAAACAATTTCAATGAAAAAACAAGCGATTAAAGTTGTTCCATTTATACATGGCACACTTTGTTATTACGGCCGATACCCTCGTTTCGTTGTATAAGTACAAAAGGGACCAAAATAACTTTCTCAAAAAGGTTTTTAATTAAATTCAAAAGCGTTTTGTATGAATTAAATGTAAAATAGGTTTTCCACTGTTTAAAGAACTTTTGCGAAAACGAATGAATCGATTGGTCTTCTTTGTAATTCTACAAAATCGTTTTAAAACGTGTGGTTTTTGTATTTAAACGACACGTACATTACATGTAGGTTATAAAAGCTTTTTTTCTCGCAGTTATTACTAAGCTTATTTACATTTTGATAAACGGTTTAAATACGGTTTTCAAATTTGATGTGTGACAATAAAAAAATTTTTATGAAGACAAATGTTTGATGTGCCTTTGTTATGATAGAATGGGGGTAGTTAGCGGCTATTATCCTGCGCATCTATTCATATTAGCTTTTAATAACGTAGTTAAATGCTGGAATATTATATGAGAGGTTTTAGTGCCTCATTAGAGCTTCGATTGAGTTCGAGGTAAGAATGAAGAAGTATTCTGTGCGAGAAAGTTGAGGTTTTTTTTACGAAATGAAGAGTATGATTTCGGTGATTTGTTCAAATGGCTCGTGCACCAACGAGAAAAACACTTTAGAAGAACACAATAAAGTTGCTTCAGAAAGTACAGGTATCAATGTTGTGATTCATTTTTCTTTATCGATTATTTTAACGAAATTATTTCCAAAAAATGTTAAACATTTTAAAAATCAATTTATTTGTTTAAACTTCTAAACAAATTTTAGGCTGTTTTTGTAAAATATTTTAGCAGTTAACGTTGATTCATTTTCTTTGAATAAATTTAACAATTTCCACTTTCTTTTAAAACAAACTTAAAATTTTGTTCGAACGAAAAGTAAGTGCAAAATTGTGTTTTTTAATTTCAACTTTGTAAAAACACAGTGTCAGCAGTAGTCTAAACGTAAGTTTTTTTGAAAAACTATAATCCGATTTTTCAACAGAGAACGCTTAAACTAAGTAAATTAAGTTAATTTTAAAAGAGCCTTTATTGCTATATTTTGTTAACAAAATTTAAAGAAATACTTTGTGCAAATCACTTAAAAAAATCAACCATTGAAACAACAAAATTATAACAAAAACTTAATTTTAAAAAAATCGAGGCGAGCTAAAATTGGTTCACTCAATTTTGTTAGCAAAATTTAAAGTGTACCTCCGTTATTTACTTAAAGAGATCAACCAATTTCAAAATAATTTATAAACAAATTATAACAAAAAATTGATTTTATAAAAATCGTAGTAAACTAGAATTGATTCACTCAATTTTTTTCACAAAATTTAAAAATAATTAATTTAAACAAATGTTTTATGCAATTTTCAAGACAGTGTAAATCAATCTTTAAAAAGTTTTGTACAATATTTTTAAAAACAAAATGAATAAAAAAATTATATTAAAAACCTAACTTTAAAAAATCCTGGTAAGTTAAGATTGATTCACCATTACAAAATTTTTGTACAAATATTTTCAAAAACAAAGTTAATAAACAAATTTTAAAAAAACTTAATGAAAAAAAATCGATTCACTCTTTTTTGTTAACAAAATGTAAAAAAAATAGTTTACGGAAATACTTTGTGCAAATTTCAAAACTGTGTAAACCAATTAAAAAAATCATCTTTAAAAATTTTTTCTATAAACAGATCGTTTTTTTAATAAAAAAGTTATAATAAAACCTAATTTATAAAAAAATTTAGTGAATTAAGATTGGTACACCCTATTGTGTTTACAAAATTTAAAAATGATTTTTAAAAAAAATTACATGTTCAAAAACAGAATTAATAAAGAAATTGTAGTAAAAACCTAATTTAAAAATCATAGCAAGCTAGGATTGATTCATTTTGTTTTGTTAACAAATTTTAAAGAAAATTAGTTTAATGAATGCGAGATTCAAAAATGTTTAAACCACTAAATAAAAGTGCGACTTTAAAAAAACTTTTTACAAACATTTTGTTTTTTTAAATAAACAAATTATTGTGCAAACATTTTCAAAACCAAAATTAATAAAGAAATTGGATTGAATCACTCTATTTTGTTAACAAAATTTTAAGAAAATTAGTTTAATGAAATACTTTGTTCAAATTTCAAAACTGTGTAAACCACCTTAAAAAAACGTCGTTTCACATTTTTTTTGCATTTAAATTTTTATAAAAAAAGTTATAATAAAAGTTAAATTTTAAAAAAAAATAGTAGGTTTACAATTAATTCACTTTATTTTCTTAACCAAATTTGAAGAAAATTATTTTAACACATGAATTCGTGCAAATTTAAAAAAAAGTGTACTTCAGTTATTTACTTAAAGAGATCAACCAATTTCAAAATAATTGATAAACAAATTATAACAAAAAATTGATGTTATAAAAATCATAGCAAGCTAGACTTAAATCGCTGTATTTTGTTCACACAATTTAAAAATAATTGATTTAAAAAAATGTTATACGCAATTTTCAAAACAGTGTAAATTAAACTATAACAAAATTTTAAAAAAACCTAATTAAAAAAATTGATTTTACTCTATTTTGTTAACAAAATTTAAAAAAAACAGTGCAAATTTCAAAACCGTGTAAACCAATTAAAAAAATCACGTCTTTAAAAAAATTTTCTACAAACAGATCGTTTTTTTAATAAAAAAGTTATAATGAAACCTAATTTTTAAAAAAAAATTAGTGAATTAAGATTGTACACTCTATTTTGTTCACAAAATTTAACAATAATTAAAAAAAAAATTTACATTTTCAAAAACAGAATTAATAAAGAAATTATAGTAAAAACTTAAGTTAAAAATCATAGCACGCTAGGATTCATTCATTTTATTTTAACTTTTTAAAGAAAATTAGTTTAATGAATGCAAATTTTAAAACTGTGTAAACTACTTAAAAGAATCACGTCTTTAAAAAAAACGTTTTACAAACATTTCGTTTTTTTAAATACACAAACTATTGTAGAAAGCAAATTTAAAAAAAAATCGTAGTGAATGAGTATTAATTTACTGTATTTTGTTCACAAACATAAATAATTTATTGAAAGAAATGCTTTAGGCAAATTGTAAAACAGTGTAAATCAATCTATAAAAAGTTTTGTACAATATTTTTAAAAACAAAATTAATAAAAAAATTATAGTAAAAACACAATGCTAGTAAGCTAAGATTGATTCACCATTAAAAAATGTTTGTACAAATATTTTCAAAAACAAAGTTAATAAACAAGTTTTAAAAAAACCTTATGAAAAAACTTGATTCACTCTTTTTTGTTAACAAAATTAAAAAAAAATAGTTTACAGAAATACTTTGTGCAAATTTTAAAACTGTGTAAATCAATTTAAAAAATCATGTCTAAAAAATTTTGCTACAAACAAATCCCTTTTTTTAATTAAAAAGTTATACCTAATTAAAAAAAAAATAGTGAATTAAGATTGGTACACTCTATTTTATTAACAAAATTTAAAGAAAATTAATTTAATGAAATACTTTGTGCAAGTTACAAAACTGTGTAAACCACTTAAAAAAATTCGTCTTTTAATTTTTTTTCTACAAATATTTCGTTTTTTTATAAAAAAAATTGTCAAATTAAAAAAAATAGTTTAAAAAAACACTGCAAATTTCAAAACTGTGTAAACCAAATAAAAACATCAAGTTTTTAAAAAAAATTCTACAAACAGATCGTTTTTTTAATAAAAAAGTTATAACACCTAATTTTAAAAAAAAATTTGCGAATTAAGATTGGTACACTCCATTTTGTTCACAAAATTTAAAAAAACTTAATTTAATAAAATACTTTAAGGTGCGAGTTTCAAAACTCTGTAAACCACTTAAAAAAATACGTCTTTTAAATTTTTTTCTACAAATATTTCGTTTTTTTATAAAAAATTATGTCAAATTTTCAAAAAAATTATTTAAAAAAATACTTTGTGCAAATTACAAAACCGTGTAAAAAATTTAAAAAATCATGTTTTTAAAAAAAATTCTACAAACAGATCATTTTTTTAATACAAAAGTTATAATAAAGCCTAATTTAAAAAAAATTGCGAATTTACACTTTATTTTGTTCACAAAATTTAAAAATAATTCAAAAAAATATTAGATTTTCAAGAACAGAATTAATAAAGAAATTATAGTAAAAACCTAACTTAAAAATTATAGCAAGCTAGGATTGATTCATTTTATTTTGTTAACAACTTTTTAAAGAAACTTAGTTTAATGAATGCAAATTTTAAAACTATGTAAACTACTTAAAAAAATCACGTCTTTAAAAAAACGTTTTACAAACATTTCGTTTTTTTAAATCCACAAATTATTGTAGAAAGCAAATTTTAAAAAAGTCGTAGTGAATGAGTATTCATTTACTGTATTTTGTTCATAAACATAAATAATTTATTTAAAGAAATGCTTTACGCAAATTGTAAAACAGTGTAAACCAATCTATAAAAAGTTTTGTACAATATTTTTAAAAACAAAATTAACAAAAAAATTATAGTAAAAACACAATCCTAGTAAGCTAAGATTGATTCACCATTAAAAAATGTTTGTACAAATATTTTTAAAAACAAAGTTAATAAACAAATTTTAAAAAAACCTATCTAAAAAATGATCCACTCTTTTTTTTTTAACAAAATTTAAAAAAAACAATTGATAGAAATACTTTGTGCAAATTTCAAAATTGTGTAAACCAATTAAAAAAATCATGTCTTTGAAAAATGTTTCTACAAACAGATCGTTTTTTTAATAAAAAGGTTATAATAAAACCTAATTTAAAATTTAAAAACAATTAAAAAAAATATGTACATTTTCAAAAACAGATTTAATAAAGAAATTATAGTAAAAAATTAACTAAAAATCATATCAAACCAGGATTGATTCACTTTATTTTGTTAACAAATTTTAAATAAAATTATTGTAGAAAGCAAATTTTAAAAAAACCGTAGTGAATGATTATCAATTTACTCCATTTTGTTCACAAACATAAATAATTAATATAAATAAATGCTTTATGCAATTTATAAAACAGTGTAAATCAATCTATAAAAAGTTTTGTACAATATTTTAAAAAACAAAATTAATAAAAAAATTATAGTAAAAACCTGATCCTAGTAAGCTAAGATTGATTCACCATTAAAAAATGTTTGTACAAATATTTTTAAAAACATAGTTAATAAACAAGTTTAAAAAAACCTTATGAAAAAAAATTGATTCATTTTTTTTCTTAACAAAATTTAAAAAAAATAGTTTACGAAAATACTTTGTGCAAATTTTAAGTGTGTAAACCAATTAAAAAAATCATGCCTAAAAAATTTTTCTACAAACAAATGGCTTTTTTTAATAAAAAAGTTATAACTAATTTAAAAAAAAAATTAGTGAATAAAGATTGATGCACTCTATTTTGTTCACAAAATTTAAAAATGATTTAAAAAAAATTAAATTAAATTTTCTTAATAAAAAAGTTACAATAAAACCTAATTTAAAAAAAAAATTAGTGAACAAAGATTGGTATACTCTATTTTGTTCACAAAATTTAAAAATAATTTTTAAAAAAATTACATTTTCAAAAACAGAATTAATACAGAAATTATAGTAAAAACCTAACTAAAAAATCATAGCAAACTAGGATTTAAAAAAACTTTTTAGAAACATTTCGTTTTTTTAAATACACAAATTATTGTAGAAAGCAAATTTTAAAAAAAACCGTAGTGAATGAGTATTAATTTACTCTATTTTGATCACAAACATAAATAATTAATATAAAGATATGCTTTATGCAATTTATAAAACAGTGTAAATCAATCTATAAAAAGTTTTGTACAATATTTTAAAAAACAAAATTAATAAAATAATTATAGTAAAAATCTGATCCTAGTAAGCTAAAATTGATTCACCATTAAAAAATGTTTGTACAAATATTTTTAAAAACAAAGTTAATAAACGTATTTTAAAAAAAACCTTATAAAAAAAATTGATTCACTATTTTTTGTTAACAAAATTTAAAAAAAATAGTTTACAGAAATACTTTGTGCAAATTTTAAAACTGTGTAAACCAATTAAAAAAATCATGTTTAAAAAATTTTTCTACAAACAAATCGCTTTTTTTAATAAAAAAGTTATAACTAATTTTTAAATAAAATTGTGAATTAAAATTGATACACTCTATTTTGTTCACAAAATTTAAAAATGATTTAAAAAAAATTAAATTAAATTTTCTTAATAAAAAAGTTACAATAAAACCTAATTTAAAAAAAATTAGTGAACAAAGATTGGTATACTCTATTTTGTTCACAAAATTTAAAAATAATTTTTAAAAAACTTACACTTTTAAAAACAATTAATAAAGAAATTATAATAAAAACCTAACTAAAAAATCATAGCAAACTAGGATTTAAAAAAACTTTTTAGAAACATTTCGTTTTTTAAATACACAAATTATAGTAGAAACCTAGTTTTAAAAAAATCGTAGTGAGCTAGAATTGGTTCAATCTATTTTGTTTACAAACATTAAATATTTAATTTAAAAAAATTCTTTACGAAATTTTTAAAACAATGTCAATCAATTTAAAATAAAAACGTGCAAACATTTTCAAAACCAAAATTAATAAAGAAATTAGATTGAATCACTCTGTTTTGTTAACAAAATTTAAAGAAAATTAGATTAATGAAATACTTTGTGCAAATTTCAAAACGGTGTAAACCACTTAAAAATTACGTCTTTTAAATTTTTTTTACGAATATTTCGTTTTGTATAAAAAAGTTATAATAAAAGTTAAATTAAAAAAAATAGTAGTGAGCTCAAATTAATTCATTCTATTTTGTTAACAAAATATAAAAAAAATTGTTTTAACAGGTGAATTCGTGCAAATTTCAAAAAAAGTGTACTTCAGTTATTTACTTAAAGAGATCATCCAATTTAAAAATAATTTATAAACAAATTATAACAAAAAATTGATTTTATAAAAATCGTAGTAAGCTAGACTTGATTCGCTGTATTTTAAAAAAAAATTTTACCCAATTTTCAAAAGTTTAAATTAATCTATAAAAAAGTTTTAAAAAAACCTAATTAAAAAAATTAATTTACTCTATTTTGTTAACAAAATTTTAAAAAAAATACTTTGTGCAAATTTCAAAACTGCGTAAACCAATTAAAAAAATCACGTCTTTAAAAAAATTTTCTACAAAGTGATCGTTTTTTTTTAATAACAAAGTTATAATGAAACCTAATTTTAAAAAAATAGTGAATTAAGATTGGTACACTCTATTTTGTTCACAAAATTTAAAAATAATTTTTTTTTAAAAATTACATTTTCAAGAACAGAATTAATAAAGAAATTATAGTAAAAATCTAACTTAAAAATGATAGCAAGCTAGAATTGATTCATTTTATTTTGTTAACAACTTTTTAAAGAAAAACGTTTTACAAACATTTGGTTTTTTTAAATACACAAATTATTGTAGAAAACAAATTTTAAAAAAATCGTAGTAAATGAGTATTAATTTATTCTATTTTGTTCACAAACATAAATAAATTATTAAACCCTATTTTGTTGAAAAAACCTAATTTTAAAAAACAAAAACATTAAAAAAACAAAATTGAACAAAACATACAAATAAAAAAAATTTTCTGAAAACCGTTGTAGGCTAGATTTAATTTACTCTCCTCTTTCTTTTTTTCGTTAGAATTTAAAAAACAGTATTAATATTACAAAACAAAAAAAATCACCCACAAGTACTTGTTAATTGGTTAACGATAAACCCAAACACTTTAGGATTGTAATTAACACCATCTAAGTTGACTAATTATTTCCAACATACTTTCCAATATTCTTTATAGGCATTACCAGACAACAGCACTTAACCGAGTTGTTGAACCAAATCCGTGGCAAAAACATTCGAATAATAACCACTCAGGTATAAATTTTATACACGATTATATCCCATAATAGCCAGATTCGCTTTCAGAATCCTCCACTAAACTACGCAGTAAAAGAAAACGGTTCGTGGGTTGGAAGAGGAGTAGCATTTGATTTAATCCACTACATCCAAAACCGATATAACTTCGAATACACTTTGATAGTACGCCAAGACAATGAAATCGGTAACAGCACTGTTGGAATCTTTGGCGATCTTGCCACAAACGTGCGTAAGTACACCGTCTTGTAGAAACTTTCTAATTAAACTTTCTAGAAAGCCGATTTAGCCGCTGCTTTTTTACCGATCGTGAGCTATCACAGCAAGATCATTCATTTTTCCCCGACTTTAGATGTTGGTGAATGGGTTGTGCTTATGAAACGTCCATTAGAATCAGCTACAGGATCTGGGTTGCTAGCACCGTTCACTTATGAAGTTTGGATTTTGATTTTGTTGACGTTGATCGTAATGGCACCGGTTGTGTCTTTGCTAATAGTCTTTCACAAAAAATTTTGCCCAGGTGAACAAAAACTCACGCATAGCTTACACGCGTGTTTGTGGTTTGTATATGGAGCGCTTATAAAACAAGGATCTGTGATGTTCCCGACAGCAGGTACTTTTAACACAGTTTTTAAGACAAGTTTAAACATGTGCTTCTAGATTCGACCAGGTTAATTTTCGCAACCTGGTGGATTTTTATAACAATCCTAACGGCTTTTTACACTGCGAATCTAACTGCGTTTTTAACACTGTCAGTGTTTACTCTACCAGTGGCAAAACCGTCTGATATTGGAACTAAACACTATTCGTGGGTAGCCGACGCTGGTAATATAATCTATGATGAAGAAACTAACGTAAGTAGAAATCTGGCACAAGCGTTTGTTTCAACTTAGGTTGCTTAGATTTTAGCGGCAAACTTAAAAGGGTCAGTTGCAACTTACGTAAACGAAGATAGAGGCGAGATCTTGCAGAAGTATGTTAAAGCAAAAAACTTTTTGTATATAGAGGAGAAGCTTATAGTCGAGCATTTGATGTACCAAGATTATTTGAACAAGACCAGAGAGAACGTGCCTGAATCAGGGCGATGCGTTTTTGTTATAACCTCGTGGACCGTGCTGAAACGCGAAAGGGCGTTCGCCTACAGTCAGAATTTTTATTATAAGACGCTTTTTGACAACGTGTAAGTTGGTTTTAGTCTTTATGGTGCAGTTGCTACTAAAGTGTGTTTTAGGTTGGGTCATCTCGTTGAAAGTGGAGTTGTCAAATTCAAATTACGAGAGCATTTGCCAAAAGCGTCTATTTGTCCTTTAAACCTAAAGTCTATTGAGCGGCAATTGCGCAACACCGACTTCTTACTGACTTATTACGTCATTACTACTGGTTTCGTTTTGTCACTGGTTGCGTTTGTTCTTGAGTTGTTTTTTGGTGCTAAAGTTAAATCAAAGTTAGACAGGCGCAAAGTTTTGAGCAAAAAAATCCATACGCATGGCTTTCCTCCACCGTACCACACTCTGTTTGGAGCTCCTTTTAATTACTCGGATGGTCATAAGAAAAAGGTCAATGGAAGAGACTACTGGGTGGTGCCCTCAGAGCGTGGACGGAAAAATCTTATACCAATACGGGCACCATCCGCGCTACTCTTCCAGTACACACATTAATTGTAAAGTTTTATGCAGTATTGTACTATATGATATAGTTTTACTCAAATAAAAAGTAGATTTTGAACATGTTTTTAAGATGCGACTATAACAGTGCAATTTTTCATATAGGCAAAAGCACGATTAGTAAGTACGCCGCTCACGCAAGTACAAATATAAAGTAAATGACAAACATTAGCTTTTATTGCATTTAAAAGGTACCTTTTTGTATTAACTACCAGTCCACAACGTGGATAACTTAATCTTAGGTAAATATTAGTTCAACAACTTCTTTAATAATAAATTGTGTGTGCATAATGTGCCGTGACGAAAACAATGAAGATCGATAACTTCCACCATCCGATTGCCTAATTTCTATTTAAACAGATCTACAAAATCAGGTTGGGCACAATATATAAACCATTTCGATCAAATTAAAGATTTTTTAATTATTAATTTAAGAAAAACGCCCTCTTTATAATCAACGTTTCGTCTGTCATCAACAACCGTCCGTTAATTAGTTGCTTAATTGTGCTAACCCCCCCTTTAAATAAATCAAATTAATGGATTAACATATTACCTGTAATTTACCCAACACCGCTCCGACCCCGCCTAAGACAAAAAACTTAACGTCACTTAATGTCTTTTTGTTATGACGATGTGGGGCATGTAGATTACCCCTGCGCACCTGTGTGATTTGAATAATAGACTTTAAGAATGAGACATTAGTAGAACGGCACCCTTTGGATTGACAAGACGGTAAAAATGGGGATAGGCCCCTACTTCTGATTTTAAATCTATTATTTAAAAAAAATGGCCAAGTTACATAAAGAGCTATGTTCAGCATGGTTTTGTGAAGATTACATAAAAACTATACTCACTGTGAACTACGACGTTAAGAACCCAGGTAATAGTTTTTAAATATTTAAAAATATATAAGCTTTTATGTAGTTTCAATTATATAAAAAAATCTTTTTTTTTGTACAAAAAGTTAAATAAAAAGAACGTCGCACTCTAACAAATATTTAAAACAAGAAAGTTCTATAAAATGTGCAGTAAAACCTAAATTTTAGCAAAAAATTACATGTGTTGTAATTAAAATTTAAAAACAAATGTTTTTTGAATTCACATAAAATCCAAAAACAAGAGTTGTAATTTAAAATGTAATGTCAAATGAGAACCAAAATACAAAAAGACATTACAAAGTGAGTTTTTAAAAGAAAATTTTCTTACAAAATTAAAACAAAAAAATTTTTGGTTGGTATAATTTTTTTTAATACTGTAAAATTAACGCCCAAAATTTTAAAAGAATGAAAACCGTATAAATTTGCAATACTAAAATAAATATTCTAGAAAAATTTAAAAAAATTTCATTTAAAATTAAAAATAAAAGTACTAAAAAATCTAAAAACTCAAAAAAAATTAAATATTTTAAAAAAATTAATTTTTAAAAGAAAAATTATAGTATAATAAATAATTTTTGTTTGCAACTCAAATATGAAAATTAAAATTTTAATTGTTGTGGAACAATAAAGAATAAATTATAATAAAATTAATTGAAAGTGATGGAAGCTTTTGAAACTATAAAAATTAAATAAAAAAATACAAAAATTAGTGAAAACGTTATGTTATTTAGTAAAAAAATCGGCAAAAAACAAAAAAGATTCTCAAGAATTAAGTTAGATAACCAAAACTAACCGACTAGAAGTTTAGAATAATTATAAGAATTTAAAAAAAAATTGAAAATGGGTAACAAATGTAGGGCGTTGGCTAAGAATATCGAAAATTGATGAAAGTTAGTTTTTAAATTTAAAGAGTGTGCAGCAAATAAACAAAATAAGTAAGAAAAATACAGAAAATTAAAAAATTTGAAATTAACAGGACAAAAATATTAAGAATCAAAAAAAAATTGTCGAAAAAAAATTTTTTACTCAAAAATTGAAGATAAAACTTAACGAGTTTAAAACTTGAAAAAGTTGGCGTAAAGTTAAAACGCATATTTCAGAAATTATTGAATTAAAAAAATGTTCAAAAATTAGATAAAAAATGTATATAATATTTTTTACAAATTTGTAAAAATTTAAAAACTCCGCCCAAAATATATTGTTAAAAAATATTAAATATTTAATTGTAAATTAAGAACGTAGAAAAAGAATTTAACGCAAATTCAAATCTAAATTTAGACAATAAAAAACTAAAAAATCTATCCAAGCAAAATTATAAACGATTTAGCGAAAGTGAGAGTTTTTAAACAGTAATTAGATTACATTACCATTAGCATCAAAAACAATATTTTATCTTTAAAACTAACGCATTTTTAAAGCATGTTAAGATAAATGAAAATTAGAATAAACGAATCTGGGCACCATCTTGCATAAATTAAAAATTTGTAAAAAAACATGGTAATTTCCAAAGCAATTGTTTTGTTTGTTCAATAATAAGTATGTATTTCTATGACGTCAAGCGAAACTAATTTTACTTCAATAATAAACAAATACTTGTAAATCATTTTTCAAATGAAATTATTTATAACGTTAATATATAGAGCCTTGTAGTAAATCAAACATTTTTTGTGCGGTGTTTGTTTTTTATAAAATATTTATGTAATCGTTTAAAAAATTGTTTAAGAATTTGTTGGCATAAACTGTAGTCACTTTATTTATTTAATATTTCAAAAATAATAATAAAATTTCACATGTAAGTGAACAGTAACAGTCTTTTAATTTATTTATTTATTGTTAACAAATTTCTAAGGTTTTTCTCAGAACAAAAATTTTGAAAAATTAAGATTTTTAAGCACGAAGAAACCTATCATGTTTCTTTTAATTACTTAATGTTAATTCGACGATTAAAAAGTTTATTTATAAATATTTATAAACGTTACATAACTTTCCACAACCTCGGCATAAAAAATTTTTTTTGTTTAAATTGTTACGTATAACAAAAAATTGGTGTTTATTTACTCTTTCAAATTCACTATTATCTTTAATACCAAAAAATCAATAAAAATTATTTAAAAAATTGTACTAAAATGTCATTCTTCTGATTTTTGAATGAAAAACTATTTTTGGATCACGAAATACAACAGTTTTCGCCAAATTTTTTTTTTAATGTTTTTTAATCACAACAAAAAACAATAAAAATTACTTATAAAGTCAACTAATAATTCATTGAGAGCCTAAAAAATCTGAAATGTATTCGTTAAACCAAAACCATTTTTTTAAATAACAAAATAGTTTTGGTTTAATTTAAAAAAAATATCGTTGCTTTTATAACAAAAAAATCAATTCAGAAGTATTTTAAAAAAACCAGCACTAAATTTATTCAAACTAATTACATATGCTTTGTTTTAAAATTTTTTTCAAACACAAACTATCTTATAATTACAAAAAAACCATCGTTTACATTGGAAAAATCCAATAAAAATGACTATAAAAAACCTACAAGTTGTAAATTTTCAAGTGTCGTTAAAACCATATCTAGATTATGCTTTTTTCCAACTTGTTTTAAGATAAAGCGTTAAAGCAAAACCATTTTTTGAATAACCAAACATCATTGTTTTTAATTTTTACAAAACCAGTAAAAATTGCGTACAAAAATCTAAAAAATCTACTAAAACATTTTCAAAAGTTATAAAAACCAATCCAAGTTATAAATAACAAAAATTTTTTTTAATATGCAGAACTAAAATTAAAACATTTTTTGAATAATTATATATTGCTTTTATTACAAAAAAATTGATAAAATGTTTTGAAAAAACTTGCACTAAAATTAATAAAACCAAATTACGCTTTTTTTCTAAATTCCTCCAAATACAAAACAATTTTTATTTGCGAAAAACCATGGTTTACATTACAAAACTTTACATTTACATTGTCAAAAATTAAAAAAACCAATGCAGATGATTAAAAAAAATCTAAAAATCTATACTAAAATAATTAAACCAAATTCTATTCTGAATTTCTTTCAAATAATAAACTATTTTTGTAATTATGGAAAACTATCGTTTCCTTTACAAAAATCTAATGAAAATGAATTAAAAAAATCCACAAAAGTTTTACATTTTAGAAGTCATTAATAACATATCTAAAATATGCTTTTTTCTAACTTTTTTCTAATATATTGCGCCAAAACAAAACTATTTTTCAAATATTTAAATACAATTGTTTATATTTTGCAAAAACCAGTAAAAATTGCGTACAAACGTTTACTAAAACGTTTACATTTTCAAGAGTCACAAAAACCAATCCAATTTATATTTTTTTAGGTTTCTTTTTAATGCGCAGTACTAAACTTAAACAATTTTACTTTACTTACTTAATTTTACTACAAAAAAATGGGTACAAAAAAGGTTTTTTATTATTATTTTTAAATTTTCATATACCATTGTACTTGAAAACAATCTACATAAATTTTTATATTTTATAGAAATTGTTAAAAAAAAAACAATCTAAATTGAGCTAACAATTTTAAAAAATAATAAAAACCACGACTTTTGAAAAATCTACATAAAATTGTACATTTCACAGAAATCGTAAAAAACCAATACAAAACAACCTTGTTTTAATTTTTTTTAAATATAAGGCACCAAAACAAAAACATCAAAAATTGATTATAAAAATTTACTAAGACATATTTTTAGAAAAAAATAAAAATCATTCTAAACATTTTTAATTTTTTTTTATCAAAACGTACTAAAACAAAAGCAATTTTTGAATAAGCAAACACTTTTCTTTTTATTTATAAAAACGAATAAAAAGTGTTTAAAAAATGTATTAAGATTTTTACAACCTCAAAAGTCATTATAACTCAGTCTAAATGTTTTTTTCTAATTTTTCTTTTTTAATATAATGCACTAAAACAAAACCATTTTTTAAATCCAATCAAAATTTTATGTTTTTTGTTTCTTTTTAATGCGCAGTACTAAAATTGAACCATTTTTTGATTAATTAAAATCACTGCTTTTATTACAGAAAACGTAAAAAAATTTTTTTTAATATGCAGAACTGAAATTAAAACATTTTTTAAATAATTAAATATTGCTTTTATTACAAAAAAATTGATAAAATGTTTTGAAAAAACTTGCACTAAAATTAATAAAACCAAATTACGCTTTTTTCTAAATTCCTTCCAAATACAAAACTATTTTTTATTTGCGAAAAACCATGGTTTACATTACAAAACTTTACATTTACATTGTCAAAAATTACAAAAACCAATGCAGATGATTAAAAAAATTCATAAAAAATTCGAAAAATCTATACTAAAATAATTAAACCAATTTCTATTCTAAATTTCTTTCAAATAATAAACTATTTTTGTAATTACAAAAAACCATCGTTTCCTTTACAAAAATCTAATAAAAATGAATTAACAAAATCTACAAAAGTTTTAGATTAAAAACCTATCTAAATTATGCATTTTTCTAATTTTTTTCTAATATATTGCACCAAAACAAAAATATTATTTAAATAATTAAATACAATTTTTTATATTTTGCAAAAACCAGTAAAAATTGCGTACAAACGTCTACTAAAACGTTTACATTTTTAAGAGTCACAAAAAGCGATCCAATTTATATTTTTCTAGGTTTCTTTTTAATGCGCAGTATTAAACTTAAACCATTTTTTTAAAATAATTAAATATAATTGCTTTTACTACAAAAAAAATTAACAAAAAATGTTTATTAAAATCTAACATTTTTTTTTAATTTAAGAAGCACATAATTTGTATTCTAATTTTCTATAGAATATAAGACTATTTTTGAATTGTTTTCATTAGAAAAATTAAAATATAAAATACTTGAAAAAAATCTACATAATTTTTTATATTTTATAGAAATTGTTAAAAAAACCAATTTAAACTGAGCTAATAATTTTAAAAAATAATTAAAAACCACGACTTTTGAAAAATCTACATAAAATTGTACATTTCACAGAAATCGTAAAAAACCAATACAAAACAACCTTGTTTTAATTTTTTTCAAATATAAGGCACTAAAACAAAAACATCAAACATTGATTATAAAAATTTACTAAGACATATTTTCAGAAAAAAATTAAAATCATTCTAAACTTTTTAAAAAAATTTTTTTATCAAAACGTACTAAAACAAAAGCAATTTTTGAATAACCAAACACTTTTCTTTTTATTTATAAAAACCAATAAAAATTGCTTAAAAAATTTACTAAGATTTTTACAACCTCAAAAGTCATTAAAACTCAATCTAAATGTTTTTTCTAATTTTTCTTTTTTAATATAATGCACTAAAACAAAACCATTTTTTAAATCCAATCAAAATTTTATGTTTTTTGTTTCTTTTTAATGCGCAGTACTAAAATTGAACCATTTTTTGATTAATTAAAATCACTGCTTTTATTACAGAAGACATAAAAATTTTTTTTTTAATATGCAGAACTGAAATTAAAACATTTTTTAAATAATTAAATATTGCTTTTATTACAAAAAAATTGATAAAATGTTTTGAAAAAACTTGCACTATAATTAATAAAATCAAATTACGCTTTTTTTCTAAATTTCTTCCAAATACAAAACTATTTTTTATTTGCGAAAAATCATGGTTTACATTACAAAACTTTACATTTACATTGTCAAAAATTACAAAAACCAATGCAGATGATTACAAAAATTCATAAAAAATTCTAAAAATCTATACTAAAATAATTAAACCAAATTCTATTCTAAATTTCTTTCAAATAATAAACTATTTTTGTAATTACAGAAAACCATCGTTTCCTTTACAAAAATCTAATAAAAATGAATTAAAAATATTTACAAAAGTTTTACATTTTAGAAGTCATTAAAAACCTATCTAAATTATGCTTTTTTCTAATTTTTTTCTAATATATTGCACCAAAACAAAAATATTTTTCAAATAATTAAATACAATTTTTTATATTTTGCAAAAACCAGTAAAAATTGCGTACATACGTCTACTAAAACGCTTACATTTTTAAGAGTCACAGAAACCAATCTAATTTATATTTTTCTATGTTTCTTTTTAATACACAGTACTAAACTTAAACCATTTCTTTAAATAATTAAATATAATTGATTTTACTACAAAAAAATTAACAAAAAGTGTTTATTAAAATCTAACATCTTTTTAAAAATTTAAAAACCACATAATTTGTATTCTAATTTTCTATGGAATATAAGAACATTTTTGAACTGTTTTCATTAGAAAAATTAAAATATAAACTACTTGAAAAAAATCTACATAAATTTTTATATTTTATAGAAACTATTAAAAAACCAATCTAAATTGAGTTAACAATTTTAAAAAATAATTAAAAACCACGACTTTTGAAAAATCTACATAAAATTGTACATTTTACAGAAATCGTAAAAAACTAATACAAAACAACCTTTTTTTAATTTTTTTTAAATTTAAGACACCAGAACAAAAACATCAAAAATTGATTATAAAAATTTACTAAGACATATTTTCAGAGAAAAATTAAAATCATTCTAAACTTTTTCAAAATTTAATTTAATAAAATGCACTAAAATAAAAGCAATTTTTGAATAACCAAACACTTTTCTTTTTATTTATAAAAACCAATAAAAATTGCTTAAAAAATTTACTAAGTCAAAAGTAATTAAAACTCAGTCTAAATGTTTTTTTTTAAATTTTTCTTTTTTAATATAATGCACTAAAACAAAACCATTTTTTAAATCCAATCAAAATTTTATGTTTTTTGTTTCTTTTTAATGCGCAGTACTAAAATTGAACAATTTTTTGATTAATTAAATTCACTGCTTTTATTACAGAAAACGTATAAAAATTTTGAGATTACCAAAGACCAGTGTTTTCATTACAAAAATTTAATAAAAACGACTAAAAATTTACATAAAATTGTATTTTTTTTCAATTGTTTTTTTAATATGATACACCAAAACGAAACCATTTTTTGAATAACTAAACACCTTTATTTTTATTAATAAAAACCATTAAAAATTGCTTACAAAAATTTACTAAGACTTACATTTTTAGATGCCATTAAAAATCAATCTAAAATATACATTTTTTTAAAAAATATAGCACACCAAAACAAAACCATTTTTTGAATACACAAACACATTTTTTTTATCGGTAAAAATTACTTACAAAAAACGATATTAAAAAATCTACAAAAATTTGTACATTTTCGTCGAAATAATGCTTTTTTTAATTACTACACTACACTACACATTACGACTAAAACAAAACTATTTTTGAATGACCAAATACCATTACAAAAAAAGACAAATAAAAATCACTTAAAACCGTGTACTAAAATGTATGTTTTCAGAAGTAATTCAAACCCAATTTAAGCTAACCTACTTTTTTATTTTCTTTCTAATACACTGTACCAAAACCAAAATGTTTGAATAACTAAATACCATTTTATTCTTTATTTTCAGACTTGACCGAATTTGAAAAAGAAAAGCTACGCTTCTTAGCGAAACAACTACGTGGTAAAAACTTAACAGTTGCAACAACTCAGGTAAAAATTTTATCGCAACGAAAAAAATCTAAAAATTTATTTACAGAATTCACCTTTAAATTATGCTGAATGGGAGAACGGAACCTGGGTGGGAAAAGGCTTCGCCTTTGAATTCCTCAATTACATACAGAGCATATACCCTTTTAACTACAAAGTCGTGGTGCCATCAGACTCTATTTTAGGCAACCAAACTGCTGGCATTTTTGGAATGTTGACACGAAAGGTATCGTCCTTTATTTTTCTCGCGATAAAATACTAAGTACAGTTTTAGGAAGCTGATTTGGCAGCTGCTTTTTTGCCAATTGTACCTGCCTACAACCAAGCGTTTGATTTTTCCACGCCACTCGATATGGGAGAATGGGTCGTTTTTATGAAACGTCCGCTAGAGTCCGCCACCGGGTCTGGGTTACTAGCACCTTTCACTTTCGAAGTTTGGATCTTAATTTTGGCATTCTTAATTTGCATGGCCCCCGTGGTCACATTCTTCATCTACGTTCACAAAAAACTATGTCCCGGCGAACAATACCTGACGCATAACATATTCCACTGCTTGTGGTTTGTTTACGGTGCTCTTGTCAAACAAGGTTCTGTCATGGTACCAATAGCTGGTAATCATTAGCATTTGTTTTTTATTTACGCTTACTGTTTTTTTCTTAGACTCCACTAGGTTGATATTCGCGACTTGGTGGATTTTTATAACAGTGTTAACTGCTTTCTACACGGCCAATTTAACTGCGTTCTTGACACTCTCCGAGTTCACCTTACCGGTAGCAAAAGCATCAGATATTGGAAGTAAACGCTATACTTGGATCACCGATCGTGGCAACGCAATTGAAGAAGCTGCCAAAAATGTAGGTTTTTTTTATGTTAGTACTTTTACAGTGACCGAAAAATTTTGAAGGTTTTGGAAAATGACCTCAAAGGATCTCGCGCTCATTACGTATACGAAAGCAAAGACACAATAGTATACGACATTGTCAAAAAAAAGGATTATTTGTACATTGGGGAAAAACCACTAGTCGAGCATATTATGTACAACGATTACTTGCAAAGAGCTCGTCAGGAATTGCCGGAGAATGAACGATGCGTTTTTGTTATTACTACTTGGCCGGTTTTGGCTAGAGAAAGAGCGTTTGCTTACCGACACCATTTTCCGTACAAGTTTCTTTTCGACACCATGTAGGTAAGTTTAGTGTACACACTATTTAAGTAACGTTGGCGGTTACAGGTTGAGACGCCTAGTCGAAGGAGGTGTCATCAAAGAGAAACTTAGAGAGAATTTGCCGAAAGCTTCTATTTGCCCGCTGAACTTAAAGAGCATTGAAAGACAACTGCGCAACACTGATTTCCTCTTAACGTACTATGTCATCAGTACTGGATTTGCTATATCGTTTCTATCGTTCGTCCTTGAATTCTTTCTTGGTCTTATCTGCAAATCGACTTTGTACGTGCGCGAAGAACCTCCAGACGAGGTTAATGCCGATTTGCCTCCATTGCCGCCACCGTACCACACACTGTTTGGACCCACTTTTAATTACACTGAGGACGATAAGGCAAAAGCCAATGCAACGGATTATTGGGTGGTGCCGGCAGATCGAGGAAAAAACAACATCGTGCCGGTACGATCACCTTCTGCAATGCTGTTTCAGTACACGCACTAAATTTTGATTTTGGCACATTTGTCTATAAACTTTGTTTTAAAAATTGCTCGTATTGTTATATTTAACGGCTGTGATACTTATTTTAAAGTTAGTCGACTAAAACTAACTTGCATCTAAAAAGCACTTGACATTGATTATTACGCACCTAACCTACGAGGTACCACGAATTAGTTCAAAATGGCTGCTACTATGTGCCTTTAGCACTAATTTGATAACAAATTAGTAAAAATCGAGTGTTTATTATAATATACCAATGTCAATTAACTTTAAAGTAACACCACTTATTTGTCTGATACTAAAGCGTGACTGAATACACATTTATAAAATTGCAAATTATTTATAGTCTATTTTGTGTATACAAATGCAATAAACACTGTTGAAAAAAAAGCATTTTTAACATTTGTCCGGTTTGAAGCACCGCTCATGGTCTTTTGACCCCAACATGGTGATAAGCATTGTTATTCAATAACTTTAATAACTAAAAAAGAAGAATTTTACTAAGCGATTTTATCTGCTTATATTTAATTTCTAAGAAAGTCACTATAGTCGACAATACCAAAAAAAAAATATATATCTGACCTTGGTCCTTCGAGGAATAAAAATAACACTAAACCAAAACCAAACTTTATATTAAATTTTACTACTAAATGGTTTTCAGTGTGTACTGATTTGAAATTGTAATTTAAAAAAATCAAGCAACTTCTACGCCAACCACAAAAAAGTCAATCGAAATGTCAAAAGAACCATCATATTTTAAACGAACAGCTTATCTCCAAGCGGCGAACGTACGCAGGGCGTCGGAGAAAGACTTAAATGATTTGTTAAAGTTAGTGGATAAACAAACAGAGCAACTTTTTGGAGAATTTGACTGTGAGCGAATACTGTGAGTAAAAAGTGACAAATACACGCGTTAACTGTTTTTTACTACAGCAAAACTAGCTTCGTACCAACATGCATTGAAAACGAAGAGAAGCAATCGGTAGGTTTTGTTTGTTTAAGCGATCATCCAAACATACCTAGTGTACCTTCATGGGAGTGGTCCTCGTGGATGTCTAACATTTACGGATTGGAAATAGCAACTCCTAGAAACAGTCTTTGGATTCATATGATTGCGTATGATCCCGAATACACGTACGATTTTGTTAACCCAATGATGCAATGGATTTTTGAAACGTACTCGTTTTTGGATTATGTTACAATGGTCGTACCGCCGCACATTTCCTCGCTGGATTTTTTAGAAGGTTACGGTACTAGAATCGTCCCGTCTGGTTTTTACGACGCAAGTAAAGTACAAACGCTTTTTTTACTGGTACGTCAGAATTTCGTCACCAAATATAAAATACGCAGAGCAGTTGAAGAAGATAACGATGATTTGGTGCCGTTGATTGATTCGTACTCCGACCGGTTGAAAGAGAACTACGGAGAATTTTACATAGCTGAGATAATAACGCGTCACCCAAACTCCGGGAGACAACTTATAGTCGCCGAGTATGAAGACGCGGCCGTTTCCGTTTTGTTCCTAAACGAATCCATCAACGACGAGGTTTTAAATGACGAATTCGAATTGGTTCCTTTCAACGGATTCCGTAAACCTCATCCTGACGACGAATTCCATGACTATCGTCCGTCGAGTACTGTTGGTTTGGTGGACGAGTCCCAAGGGTTTAAAACTAACTTTAATTTTAATCTAAGTCGTTACATTTAAATTTTAGAGACTCGTTGTCTAAGTTGAGTCCAAGACAAAAGTCTTTTGAGAGTTTTCCGTTGATTGACGAAGACCATGACGAAGATAAAACTTTGAACGGGTCCGAGTGTCCGGAAGACGATATTACTTTAGTGAATGTTTCTTCAGTGCATTTAGTTATAAAAGAACCTACTGATTACTTGTCGATTAGTTCTGCGGATAGCAACACTTACAGTGCGATGGTACTGTCGATGAACGATTATGAAATGCATTTATTCGCAGATAGGAACGCTTTGAGTCGGGTGGATTTTGATGATTTGGAGTATAAGGCAATTAGAGGTTTGTGTCTTTGCTTGTAGTAGTGTTGGTTTACGGCTTTTTGTAGATGTAAGTACTATGGAGTACAACCAAAAGTTTCCGTCGTTTTTGGGCGAGCTCAATGCGTTTACTCTAGAGATGGCCGTATCACAACCTCAACACGAAGTAGAGTCGTTACCGTTACTGTTAGAAGCTGCTTTTGAGTGTTTTCCGGATAGGGAGTACTGCGTGTTATCGTTACCTTCGACTTGTCCACCATTTCCGATGCTTCGATCTTTTGTACACGCCACCCCACACCCGGCGTCAACCTACCCCCACGAACTATACATTCTTCATAGAAACTCAATCATGGGCGAGTTAACGGTGCGTAATGCAGTGATTTCTGACATTGAAGAAGTCCAAGAATTAATTGAGAACATTTTAGTGACTCACACACTCATCGACAATTTTCTGTCAGCGATTTGTGAAGAAGATGATTTTACCTCGTACGTGATGCTATCTGAGAATAAAATAATTGGAGTCGCTGTTGTGCGAGACGAAACCAAGTACGATTACTTGAGGTCCCATTATAATTTAACTAATTTACTTGATGAGAAGTACTACAAAAGTAGTTCTTTTGGCCTGTTGCTACACCTGGTGTTATCGCCAATTTTTCTGCGCCATTCCAGATTTTTCTTGAGGGAGATTATGCGTTTAAGCGATTATCCCGCTTTGACTTATGCTATTTCACCATCGGACAGTGTGACACTGACTAGGGAAAGACCAGTTTGTTGCGCCTTAAGCAACATGATTCCGGTACGACCTAGAAGGATGCCCGAGTTCACGCAGACTTGTTTAGGCGAATCATGTCCTAGCAATATCGTCACTAAGCAAAAAGACCCGTTCGCCTTATACATCATAACTGGGCAGTACTGTACTCTAACATGTCACGAAATTAACACTAGAATAGTAATCGTTGGTAGTAGCGACACTGCCTTAGCGTTTTTAGAAGCGTTAATTCACAGCGAAAGCAAATCGTATCGAGTGAATTTTTCCAATATTACTGTGGTGTCACCACATGGGCTAAATTACCAAAAGATGGAAAACAAAGTCAGAAACATGCTTTTTGTTAATAAAAGTAAGTACAACTACAGAGTGATGCAATTAATTTCAATGAGGACTTACGTCAACATTATCAACGGCGTAATGACCAAAATCGATAGGAAACATAAACTAGTAGTAGTTAACAATAACAGTTTCATAGCCTACGATTTGTTGTTTTTAATGTGTGGGAAACAGTTTCAAAAACCATCGATAAGTACGTCCAAAGATAAGAAAAGTAAAGAGTTTCCGGAAAACGTGTTTTTGATCAACACCGAGATAGATGCCACTCATGCACTAGGACACCTAAAACAACTGACTGAATCTCATCCAGATAGCAAATGTTAGTATCCGCCAGGAAAAATTAAAAAAAAGACTAAGATCTATTTTCCAGATACTATAATAGTGTACGGCTACGCCTTAGAAGTGTTTTGTTGCATAGCCGCGCTTTTAGAATACGGAGTACCAGGTACCAATATAATTTTTGTGGAATCTGAGCCGAACCAAGGCCACTTTGTGCAATTCCCAGACCCAGAAGTAGATAACGCCGTCGTCAGCAACATTGTTAAAGAAGGTGTAACCCACTACAAATCGTACTATTTTATCGACTGGACTCTAAACAAAGACAATCGAATCACCAGCGTTCGATTCGAGTCATCTCACAGACGGTTGTTCATCGATTGTATAGCCATGTTCATGTACAACGAAAAAACAGTCAGTGCTAGAACATTCCTAGCGCTTAACAGCGCAGGTTTAGTATTCGACGGCGCTTTGGTCATCGATCCCAAATTCAAGACAAATGATCCGTTTATATACGCAGCTGGTACCTTAACCAAATACTCTCGAAAGTACTACGCTGACCACTTGTCACACCAATATTTTAACTTGGAAGAAATTGGGCTAAAACTGGCACAGCATATACGTCGCAAACTAATTCCCAACTACAACGAAGACGCCCCAGAAGACTTGTTAACATGCGCCACAGGAAATATGCTGGTACCTCACTACCAAAACCCGTTAACAACATTCTGCTATTTACCTGGTAATCTACAATACCTAACAATAACCAAACCAGGGAAACAACTGCCGATAAGTATAGCAATTACAGAAGAAGATTACGTGAGTATCAGATAAGCATAAGAACACTTAAATACAAACACTTCCAGGGACAAGTTTTAGTAACCGGAGATTGCAAAGCTATTGAGAAACAAGGCTACTTTAGATTACACCTGAACCAACACGGCGTAGTCGAAACCATAACTTGTCTTTCAAAATTCGTAAGTAACCGTTAACAAACATCAGATTTTTTTAGTAAAATTTCAGAACATAGATCGCCAAAACATCGCGAGTCTTTGGGGAAAACACGAAAAATTACTCAACAATCTCAAAACACGTTTCGAAATGTTATTAATTCCCGATCTGTACGACTACTTCCGCGAACCATGGACTTGTGCCATTTACCACGATTGCTTCAACACGTTCGAAAAATCCGTTATGAATGTAATGACTACAACCACATCGGTCGAAGGTTTTTCTCCAATTGAAGATTTGATCCGAATGTTCAAAACCAACGATTGGGATAAGGTAGTTTTTTTTTACCTAATCGTTCTGTTCTGATCCTTGTGTTTTAGTTAAGTTTTGACCAAAAGGAAGAGGTCGAGGAAAAATTTTGGGAATCTCCGTATTTCACAACTATACAAACAAAACTGTTAGATTTTTTGGAAAAGAACAAAATGTTTCTGCCTATGTATGCGCATCCACGCGGGTTGCATGCTTTACTGATGGAGTGCGATAAAAGTCCTTTGTTCAAAAATCAATAAATGTACTAATATTTCTATTTTTTTCAATAACTTAAACCTATTTCGGTTATAGAAAAAAAAACGACGTAAGCCAAGACTTACAAAATCAGAAAAACAAATTATGCAAAAACAAAAAAAAACGTCAATGTAATAAAAACATGTTAAGGTACAAAATTAAATCAAAAATTAAAAAACTTTAAAACACATTCGAAAAAACTAAGCAGAAAAGTTAAGTTAAAACTCATACTTTGTTATAGAAAATGAACGAGAATACAATTCCGAAAAACTAAAAAAAATCTAAATAAATAAAGTTAGATTCCAAACAAATGTATTAAAAGTAAACTAAAAGCAATCACGGCAAGATCATAAATGTTAGAAGGTCATAAGTACAACTTTCTAAAACAAAACTTGGAGAAATTCCATTAGTGACAAAAAATCCAAAAAAAAATTGTATTTGTGTCACTCACTATTGTAAATTTCACTGAGTCATTGACTTGAAGATGCTAAAATGCAGCAATTTCGCCCCCTCTTGATTCGAAAACAACAAAAAGGTGACATAGACGCGGTTGACGTTTCCGTGAAGTTCGGTTCAAGAGCGGAAGAGACATACCACAAATCGACATCTTTCTCAAATTTAATATTAAAAAAGTAGGTGGCCGGGTTTTAACAAATGAATCGTCGCGTTCCGCAAGTAGTAGCCTTGATCCGCATTATTTAAATTCAAATTTACATTTACATACCCTCTCGTAGCAGTCTCGTTTCCGAATTTCGGAAACGATCCAAGGCAGCATCGAGTTCGAAAATCTCTTGTCCATCGACGTAAAACCGAGGTAATGCACAGTCACAAGCTTCATTTTGTACGGATACAAAAATTCTAAGCACTTTTTTTTCGTAATTGCGAACGGTTTTAATTACAATTCGAAAGTGAATTATGTATTACCTAAAGCGTATTAAAGAAAGGAATGCGTGCCGGTGATTATCATTTATCGGTACAACATTCATTGTTTTCTTGGTCACATTTTCACGTTTAATTCTGTTGGTGTTTGTTATTACACAATTTTTTTTGACGAACACTTCGCACAGTCAGTCACACAATGCGAGACTCGCATGCTTAATCGATACGCGACTGTCAAATGTTTTTCGCACGCTGAAGAAATCAATACGGCTCTTGACGAACATCTTGGAAAATTATCGTCCTCATAGTAATTCCCGCTAATTATTAGAATATACCAAGGAAAGTTAGCATGTTAACGTTCAAGGCTAGGAACAAAAAACCATTAGAGGCAAGGCGAAAACAAATGACGATCGCGAACATAACCGGTCCTTTATAATAACTTAATCGCACGGCGGATAACGACAATTTCTTTTAAATTTCGAAATAAAACACCAAACGATTTCGACATACATAACTTGCATTTGTTTCTAATGTGTTGTTTACAAAAAAAAACGAAGAATACGCCCCTGCTTTTTTTATCGCATACACATGGCTATCTTTATGATTTTAATTGAATTATAAACAAACATGCAATAAAATGTTAAAATATTTATATTTGATTCATTGTTGTGCTTTTTTATGGTGTGAACAAAATGGCCACTTTTTAATTATTGGCGGGATTTGTTCATCTTTAGTTTCTTTCCCATTCATTTAGTTAGATGATTTTATATTCTTTTTGGAAGCGAAGATAATGAGAAATTTTAAGAAAATTGAAGAAAATTCCATAAGAACCAAAAGCAAACATTGGAAGATAAACTGCCTGTTTGTTATTGTTAGCCAACGTATTAGAGAGGCACAAAATATGAATTCTGGTTTATCGTTGCACAGTGTGCATGTTAGGCCACCATGAACTTTATTAGTTTATTTGAGAGAGAAATCCCTTGTAGTTTTCTTAAAGTCGTTTTGATCTCAAGTTGTAACAAAGAGTTACAAATTTCCCCCAAAATAGATTAGAGTAAGATAGAAGTAGTCTCCATTGCATCAGTAAGCGTTGTTTTCATTGCTTCTATAATCCGGTCCAACCATTATAATCAAAGATGCAGTGTTGTGACGTATCTAGATACATATCTAGATACATTGGATAAAATGTAACTGTATCTGTATCTAGATACATTTTTCGTAGTATCTAAGTGGTTTAGATGCTTAGATACTTTTTCTTGCTGAAATTGTAAATTATATAAGTTTTTAGTAAACACCGCGGTAGTTTTTTCTGTCAGTTCATCATGTACATTACAATTAGAATTTGGAGATTTTGTATTCGGTGTTTTATGAGTGCAATTCTTTTAGCGTCGCCAATTCTAATGGAATTCTACTAAATTTAGAGATTTTATGTAGTAGCGGGTATTTTGTGGATATTATAAACTGTGGTGGAATTTTGGGGAAAACCGTGTATGAACCTACATTTTATATAATCAAGTATTACTTGAGAAATGTGACGTGTTAGCATTTATGCCATCAAACCAAATTAGGTACTTTAAAAAAAAGAAAACAAGTTTCAAGTTTGTAGAACTATGAGTACAATTGTGGTCATTGTGGAACTTTTGTAGTTTATGCAGGGAATCGCGACAAAGTCAATTGGCAACACTGAATTTCTTCATCAGCTCAAATAGAACAAAGAAGTGGAGAAACTTTTTAGTGTTAGTAGTTTACTATTAACTCTACGTCGAAATATAATGACGAGACATTTAACATGCTATTAATTTTAAAACAAAATAAGATTTATTTGTAAATTTGTATTTTTTTATGTGATTAAGATTGATAAGGTAATGTTTTGCTTAATACCCAGGCAGCACACTGACGTCATATGACGACACTGACACGTCTTAATGAAGTCTCGTAATTTTGACGTCAATAAGACGTAATGTGCTGCCTGGGATACAGTTATTGTGTTTTTAGATGAACTAAATAGTCAATTTTTTAAAATTTTATTTCATGATTTTGTTAAAAATGTATCTGACATGTATCTAGATACTCTCTTAAAGTATCTGTAACTGTATCTAGATACTTTTTTTGAAAAAGTATCTTATCTGTATCTAGATACAATTTATGAAAAGTATCTGTATCTGTATCTAGATACTAGAAAAAAAGTATCTGTTACAACACTGCAAAGATGATTATAATATTTCTAGCTAATGTCGATAAAAAAGATTCCTGTTTTGTGATATTTCTTAAGTTGTTAACAGAATCTTTTTTCGAAAGATCATTTGCATTCACAACCATGAACTTTAATTCCCAAAAGTTCGTCTCTACTCATATAGCACAAGGGCATTCTATGGATGTCCTCAGGATTACTGAACTTGTGAGATTCTATAGTTGTCTATATAGGATGTCACAAAAATGAACATCTACTGGACACCGCGTACAGACATCCGCTGAATGTCTATTGGAGGGAGCTTTGATTTTAAATACATAGATCTACATAAGAAATTTAGTCTAATATATATCCACTCGTCTATGGATATAATATGAACATCTGGTAGACGATCATTTGTGTACATCTTATAGATTACTGTCAGATGGCATTCGATAGTCTTTTCCACGTTCACAGACAACACGCACGTTAATAATATATCCGACATCTTATGGATGATAGGTGCTATATGGGTATCCTAATCAATCATGTTTTGGTGAACTCATTAGTACACGTGATTCATAGAGTTCTTTCCGAATGTCTAATAATTTTAAATTGTAAAGGATTTCTACTGTCTGACGGAGTTTGTTCCAACGCAATGAACAGATTGTTTTTAACCGGGTCCCTGACACAGAACAATGACATCTGTTTACCACCGCCATCTTAAATCTTACCTAGGTACCTTAATCTGACCTTGCGTCTTCACGGCTGTTTTTGGTGGTAGTTAATAGAAGTTAATATATTTATGAGTTTTCTTTTCGAGTTAATTTGTTAGATTTGTTCTTGTCCGTAGTCCTTTTCCATAGTGCATAGTGAAAACATCTGTCATTTCAAAAGCGACTAGAGCGCTTTTAGGTCTTCTTCTTTCTCAATTCTTAAGACTTAGTCTTGTTTTTTATAATCTTCTAAATCTCAAGTAGCCTCTTGTGAAACAGACGTTCAACTTTCCCGCCATCTTTTGGGAGGTCAGCTGGGAGATTTCTTGAATTTAGTTTTTTATCTTTTGCCCATCGATCTTCTGTCATTCTCTCGACGTCGTTTCTCTGAAATCGTCTTTTCGATTTCGTAAACATTATATCATGAATTTTGTTTACTTTTTAAACAGCTTTTAATGTCTTAATCTCTGCTGCCCCTATCATGTTCGTTGTTATAGTACAAGTCACACCACTGCTTTACCCATGCAGACTTAGCTTTCAAAGATTGTTTAAAACCGATACAACACTCGTTGTAAATCGTTCTCGTTATCAGTCATCAAAATTGCGTCGTCAGCATAGCATAGTATCTGTATCAATTCTTCTCCCATCCGCTTTTACTGCAGCGACGGTGCCAGATTTTCGTAGATAGGTATGGCACAAATGAGCACAATATTTTTGGGGTGAGCAGATTCATTTCAAAAATCAGTAAATTATACTTAACAAATTGGATGGATTATAATAGTGTTTTATCAATACACTTTTTTTAGATTTCGCGGTTATTAAGTAAAACTACCAACATACTGCGATCTCTATAGCACCAATTTGTTAAATTTTATGCGTGGGCTCAAACCACGAGAAGACGTTGACCACAACACTACAATATGTAAATTATACTATCTTTCTAATAAAATTAATTTAATTCTATAATCGGATTTGAGTGGGTACCAGGTAGACATTTTGAGTATTCAAAAGTGACGAGAAGTTGTTTTAGAACGGGTAAAGATTTTTTTATTGAGTGTGTTTGGTAAATAACATCTTAGAACAAATTATAATTGTGACATTAAAAACTTTTGATCCTTAATAAAATCTTTTCACCAAATTATTGGAAATTTGTTTCCCGTATGCAAAAGCAGAACCACAGCCAAGCGATTATTCATAACCTAAAAATTCGACAACTAAGAACTTTAACAAAAATGGATTTAACGAAAATGGCAAACGACCGAAAACTTTATTTATGTCGACGTTATTTTCAAGGTAATTAACTCTAAAAAATGAATTATAAAAAAACAATTTTCGTATTTTAGCTGGTTTTGCGTTGTTACCATTTTTATGGGCTGTAAACTCAATCTGGTTTTTCAACGAAGGCTTCCGTAAACCAGAATACGAAGAACAAAAACAAATTAGGCGATGTAGTTTACACCTGCAGTAATCGAAACAAATCTAACGTTATTTCATTTTCAGATGTTATTTATTCAGGAATCGGTACACTTATTTGGGCAGTGTTGCTGCTATCCTGGGTAATCACTTTTCAAGTCAACCGAGCTAGTTGGGGAGAATTCGCTGATAATATATCGTTTATAATACCAGTTGGTATGCCGTAGATTAATTAAAATAATTTATTATAAAACTATGTACACTTCTTTATTACATAAATTGATATAAATAAAACAAATTTCATAACTAGTTATGGTTATTTAGTCTTGGTATAAAAAATACTGGTAAATACGTTTTTTATACCGATCTTTCATGTTCTTGGCTTGGTACTGACAAAACTAGCCCTATCGCACAATGATTGTTATTCTATGCGAGCTAATCGTCGACTTTGTCTACACCTTTGTATCTCTTGTTTGACTAAACGTAATAAGAGTAATAGGGCTAAAACGTCAGATATCATCAACATGTAAAATACACTGTCCCAACCGTATCGTGACACAAATCCTGCCAGGAGAGGGCCAACGGCTGCTCCTGAAAAGTTTATTGTCAATTACTCATTTTATGGTAACAATTGATAACAACAGATATTTGTAGCTTCGTCAGTCATAAAGCGGTCGGTAAAGAAGGATTCGACGATAAGCGTTATACTGATTGGGGTTATGAAGGAAAACGGGCGTGGCTTACGGAGAGAACTAATGTAGAAATACTACGAAACGGCTTATTAATGTGTTTTGAATGACGAACCAAAAACTTACCAATAGATCCCGTTCCATCGATGATTGCAGCGACCGTGGCCAACGCTTTCGAATTGCCCTCCAAACTAGGATGAGTACCTAAATCTGCCGAAACAGCAGTTGTAATTAACGCGTAAGGTCCATTAACTAAAATTCCGACTATAACTAGAAGAACTATATTGAGTCCTATACTAATGGCTCCAAAATGCTGGTAAATAAATAACTGCAAAAACGAGTATAAGAAATCGTAAGCATCAGTCGGTTTACATACCATAGGAATTGCGTTGAAAAGCATACCAACGCACGTGGTCGCAGACATGTTGGTGTAGTCACTGATAGCGCCAGCCGCTATAGCACCAATAATGCCCCCAACATCAAACAATACTGACAAATCGGCGCTATAAGTAGCGCCCATTGTTGCTAAAACAAAAGCTTTACCAAGTGCCGTTAGCACGTACGTACAAACCTTACTGGAATGTTGTACGTAAAGAGGTAGCCAATATAAGAACGTGTAGCTAACTAACTTCGAGAAAAACAACGACAAAGAAAATTCGATAACGCCTGGAATCTTACACGCGCCCAAGAATCCGATAGGGCGTTCTTCCTGATGAGGGACACTGTCTCTAAGCAAATGCACCCGTTCAGTGATTCTTCGCTGCACCTCCTACAAAATATTCGTTTAACTGAGGACATCACAGCCACTTCTAAAAGGTTCTTCAGAAGTGCCAACGCACGCACTGCCGAAGAAAACCCTTTTAGTCGGTTACAAAAAGTTAGTCTACAATTTGCGTGCACTCATCGTGCTATGGGGTTAATGATTTTAGTTAGCAACGCACCAAGTTAGTATACAGAAAACAAGCCACGGCATGCACTTACAAAATCGGTCGATGATGTGTAACACGAATTTAAATGTTCCTAGAAGTTAATATGGTCAAAATGTGCCCTAACGAGTTTAAATATTATTAAGTTTTTACTCACTTGTTCTCCTACGATGATATCGGCGTCGTCAGTTTCGGAGCTTCCACCGGACGACGTTCCTCTGTTTGCAACTTGATTTTGTAAACTTCGATCAAATTTCTATAAAACAGTTTGGGTTAGTGTTAGGAATCAAAAGTTTTTGTGCTGAGAGGAACGGAGAAGCCATAGACTGAGACTTTCACATTACCTAAACCTAAGTGATATTTTGGTGATATCAACACATAAACAAATTGAAGTGAAAAATGTAATTATGCAAAACCAAAGTCAGATCTAACGTTTAGGGCCAGTTACAAAAGATTTTTCAAGGTCATATGCAGACTGCTACTCCACAGAACTTTACCAACAAAAAATCACTGTAAGCAAACATTGCACAACGACTAACGCTAACTTCGTTTAAGAAATAGAAAAAATACAAACCCGACGATGCTTCGTGCCTATTCGATCTTCGTCCGGTAACGAACACCCCACATCACTGGGACTGACCACCAAAAACAAAAATATTAAGACACCACCGGAGATAATGATCAGGCCTGGATAAATAAACGACAGCGACCAATCCGTTTCGACGAAAGCGGCAGCAATCAAAGAACCTATAACGAAAAACTTTAACCAAAAATACATTTAAACGAAATCGCGACGCACCTAAAATATTTCCTATGCTGGTGTGAGAGTTCCATATTCCGAACGTGACGCCCCGTTTGCTTTTCCCACACCAATTCCCTAATACTGCTATAACTCCGGGCCAACCGGTCGTTTGGAATATTCCAGCTGCAGCCTAAAATATAGGCTATTTATTTTTTCGAAAGCCGAGCGACGCTCAATATTATAGTTTTCAAATTTATTCTGCGAACTAAATTAAAACTTTGCGTTTTACACGAGAAGAACGTGTTACAGTTGGTTTATGCGTCGTGATGACAAAGTAAGGTCGTATTCTGGGCGTGGTCTAAATGTTTAGTAAACATGGCATTCAGTGACGTGATAAAAAACGATGTACTCAAACATGGGTTTGTAAGATTATACAAAACTAAATGAAGAAATTTGTTTTAGGTTTTCTTGGTGCTAGGAGCAGAGCATCACGGTTGTGTCAAGTTTACACAACGCCGCGTCAGATGATACGCCAATGGAATATTGCATTTACGCAGAATAGATTTTGACAGTTGTCAAGTAGCGCCATCTATGACTTCTCAAAACAAAGAAACTAGCTAACTTCTGTACACAAACCTTCTTCTTATAATCATCGCAACAGTTAATAAGCACATCGTCTTCAACCACGCTACTAGATACGAATATTTTATATTAGAATAACATTGTCATCACTACGAATGAATCGCTCAATGCAAAACATACCTGCACTAAAAAGAAGTACCTAAAAGTATGTATGTTATAAATCTTAGCAAGGCCAAGCATGCAACTATAAATCCCTGACATTATCATGCCGAGTGCTAAAAAATATCTCAAATTAAACCGCTCAGCGACAAATCCCGAAGCAAACATAGCGATTGCGTATGCAAATAAAAACGCCGAATCAAGTTCGCCGAGTAATTCTGATGCGTTAACGTCAGAGCCATCTGCAATTAAATTCGTTAATCACCACACACTGAACAAAGCAGACTCACCAAACGGCTTCCAATCGCACCAATTTTCAGTGTTTGGGTCAACCCCTGGTGGTGGAGTTAAACCTGTACAGTTCTGATGTAAAACGGTTTTAACCACCGAGATTGGTTTTCTCGATAAATGGTAACAAGTGTAGGCCATGTAAGTTAGTATAAGCACACTGGCACGGTACCTGTAGTTATCTGGTCAATTAAAAGTTCCAATCTAAGTACAATACGTACCATGTTTGTCGATTAAACACGAAATTTGGACAACTGTGGTCGGTTACTTTTTGTAAAAATTTCACACCAGGCGGTACGTCCCTCATTGTAATTAAAGTTGGTTTCAATTCTACAAGTTTTTAGAGTGACTTTTACGACATAACCTAAAAATTACGTACCTTAAGAATAACCTTGTTTTGGTACCTTTTTGAAGACTGGCTCGTCACGTCATTTCGAGTAAAAGAAGTTATTGTGACATCACACAAATACAACAAAAAAGCTTCTGCAATCTCTAACAATTACTTGCCAACTAAACGGACCTTGAAAAACAAAGAAAGTATGTGTCAAATGATCACGTCAAGAGATAAGACACTTTCGCTTACAATGCATTGATAAATAGAAGTAAAGTTATATACACAGTCGTTCACATTTATTAGATATATGTTACTGATTCAATACAGTTATGATCAAAAGTAACAGTACGTGTAAATAAGTCTAAACATTTCTTCTTTGTTTTTACTCTGGCCATGACGATGGAAGCCTTGGTTGCGACGTTGTGGATGTACCATGTGAGACGTCTGACGAAAACGAGATCAAGATAATTCACTTTGTTAATTTCATGAAATGTTATCACTTGAAAACAATTGATTCATAAAACTAATCTGAGTAATCGCGTTTTTATTACATAATTTTCACGTTATCTATAACGTACCACACATAACCGCGAGTACCTTTTAATGATTTGTTAAAACTTAATTGAAAGATTTACATTTACACTATTTTTTGTTTGCAATTAAATACAAAGAAAGTAGAAATTACAAAACCATAGTAGTACAAAATGGCGTACAGTTTTTGCAACTGTTTAAAAAAACTGTAATATAGCCAATAAGATAACAAGAATTTTGAAATGTTACGCTCAGGAAATAACAATCATTGATTATTTATGGTTATTTCAGCTTGTGTTTCAAGTAAATAGTACTCTTTGTAGTCGAATGTACAATATTTGAAGATTTGTGTAATAAACTAGGTTCGTAAAGCTTCTGCTTCCGTTTGTTTTGGATTGGCGCTATTTTACTCTTAAAATCTGATTACGAAAGTATGAACGAAGATGTCAAACCATGAACAGAGAAATGTCTAGAACAAGTACGTTCAGAATGACTTCTTTTGCAACCTAATAAATATTACGCATAAAATATTGACTTGAAGAGTTTGAATCGTTTGCTGATCTCGTCTAGTTTAACTGACTATTCAAGCATCCATTATTGACTACTGACTTTAAATATAAGTAACTGTAATTTCCTGAGAGTTACGTTGTAAATGTGCCAAGTGAGACATTTGACGAGCACAAAATCAATATAATTCATTTCGTCGTTTTATGCAATGTCGTCACTTGGAAAGAATTGACTTAACAAACTAATCTGACGTTACTACCCAACCAAATCGCCTTTTTAGTACGTCACTTTTACGTTATTTATAACGTACCCGACCTAACATCGATTACTTCAATGTTAAAACTTAATTGAGAAATTTACGTTTACATTATTTTTTTATTATTAAAAACAGTAGTAATACAAAATGACCTACAAACTGTTAGAGAAAACTTAAAAAACAGCGACGTTACACTCAGGGAATAACAGTTACGTTTTTAACGTCATTGGTCATTTATATTTATTTCAGTTGGCGCGTCAAGTAAGTCTATATGTAGTACTTTTTGTCGTCAGATGCACAGTGACATTCGAAGATTTGTGTATTGAAATAGGTTCGTAAAGCGTCGCCTTTCATTTGTTTTGGATTGGCAAAATTTTACTTTTAAAGCAACTGTCTAGAACATAACGTTCAGAATGAATTATTCAATGTCAACTCTTTTCTAACCTAATCAATGTTACGCATAAAGGATTGACTTGGGGAGTTCGAATCGTTTGTTGATCTCATCTGGTTCAACTAACTTCTCAAGCTACCATAAATGACTACTGATCTTAAATAAACGTAATTGTTATTCCTTGAGAGTAACGTTGTAGATGCGCCTGTGAGAAGTCTGACGAGAACGAGATTGAGATTAACTGATGACTTTGTTGTTTTATCACATGTTGTCACCTGAAAGGAGTTGACTGAACAAACTAATCGGACGTTACCAACCAAATCTTTTACGTTATTCATTCGGTACCCAACATAACAACAAATACTTTCAATGACTTTACGTTTACACCATTTTTTGGTTGCATGGAGTTATAGAAATTAAATACAAAGAAAATTCAAAAATTACAAAACAAAGTAGTACAAAATAGCATACAGTTTTTGTAACTATAACATGTCCAATAAGATGACACGAATTTTGCAACGTTACAGTCAAGAAATAAGCTACGTTACTTAACGTCATTCATCATTTATGGTTACGTCAATTGGTGCGTCAAATAAATAGTACTCTTTGTCGTCTAATGTATGTACAATGATAGTTAAAGATTCGTGTCCTAAGATACGTTCGTAAAGTCTCTGCTTTCAATCGTTTTGGATTGGCGCAGTTTTACTGTTAAAAGTGTGATTACAAAAGTAGAAACGAAGATGTTAAACTATGAGCAGAAAAATGTAGGTATCGACTAGGAGAAGTCTCTGATGTCAAACCGCGTCCAACATTTTTTAGATAGCATGAATCTTTTCAAAGACTTGCAAAGCCATATGCGTTGGAAATCTAGGAGATGAACACTCAGAATGATTTCTTTAATGTCGACTTTTTTGAAACCTACTAAATGTTACGTATCTCAACATTTCTATGGTATTCACACCTTGAAGTTGTTCATTTGAGTAAAAAATTGACTTGAAGAGTTCGAACCGTTTGTTAATTTCATTTGGTTCAACTGACTTCTTTAGCAACTATAAATAACTAGTGACGTTAAATAAACGTAATGGTTGCGTTGCTAAATTTTTATAATTTATTGGCAAATTACAATTTTTTACACAGTTTCAAAAACTACAGTTTTGTGTTATTGCCGTTTTATAATTTTCGTTGTATCTAATTTCGTTACTCTCAGAGTACAACAATTACGTCGTACCTCGTGTATGGCTTCTTTTAACGTCATTATGACTAGCCAAACTCATCTACATGCGGTTAACAATTTGAAAATCGTCAACTATAAACTCTGCAAAGATGAAAAACCTAACGTTAGAAGTAGCGGTATGGTAAACTCAAAACTAGAGAGAAACTACAGTTCTGTTAAAAAATTGTGACAATAGTCAATCAAAGAAGAAATCCAATTTAAACATTTTTGTATTCGTTGTGTTTGTGAATGCACGAACCCTACAAATACATATATGAATAAACGATGAATAAAACGGAACTTTTTACAGCATGTTAGTAATTAAAAACGACACAGAATCGTACACAAACTTGAAAAATAGAAAATTAAATCGAAACAAGTAACGTAAAATAAAACTTATAAAATTAAACTTTACGTCTTTTCTTACTGAATGTACACTCAATAAAAGAAAAAACGAGACACTGTCCGTTTCTAAAATCAAACAAATTTAATTGATGGTATGAACGTTGGCATTTGTGTAATGCGTTAACTTTTTTTCTAATCTTTGTAGCAAATACATCAAATTGATAACAAAAATATTTTTATTTTTACTGTGGAATTGCGTTAATAATAAAAAGAACCAAACCTTTTATTCATTTTATATTATTTACATGCTTAGTACACTGATTAAAGTACTGAATATCAATAAAAATTTATTAATTTCAACATAATTATAATAATTTGATTATTTATTTAAATAAGATTTTTTTTTAAAATTTAAATAGAAACAATGCAACTATAGTTAAAAAAAGTTATCAACGGTAGTTTACGGTACTAATACAGAGGTATTCCGTTATAAAAAAAATAAGAAATAAATCAATGAAACAAATACTTTACACAACGTATTATTTACAGTTTTAGTAAGTTATAAAAGTGTTTTTATACATTAAAAACTTTGTTAATATCATAAAGTCCCGTTTTTTTGCTTTTTGTCTGTACAAACAGAAATAGATAAAATCACATTTAAATAATAATAAAAGTGAATTAATAACAAGAAACACATAAAATTTGTAATAAACATAAAGTCAAACGTATAGGAAATACCTAAACTAAAAATGAATAAAAATAAGCGAATAAAAAATACTCTAAAAACATTAAAACAAAGCACTATAAAAATGATAAACATGTAAACTCTTAAAAAAACCTAAAGTACAAAAATTGTCACATAACAACAAATGTCTAAAGAAAGCAATAGTAACAACAAAAGTATTTGTTTCTAAACCAAACAAAGTTATATGTTAAGAAAGTCTGAATGATAAAAAAATAAAAATAAAAGAGTAGTTTTGAACTTTGTCGTTTTGTCAAAAAATCTTATATTTCATGTAACAATTAAAAAAGTTATTAAAATGTAATGTCAGTTATCATTACTTAACATCAGCCTTCTGTTTAGTTATCTATAATTACCTTGGCACCAGATTACCTAATTTACCTCTAATTGTAATCTTACGCAAACACACAATATGTAAAGTTTATTATATATTTGTTTTAAAAATTAAAAGAATTTAAAAAATTAATCGTGCAGTACCTACTCGACAAATTATTTAAAAAAAAAGTAATAAAGACAATTCATGTAGTAAAAAAACATGTTTTGGAATTTAAAGAAAAAATAATAAATAAATAATTACGAAACTAAAATTCAATAACAAAAAGGAAACAAATTCAAAAATCTATTTAAAGACAAAATAAAAAATTGTATCTAAACAATATCGGTTCTTCTTTTTAAACTTTGCTTGTTTTTTTTTATTTTATTGTATTTATTTAGTCATTTTTTAAACCTAATTATTAGAATCTTGAAGAACGAGGTAGTAAAAACATTGGAAAAAACACAAATAGGTAACTAAATTTTTAAACAAAATTGGTGTTATCTATACTTTTAAAGTTTGTATTCGAAGACGTTTGTTAAATTGATTGTTGCTGCGATGCTATAAACAATGGGAAAATTTTGTTTATTTTATAACCGCTTTAACGAAAAATTCATGACGTCAAAAGTAAACTCGTAAAACTCGCCTAAAATTAAAATTCAATGTCACTTGTCATAGAAAATATTTAGACAAAAAGCAATGACCAGTCTGCGATA
Organism: Aquatica leii; assembly: GCA_035610365.1. Classification (NCBI taxonomy): domain Eukaryota; kingdom Metazoa; phylum Arthropoda; class Insecta; order Coleoptera; family Lampyridae; genus Aquatica; species Aquatica leii. The sequence goes on along the minus strand of CM069435.1, from coordinate 96,303,408 downwards.
AGATATCAAAATTCAAAGTAAAATTTATTGTTTGATTATATTGCTTTTTAGGTTAGAGGGCGGAGGGGGCGTTTTATCTAAAATAAACATTAACTACACTCGAGTTTAATTGAACAGACCACAACGATAAAACGATCTCATAAACGATGGTAATCACTTTTTTGTTTGCTAGTTCGTGTTTTTTTTAATATTTTTGTTTTTTGAAAGTCTATAAACAAAAAATAAAAATTAGAAACAGTCATAGTAACAAAAAACACACGGCATTAACAAACAATTTTAAAACAATAAAATAACATAAAACAATACTGACAAAAAAAAGCAAAAATAAAACGAGTAGGAGTAATAAATTAAAAAAACTTGTTTTTTAACATTTGTGTCAGTATCAGTTATTAGAGAATTTGAAACGCCGACTGTTTTTTAGTAAGATACAAGCTCTGTAATGATATTGTTGCCAAAAGACGTCGGGAAAAGATTATACAGCTTTTAGCTATAAGTTTGTGTTGTATTTTGATTATATTTGTTAGTAATATTTTTCTACACAAAACAATTTTTTTTTTAATTTTTGCTTATTAATACTTTGATTTTATGAAGAAGAACTGAACTACAACAGTTTTACTTAGGTATGTAAAAATATTAGTAAGAAAATTAATTCTTACCAAAATTATAATGGCAAATTATGTCAAAAGTAAAACATTAATGCGAAAACAACATTGTATTTTTAGTTACTTTATTAAGATAAATTTACGTATGACAAGTACGTAAAGTTTACGTAATTTTTAACGTAAAAAGCACATAAAAGCAAGTGTACTATATATCTACTTCGTTTTAATATTTAATAAGGTTAAACTCATGTGTATTTATCACATCAATGATATTGCGTTAAATATTTAATTTAAATTTATGAGTTTTTAGCTCTAAATCTACAAGAAAAAATTCCATTATTAAACGATTTTTGAAGGAATTATTGATCTTACTCATACTCGTATTTTATGTAAAATTGTGTAGTGATATTTAAGATAACAAACATCATCAAATCAGATAAACACTTACGTAAAAAATAAAGATCAATTTACATTAAAAAAATCTTAAAAATGTATTTTTTTGAATGTTATAGTAAAAAATTATGTCAAAAATAAAACGTTAATATGAAAACAACTTTCGTATTTTTACTTACTTTATTAAGATAAATTTACGTATAACAAGGACGTAAAAAAATTATGTCAAAAATAAAACGTTAATGCAAAAACAACATTGTATTTTTAGTTACCTTATTAAGATAAATTTACGTATGACAAGTAGGTAAAGTTTACGTACTTGGTAACGTAAAAAACCAATAAAAGCAAGTGTATATATGTACTACGTTTTAATATTCAATAAGGTACAACTTATATATGTATTTATCACATAAATCATATTTTGTTAATTTAGCAACTACAAATAACTAGTGACGTTAAATAAACGTAATGGTTGCGTTGCTAAATTTTTATTATTTTATTGGCAAATTACAGTTTTCTACACAGTATCAAAAACTGTACGCTATTTTGTGTTATTGCCGTTTTATAATTTCAGATCGTGTATGGCTGCTTTTAACATCATTAGCAAAACTCATCTACATGTAGTTAACAATTTGAAGATCGCTAACTATAAACTCTGCAAAGACGACAAACCTAACGTTAGAGGTAGCGGTATGGTACTTGCAAAAGTCGCTGCAATTGAGGCAGACATAACAAGCTTGCTAGAACTCGACAATTTCTTAAATAATGTTTAGACCAAGGTTTATAACCTAAACAGCAAAAGGTAACGTTGACACCTAAACTAAAAACGCTGACTCACTAAACTTTATACAAAAAAATAAAAGTTTTTGACAATACCGTCTTTAAGAACCTCACTTTAAAGTATGAACTGACGACTAATACTTTTGTGGTTGTTCTAAGAGACTTAGATATAATCGCTAGTCTTATCAGAAGAGCCAAATTGTAATTAGGTATTTTAGCAAAATACTCTCAAAACTAGAGAGAAACTACAGTTCTGTTTAAAAAAATTGTGACCATAATAAGCCAAAGAAGAAATCGAATTTAAACATTATTGTATTCGTTGTGTTTGTAAATGCGCGAACCTAAATATATGAATAAACGATGAATAAAACGGAACTTTTTACAACATGTTAGTAATTGAAAACGACACAGAATTGTACACAAACTTGAAAAATATAAAATTAAATCGAAACAAGTAACGTAAAATAAAACTTAAAAATCAAACTTTACGTCTTTTCTTACTGAATGTACACTCATTAAAAGAAAAAACGAGACACTGTCCGCTTCTAAAATCAAACAAATTTAATTGATGGTACGATGAACGTTGGCATTTGCGTAATGCGTCAACTTTTTTTTAATGTTTGCAGCAAATACATCAAATTGATAAGAATATTTTTTTTATTTTTACTGTGAAAATGCGTTAATAATAAAAAGAACCAGACCTTTTATTAGTTTTATATTATTTACTTGCTTAGTACACTGATTAAAGTACTGATTATCAATAAAAATTTATTAATTTAAAAAAAAATGTATTGATTTGATTATTTATTTAAATAAGATTTAAAAAAATTAAAATAGAAAGAATACTACTATAGTGAAAAAAGTTATCAACGGTAGTTTACGGTACTAATAGAGTGGTATTCCGTTATATAAAAAAAGACATAAATCAAAGAAACAAATACATTACACAACTTATTATACAGTTTTAATAAGTTATAAGAGTGTTTTTATACATTAAAAACTTTGTTAAGTCGCGTTTTTTGCTTTTTGTCTATACCAACAGAAATAGATAAAATCACATTTAAATAATAATAAAATTGAATTAATAACAAGAAACACATAAAATTTGTAATAAAGATAAAGTCAAACGTATAGAAAATACCTAAACTAAAAATGAATAAAAATAAACTAATAAAAAATACTCTAAAAACATTACAAAAAACATTAAAACAAAGAACTATAAAAATGATGAACATGTAAACTCTTAAAAAAGCCTAAAATACAAAAATTGTCTTATAACAACAAATGTCTAAAGAAAGCAATACTAACAACAGAAGTATTTGTTTCTAAACCAAACAAATAAGTTATTTGTTAAGAAAGTCTGAATGATAAGAAAATAAAAACAAGAAAGTACATATTTTTGAATTTTGTCGTTTTGTCACAAAATCTTATATTTTATGTAACAATTAAAAAAGTTGTTAAAATGTAATGTCAGTTATCATTACTTAAAATCAGCCTTCTGTTTAGTTATCTATAATTACCTTGGCACCAGATTACCTAATTTACCTCTAATTGTAATCTTACGCAAACACATAATATGTAAAGTTTATTATATATTTGTTTTAAAAGTTAAAAGAGTTTAAAAAAATTAATCGTGCAGTACCTACTCGACAAATTATTTAAAAAAAAAGTAATAAAGACAATTCATGTAGTAAAAAAATAATAAACAACTAATTACGAAACTAAAATTCAATAACAAAAAGGAAACGAATTTAAAAATCTATTTAAAGACAAAATAAAAAAATTTATCTAAACAATATCGGTTCTTGTTTTTAACTTTGCTTATTTTTTTTTTATGTTTATTGTATTTATTTATGCATTTTTTAAACCTAATCATTAGAATCTTGAAGAACGAGGTAGTAAAAATATTAGAAAAAACACAAATAGGTAACTAAATTTAAAAAAAAATTGGTGTTATCTACACTTATAAAGTTTGTATTCAAAGACGTTTGTTAAATGGATTGTTGCTGCGATGCTATAAACAATGGGAAAATTTTGTTTATTTTATAACCGGTTTAACGAAAAATTCATGACGTCAAAAGTAAACTCGTAAAACTCGCCTAAAATTAAAATTCAATGTCACTGTCGTAGAAAATATTTAGACAAAAAGCAATGACCGGTCTGCGATAAGATATCAAAATTCAATGTAAAATTTATTGTTTGATTATATTGCTTTTTAGGTTAGAGGGCGGAGGGGGCGGTTTATCTAAAATAAACATTAACTACACTCAAGTTTAATTGAACAGACCACAACAACGATAAAACGATCTCATAAACGATGGTAATCACTTTTTTGTTTGCTATTTCGTGATTTTTAAAATTTTTTTTGTTTTTTGAAAGTTTATAAACTAAAAATAAAAATTAGAAACAGTCAGTAACAAAAAACACACGGTATTAAAAAACATTTTTAAAACAATAGAAGAACATAAAACAATAGATACTGACAAAAATAGCAAAATTGAAACGATTAGGAGTAATAAATTAAAAAAACTTTTTTTTAATTTATTGTGTCTTAGTATCAGTTATTAGAGTATTTGAAACGCCGATTGTTTCTTAGTAAGATACAAGCTCTGTTATAATATTCTTGCCAAACGATGTCGGGAAGAGACTATACAGCTTTTAGCTATAAGGCCTTGTGTAATTTTTGCTGCCTTTGCACTTAATTCCTCAGCTTTGTGAACGAGATTTTGTTATTAATCTGGGTAGTTTTCGTTGTATTTTGATTATATTTGTTAGTAATATTTTTCTACATAAAACAGAAATTTTTGATGTCAAAAATAAAACGTTTATGCAAAAACAACATTGTATCTTTAGTTACCTTATTAAGATAAATTTACGTATGACAAGTAGGTTAAGTTTACGTACTCGGTAACGTAAAAAACCAATAAAAGCAAGTGTATATATGTACTACGTTTTAATATTTAATAACGTACAACTTATATACGTATTGTTACGAATTTTATTATTAAAACTAATTTATTTAAACGACTAAAATATGTTTACTTATACTAGAAATATGTACACTTGTTTACTTTGACCGAACTAATTAAAACTAATAATATTTAATAAAAACACTTACACTATAATTTATATCACTTGCAGGAAGATAAGATAAAGTCCGCGGATAGCTTCACACAATTGTTTACACTAAAATCACGTACGAGATTATTCTCCGTTTGTTTATGTACACACACGCGCTAACGACTTATTTATTTCAACTTGAATAATCTTCTTAACACTGCTGTATTTGCATTACGGCAATAACTGACCTATGATTTGTTTCTTCGGTATTTATACACATTTGGAAACCCTTCTCGAGTGTTCCTTATCTTTCGGTATATCTTCTAGAAGATGGATAACAACTTCCAGAAGGCTCTTGAATTTGCAGATAACTTCTCGAACGTTTCAGTATTTATCACATCAATCACATTTCGTTAAATTAGCAACGACAAATAACTAGTGACGTTAAATAAACGTAATGGTTGCGTTGCTAAATTTTTATTATCTTATTGGCAAATTACAGTTTTCTACACAGTATTAAAAACTGTACGCTATTTTGTGTTATTACCGTTTTATAATTTCAGATCGTGTATGGCTGCTTTTAACGTCATTAGCAAAACTCACCTACATGTGGTTAACAATTTGAAGATCGCTAACTATGAACTCTGCAAAGACGACAAACCTAACGTTAAAGGTAGCGGTATGGTACTTGCAGAAATCGCTGCAATTGAGACAGACATAACAAGCTTGCTAGAACTTGACAATTTCTTAAAGGATGTTTAGACCAAGGTTTATAACCTAAACGGCAAAAAGTAACGTTGATACCTAAACTAAAAACGTTGACTCACTAAACTCTATACAAAAAAATCAAAGTTTAACAATACAGTCTTTAAGAACCTCATTTTAAAGTATGAACTGACGACTAATGCTTTTGTGGTTGTTCTAAGAGGCTTAGATATAATTGCTAGTCTTATCAGAAGAGCCAATTGTAATATTTTAGCAAAATACTCTCAAAACTAGAGAGAAACACACTTCTTTTTAAAAAAAATTGTGACCATGGTAAGCCAAAGAAGAAATCGAGCTTAAACATTTTTGTATTCGTTGTGTTTGTGAATGCACGAACCTTACAAATATATGAATAAACGATGAATAAAACGGAACTTTTTACAACATGTTAGTAATTGAAAACGACACAGAATTGTACACAAACTTGAAGAATATAAAATTCAATCGAAACAAGTAACGTAAAATAAAACTTAAAAATTAAACTTTATGTCTTTTCTTACTGAATGTACACTCAATAAAAGAAAAAACGAGACACTGTCCGCTTCTAAAATCAAACAAACTTAATTGATGGTATGAACGTTGGCATTTGCGTAATGCGTCAACTTTTTTTTAATGTTTGCAGCAAATACATAAAATTGATAAGAAAAATTTTTTTATTTTTACTGTGGAAATGCGTTAATAATAAAAAGAACTAGACCTTTTATTAATTTTATATTATTTACTTGCTTAGTACATTGATGAAAGTACTGATTATCAATAAAAATTTATTAACTTCAAAAAAATTGTAATGATTTGATTATTTATTTAAATAAGATTTAAAAAAATTAAAATAGAAAGAATACAACTATAGTGAAAAAAGTTATCAACGGTAGTTTACGGTACCAATAGAATGGTAAACCGTTATATAAAAAAAGAAATAAATCAGAGAAACAAATACATTACACAACGTATTATACAGTTTTAATAAGTAATAAGAGTTTTTATACATTAAAAACTTTGTTTGTTTTTTTTTAATTTTTTTGTTTTTTGAAAGTCTATAAGTAAAAAATCAAAACTAGAAATTATCATAGTAACAAAAAACGGTATTAAAAAGCATTTTTAAAACAATAGAATAACATAAAACAATACTGATAAAAAATAGAAAAAATGAAACGATTAGGAATAATAAATTAAAAAAACTTGTTTTTTAATTTTTGTGTCTTAGTATCAGTTATTAGAGAAGTTGAAACGCCGACTGTTTCTTAGTAAGATACAAGCTCTGTTATGATATTCTTGCCAAACGATGTCGGGAAAAAACTATACAGCTTTTAGCTATAGGACCTTCTGTACTTTTTAGCTGTTTTTGCACTTCATTTCTCAGCTTTGCGAACGAGATTTTGCTATTAATCCGGGTAGTTATCGTTGTATTTTGATCATATTTGTTAGTAATATTTTTCTACATAAAACAGAATTTTTTTAGAAAATTTGAACAGTCATTTGGCTATCAATATTTTGATTTTATGAAGAAGAACTAAACTACAACCGTTTCACTTAGATACGTAAAATATTAGTAAGAAAATGTATTCTTAGCAAAATTATAATGGCAAATTATGTCAAAAGTAAAACGTTAATGCGATAACAACATTGTATTATTAGTTACCTTATTAAGATACATTTACGTATGACAAGTACGTAAAGTTTACGTAATTGTTAACGTGAAAAACACATAAAAGCAAGTGTATATATCTATTTCGTTTTAATATTTATTAACGTTAAGCTCATGTGTATTTATCACATCAATGATATTACGTTAAATACACGTTAATTAAAACTTAAAATGTTATTATTGCTTTTAATTTAAATTTATGAGTCTTTAGCTCTAAATCTTCAAAAAAAAATTCCATTATTATGCGATTTTTGAAGGAATTATCGATACTCGTATTTTAGGTAAAATTGTGTAGTGATATTTAAGATAACAAACATCATCAAATCAGATAAACACTTCAATTTACATTAAAAAAATCTTAAAATTGTATTTTTTCGAATGTTATAGTAAAAAATTATGTCAAAAATAAAACGTTAATATGAAAACAACTTTGTATGTTTACTTACTTTATTAAGATAAATTTACGTATAACAAGTACGTATAAAGTTTACGTACTTAGTATCGTAAAAAACCAATAAAAGCAAGTGTATATATGTACTACGTTTTAATATTTAATTACGTACAACTTATGTATATTTATTACATCAATCATGTGGCGTTAAATACACGTTGATTAAAACTTAAAATTGTATTATTGTTTTTAATTTAGATTTATGATAGTCCTTCGCTTTAAGTCTTCAAGAGAAAATTTCATTATTATGCGATTTTTGAAGGAACTATTAAGCTTACTCATACTCGTATTTTAGAAAAAATTGTGTAGATATATTTCAATCTCTAACAATTACTTGCTAACTAAACGGACCTTGAAAAACAATGAAAGTATGTGTCAAATGATCACGTCAAAAGATAAGACACTTTCGCTTACAATGCATTGATAAATAGAAGTAAAGTTATATACACAGTCGTTCACATTTATTAGATATATGTTAGTGATTCAATACAGTTATGATCAAAAGTAACAAGTACGTAAGTCTAAACATTTCTTCTTTGTTTTTACTCTGGCTATGACGATGGAAGCCTTGGTTGTGACGTTGTGGATGTACCATGTGAGACGTCTGACGAAAACGAGATCAAGATAATTCACTTTGTTAATTTCATGAAATGCTATCACCTGAAAACAATTGATTCAAGAAACTAATTTGAGTAATAGCGTTTTTATTACATAATTTTCACGTTATTTATAATGTACCACATATAACCGCGAGTACCGTTTAATGATTTGTTAAAACTTAATTGAAAGGTTTACATTTACACTATTTTTTGTTTGCAATTAAATACAAAGAAAGCAAAAAATTATAAAACATTAGTAGTACAAAACGGCGTACAGTTTTTGCAACTGCTTAAAAGAACTCTAATATAGCCATAAAGATAACAAGAATTTTGAAACGTTACGGATTGGCGCTATTTTACTCTTAAAATTTGATCACGAAAGTATGAACGAAGATGTTAAACGATGAACAGAGAAATGTCTAGAACAAGTACGTTTAGAATGACTTCTTTTGCAACTTAATAAATATTACGCATAAAATATTGACTTAAAGAGTTTGAATCGTTTGCTGATCTCGTCTAGTTTAACTGACTATTCAAGCATCCATTATTGACTACTGACTTTAAATATAAGTAACAGTAATTTCCTGAGAGTTACGTTGTAAATGTGCCAAGTGAGACATTTGACGAGCACAAAATCAATATAATTTATTTCGTCGTTTTATGCAATGTCGTCACTTGGAAAGAATTGACTTAACAAACTGATCTGACATTACTACCCAACTAAATCGCGTTTTTAGTACGTCACTTTACGTTATTTATAACGTAGCCAACCTAACATCGATTACTTTCAATGACTTGTTAAAACTTAATTGAGAAATTTACGTTTATATTATTTCTTTATTATTATAAAAGAGTAGTAATACAAAATGACGTACAAACTGTTAAAAAAAACTTAAAAAACAGCGAAGTTACACTCAGGGAATAACAGTTACGTTTTTAACGTCATTGGTCATTTATACTTATTTCAGTTGGCGCGTCAAGTAGGTCTATATGTAGTATTTTTTGTCGTCAGATGCACAATGATGTTCAAAGATTTGTGTATTAAAATAGATTTTTACAGCATCGCCTTTCATTTGTTTTGGATTGGCGCAATTTTACTTTTACAGCAACTGTCTAAAACACTAACGTTCAGAATGAATTATTTTTTGGTGTCAACTCTTTTCTTACTTAATAAATATTACGCATAAAGGATTGACTTGAGAAGTTCGAATCGTTTTTTGATTTCATCTGGTTCAACTAACTTCTCAAGCTACCATAAATGACTACTGATCTTAAATAAACGTAATTGTTATTCCTTGAGAGTAACGTTGTAGATGCGCCTGTGAGAAGTCTGACGAGAATGAGATTGAGATTAACTTACTTTGTTGTTTTATGACATGTTGTCACCTGGAAGAAGTTGACTCAACAAACTAATCGGACGTTACCACCCCAACTAAAACTTTTACGGTATTTATAACGTACCCAACATAAAAACGAATATTTTCAATGACTTTTGCAACTATAATATGTCTAATAAGACGACAAGAATTTTGCAACGTTACAGTCAAGGAATAACCTACGTTATTTAACGTCATTGGTCATTCATGGTTACTTCAGTTGGTGCGTCAGGTAAATAGTACTCTTTGTCGTCTGATGTATGTACAATGACAGCTATTGATTTGTGTTCTAAGATACGTTCGTAAATTCTTTGCTTTCAATCGTTTAAGATTGTCGCAATTTTACGGTTAAAAGTGTGATTACAAAAGTAGAAACGAAGTATGAGCAGAAAAATGTAGGTAACAAGTAGGAGAAGTCGTTGGAAATCTAGGAGATGAACGCTCAGAATGATTTCTTTAATGTCGACTTTTTTGAAAGCTACTAAATGTTACGCATCTCAACATTTCTATGGTATTTCTGTGACACCTTGAAGTTGTTCATTTGGATAAAAAATTGACTTGAAGAGTTCGAACCGTTTGTTAATCTCGTTTGGTTCAACTGACTGCTTTAACAACTATAAATAACTACCCAGCAAACACAAGGTAGCTTAATTTAGTAGTTTATTGGGTATTGAAAAGTTATTTATAAGTAATTTAATTTTTTTCGTAATTTAAGAGTAGTCTAAGGTGACGTTCAGCAGTAATTTAAATGGTTACTAGTTTAAAAGTAGTATACGAAGTAGTTTAGGAGTATTTCAGTATTGTGGTAGCATAAAAGTAATTTAATTAGTAACTTAATAGTAATTAAAAAATTAAACGTTGTAGTTTAATGGTAATTGAGTCACTATTATACTACCCGGTAATTACAAAGTAATTAAGGAGTAATGTAATGGTGCGTAGCTTAAGAATAGTTTATCCAGTAACTTAAGAGTAATTAAAAAATTGAACGTTGTAGTTTAATGGTAATTGAGTCACCGTTATACCACACAGTAATTAGAAAGTAATTAAGGAGTAATGTAGTGCTGGGTGGTTTAAAAATAGTTTAACCAGTAACTTAAGAGTAATTAAAAAATTGAACGTTGTAGTTTACCGGTAATTGAGTTACTATTATACTACCCAGCAATTCAAAAGTAATTTAGGAGTAATGTAATGATTGGTAGCTTGAATAGTTTACTCAGTAACTTAGTCGTAATTTTAGAATTAGGTTGGGGAGTTTAATGGTAATTGAATGTCCGTTAAAATACAAGGTAAATTAATAGTCAGTAGTAATAGAGTTGCTATATAAATCTTAAGCTAAATTATTTTAAAAATAGTCGTTATATTTGCCAAACAGTTAGGTCTGCTATCAAACAATTGCTTGAAGAATGCATAGAAAGAAGGAAATTGGCAATTATTATCGACAACTAAAAAGATTTCGTACAGTTTACGAAAATATTAATATTGGAAAGTCAAATAGCATTGGTCAATCTGCGGGATCCAGTAACGCAATATAAATATAAAACAAAAGTAAATATTTTAACTTATGATACAAGAATATCAATATTGCATGAAATTATGTACCTGCCGTATCCAAAAATATTCGGATTATATAAACCGCTTCAAGCAACTAAGACATGAATTATCCTGATTACAGAATAACAAAAACAACAAGAGTATAATTAATACGTAGCGATGCAAATGTATATATAAGACTAATTCATCATCAGTCTGATTGTCATGTGAAATATTTAATGGTTCACGTTGAAAGTATTAAATTACGAATAAGTTACTCGATTTTGTATTCAACATATATAACGTGTAGTTAGCATATATAGTATTAGGTCAGGTAGAGTAGTGGTTAACACGTTTAGGTTGCAAGAGGTTTTCCTGATGTTCGTGGGATCAAACCCCCAAGTAAGTACTTAAATTAATTTCTAATTTAAAAAAATCTCACAATTTATCAATCATGTGCGTCAAATTCTGTAAACGAAATAAATAAAAAATTACAGAAACAATTAATTAACTAAAAAAACTATTTTTTCAAATGTGTTAGTGGTTCTAATAATAATTTAATAGTTTTGCTAGTAGTTCAAAACAGTAGTTTAACAGTAATTCAATGGTAATATAACAACAGTATTTTAATGGTAGCTTATTAGTAATTTAGAAGTCAATGAATTTTTGGTAGTTTAAGTGGTTGCTTAATGGCGCTCTTTTTACTGTTTAAATTACTACTTAAATTACCGTAATTTAATGGCAATTCAACAGTAGTTTAAGTCCATTTGTGTTTGCTGGGTAGTGACGTTAAATAAACGTAATAGTTGCGTTGCTAAATTTTTATCATTTTATTGGCAAATTACAATTTTCTACACAGTATCAAAAACTGTACGCCAATTTGTGTTATTACCGTTTTATAATTTCTGTTGTATTTAATTTCGTTACTCTCAGAGTACAACAATTACGTCGTAGATCGTGTATGACTGCTTTTATCGTCATTATGACTAGCAAAACTCATCTACATGTGATTAAGAATTTGAAAATCGCCAACTATAAACTCTGCAGACGACAAACCTAACGTTAGAAGTAGCGGTATGGTACTTCCACATAGAAGTACTTGCAGAAGTCGCTGCAAAAAGTTACGTTGATAGCTAAACTGAAAACGTTGACTCACTAAACTTCATACAAAAAAATAAAAGTTTTTGACAATAATTACCGTCTTTAAGAACCTCATTTTAAAATATGAACTGACGACTAATGCTTTTGTAGTTGTTTTAAGAGGCTTAGATATAATCGCTAGTCTTATCGGAAGAGCAAAATTGTAATTACGTATTTTTGGCAAAATAGGTACTCTCAAAACTAGAGAGAAACTACAGTTCTGTTAAAAAATTGTGACCATAGTCAATCAAAGAAGAAATCCAACATTTTTGTATTCGTTGTGTTTGTGAATGCACGAACCTTACAAATATATGAATAAACGATTAATAAAACGGAACTTTTTACAGCTTAGTAATTGAAAACGGCAAAGAATTGTGCACAAACTTAAAAAAACATAAAATTAAATCGAAACAAGTACCGTAAAATAAAACTTGAAAATCAAACTTTACATCTTTTCTTACTCAGTGTACACTCAATAAAAGAAAAAACGAGACACTGTCCGTTTCTAAAATAAAACAAATTTAATTGATGGTATGAACGTTAGCATTTGTGTAATGCGTTAACTTTTTTCATAATGTTTGTAGCAAATATGTACATCAAATATGATAACAAAAATATTTTTTATTTTTACTGTGGAAATGCGTTAATAATAAAAAGAACCAAACTTTTTATTAATTTTATATTATTTACTTGCTTAGTACACTGATTAAAGTACTGATTATCAATAAAAATTTATTAATTTCAACTTAATTATACTAATTTGATTATTTATTTAAATAAGATTTTTTTTAAAAAATGTAAATAGAAACAATGCAACTATAGTTAAAAAAAGTTATCAACGGTAGTTTACGGTACTAATACAGAGGTATTCCGTTATAAAAAAAATAAGAAATAAATCAATGAAACAAATACTTTACACAACGTATTATTTACAGTTTTAGTAAGTTATAAAAGTGTTTTTATACATTAAAAACTTTGTTAATATCATAAAATCCCGTTTTTTGCTTTTTGTCTGTACAAACAGAAATAGATAAAATCACAATTAAATAATAATAAAAAAGAATTAATAACAAGAAACACATAAAATTTGTAATAAACATAAAGTCAAACGTATAGGAAATACCTAAACTAAAAATGAATAAAAATAAACTAATAAAAAATACTCTAAAAACATTACAAAGAACTATAAAAATAATGAACATGTAAACTCTTAAAAAAGCCTAAAATACAAAAATTGTCACATAACAACAAATGTCTAAAGAAAGCAATACTAACAACAAAAGTATTTGTTTCTAAACCAAACAAATAAGTTATTTGTTAAGAAAGTCTGAATGATAAGAAAATAAAAACAAAAAAGTATTTTTGAATTTTGTCGTTTTGTCACAAAATCTTATATTTTATGTAACAATTAAAAAAGTTATTAAAATGTAATGTTAGTTATCATTACTTAACATCAGCCTTCTGTTTAGTTATCTATAATTACCTTGGCACCAGATTACCTAATTTACCTCTAATTGTAATCTTACGCAAACACATAATATGTAAAGTTTATTATATATAAGTTTAACTTTATTCATTGCCATTTGGCTTACAAATTTTGGTCGTGTTATTACATTACAAATATATTACATTTTCTTATCCCTTCTCCCCCCTTAACTTTTTCCTCCTGTTCCATACTTCCTCCATCCATTCCGCTCCTTTTCCGTTTTCATCCAAGATATCCACTATTTTCATCCCCTCTTCTCTTAATTCCCTGCATCTCTTTCTCATGTGGTTAATGTCTTCCCTTTCTTCTCCACATAGCCTGCACAACTTTTCTGTTTCTTCTCTCCAATATTTGTTCCCTAGCTCCTCGTTGCCACATCTGAACCTTGCCACCATTTTTTTCCTGTTGTTGCTTTTTGTCTCATTGTCTTTTAAATATTCCGGCACCCCTTCACCCTTGATATCTTTATAATTCATGTTATATCTGCTCTCTTTTATCTTTGTCCATCTCTCTTGTTTTTCGATGTCTCTATCTCTCCTTATTATTTCTTCTCTTGTCCCTACCCCTCTTCTCTTAATCTCTCCACTTCTTCACTCGCGTACCCGTTTCTTTTGTAATACTCTTCTCTGCCCTCCTGCCCGTACTTCACTTTCCCTCCCTTTATCTCTTTCCAACATTCTTGCAGAATTTTGCAATTTGTTCTCTCCCTCATTTCTTCCTCGTATTTTATTGCTCTTTTTCCTGTCTCAATCCTTATTTTTCTATCTGAACCTCCTCTCTCACAATATACCCCGGTGTATCCCTGTCCAATCCTAACACCCATCTCCAGTATTTTCCTGTAGCCCCTCTACCTCCCTCCACTCCTTCCAGCCCTATATTTCCACTCCATATATTACCACCCCCTTTATTAATTTTTCAGACAGCAATTTTCTTTTTATATCCATTTTGAATACTCTTTCCCCCACACCCCAGACTTGTCCTATTAGCCTGTTTCTTTTCTTCACCCTTTCCTTTATGTGTTCTCCCTCTTTATTATCCTGTTTCATCGTGTAGCCCAGGTATGTAAATTCCTTCACTTGTTGCACTTTCTCATCACTCCATCTCCACTCCTCTCTTTTTCTTTTCCCCCTCCTTTTCTAATTATCATTATCTTTGTTTTCTCCGTGTTTACTTCCATTTTTTTTTCATATATTTCTCTAGCGTCTTCATCATCTCTTTCATTTCCTTTTCCTCCTTAGCCACCAGCACTATGTCATCCGCATACGCCAACGACCATACCTTAGCTTTCCCTACCACTATCCCTCCTGTCTGTTGTCCTCTCATTGTCTCTTCCAGATCCCCCGTATATAACGAGAACAGGCTTGGGCTCAGTGGACATCCCTGCCTCAACCCTCTCTTTGTTATGAATTTCTCACTTTCTTCCCCATTCACTTTAACCCTGCTTCTCGTTTCCTCGTATATTTCCTCTATTCTTTGTATTAATCTGTCATTGATTTTTTTTCTTTTCATATATTCCCACAGCTTTTCTCTATTCACTTTGTCAAAAGCAGCTTTTAGGTCTACGAATAGTGCTACCATTTTCCCTCTTTTTTTTTTCTAGTTCTTTATTTGCTAAGTGTTTCATTATATATATGTTGTCTATCGCCCTTCTTCCTTTTCTGAATCCCGCTTGTCCGTCTGGTACCAAACTTTTTTCCTCTATTTCCTTCTGTAATCTTTCTTGCAGTATTGTCGCGTACAATTTGTATGCGATCTCAATAATGTTACCCCTCTATAATTCTCGACTTTATTTTTTTCGCCTTTTTTATGTATTGGGCATATTATCCCCTCTCTCCATCTCTCTGGGAATCCTTCGCCTTTCCATATTTTGTTTATTATTTCCGTCATCCTTTTTGCTACATTTTCTCCCCCGTATATCCACTCTTCTCCTTGTGTCCCGTCTTCTCCTGTCGCCTTTCCTTTTTTATATTCTTTATCGCCTCTATTACTTCTTCCTCCCTTATTCTATCCCTATCTCCTTCTTCTTGACTTACTACCGCGTCTTTCCTTTTTCTTTTTCCTGCTTTTGTTCTTCCCCTCCCATCAGGTTCCGAAAATATGTCTCCCATTCTTTCATTTTTTTTCCCTTTGTCGTTTTGTTTTTTTTTCCTCTGCTTTTTAGGTACTTCCATACATCTTCTTCCGTTTTTATTCCTTTAATCTGCTCCTCTTGTTTCTTTTGTTTTCCTCCTTCTTTCTGTCGCATGTTTTTGTATATTTTTACTGCTTCTTTGTATTCTTCTTTTTCTTTCTTCCCTTTTTCCACTGTCTTAATGCTCTTCTTGCATTTTCTTTGCTTCCTTGCATTCCTTATCCCACCATTTCTTCCATCCAGTTTTCTCCCCCTTCCATCTTCTAAATCTGACTCTCTCTGTTGCTTTCTCCATCATCTCTCTCATTTCCTCTACACTTTCTTGTAATTCCTTCCCTATCCATACCGTCTTCCCCATTCTGTCTTTATATCTTTTTATACTCTCTTCTGTTCACTTTTTTTTAGTTATGTACTTCTCCTCTTCCTCTCTCTCTTCTCTTTCCCTTCCTTCCATTGTCAATTCCAGTGGTTGATGGTCTGACTCTACCCTTTCTCCCACCTTAAATGTCTTTACCTTTTCTGCAGCCTCTTCATTTGTCATTACAAAATCTATTATTGATTCTCCCCTTTCTCCTATGTACGTAAATTCCCCTTTCCATCTTCTTCTCTGTGCCCGTTCATTATTTCCCACCCTTTTTCGTTGCACAATTCCAGCAGTTCCTCTCCCTCTTTATTTATCACCTTGTCCTTTGTTTGTCTCTTTCCCGTCCCTTTTCTTTCTTGTATTCCCCCCTCTTCCCCTATTCTTGCGTTGAAGTCCCCTCCTACTATTATCAATCCCTCTTTAAGTTTATTATATATTTGTTTTAAAAGTTAAAAGAATTTAAGAAAATTAATCGTGCAGTACCTACTCGACAAATTATTTAAAAAAAAGTAATAAAGACAATTCATGTAGTAAACAAATAATAAACAACTAATTACGAAACTAAAATTAAATAACAAAAAGGAAACGAATTTAAAAATCTATTTAAAGACAAAATAAAAAAAATTTATCTAAACAATATCAGTTCTTGTTTTTAAGTTTGCTTATTTTTTTTTAAATTTTATTGTATTTATTTATGCATTTTTTAAACCTAATCATTAGAATCTTGAAGAACGAGGTAGTAAAAACATTGGAAAAAACACAAATAGGTAACTAAATTTTAAAAAAATTGGTGTTATCTATACTTTTAAAGTTTGTATTCGAAGACGTTTGTTAAATTGATTGTTGCTGCGATGCTATAAACAATGGGAAAATTTTGTTTATTTTATAACCGGTTTAACGAAAAATTCATGACGTCAAAAGTAAACTCGTAAAACTCGCCTAAAATTAAAATTCAATGTCACTGTCGTAGAAAATATTTAGACAAAAAGCAATGACCGGTCTGCGATAAGATATCAAAATTCAATGTAAAATTTATTGTTTGATTATATTGCTTTTTAGGTTAGAGGGCGGAGGGGGCGTTTTATCTAAAACAAACATTAACTACACTCAAGTTTAATTGAACAGACCACAACAACGATAAAACGATCTCATAAACGATGGTAATCACTTTTTTGTTTGCTATTTCGTGTTTTTTTAATGTTTTTGATTTTTGAAAGTCTATAAACAAAAAATAAAAATTAGAAACAGTCATAGTAACAAAAAACACACGGCATTAACAAACATTTTTAAAACAATAGAATAACATAAAACAATACTGACAAAAAATAGCAAAAATGAAACGATTAGGAGTAATAAATTAAAAAAAACTTGTTTTTTAACTTTTGTGTCAGTATCAGTTATTAAAAAATTTGAAACGCCGACTGTTTCTTAGTAAGATACAAGCTCTCTTATGATATTATCAAAAGACGCCGGGAAGAGATTATACAGATTTTATAAGTTTTTGTTGTATTTTGATTATATTTGTTAATAATGTTTTTCTACACAAAATAATTTTTTTTTTAATTTTTGCTTATCAATATTTTGATTTTATATAGAAGAATTAAACTACAACCATTTCACTTAGGTACGTAAATATATTAGTAAGAAAATTAATTCTTACCAAAATTATAATGGCAAATTATGTCAAAAGTAAAACATTAATGCAAAAACAACATTGTATTTTTAGTTACTTTATTAAGATAAATTTACGTATGACAAGTACATAAAGTTTACGTAATTTTTAACGTAGAAAGCACATAAAAGCAAGTGTATATATTTATTTCGTTTTAATATTTAATAACGTTAAACTCATGTGTATTTATCACATCAATGATATTGCGTTAATTAAAACTTAAAATGTTATTATTGTTTTTAATTTAAATTTATTATAGTCTTTAGTGCTAAATCTTCAAGAAAAAATTACATTATTATGCGATTTTTGAAGGAATTATTGATCTTACTCATAGTCGTATTTTGGGTAAAATTGTGTAGTAATATTAAAGATAAAAAACCTCATCAATTCAGGTAAACACTTTTTTAAAAAATGAAGATCAATTTACATTAAAAAAATCTTTAAAATGTATTTTTACGAATCTTATAGTAAAAAATTATGTCAAAAATAAAACGTTAATGCAAAAACCACTTTGTATTTTTACTTACTTTATTAAGATAAATTTACGTATGACAAGTACGTAAAGTTTACGTAATTTTTAACGTAAAAAGCACATAAAAGCAAGTGTATATATGTATCTACTTCGTTTTAATATTTAATAACGTTAAACTCATGTGTATTTATCACATCAATGATATTGCATTAAATACACGTTAATTAAAACTTAAAATGTTATTATTGTTTTTAATTTAAATTTATTATAGTCTTTAGCACTAAATCTTCAAGAAAAAATTCCATTATTATGCGATTTTTGAAGGAATTATTGATCTTACTCATAGTCGTATTTTGGGTAAAGTTGTGTAGCGATATTTAAGATAACAAACCTCATCAAATCAGATAAACCCTTTTTTTAAAAATAGAGATCAATTTACATTAAAAAAATCTTAAAAATGTATTTTTACGAATGTTATAGTAAACAATTATGTCAAAAATAAAACGTTAATGCAAAAACAACTTTGTATTTTTACTTACTTTATTAAGTTAAATTTACGTATGACAAGTACGTAAAGTTTACGTAATTTTTAACGTAAAAATCACATAAAAGCAAGTGTATATATCTACTTTGTTTTAATATTTAATAACGTTAAACTCATGTGCATTTATCACATCAATGATATTGCATTAAATACACGTTCATTAACACTTAAAATGTTATAATTGTTTTTAATTTAAATTTATGATAGTCCTTAGGACTAAATCTTCCAGAAAAAATTCTATTGTTATGAGATTTTTGAAGGAATTATTGATCTTACTCATAGTCGTATTTTGAGTAAAATTGTGTAATGATATTTAAGATAACAAAAAAAAAATCTTTAAAATAATTTTTACGAATGTTATACTA
Organism: Aquatica leii; assembly: GCA_035610365.1. NCBI lineage: Eukaryota > Metazoa > Arthropoda > Insecta > Coleoptera > Lampyridae > Aquatica > Aquatica leii. The sequence goes on along the minus strand of CM069435.1, from coordinate 96,284,033 downwards.
AAAAATTATGTTAATAATAAATCGTTTATGTCAAAAATAAAACGTTTATGTCAAAAATAAAACGTTAATGCAAAAACAACGTTGTATTTTTTGTTACCTTATTACGACAAATTTACGTATGACAAGTACGTAAAGTTTACGTACTTGGTAACGTAAAAAACCAATAAAAGTTAGTGTATATATGTACTACGTTTTAATATTTAATAACGTACAACTTATGTATATTTATTACATCAATCATGTTGCTTGAAATACACGTTGATTAAGAATTAAAATGGTATTATTGTTTTTAATTTAGATTTATGATAGTCCTTAGCTTTAAGTCTTCAAGAGAAAATTTCATTATGCAATTTTTGAAGGAATTATTAAGCTTACTCATACTCGTATTTTAGAAAAAATTGTGTAGATATATTTAGGTAGAACAAGTACGTAAAGTTTACGTAATTGTTTACATCAAAAAACAAATAAAAGCGAGTGTATATATGTACTTCGTTTTAATATTTGATAACGTACAACTTATATATGTATTTATCATATCAATCATTTTTCGTTAAATACACGTTAATATATATAATAACTTAAAATTTCTTTAAAAAATATTCGATTAAGCTATTTTTGAAAAAATTATTGAGCTTACTTGTGCTCGATTTAAGATCAGAGACTCATCAAATCAGATTAACGTCAAAAATAACGATCGATTTAGATTCAAGCTTAAAGAAAAAGAATTTTTTATAAAAGTTATGGTAAAAAATATTGAAACGTTCAAGAAATTACTTGCAAACGCAAGAGCCTTCTAGAAGCTGTCTAGAAGATATAGCGAAAAGTAGGGAACGTTCGAGAAGGATTCGCCGATGTCTATAAATGCCGAACATGGAAATCGTAGGTCAGTTATTGCTGGAATGCGAATGTGTTAAGAAGATTATCAAGTGGAAATAAATCTTTAGCACGCGTCTGTCTACATAAATAAATCGAGAATAATCGAGTGAACGTGACTTACAGTGTGAAATCCGAGGACGTTATCTAATCTTAAGTGATAGTGTTATACAACGGTTATACATAAATTATAGTGCAAGTGTTTTTATTATTAGATTTTATTAGTTCGGTTAATTTAAAAGTGTACATATTTCTATAATAAGTAAACGTAGTTTTAGTCGTTTTAAATAAATTAGTTTTTAATAAATAAATACGTAACATTTGGTGTCAGGTGTGGGGTTCGCGATTTTATCGCTTCCGTAATAAAAACATTTATTGCGTAAATATCTGTTAAGATTCGCGATAAGCGTGTTTATTTATAAAGTTAATATAGTGTTTATTAAACTTTTTCTTTTAACAAGTGCGTGATCGCGATATTATTTAAATTCGTTTTCGTGGTTTAATATTAACAAGTGGATCGTTATTAAAATTTTGTGTTATACGAAAACTGCATTTTAAAAAGTAGTGTATTTAAACTTTATATTCGTGTTATATTTAAATTTATGCCGGTGACGCGTTCGCAAGCAGTTAAAATGGATGCAAAGCTATTTGAATTTCTTGAATCAATCAAAAATGGTCAGGAATCGATGAATAGAAAAATGGAAGAAAAGTTTTACGAAAATTCGCAGAAAATGGAAGAGAAGTTTTACGAAAATTCGCAGAAAATGGAAGAAAATTCGCAGAAAATTGACGAAAAGTTGACGGAAAATTCTAGACGATTAAAAGAAGAAATACAAACGAGCATAGAAAATCAAATCAAAATTGTGCAAGAAGAAACCCAAGCAGATATGTTAGACTTAAAAGAAGAAATTTGCGAATCTGTGAATGACAAAATAGAAGAAGTACAAGACAAATTAGAACAGAAATTAAATGAAAAATCAAGAACCATAGAAGACAAGCTAGAGAAAAAATTGAGAGAAAGAATACAACTCCTCGAAGAAAGAATGGCCCAAATGAATTGTCACGGTGAAGGAAGCGTCACAAGTAAAGATTTAAAAAATGGACCATCGAGAAGAAAACACTCACAAGTTCAAAGTTGTACCACCGAATTTTGATGGTAAAGTTCCATGGTCAACCTACTACAAGCAGTTTGAAGCCGCAGCTATTGCTAATGGTTGGAGCAACAAGCAGAAAGCGACGTCTTTAATAGTGTCCTTACGTGGAGATGCGCTGGGAATTTTACAAACTGTTCCGGACCACCTGCAAGAAAATTACGAACTCTTAATATCACGATTAGAAATGAGATATGGAGATGCCCATCTTCAACAAGTCTATCAAGCTCAAATTAAAAGTCGGGTTCAGAAAGCTGCCGAAAGTCTTCAGGAGTTTGAGGCTGACATCGCTAGATTAACACGGCTTGCGTATCCTACAGCGCCAGATACCTTCTTGGAGCAGTTGGCGATTCAAACCTTTGTAGACGGCCTCCGAGACAACGAAACGCAGTAGACTCTCCGGTTAGCTCGACCAAAGACATTGGATGGCGCTTTGGTGCATGCTTTGGAGTTTGAAGCAGCAAAACAAGCATCGCAACGAGATGGTCATAGACTCTGCTGTGCTGCAGAAGTACCCGCGCAGACACTGGAAAGCATCGAGGAGATAGCGTGACGAATACTTCGGGAAAGAGGAGTGACAGCTTTGAACTGCGACGAAATAAGCCATGTACGACGGCATCGTACCAAACCTAAGAAGAAGACTAGAAGAGCGCTCGAAAATTTGGAACGAGGCGAGCGAAAGAAACAAAAAGTAATCTCATCTAGTCAAACTCCGGAGATTACAATCCAAATGGCATCGCCTAGAGAGCAATTGCATAGCATTTATCTCGATGGCAAGATCAATGGGAGAAGCGTCCAGTTACTGGTTGACACGGGAGCGACGAAGACCATCATTCGTCCTGACATGTTGTTGGAAAACGAGAAGACATCACCAGTAACAGCACGACTTCGAACAGCGACGGGCGACGAAATACCTACTCACGGACAAGTCAAAGTAACCATTGGTTTGGGAAATGGAGTACTCGACCACCAAGTACTGGTAGCCGACATCACGGAAGAAGTTATCCTGGGAATGGACGTGATAAAGAAGTATGGGTTCCATTTGGATATGAAGAACGATGTCCTGAAGATCGACAATGAAGAAATTCCTTTTCATTCGTCAGAGAAGGCAGCCGTGCGAGTCTTATTGAGTGAAGACGTGACTCTGCCTGCAAGGACTGAAAGTGTGGTGATGGCACGCCTGGATGGAAATCTCCGGGAAGGCTACATACGCGCAATTGAACCAATAGAGGGCGGTTTAGTTGAAAAGGGACTACTCGTTGGAAGAACTTTAGTACGAGTAAAGAAGACGATGCCAGTAAGGATCTTAAACATCAACTCAGATCCTGTAACGCTGAAAAAGAAGACCGTGGTAGGCCAATGCACGCCAGTATCACAAATTGTGAGATGCGTAAAGTCGAACCAAGATACGTCGCCGAAGAAGTGTCCACAACATCTATTGGACATTCTTACCACCAAATGCGAAAACCTCAGCCAAGACCAGCTGGCTAAAGTTCAAGTGTTGATCCAAGAATACCAAGATGTGTTCGCGCTGGAGAGTGGCTCCAAAGGAAGAACTAACGTGGTGAAACATAAAATTAATACCGGAGACGCTCGGCCGATACGACAACATCCACGCAGACTTCCTTTGGCGAAAAGAGAAGAAGCCGAACAAATAATTACGGATATGGAGAGAGAAGGCGTGATTGAACCTTCAAGTAGTCCATGGGCATCCCCAGTGGTACTCGTGAAGAAGAAGGATGGATCAACGAGGTTTTGCGTAGACTACAGGCAGCTAAACGACGTGACCAAAAAGGACAGCTACCCTTTACCCAGAATTGACGATACGCTAGACACCCTGTCAGGATCCCAGTGGTTTTCTACGTTAGATTTAAAGAGTGGATACTGGCAGGTAGAATTAGAACCCAAGGATTGTGAAAAAACAGCTTTTACGATCGGAACTGGTTTGTGGCAGTTCACTGTAATGCCCTTCGGCCTGTGTAACGCTCCTGCAACGTTCGAGCGTTTGATGGAGACCATCTTGCGCGGATTGTCTTGGAAGACGTGCTTGGTTTACCTGGACGACGTGATCGTGGTTGGAAGGTCGTTTGAAGAGCACTTGAACAACTTGAAGGAAGTGTTCCAGAGATTACGTGGGACTAACCTCAAACTGAGCCCAAAGAAGTGCCACGTATTTAAGAAGGAAGTCCAATACCTTGGCCACGTCGTATCTAGAGATGGAGTAAGGGCTGACCCAGACAAAATCCGAGCAGTGCAAGCATGGCCAAGACCGATCGACAAACATCAGGTCCGAAGTTTCCTTGGGTTGTGCACTTATTATAGAAGATTTGTCCCCGGATTTGCCAATATTGCCAAACCATTGACAAAACTAACCGAAGACAGCAACCAGCAGTCGGAAAGGTTTTAGGACTACGTGGTGACGGACGCTTCGTTTTCTATCTGGTCACCAAGAAATACTCACGTGTCAAGCCGTTATACAAAGATCTGTGGCGAACATTATGGAGTCTCAAGAGACAAATGGAGTTCCATCATGTTAAGAAATTGGCAGTACCCAAGCTTGGTTGTGGCTTAGACCAACTGAATTGGAGGACAGTTCGAAACATGTTGGAGGTCGTCTTCCGAGGAACAGGCATTCAAGTGTTGGTCTGTAGTTACCAACCGAGGAGAGTATTAGGTCAGGAAAAGTCCATTGACTGTTACTTTTATGGTCAAGAAAGTTGCCGAAATGGAGGAAGCTGCCGCTATCGCCACGATCCCTTTTACCGGTGTCGCATCCAGTCTCCTGTTCTGGGACAGAACAGTCCTAAGAAGGGGGCAGTGAAACGTTCAAGAAATTACTTGCAAACGCAAGAGCCTTCTAGAAGCTGTCTAGAAGATATAGCGAAAAGTAGGGAACGTTCGAGAAGGATTCGCCGATGTCTATAAATGCCGAACATGGAAATCGTAGGTCAGTTATTGCTGGAATGCGAATGTGTTAAGAAGATTATCAAGTGGAAATAAATCGTTAGCACGCGTCTGTCTACATTAATAAATCGAAAATAATCGAGTGAACGTGACTTACAGTGTGAAATCCGAGGACGTTATCTAATCTTAAGTGATAGTGTTATACAACGGTTATACATAAATTATAGTGTAAGTGTTTTTATTATTAGATTTTATTAGTTCGGTTAATTTAAAAGTGTACATATTTCTATAATAAGTAAACGTAGTTTTAGTCGTTTTAAATAAATTAGTTTTTAATAAATAAATACGTAACAATATGTTAAAAGTAAAACGTTAATGTGAAAACAAACATTTCTTTTACGTTACTTAAGAAATAATAAAAACAAAACGTACATAAAACGTTAAATTGACGACTGTGTGCTTACTGCTGGATGCCAGCCATCATATGTGAATTATTATTAAAACTGCAACAACAATAAATGTAAAAAGCATAGTATTAGATGTAACACGTTCGGTTCTGATACATTTTTTCCTAAAAAAATATACTAAAGCTCAATGGGTAAAAAAGAAAATAATACTGTAGAGTACTATAAAACCAATAAAAACTAGAAAAAATAATCATCGATCATCATCAAATCAACTTTTCACAATGTAATCGTTGTCAAAACCTATCATATACTTCACTAAAACACACAAAAGTGTTATTCAAAAAATGTAAATTTTTAAGTTTTTCGGCTCAATGTTAAAACACAAAAATAATAATTGTTTATTTAATTTTTTTGAGCAATCGGAAAATTTGTACGCAACTATAGATAACCTTAAACCATTCTTAAACGATAAAGATTCTGTTTTGACAAATTACAACCGAAACGCATTTAGTGTGCGATTCTTTGTAAAAAAATTTTGACACATGGTTATGTCGTTTTATTTTGAGCGCCAGACACTAAACCAAAAACCTTATCACATTACGCAATTTGTCCACTTGACTTAGTTTTAGTATCTCGCTTGTTTTTGTTTTTTGTTATCGTTACTAAAATTGCCAATATGATGATTTTTTAGCGTTAGTGATTATGCTACCACCGATGCTCGAAAAAATCTAGAAAACGTGGATACTTAAAGCTTGCAATACCGATAAACAAATATTACTCATTTTTAAAAATTTTTAAGTCAAACTGATAAAGTCTTATCTAAACATTTAATTGTTTTATTAATCATAGCTGAGATCATTTTGTCTAGATTCATAAAACACCTCAATTTAATATCAAAGTCCTGTTGGAATTACAATTTACAAGATTGTATTATTAATGTCAACATTTTTAATTAAATTAAAATACAGACAATAAGCGCTTATCTGGTAGTTACACAGAGATAAGCGCTAGTACAAATAAGCTTCTGTAACGCGATTTTTTGCTTTAAAAAAATAACAGCAAATGTTTTTTCTTTTTTGGTCCTTCGAGCGGGGTTGTAAAATGCATAAAAACACTTTTGTTGTGTTGTTGCTAAACAAAACTGTTTTCGTCAAAGACCAAATATTATGAAAATTGTTTGTTCTTTTTTTAATTTAGCAAGTACTGCCATCTACGTTTAACTCTGTGAATATTCAAAAACACTGATAAAATAATTAATGGTATTAATCCAGAATACTGTTAATGAAAATTGTAACTGCTTTGAATTTAGAAAACCGTGAAAATCAATTAGATTTGTTTGAATAATTTCCACATAGCGCAAATTACTAGGAAAATTTGCGTGCTTTGCATAAAATATCACGTTTGGCATTACCATACGATTGACGTCATAGCAATGAATCAAACAAGACTAAAAGGTAATTACAGAACATTAAAATTTTCACCTTTCTTTTATCAGGAAAATGCAATTCTATTAATAATGAGAAAAGAACTCTCCAATTTAAAAATCAATAAAGAAAAACGTTAAAACTGACGTATAGACTGATTTTAAACCTACAAAAAATGGCTAAGTCAATTTTTAGCATCTCAAGTTACCAGTTCTTCATCTAATTATTAATATTTCTAATAGCTGTTTATCCATTGAGATTGTCTTATTCAAACTTCTTCTAAGGTAGAAGAGATCTCACTTGCATGTTTGAGTTTGAGAATTGAGAATGTTCCTTTAATTTCTACCAGAAAAAATGAGAAACATTAGTCAATTAAATGATTACGATTTTTTTACTTTGTTTAAAGCCAGTTTTCAAGCATTCATAAATGATCAATAACGTTAAATAAATATAACTGTTATTACTTTAAAGTAACGCCGCTAAAATTTTGTAGCCAAATACCAGTTTTTTTACACAATCGCAAAAATTGTACGCTAGGTTGTGTTACTATCGTTTTGTAATTTTCAAATTTCTCTTATTTTTAATTTGTATAACCCCATTCAACAAAAAAATATTGTAAACGTAAATATCTCAAATAAGTTTTAATCAGTTACTAAATCAAAATAGAAATTATTTTATTGTTGACGTCGAGGTTCACATACTCAAAGTTATTACGTTACGGGTACGTTACGAAGTTACTCTTATAACGTAAAAGTGATGTAATAGAAACGCGATTTGGTTGGTTTCGTCAATGACTACAAAATATAAGTCAAAAGTTTGTTTTGTGCTGCTACTGGTAATCATGGCCGATATTTTGATAAACTTTATTCTATTTTGGCTACAAATATTGTTTTTATGGTTCTGACTTGAGAATTAAAATTAAAACAAAAGTTGATTTTCAATCGACTGGGTAAAACTAAAGCTTCTGCTCTTAGTAATATAAAAACAAAAACAATTTTATGATGTTTTGCAAAATACAGCTATTGCTAAGCGTGAAAATTTATATTGAAAAGAAAACATGCTTAAATATTTGATTTTTTATTTTTTATTGTGCATCGATTTTTTTAAAAATATGATTTTTTAATTTTGTAACCAACGCCATCTCGTAGAGAATGAGTCGTATCCACATGTAGAAAATTTGAAAAACGTTCCTAAATCTTAAGTAAGTACAACAAATTTGTTTATGTAATTAATTACACCAAATACGAGAGCAATCTAAAAAGTTTCTGACCTTGTTCATAGATGGCTATTAGATTTTTTCTCATATCGGTACAACAATTAGTAGACGTTAAGTAATATTGAAAAATATTTCAACTAACAATTGACTGTAGACAGTTGTGATGCGTTCTATGTTATTGGAAATGAAATAAATGAAGTATGGTAGTAAAAAAAAATTGATTCGAGCATCGCAAATGTGTATAGTAATCCTTTTTTCATCAATTTTTACTGTTAAGAAATGATCGGATTAGTTTAAACATGGTCTTGAAAGCGTAAGATCAAAGCAGTCACCGAAAAAGTAACATCTTTTCTTAAAACATATTTTAATTTTTTATATTTTCTACTCCTGTCTGAAGCTCTATGTCAGTTTTCTATTCTCATAATGTAGAAAAATATTACAAGAAGATAAATCTACCAATATCGACGGCCTTCTATATCTCTTTTCAAAAAACGCAATCTTTGTTAAAGATGATAATTTTGTATTTTTTAAAAAGATGTAAAAGGTAAACTAAAAGCGAATCTATCAAAAATATCACTCTTACAGATAGTGTGTGTTGTTTTTTTTGTTTTGACGCAGTCTAATTTTGACTTGGAAACAAAAATTTAATTGATTATTTTGTCTGATCTAACCTTAACTACAATTCTTGTTATCACTTTTGTATTTAAAATGGTTTTGACGCAGTTTATTTTTGATTAGGAAACGAGTCCTATTTGATTATTTTGTCTACTTTAATTTTGACTACAATGTTTGTAGTTACTTTTGCATCTAAAACAGTTTCTTCTAAAGATAATAACTTTGTTTTTTTTCACTTTTTTCTGTAACATTTTAACGTTTTAAAAAAAAATTTCTAATTGTAACAATTCAATTAAATCTCAATTTTTATCGATTTTTTGTCTTATTTGATTTATGTGGTTAGTTTCAAATCTTCAAAACGCCTAGGAGATAAATTACTAAAGGCAAATCTATCAACAGAATCACGGTTCCAGATGGTCTGTGTCTTTCTTCATTGCTTTTTTTTTGTTTTGACGCAGTTTATTTTTGATTAGGAAACGAGTCTTCTTTGATTATTTTGTCTACAATGACTATTTGACTACAATGTTTGTAGTTACTTTTGCATCTAAAAAAGTTTCTTCTAAAGATAATAGCTTTGTCTTTTTTCCCTTTTTTCTGTAACATTTTAAAGTTTTAAAAAAAAATTTTCTAATTGTAACAATCAAATTAAATCTCAATTTTTAGTCTTATTTGATTTATGTGGTTAGCTTCAAATCTGCAAAACGCCTAGGAGATAAATTACTAAAGAGAAATCTATCAACAGAATCACGCTTTCAGATCGTCTGTGTCTTTCTTCATTGTTTTTTTTTTGTTTTGACGCAATTTATTTTTGATTTGAAAACAATAAGTCTTAAAATATATCTGGTAATTTGTCTGCTCTAACCTTAAACAACAATTCTTGTGGTCACTTTTGTACCTAAAACAGTGTCTTCTAAAAATAATAATTTTGTATTTTTTTACTTACTTAAAAAATATTTTTCGACATGGTAACAATCAGAATAAATGTCAATTTTTCATGTCTTGTTTAAAGTCCTAAGTTGTCAGTTTCATTTTTTCAGAACACGTAAAAGATAAATTAGTAAAAGCCAAATCTATCAATAGCATCACTCTTGCAGATAGTGTATGTCTTTACTCATTTTTTTTTGTTTTGACGCAGTTTATTTTTGATTAGAAAACGAGTCCTATTTGATTATTTTGTCTACTTTAATTTTGACTACAATGTTTGTAGTTACTTTTGCATCTCAAACAAGTTCTTCTAAAAATAATAACATTGTTTTTTTTTTCCTTATTTCTGTAACATTTTAACGTTTTGAAAAAAAAATTCCTTATTGTAACAATCAAATTAAAACTCAATTTTTATCGATTTTTAGTCTTGTTTGATTTATGTGGTTAGCAAAAATCTTCAAAACCTCTAGGAGATAAATTACTAAAGACAAATCTATCAACAGAATCACGCTTCCAGATCGTCTGTGTCTTTCTTCATTGTTTTTTTTTGGTTTGACGCAATTTATTTTTGATTTGAAAACAATAAGTCTTAAAATATATCTGGTAATTTGTCTGCTCTATAACTTTAACAACAGTTCTTGTGGTCACTTTGGTACCTAAAACAGTGTCTTCTAAAGATAACAATTTTGTATTTTTATTTAAAAATATTTTTCGATATGGTAACAATCAGAATAAATGTCAATTTTTCATGTCTTGTTTGAAGTCCTAAGTTGTCAGTTTCATTTTTTTAGAACACGTAAAAGATAAATTAGTAAAAGACAAATCTATCAATAGCATCACTATTGCAGATAGTGTATGGCTTTCTTAATTTTTTTTTGTTTTGACGCAGTTTATTTTTGATTAGGAAACAAGTCTTATTTGATTATTTTGTATACTTTAATTTTGACTACAATGTTTGTAGTTACTTTTGCACCTAAAACAGTTTCTTCTAAAGATAATAATTTTGTTTTTTTTCACTTTTTTCTGTAACATTTTAACGTTTTGAAAAAAAAACTTTTCTTATTAACAATCGAATTAAAACTCAATTTTTATCGATTTTTAGTCTTGTTTGATTTATGTGATAAGTTACATATCTTCAAAACGCTTAGGAGATAAATTATTAAAGACAAATCTATCAACAGCATCACGCTTCCAGATCGTCTGTGTCTTTCTTCATTGTTTTTTTTTGTTTTGGCGCAATTTATTTTTGATTTGAAAACAATAAGTCTTAAAATATATCTGGTAATCTGTCTGCTCTAACCTTAAGCAACAATTCTTTTGGTCACTTTCGTACCTAAAACAGTGTCTTCTAAAAATAATAATTTTGTAATTTTTTACTTAAAAAATATATTTCGATATGGTAACAATCAGAATAAATGTCAATTTTTCATGTCTTGTTTGAAATTCTAAGTTGTCAGTTTCATTTTTTTAGAACACGTAAAAGATAAATTAGTAAATAACAAATCTATCAATAGCATCACTCTTGCAGATAGTGTATGGCTTTCTTCATTTTTTTTTTGTTTTGACGCAGTTTATTTTTGATTAGAAAACGAGTCCTATTTGATTATTTTGTCTACTTTAATTTTGACTACAACGTCTGTAGTTACTTTTGCATCTAAAACAGTTTCTTCTAAAGATAATAACTTTGTTTTTTTTCACTTTTTTCTGTAATATTTTAACGTTTTGAAAAAAAAAATTTTTATTGTAACAATCAAATTAAATCTCATTTTTTATCGATTTTTAGTCTTATTTGATTTATGTGATAAGTTACATATCTTCAAAACGCCTAGGAAATAAATTACTAAAGATAAATCTATCAACAGAATCACGGTTCCAGATCGTCTGTGTCTTTTTTCATTGTTTTTTTTTATTTTGACGCAATTTATTTTTGTTTTGAAAACAATAAGTCTTAAAATATATCTGGTTATTTGTCTGCTCTAACCTTAACAACAATTCTTGTGGTCACTTTTGTACCTAAAACAGTTCGACATGGTAACAATCATAATAAATGTCAATTTTTCATGTCTTGTTTGAAGTTCTAAGTTGTCAGTTTTATTTTTTTCAGAACACGTAAACGATAAATTAGTAAAAAGCAAATCTATCAATAGCATCATTCTTTCAGATAGTGTATGCCTTTCTTCATTTTTTTGTTTTGACGCAGTTTATTTTCGATTAGGGAACGAGTCTTATTTGATTATTTTGTCTACTTTAGTTTTGACTACAATGTTTGTAGTTACTTTTGCATCTAAAACAGTTTCTTCTAAAGATAATAACTTTGTTTTTTTCTACTTTCTTCTGTAACATTTTAACGTTTTGAAAAAAAAATTTTTCTTATTGTAACAATCAAATTAAAACTCAATTATTATCGATTTTTAGTCTTGTTTGATTTATGTGGTTATCAAAAATCTTCAAAACCTCTAGGAGATAAATTACTAAAAACAAATCTATCAACAGAATCACGCTTCCAGATCGTCTGTGTCTTTCTTCATTGTTTTTTTTGTTTTGACGCAATTTATTTTTGATTTGAAAACAATAAGTCTTAAAATATATCTGGTAATTTGTCTGCTCTAACCTGGACTACAATTCTTGTGGTCACTTTTGTACCTAAAACAGTGTCTTCTAAAGATAATAATTTTGTATTTTTTTACTTAAAAAATATTTTTCGATATGGTAACAATCAGAATAAATGTCAATTTTTCATGTCTTGTTTGAAGTTCTAAGTTGTCAGTTTTATTTTTTTAAAACACGTAAAAGATAAATTAGTAAAAGACAAATCTATCAATAGCATCACTCTTGCAAATAGTGTATGGCTTTCTTCATTTTTTTTTGTTTTGACGCAGTTTATTTTTGATTAGGAAACTAGTCCTATTTGATTATTTTGTCTATTTTAATTTTGACTACAACGTTTGTAGTTACTTTTGCATCTAAAGCAGTTTCTTCTAAAGATAATAACTTTGTTTTTTTCCCTTTTTTCTGTAATATTTTAACGTTTTGAAAAAAAAAATTTTTATTGTAACAATCAAATTAAATCTCATTTTTTATCGATTTTTAGTCTTATTTGATTTATGTGATAAGTTACATATCTTTAAAACGCCTAGGAAATAAATTACTAAAGACAAATCTATCAAAAGAATCACGCTTCCAGATCGTCTGTGTCTTTCTTCATTGTTTTTTGTTTGTTTTGACGCTATATATTTTTGATTTGAAAACAATAAGTCTTAAAATATATCTGGTAATTTGTCTGCTTTAACCTTAACAACAATTCTTTTGGTCACTTTTGTACCTAAAACAGTGTCTTCTAAAGATAATAATTTAGTATTTTTTTAATTAAAAAATATTTTTCGATATGGTAACATTCATAATAAATGTCAATTTTTCATGTCTTGTTTAAAGTTCTAAGTTGTCAGTTTCATTTTTTTAAAACACGTAAAAGATAAATTAGTAAAAGACAAATCTATCAATAGCATCACTTTTGCAGATAGTGTATGGCTTTCTTCATTTTTTTTTTGTTTTGACGCAGTTTATTTTCGATTAGGGAACGAGTCTTATTTGATTATTTTGTCTACTTTAGTTTTGACTACAATGTTTGTAGTTACTTTTGCATCTAAAACAGTTTCTTCTAAAGATAATAACTTTGTTTTTTTCTACTTTCTTCTGTAACATTTTAACGTTTTGAAAAAAAAATTTTTCTTATTGTAACAATCAAATTAAAACTCAATTATTATCGATTTTTAGTCTTGTTTGATTTATGTGGTTATCAAAAATCTTCAAAACCTCTAGGAGATAAATTACTAAAAACAAATCTATCAACAGAATCACGCTTCCAGATCGTCTGTGTCTTTCTTCATTGTTTTTTTTGTTTTGACGCAATTTATTTTTGATTTGAAAACAATAAGTCTTAAAATATATCTGGTAATTTGTCTGCTCTAACCTTAAGCAACAATTCTTTTGGTCACTTTCGTACCTAAAACAGTGTCTTCTAAAAATAATAATTTTGTAATTTTTTACTTAAAAAATATTTTTCGATATGGTAATAATCAGAATAAATGTCAATTTTTCATGTCTTGTTTGAAGTTCTAAGTTGTCAGTATCATTTTTTTAGAACACGTAAAAGATAAATTAGTAAAAGACAAATCTATCAATAGCATCACTCTTGCAGATAGTGTATGGCTTTCTTCATTTTTTTTGTTTTGACGCAGTTTATATTTGATTAGGAAACGAGTCCTATTTGATTATTTTGTCTACTTTAATTTTGACTACAACGTCTGTAGTTACTTTTGCATCTCAAACAGTTTCTTCTAAAGATAATAACTTTGTTTTTTTTTCAATTTTTTCAGTAACATTTTAACGTTTTGAAAAAAAAATTCCTTATTGTAACAATCAAATTAAAACTCAATTTTTATCGATTTTTAGTCTTGTTTCGTTTATGTGGTCAGTTCCATATTTTCAAAACGCTAAGGAGATAAATTACTAAAAACAAATCTATCAACAGAATCACGCTTCCAGATCGTCTAGTCGTTCTTCATTGTTTGTTTTTTTGTTTTGACGCAATTTATTTTTTATTTGAAAACAATAAGTCTTAAAATATATCTGGTAATTTGTCTGCTCTAAACTTAACAACAATTCTTGTGGTCACTTTTGTACCTAAAACAGTGTCTTCTAAGATAATAATTTTGTATTTATTTACTTAAAAAAAATTTCGATATGGTAACAATCAGAATAAATGTCAATTTTTCGTGTCTTGCTTGAAGTTCTAAGTTGTCAGTTTCATTTTTTCAGAACACGTAAACGATACATTAGTAAAAAGCAAATCTATCAATAGCATCATTCTTTCAGATAGTGTATGTCTTTCTTCATTTTTTTTGTTTTGACGCAGTTTATTTTTGATTAGGAAACGAGTCTTATTTGATTATTTTGTCTACTTTAATTTTGACTACAATGTTTGTAGTTACTTTTGCATCTAAAACAGTTTCTTCTAAAGATAATAACTTTGTTTTTTTCACTTTTTTCTGTAACATTATAACGTTTTGAAAAAAAAATTCTTATTGTAACAATCAAATTAAATCTCAATTTTTATCGATTTTTAGTCTTATTTGATTTATGTGGTTAGCTTCAAATCTTCAAAACGCCTAGGAGATAAATTACTAAAGACAAATCTATCAACAGAATCACGGATCCAGATCGTCTGTGACTTTCTTCATTGTTTTTTTTGTTTTGGCTCAATTTATTTTTTATTTGAAAACAATAAGTCTTAAAATATATCTGGTAATTTGTCTGCTCTAACCTTAACAACAATTCTTTTGGTCACTTTCGTAACTAAAACAGTGTCTTCTAAAAATAATAATTTTGTAATTTTTTTACTTAAAAAATAATTTTCGATATGGTAACAATCAGAATAAATGTAAATTTTTCATGTCTTGTTTGAAGTCCTAAGTTGTCAGTTTCATTTTTTCAGAATACGTAAAAGATAAATTAGTAAAAGCCAAATCTATCAATAGCATCACTCTTGCGGATAGTGTATGTCTTGCTTAATTTTTTTTTGTTTTGACGCAGTTTATTTTTGATTAGGAAACGAGTCCAATTTGATTATTTTGTCTACTTTAATTTTGACTACAATGTTTGTAGTTACTTTTGCATCTAAAGTCTTCAAATATATCCGATAATTTGTCTGCTCTAACCTTAACAACAATTCTTGTGGTCACTTTTGTACTTGAAGCAGTGTCTTTTAAAGATAATAACTTTGTTTTTTTTTTCATCTTTTTCTGTAACATTTTAACGTTTTGAAAAAAAAATTTTTCTTATTGTAACAATCAAATTAAAACTCAATTTTATTTTTAGTCTTGTTTGATTTATGTGGTTAGCAAAAATCTTTAAAACCTCTAAAAGATAAATTACTAAAGACAAAGACAAATTTATCAACACAATCACGCTTCCACATCGTCTGTGTCTTTCTTCATTGTTTTTTTTTTTTGTTTTGACGCAATTTATTTTTGATTTGAAAGCAATAAGTCTTAAAATATATCTGGTAATTTGCTCTAACCTTAAACAACAATTTTTGTGGTCACTTTTGTACCTAAAACAGCGTCTTCTAAAGATAACAATTTTGTATTCTTTTACTTAAAAAATATTTTTCGATATGGTAACAATCAGAATAAATGTCAATTTTTCATGTCTTGTTTGAAGTTCTAAGTTGTCAGTTTCATTTTTTCAGAACACGTAAAAGATAAATTAGTAAAAGCCAAATCTATCAATAGCATCACTCTTACAGATAGTGTATGTCTTTTTTCATTTTTTTTTTGTTTTGACGCAGTTTATTTTTGATTAGGAAACTAGTCTTCTTTGATTATTTTGTCTACTTTAATTTTGACTACAATGTTTGTAGTTACCTTTGCATCTAAAAAGGTTTCTTCTAAAGATAATTTTTTCACCTTTTTTCTGTAACATTTTAACGTTTAAAAAAAATTTTTTTAATTGTAACAATCAGACAAAGTGTCAATTTTTATAAATTTTTAGTTTGATATGATTTATATTGTCAACTTCATATCTTCAAAACTCGTAGAAGATAAATTACTAAAGGGCGAATCTATCAATATTACTCTTCTAGGCCGTGTATGTTTTTCTTCATTGTTTTTTTTTACATTTTGACGCAGTTTATTTTTAAAGAAATATTTTTCCTCTTCCAACAATGTGATTCTTTTTTAACTTTTGTGGTCAATTTAGTATCATAGAAAATAAATGCAACGCCGGTCATCTATACATGGTAGTTTATGTCTATCATTTAAAAAAAACAGTTTAATGTATGAATAATACTTTGTTTTTTAGTTTAGTTTATAATTTTATGTTGTCAGTTTCATCTCTCTAAATCTCGTAAAACGTAAATTGCTAAAAGGTGAATCTATCAACAGCATCACGCATCCAGATCTTGTATATCATATTCTTCATTGTTGTTATTTTTACATTTTGACGCAGTTTAATTTTAAAAAAATATTTTTTCTATGGCAACAATGAGTCTTAAAACTTTATTCTTTTGTAGCTTTTCATGCCAATTTTGTACTATAGGAAATAAAGGCAACGCCGGTCTTCTATATCTCTTAGTTTATGTCATCATTTAAAAAAAAACAGTTTCATGTAACAATAATAATTCATTTTTTAGTCCTGTTTGTAATTTTATATTGTCAGTTTCATCTTTTGAAAACTCTTAAAGAATAAATTACTAAAAAGCGAATCTATCAACGGCATCACTCCTCCAAATCGTGTATGTCTTTCTTCATTGTTGTATTTTTTACATTTTGACGCAGTTTCTTTTTTTCGACAACAATGAGTCATAAAGTCTATTTGCCTATGTTGGTGTCCAATTTTGAATCATAGCAAATAAACGCAGCGCTGGCCTTCTATACCTCGTAGTTTATGTCTATTATTAAAAAAAACATTTTCTTCTAAAGATAGTAATTCGCTTTTTAGTTTTGTTTGTAATTTTATGTTGTCAGTTAAAAGTTTATTTTTAAAGAAATATTTCTTCTCTAGTCTTAAAATCTATTAAATTCTTTCATCTTGTCTAATCCTGTCTGCGGCTTTTGTTGTTAGTTTTGTTTCTTCTTTTTTAGAATGAATCTACTAAAAGCGTCGATCTTCTATATACCATGTCCATCTTTTTCAACGCCGTTGCTCTTCTTTGTGGATAGTGTGCTGATAAAAAGTTCTAAAAAAGTTATTTTTTAACTTTGGGACGGAAAACTTTAAATTTATTTTCTTCAACGTAAAAAAAATCAAATCACTAATTCACTAACAGCATTCTTCTATATTTTGTCGTTTGTGCTAATTTGACTGTACCTATAAAGACTTTTTTTTAGCGTTGTTCTTTAGGTACACTTTTGTGTATCAGTTCATTCATAAAAACTGTTTACAAAATTCTTTTTTTTTACTGTAGTAAGTAAAGTGCCTCATTTTTAATTGTTTAATTTATTGTAGGCTACGGAGGGTGACAGATTTACTAAATCTTTATGCGATGATTTCAGTTTTACTCAGACCAAATTTTAGTAAAAAAAAAACAACGAAACACAATCCGGTAAAAAAATTATTTATTTTTATATCAAGTTTTAGGTTTAAAAAAAAATACCAGGGTTATTCCCCTAGTTTTAATTATACGGTAAAGTAGGCCTTGATTTGTTTTTTTTTAAATTTAGAACGTACGTCAAAACAACGTAAAAAAGCGTTATGTGTGTCCGATAAAAACGCAATTTGCATAAAAGTAATAAAAAAAATGCGCTATTGTTATTAAAAGTACGATGAATGTAATGCAATGACGTATTTGAATTAGTTTCGAATAAATCCGCTGCATCAGTAGTGCGTTAAAGTCGCTCGCGCAGCCAAGTAGAGCTCGATGACCGTACCGTCATCCCGTGACGTCACAGTACACTCATCAATAAAAAAATTATCTTAATTATGCTTTCCACTTCTTTCTATTCATGAATTTCTGATGAATTACTTTATTGTTAGCGTTTTGCAGTTAACGGTCGTTCGATCGTATTAGGCAATTTCGGTTCGAATCGTGCGGTGGGTTGCCTATGCGTATATAATAACGAGTTGGGAGAAATATTGCGTTGTTGTCGGTCGAGTTGATTTTTTTCGATTGTTGCGTTTGAGGTTTTATTCGCATTTAACGATAACTTGACTTGAATTGGATTGTGTCTCATAGTGTACGAGTGACGTCCAGTGACGTCAGCATCAGCGAGATCTACATGGAAATGCATGTACTACTTCAGTGGGCTATAGAAGATTTGGTGGTGACGACCTAAGTTTTAAATATTGTGAAAAAATGTCCGGAAAATCATACTCGGTGGACAGATTAGAACGTGTCGGTTATTACAAATTAGAAAAAACTATCGGAAAAGGAAATTTCGCCGTCGTCAAGTTAGCTACACACGTTGTTACAAGAACGAAGGTACGTTTTGTTGTGTAAATAAAAACGTCATTACAATGACGATCTGTGTTTAATTTGCAATTAGTGCGAAAGAAAAGAATTTATTAGTCGTTTACGCTAATTAGTAAATTAAAACGAAAAACAGTAAGGTTAGGTTAAAAGCTGAATTTTATGTTTATGGATTTGATTAAGTCTTTGTTGGGTTACGTTTAAGCCTTTTTGCACTTAGGATCGTAGTCACCTGGGTGCAATTTGAGGTTATATCATTATTGTTTTGGGGTCCAAGGACGACTAGATCTGCACGAAAAGCCTTTTTCGTTCGGTTACAGAAAAACAATGTTATGATAATTTAGGCAGCGTTCGCTCGTGCAAATTACTTTTACTTTTTAAGTGACGACGGTCATTAAAAATTTTAATATTCCTGTTTGTGTATGCGTGTGTGTGTGCGAGAGTATGTTGTCATCGTTGTTGTTTATCGCACTTAAGATGGTGCACGTATCATGTGATAAAAATGATCTCGTAATATCTTATATCGTTTTAATTTGCCAGTACTTGGACACTTTCGTAGTCACTTCGACGCCAAAGGCTTTAATGTGTTATTAATTGCTTCGCGAATAAGGTTATGCTGGTTCATTTTTATCTAATAGAGGACACGGTACAAGGAAACGCACAAAACAGCAGTACCTAAAAGTCGTATGATCCTCGAAGTGTTCTTTTGTTTTTCTATCCTGACCCAGATTGCTTAAACTCGTCAATTTTCCGACTTTTCTTTAGAAGCCTCACTAATTTCTTGCGTATCGATTTGTATCAACATATGAGGTTTTTCGAGTGAGGATGTGGTTGAGCCTCAACTCTTCAGTTGTATATATTTCAGTAGCAACGACAGCTGAAAGAATACGAAGAAAAATGACTAAACCGACGTAGTTAAGTGATGGATGATTTGAATTAAGTAATGGATCTTTGTCTTAGATCGTACTTTTTTCCTCTAGATACAACAACTTTTCCGGATGTTTTTTTTAAGTACACGAAACATGTCGGTTTTTACCAGTTTTTGACATTTTGACGTTCCTCTGTAAACAATATGCTCATCCATTGGGTTACACCGAGGTTACACATACGGTTTCAAAAAAAAATGAGCTATCTTGGACAAAGTTATGGACAAGATTAGTCACCTCCATAAGCGATTTTGATTAGTATTTCACTATTTCTTCCACGGTTTTTGTTAAGCTTGTAATGACAACGACCAGATAGGAGAGAGTGGTATAATTTTGGTAATCATAGCTTTGTTTCTTGTATTGATGACTAACTTGTTTTTTCTTTTTTATAATAACTTTTGAATTTGTTAATCTCTTTTACTACGCGTCTTTTTGTTTGTTTAGTATTGTTTCTTCTTGTGATAGATGTGCATTATTTACCATTTTTACGATAGCTACTATTCTATATCTCTATGGGACTATTATTGATCAGTGCTGCATGCCAACATTTTTTGATCTTCTGAACATTTGGATCTTTCTGTAAATGCATTGCGTTTTTTCGATATGTTGATTCTTAAATATTTAAAACGTTTTTAGAATGCCATCTTGTGGTAAAAATACCACATAGGATAATATAGAAAACTATAAATTAGTACGGAGGGTAGAAAAGTTGTCATTGGATTTTTTTGGTTCAGCACGTTATGTTTTTTAGTTTTGGTGATTTGCTGTTTCTATACACGTTTTTTTGGGTTACAGATATTATGGTTTCAAAAGAATGCGATGTCTTGGACAAAGTTTTGGAAACGTTTGGTCACCCCCATATGGGGTTTTGATTAGTATTTCTTCCATGCTTGTTTTTAAGCTGCGAATCACAACAACCAAATCGGGAATGATGGTCTAATTTTTTTGTAGCCATAACGTTGTTTGTATTTTGATGACTGAATTGATTTTTGACCGATTTCTTAAATTTTTTGTTTTTGTTATTTGTTTTTCCAAGGAGTTGGCTGTTTTTATGCTTTTGTCTTTAACTGATTTTGCTTTTGGTATTGTCTTTCTTGTTAAATTTTTGGTTAGTTCGTTTTTTACAATAATTATATCTTTGACTGCTTTTTCTGTTTATTTTTTGGTTTGTTTACTGTGCTGTAGTATTGTTTTTTTCCTCATAGATGTGCACAATTTACAATTTTTGACTCTATGGAACTAGCCTGTGTTCGCGAACATTTTTTGGTCATTTGGATCTTTGTATCTGTTGAAAATGTGATCTTCTGTAAATTCATTGAGTTTTTTTGGATATGTTGATTCTTAAAGTATTTTTTTGGTTCAACACGTTATGTTTTTTAGTTTTGGCGATTTGCTGTTTCTATAGACGTTTTTTTGGGTTACAGATATTATGGTTTCAAAAGAATGCGATGTCTTGGACAAAGTTTTGGAAACGTTTGGTCACCCCCATATGGGGTTTTGATTAGTATTTCTTCCAGACTTGTTTTTAAGCTGCTAATGACAACAACCAAATCGGCAATAATGGTCTAATTTTTTGTAGCCATAGCGTTTTTTTGTATTTTGACGACTAAATTGATTTTTGACTGATTTCTTAAATTTTTTGTTTTTGTTATTTGTTTTTCCAAGGAGTTGGCTGTTTTTATGCTTTTGTCTAACTGATTTTGCTTTTGGTATTGTCTTTCTTGTTAAATTTTTGGTTAGTTCGTTTTTTACAATAATTATATCTTTGACTGCTTTTTCTGTTTATTTTTTGGTTTGTTCACTCTGCTATAGTATTGTTTTTTTTTCCTCATAGATGTGCACTTTTTACAATTTTTGACTCTATGGAACTAGCCTGTGTTCGCGAACATTTTTTGGTCATTTGGATCTTTGTATCTGTTGAAAATGTGATCTTCTGTAAATTCATTGAGTTTTTTTGGATATGTTGATTCTTAAAGTATTTTTTTGGTTCAACACGTTATGTTTTTTAGTTTTGGCGATTTGCTGTTTCTATAGACGTTTTTTGGGTTACAGATATTATGGTTTCAAAAGAATGCGATGTCTTGGACAAAGTTTTGGAAACGTTTGGTCACCCCCATATGGGGTTTTGATTAGTATTTCTTTCAGGCTTGTTTTTAAGCTACTAATGACAACCAAATCGGGTCACTATTGTAAGATAGTTTGAAGTTCTTTCATGTTTATCGTTTTGTTGTTATTGACAATAGAATTGGGTAGCCGTTCACAAAGAACTACAAAAACCTTGGATGTTTTTTAGCTCTAGTACTGACGAGTTTTGGCTACTTCTATATAACTAAACTGATTTACTTGACATTTTGATTTGTGTCTTTGTAAAAAATGTGCTCCTCTATGAGTACCTTTGAGAAATTTTGACTTTTATGTTTTGGTCATTGTGGATCTGCTGGATATAGACATTTTTTAGGTTACACACATTATGGTTTCAAAAGAATGCTTTGTCTTGGACAAAGTTTTGGAAAAGATTTGTCATGTCCATAAGGGATTTTGATTAGTATTTTTTTCATGATTGTTTTTGATATTGACCAAAGAAGAATAGTCTAATTTTTTGTAGTCATTACTTTGTTTGCTGTATTGACGAAAAACTTGATTTTTGTCTGTTTTTTTTTTTTTGTTTTTCCGGATATGGCTATTTTTATGCTTTTCTCTATAACTGATTTTGATTTTGACATTATCTTTCTTGTTTAATTTTTGGTTAGTTTTTCTTTAGAATAATTTTTAAGTTGTTAATGTTACTTTTTGACCGCTTTTTTCCTGGCTCTTTTTTTGGTTTCTCTATAGTTCTTCTATAGTATTGTTTTCTTTTTCTGATATTTACTGTTTTTGACAATAGATACTGTTTTGTTTTTGTTTCTATAGCCTGTTTGGTTAGTGCTGTATACTAACGTTTTTTCTGCTGGATATTTGAATCTTTGTCAGTCCACGTTAAACTCGAAGTTTTGAACATGCATAGTCACTATACATAAGATAGTGTTTCAGAGTGATTTGTTAGCTCTCGTTTTGATGACTTTTGCCTAGTTCTATATATATACAATCAATGTTTGATTTACTAGACATTTTAATCTTTGTTTCTTTAAAAACTGTGCTTTGTTATAGGTATGTTTGGAAAGTTTTGACTTTAGTTTTGGTGATTGTGGATCTGTTGTGTCTATAGACAGTTTTTGGGTTATACATCTTATTGTGTCAAAACAATACGTGGTCTCGGACAAAGTTTCGAAAAAGGTTCCGTCACCTCATAAATAGTTTTGATTTGTATTTTGCCGTTGCAACAATTTATATTTTAGTAGTCGTTCTGTAGTTGTTGTTAAGTTTCTAATGACAACGACAAAATCCAGAAGAGAAAGTTTTTGTAGCTATAGCTTTGTTTCTTGTATTGGCGACTGATTTGATTTTTGACTGACTCCTTAATTGTTTTGTTTTTGTTATTCTAAGGAATTGGCTTGTTTTATATTTTTTTTAACTGATTTTGTTTTTGCTATTATTTTTTTTACTTTTTGGCCAGTTTTTTTAGAATAATTTTTGAAATTGGTAATCATAGTCTTCAATCCTTTTTCTCTTGGATTATTTTTTGGTTTGTTCATTGTTATTCTATGGTATTGCTTTTTTTTTGTTCTATGGGAGTAGCATGTGTTGGTCAGTGCTGGATGTCAACATTTTTTTTTAAGTTTTGGACGTTTGAATCTTTGTTCACTATCATAAGATAGTGCAGATTTTTATATGTCCGCTATTTAGTTACAAATGACGGTAGAATCGGGAGAAATGCTTCAGGGTGATTTTTTTAGCTCTCGTACTGATGACCTTTGGTCAGGTTTATATACAAACGAGGTTTGATTTAATTGACATTCTGATCTTTGTCTCTGTAAAAAATGTGCTCTTTATAAGTACATTTGGGACGTTTTTACTTTGGTTTTGTTCATTGTGGATCTGTTGTGTTTATAAACAGTTTTTGGGTTACGCACATTATGGATTCAAAAGAATGCGTGGTCTTGGACAAAATTTTGGAAAAGTCTGGTCACTTCATAACGAATTTTGATTTGTAATTTATGGTTTTGCGGTTAAAACGTTATTTTTTAAGTTGCTAATGTAAGCTGTTTATCTTTATTTGCTTACTTATGTGTTGCAAAAGTGGTTCATGTTTCCCTTATTTACAATTTTACCCCTTTTACCCTATCGGAACTTCGCTATGGTTTTTTTCTTCTTGCTTTTGTTCTCTTCTCTATTCAGATATTCTGGAACTTCTTCTCCCTTGATGTTCTTATAATTCACATTATATCTGGCCTCTTTTGTCTTTGTCCATCCTTTCTACTTTTCTATGTCCCTATCTCTCATTATTTCCCCACTTACCCTACTTCTTCTTCCCTTAATCTCTATAGTTCTTCTCTCGCGTACCTTTTTCTTTTACAATATTTTTCTCTGCCATCCTGCCCTGTCTTCACTCTTTCAACCTTCTTTTTGCAACTGAATTATTATTCGTAAGAGGAGATGACCTTCTAACCAAAGTAATATAACTTCATATTGACCCTCTTTGTTGACCCCCGTAGTTTGTTTGAAAGAATCCTTAGCTGCGCTGTTCAATTCATCCCTAGATTGCTTTACAGTATATAGTTTATCTTTATTTGCTCACATATGTGTTGCAAAGTGATTCGTAACTTCTTCTCTTAACTCTCTGCATTCATTCCTCATGTGTTTAAGGTCCTGCGTCTCTTCGGCACATAGTCTGCACACTCTTTCTTCCTCTTTTCTCTAGTATTAATTTCTTAACTCTTCGTTCCCATATCTAAGCCTTGCAGGATTTTTTTTCTTCTTGCTTTTGTTTCCTTCTCCCTTGATATTCTTATAATTCACATCGTATCTGGGCTCTTTTATCTTTGTCCACCTTTTATATCCCTATCTCTCCTTAATATTTCTTCTCTTACCCCTACTCCCTCTACTTCTACTCTCGCGTACCTGTTTCTTTTATAATATTCATCTCTGCCATCCTGCCCGTACTTCACTCTTCTTTCCTTTATCTCTTTCCAACATTTCTGTAGTATTTTGCATTTCGATTCTTTCCCTCAGTTCTTCCTCGTATTTTATAACCCTTTTTTTGTCTCTATTTAATTTTTTCTGCGTTGTCACTCTTCTTCCCTTTCTGAATCCCGCTTGTTCGTCTGGTACCAAACTCCTTTTCTTTATTTCCTTGTGTAGTCTTCCTTGCAGCACTGTCGCATATAATTTGAATGCCGTGCTTAATAATGTCACCCCTTCGTAATTCTCACTTCCTTTCTGTCTCCTTTTTTGTGTATTGGGCATATTATTCCCTCCCTCCATCTCTCCGGGACTTCTTCCTCATTCCATATTTTATTTACTATTTCCGTCATCTTTTTGGCTACATTTTCTTCTTCGTATACCCACTCTTCGCCTTGTATCCCATCTTCTCTTGCCGCTTTCTCTTTTTTTACCTTCTTTATTGTCTCTATTATTTCGTCTTTGATTCTTTTCTTTGCCTTTCTGATTTTGTTTTTCTTGGTTTTTGGATCTTGGATTTTTTTATGTGTATTTAGAGAACTTTTATTAATTGGATTTTCCTTGATTTTTAATGCGTTTTTTGTTAAACGAAATATGATTATGAAATCACTCAAAATCAGTTTTAGACGAAGCATGGTAACTTTCATAAAAGTTGGATTTTTGACTGGCTTTGCGATAATGTCACGTCATTCGCATTTTTGGATCTGCCACGGATCTTTCGTTTGTTCTTTGTTAGATATTTTAAGGCATTTGTTGAAGGTCTTTATTTTGTTGGTTCTGCTATTTTGATCTTTTCTTCGGCATGAAATGGGTAACGTTTTAGTCTGCATTTTTTGGTTGGACTTTCTCCGTTTTTCAAAGAGTTTTTTTTTTACTATCAATCAATAGTATGAATTGCCTATTTTGCTTTGTGAATTTAGCCTACTATGTTTAGAATTTGTCAACGACAGTCTTTTTGGCGTCGTTTGTTACTGTGGTTTTTTTCTTGGCTTGGCTCGTTTTTTTTTTAATTTTTTTACACTAATCGTTTTGGTTTTATTATTGGTTTTTTTTTGTTTTTTGGGCGAGAAAAAATTTCAAAATTTTGGTTATATTTTGGTTTCAATTTTGATTTAAGATCTTTTACGTTACTTTTTTGGTTATTGTATCTGTAATTTTTTTTTGTTAGAAGGTTTTGCGAATAAAGTTACGCTGATTTTTGTTCAGAACAAGGAAAGGTAAAAATCAGCAGAACCTAAAAGAATATATTCATCACGCAGACTTTTTTTTGCTTTCTAACCTGATCAAGATTACTTCAACTCGTTGCTAATTCTCTGATTGTATTTAACAAAAAATGCTCTTGTGGATGATGATGTTTGTTGCTGTTATTGCTTTTCCAACTTTTTTAGTTTTGTTTAGAATGATTGAGTTTTCTTATTTGTTGCTATTCTTTTTTATTACACTTTGTTTCGTTTTTACTTACTTCGTTTCCGTTTCATTAATTTAATTTTTTTTGGGTTATATTTAGTATTTGCTTTTAGTTTTTAAAGTTGAGTGGTTGTTTTTTGGTTTTTTTAGTTATTGATTTTTGGCTTTTCTTTTGTTTTTGGTTTGTCTTAAACGGAATTTTCAAAAGTAAACAATTCGGACCTTGATTAAATATGAGTAACTCTTTTTATTGAGACTTTATCTCAATGTTTGTTCGTGTATTTAATAAAATATTGTTATCTCTAGATAATCCTTTTATGTTGATCAAAGCCATCTCAAAGGCTGTTTCGTCAACATTGGGTTTGTTTAATAAGAGATTAGATTATTCAATACTGTAGTCAAAAATTTTGAGCATTTCCATGTAAATTTAATATAACATTTTTCATTAAGTTTCGGGTCTCGGAAATAAATTTTATACGAGATTTTTCCTCATTCATCTAAGTTTTTATTCAACAAATGCCTGTTACGAGGGAAACTCCTAACGTGGGCGATCATTCAATAACTAGCGCTGCATCTGCGCTCTGAAAGCCATTGCATTATTTTTTTTATTTTTAAATTTTTATTATTATTTTTGTAATTAAATTGTTCCAAGCTAAGGTGGATCAACTTTTGTTTATTCTTTGCACTATTTGATGGTATTTCGTTAAAGTGACTTTTTACGATTGTTGTTGTCAGAAATGTTTACGCTTTAGGTCTTTTTCAAAAAAAAAAAATTGCTCTGAAGTAGATAATTTCCATTTACAACAATATATCGATTACTTCAGCCCACATAAAAATTAACAAAACAAAAATTCCAGCCTTAATTTCTCATTCTCATTAAAGCTGCTTATAAAACAATTTTCTTTCATTATTTCGGTTTTATTTTGAACCATTCAATCACTATGTATGTCAATTGCCCGTAACGCCCCCAGTTGAGTTACTCGGTATTTGTTGAAAAATACATTTTGATTCGAGCTTGTGGGATTGTTTTTTTGTTTTTCCTGATGTTTTGGACCAGTTTCTTTTCCTCGTTGGGTTCAAGGGAAACATTTTTTTCATTGTCCGGCAAAAAGTTCTCACAATTACATGTACGAGATTGTGTCGCACGCTTACTTCCGCATTAAGATAAAAACATTGACCCGCTGTTGGAAAAAGGAAAAACTGAACCGTATCGATTGGCCACCCACGCTCGTTTTCGTCAAGTTTTGAATCTTTCGTTAATTTTTTACATGTAGGTAGGTTTACATTTTAATGTTTACCCACGCACGTGTAATTTCATCAGGAAAAATCGAATAGTTGTTTAAGTTATTTATCGCGAGGCGGGGGATCGATACTAATAAAATAAATTTCTAGGGGTTGTTTCGATAAAGGAGGCTGTGCACGGCGCTCCGTTCTGTTGAACTCTCTTTTATGTAATTTTTCTTGTTTTTCTGCTATTTGTAAACGTTGCTTGGTTACTGGTTTTTATTAATTTTTGATTTGTTTGATTTATTCGGTTAGTGTATTATGTAACTGGCCCGGTTATTTATTTACACTTTAACATTTTAATATTTTCATCTATGTTGTTATTTTTTATATTTTTTTGTTTGTATTTGTTTATATGTTTTTTGGTAATTGATTATTTTTTTGTCAATTGATTTATTTGGTATAGGTTTTTTTGAAGGTTTTAAACCGTAACATTTCAAAAATGGTTTTGGATTCTTATTGCCATTGCTGGTTTTTGAAGTCAATTGTCTATTTTAGTTTGCTAATTTATTGATTTCTGTTTTTGTTTTAGGCTTTTTAGGTTGTTTTTTGAGATCTTTAAACTCCAAAAATGATTTTCATTTGATCTCCAAAAAAAATCAATTGTTTTTTTTAGTCTTTGGTTTACGTGCTGCAATTTTTTTTGTCAATTCATTAATTTGGTTGGGTTATAGGCTTTTTTGAACGCGTTTATTATAAAATTTTAGGGTTTTTGTTTTGTTTTGAGACCTTAAAATGTCTAAACTGACTGGTTTATTTCTATTTTTGTACATTTTTTCGAGTCAACTGTCATTTTTAGTCTAATATTTTTTTCATTACAGCTTAGAATTTGAAGTAAAATATTGGATCACTCTGTAAAATCTATTCGCAGACGAGCTGATTTTAGTCACAGCTCACTACGATGAATTAATATTTTGTTTCAATTCTTATTTGTAAGAATCTTCAGCCACTTGCGCTTTTACTTTTTCGATGACCAGAGTAATTTATGTTATTTTTTGCAATTTATTATTTTTTAAACGAATAGTTTTAGAGCGTGCTGGAAATTTAGTTTTTGACACGCTTACTTAGGATATTCGTGTAGTAGTAATAGTGTGAAAACTTACTATTTTTGCGAACTGATACTGAAGTTTTTTGTCATACTCCGTTTCGCCATTAGCATTTTCTCGTCGATTAAAAACATTTGAACTTGATGCATTTGGACAATTAGAAAGAAAGAGAAATTTCAAATCAATGCTATAGAAATGAAACATCTTAGGAAAATGACAAGAAAAACCAAGTGGGATACAATAAAAAATGAAGACATAAGAGAAATATCCAAGCAAGAACCAATAATGAAAAAAAAGCAACTAAGATGGTTTGCACGTTAGTAACAGTGGAACCGAACAGAATAATAAAAAGAATAATGGAAGCGGGAAAACTCATCAAAAAACCAAAGAGGCAGACCCAGAATAAAATGGATGGAACAAATCAAAGAAATAGGTGAAGAAAGTGACAATGAATAAAATGAAAACAATAAAAAAAGTGGGATAATGGATACAGGAATAGGGACTGCTATCCGACGCTTGAAAGGACATTTAGGATTATAGAAGAAGAACTGTATGCAGGTTTTTTGCATCATTCTGTAAATGTTTGTCATTTAAGTTTTGTTTTGATTGTCTAAATCTGTGGCCACATGTTTTTTTTTACAACGGATTTTAGTATTTCGTTTTCCTAATCTACTCATTTCTTGTCAGTTAATTGATTTATATTTCTGAACTTCAAAAATGATTTTCAACAATTTTTTTAATTTTTTTGGAGCTTACTGTTTTTCTATAGGCTTTTTGAAAATTTTTATTATAACGTATTCGGGTTGGCTCTATTCAGTTAGACAAAAAATCTAATCAGATTAGGAAACTCATGTTTTTGTTTGGTCTAAAGAAATTCCTGGCTTGAATACAGGTCGTGAAAGATGGCGCCTCGGTTTCAAATATCAATCAAATATCAAATCCTGTTTTTTTAATGACAAAGTTTTCTTTGTCTGTCTGATTTGATAGGAAGTAAATAACCTTGCTAAAAGTTTGAATTTTAAGAATCTTTCAAAATTGATTTTTTTGTTCCATGATTTTTATGCATCGATTTTAACAAATTTTATAACTGATAACTCAAACAAAACATGGTTTAGATTGTTACCAACAAAACTACAATTTGCTAGGTAAAAATCGATGCAAGAATATCACGGATCCAAAAAATTCTTTAAGAAAAATAAATTTCGAATCTTGAGACTTTGATCTTTTAAAATTGATTGTTCTTAAATAATTTTTTGAATCCATAATTTTTTTGCTTAGATTTTAACCTGACAAAAATAATAACCATGACCTAAACAAAATATTTTCTAGATTGTTACCAACATAACAATTTGTTAGGTAAGAATCGATTAAAAAAAACATGAATTCAAAGTTGATTTTCTTTGTTCCATGATTTTTATGCATCAATTTTTACCTAACAAATTTTATAACTGATAACTCAAACAAAACATGGTTTAGATTATTACCAACAAAACTAAAATTTGCTAGGTATAAATCGATGCAAAAAAATCATGGATCCTAAAAATTATTTAAGAAATATAAATTTCGAATCTTGAGACTTTAATCTTTAAAAATTGATTATTCTTAAATAATTTTTTGAATCCATGATTTTTTTGTTTAGATTTTAACCTGACAAATATAATAACCATGACTCAAACAAAATATTTTCTAGATTATTAACAACATAACAATTTGTTAGGTAAGAATCGATGCAAAAAGCATGAATTCAAAAAATTATTTAGGAAAAATCAAATTTGAATTTTGAAACCTTTATCTTTCAAAATTGATTATTTTTGTTCCATGATTTTTATGTATCGATTTTTACCTAACAAATTTTATAACTGATAACTCAAAAACAAAACTAAAATTTGCTAGGTAAAAATCGATGCAAAAATATCACGGATTCAAAAAATTCTTTAAAACAAATAAATTTGGAATCTTGAGACTTTAATCTTTTAATATTGATGTTTCTTAAATAATTTTTTGAATCCATGATTTTTTGCATCGATTTTTAATCTAACCAATCTTGTAACTGTGTTGTCGCAAAAAAAATTTTTTTAGATTGTTACAAACAAAGAAATTTGTTAAGTAAAAATCGATGCAAAAAATACATGGATTCAAGAAATTATTTAAGAAAAAAACAATTTTGAGACCTTAATCATTTAGAATTCATTTTTCTCAAATAATTTGTTGATCTGTTTTTTGCATCGATCTTTACCTAACAAATTTTTTGTTATTCTATTGGTAATACTCTAAAAAAATATTTTGTTTGAGTCATCACGGTTATCTATTTTGTCACCGGTTCATCTTTTACGAAATCTTATCGGTGTGTTAAATTTATAATTTATGTAAATATTGATACGACAGCGGCAATGTCACTCATAAAAACGTCCTCCGAATTATTTACAACTCGATTTTTTGGTAGAAGTCAAAACTTGTTCGCCTTTGCGAATCGAGGGATCGCCAACCTGTAACTGTTTCGCCTTCAGATATGGCACTGAAGGAGTCTTTAGAAAACTTGGATATATTAGAGCGAGTAATCGTAATGGAGGATAACTGGATTATTTGCATTTGCAAGTTTTTT
The DNA here is from genome assembly GCA_035610365.1 of Aquatica leii. Classification (NCBI taxonomy): domain Eukaryota; kingdom Metazoa; phylum Arthropoda; class Insecta; order Coleoptera; family Lampyridae; genus Aquatica; species Aquatica leii. The sequence continues at coordinate 96,253,228 of CM069435.1, read as the reverse complement.
TATTAGGTGCTTGGTGCATATAATAGTAGACGAACGTGTACAACGTAAAACACCATCAAGGCTGGGCACTACGTATACGTACGCGGTTCAAGGTGTAAAGTGTCTACTGAGCGGTTTCTGTCTCCGGTGTGTTGGGGTTCGACACCACCTTGTTGAAACTACACTTTCTGGTTTGTTTTATTGTGATACTTAACGTGTTTTTGGTGTGGCGCAATTAAAACTAAAAAATCGATATTGTTTCTTCCGCGTTTAACATTGCGGATTATTATTATTATCTGTTAGTTGAGGGATGACATAGCTGTGGCCACAAAAGGAGTTATCATTGCTGCTTGTGGCTTGTCAATAGATACGACCAGCGTTGGACTACTACAGAAAATGATGAAAATTCATGTGATAATACAATCGTGTGAATGTGAAGTGGAATTTATCTTGCGATAAGGATGTTTTTATATTAAAATGACTACAAAATGTAGAGGGTCGATAGCACGATTTTTTCTTTTTTTTAAACTGCAGCTTGATTCCATTGCCAAGTTAAAACGAAAGATACGTTACTTTGTGACTAAACTTTTAAGTAAAATTGCAATTGTTTGATTAACTTTAATTTAAAAGAATTGACCCGACAAGCCTTGATAAATTGTCTAGGTTACACATGGTTAGAAACACGACACTCGTTTGATTCTTCTTTGTCACGTTGTCATTTCGTAGCACGTGTTTTTATGTGCACACCATGTTCCTCTCGCTTTTCCTGGAAAATTTACACGTGATTCTTGTTTTAGGTACTTAGTCCTTAAACGTGCTAATTATTTACACACCTTTAATTTTTTTGTCTATTATCCATTGGGCACGCTCAAGTTGGGTTCTTTGAGGTTATCCTCACTTGGTTTATCAGCATCGATACACTTTCCGAACAATTTTGACGTTTTTTTTTTAATTTGACTCGGGCACATCTTTAAAAAAGTCAATTCTGGTTTTATTTGGTAACATTTTTGAGTCTGTTTTGAAATAATACACCATGCTATAATTATAACAAATATCTGCATGCAATTTATCGTTTCTTGATTGTATTGAAAACTCAACCTACGATATTAATAATGAAACTTCAAACAATAACGAATTTATTACTTATTCAAATTAATAATTGCGTCATGATGTTTCGCAGCAATTGATATTGCTTAAAGTAATCAATATTGTTATCAAGACACATCGCGACGTAATACCCATTGTGCTCCAAATTCGTTTTGGCGAATTTTTATTAGTCTAAGTAGGTGGGCACTGATAACCTTGGCCGTGTAATAGTAAATGTTTTTTTGCTTCATTGACACAGGTGTGTTGTGCTTTATTTATTTGGTCTACGACGTGGAAAACGGTTTTTATCGTCGGGTGTTGAAATAATATAATCATTTTTCCATGCGATAATTTGTTACCATACAAAATTGTTTTTTATTTTACTTTTCATTCAAACTTAGGAAAACGATGATGAGTAAAACGGACACAAAAACATTCACAGGTAGTTATAATCATCAAACTATAAAAATCGTCAAAATCTAAGCAATAGACGGAACTAAAAATACAAAAAACGGAAGTTTTTGATGGTGACGTTTCGTATAGCACTGGTGTACTTCTCCAGGTCACTATTAGAAACAAGAAAGTTATAAGACAAAGTAGATTTTTCAGACTTTATTGTAGCATGTAATAATGTCATTGTTTTCTGAGATTTCAAAAAAAGATTTTAAACGTTTCCAATTAAAACAAAAAAGGGGATCCGCACAGAAAATGGTTAGCACAGGAAGTTAGACTTTGTAACAGAAGCTGTAAAATTAGACACAGAATACGCCAATAACGGAAATGAAACCAAAAATTGACGAAAACGTACTTAAAAATATTTCACGGAAAAAAACACATAGAAAACAACGTTTTAAAAGTACTAGCTTGGATCTGTGCGAAATCAAATTAAAAAAATTATAAATGAGAAAAAGCTGAAAGATCTGAAGAAAAAGAAGATACAAATAACAAGGAGTGCACTAACAATGTATTTCGAAAAAGATTCAACGTTTCTAATTAAAACAAAAAAGTGGATCCGCACAGAAAACGGTTAGCATAGGAACTTAGACTTTGTAACAGAAGCTGTAAAATTAGGCACAGAATACGACAATAACAGAAACTGAAACGAAAAAATGACGAAAACGTACTTATAAAAACTTAACGGGCAAAAAACGCATAGAAAACAACGTTAAGACATTTTAAAAGTACTAGCTTGGATCTATCTGTGCGAAATCGAATTAAAAAAAATTATAAATGATAAAAAGCTAAAAGATCTAAAGAAACGAAGAAAAAGAAGATACAAATAACAAGGAGTGCACTAACAATGTATTTCGAAAAAGATTCGACGTTTCTAATTAAAACAAAATAGAGAAATCGCACAGAAAACGGTTAGCACATGAACTTAGACTTTGGAACAGAAGCTGTAAAATTAGGCACAGAATACGCCAATAACAGAAACTGAAACCAAAAAATGACGAAAACGTACTTATAAAAACTTAACGGGACAAAAACGCATAGAAAACAACGTTAAGACGTTTTAAAACTACTAGCTTGGATCTGTGCGAAATCAAATTTAAAAAAATTATAAATGATAAAAAGCTAAAAGATCTAAAGAAACGAAGAAAAAGAAGATACGCGCACATTTCGAAAAAGATTCAACGTTTCCAATTAAAACAAAAAAGTGGATTCGCACTTAGACTTTGGAACAGAAGCTGTAAACTTAACCACAAAATACGTCAATAGCGGAAACTAAAACCAAAAAATGACCAAAACGTAATTATAAAAACTTAGGAAAGAAGAAATGTGATTTAAAAAAATAACGTTAACACGTCTTTCATTCTTTGCTTTGTGCAACGACTATCCAGTTTGTGAAAGGAATAGAGAAGGAACAAAACGAACAAACTATAGATTACAAGATATCACCAAAAGTTTTTTTTATGTCATTCGTATGGATCTCAAAATATTTGTAAATTTTTTATTTGTAGGTTTTTTTATTTATTTCAAGAGGTGGTTCTCCTTGGTCCTTTTGTGTGATTCATTACTCTCTCATCAGTTCTTTTTCGTCAATGAAGTCTAGAAGCTTATTCCAAGGGGCTTTTTTTAACTCATCATCGGTTAGTTTTGGTTTGCCGAGAATCGTGCGTTGCATTTGATATTTGGCATTTATACAGCAGATGCTGCGGAGTCTCGTCGTCCTCCAAGCATCCGCGGCATAGAGGACTTCCTTGCAGTATCATTTTATGCATATGTTTGTTAAGATCACAGTGCCTTGTTATTAGTCTCGTGAGTTTCCTTAATTTTTGCCGACTCATGCTTGATAGTGCAGTTTGAGTGTTTTATTGTGGCTCTGTAAGGAAGAGTTTTGTGTGTCTCATCCCTGAAGAGTTTTTCCATAGTTTTTTATGCTCCGCTGCAAGTTTGCTGCGAATTATTTCTTTTCCGGTCTCGTATGCGATTCCGAAAACGGGTTCAGGTCCGATATATGTCCCTGTTGTGTCCTTTTTTGCTAGTGCGTCCGCCATTAGGTTACCCTTTACCTTCTGGTCTTTTGGTATTCAGATGAGCTGCACTGGTTGGCGAGTTGCCAATATTTCCAGATTGTTTATGCATGCCATAATCAGTTTGGTCTTTATTACTGGTGATCTTAGCGCCAGACATGATCGATATCGGCCCATTCGTGTGTGATTTCGAGTCAATAATGTTCCTGACACACCAGTCAATAGCAGCAACTTCAGCTTGGAAAGCGGATGCATGTTTACCCAAATTCAGCGAAAAGTGCTTCCCATTTTGCTTGCCTCCATATACTCCTGCTCCGGTACCGTTGCGATTTTTGGCCCCATCTGTGTACCTTTAACCGCACCCGGGTAAGTGTTTTTGGTCTATTCGTCCCGTGATAGTATTATCACTTTAAATTTCTTTAAAATGTGATATTTTTGTGAAGTCGGATCTCATAGTTAAAATTGTTTCTTCACGCAGCACGTTGTATATACCCGGTTTGTTTTTCCCGGTAATTGACGCGTATTCATTAATCTGCAGCCTGTATGCTGTTTGTCTTGCTTCCATCATTACAACGAGGTGTAATGGTGGAAGTGAAAGTAATGCTTCCATAGCTGCTGCGGGCGTGGTTCTCATCGCTCCTGTTATCAGTAGACATGCCATTCTCTGTACTTTGCTTAGCTTTGCAGCTGTGCTTTTCAGGTTGGTTCTCTTACCCCCTACAAGCGCGCCGTATATGATGATGGGTCTTGTTATCACAGTATATAACCATTTGGTCATTGTGGGTTTCAATCCCCATGTGTGCCCGACCATCCGTTTGGTTGTATTAGGAACCCTGATGGCCTTCGTTGTGACTTTTTCTAGATGAGCATTGAAAGCCAGTCTAGTATCAAGAGTCCCAGATAGTTGACTTCTTTTGTCATCGAGAGCGTAACTGCGTACATCGTAGGTAGTTTAATGTCTTTCATTTTCCGTCGTTTGGTAGACGGAACAATTGCCGTCTTAGTTGGGTTCATCGATAGTCCCTTTTTTTGCACCATCTTTCGACGGTGTTTAGTGAACATTGCATTATGTTCGATACAGTTGCCACAAACCTCCCGTTTATGATAATGGTGAAGTTGTCGGCGTATCCTAGAGCAAATACCCCGCCGTCTTTCAGTTCTTGTAGTAGTCCATTCATGACGAGGCATCACAGTAGAGGTGATAGCACCCCGCTTTGTGGGCATCCGCCAGCCACTTTGGCTCCCACAGTGCTACCGTACAAAGTATCGGTTACTGTCCGATTCCTGAGCATTGAGTTAACCCAGAGGTGTGATTCCTTTTTTTTCCATTGCCATTGCAATTGAGGTGAAGGTAGTATTGTCAAATGCTTCTTCAATATCTAGAAAACCACCCAATGCAATATGATTGTATTGGATTGCATTTTCGCATCTGCTTACTAGTTGGTGAATTGCTAGCTCGCAAGATTTTCTAGATTGGTAAGCATACTGGTTTCGGTGCAGAGGCGAAATCTTTAGTGCCCCGTCCCATATATACCTGTCGACTATTTTCTTAAGTACTTTTAAGATGAAAGAAGTTAAGCTGATCGGTTTGTAGGATTTTGCCTGGGTGTGCGTAGATCTCCTTGGCTTTGGTATGTGCAAAAGTGCTAAGCTGGCTGAAAATTTCGCATACTGCGTTTCGAAGAGCAGCAAATCCTTTTTGCAGCATAATGGGATAAATTCCATCGGCTCCTGGAGGTGAAAGGGTTTAAACGTATTGATTCTCCATTCTTGGTTTTCAGGATTGATTATTTTTCTCGCTAAGTCCCAGTTTCTTTTGGGTGCCTGTCTGTTTGGTACCTCTAGGTCCTGGTGCTTAGGAACTTCAGTTAACGACGAACCTGGGAAGTGTTTTTGCAGTAGTTCTTGCAAAGTACCTTCAACCCAGTCTGTAAACTTTCCGTTTTCGGTCAGCAAAGAACCAATGTTTCTAGTGCGGTCTTTACTCAGAGTCTTTTGGAGTCGAGAACTTGTAGGTTCGTTTTCTACGTTCCTACAGTACCTTCTCCATGAGTCTCTTTTTGCCTTTTTAATGGCATAATTGTGTTATGAGACTGGTTTTGTATTCATCCCAGTCCCAACTTTTTTTGGCTGTATTAAATAGCCTTCTGGTGCGTGCCCTTGCTTTATCAAGCTCTGTGTACCACCAAGTTATCTTGTTGGGGGTTCGTTTGACAGTTTTTGGGCAGCTTGCTTCAAATGCGGATTTTAATGAATTAACAATACTATCCGTCATTAGTTCTAGCTCGTGCGTTGATCTTGCAACTATGGAACAGTCCCTGATTTGGCCCGCTAAAGTTTCTTTGAACAAATCCCAGTCAGTTTTTCTCGGGTTTCTGTATTCCATTACGAGTTCCCTGTCTGATTCAATGTTGAATCGAATGTATCTATGATCAGATAAAGAAGGTTCATCTGATACATGTCACATTTTTATCACTTTTGGACTAGCAAGCGTAAGGTCAATAACTTTACTGCGCGACACGGTTATAAACGTGGGCGCTTCTCCGTTATTTATTATGTCTAAATTGCATTTTAAAATAAATTCTAAAAGTTTTTCGCTTCTTGGATGTGTTTGTGCTCCTCCACAAGTTGTGGTGTGCATTGGCATCGCATTCAAGAATCAGCGGTTTCTTGGCCCCACTGTTAATCAGCCTGTGGATTTTCTCCGGCGGCGGTGATCCTGTCTGGTCGTAGGGGAGGTAACCGGATTCGATAATGAACTCTCTCCGGTTGCCTTTTTCTACTACAGATATTTTAGCTGCCACTAGGTCTCGAGAACATAAATCCCACAGTGGCATTAAGTTTAATGCATTTTTTACAATAATGCATGTGCGAGGGTTGTGCACAAGCTGGACCGCAAGCAGCCATCTACCTGGACAGTTCAACCCTTTTATTGTTCCCTTGTGGATCTATGGCTCCTGGACAAGGGCGATGTCAATGTCGTGTGTCACGGCATAAACACTGAGGGCCGTTGAGGCTGCCCTACAGTGTTGTATGTTTATTTAAACCACTTTCAGCATTAGATTTGCCGTCAGCAAGTTCTTTCTGGCTTTGGATTTTCATTCATTGTCTCGTGGATATCCCTTGTAGCATCCGGTTCTTTGCTGTCCTTTTTGGAGTCGGCCAGCGCCCGCAGAGTGATTGAAAATCAAAGGTGCAATTGGTTGGTTGACGCTTCTACCTTCTCGCAGGACCCCTTGACTATAAACAGGACGTATTGGGTTTCTTTAGGATCTGGTTTAGAGTTTCGGTACTGATGTTGTTCTGTATCGATATTCTTTTCAATAAGGTGACCGGTTCCAATGCTGTTCTCGGGACCCAAGTGATAACCTTTTTGGGTGCAGGATGGTCTTTGAGATAAATAATCTCTAGTTTCCTATCCTCCCCCAGTGGTTTCTTAATATTTGACGTGTCGACTAGCCACTCTCTGGTTGCTTTGTCTGCCCACGTTATTTTAAAAAACTCCCTTTATGGGTACATTTCTGAAAACGCGGAGAAGCTTTTCCCTTCTCCAATTCGTCAATCCATCCAAGTATCGAGGTTTTTATGACCTTAGATTCTTCAGGACTGATGGTGTTTTCAGGAAACCCTTTTGGTATAATTGCAAGAGCAATTCTTGTCAGAGTGTATCTGAATGTCTTTTTTTTTTGGGTTTCTTCGACCCCTCGACTTTGATTTACCGGTCGTTTCTGTGACAGCGGTGTGCTACTGCTAGAAAGGTTGCGTTTTGCGCCCCTGTTCCGACAATTGCGTGCGCCGTCTGGTGTCGCTGTTGCGTTACTGACGTGCCCGCTTTTGCTTCTTGTATAGGTGGGTTTCGCTCTCGCGTCCCCGCCATTGAAGTGGAACCGGTTGCCTGCGCTCCCGATTCTCTTTGTTTTTTAAGCTTTCGCTTTACCGCCCCCGAAAGCTTTTTGGACTTTCTGGGTTCGCGCTCAGCGTTCTGGGTTCTGCTCAGAGTCCCCGTTTCTTTATATTTAACTTTGCCTCCATGGTTCCATATATGTTTCTACAAGTGCCGAGGAAAAGAAGGTTGCCGTGTCCTGATACGCGCGGAAGACTATGTACAACGGGGTTCGCCTGGTGCCTTGAGGTTGGAACCAGTGACGACTGGTCTTCTATCCAGTCACGCATCTATCGCCCTGGTCCTCTCCACCTTAGATTTAGGTTTTTGATGAGGTTGTCTTCTCTTGGTCCAGACAATTAAGCCAAGACCCCCAACACTGCTTGCTCGTGAGACATGTCCACAGCAGCAAGAGGTTTGGGTTTGGCTCCCGTGCTTGCTGATCAAAGTCAGCAGAGCTCAACCCACGGAGTGCGAGGGATTACGGTGTTTCGTCAATATTTTTTTGTTTTTTTTACTACTCAGAAAATAGTTTACTTTTGGTTATGATTCTCTAAAAAAACACGCGAAAAGTATACAGAAAATAATTACTAATTTTTTAGCGTGTTTGTTAATGCAAAAAAAATCTTAATTAATCTCAGATACATTTTTTGATGCTTTAAAAAATTGTTTTACTCAAAATAACGAACATCAAGTTATAACTCGAAGGGAAATCGAAAGACCAAAACCAAGTAATTCGAAATATTAATGGAAAGGGGGTGCACTAAAAGTAACTATTTAATGTATTTGTTAGTGCGAACATCGATGTCTTATTATATTCAGTAAAATTTTTGAATGCTTCAAAAAATCATTTACTTAAAATTTTCTTTTAAATTATAACGAAAGGGCATCGAAGGACCAAACACTTTTTTTAACGTATTTGTTGGTATAAGTTTTTATTATATTTAGTCTGAATTATTTAATGATTCAAAAAATCGTTATACTCAAAAATTGGTTCACTTTTGGTTATAACTTTTGAACGGATATCGAAGGACCAAAACCAACAAATTAAAAAGCAACAAAGTGGAGATGTATCTTAATTTTTTTTTTTAATTTACGCAGTTTTGGTTGACTTTGTGAAACTATTTAGTATTTGTTATTGCGAAAGTTTAGATCTTATATTCAATCTGAATGATTTAATTCTTTAAAAAAAATCGTTATATTAGTTCACTTTCGATTATAACTGTCGAAGGGATATGGAAGGACCGAAACAAATTAGAAACGTGAAAAATGTGGAGATTTATCTTATAGTATTGTTTATTAAAAAAATCTTTAACGTATTTGTTATAATTTCTTTACGCCAGTTTCTTAATGTGCGATTGCTTATTTAAAAGAATAATTACTCTTCAAAACTAATACATTTGCGGTGCAAATACATTCTTAGATAATTTTTAAACAGATTTGTTCAAAACGTCTTTTCACTTAAATCGCCACTTGTACCCTTTTCAAGATTATGGCATATTTAGTAGATAAGATAAGCACGTGCATTATATTTGTTCCGACAAACAACATGTTTATGTTTAAAAAAAACTTATTAAAATCATAATAACTGAATTATTCATATTGGAACCTTTTTGTCGTCTTCGAGAACGTTCACGAACTTATTGTCGTTTACCAAAGAATGTACAAAATTCTCGAAAGATAGCGGAAATGTATAAACGTAATCATAGGTGAGTTATTCCAAGTATTAAGAAAATGTTTAAATAAATAAATGATTAACGCGCGTGGTTAAGATAAATATAACGGAGTTAAAACGTACGTGTGTGTAAACAAGTGTTTAGATAAACAGAATTTATCCGCGGACATTATTTTTCGAGTGATTGTAATATATTAATTAGTGTAAATATTTTTCCTAAATATTGTTAGATATAATTAGTTCGTGTAGTTATAAACGTGTAAATATTTTGTGTTCAAATAAATTAGTTTTCAAATTAGTTACATTGGTGTCAGTGTGGAGCTCGCGATTTTAGTGTAAATATCAGTAATTTAATATCGCTGAAGAAGTGCCCACTACATCTTTTGGACATTCTTACCTCCAAATGCCAAAACTCCAACCTGGCTCAAGTTAAAATGTTTATCCAGCGGTATCAAGATTTGTTCGCTCTGGAGAGTGGTTCCAAAGCAAGAACTAACGTGGTAAAGCATAAAATTAATACCGGAGACGCTCGGCCGATACGACAATATCCACGCCGACTTCCTTTGTCGAAAAGAGAATAAGCCGAACAAATAATTATGGATATAGAGAAAGAAGGTGTGATTGAATCTTCAAATAACCTATGGGCGTCCCCAATGGTACTCGTAAAGAAGGAAGATGGATCAACAAGATTTTACGTAGACTACAGACAGCTAAACAACGTGACCAAAAAGGACAGCTACCTTTTTCCAAGAATTGACGATACGTTAGACACCCTGTCAGGATCCCAGTGGTTTTCTACTTAGATTCAAAGAGTGGTTACTGACAGGTAGAATTGGAACAAAATTGGAAAAAAAGAGCTTTTACGATTGGAACTGTATTGTGGCAGTTCACTGTAATGCCCTTCGGCCTGTGTAACGCTCCTGCAACGTTCGAGCGTTTGATAGAGACCATCTTGCGCGGACTGTCTTAAAAGACGTGTTTGGTTTACCTAGACGACGTGATCGTGGTTGGAAGGTCGTTTGAAGAACATTTAAACAATCTGAAATAAGTGTTTCAACGATTACGTTTTTAAGAAAGAAGTGCAATACTTTGGTCACGTCGTATCTAGAGATAGAGAAAAGGCTGACTCAGACAAAATCCGACCAGTGCAAGCAAGGCAAACACCAATCGAAGTTTTCTTGGGTTGTGCATCTATTATAGATTTGTACCCGGATTTGCCAATATTGCCAAACCTTTGACGAAATCGACCGAAGAAAGATCAGGATTTAGATGGAATGAAGACTGCGAAAATGCTTTTCATCAACTATAACAGTTCCTAATCACTTTGCCGATTTTGGATATCGACGCAAGCAATCTAGCCATAGGCGCAGTCCTTTCGCAGGTGCAAGATGGACAAGAAAAAGTAATCGCGTGTTTTAGTAAAGTTTTGTCCAGACCAGAAAGGAATTATTGCGTGACTAGGAGGGAGTTATTAGTAGTCGTCAACTCTGTAGAACACTTCTACAAATATTTGTATGGACGAAAGTTTTTACTGAGGACGGACCACGTCGCTTTAAAATGGTTACTGCAGTTCCGTAATCCGGAAGGACAAGTAGACGGATCGAGATACTGCAAGAGTATGACTATGACATAACACCGTGCCAGAATTATGTCCGGAGGATTGCAGCCGTTGTTCGCGACTTGAAGAAAAAGTTTCATGCCCCCGGAGAACTACTATGGTTGATGACGAGTGGGAGCCTGAGTAGTTGCGTCGCATACAAAAAAACGATCCCGAAATAAGACTACTCTTGAACTGAAAAGAAAACGGCCAACGACCGACCTGAGAAGAAGTGAGTGCTTTGGGCATAAAGATCAAAGCATACTGGACGCAGTGGGTCTCTTTGATAGTAGAGGACGGTCTTCTTAAGGGATTCCTAGAGAGTGTCAAGAGCACGAAAAAAAGACTAAAGTTAGTAGTGCCAAAGAGCCGAGTGTCACAAGTGTTGAAGCATCTCCACGATGGTACATCAGGAAGACACTTTGTCATAAAGAAGACATTGGGGAAAGAAAGATTCTAACGTATTTGTTAGTGCGAAAGTCGAGATCTTATATTTAGTCTGAATTTTTTAATGCTTCAAAGATTCGTTTTACTTAAAATATAGTTTACTTCCGGTTATGACTCTGGAAGGGATATCGAAGTACCAAAACCAACAAATTAGAAACATCGAAAAGTCGATCTGATCCTTAAAGTCAAGGTTTTGAAGATTTTGTGAAGAACGATCCTTCTTCTGAAAAGATCATTTCTTCAAAAAGTTTATGCAGTTTTGGTTATGATTTTGCCATAGGGACACAGAAGGATCTTCGAAAATGTTATGTAATTTTTTAACGTGTTTGTTAGTGTCTAAGTCTAAATCTCAAATTCAGTCTATTTTTTTTTAATGTTTTCAAAAATAGTTTACTTTCGTTTATAACTCTCGAACGAATATCGAAGGACCAAAACTAACAAATTTAAATCGTCGAAAAAGTGGAGGTGTTTTTTATCAATACAGTCGAGGTTGTGATGGTTTTTTAAACAGAGTTTAAAAAATTGATTTTCTGAAAATTTGATGCATTTTCGGTTGTTGGTATAAGCACTACAGAAGGATTTTCAAAAAATGTTTGTATTTTAACGTATTTGTTAGTGTGAAAGTCGAGATTTTTTATAGTAAGTCTGATTTTTAATTAAATATTTAATACTCAAAAATCAGTTTACTTTCGGTTATAATTTTCGAAGGGGATCGAAGGACCAAAATCAAAAAATTAGAAACATTAAAAAGTGGACGTGTATCTTATCAATGCAATCGGAGTTGTAATGGTTTTTAAAAATGATTTAATGGAATCTGTGAAAAGGGACACAGACGGATCTTCGAAAACATGTAAATATTTAACGTGTTGGTTAGCGGCGAAGTCGAGATCCTATTATAACCAGTTTGAGTTCTAAAAAATCATTTTACTCAAAAATTAGTGTACTCCCGGTTATGACTCGAAGGGATATCGAAGGACTAAAACGAAAAACTAAGAAAATAATAGTTCTCAAATACTTGATAATTTTAAAGTTCTTTTGTAGCGTTGTTTTAACTTTACGTTACTTAAGATTCTACGTTAACGAAGTTTCTTCTTGTTTTCAGGTAGCCATAAAAATAATAGATAAGACTGCTTTAGACGAAGAAAACTTAACGAAAATATTTAGAGAAACAGCTATATTGAAAAAATTGAGGCACCCACATATAACAAGACTGTACGAACTTATGGAAACCAAACAGGCGATATATCTCGTTACAGAATACGCGAGTAAAGGAGAAATTTTCGGTAAGTCTCGTTAATCCTTTTCTTTTTGGTCTTGAGTCGGTGTTTCCAGATCACTTGGTTGCAAAAGGGAGAATGTCAGAACCCGAAGCCAAAAGGATATTTAATCAAATAGTGTCGGCTGTAAATTATTGTCATTCACAGGGTGTAGTGCACAGAGATTTAAAGGCTGAAAATCTACTACTTGACCATAACATGAATATTAAACTGGCAGATTTTGGTTTTAGTAATCAATTTACTGAAGGTTGCCTATTATCGACGTGGTGTGGTTCGCCACCATACGCAGCCCCCGAGTTATTCCAAGGACTTAAATACGACGGACCGAAAGCTGATATATGGGTACGTTAATATATCCGTTTCGGAACCGCGAGTTAACTCAATTTGCTTGCAGAGTTTAGGGGTTGTGTTGTACGTACTTGTATGCGGTTCTCTTCCTTTCGACGGTACCACGTTACAAGCGTTACAAAACGTAGTTATATCCGGTAAATTTCGAATTCCATATTTTATGTCGCAAGATTGCGAGTATTTAATACGACACATGTTGGTCGTGGATCCCGACAAAAGACTGACAATGACACAAGTGGCGAAACATCGATGGTTATCGAACGTACCACCCGTCGATACGGGACCTAATAGAGAAATGCACCTTAACAAAACCGTTATCGAGCATATGTTACAGCTACCACAACTGAACCAGCATATGATACTTCAGGTAACGCTTTGCGCACCACCACCCAACGCTGTCGTTAATTCCCAATTTTTCCAGTCGTTGAAATCGAACTCGTTCGATCACATCTACGCGATTTATAACTTACTCGTAGATAAATTACACCAACGAACCATGAATTTTCAAACGAAAATATGCCAACAAAATAGCGAATCGAACCAAGCCGAGGAGTTGGCCATGGCCGATAATAAAACCGAGTTGCACGCTCGAGCCGGATCGCATAAGTTTAACGAACGTAGCGAGTCGTTCAACGAACAACTCGTCGCTCAAGGCCACAGTTTATCCAGCGAGGTCAGTTTTGTCCGTAACGACGTTAGTTGCATTTAATCCTTTTGTGTTTAGATGAGAAGCGAAAAGTTGGAAGATTCGCAGACGGGTAGGCGCGAAAGCTTCAACGAAAATTATTTGAGGGAAGTACGAAACGACGTGAACGAGAAAAGGAAATCGTTGTTGGAAAGTGGATCCGAAGAAATTGGGTCTCCTTTTGTATCGATCTCTACTATACCTGCTGTTTATCTTGCCGGTGACGTCGATGGACAGCCGTTTGAAAAGGTATTTTTATTACTTTTTCTGTAGTATAAAATACTTCGAGGTTTCTTAGTCGTGGTTTAACTTTTTGTCAACAACAGTGGGAAGCATCTTCAGAGGCCGTGTCGAAAGCAGTGCATCTAGGTTGAAGTTTTTAACTTGATCTTTTAATATTTTTTATCGAATATTTTTATCGAATTCGAGTACTCAGATATCTGAGTTGAGTACTGAAATCCCGTAATCAAGTTCTCAAGTACTGAAGACAAGTACTCAAATAATGTTGTTCCAATACAGTTTGGCGTACCGAATTTTGGAATCGAGTACTTTAGTACTGTAATTAGTACTCAAGTACTGAAATGTAGTATTCGAGTACTCGAATTGAGTACCCGAGTACCAGACATTATTCAAAGACTTAACTTTATTTGACTACTTCATTTTGGTACATGGTCATTGAGAACTCGCGTGATGGTAAATGTTTGACTTTTTCAGTTCGGAGAAATGGAAATGGATGCATTGGATGATTCGTGCGCGTTAACTGTACCCTCGACGACAACGTCAACGGGTTACAGCAGCTGTTCGTCGTCCGGCGATAAATACTTAACCATCCGACGACACACCGTAGGTCCGGGTGATCCAGCACACGAACAAGTACATCTAAGGTTGATCCGTATTAAACGTAGTGCTTACTCCGATTTTTTAAGGTACTGGAATCTCATTACATTTCCCACGCCCAACATGATCTCAACGGAGTTGGTCTAAGGATATTACCGAATACGAACTTACCTTTACATTTACCGCTTCTCGCACAACAAAATCCTCATTACTTCAGTGGAAAGGACCCGCACTTGTTGAAACCGCCAACGGTGCTGAACGCGGCTGGTGGCTTCGGTCGACGAGCTTCAGGTCAGTATCTAATCTAATTAATCTTCGTTTAACTTTGACGCTACGATAGATGGCGGTGCTAATTTACATATGGCGTGGGGTACACCGGGTTCTCACGAGCAACTATCTGTGATGTCTACAAGTTCCAGTGGAAATCCTAGTCTAAGCAGTGGTACTACCACACAAGCGTTAGACCCGACGCAACCGGGTTTGGACGAATTAACCGATCCGTACGCAATCGCCAGGTATAGAAAGCGAAGCGAGTTTGACGTGTAATGTGATTGTGTTTGTGTAGGTATATGCAATGCCGGGGCAATTCTAAACGACATACGATGGCTAATCCCGAAGAGGTACATTCTTTGCAATCAGGTTCTTCGTCAGGCGCACGGACTAGACGTACTGGGTTACTCACCGTAATGGAACGTCCACCAGGTATTTTTTCTTAGACTAGTATTTTGTTACTGTTGAAGCAGATGACTTGTTCTGTAGTTATCTGCATGTAGTCGAAATTCAAATTTGTTAAGCGAGGACGTGCTGTGTAACGATCAGGTATAGTGTAGTAGATTGGATTGTAGATTGTTTATTTCTGATACAGCACAATTTTTTGGCTTCGCACTTGGACAACGTAGCGTATGCGAGCATAAGATGCTGTGTTTTTGCCGTTTTTAATTTTTTTTGTATAGGATTGCACTCTACTTTTAATTAATAATTTATAAATATGACCTTGAGAATGGGTTTCACGATCAATGACGGCTGAACACAATCGTCACGCGGACAGTGAGATTTGCTTTAGAATGTAATTGATTTGGTACTATAAGATCTCTTATATCGTTGAACATGGATATAGGCAACACTGGAACTTCTCGTGCAATAGGGAACGTCTACGAAAACAGCTGGTCAATTAGACTTTCAGACGTAGATGCTAAAGTTGGATCAGAAAATCCTACAACAAAGTCAAGTATATATCCGTATCTCAAGAATGTGTCAGAGGGTGCGCCCCAACAGACGAACCCAGGATTTGCCTTGCATACCATGCGAAACTTTAACGTAAACGTCACTGCTTTGCTACTCGTAGCTAACCGACGTAGCAGAGGTTGTCTTGATTTTTATTGAACTTACATAGGTGTTGAAATCTGATAATCTGATTATACGCGACACATGCGCAGATGACATTTAGGCGTATCCACGCACAGAATGCGATGGTCGTACTACTGGGTAACCAGAATTTGCCTTTACTAAAGTGGCTATGTATACGTCACAGTGATGCGTGGTGCAAATTTGAACGCGAAGAGTAGAGTGCACTATTTTTTTATTTTTGCATATTTTTTTGTTATTTTTATTATTTTTTTTACAATATGGGCGCTTTTATTTATGTCACTTTTGTTTTGCTGCAAAAAAGATAAAAGCACTTTTTATTGTTTGCTGTTTTTTTGTGTAGTAGTAGTTGTTTAACTTTGGCGCATGCGTTTGTTAGTAATCTCACCCGAGCTAGTGATGGAAGTAGAAGCACGTATGAGGCGTAACTACATGCCGCCAATAATTCCGCAGCAGCGCAAACACTCGCGCCAGTCGGCGAAACCGCATTTACCTACAGTGCAAGAACTACAAGGTACGATTACCGTGTGTGTGTTTGTTTGCACCGTATCTTTTTTTACACGTAACTACAATTACACGTGTTTTAAGGACGCGATCAAAAAGATCGGTTTAGTCCAGTTAGACGAGGAAGCGAGGGTTCGGCCAGTGGTCAAAGAACTATCAGTCCGACAACTCCGCAACAAGAATGCCAGCGCTTGCAAAGAGGCCTCGCCACCACTCGTGGTAGCCCACCCAGATCAATACCCGGTAAATACACACTCCACCTCACACACATTACTTAACAACCATCCTCGTAGGTTCTCCAATCCATCAAATGGTTTCCGATTCTAGACACCAAATGTCCGAATCGTCTTCGCCCGTTCATCAAGTATATTCGAATGCGCCCGAAACTAGTTCGGGAATATCACACGACAACTACCATGGAAACTTGGGATACGATCCTAATCGTAGTTTTAATAATAGTCCTTTACATTCCGGTAATATATCACCTTATAGTACTAGTGGCAGTAATTTAGGTTCGCCCATACATCAAAACTTGTATGGACAAATTTCCATGTTGAATTCAAACCCTCCTCATGTTTATGTTGGTTACGGACAGTCGACGCCTGGAACTCTTTCGCAACCTACCAGTATTTCATCGATTACTCAAGGTGAGTTAAACTTTGTTGGTATTCTTTAATTACGACGCTTTGACGTAGGTATAAGTGGCCTAAACACGACAGGAGCTGGTTCGATTACGCAAGGAACACCTTCGACTAATCTACAACTGGAGCTGCGCAATCAACAACAGATGCAAGACGATTCCAAGATGGATATTACGTCGTATCCTCAGCAATTTCCGCCGAATTATTTAGCGAACCAAACTAATTATTTACACCAAGCGCCTGTGCCGCATCATATGCATCATATTCTTAACATACACAATCATCGAAGCTTAACTAATTCGCCTATTAGTAATCCGGGTAGTCCCGGCCTCGATATGATACAAGAGGAGATTCCACACACTCAGAACTTGGTTAGGGTGGATCAAGTGCCCGTTGGTCATCCACAGATATCCGTTACCGATGTATTAGGTATGTATCTTTTTTTTATCTCAAACTAGTTCGTGGAATATTCTAGAACAATTTTTTTTTAATTTTGTTTAAAGTAATTCAATATGTTTTTAATAGAGAGTTTTTGCCCAAACTAAATGTAAATACGGTAACATTGCTAGTGACCTCTATTTCAAGAAAGAGTAATGTTTAAATATAACCTTACTTATTGTAACGTTTATTAAAACTATTTAATTTATTTATACTAAAAATATGTACACGTTTATAACTAACCGAACTTCTATTTATTTAAACACTAACGCTTGTTTACATTAAAGTCACGTACTAGGTTATACACCGTCGATTTATCGCGACACGCGTTTATCACTTATTTATTTAGACTTGAATAATCTTCTTAACACTACCGTCTTCGAATTACTCAAATAAGCGCTCTGTGATTTGTTTGTGCCGCATTTATATATTTTGTCCAAACGTTCGAGAATTTTCTATATCTTTCGGTGAACGTTCTGAAAATGCACCGAAACCTCGCAAAATTTCTCGGGCTTGCGAATAATTTCTCGAACGTTTCACTGCTCGTTTCTTAGGACTGTTCTGTCCCAGAAGAAAGTTGCGGCCTTGATCGGAGTGTAATTCTAACGGAACTCCAAACCGGCAGAAAAACTCTTTTACTAATACGTCTGCGACTGTAGCTGCTTCTTGACTGGGTATGGCGTAAGCTTCCGTCCATTTCGTGAAATAATCGCCACCAGGATGTATTTATTTCCCGAATCGGATTCTGGGAACGACTCTGCGATGTCAATCGCTACTCTTTCCAAAGGGCTTCCTACGTTGTATTGCTTCATGGGTGCTTTGCTTTTTTGCTGGACCATTTCCTGAGTAAGTATCCTCCTGATGTACCATCGTGGAGATGCTTCAACACTTCTGAGACCCGGCTCTTTGGCACTACCAACTGTAGTCTGTTTCTCGTGCCCTCGAAACTTTCTAGGGATTGCTTAAGAAGACTGTCTTCTACTATCAACGAGTCGCACTGCGCTCAGTACGCTTTGACGTTTCTACCCAAAGCACTCACTTCTTCTCAGGTTGAT
The DNA here is from genome assembly GCA_035610365.1 of Aquatica leii. Classification (NCBI taxonomy): domain Eukaryota; kingdom Metazoa; phylum Arthropoda; class Insecta; order Coleoptera; family Lampyridae; genus Aquatica; species Aquatica leii. The sequence goes on along the minus strand of CM069435.1, from coordinate 96,234,937 downwards.
CGTCGGCCGCTTTCTTTCCAGTCTAGGAGTAGTCTTATTTCAGGATCGTTTTCTTGTTCGCGACGTAACTGCTCAGGTTCCCACTCATCATCAACCATAGCAGTTCTCCGGAGGCATTCGACTTTTTCTTCAAGTAGCGAACAATGGCTGCAGTCCGCTGGACATGGTCTTCTGGACTAGGCATCAGCGTTCCGATGACTGCTTTCGGCACGGTGTTCTGTGTCATAGTCATATTCATGCAGTCTCTCGATTCATCTTGTCACTTGTCCTTCTTGGTTACGGAACTGTAATAGCCATTTTAAAGCGGCGTGGGCTGTTTTCAGTAAAAATTTTTGTTAATACAAATATTGTAGAAATGTTCTATGGACTTAACGACTGCTAACAGCTCCTTCCTAATCACTCAATAATTCCTTTCTGATCTGGACAAAACCAAAACAAATTTTCCATCTTCTCTTAGATAACTCAAAATCGGTGAAGTGACTAGGGCCTGTTTTAGTTGATGGAAAGCATTTTCGCAGTCCACATTCTATCTAAATTCTGCTTTTTCTTCAGTCAATTTCATCAAAGGTTTGGCAATATCAAATCCGGGTAAAAATCCTCTATAATAGGTACACAACCCAAGGAAACTTCGGACCTGATGTTTGTCGATTGGTCTTTGCCATGCTTGCACTGCTCGGATTTTGTCTGGGTCAGCCTTTACTCCATCTCTAGATACGACGTGGCCAAGGTATTGCACTTCTTTCTTAAATACGTGACACCTCTTTGAGCTCAGTTTTTTAGGTTTACTCCACGTAGTCGGTGGAACACTTTTTTGAAATTGTTCTTCAAACGACCCTTCCAACCACGATCACATCGTCTAGGTAAACCAAGCACGTCTTCCAAGACAGTCCGCGCAATATGGTCTCTATCAAACGCTCGAACGTTGCAGAAGCGTTACACAGACCGAAAGGCATCACAGTGAACTGCCACAAACCAGTTCCAATCGTAAAAGCTGTTTTTTTCACGATCCTTGGGTTCCAATTCTACCTGCCAGTAACCACTCTTTGAATCTAACGTGGAAAACCACTGGGATCCTGACAGGGTGCCTAACGTATCGTCAATTCTCGGTAAAGGGTAGCTGTCTTTTTTGGTCACGTCGTTTAGCTGTCTGTAGTCTACGCAAAACCTCGTTGATCCATCTTTCTTCTTTACGAGTACCACTGGGAACGCCTACGGACTATTTGAAGGTTCAATCACGCCTTCTCTCTCCATATGCGTAATTATTTGTTCGGCTTCTTTTCTTTTCGCTAAAGGAAGTCTGCGTGGATGTTGTCGTATCGGCCAAGCGTCTCCGGTATTAATTTTCTGAGTTGAAATTTAAGATCCTTACTGTCGTCGTGTTTTTCACTCGTACTAAAGTTCTGCCAACGGTTAGTCCCTTTTCAACTAAGTCGCTCTCCATTGGTTCAATCGCGCGTATGTAACCTTCCCGGAGATTTCCATCCAGGCGTGCCATCACCACATTTTTAGTCTTTGCAGGCAGAGTCACGTCTTCACTCAATAAGACTCGTACGGCTGCCTTCTCTGGCGAATGAAAGTGAATTTCTTCATTGTCTATATTCAGGGCATCGTTCTTCATATCCAAGTGGAACCCATACTTTTTTATCACGTCCATTCCCAGGATAACTTCTTCCGTGATGTCGGCTACCAGTACTTGATGGTTGAGTACTCCATTTCCCAAACCAATGGTTGCTTGGACTTGTCTGTGAGTAGGTATTTTGTCGCCCGTCGCCGTTTGAAGTCGTACTGTTACTGGTGATGCCTTCTCATTTTCCAATAACATGTCAGAAGGAATGATGGTCTTCGTCGCTCCAGTTTCAACCAGTAACTGAACACTTTTTCCATTGATCTTGCCATCGAGATAAATGCTATGAAATTACTCCCTAGGCAATGCCATTTGAATTGTAATTTCCGGAACCTGACTAGATGAGATTAACTTTGGTCTCTTTTGGTTAACTAGTTCCAAATTTTCGAGCGTTCTTCTTATCTTCTTCTTGGATTTAGTACGATGTCGTCGTACATGGCTTATTTCACCGCAGTTGAAAGTCGTCACTCTTTTTTCACGAAGTATTCGTCGCGCTATCTCCTCGATGCTTTCCAGTGTTTGCGCGGGTACTTCTGCAGCACAGCAGAGTCTATGACCGTCTCGTTGCGATGCTTATTTTGCTGCTTCAAACTCCAAAGCATGCACTAAAGCGTCATCCAATGTCTTTGGTCGAGCTAACCGGAGAGTCTGCTGCGTTTCGCTGTCTCGGAGGCCGTCTACAAAGGTTTGAATAGCCAACTGTTCCAAGAAGGTATCTGGTGGTGTAGGATACGTAAGCCGTTTTAGTCTGGCGATGTCAATTTCAAACTCTTGAAGATTTTCGGCAGTTTTCTGAACCCGACTTTTAATTTGAGATTGATACACTTGTTGAAGATGAGTATCTCCATATCTTACTTCTAAACGTGAAATTAGTAGTTCGTAATTTTCTTGTAGGTGGTCAGGAACAGTTTGTAAAATTCCCAGCGCTTCTCCACGTAAGGACACTATTAAAGACGTCGCTTTCTGCTTGTTGCTCCAACCATTGTCTGTAGCTGCGCTTCAAACTGCTTGTAGTAGGTTAACCATGGAACTTTACCATCAAAATTTGGCGGTACAACTTTAAACTTGTGAGTGGTTTCTTTCCGATGGTTCATTATTAATTCTTCACTCGTGACGCTTTCTTCGCCGTGACAATTCATTCGATTTATTCTTTCTTCAAGCAATTTCATTCTTTCTCTTAATTTTTGCTCTAGTTTGTCTATAGTTCTTGAATTTTCTGGTAACTTTTGTTCTAATTTGTCTTCTACTTCTTCTATTTTGTCTTCTACAGCTTCTCTTAAATTTAAAATACCGCTTTACATTTCTTCTTGAACAGGTTTAATCTGGTTTTCTTCACTAATTTGTATTTGTTCTTCTATAGTTTTTATCTGATCTGATTTCTTCTAATTTCTGAGAATTTTCGCCAATTTTTTCTTACGTTTTTCTAGAATTTTCAGACAGTTTTTTTTCCATTTTCTGAGACTCTTCGGATAGTTTTTCTTTAATTTTCTGAGGATTTTCGCCCATTTTTTTATTATTTTCTTATTTTTATTCATCGATTCGAGAATTTTAAATATTTTTGAATACATTTTAACTGCTTGTAAACGCGTCACCGGCATAAATTTAAACACGAATAATAATTTTAGAAAAAAGTTTAATTACACTAAATTTTAATAATACCCGACACTAGTTTAACGAAATGGAATAGCTAAGATTAAACGCTATAAACAATCACGCGAACTAAAGTTTTATTTATTTACGCAATCAGTGTTTTTATTACTGGAGCGATATTAATTTACTTAATGGTATTTACACTAAAAGTCGCGAACCCGACACCTGTGCACCACTGTAACGTTTATTTAAACTAATTAATTTATTTATACTAAAAATATGTAGGTATACGTTTATAACTAACCGAACTAATTAAATCTAAGGATATTTAATACAAACACTTACGCTAATTGTATATAGTACACTTACTAAGTACGCGGATAACTTCTATTTATCTAAACACTTACACTTATTTATTTAGACTTGAATAATCTTCTTAACACTGCCGTCTTTGAATTACTCAAATAACTGCCCTGTGATTTGTTTGTGTCGCATTTATACATTTTGTCCAAACGTTCGAGAATTTTTATATCTTTCGGTGAACGTTCTGGAAATCCACCAAAACCTCGCGGAGGTTCTCGGGCTTGAGAATAATTTCTCGAATATTTCATTATGATATAACCTCTTGGAAAATATATGCCTGTGTACGTAACACAAAGAGCACGCGCAGAACTGATTTTAACGTTTACCGTATTTGCATTTACGTTATTTCCGAATAGACACCGGGGGGCTTTTAAACGCTCTCTCAATATAAACAGCGATATTGTCAAAAATGTTTTTCGAATGTTCAGTTTAAATTACTGCGAAATATATTTACCTCTTAAGGTTTTAAAACGATACTAGGTACAGTCATTTGTATTGTTCACAGTATAGTAAAAAGTACTCACTGGTTTGCAAGAAAACGGTTTTATAGATATTCAGTTTTCAGCATTGGTAAATCATTAAAAATTTTATGGAATAAATATCGTCATCTTTTGAAAAGCCTTAAAATGATACTATTGTTGTTTAAGAAAAATCACGAAACCATCAAAGATATATAAAAAAAACATTTTTAGTTTAAACCGCAGCTAAAATATTTTAATATTGGTAAAGGAATATTGTGAGTGGCTTTAAAGTGATACTACGCTTAATCGTCTGTAGATGGCAATACCGTCAAAAATGTTCACCGTTTAAAATATTTTTTTTATATATTCTACTTTTTTTCCACTGTTTTTGTTTCAGATAAAATGACCTTTTTGGTATTCTTATGGCGGTTCTTAGGTTTTTGACACTATACACTATCATACTGTTAAAAAAGTATATTTTTCTACTGGTAAATATTTTTAATGCGACAAATTTATAAAATACGAAAAAAATTACATTTTCTTTACAAAAGTGATGGAATTTATTCGTTAGTATCCGGTGCGCTTTCGAATGCGCCTTCCTGCGACATGTTATTAGCGGGGCTCAAGCCGTTTTTTCCTTCTTGGTCGGGAATTTCGGTATTCGAACATTGACACCTACCTTTAAAGAGCGATCCAATCGAACACGCGACTGTGAGTATGGCGACGTTGACGCTAATGATTACAAAATAAATTATGGAGTCCAGCATTGCGTCGTTTGGTTCGTTATTGGAATATTGCGCAGACCCGACTTCGAATTTAGTTCGTTTGACATACTTTTGACTTTTCACAATTGATTTTGTGTTACCATGGAAGTTGTGTTTTTGTCATGACAGTTAAAAATGTTTTTACTTTTCAAAGCGAAATATAGCTGTGCTGTGGAATTAGAGCATAATTTTGCGACGATATGTGTTTGTTGGTTTTCTTTATTTGTGGAAGGTGAATATATAGCGTTTTTTGCCGTGTTTTTCAGTTATTCTGTGTTGGATTTGAAGGTATTATGTAGCTTGTCGGTTTTCTAAATAAAGTCTATAGGAACGATTTTAGGTGTCCGGTTTGAAGGATCAATGTATTTTGACCCTTATTATATTAGATATGTTGTGGAAAACTTGAATAAAATTGTGATTTGCAACCTTGGGCGCACGCTGTAACCGCGGGGATTGGTGTGAATCTTGACGCAAAATATTATATACGTCAGCCATATTTTTATTCTTTCGCGTTTTTTCATGATTGTTTTTACATTAATTATCCGTAGTGTCCTGGCAATAGTGGGTAGCTATACTTGGTGGTTAATTGTTGGTTGTTGAGTGTTGTAAAGTGGCTTTACTCAAACGATTAGTTGTGCGGTCTTTGAAATGGAAGCAGAGTTTGAAATATAGAAAAGACTGCGCAAAGTGCTTCGTACCTCACTTACAAGATTCATGAATTGGAGGTCGAACTATCTCAACGTGTGTCAAGAGAAGTTTACTGAATTGCAGGTGATTATCTCTGAAGTCTTTAATCTAGTTTTAAGCAACAGTCTCGCCTAATTCTGTTGATGGAGGCAATATTTTCATGACGACTGAGTCACTAATCACTAAGTCACTAATTCAAAAGGTTTGATGGCAATATTTGTGACTACTTTCTCTTCTGGTCTCAATTCAAAAAGGTGTATTCGACTGCACGTAAGATGCGTCTGTTGGCAATCGACGAGGTGCTTAGTCCGAGCGAATGCAAAAGGTTAAAAATTCACGCTGCAGCAGAATGGGTGGCCACTTTTTCAAGTTTGAAGTTTTGGATCAGCCAGAAATATGCAGTGCAGTTTTCACTATTTTTTCTGATTTATGAGTCGATGATTTGTTCGACGTTCGAGAAACTGAGAAAAGTATGTTGTTGAACTTATACACTGGTGATGTACGTGTTCTGAAAAGTGGTATTGTTGCCGTGGACTCTTTCATGTTGGACGCTAATGCGGAAAGTTCCAGTTTTTGTAAGAGGCGTCACTTTAGTTGCGACTACAATGTCTTTGTTGGTTTCTCTGGGAGACCTATGGGAACTCAGAACAAAGGAGCTTTCTGTAAAGCAATCTAAACTAATGAATAAAAGAGAGAGAGGAAGAGGAAACGGATAGACAACAAATAGATGGTAAAGGTAAGAAAACAATAAGATCACCGGACATTAAAAGATAACGGTGGAAAACGAACGATACCGCTCAATAATAGAAAGAGGAAAGAGAAAAGAACATAAGGAACTAAAGGAATTAATGAAAGAGATCATGAAACAGATGGAAAAAAACATGCAAGGAATAAGACAAGACATCAAAGAAGAAATGGGGGAAAGGGAAAAAAAGTGGAAGAAATAAAAAGAGGAACTGTTAGATAGAATAGAAAAAGCTGAAGATGAGGAGAGATGGAACAGGAAGAATAATACTGTAATAAAGGAGTGTAGAAGTAAAGATCTACAAAAGGAATTAGTATTGATGCTAGAAAAAAAATTAAACGTGAAAGTAGAAGTTAAAAAAGTGACAGTGATAAATAGAGAGAAGGAAAATCGAGATAGATGGAGGAAAATATATATGGAACGACCGAGAAAGAGAAGAGAAAATGGGTAATCAAAGAGCAAAAAACTACAGGGAGAAGGGGGCGAAAAAGGAAAGAATGAAGACTAAATGGCAAAGAAAACGAACAATGAGTAAATGGAAAGGGAAAAGACCAAGAAAGAGGAATAAATGGAAGAAAGGAAGAAGCTCAGGGAGAGATAAGTGAGTTAAGTGTATTCTTTTGGAACATAGCGGGAATAAAGAACAAGAAACAGGGTTTTTGAGAGTACATCAGGGAACAGGATGTAGTGGGGGTAGAGGAGACATGGATGGAAGGAAAAGAATGGGAGTGGTGGGAAAAAGAGTTGCGGGAGGAATTTAGGTATGGGGTACAACATGCAGAAAGAGAGGAGAGTAAAGGGAAAGCAAAGGAGGGTATAATAACGGAAATAAAAAGAAAATGGTTGAGTTAGGAAGAGAAAGAGAAATTGCAACAGAGAAGAGGAATTGTAGAAAGGAACATACAGTGGGGAAAACAAAAATAAAAATAATGACGGTTTATAACAGCAGAATGAAAGAGACAAGAAAGAACATAGAAGAGAGGGAGGAGAGATTGATAATATTAGGAGATTTAACGCCAGAAATAGGGGAAGAGGGGGCAATACAAAAAAAGGAGACGTGAAAGAGACAAGCTAACAAGAGTCAGACTACCAACCACTAGAATTGACAATGGAAGGAAGAGAAAGAGAAAAATATTTCAAATACATAACGAAAAAAAGTTGGACAAAAGAGGGTATAAAGATGTGTAAAGAGAGAATAGGGAAAACAGTATGGGTAGGGAGGCATTACAAGAGAGTGTGGAGGAAATGAGAGAGATGATGGATAAAGCAACAGAGAAAGTCAGATTTAGAAAGTGGAAGGATGAGAAAACAGAATGAAAGAAATGGTGGGATACGGAATGCAAGGAGACAAAGAAAAAGGCAAGAAGAGCATCAAGACAGTGGAAAAAAGGGAAGAAAGAAAAAGAAGAATATAAAGAAGCAGTAAAAATCTACAAGAAAATATGCGAGAGAAATTAGGAAGAAAACAAAAAGAAACAAGAAGATCAAATCAAAGAGATAAAAACTGATAAAGATGTATGGAAATACCTAATGAAAGAAAGGAAGAGAAAAGTGATGACATGATACAAATAAAAGAATGGGAGAGATATTTTAGGAATCTGCTGGGGAGGGAAGAACAAAGTCAAAAAAGAGAAGAAAGACAAAGAAAAGAAGTAGTAGTAAGACGGGAAGAAGGAGATGGAGATAAACGAAGACGAAGTAATAGTTGCAATAAAGAAGGTACAAAAGGGGAAGCAGCAGGAGAAGATGGGATACAAAGCGAAGAGGGGGTATACGGGGAAGAAAATGTAGCAAAAGAATGGATAAGTAAATAAGATATGGAAAACGGAAGGATTCCCGGAGGAATGCCGAGAGGGAATAATATGCCCCATACACAAAAAAGGAGGCAAAAAGGAAGTGAAGAATTACGTAGGGATGACATTATTAAGCACGGAATACAAATTATATGTGACAGCGATATAAGGAAGACTACAGAAGAAAATGGGGAAAGGAGTTTGGTACCAGACCGACAAGCGGGATTCAGAAAAGGAAGAAGAGTGATAGACAACATATATATATTGAAATACTTGGTGAATAGAGAATTAGAGAAAAAAGGGGGAAAATGGTGGCACTGTTCGTAGATTTAAAAGCCGCTTTTGACAGAGTGAACAGGGAAAACTGTGGGAATACATAAGGAAAAAAAAATAAATGAAAGAACAATAGAAAGAATGGAGGAAATTTAAAAGAAAGGAGGCGCAGGGTGAAAGTGAATGGAGAGGATAGTGAGAAGTTCGTTACAAGGAGAGGGTTGACACAAGGATGCCTACTGAGCCCAAGCCTGTTTGCAGTATATACAGAAGATGTGGAGGAGACAATGAGAGGACAACAGATAGAAAGGATGGTAGTAGGGAAAGTGAAGGTGTGGTCAATTGGGGTATGCGTATAGTGATGGTGGCTAAAGCGGAAAAGGAAATGAAGGAGATGGTGAAGACTCTGGAAAAATACATGAAAAAAAAAAAGAAATGGAAGTAAATACGGAGAAAACAAAAATAATGGTATTTAGAAAAGGAGGGGGGGAGAAAAAGAGTGGAGTGGAAATGGAGGTTAAAGGAAGTGCAGCATGTGAAGGAATTCACATACCTGGGTCACACGATGAAGCAGGATGATATGGAGGGGGAACACTTAAAGGAAAGGAAAGGAAACAGGTTAATAGGACAAGTGTAGAGTGTGGGGGAAAGGTTGTTTGGAGTAGACATAGAAAAAAGAAGGCTGTTGTTCGAAAAGCTAATAAAAAGTGTGGTGAAAAGTGTGCTTCTATGTTGACAACTGTGTGACTAGTGTAGAGGATGTGATTGCGCTGAAACTGCTTACAAAGGACGCCAGTTTTATTATGCAGGAGGATAAATTCGATCTGACATGTTGGAAGTTTTCTCGAAACTTTGAGGATGAAATCGAAGTAATTTCGATACGTGGTTTCAGATGGCATGTATGTATTCTTTCTCAGTAATGACTTCTTGAAAGGCTGTGACTTCAGTAACGTTCCGGTGACTTACAGACTGTTTTTGGCGCAGAGAATGTTGGAGCCAATTGACTATACTTGCCCAGCAACACTAATCCCCAAACTGCTGCTGCAACGTTTGTGGACGATCATGGATGAGCAAGTTGGAACTGTATAAGGAGGATCCCAGATACCCAGATGGGTGCACGCCGGAACTGGTGAATCACAGCACAAGAGTTTACATGTATTTTGCGATACCAGTCAAGAGGGTGTTGCCTGTGTTAGTTTCCTTTGTATTTCATCTACTTACCTTGCCTAGACTGGAATTGATGGCAGCAACGATTAGAGCAAGACTTTATGATTCTATAATGCGGAAACTAGAAGAGTGGATTGAATCGATATTTTTTTTCATAGTTGAAATGGCGACAGTGATGAAACGATTTGTATGGAATCTGAAGTATCTAAGTAACAGAAAAAAGGTGGAGCTGATCGCCAGCGAACTCATTGATGCTGAGCATCATTCACATGATGATACATGCTCAAGAAAATTAACAAAAACTGGACGGCTTCTTCACTGTCAAAAATTATAACAGACTCGTTCGTTTGACAAGTCGCGAGACTAGACGATACGGAAGATTTCAGATTTTTAGTTGTGTTACTGGCGAAATACCTTGTGGTGAGGAGCTTTGTTGAGGTTCAACGACTTCTCCAAGGACAAAGAACTGTCAGATCAGCTATAGCGAAGTGTGTTTCCTGCAAACCGCAGAGGGCTAAACCTTTCGATGTGAAACTTTCATCTTTACTGGTGGAAACGACACAAACTTTGTTGGAACCGAGAACGCGTTTTGCGACTAAACTGGGATGAGATAATCGGAGAGACTTTGGTGCAGCGAATAACGTGGCGTCTTAACACATCTTTCCCGGCGTGGTATGGCGGTTTTTGCGCTACTATCGTATGACTGTATTGTGCGACTGCGAATATGTTGTGAATTTGAAGCTTGTGACCTACACATCCAATGACGATAGTGATTTTGTGGTTTTGACGCCGGCTGTTTTTAAACGAATAGACTCCGCACTGTTTGCTGGAACTCGATATGATAAACTGAAATTCGCTGTGTTAAAGGTTATGTCATCGACTGATTTTGAGCAAAAATCTCCGTAAAAAATTTCGTCCGGAGTATTTTTTTTTTACAATCGTGTGTTTTTTTTTCTCTGGTTCAGCCTGTTCTAGAGAGCGATCAAAACACAATCAAGTTTTTTCGTCGGTCGCTCTGAGGCTATAGCTGCATCGCCAGTTATTCTACCGGCTTGCTAGCTAGATGGAATCAGTCCTGTGCTCATTAATATAAGTAAAATATAATAATAAAACGCTTGTACATGTATTTAAAATTGTTGTATATGGTTATGTATGAGTCGATGGTACAAATATAGAGAAGAACAGATTAAAATCTTTTATGTGGGATAGCGTACTTGGTATTTTGATGCTCTTTAATACGGCATCTGAATCCCAGTCGTTGTTACTCTTGGCCCACGGTAGTTTCGTTTCTCTCCAGTCTAAGGTAGTCTGCTTTTTTCATGCCCATTATTCTAACAATTGTTGAGTTTATGCTTTCCGATTTTTGCCTGCTACTCAGCATCTGTGGGATTAGGAGTTCCGGTGTCATGTCTGGCATGTCGTATCTTAGGCTGGTCCACTGTGGGCAGGTAAACACCGTGTGTTCCACATCGTCCACCTCTCTACAGTAAATGCATAATGGGTCGCTTTTCTTTCGAATACCGTGCAGGTAGTTGGCAAAGCAGTCGTGCCCTGTCAACGCTTGCGATAGGTGGTAATTTAATTCTCCGTGGTTTTTCTCTAGCCACAGAACAATGTTGGGAATCAAGCGCCGGGTCCATTTGCTCTTTAGGCCACTTTGCCATCTTGCCTGCCAGTGTTGGAGCGCTTCCCTTCTAGCTTCTTTTCTGGTACGGAGACCTTCTCTCAGTCTGCGTCTTTCCTTAGCTAGGAGGTCCTATGGAATAGTACTGGCAAGTAATTGTACTGCTTCCGTGGCGATAGTTCTATAACACATAATGATTTTAATGCAAACTCTTCTCTGCATTTTTTTTCTCCATGGTCCCAGCCCATATGGGTGCTGCATATAGTATGCTTGATGTTACAACCGATGATACGAGACGCCGCTTCGACATATTCGGTCCGTCTACGTTTGGCATGATGATAGATATAGCCGCCGCCGTTTTGGCAGCTTTGATGGCTGCTATCTTTACATGGCGTCCGTAGTTTAAGTACTTGTCTATGTAGACGCCAAGGTAGCGGACGTGGTTTTGTGGCACGACAGACTGATTGTGGACGGTAAAAGTGATGGGACCCAGTCGGCGTCTGCCTGAGAAGACTATTGCTTCCGTCTTGTTTGACGACAGTTTTAAATCGTGGTCTGAGAGCCATCTGTCGATCCGAGCTATCGCCGTGTTAGTTGTTATCGTGAGCTCGTCTTCGGACCTTGCACTGGACATGAGTGCGACATCATCCGCAAAGGCTATGATTTGCGCCGATGAATCCAAGTCCAGCCTCAATAGGGCATCAAACGTGTTATTCCATAGGGTAGGCCCTAGTACTGACCTTTGCGGGACCCCGCAGGTCACCTGGACAGATTCCACGCCATCAGGTCCTTGTATCATTAGAATCCTGTTTTCCAGGTAGCTTTCTATAATGTTCACAAGATATGTATCTACCTTCTTGCTCTTAAGGGCTTCCATAATGAATGGCCACGCTAGTGAATTGAACGCATTTTTAACATCTAGTGTGGTCAGGGCGCATAGTCTTCTTGTTCTCCAGGTGCCTGCTCGGGTCGTTCTGGCCCATCGATCAATCCTTTCTAAGGCATCCATGGTGGACTTGCCTCGCATGAAGCCGTATTGGTGCTCAGATAGCCCCCCTGACGCATCGATGCTGGATCTTAGTCTCTCAAGTATAAGATGCTCGAACATCTTGGCAAATGTGTTTATTAGAGGTCGTTTTCCCTTTGTCAAGTAGGACGAGCCTAGCCTTTTTCCATATGTCCGGGAATGTTTGTGTTTGCAGTAGGTGATTCATTAGTTGGGCAATTGATGCGGGGCTGTTAATAACGATCTCAGCCAGAGCTTCTGCCGGAATGCCGTCTGGGCCAGGGGCCCTTCTGTTAATTAAGTTCTTGGCCGCGGCAATTATTTCCTCATCTGTAAATGGGGATGTGGGGTATGCGATCGGAGACTAGGAGGTATTCCTTGAAGGTTTCTCTGGGAATAACTCTTTAACTATTGTATGCAGTTGCTGCTGGTTGGGTTGAGCACCGGGCTGTGTTTTCCTCAACCTTTTCGTTGCTATCTTATACTCCTTACCCCAAGGGTCACGGTCTACGCTTTTGCAGAGCTCCAGCCATGCCGTTCGCTTGGCGGCATATATGACTCTGCGGAGTTCTTTCCTACACTCCTTGTAGTAGTGGTTTTCTGTGGTTAATCGGCCGTTGGTTTTCTTATTGGCTCTCGCCGATGATCTTCTGGCGCGCTGGCATTCCCTTTTAAGATTTGCTAGGTCGTCGTTCCACTAGTAGATCCCAGTTGCATTGTGCTTGTTTTCTTTGCGTCGGGGCATGCTGGCATCGCAGCATTGGATCATTATGTCTGTCAAGGTTTCCGGTGTTACTTCTTTGCATAGGTGTATGAGACGGTCGAAGGTGTTCCTGAGTTTCTCTTTTTCAGTCTATTAATATTCCATGATACGAGGAAGTGGCGGTGGTTATGGAGAGGCATATCTGCGACTATTTCATCCGGAGTATTTGGGACAATTAAAATTATTCTATAAGTCAAAGACTGTGTGATTCGTGTAATTAAAGTTGAGACCGCGAAGTATCAACTAATGAGACTTATACAGAGACTTTTTCCGCTCGGGTTTTGTGAATGTTTAGAAGGTCAAACAATAAAAGAGGTAGTCGATCCCAAGAGTGGCGGAAACAAGAAACTAATTTCTGAGGATGCAAGCAAGACACTCTATGGACCGATTCCCACACGTGTGGGACATTAGAAGACTGAGGAACTTAGCGCATCATCCACAGACAGAGCTGCTGAAAGCTATGCCACGAAGATTGCGATAGTGTGAAGCCAATAGGAGGGGATCAACACATTATACAATGAAAATTGTGTTCATCTGTATTCAATGATCTCTGTTGTATGTTCTGGTGTAGTGGTTTGGAATGCGTTTTAGTGCAGTATTGATAGATGCTCCAAATGATGGCGATTCCACTGAACAATATGATCGCGACGATTGATGGTATATTGATTTTCAGGTCGTCGTGTAGGTTTTCTTCTGCTTGTTGTAGTAGTGTCGTTAGTTTTTCATAAGTTAAAGTTGAGTTGCCAATTATTTGTTTGAGATGGTACTGTATTGATTGTACTCCAGCTTCCCATAATCCTCTGAAGTGAGGAGCTGCAGGATGGAATGAAGTGCCACTGAGTACTACCAGTTGCTATGGGATCTTGAATTGCTGTTTGCGTTGTTCTGATGAATTCCTTTTTGTTCATGTAAGGTTTGTTTCTTTGTCACTGGATAGGTGTTCACAATCATCAATTCCTCTTTCTATAAACTGTCATAAATACGTCGGTGGTCATGTTACTAACTACTTTCAATGTATTGCTTTCGTCGAAAGGCATACGAATACAGCAACGTAGCCTTTGCACGACTTGTGACCTCTTCCTTTGAAAATTGTTTTGAATTGAACTTGCGTAGTCTACTCCTGTGTGTTCAAATGGTGGAGACGGTGTTACTCCCAGTGCTGGTAGTTTTTGCGTTATGTCTTAGGCATATGATGCATTTGTTTAACGTACTTCTAACTGATTTTTTCTAATCTTTTCTTTGTATGTAAGCTAGTGTCGTTTGTTTGGTAGAGTGAAGAGTATTGTGAGCATCTCTAACAATCTGTAGGATTATTAATAATATTTTTTCCACGTCTTGTACTGATAGTCGTCCATTTTGTTTCTTGGCGCTTTTTAAATTGGTGATGAGTCTCTTGCAGTAGGAAACAACTCTGATAAGCTTCGTGAAGAAAGAAAAACGTTTTATTTGTTCTTCATTTTTTTTCTCTTTACTTTTTATTACGTGACATGATATCTTCATGTTTTCTTGTGTAGGTGGCGTTTTTCATTGTACAGGCCATTGTTCTTCATTTTTTTAACCAATTAGGACTGTTCCACTAGTCTTTGGAGCGCACGTGGTTCCAACTTTTCTGAGGTGACATGTTTTCCATCTTGAGGAATTATCTTTTAACAAACATCGAGTCAATTCAGGTGTAGTTAGAGATCTTGAAAATGACTGAGACTGTAATTGTACTCTTTATTAGTTTAGCAAGTAATACTACTACACATAGTTTTAGTTGCTGTAATGTTACCCGGGATCTGGCTGGAGCAACCTTTGATTTTGCTACCAGCAACGTTATCTTTGTTTCTTGTTTTATGTTGATTGTTTTTGCATATATGACTACTTCGATAGTATATTCAATTAATCTTGTTTTTTTTATATAAGTAAAAACTTCTAACAATTTTAATACCTATGCGTTTTCTTAATCCGCCGAACCTACTAAACTATGATTGCGATTTGTTTTCTGTTGCAGGTAGTGAGGTCACGTTAATAGCCGGTTCGGATACGTCCGAAGATTCGTTAGACAGCCTCGATAATCAGAAAGTGCCGAAGATTCCATCGTTCATAATATCCGAACCGTTAGAAAATCAGCCGTCGATAACGAAAGGAATCGGCCGAAAGAGCAGCACCGAAAACGACGAATCAAAATTTTTTAGTAAGCCACCCGATGGCGAAGGTACAAACGAGGAGACTTTTTTACGAAGGAACTCGGATAAGAGCTCGTGCTATTCGGACGACTCGTTGTCGAACGACAGTTTGAGCATAGGCAATCAGAGCCCGAGCTCGAGCTCGAACAACACCCAGAGCAGTCACGTCACGTTCGACTACGATATTCGCAACAGGGCGATCGATCCCAACTTTGAAAAGTTTCAAATTAATCAGGAGCTGGAGAACGCCGGTACGCAAAATTTTCAAATTTTCAAAAACCTGAATTTGACGTTGGCTCAGAACTCAGGCGAGGCTCGGTTCATAGTCGATAAAGAGGTCGTCGATAATATCAATTTGAAGTTGTTGGACGGTGCCGCTGCTAGTAATATTCAACAGTTGATGGGATACTACGATATATCGGAAACGGACGCCGATAAAAAGACTATTTTTACTAATTTTAATATTAGGGATGTGATTGAGAAGAATTCGGGGTCGTACGAGTTGGAGTTGTCTGAGGTCTGTTCCAAGTTGGAGACTAACGATATTTTGGAGATGGTGAAACGAACGATTAACGATCAGATTCCTCCGAAGATGTGTACGTTGAATAGTAGCAACTCCGAAGAATTTTCGAATAAACTTTCGCTCGAGTACGAAGGTGGGATACAGATCGAGTTGAAGATCGTCGATAAACGGAAGGATTCGAAAGGACTTAAGATGCGGAGGATATCTGGAGATTACTTAGTTTATAATCAATTGTGTCAACAACTCATTTCTTGTATGACTGTGTCTTAGCAGTCATCGTCGAGCAATATGGGCGTTTTAGTTCATAGCGATGGGACGTTTTAAGCGCTGCGGTTAACTAAATTTAGTAACTCCAAAGTTGAAGCACAAAAGATGAGTACAACACTTAGTAAATGGTTTAGAGTGTGTGTGCGTGTAGACACGTATATTGTAGCAAATGAGAGGTGCCTTGAATACTCTGCACTATTATAGACTTAGGTAATTTCTTTGTTTTCAAAACAGCAGTACGGGTCCCCGCCCACTTTACGACGCCGTTCGTGTTTTATTAATTTTGTAAACATTCCATTAGCGACAGGTAAGACGACTGAATTAATGTTAAAACGTTAATTTTTTTTAACGATCTGATTACGTAGTAATAAATGACCGTTATTGTTGCGTTCTGCATCTGATTTACAAAAGTGTACGTGTTGAATCGTCTTGTAAATAAATAGCACACTGTACATAACGACGATATCGTTAATTTCACCGATTAATTAACTACTAAATACAGCACGAGCCAGAAAGAATGTAAATCTTCCAATCGCTAACCGGAACAAAGTCATTCTTTTTTGCTCACTCTGTAACTTTACTTAGTACTGATTTAACAATGCAAAAAAATTTTTTGTTGAAGCATTTGCTTAAAAGAAAATAAGGAATAGAAAATGTATATTTTTATAAATAATGTAAATAATAATTATTAAAGTTAAAATAACATTCCTATTAGTTAAGTTTTAAAGAAGAAAATTTGTTATCGCAGTTTATACAGCACGTTTTACTCTATTTCACGTTAAAAAAAATGATTTATTTGCTTAACGAAAACTTGTGTGGGGTTTCCTCTCTTCGTCGCGCTTTCATTCTTTTTGAATAAATTATTCGAGTTGTAAATAAATTGTAGATAAGAGGTCGTAGTGGGAATGTTTCCTGTAAATAATCACTATTGGCCTTATTTTCACGTAGCCTCTCGTGTACTTTTTCTACGATTGTTTTTCTTTTATATGTAAAATTAAACGTTGCTACACGAGCCTGCACAAGTTTTATTAATTTTTTTCTTTTGGGACTGTCTTAAGTTACAGCTCTTGTGTATATATAGACATATATATATTAGACTGCTTTGGCACCATATTTAAAAAGTTTTAATAAATAAAAGGTTGTATAAAACTTAGTATTTCTCTGTCAATTCAAATCTGTGATGTGAATAAATGACTGGAAGAATGTTTTACAGTTTTATTGTGTGGATTCAAAGAATTTAGCTTACATTTAAATTTTAATTTGCCGCCGCTGGAAAGATCAGTTCACGCTTGGAGTGCTTGCGGTATGGTATTCCAATATGAAGACTGATGATCGTTTCCTGCTTTGACAAGATACCGTTGACCTGACCTCGTTTGAATGGATAAGCAGCGGCGATCTACTAGCCGGAACATCGCTTCTTTGCTAATCCGAGTGATGGCAATGTTATATAAAAACCGAAAACGGTCCTGAAAGTGTTTTCAAAAATGGAATTACATAGGGATCCGTTATTTTGTCTAAATAA
The DNA here is from genome assembly GCA_035610365.1 of Aquatica leii. Classification (NCBI taxonomy): domain Eukaryota; kingdom Metazoa; phylum Arthropoda; class Insecta; order Coleoptera; family Lampyridae; genus Aquatica; species Aquatica leii. The sequence goes on along the minus strand of CM069435.1, from coordinate 96,217,597 downwards.
ACTCCTTATTAAACATAATATATAATATAATATTTAAAAAAAAAAACCAATTGTTTATTTTTAATCGTGTCTCATGGTGACCCAGAGGATGGGCCACCATGAGACATAGAAAAATGTTTATAAACATTGTTAGTTTTTCAAAAGTTCTTTAATTTAACAAAATAAAATAACCAAAGAAACTACAAAATAAAAATATTTTCTAAAAAATAAACTGTTATAGTAAAATTTAAGTCGATATAGGTAATAATGTTTATCGCATATTTAGACTGCCAAAATTAATTTCAAATTTATAGTATAATTGTAACCTTTTCGTTCTTCCTAAAAGTGTTGGAGGAGGCAAAATCATCTTTATATTTCGGTTGAGACCATAGAAATATCTGGAACATTAGGGAATAAAAATGTCCTGTAAACTTCCTTGCTTTTCTTAAACAATTGACTTCAATTTTATTTTTTAAGTTTTCCTACATAAAATAGTATCTTCTTTTTCGCATTGAACTGCACCAAAACAAAATCATTTGGGTCTGGGTCTTTATCAAGTTCTTCAAATCCTGATGGTTCAACTTCGGGGATCCAAACCTGCGTTTTAACATCATCATCAGATATAGACTGACTATAAAAATGTTTTTGAAAATGTAGTACATGGACCGACTTCTTACATTGAACATGCAATTCGTCTTGTCGATGACACTCCAATAGCAGTGCCTCCTTATAGGTTAAGCGCTAAGAAAACTGAACTTTTGAAAGAAGAAATTGATAAGCTAATCGCTTTGAATATCATTGAAGAATGTCCCAGCAAACACAGTTGGACTTAAATTACTGTTGAATTACCATTAAATTACGGTAATTTAAGTAGTAATTTAAACAGTTAAAAGGGCGCCATTAAGCAACCACTTAAACTACCAAAAATTCACTGACTTCTAAATTACTAATAAGCTACCATTAAAATACTGTTGTTATATTACCATTGAATTACTGTTAAACTACTGTTTTGAACTACTAGCAAAACTATTAAATTATTATTAAAACCACTAAACGCATTTAAAAAAATAGTTTTTTAATTAATTATTTGTTTCTGTAATTTTTTATTTATTTCGTTTACAGAATTTGACGCACATAATTGATAAATTGTGGGATTTTTTTTAAATTAGAATTTAATTTAAGTACTTACCTGGGGTTTGATCCCACGAACATCAGGAAAATCCCTTGCAACCTAAACGTGTTAACCACTACTCTACCTGACCTAATACAATAAATGCTAACTACACGTTATATATTTTAAATACAAAATCGAGTAACTTATTCGTCATTTAATACTTTCAACGTGAACCATTAAATATTTCACATGACAATCAGACTAATGATGAATTAGTCTTATATATACATTTGCATCGCTACGTATTAATTATACTCTTGTTGTTTTTGTTATTCTGTAATCAGGATAATTCATGTCTTAGTTGCTTGAAGTGGTTTATATAATCCGAATATTTTTGGATACGGCAGGTACATAATTTCATGCAATATTGATATTCTTGTATTATAAGTTATAATATTTACTTTTGTTTTATATTTATATTGCGTTACTGGATCCCGCAGATTGACCAATGCTATTTGACTTTTCAATATTAGTATTTCCGTAAACTGTACGAAATCTTTTTAGTTGTCGATAATAATTGCCACTTTCCTTCTTTCTATGCATTCTTCAAGCAATTGTTTGATAGCAGATCGACCTAACTGTTTGGCAAATATAACGACTATTTTTAAATAATTTAGCTTAACATTTATATAGCAACTCTATTACTACTGACTATTAATTTACCTTGTATTTTAACGGACATTCAATTACTATTAAACTCCCCAACCTAATTCTGGAATGACTACTAAGTTACTGAGTAAACTATTCAAGCTACCAATAATTAGATTACTCCTAAATTACTTTTTTAATTGCCGGGTAGTATAATGGTAACTCAATTACCGGTAAACTACAACGTTCAATTTTTTAATTACTCCTAAGTTACTGGTTAAACAATTTTTAAGCTATCCACCATTACATTACTCCTTAATTACTTTTTAATTACTGTGTGGTATAACGGTGACTCAATTACCATTAAACTACAACGTTCAATTTTTTAATTACTCTTAAGTTACTGGTTAAACTATTCTTAAGCTACGCACCATTACATTACTCATTAATTACTCTCTAATTACCGGGTAGTATAATGGTGACTCAATTACCATTAAACTACAACGTTTAATTTTTTAATTACTATTAAGTTACTAATTAAATTACTTTTATGCTACCACAATACTGAAATACTCCTAAGCTACTTCGTATACTACTTTTAAACTAGTAACCATTTAAATTACTGCTAAACGTCACCTTAGACTACTCTTAAATTACGAAAAAAATTAAATTACTTATAAATGACTTTTTAATACCCAATAAACTACTAAATTAAGCTACCTTGTGTTTGCTGGGGTGACTCTGCTTACGCTGCTCCAGTGGTGCTGGTTCCTAAAAAAGAACCTGGAAAAGTAAGAATGTGTATCGACTATCGTCGCCTAAATTCTCTCACGGTGCCTGACAAATACCCGTTGCCTAGGATTGACGACCTGTTGCATAACGCTAAACAAACACTCTACATGTCTACTATTGACCTTCAGTCCGGTTATCACCAGGTACCCGTCAAACTTGAAGACCGTGATAAAACGGGATTTATCACCCCTTTCGGCATATTTCGCTTTTGCTGCATGCCCTTTGGTTTACGCAATGCTCCTGCGACATTTCAAATATTAATCGACAAGTTTCGCGCTGGATTAACTGGTCTAACGGTACTAGCATATATGGAAGACTTGATTGTTCTATCACGTTCATTTGATGAACATTTAGGAGACTTGCAAAAAGTATTTGAAAGACTTATTTTGTTTAAACTGTGTAAATCGTTCAAAGTGTACGTTCGCGTGTGATTCGGTTCGTTATCTCGGACATTTGATAACGCCAGGTGGAATACAAGCCGACCCTGAAAAAATTCGCGCAATGATAGATATGCCACGACCTACTAATGTCAAGCATGTCATCTCGTTCTTACAAACGTGTAGCTGGTTTTGGCGCTTTATTGAACATTTCGCCGACATTTCGAAACCGCTTAGTTTACTGACTCGCAAAACAGCAAAATTTAAGTGGGGAGATGCTGAAGAAACCGAATTTACTAAGTTAAAACATGCATGATCGTCTCCTCCAATTTTAAGACAAGCAGATTCAAATTTGCCTTATATCATCAAATGCGATGCAAGTTCATACGCTATTGGAGCATGTCTACTCCAGGGGGAGGGTGCAGATAAAAGGCCTGTGGAGTACATCAGTCGCCTTCACACTCCTGCTGAAGTCAATTACTGTTGTACGGAACGTGAAGCTCTTAATTCGGTGTATGCTGTAACAAAATTTCGGGGTTATATAGAAGGATCACAAGTTATTATTAAAACTGATCACCAACCTATCAAATGGCTAATGTCATTGCGTTCTCCAAGTGGTCGCTTAGCTCGTTGAGCTTTGGTGTTACAAAGCTACGATCTACAAATAGATTATATACCTGGAAAAACTAACGTCATAGCCGACTGTCTTTCACGACCGCCTTTTGACGTTGATATACAACGGAATGTTTCTGTTAGCACTGTAACAACGCTCTTGCCACAAGAATCTGCAAGAAATATTAGAGAGGAACAAAAAGGCGATTTAGACATCAAAAAGATTATAAATACCTTTGAATCGGACAACCCGAATCTAATCGATTATACTCGATGGACTGAGCGTGATTATGTCATGCTATCTGGTGTGCCTGATGTTGACTCCGAATCTGCTCAATTAGTTGTCCCAAAATCTAAGATTGAAGAAGTCTTCCGCGAATATCATGACTTATCTACCAGCGGACACTATCGCATTGAGAAAACATTACGTCGAATTTCTAATAGTTTTTACTGGCCTACTATGCATCGAGATGTCACTAACCATGTCAAAAAATGTATAGCTTGCCAGCGTTATAAACACGCTAACCTAAAACCTGTTGGGTTGTTACAAACTCCTATCTCCAATCCGCGCTTTGAGACGCTTGCAATTGATTTATTTGGACCACTTCCCGAAGCCCCCACTGGTGAGAAATGGGTGTTTGCTATTGAAGATACCGCTACTAAATGGATAGAGCTGTTTGCATTCACTACCGCCTCTGCAGAGACATGTGCAAAATGTCTTGTCGACGAAGTAATTTTACGATATGGAACACCACGTCGAGTTATCAGTGACAATGGGCCTCAATTCGTTGGTGAAGTGATGCAAATAGTAGCTCATTGTTTAGGTTTTCGACAAAATTTGATTCCTGTTTACGATCCTTCAGCAAATCCTGAAGAAAGACGCAACAGAGATCTAAAAACCCAATTGGGGATCATTTGTGGTGGAAATCATACCCAATGGAAAAAAGCTTTGCCTGCAGTAAGGTTTTCAATGAATACGTGTATAAACGCTAGCACAGGGTATTCACCGGCGTTTCTCGCTTTTGGAAGAGAACCGCGAACACCATACGAAGTGCATCACGACCTACGTGCTATTATTCAAAACGATTTGTACCTGAGATCATTCAATATTTAAAAAATATGGATCAAGTGCTAAGACGTGCCAGAGAAACCCATGAACTAAAACAGGATGCTGCAAAGAAACAAGCTGATAAAGCTAGACGTGAAGTTACTCCGTACAACGCAGGTGATTTGGTCCTTGTGGATGTACACCAATTGAGTAACTCAGCCAAGCAGTTTACGTCCAAGTTTGCTCCTAGACGCGACGGACCGTATTTGATTACTAAGCAAAACTCGCCCACTTCTTACCAGATGGCTCATATCCACGAACCGTGCCTCTTGGCAATTATCATGTATTGGCCCTTAAGCCGTATACTAAAGGAACGATAGAAACTCCCATTTGTCCTATCCGCCAACGAGGAAGACCGAAAAAGTCCACTGCGGTAAGCTCTAATCTTGCTTCAAATATTAATCATTATGTTGCAGACGGCGAGGAAACGCAGCAAACACAAGGTAGCTTAATTTAGTAGTTTATTGGGTATTGAAAAGTCATTTATAAGTAATTTAATTTTTTTTCGTAATTTAAGAGTAGTCTAAGGTGACGTTTAGCAGTAATTTAAATGATTATTAGTTTAAAAGTAGTATACGAAGTAGTTTAGGAGTATTTCAGTATTGTGGTAGCATAAAAGTAATTGAATTAGTAACTTAGTAGTAATTAAAAAATTAAACCTTGTAGTTTAATGGTAATTGAGTCACCATTATACCACCCAGTAATTAGAAAGTAATTAAGGAGTAATCTAATGGTGGGTAGCTTAAGAATAGTTTAACCAGTAACTTACGGGTAATTAAAAAACTAAACCTTGTAGTTTAATGGTAATTGAGTCACCATTATACCACCCAGTAATTAGAAAGTAATTAAGGAGTAATGTAATGGTGCGTAGCTTAAGAATAGTTTAACCAGTAACTTAAGAGTAATTAAAAAATTGAACGTTGTAGTTTACCGGTAATTGAGATACCATTATACTACCCAACAATTCAAAAGTAATTTAGGAGTAATGTAATGATTGGTAGCTTGAATAATTTACTCAGTAACTTAGTAGTAATTCCAGAATTAGGTTAGGGAGTTTAATGGTAATTGAATGTCCGTTAAAATACAAGGTAAATTAATAGTCAGTAGTAATAGAGTTGCTATATAAATGTTGGGCTAAATTATTTTAAAAATAGTCGTTATATTTGCCAAACAGTTAGGTCAAACAATTGCTAGAAAAAAGTGGCAATTATTATCGACAACTAAAAAGATTTCGTACAGTTTACGAAAATACTAATATTGAAAAGTCAAATAGCATTGGTCAATCTGCGGGATCCAGTAAAGCAATATAAATATAAAACAAAAAAGAAGTGAATATTATAACTTATGATACACGAATATCAATATTGTATAAAATTATGTACCTGCCGTATCCAAAAATATTCGGATTATATAAACTACTTTAAGCAACTAAGACACGAATTATCCTGATTATACAGAATAACAAAAACAACAAGAGTATAATTAATACGTAGCGATGCAAATGTACATATAGGACTGATTCATCATCAGTCTGATTGCCATGTGAAATATTTAATGGTTCACGTTGAAAGTATTAAATTACGAATAAGTTACTCGATTTTGTATTCAACATATATAACGTGTAGTTAGCATTTATAGTATTAGGTCAGGTAGAGTAGTGGTTAACGCGTTTAGGTTGCAAGAGATGTTCGTGGGATCAAACCCCAGGTAAGTACTTAAATTAAATTCTAATTTTAAAAAAATCTCACAAATTTATCAATCAATTTGCGTCAAATTCTGTAAGCAAAATAAATAAAAAATTACAGAAACAAATACATAACTAAAAAAAACTATTTTTTAAAATGTGTAATTCAAATTAGTAGTTTTATGGTAATTTCAAAACAGTAGTTTAACAATAATTCAATGGTAATATAACAATAGTATTTTAATGGTAGCTTATTAGTAATTTAGAAGTCAATGAATGTTTGGTAGTTTAAGCGGTTGCTTAATGGCGCCTTTTTTACTGTTTAAATTACTACTTAAATTACCGTAGTTTAATGGCAATTCAACAGTAATTTAAGTTCATCTGTGTTTGCTGGGAAGAAATCCCTCGAAACAAAACCAAGTGACCGATGGCGTCTCCGTTATTCCCTCCAATCTTCCATCATTACGTCGAAGCCGGCGCCTCCAACGTCATGGAACGTCACCTCATTAGCCAATTAATTTTCTTGGTTTTCTTCCGGGACGGTTACCGAAAACCAAAGGGGGAGTGCGTAACATTCAAATATAATCGAAGAGTGTGCGCGTCGAATGGGACACCCCGAAAAAACAAGTTTTAGAAAAAAAAGCGAACGATAAATATAACGTGTACGAATTCTTTAAGTTGACCATTATTCTGAAGCTAGTAACGAGAAAATTCCAATAAAATCCTAATTATGTGGCTGTAAATGTTTAGTTTTGAGTTTTATTCAAGTTGTCTAAAATCACACTAAATAATACCGCTACAACGTGTATCTTTTGTGGTTTTACCATAGCACATTTTTGAGCACTTAATAACATACTCAACTAATTTCTCTTCTTCGTCTTCAGTAAAAACCAAACGGTGTTTATAATTACTCTTCATTTGTATTTGTAAGTTTGGATTCGATTTATTTAACTCTTTTTTTTTGAAAGGATACGCCATTCTCTGAGGCCGCTTTTCGAAGCGACATTTTTATTCCATTTTCTCCTATTAATACTTGGACGGCGTTTCTCATACTCTCTTCAGAAAATGACCCTTTCTGACTCTTCCTCGTACGTCCTCTAGACATCTAAAATATTTATAAAACCTCAAATTAGTGTATTATTTATATACAGTGTGTCCGAAAAGTATGGAATATATTATACAGGTCGATAAATATGCACTTTACACAAAAAAGTTGTAAATAAAAGTTGTTTATCACTTAGTTATCTACCACCTGGAAGATATCAATTTAAATTTTTGCTGTAAACAAAATCGCAACGAATAACACTTACATTTTTTGAAATGACAAAGCACGTCTTTATTATACTCATTTGATAAAGTCTTTTTTTCTCTTTTCAACCATATGAAACTTGAATACCTTTACATCAAAAAATTTTCAAGAAAAACAAGGACATGTCTAACAAATTTATTTTACTGAGCAGTATTAATCAAGTACGTAATATGTAGCATTGAAACAATTGAATGCACTTTAGAACACTGTCACACTTTGCTATTTGTTAGTGCTTGAAATATGGCTCAATTATCTGAGAAACATAGAATTGAAATTTTAATGATTCTGGGATATGGAGATAGAAGAAGAACCCAAGACGAAGTATGTAATTTATAATAACTTGCATCCAGAATTAAACATTTCGCAGTCCACGGTAAGCAAAATTTGGCGGAAATTTCAAGAGACAGGTTCGGTGACAGATGTGAGTAGAACTGGTAGACCTTTGTCATTAAGTAATGTGGAACGAGAAAATGTGTTCTTGTCTGTTGAGGAAAATCCACAAATTTCTGTTCGGCAAATTGCTAGAGACCATAATTTGAATAAATCGGCTGTACATGACGTTTTAAAAAAAGAAAAATTTCATCCTTATAAAGCTTGTGTAGTTCAAGAATTATTTGAAAACGATTTGGACAGAAGGCTGGAGTTTTGTGAAACAATAACAAACAAACTTGAACGAGATGCACATTTTCATAAAAATATCCTTTTTACTGATGAGGCCACGTTTTGTTTAAACGGCACAATTAACAAACAAAACACACGTTACTGGTCTTCACAAAATCCTTACTGATGGTATCTAGAAGGACACACCCAATACCAGCAGAAAGTCAACGTCTGGGTAGGAATGATTGGAAGCCAAATTTTGGGGCCATGTTTTTTTGAAGGTAGTTTAACGGCGAATATTTATTTCGATTTCTTAAGATTTGAGTTAGTTCCTGCTTTGGCCGAGTTATTTCCACATGAAGTAGATCCAGATATACCTCATAACAGAATATGGCTTCAACAAGACGGGACACCTCCACATTTTGGAATTAATGTCCGCCACTTTCTTAATAATACTTTTCAAAATACATGGATAGACAGAATGGCCTGCTCGCTCGCCGATTTTTTTCTTTGGGGCTATATTAAAAGCAAAATTTATGTAAATAGACCTGATAATGTTGAAGATTTGAAAAATCGCATTAGAGTTGAGATAAGAGCTATAACTCGAGATATGATTTCAAAAGCAATCGATGGTTTTAAAAATCGAATTTACCACTGTCAAATTATGAATGGGTTACATTTTGAACATTTATTGTAAGTTTAGTTTAAATACATTTTTTTGTTATAACAATTTTATGTAAAAATATTTAAAGTTTAATATTTGCTATTGTGACAGTGCATTCAATTGTTTCAATACTACATATTACGTACCTGATTAATACTGCTCAGTAAAATAAATTTGTTAGACATGTCCTTGTTTTTCTTGAAAATTTTTTGATGTAAAGGTATTCAAGTTTCATGTGGTTGAAAAAAGAAAAAAAGACTCTATCAAATGAGTATAATAAAGACGTACCTTGCCATTTAAAAAAATGTAAGTGTTATTCGTTGCGATTTTGTTTACAGCAAAAATTTAAATTGATATCTCCCAGGTGGTAGATAACTAAGTGATAAACAACTTTTTCGTGTAAAGTGCATATTTATCGACCTGTATAATATATTCCATACTTTTCGGACACACTGTATGTAAAAAAATTTCTATTGTGGGCCACCATGAGACGCGGCCTTTAAGTTGCTATAAAAATCTTACCTTTAACTTTAATATTCGTTTCAGAAAAGCTTCCCAAAAAATTGGCGCGAAAAAATTTGTTGGCACAACATACACTTATGTTACTCTACTCTACTCTACCACTACTAGGCCATACTGGGCTGATCTAATATACTTTTCACAACCACAAATATAGTATCAGATGGTGGAATATAGTATGCTCCTGGTATTAATAGGTGGCGGTAAGTCACCTAAAAAAAAATATTAGATTGTTTCATGGTGGCCCACTCTACCCTATTTTCATAAATTATTATTATAAAGTAATCGATTTTACGGCATCATTGACGACTAAATTCAGGGTATGATTGCAACAAGGAACAAAGAAAGTTTGCGGATTGAAATCCAAATTATTTTTTTGTAGACCATTATGCCTACCACGCATATTTGCCCCATTATCGTAACCCTGACCTCGCTAATCGTTGATAATTAAGCCTTTCTTCTCTAACGCCGACAAAAGAAATTTTGTCAAGCCTTCACCCGACACATCATCTATAGGACAAAATAATAAAAAATGTTCTATACTAATTCCACTGCTCCTCAAATTAACAAATCCTATACAAACTGGAATTTGTTCTTGGTGACTAGAGTCAGGAGTGAGGTCTAATATGGAATAATATTTTGCCTTTTTAGTTAGTTCTAAAATTTTGGATTTGATATTTTCACCGATCAAGTCGATTACTTCATTTTGTATTTTATCCCCGAGATAGTTTTTGCGATCTTTTATTTGAGAGCGTTTTGTATGTTCTGACATAATCGGGTCGAATTTGGAAATCATTTCTATGCATTTTAAAAAGTTACCATTGTTTTTCTCAAACAACTTATTACTACTTCCACGAAAAGCTAAATTTTGCTGACCTAAAAACTGAATCACGTAGAAAGTTCTTTCTATAACAGCTTGCCAATATTTAGTTTCTCTGTTATTACATTTTCAATTTCAAAGTCAATTATTTCATTTTTATTAAAACGGTTAGAAAGATCTAGCAATTTTAGAACATTTTCGATATGTAACTTGCTCTTTTCATGAATGTTTAAATTAATCTTCACTTAAATGCTACCAGTCATGGTAGCCAGATTCATCACTAAGGCCAAAACCAAAAACGCTTAATGTTTTCTTTGTTCGGTAAAATTCTAAAGAACTATCTTTCGGATAATTATTCTTTTTGTTTTGGTAATGAGCAGGGCCACGTTCTACTAATTCTTGAATATTATTAGGACGTAATTTCTTTGGCCATAGTGCAGTATCTTTCGAAAGTTGACTCATATTTTCCCTTCTGGTAATTTTTGAAGGTGTTGATTTCTCATTATCAGCGGAAGTTGAAATTGTTGATGGATTATTGCTTTCTAGAAAATTAGTTTCTTGTCTGCTGCTGATACCTGTTTCAAGTACAGGTTCAGAATATTGGGATTTAGCTGTGTTATTGTTGTTATTAATATTTGGCAAAGTAGATTCGGGTTTTGAAAAAAAAAATGCGTAATTTTGACATGGTTTTCCAGTTCTTCCTCTCTTTTTCTTTTATTCAGCAAATTTTCGTATCCAGACAATTTGTACTTTTTTCTGACATCTTGTATACTATAAAGAAATTAATACGTAAGTAAACAAATTGACAAGTTATTCATGAAAAATGGAAATGTTTCGACGTCTCAAACTCGAAAGTATTTTCTCAAGATTGCTTATTTCAAGTTAATTCAAATTTTATAAATTTTTATAAATAGTAATATTAGTGCTTATCAATTATTCTGTTTAAATTTACTTCAATTAACAATGTTGTTTGTATAATCAAATATAAAAGGATTTGTGAGATGCAAGTTTTGGCTTTTAATGTTTTAATAAATCAAAAATAAAAATAAATTTTAGATGAACTCACCTTAATTCACAACACAAAACACATCACTATAAAATCTGTAAAACTACAAAAAACTAAAGTTTCAAAAGCAGATATCTTTTACCCCATGCACCTTTTCACTTCGCTAAGTTAATTATCGATCGGACATCAGGCAACAAATGAAATCGCGACCGATGCAGCGCTTAAATATATAAAGTTTCGTACATTGCAAGCTCAGACAGGAAAAAATCGCTTGTGGGCTCGTTGCAAGCCAAATTTCAAGCTCAAACATGAATAAAATCAGATTTGTTTGAGTTCACACAATTCATGTTACGTATTCGATCGAATAAATGCTATTATTGCGTACTCTCATTTGGAAAATATATTATTTTCGAGAAGCAATTCGGTTCCCTCGTCTCAAAGATTAAAAATAATCAAATAAAAAACACGCACGTTTGATGGGTATAAGGCGCAAGGCATCTCAAACTGATCCCGGACGCATTAGACTGCGAACGGTTACCACAAGACGCTTTCGCTGCCGAAGAGACGAGTTTCTTCTACAATGCTTGTCTGCAATACGACTTGGCCTTTCCTTCCAGACTAAGTATGAAATTTCGGAATTGGGTCAAGTGACTCGGCCACATGGCAAACCGCTTCCTGTCGTTTAGATCGTACACAACTAAGCCAACAATCCGCAGGCGTAATGCCGTCTATTCCAAGATTAGCATCAACGCGACTGCTTTTTTTTTAAAGAGGGAAAAATCTGTTATCAGACACCGGTCGCCAGGCCGACCGGTAGTGTACGGTTGGCTAAGTTGGTGTTACCCGACCGACTAAAAAACCTCCTTCATTCCGCTTTGCATGTGAGGCCTACTCGGAACTACTGTAGTATTACTTCGGGTAGGGCGGATTTAGGTACCGCTCTTAAGTATGTGGTTTACCCTAGATATTTTCTGGCTCTATCTTCATTTCTATTTTTTTACTATTTTTTCTGTTTCCTCTTTACCTTTCATAATATATCTTAGCATTTCAGTTATGTACTTCCATAGTCCTCTGATTCCATCATCTTCTCTACAATGTTCTCCTTGTGTAATTTTGCATTACATTTATTTTCTGTCTGCGTCCGTACTATGTCCCATTTGGGGCATATAAATAATGTATATTCTGGTCAATCTTCAGAGTCGCAGTAAAAACAGGTGTCCATTTCTTGTTTACCAATGCGATGCAAAAATTTTCCAAAAACTCCGTGTCCCGTCATTGCTTGTGTGATGTGGTGGTCCGTTTCACTCCACTTTAAGTAGTGCCAGCTTTTAACATCTTTGATGAAGATTTTTGTCCATCCATTATATTTATTCCATCGCTTTTGCCACTCTTCCATCATATCTTCTTTGGCTTTCGCGATTAGCTGTACTTGTAGGTCTATCGGCGGCATTCTGACAATCACTTCTATTACCTGTGTCGGTGCTGTGCGGTATGCCGACGTTGTTCTTAGCGCTAGTTTTCTATTTATGTTTGTTAGTATATTTACGTATTTTTTAAATTTAATTGTTTTATCCCACGTCGGTGTACCATATAGTACGATAGACAGTGCAGCATTACACAGAATCTTCCTCTTTTTTGATTTTGGCCCACGTGCGTTAGGTGTTATCCTCTATATCGCTTTAATGACGTCTTCTGTTCTGGTTTTTAAGTTTTTAACATGCTCTGTCATTTTTATATTTGTATCTCAGTATATACCCAGATATTTTAGTTGTTTTTTGCTGTTAATTGTGTTATCCCCAATCTTAATTTGTGTTCCTTGTGTATTTCTTTTCTCCACCATATATATAATTTCGGTTTTGTCATGTTCTAGAAATTAACCCATCTCGTTTAGCTTTTTTTCAATTCTTGCAATCGCGTATTTTGTTCTATTTTGAACTTCTTCTTTTGTTTTGCTCCATGTAACTAGAGCCAGGTCATCGGCGAAAGCGACTGTTCTGGCGTATGGGCCGACATCTTTTTTTAAGATTTTGTTGTAGTACATGTTCCAAAGTATTGGTCCTAAAATTGACCCTTGAGGAACACCGCATGTTATCTTTACTTCATCTCCATACTCTGTTAAAATTTTCCTATCATTTAGATAGTTCTTTAATATGGTTCTAAGATATTCGCTTATTTTAAGTTCATTAATGTCGTTACATAATTTATCCCAGGGTACCATATTAAAGGCGTTTTTAATGTCTAGTGTAGTAAGTATGCATATATCTCTGTTTTTTGCGCACTTTCTCATTATCTCATTTGGCCTTTCCATCACTTTGCTTATTGCATCGATTGTACTTTTGCCCTTAGTGAACCCATATTGATTTTCATGTAATACGTTTTCTTTTTCCATTTCTTCGAGCAACCTGTTTTTTATAATTTTTTCCATGAGTTTGCCCATGACGTCCAATAAGCATATTGGCCTATATTTTATTTCGTTTTGGTCTTCTTTCAATGGTTTTGGTATCAGCACCAGTTTCGCCTTTTTCCATATTCTGGGGTATTCGCCTATGCTTAGGTAATAATTTATTAAATATGCCAACTTGCCTGGATGTGCTAAAGCATATTCTTTAATAATTTCAGGGGGGATTCCGTCCGGTCCAGGTGACTTTTTGTTTTTTATTGTTTTGGCCTGTTTTATTATTTCGTCTTCTGTTATATTATCGAAAGTTTGTTTGGCCATTATTCCCTTTTTTATTTCTTTTTTGTGTATTGGAAAAGGCTTCGTAATTGCTCGTTTGTTTCTTTTTTGCCTAATAGTATTCCTTTTCCTAATTTTAGCTTATTTGATACAATTTGGTATGCCCTTCCCCATATATCGTTTTCTAGTTCTGTACATAGCTTATCCCATTTCTTTCTTTTTTCGTTATTTATTAGTTTCTTTAGGTCCCTTCTTGCTTCTCTGTATCTATTTCGTTAATACTCTTCTTGCTTTGTTTGTTCTTTTTCTTGCCTCTGCTATTTCTTTTGTCCACCAGTACATTGGTTTTTTTGTTCCTTTATTTTTGTAACTTTTTAAATACATGTTCATTTCTCTGTTAATGTTTCTATAAAATACTCTGCTTTATTAACTTTTTTTGAATATGTTCTATTGTAAAATTTTGTTCGTTTTTAATTATTAGCTCTATGCTTCTTTGGTCTAGCTTCCATCGTTTTATATTTAGTTTTTCGTTTATTTTTTTGCATATTCTAATTTCCTTTATTTCGTATGTTATGTAATTGTGATCACTAAAGTTCTCTTCTCTATTAACTTAATTTCCAGTGTTTTATTTGATTTGCTATTTTTTCTGATGCAATTGTGATGTCGATAATTAAGCATCCTTTTTGTGTTTCGTAGGTAGGAATTTTTCCTTTGTTTATCGGAATTAGCTCATGGCTTTGAATCCATTCTTCTAACACCTTTCCTCTTTTATTTTGTTTATTAGATCCAAAAATGTCACTTTTAACGTTTAAGTCTGCTCCTATTACAATTTATTTCTTATTTCCGTATTTCTTTATGTGCAAATCTATATTATTCAAAAGTTTTTCAAAATCAACGCGACTATTACTACGTTGGAAAACGATACATCTCATCCGTTGACCAAGCCCAAACTCACGCTCAAACTTAGAATTGGGTGTTGTATCAGTTTTAAGGATAAGGTAAGACGTAGTGTAATCGGAACGACCATTGCGAGAGAATAAAACTATCGCTCTTTTGGTAAATTCGTTGACAGCATTGAATCAACGCATGTTGGTCATTAGTCCTTCTCTCCTCCTTACACGATATTCTCATCTAACTATGTCCCTTTTAAATTTTAAGACCTTGTAGTATGTCTCCCCCTTTAAAATTCTTTTTTGGACGGATAAGATTTCTACCTACGTTCGTTCCGGAAAAATTCTACACTTTGACTTAGATCTAGAACGTCTTGTTTTATTTTGACTTTGTGGGTATCTACCGCGTAGCAGCATTGCCGTCTACTGGTGACACAATGTTAAAAAAATCAGCAAATTGAATGTGTTTACCTGCTCGCGGTCTCCTTTAGCCTACGAGCCCTTACTCCCGCAACTGTAATTAATGGTGGTGCACTCTGGATAGCGTGGGCAGTATACTAGTCAGGCGTGAACGAAATTACTGACAGGTTTATATGTGGTGTTGTTGCCTTTAAAACGGATACTTCTTTACCAAAATTAGGCGTGATATTGGTCAATAGCAAAGACGTACCAACGCCAACAAGTGCTAGTAGTCGTGGCAAAGCTAGATGCTTGATGTGCTCGCTTCTACGGCGGTAGAGCATTTGCGGGTTGTTGACTTAATTATTCGAAACGGCTTTCGGTTTTGGACGGAAGCTGAAGACACGCTTATGACCCATTGTTTTTCTTGATTTTATCATGTCTGTAAATTTGGACCTAGTTCCGCCTTCGAAGAATTTCAGGCAGAAACTTGAGGCACACGGCCTGTCGCCAATAGTTTTACCAAAGCCGGTAAATTGAAACCTAGTTCTGGAAAGAGAGGAAAAGCCGAGTTCTATTGCTTAAAGGCACAAACGTCTTGTGGTGGCCGTACGCGGTTCAACACGCTCGGGGACCATGTGAGACCTTGCGCTTTGAATCCATAGAACGTACAGCAATCTACCACTGGTGCATCTAATGTGTAAAGGACGAGGGCTGTACGAACATTTGCAAGGTAGTAGAAGAATTCGATGGAGGAGAATGCGACGGTGAGTCGTCAAACGTAGCCCGGCAGCAACACGGGTATCCAATGGAGACACACGCTGATCTCTCAGTGCTTTAGGAATTAGTTTAGGCATAGGTTGGACTTCAACTTATTTCGTCGTCAGATTTAGATATCGTACATGCTTATTTGCTACTTGAATAATACAATTTATATATTTCCGTCGGATCGATTTTCCACCTCCGAGTTTCCTTTTGGGTTTAGAACTTTTATGTTGGATCTAACATTTCATTCTAATGCTTACTCCAGGATCACATACTTCGGCCGCTTATGCCTAGGCATGTAGTTTCTGTCGTAATTCTAAAGCCGCCGGATGAGGAAGTTGGGATAGGCCACACGGTTTGCATTGAGCGCAGCTGCGGATTGGCAGACGAAATGTGCAATCTGCGATAATTCTGAAGATCTTGTTTTGGAATATCTAGATCTTGGTGGCATGGTTTTGAGCAGTATAGAGTTATACTTGCGCTGTGTACGTCATGGATGGGGGGATGATGATCTTGTCGGTGTTGAAGCGCCACTGTATCGAGTATAATTTTGCCAGAAGATCTTAGACCACGCAAGCTTTTAAGTGACGCGGGATTTCTAGATTAGTTTCTTGTCTACGGTGAGGCCGAGGTATTTAACCTCGTCCATCTAGAAGACTTCGTTGTCTTTAGAGAAGGAGGGGCGATGTTTCTTTGGGTGGTGTCGTCTGCGTAAAAAGTGTAAGTGAAATTATCGATTTTAGCAGATTCTTGAACGACGCCGACTTCTATGTGACGTGGAGAGAACTTTGGCGGTGAATTTAATCGCAAACAAACGTCGATTGAGGAAGGAGACGATGAGCTAGACTATTACGGTGTTGATGCCGAGTCGATGAATCTTATAGAGTAGACCGCGATACCATGACCTTGTCCAGGGATTAGTTGTTATCGACCTGTTCCTGTTATCTAATAAGAAGTAGTTACCAAGCAGCGGAAGTTAATTTTGGGACAGGATGTGTTGTTTTCTTTGGGAATTACTATGACGTTCGCAGTTTTGCATTGATGTGGAAAGTGTCAGAGTCTTAGTCATGCGTTAAAAATCGCGGTTAAGGTAGCTATACTTTTTTAGTGAAGATGTTTCGATGGAATTTCCAACAAAGCCCTCAATTGGCATAGTGCTTTAATTTTGGGTGCTGTGTTAGTATCAGCTGAAGAAATTTATTAATTTTTGACGCGGCTAAGTGTGAATAAGATTTTTATGCAGTTAACAGTGACCTTAGAATGTCTTCCGGGTTTGGGCCGTGTCATAGTTGCAACCGAAGCTGCCAACGTTTCGCCCACTTTCGTAAGGGGCTTCATCAGGGCGCGAGAAAATCGCAAAACTTAAACAAGCAATCGAAATCTAACTAAGAACTTCTCAAAAGTTAGGTTATCCACTTGTAAAACAAGCCATAACCTAAACTATGAAAAGGTAAGAAAGAAAACGATAACCTGAAAAAGCAAACGAAAATCTAACAAAGAACCACTACTGAGTTAGGTAATCAACTTGTGAACCAAGTAAGATTCTAAACTCCGTAGAAGTGACTTAAGAAGAAATAGTCTCCGTATTTAAAGGAAAAGGATCGTCACGGATGGTTGAGCTCGACCCTGATTGGGTTACGGTTGCTAGGGGGCGTGTTTTTGATAAATGACTAATAACCGGGAACCAAAGAAGGGATAGTTCGAAACCATGATCGCGATTGAAGTTTTTGGGGTGTTTGATGATTTCTATGCTTTCTCGGAATTTCCTGTTGAAAAAGAATGGAGATTTGGCAATCAACGAAACATTATCAAAATCTATCTTGTGACCTGTAGTAAAATGATGTTCAGCGACCGCAGACTTGGAAGTATACCTTTTTCTTATACAAAGATCATGTTCTGAAATGCGAGTAATGACGGAACGACCGGTTTCACCAATGTAGACTAAACCACAAGAACAGGGAATTTGGTATACACCTTTAGATGAAAGTGTAGGAAATTTGTCTTTGGGAGAAGGAAGAATCTGAGAGATTTTGCCTGTCGAGTTGAATATGGGTTTAATACCATTCTTACGAAGGAGTTTCCCTATTTGATCTGTAACCGTGTGAATGTAGGGTAAAAAGACCAATTTCGGGTTGGATTCGGGAGTAGAAATGTCCTTAGGTAATCGAGTACGTGGATGTAAACGACGATTAATAACTCTATGAATATCTCGCTTTACATAACCATTGTTCACTAAGGTTCTAGTAAGATGACGGAGTTCTGAGTCTAGATTCTCAGGTTGACAAATAGAAAAGGCACGATGAACCAAAGATTCAATAACAGAACGTTTCTGTGCAGGATGATGATGAGACGAAGCATGAAGGTATCTGTCCGTATGGGTGGGTTTGCGATAAACAGAATGGCCTAGAAGTCCGTCGGGCTTACGAGTCATAAGAACGTCAAGAAATGGAAGAGAACCATTACTTTCGATTTCCATAGTAAATTTGATATCTAAGTGTTGATTGTTAAGATGATCAAGAAACTTAGACAATTCAAGATGACCATGAGACCAAACAATAAACGTGTCGTCAACATATCTAAACCACACTTTAGGTTTTAATATTGATGATTCCAAAGCAACCGTTTCAAAGGATTCCATAAAAATGTTAGCTACAACAGGTGATAGAGGAGAACCCATAGCAGCACCAGCAACTTGTTCGTAAAACTTATTATCAAATTGGAAGTAAGTAGAGGATAGACACTTTTCAATAAGAGGAACCAAACTTAAGTCCTTGCCATGTTGAGACAGAATCTGTTTGATGATAATAAGCGAATCCTTAATAGGAACTTTAGTAAAAAGTGAAGTAACATCAAAGCTCACGAGAAGATCTTGGGGTTCAAGTTTTATAGTTTTTAGACGTTGGATAAAATGCTGAGAGTTGAGGATGTGAGAAGAGGATTTACCTGTAAACTCGCAAAGAATGTTGGACAAGAACTTGGCTAGCTTGTAAGTAGGAGATTGGATAGTACTAACGATAGGTCGAAAAGAAGTACCTTGTTTGTGAATTTTGGGAATTCCGTATAGACGAGGTGGCTTAGAATCTGATGGGGTAAGTCGACGTTTAGTTTCAGGAGGTAAATTGGAAGATTTGATGATTTGACTAACCTCGCGTTCAATCCTCGAAGTGGGGTTATGGGTTAGAAGAGCGTAAGTTTCCTCAGACAAAATAGAATTGATTTTCGTAACATAATCAATTTGGTTCAAAACTACAGTGGCGTTGCCTTTGTCGGCTGGTTATCGTTTTCTTTCTTACCTTTTCATAGTTTAGGTTATGGCTTGTTTTACAAGTGGATAACCTAACTTTTGAGAAGTTCTTAGTTAGATTTCGATTGCTTGTTTGAGTTTTGCGATTTTCTTAGCCCTGATGAAGCCCCTTACGAAAGTGGGCGAAACGTTGGCAGCTTCGGTTGCAACTATGACACGGCCTAAACCCGCAAGACATTCTAATGTTAGTATAGATTCCGGCCGTGGAAGCCTTTGCTATTACATTAACAATCTATACGGGGAGAATATTTCTTCTAAAACCTCCGTATTTTCCAAACTTCGCCACAAGCTCGTCAAACTTTTGTGCAATTTAACCTTTCTTAGTCGCTGTCGTGACCACAACATCATTCCTGCATTCCTCAAAATTAAGTTCCACATTCAGACACGTTCTTCTAAAAACATCCTACACCGTGCTAGTCTAGCGTTGATACGCGAACGGATTAAGCAAACTAGGCGAGAGTTAGACACCATTTCGAAACAACTCTTTTATCTTCATCTTGAGTTGGCTAACACTCTATTCCCGGATGATTGGAAATTCTTTGACAACATTACTTGCCAGCAGTCTGATACCACTCTACAACTAACCACTGAAGGTCATCTCAAAAAGTTTCAATTATTGGAATCCAAGAATCGTAAAGTTTCTTCTACTACTAACTCAGTAAAGACGGTTGTCAATTTATCTAGTTAGGTCCTCACTTCAGAACAGGAATCGGTGCTCTCTAAGGGTTTGAATTTTGCGGTTGCTCCCAAACGTATTCCTAAAGAAGATATTCTATGTGCTGTTGAGTCTTCTATAAGACATCTTCCTCGCCACATCTCAGATCCCATTCGTATTAACACTGGCAAAATCCTTGAATCATCTAAAATTCCTAAATCCAACATTTCTAAGTCGGAAGAGTCAGCTCTAAAAAGTCTTCGTAAGAACCCTGATATTATTGTTCTTCCAGCCGACAAAGGCAACGCCACTGTAGTTTTGAACCAAATTGATTATGTTACGAAAATCAATTCTATTTTGTCTGAGAAAACTTACGCTCTTCTAACCCATAACCCCACTTCGAGGATTGAACGCGAGGTAAGTCAAATCATCAAATCTTCCAATTTACCTCCTGAAACTAAACGTCGACTTACCCCATCAGATTCTAAGCCACCTCGTCTATACGGACTTCCCAAAATTCACAAACAAGGTACTCCTTTTCGACCTATCGTTAGTACTATCCAATCTCCTACTTACAAGCTAGCCAAGTTCTTGTCCAACATTCTTTGCGAGTTTACAGGTAAATCCTCTTCTCACATTCTCAACTCTCAGCATTTTATCCAACGTCTAAAAACTATAAAACTTGAACCCCAAGATCTTCTCGTGAGCTTTGATGTTACTTCACTTTTTACTAAAGTTCCTATTAAGGATTCGCTTATTATCATCAAACAGATTCTGTCTCAACATGGCAAGGACTTGAGTTTGGTTCCTCTTATTGAAAAGTGTCTATCCTCTACTTACTTCCAATTTGATAACAAGTTTTACGAACAAGTTTCTGGGTTCTCCTCTATCACCTGTTGTAGCTAACATTTTTATGGAATCCTTTGAAACGGTTGCTTTGGAATCATCAATATTAAAACCTAAAGTGTGGTTTAGATATGTTGACGACACGTTTATTGTTTGGTCTCATGGTCATCTTGAATTGTCTAAGTTTCTTGATCATCTTAACAATCAACACTTAGATATCAAATTTACTATGGAAATCGAAAGTAATGGTTCTCTTCCATTTCTTGACGTTCTTGTGACTCGTAAGCCCGACGAACTTCTAGGCCATTCTGTTTATCGCAAACCCACCCATACGGACAGATACCTTCATGCTTCGTCTCATCATCATCCTGCACAGAAACGTTCTGTTATTGAATCTTTGGTTCATCGTGCTTTTTCTATTTGTCAACCTGAGAATCTAGACTCAGAACTCCGTCATCTTACTAGAACCTTAGTGAACAATGGTTATGTAAAGCGAGATATTCATAGAGTTATTAATCGTCGTTTACATCCACGTACTCGATTACCTAAGGACATTTCTACTCCCGAATCCAACCCGAAATTGGTCTTTTTACCCTACATTCACACGGTTACAGATCAAATAGGGAAACTCCTTCGTAAGAATGGTATTAAACCCATATTTAACTCGACAGGCAAAATCTCTCAGATTCTTCCTTCTCCCAAAGACAAATTTCCTACACTTTCATCTAAAGGTGTATACCAAATTCCCTGTTCTTGTGGTTTAGTCTACATTGGTGAAACCGGTCGTTCCGTCATTACTCTCATTTCAGAACATGATCGTTGTATAAGAAAAAAGTATACTTCCAAGTCTGCGGTCGCTGAACATCATTTTACTACAGGTCACAAGATAGATTTTGATAATGTTTCGTTGATTGCCAAATCTCCATTCTTTTTCAACAGGAAATTCCGAGAAAGCATAGAAATCATCAAACACCCCAATAACTTCAATCGCGATCATGGTTTCGAACTATCCCTTCTTTGGTTCCCGGTTATTAGTCATTTATCAAAAACACGCCCCCTAGCAACCGTAACCCAATCAGGGTCGAGCTCAACCATCCGTGACGATCCTTTTCCTTTAAATACGGAGACTATTTCTTCTTAAGTCACTTCTACGGAGTTTAGAATCTGGCTTGGTTCAAAAGTTGATTACCTAACTCAGTAGTGGTTCTTTGTTAGATTTTCGTTTGCTTTTTCAGGTTATCGTTTTCTTTCTTACCTTTTCATAGTTTAGGTTATGGCTTGTTTTACAAGTGGATAACCTAACTTTTGAGAAGTTCTTAGTTAGATTTCGATTGCTTGTTTGAGTTTTGCGATTTTCTCACGCCCTGATGAAGCCCCTTACGAAAGTGGGCGAAACGTTGGCAGCTTCGGTTGCAACTATGACACGGCCCAAACCCGGAAGACATTCTAATGTTAGTATAGATTCCGGCCGTGGAAGCCTTCGCTATTACATTAACAGTGACCGTACGTTTTTGTTAATTTTGACATGGCTAATGGAAATTATGGTCTTGGCGTTAACAACAAGTGCTTATCGCCGCTAAAATTTTATAATTGGATTGAGATACTTAGATTCTATATAGCAATAATCTGCTTAGTTCATAGTGTTGGGAACTTTGACGTGGCTAATTTTTGATCTCGAGTGCGTATTGACCCAGTGCTTTAATTTTAGATGCCGATACGTAAAATTCTTGTACTAATAACTTGGTTGGCATCAGCTGCGGCATTTTATTAACTTTTAACGCGGCTAAGCGGAAATAAGATTTTTACGCAGAAAACAGTGCTCGTGTCTTTTTGTTAATTTTGACATGGCTAATGGAAATGGTCGTAGCGGTAACAGATTGGATTGAGATACTTAGATTCTATATGGAAATAGTCCGCTTAGTTTATAGATTGTTATGAACTTTTGACGTGGCTAATTAATTATGTCAAGTGCGTATTGGCGCAGTGCTTTAATTTAGGTATCAGCTGAGGCATTTTATTAATTTTTGACGCGGCTAACGGGCTTGGCTTTTATCGGTAATAAGAATGCGACTAGATACATTTTTATGCGGTTTGACAGCTTTGCACTTGCGGTAAAGTCGAGTGTTTTTTGCCGCTGAGGCTTGGTGCATGGCTTCTATATGGCAAAGATCCATTTAAGCTATGAGTTCTCGTTAGATTTTGACTTGGTTAACTCAGTAATATCGACGTCGTGTGCGTATTGGTGCAGTTGGATGCTGGTACGTAACATTCTTGTGCTAATTGTTTGCCTTGTATCAGCTGCGTCTTTTTATTACATTTTTGTTAATAAGAATGCCCGTGTATACATTTTTACGCGGTTTATCAGCGCTTGCAGTTTCCAGTTCATTTTTAATGTGGTGTGGTCGACTGTAACGTGTCGTCTGTATGTCAATGACCCTTTTGGTCTCAACTGCGTGTTTGGTAATCGTATACTTTTAGGATCGGTTAGCCACTACGTGCTTCTGGTATCCAAAGCTTCTTAATAGAAAATAAGTATAATTTTCTAAGAAAAATTGTATAAAAGTACTTAAAGCTAACTTATGAGAGAAATGGTCTTTTCGGCAAGTGATAAGCAACAGCCTCTTCTTTAACCTTGAAAATAAATTACTTGTGTTTATCACTTAGCCAAAATGACTTAAATTTAAACTAGAATTTTTAAAGTGCTGTTATTAAACTCGTGCGCAACTAACAATATTTTTTCAATCGCTTTATTCACGTCGTCGTCGGTGACTTCCCAATGGAGTACGAGCCGAATACACCCGTCATTTCGATAACTACCTTTAACGATTACTTTGACCGAATCTGTGTCTTTTACTGTAGCCAGTCGTTTCAAAAATGCGTCCGCCGTGACTCTCGTCCGATCCAGACGAACCATCGCTATGTTGGTTTTGACCATTTTTAAATCGACGCGGATTAAGTCGGAGTCTAAGTCGTCTATTGCTGTAAAATTATACGTTAATAGGTTTATAAATCATATGGTGGTAGGTACCTTTGGCGATCGTGTACATGTGTTCGTGGTCGATTTGTAACCGTTCGACCATTTGTTCTAAAGCGATTAAACCAGCTGCTGCTATTATTCCACATTGTCGTAGGCCGCCACCAAGCATTTTTCGCGTTCTTCTGGCTCTAAAAAAAATTTTGGAAGAATGTTTTCTGCCTCAAAAACAATTGGTACTTACTTTGTGATAAAGGTTTTTGTGCCGCAGAGGAGTGAACCGATTGGACAACCTAAACCTTTGCTGAGGCAAAAACAGACCGACGCCATATCACGGACGATTCGACTTGCAGGTACTTTGCTTTGAACAACGGCGTTCATTAGGCGGGCACCGTCCATGTGGATTGGTATGTTGTGGGAGTTTGCTAATTGAGCCAATTCGTCTAACCATGTTAGAGGCAGAACCTATAAAAACATTCTGGCTTAGACCTAATCAACGATTCCGGAAAAAGGCAGTTTCTATAACGTGCAGATTTCAAATTGGGTTGTTTCAATATTTTTCTTTGTGCTACAAATATTAATAAAAGAACATAAACTGTTATGTAATTTGTTTGTTAAAAAATATTTAGAAGTACTTGATAATACGTGCACTATTTGATAACGGGGACACGACTCACGAACCGGATTTATCTAGTTTTAAATTTCTTAAGCGTTATCAGCAAATATAAATATTTATACCTCGGATTGGTTTAATTGTTTTGTGTCACTGCTCTTATAAATATTTTTTTTATTTTTGGGTTTACGTACCTGTCCTCCGCACATATTGTGAGTGTTTTCTATGGTAATCAGAGAGGTGAAAGTTTCGTGGAAATCTGGTCCAACTCGAATGCGTTCACGGACCTCGTCCAGGCAAAAAGTACCATCGTTTTTGTTTGCGACCAAAGCACATTGGGCACCTGCCAGAGCGGCTGAGCCTCCTAAAAAATAAATTCAAATTTGACCAACGCATCCAATAACGTACCTTGCTCAAAAAGGAAGATGTGGCTAGTATGACCGGCTATAAACTCGCTGCCACGTTGGTTGCAGTGCACCATAACTGCAAAAAAAGTTTTTCGACCTAATTAATATTATTGTTGGTCTCAGAAGAAAAGTTATCACAAAAGTCTTAACCTTCTCTACAATAGTTATAAATAAATGTAGTTTTCCACGATTTACTTACTGGCAATCAAATTGGCCATAGTTCCGCTGGGCACAAACACCGCCGCTTCTTTTCCTAAAATTCCAGCTGCCTTTGCTTCCAGTTTTTGAACGGTAGGATCTTCGCCCATAACATCATCTCCAACCTCAGCAACTGCCATTGCTTTTCTCATTGCTGGAGTCGGTTTCGATACGGTATCGCTGCGAAGATCAACAACGTGCACTTCATTAATATCACCATGCGTGATCACTTGTACCACCGGAGGCATTTTTTTTAGATAGTCGTTTCAACGATCTTCTTCTACTGATTGATCGAACTCAACACTAGTCACAATATTGGGGGAAATGTGTTAACAAAAATGGGATATCGTGCACGATTAAATATAGATAATCTTAACTGAAACATTCCACTTAGGAGTACTTTGAGACTTCAGTTTTAAATAGAAAAAAAAATGTTATTGAAAAGAGACGGTTTGTTGTTAGAATAAGCGAGCGATTGCGTATTTCGTTTTTTTAAAACAATTGTTTACAAAACACTACGAACTGTTTTTCAGTTTGTCTTGTGCAACTAACGAATAGACGCAAGTCGTTTTTGCAACAACCGACAATTTTCATTATTTTCACTCAAACGCGTTAAAAACAGATGAACCTATTTATGTTGGATAAAAGAATTTGCTACGCAAACTTTATAAAATATTCAATAACATAAAAATTGATAAGATAAATTAAAAGCGTAGAACATTAATTGGTGAGATAGTCAAGAATTTTGCACAACTAAAATAAATCATCAGACGATGAAAAACAAACAAAAAAGTCATATAAAGATAGAAAAAAAATAATTCAAAAAAAACCTTGCGATTAATATTTCTTTGTGTCTGTGCACCGTTTTGCTAAAACTTGATTATATATACTGTTTTGATATCGTCTTCTAATTTTAGTCTTCGTCACGTTCTAAACAACTTTTATATTTTTGGGAAAGACAATCCGAAATATTTATCCTCTTGGTTCCACCTGCGGATATCCACAGTGTCATATTTTGCTTTACACCGAGTCCCAAAAGGGATAAAAAATCTTGCGTTTAATTAGTACAGTTGGCGGTTTCACTTAAAACAAATTTTTAAATATTCTACACGTTTTATACGTGCGGTGTCAAACGTCGTTTTTCCAAAAACAAAGAAACTGGAGCCGTAAATTTTTATTAGGTAATGAAGATAAATGCAAACATTCTGATTGGGGACAATAAGCAACAAAGAGCAAGAAACTGTTTTGAACCGTTACCGTAAAAACGCGTGAGCGTAACCTTTAATTTTTAGGAAATTTGTAAATAATTGTTTAAAATTGCGCGTGGTCTTTCAACCATATCGTAGGTCTTCAGCAAATCCAGGACGATGCGCTGGGTGATCTCCGTCTCGCGAGTTTAGAAAACACTTCTCTGCCGAAATCCGTCCCAGTAAAATTCGTCTCCGTCCGATAGCCGTTTCCAAAGAATTTTCTGTCGGAAAACTGACACCCAGGTGTGTTACATTTTATTAAAACAGTTATGCCATTACCAATAGGAATAAACAGATACACGACTTCACAAATTCAACACTTACTGAAATATGATGTGCAGACGGTGACAATGATTTCAATGAATCGATGGCGAACGAATGAAGCAGCACTAACAAAGATCTCTAAAAATACGGTTAATAATTGTTTACTTACAGGTTCTCCAGGATTTTGAGGTCCCTACTCGAGCGCCAAAATGTAACAGGACCGGTTTCAGCAGAGAATTTTTCGGAAACGGCTATCGAACGGAAACGAGTTTTACTGGAACGGATTTCGGCAGAGCATTCTCCAGAAACGGGTTTCGGATGGGAAGCGGTTCTACCGAGACGGATATTGGCAAAAAAATGTTTTGCAAGTTCGTGTGGCCGCTTTTATGCACCTCTTTGGTGTGGTGTGTGTGATTAATTTCGTCGCAGAGTTTTGGTTTTAGTGAGGATTTACGATGTGAATGAAAGTCCACGCGCAATTTTAAACAAATATTTAGAAATTTTTTAAAAATTGCTTACAAAGTTCGTGTCGTTACAAACCTACCGATAGAGAAGGTAAAGGCCGGCACGTCAGGAACGCAACAGCAACACTAGACGGCGCGCGTAAATGTGCCAAGTGCCGGAACAACAGGGGTGCAAAAGCGCAAACTTTTCAGCAGTAGCACACCAGCGTCACAAAAACCACCGGCCAAGCAAAGTCAAGGAGTTTAAGAAAGAAAAAAAGACATTCAAGGATAATCTGGTGGGAATTGCTTTTGCAATCATACTAAAACACTATCAATCCTGAAGAATCTGAAGTCATAAAAACTTTGATACTCCGATAATTGACGAACTACAAAAGAGACATTTTTCCTTACGTTTACAGGAATGCGTCCATAAAGAGTGATTTCTAAAAATAACGTGCACAAACGAGGCAACCAGAGAATGGTTAGTCGGCAAGTCAAACAAAAAGAAACTTGGGGAGGAGGATAGCAACCTCGATATTATTTACCTTAAAGACCGTCCTGCACCCAAAAAGGTTTTCATTTGAGTCCCGGGAGCAGTACTGGTTCTGGCCATCTTGCTGAAAAGAACATCGCTATAGAACAATGTCAGTATGGAGGCATGGGGTTAACACTAAACTCGATTCAAAAAGAACCTAATACATCTTGTTTATCAACATGAGGTCTTGGAAAAAGATTGAAGCAGTAGCCAACTAACTGCACCTTGAATTTATCTCCGAGCGCTAGCATCAAGTGGGAGTTCATTATCGGATCCGGTTACTTTGCCCTATGTTCAGAAGAAATCAAGTGACCAATTAACAGCGGGGACTAACAAACCGCTGGTTCTTGGATTCTATGCCAATGCACACCACGCCCACGGTTGTGACAGACGAATTGTTACCTGGTTATCTAGTTAAAGAATTGGGCAACCCATTTTCTCGAATTGCCTAGATAGTCATATGATTTCTTTTACTATCTCGTTTGCCGCGAATACCTCTGCTTTAGTTGTAGACGTTACTTGCTGACTTTGGCTGACCCATGACATGACCTCTCCTACCTACGTTATTACAACTCCATTAGATACATCAAAGCACCTAAAGAAAAAAGTGGAAGACGAGGAAAGATGGAAAAGAAAAAATAATATCGTGATAAAGGGATGGAAAAGTGAAAAACCACAAAAAGATTTAGCAGTGATGCTGGAAGAAAAATTAAATGTAAAAGTAGAGGTGAAAAAAGTGACAGTAATAAACAAAGAGAAGAAAAATGAGATGGTGGTGGCGGAAATCGGAGGATGGGAGGAAAAACAGAAGGTAATGGAGGAGAAGAGGAAATTAAAGAGTACAAGAATATATATAAGTCACGATTTAACATGGGAGGAAAGAAGAGTGCAAAGAGAAATAATGAACATAGCGATGGAAAGAAGAGCGGAAGGAAAAAGAGTAGGGGTAGGGTACAGAAAAATGGAGATAGACGGAGACAGATACATATGCAACGACAAGGATAGGGGACTGTGCAGAGAAAGAGAAGAGAAAGTGGGGAACCAAAAGGCAAAAAACTAAAGGGCAAAGGGGGGTGGAAAAGGAGGGAAAGTTGACGAAACGGCAAAGAAAAGGAATAATGAGAGATGGAAATGGAAAAGAAAAAGAAAGGAGAAAAAAGAAAGTAAGGAAGAAGCACGGGGGGAGGTGAGTGAGCTGAGAGTATTGTTTTGGAACGTAGCAGGAATAAAAAACAAGGAACATGATTTCTGGAAGTACATCAAGGAACAGGATGTAGTGGGATTACAGGAAACATGGATGGAAGAAAAAGAATGGGAGTGGTGGGAAAAAGAGTTGCCAGAGGAATTTGAGTGGGTGGTGCAACATGCAGAAAGAGAAAAGAAAGGGAGAGCAAAGGGGGTATAATAACGGGAATAAGAAAAAAATGGTTGAACCAGGAAAAGAAGGAGAAAGTGCAACAGAGAAGAGGAGTTGTAGAAAGGAACATGCAGTGGGGAAAAACAAAAATAAAAGTGGTGACAGTTTATAGCAGTAGAATGAAAGAGACAAGAAAAAACTTAGAAGAGATGATAGAAGAGAGGGAAGAGGGATTGATAATAGTAGGAGGGGACTTCAACGCAAGAATAGGGGAAGAGGGGGAATACAAGAAAGAAAAGGGACGGGAAAGAGACAAACAAAGGACAAGGTGATAAATAAAGAGGGAGAGGAACTGCTGGAATTGTGCAACGAAAAAGGGTGGGAAATAATGAACGGGAACAGAGAAGATGATGGAAAGGGGGAATTTACGTACATAGGAGGAAGGGGAGAATCAATAATAGATTTTGTAATGACAAATGAAGAGGTCGCAGAAAAGGTAAAGACATTTAAGGTGGGAGAAAGAGTAGAGTCAGACCATCAACCACTGGAATTGACAATGGAAGGAAGGGAAAGAGAAGAGAGAGAGGAAGAGGAGAAGTACATAACTAAAAAAAAGTGGACAGAAGAGAGTATAAAAAAAATAAAGAGAGAATAGGGAAAACGGTATGGATAGGGAAGGAAGTACAAGAAAGTGTAGAGGAAACGAGAGAGATGATGGAGAAAGCAACAGAGAGAGTCAGATTTAGAAAATGGAAGGGAAGAAAACTGGATGGAAGAAATGGTGGGATAAGGAATGCAAGGAAGCAAAGAAAAAGGCAAGAAGAGCATTAAGACAGTGGAAAAAAGGGAAGAAAGAAAAGAAGAATACAAAGAAGCAGTAAAAATATACAAAAACATGCGATAGAAAGAAGGAGGAAAACAAAAAGAAACAAGAGGAGCTGATTAAAGCAATAAAAACGGAAGAAGATGTATGGAAGTACCTAAAGAAGCAGAGGAAAAAAACAGGACGACAAAGGGAATAAAAATTAAAGAATGGGAGATATATTTTCGGAACCTGTTGGGAGGGGAAGAACAAAAGCAGGAAAAAGAAAAAAGGAAAGACGCGGTAGTAAGACAAGAAGAAGGAGATAGGGATAGAATAAGGGAGGAAGAAGTAATAGAGGCGATAAAGAATATAAACAAAGGAAAGGCGACAGGAGAAGATGGGATACAAGGAGAAGAGTGGATATACGGGAGAGAAAATGTAGCAAAAAAGATGACGGAAATAATAAACAAAATATTTAAAGGGGAAGGATTCCCAGAGAGATGGAGAGAGGGAATAATATGCCCAATACATAAAAAAGGCGAAAAAATAAAGTCGAGAATTATAGAGGGTAACATTACTGAGCTCGGCATACAAATTGTACGCGACAATACTGCAAGAAAGATTACAGAAGGAAATAGAGGAAAGAAGTTTGGTACCAGACGGACAAGCGGGATTCAAAAAAGGAAGAAGGGCGATAGACAACATATATATAATGAAACACTTAGCAAATAAAGAACTAGAAAAAAAAGAAGGAAAATGGTAGCACTATTCGTAGACCTAAAAGCTGCTTTTGACAAAGTGAATAGGGAAAAGCTGTGGGAATATATGAAAAGAAAAAATCAATGAAAGATTAATACAAAGAATAGAGGAAATATACGAAGAAACGAGAAGCAGGGTTAAAGTGAATGGGGAAGAGAGTGAGAAATTCATAACAAAGAGAGGGTTGAGGCAGGGATGTCCACTGAGCCCAAGCCTGTTCTCGGTATATACGGGGATCTGGAAGAGACAATGAGAGGACAACAGACAGGAGGGATAGTGGTAGGGAAAGCTAAGGTATGGTCGTTGGCGTATGCGGATGACATAGTGCTGGTGGCTAAGGAGGAAAAGGAAATGAAAGAGATGATGAAAACGCTAGAAAAATATATTGAAAAAAAAAAAAGAATTGGAAGTAAACACGGAGAAAACAAAGATAATGATATTTAGAAAAGGAGGGGGAAAGAAAAAGAGAGGAGTGGAGATGGAGTGATGAGAAAGTGCAACAAGTGAAGGAATTTACATACCTGGGCTACACGATGAAACAGGATAATAAAGAGGAGAACACATAAAGGAAAGGGTGAAGAAAGGAAACAGGCTAATAGGACAAGTATGGGGTGTGGGGAAAGAATATTCAAGATGGATATAAAAAAAAAGAAAATTGCTGTTCGAAAATTAATAAGGGGGTGGTAATGTATGGAGCGGAAATATGGGGCTGGAAGGAGTGGAGGGAGGTAGAGGGGCTACAGGAAAAATACTGGAGATGGGTGTTAGAATTGGACAGGGATACATCGGGGTATATTGTGAGAGAGGAGGTTCAGATAGAAAAAATAAGGATTGAGACAGGAAAAAGAGCAATAAAATACGAGGAAGAAATGAGGGAAAGAACAGATTGCAAAATTCTGCAAGAATGTTGGAAAGAGATAAAGGGAGGGAAAGTGAAGTACGGGCAGGAGGGCAGAGAAAAGTATTACAAAAGAAACGGGTACGTGAGTAAAGAAGTGGAGAGATTAAGAGAAGAGGGGGTAGGGACAAGAGAAGAAATAATAAGGAGAGATAGAGACATAGAAAAACAAGAAAGATGGACAAAGATAAAAGAGAGCAGATATAATAGGAATTATAAAGATATCAAGGGTGAAGGGGTGTCGGAATATTTAAAAGACAGTGAGATTAAAAGCAACAAAAGGAAAAAAATGGTGGCAAGGTTCAGATGTGGCAACGAGGAGTTAGGGAACAAATATTGGAAGGAAGAACCAGAAAAGATGTGCAGGCTATGTGGAGAAGAAACGGAAGACCTTAACCACATGAGACAGAAATGCAGGGAACTAAGAGAAGAGGTGATGAAAATAGAGGAAATCTTAGATGAAAACGGAAAAGGAGCGGAATGGATGGAGGAAGTATGGAGCAGGAGGAAAAAGTTAAGGGAGGAGAAGGGATGAGAAAATGTAATATATATGTATAGACAACACGACCAAATTTGTAAGCCAAATGGCAATGAATAAAGTTAAACTTACAACTCCATTAGATACATCAAAGCACCTACAACGTGCTTTAAGATAAATACTGAATGTTGTATATCTGTATAGCCCTCTAACTGCTTCATGTAATATGACTTCGCCTAACACACTATTTGTTGAGAATTATAGCTAATCAGAAATTATGTAAATTCTATAGTAGACTAGGAAGTGATAATTCTAAATTGAAGTGCGAGAAAAAAATACCCGTCTAACTTAATACTAGTTAACTAATTTTCTCTATTTCGACATGAGAAATTTTTAACGGTTAGGTGCAATTTAAGTAATGGTTAAACGGCCGTGCAACGGATTTAATTTTTTAATCGTCGGTTAAACTTTAATTAGAAGCGGTGCAAACGGCCATAAAATCCGTGTAAGAATAAGCAAATTCTTACACGAATTTTAGTAATGTTAGTTTTTTCAAAGTTGGTATCTCTGCATCGTAAGTTGACGTTACATGAAAAAGAAATCAAAATTATTGGAATTTAACAATTGAAACTTAAATTTTGATGGCAAGATAAAATAAACACGTTTTATTAATTCAAATTTATTTACTTATAAAAGTATAAAGAGATAATTTCGTATGATTTTAGGTTAACACATAAATTTCAATATGTCAAAGTGTAAGTGTTGCCAATTCAATAAAATAATAAAGTTTCCCAATGTTGTTTTAAAATTAAAATTATACGAAAAATATTAATTATTGTATCAAAATAGAGAAAATAGTATAAAACACACGTCATAGAATACGTTTCAATCACTCGACCGCTTCATAAACTCACCGCTGCGCGGCTCGTGTATGAAACCCGGTCTCGTGATTGAAGCGCGTTCATTCTGTAACTTGTGTTTTAATATACTATTCTTTATTTCGACATGAGAATTAGCCATTCTTACACTAAAATCCGTATAAGAATAAGCCAATTCTTACACGAATTTTAGTAATGTTAGTTTTTTCAAAGTTGGTATCTCTGCATCGTAAGTTGACGTTACACGAAAAAGAAATCAAAATTATTGGAAGTTAACAATTGAAATTCAAATTTTGATGCCAAGATAAAATAAAAATTTTAGGTTAACACATAAAGTTTAATATGTCAAAGTGTAAGTGTTGCCAATTCAGTAAAATATAAATTTCCCAATGTTGTTTTAAAAATTAAAATTATACGAAAAATATTAAATATTATATAGAAATAGAGAAAATAGTATAAAGCACACGCCATATAATACGTTTCAATCACTCGACCGCGCGGCTCGTGTATGAAACGCGGTCGTGTGATTGAAGTGCGTTCATTCTGTAACTTGTGTTTTAATATACTATAACGCGTTTACTTTTTGTACAGCCTATTTAGATGGCCTCAACTACGAAGGTTATAGTTGACGTGACTTTGATAACCACAAAACAAAAGTACGCACGGCAAAAGAAAACTACTTTCGCAACTCTTCACAAGTTATAAGGCATTTTAGAATTACATATAAGTTAAGCGTTAACAATTGACAGTAACATTAATTAAAAGTTCGTTATCCTCGACGCACTAAATTATTAGATAATTCACAATGACATATCTGGTTTATGCACCACGCTTTATTTTAGGTGAAGATAGTTACCTTCGGTGGTGATTCACTGGGGATCGGTGAACCTTGAACTGCTAATTATTCGCACAGTAGTTCATTGCAACAAATCTTTGTTACAAATAACGAACCTAACTGGTAGCATTAGAAAACCCCATAGCACAAATATAAATACAGAAAAATATAATAACAGGGGTAACTAAGCTGGGAGCTAAAAATTATAAAACGTGTAGCACTCAAATCCACGTTTGAATCAAAGTCTTCGCAAATCAGAATATTTCTTTCTAAAAAGATTTAAACAAGGCGGATGTTTGCAAAAGAAAAACCTGTACTTACCAAACGATTCTTTAACCGAATCACCCTAGATCCCTTAGACAGACTTGTAAGTTTGTATGTCTTTTTTGCGTTCAAGGATTTTATCTAATTATCCATAGCTTCACGCCAATATTTTTTTATCATTTCTACTTAGAGTGTCTCCATAAGTTTCAGGCGTGGTGACTTGGTAAAAATTTTTTTCACCTAACATTACATAATCTTCTAAATGTTCTGGTTTAGACCGTTTTGAACAGTCGCTTCAATTTTTTGAAAACATTGATAGCGTGTTTTTTCTTTGTCTCCTGATTCATGCTCTTCATTTTCAGATGATTCTTCATATTTAAATGTACCTTTCTGGGAATCTTCCGTATTCATCATACACCGCTTGTCTTCTTTCATCTTGAACTTCTATGACTCGGTTGCATAAAGCATTGTTAACTTTGACGATGTAGTTAATTACGCGTTCATGTCGTTAAGTGTCGTCAAATACAAAATCAGTTGTCAAAGCAATAGCTACGATAGGGTTAATAACGGCGTCAGTTAACACAACCCGACTTATGTCTTTAATTGGCAGTTTTACGTAGGTACTCGCACGTAATTAACTTTTCTTGAAATAAGACGTCTCGACTCAAAATAACTTTATTTTCTTATTTTACCCAGATACAATAACGCGTATCTCAGTCATTTCCTACCAGGTAACCTTTAATGCACTTCTTGTTCATTTTCGTACGTTTTTGATCCTCTCTTACAGTAAAGCATTCCCTGTCATTACCAACACACTCGTCTGATACCGACACCCGTTTGTATCGAACACCGCGTATACAGAACAACATTCTACTTTTAGAGAAGAATTGCCCGGATACCGTCGCTGGTGTCGCCCATCAGCCGTATGCCCCGGGCCACAGCAAGAGGACGCGCAAGGTGTTCACTCACGCACCGACCGCGACGACTTTTTCCACCACGGCCGTGCGCTACAAAACCTGCTTGGCACCTATGCTCACAGCAGTTAGGATTTTTTTTCTTCCCGATTTTATACCAGATGAGCCTTCAAATTTCTTGAAATATATGTAGTACAAATCACTATTTGTTACATGTCCAGTAGTTTCCTCGTCCAGTTCAACTCTTCCACGACTAACATAAGTCCTGTACCAACAGCTTCTGAAAACTTTTGGATTTTCTTTGGTTTTCTATCAGAAATACATTTTGCACAATCTTTAACCCAGTGTCAAAGCTGCTTGCAATAGTTACCTCTCCGGTTTTATTAAATTTCTTTGGAATGAATAAAGCCCAACTGATAAACCGTCAAATCTTCATTTTTTAACAACATCCAAATTGACTTGAAAGTCAACTAGTTGAACTAAGCATAATATGCAGAGTTTTGCAAACTAAAAACGAATCGGGTAATGTATTTTCTTTTTTACTTTTAGTCCTTGATTTAGCACGTTCTAGAGTTCTAATTATAACAAGTGTATATGTTGAGTCGTTCGTCTATATATGACCGACACCAAAACAAAGAATTAAATATAAGAATAAAGGTACTTACTCAGCGTTCCTAATTTGCGATTAGCTAATAACATATCCTTAAAATTTTCGCAAGTTAAGCTGATGCACATATACAATCGTGTTAAAAGTTTCATATGATAATTATAAAATCAAACTGCCCTAAGCTTTCCGAATTCGTTTAAGTTATATTAACAGGTGTGTCACCAATTCTTCGCAATTGTTTGCCCAGCAGAGGCTATACAAACGTTGGTTTTAATTACTCATCTAACATAGGTTAGTGGCTGACATGATTGACAGTCATTCAAACTGCTGAAGTAGCAAACACGTGCAGATGACTAAACTTGCTAAGGTAATAAAAGAGAAATTAAATCGCGTCGTAAACGGAAATACATTCTTACCTCAGCGAATCTCTCACAAGCAACACCTCAAAATTGTAATTGCTTTACTCACTAATATTAAGGATGTTCCACGATACTTAAAATGTAGAAATCTCTAAGCATGGCACACACATTAGAAGAAACCAGTAACCTCCACGGTTTTTAACATGATAAACTGCAATTAAAGACCCTGTTACGTTGATGTGTTCACTGAGTAGTGAGGTTTAAATTGCAACTACCATGACTTTATATCATCAGTAGGTCCAGTGTATTTCTCTAAACTCAAGGTTTAGCCTAAATTTGGCTAAGACTCAAGTAGAGGCCGTTTCGACCCATAACACGTTAAAAACCCTGAGGAACAAAAGGCTACACGTTTCAGAAACAAACGCCAACTTTTGAGCGCTACTGAGAGAAAAGACACTGAACGCGTTTGCGCAGTAGTAAAATAGCTTGGGCTTAACCTAAACCCCATCTGGGCAACGAGTTAAAGTCGATACGTCGAAGTAAAATAAAGCTGCAAATGTGTTTATGGAGGTACAAGTGCTGAGAGTTTCAGAAAAATTAAAATAGTAATAAAAAGTACAATTAAGATAACGAGGTTATTGATTTTGCTCACAGTGGGTCAAGTTTAGTTATTTTTATCTCAAAAATGTAAACTGAGATTAATTATCTCGGTGAAGCTAAAATACTTTTAAAAGGACGTTGAACTTTTCTATTCTAGGAATGATATAGAACCAAAATAGGCTGTAATGAATCACTTTTTTTTATTTTGCACAATCTGTTTACGCCGCTTGAATATTTTAAGACAAGCAGAAGTAAACATCGGCATATAGAAAATAATTTTAAACAGTTAAGTCAAGCTAATCTAAGATCCAGATCACATAAAAAAAAAGTATGGAAAACACGTAGAAAACTTGCACTATTTTGTTTCAAAAAACTTTGTGACTTCGAGTAATAAAAGTCGCTAATTTAGAAACTAATATAAACCCATAAAACACACTTTGTCATTGTACATGTAACGTAACTTGTACGTACAGTGGACATGCGTTAATGTACGTAAACTGCATGTACGTAATATGTACGTAGACTGTGCGTACGCAAATATGCAGAGTTTGAATATTAACATTGTGTTGGTAGTGTCGTTTTAACTATCTAGGTTTTTTGCGTAGATGCGGGTTGTGTTTGTATTTCAGCGGTCGGTAGTAGTTCAGTTGTTAGCGTTGATTGCGGTCGTTTGGTGCCTTAGCTTTTGGCGTTGATGCATGAAACCTAGTAAACTCTTGTGGCATACTTTGTAACACACTAATTGCGAAGGTTAGAAAATTAGTTTGTTGACTCACTTGTTTCAGATAGCGCTTAATCGGAGATAGTCGTAGGTTGAGATTGTAGTACTCAAAGTAATTGGCGAATCGGTACCCTGCATCACCTTTACTTGCAAGTAGAGAGAAAAAGCTCTGGGGCAAGATAAAGAGCCGCCATAATCGCAACACAACCGTGCGTTAAGAATAAAACAACAGAACGTTGTAACAAAATTATTGCGATGATTTATTTGGACCGGTAGTGCATTACAGCAAGAAACAAAAAGCGAGAGAAAAAGACAGCGTGTCACAGCGAATTTCAAACTTATAAGCTATTCATAGTTAGATATCTGGATACAACTACAGCTAGTAATTAAATGGTTTAAACGCATTCACGTTCTATATTCTTTTTTGTGTGTATTAATCCCGCCGGAGTGAGTGACGTCATCCACACAAGCAGTATGAAATTTGGTTTAATAACCACATTATTAACACGACGTGTTCTAAATACTTCCGGATCTCCTTACATAAATGGATGCAAATTAGCAATTACATATTAAGTTACACAATAAACATTATGCGTTATCATACGTTTACTAAATTTGAAGTAAATGATTAACATTTAAATGGTTTGTATACCATATAGTAAAGTAATTATTTATAAGCGAAACTCTGAAGTACTAATCGACTTCGTCCACGCAGTCTTATTTTGTCGCTTGTCTCCGCATGGATCAATGTTTAAATAATACCAGGTGTAAGAAAGATAGTATGCTCGAGGTAAAATTTTTATCCCTGCTCACGACCAAAATACCCCATTCGGTGGTATCAGTTGGATGGTCTTGAACCTTTTATTTCTTAGTAGCGATTAAGCATGAGGATACTAAGCAGGGAGCTAAAAGTGTAAAAATGTGTAGCTCGCAGTCACGTGTAGATGAAAATTTATAACAAATTTTAAGTAGATATTCGTTTCAAATACAAAAAAAAACAAACAGACGTCTCAGATATTTATGCTTTCTGCAGCGAGAGAAGTTTTTTCTAAAAGGATTCGCATAAAGTAGATGTTTATGGAAGAAAATCATACTCTAACCGAGCGATTCCACGGAACCTCCAAAGTGCACAAAGTCAAACGTAAAAATGGCGTTCGAGGATATCCGTATCTACTGCCTGATGCTCTGTCTCTTACGGCAAAAAAACCTATTAGCAAATTGAAACTTTGACTCATTACGGTACTGTGAGTGGAAAGTTACCCGTCAGTTGGAAATGTACCCAAAATGAATTTTAAATCGTTTCAACGGTTGGTTGGTTTTTCTTGAAAAAAACCTTCGATTTCAAAGGCAGTGGCTTGATAGGTACCTACCCGTGGCTCGTTCATACGAAAAATGACGGCGCACTGTGCAAATATTGTGTAATTTTTTCACATCACACCGTAGTAAAAGGAGGCAATCAGACTTCCAAATCTCTTGTGACAGTTCCGTATAAGAAATGGAAACACGGAATCGAAGACTT
Organism: Aquatica leii; assembly: GCA_035610365.1. Classification (NCBI taxonomy): domain Eukaryota; kingdom Metazoa; phylum Arthropoda; class Insecta; order Coleoptera; family Lampyridae; genus Aquatica; species Aquatica leii. The sequence goes on along the minus strand of CM069435.1, from coordinate 96,179,148 downwards.
CGAATCCCATCAATGGAAACAATACCATCACAAAAAGCTGTGGTTAAAGGCTCCAACTTTTTGAAAACTATGCAAAACCAACGCTTGGATATCAGGAACGTTATTGACTCAGGGAAAAGAAAGCAAGTAGAAGAAAATAGAGAAAAATTATTTTCAATTGTGGAAACTATAAAGTTTTGTGGGCGGCTTTGAGAGGAACAAACGATTCTGGCCCTGTTTCTGTGACTGATGAGAAGCCAGTCACAAATGACGGCAATTTCAGAGCCATCTTAAAAATGAGGATGAAATGTAGTGATACAAAATTGCTCAAACACTGCGAAAACATTGCTCTGAACGAGACATATATGAGCGCTAAGATCCAAAATGATCTGATATCAATTTGCGGGGAAATAATTCATTAGGAAATTGTAAAATGTTTAAATGAAGCGAAGGTGTTCTCCGTTTTAGTAGACGAAACTTCTGATATTTCGGGACACGAACAACTTTCACTATGTGTTAGATACACAAAAAAGGTCGAAACTTGTTATGTGGTGAAAGAAGATTTTCTCGGATTTGTAAAGGTCGATAATACAACTGCACAACCATTGGCTGACACGATCATAACTTCCCTGAAAAACCTTGACATTGACTGCAACAATATGGTGGGACAGGGGTACGATGGTGCAGCTGTGATGGAAGGTGCTTTTAATGGCGTTCAAGCAATAATACGGGAATCATTTCCTCGAGCTCTGTTTGTCCATTGCAGCTCTCATTCTTTAAACTTGGCCCTTTGTCATTCATCTAATGTACCTTCTATAAGAAATTGTATAGGAACTGTGAAAGCAATCGGAAATTTTTTGAGAGCATCTCCAAAGCGAACAAGCTTTCTTCAGGCACGCATTAGGGCCAACTTTCCTGATGCAACATGGCAGACACCAATGTGTGAAACGCGGTGGGTGGAAAATCACAACGGCTTGTTAAAATTTAAAGAAATTTTTAAATCTATTATTGAGACAATTCAGCACAGACCTGGATATGGAGACCTCAACCAAAGTTTCTTCTTATCTGAGATCTGCTCTTGCCAGCAAATTTGTGGTATCACTCTGTTTTTTATTGAAGGTATTTGTAGCAACATTAACAGTATGCAAAGTCCTACAGTCACCTCTGTGTGACTTAATAACAGCTGTCAACCATATTGAGAACGTAATATCGCACTTTCAAGATATTCCATCCAATATTGAAAAAGAATTTTCAAATTTATTTAAAGAAGCAAAGGATTTATTGGCCGATGTCAATGAAGAGATCAAGCTTCCACGGTTGACATCAGTACAAAAGCATCGCGCTAATCCAAATACTAGTAACCCTGAACAGTATTACCGCATAACTGTTGCAATACCCCTATTAGAAGACTTAATTTCCCAGCTCAAAATAAGATTTACTGGCCACAAGAAAGTGATTGCTGCTATGTACACTGTTATACCAACAGTCTGTTCCGAAAAGGAAACGCCTTTCCCAAGAGAGGACCGAGTGATGTACGAAGACCTGGTGGAACTAGACGGAGCACAAGGCGAATTTAAACTATGGAAATTGTTGTGGCAGGGCAAAAGCCCTTCGGACCGGCCTTCTTGCGCCATTAAAGCTATCGGAAAGGGCATTTTCCACACTTAGGAGCCTAAAAACCTACCTACGGAATTCTTGTGGGCAAGAGAGGCTAACCGGGTTGGCCCTAATGGCAATTCACAGAGATGTCATCATCCCAACTGATGATGTTATAACCGAATTTGCTCATAAAAAGTCTAGAGGGCGTGATTTTGTATTGTGAATTCACTGAACTGGAAATTGGAGGTTTTTAGTTTTAAGAACGAATATGTTAGTACAGTTTTTTTAGTGGAAATGTACCCAAAATGAATTTTAAATCGTTTCAACGGTTGGTTGGTTTTTCTTGAAAAGGCAATGGTCAGGTTTGCGCTATACGTTGGCAATGGTCGGCAAGAGATGGGTGCAAGTAGCAAATGGTAAAGTGCTTGTCGAATTGGTAAACATTCACTGTAGACGATGCTGATGTGGGCAATGTGTTGGGCGCCACTAAAGTTTACCGGATCCAGACCGGTGATGTCGTCTCGGCGAACGATGATTGTAGTTGGTAGATTGTCGTCTCGGCGTACGATGTTTAGAAGCGGTAGTTGTCATTTCGGCAGACGGTGGCTGTCGTATCGGAGGACGACAATTAAAAGCAGAAGTTCTCGTCTTGGCGGACGATGGTTGGATGCGGTGGTTGTCGTCTTGGCAAACGATATTTGGATGTGGTAAAATGTCGTCTCGGTAAGGAATCGGCTGCGACTTTTCAGGCGTGGATCAGTGTGCGTTGTTTCCGAACGAACCCCTCGTTTTAGGGCGCCAATTCATTCTCTCGACATTGGTGTAAGAACGACCGTGGTCACTACGAGACGCGATATGGTCTAAATATTAAACACTAACATGTTTTAATAATGTATTTAACAAGACATAATAGATACACTAATAATAATACAAACAAATATATATCAAAAGAATGCTATTTAAACGGTCATTGATTACGCCAAGCTTCAATCTGTCTACTCTTAGCGGTAATGCGCGCATGGAATGATAAGACGTTGATTCCCGAGAGAGAGGAATACCGGGCGGCCAGACTCAACCCTCATTAAGGATAAGGTACCTTCATCCCGCACTAATTCTTAAAGTGAAATGAATTGAGCATGTCCGTTTGCTTGAGATGATGCGGTTGGGGTGGTAGAAACGTTTCCAGTGGAGGAAACCGTATCATTTAGAAGGTTTTGTTTCCAGTTCTTGCAAGACTATAAATATCTACAAGTAAATATTATTGGGATCGGAGGGAGAAATTGTCTCTATTTTACATTAAAAATGTACTTTAAGTAAAATTATCTAAGGGAAGGTTTTTCTTTCGTGAATGTTACGGTTTCGAACCTCGCTACAGTGATTCTCGTGAGATTATGTGTCGAAGTTCAGTTTCATACGAGTTACATGATTCATTAAAACGTACTCAGCTTTGCGATCACTACAACTTCAGTTTTAAATAATCATTTTAATGGACATTCAAAGATCAGAAGACTGACCGATCAACCGAAACGTAACGGACCAGTGAAGAAGAACGATCAAATACTATAAATACACTTGAACCCAAAGATAAACAAAATAATATCAGCGACACGGTAACCAACCCGAAAACCAAATTTGAAAATTGGACGATTGCCACGAAGTCTAGCATGAATAATCGTGACTCAGTTATAACGTCCTTTTGCCGTTGCAGTGATCAAAACCTTACATCCAGTTTTGTGAAAGTAAAACACCACATTCATACAAAACAGGCACAAAACATGCTGAAACTTTTTTAGCGAACCTATTCACGACATCAAAAAACAAATTGAATTCAACCGTACAAAAACTCTCGCGTGTAGATCTGTCGTCCTGTAACAGCCTGGATCATGACACCGGGAACACACTAGAGAGAATCGCAATGGACAAAGCAACCAAGATAGTGGAAATATCAACGGAAGTGCAGAAAAACAGTTCGACAAAACTAAACGCAGTTCAAACGGTTCAAACCCAAAGAGAACAACATCACGCTCACACTGGACAAACGATCCACGACAGCACCCTAAAAAATGAGTTTTGCCCCAAGGACTATTCTGAAAAAGAGCATCGTCATCAGCGCTCTGGAGACTACGGTTAGAGCGCTCCCAGTGCATCTTAAGAAACTAAAACGAATTAAGACAGCAGGCATATTAAAGGCCAGACCATCGAAATGCAACATAAGCAAAAGATCTTACAGCCTTTTGAAGGACCGAATTTACGGAAGCAACCCAAGAAGTTCTCAGATGTCATCAAACCATCTTCGATAACAACACCAGAGCAGAGGAAACTACTACCATCAGTCAGCAGTTCTACAGAAGTTCGTCGGAAATTCACAAAATCACATTAAAAAAAATGAATCTCTGGCTTTAATTCTAAATTATGAATAATAATTTAATTGATTTGTTTTTCGTACGTTTATAATTTGATGATACAAAAGTCGCTCAAAGTTTGGACATACTTTTTAGTCGTAACATTTAGCTATTGATGGTGATTATAATACGTTTGATAACAGATATAAAAACCATTGTGTGTATTGCCTTGTAGAATGTAAATCTAATATTTTTCTACCGTGATTGGACAACAACGAACGCCTGCAGGTTGCTCTCATGCTATGGGACCTTGTATTTTGTTATGTGTAATGGCGCAAGTTGCTTCCATGGTATGGTACCTTGCACATTTGTGTTTTCTAGTCGCGGTAGGTTGCTGCCATGTTATGGGGCCCTAGATTTTCGTCTACTTGTTTTATGTATAACTTTTATTATTTGTATTACTGATTTTATATGTACATATATGATTTTCGCCTTACTTGTTGTTCCAAACTTTCAACTTTAGCTGGGTTGATTCGTAACCAAGACCTCAGTACCCATTGGCGGGGACGCCGATTATTATAACACGTCTTCAGTTTAAAATGATGATGTTTGTGCACGTGTTTATATGTGTTGGTATTTAAATTTGTTATCAGGTCTATGTATTTGTCTAATTTACTGTAATTGGAGATGTCTTTGCTTTACGACGTTTGTTAAACGTTTACAAGCCGATTGCTTTATTGACCTAAATTATGTAATGATCTTGTATTTGCATTCAGTTAGAGGACTGGAAGAGTTTCTTCGCTCTGTTTTTCCCATCCTACTGCGGGTTCCATTGAACAGGCGAAATTTCGGTCAAAAATTAAGTCGAATAAAAATCACAATTCATTTTTTTATTGTATGTTTTATTTAACTTACTATATCGAGAGTTGACGATCACAGCCACAGCGAGATGTCACTGCTTTTGTTTGTTCGCGGGTTTTAAATTCCAAACGCGAGTGGGTTACATTACATTGTCAACTTGGTTCCTAAAAGTCAAAGAGGTATCAGGAAGATCCCGGACTCTACAGTATTTTCTGCTCCTATGGGAAGGTGTAACAGACCGGAAAAAATATCAATACCAGTATAAACAAACATATTGCACACACGAGGATGAGGAATAGCATGAGATCGGTGGTAGAACACTCCCAGGCCACATGGCATGCAATCGACTTTGACGGAACGAAGCCACTAGCCAGAGTCAAACACTTTTCGCCAAGAATCTACAAGGAAGCGATATAGATCCAGAAGCATATGGCAACAACTTCAATAAGAACTACGGAAAAGAGCTTCCTTTCACTTGAAAGCATGTATTCCGATACCGGTTAACCAAAACGTCAAGAAATTATGGCTTAAAACAGCCTAAAATCAAAAACGATTGTTTTTTAAAGACAATAATAAGTGATAAGGAGAAGACCCTCTTAAGTGCATCAAACCATAAAGTCAATAAATACTACGAAACTAACTTTTGGTGGACTTCAAATGTGAAACAAGACACAGCGCTTATTTAATTGTACCTGATAGTGGAAAAGCAAATGGATGTTAGCTGTAATAGCAGACATGACAACTAGCTTTTGTTTTTTTGCTGTATTTTTATTTGATTATCGCTATTCAGTTGTTACCAGCAACATCATTGCTTTGTTTTAATATAGTTAGTATTTATTCTAGTTTTGAACAATAAATTTCCCGCCCAAAAAATCGTGTTACCTTTTAATTAAAAATTGTTAATGACTCAAGCAACAGGTGGCACTTGATCTCTTGAGTTAGGCACCTTTTTACTCATTCATCTTTGGATGCAATGGGATGCAACAAGCCATCTGTAATAAAAACATGTCAAAAGAGGCAATTCAAACAAAATCACAAAAATTTTTCAGTTATATTCAACACTACATCCAACACAATTGAATCTCAAATAATTGTTTTAAATTCCACTAAAAATTACAAAATATACTTTTGAATACACAACGTATTTAAAAAAATAAACTTTATTTGCGCATTTTCTTGCCGTTACATAATGAAAAACGAAAAAAAAACAGCTTAATAGAAGGGGCAATAACCGAAAAAATCAAGTGGAATATCACTATTAATAATAAATAATCGTTTTTTTTTTAATCGTTTTTAAATTTTATTTTATTATTAATTCTTTGTTATTTTTTTAAATTTAAGTTATTCTGGAGGCCTTTTCTCACTATGTTTTTTAGTAAATTCTTCGGCGTTTTTTAAAAATTTCTTTTTATCCTTTAAATATTCTTCGGCTAAATCGGCACGTAATGGATGCTCGGGTTCGGGTTCATTCACTAAAGCGACAAGAGCTTGAATCACTAAAAAACAAGAATGAGTCATAAGGTCCACACCTCGATGGCGCCACTTATATATACCTTGATCTGTTCTAGTTGCAGGTTTCCAATTTTCTGCGCTAATAATCGGCAAACAAACTTGACCCTTTTCATCAATATTAGGATGATATATTTTTGTCTTAAAACTTATTTTAGGTGGTTTAAACGGGTACTCGGCTGGGAAATTGATTTCGATTTTAAACGCACCTTTGTTGTACGGCGGATTGTCCTGTAACCGATTGATTAACTTAACAGCGTACGTCGATTTTTACTACTTACTGGTACAATAAGGCCCTGCCAGGTTAGAATGTTGGTATCGTCGACTTGAATATCACGGAATGACTTTAATCCTGAATTTCTAATATCGCCTAATTCCTGGAATTAAAGCGTAATTGTCAATGCGATTGATTGGTATAATTAGTGCAGACTCACTTTTTGTAACCTTTTAGTGGCTGCCATTTTGACAAATTCCTAGGCGATTTCTTGGAAAAGGGAAACCAACGTTATTTTATTTAAAAAATTCGAACGATTTTCTCGGCGGGATCTGAGTTTAAAGCGCTATAAAATATTCATCGATAATTATATCTACATACTTAATCTGCATGAATTTTTTCTAGAATGTTTTTGACAAAAGAACCCCACATAGACTTTTGCAGTTAGCCGAAGTACCAACTTAAAAAAAATATATACAGTGAGTTTACAAATTTACATATTACAAACTTTAAAAAAAAGTGTAGAAACAAACGAAATTTCTATACGTAATGAAACAAAAATAGTTTAAACTTTTACTACTAAAAAGTCATATTCAATCGAATAGTGATCTATAATGTATTTTTAACCAGCGTTTTTTATAATATCTATAATTTAAGTTATGTAGAAAATCTTTTTTAGTCTCAAGTGTAAACTGGATTTATAATTCTTTATACATCAAGTGTAACTTGATTTTACTCACATTATTATATGACAATATGTCGTTGGACAATATAATATAAGTATGTTAATTAGATAATACTAAACGTTACATAAATACATTTACATTATATTTAGTGATACAGATGCTGTAGAAAGAAGAAGTTAAGATTTTTGAATTTATATTTTAATTTTTAGAAAAACGCTAATGACGACTATTTCAATTAATTACTGTTCGCTGTTGACAGATGTCAAGTTACCGTCTATTTTAGATTGTACATTTACAAGTGCGAAATTCTAGCATTTAATTTGATGCTAATACTTTTTTTTTATGTAAAAGTCAAGTAGTTATTCAAGAAAATTGTAATAGTTAGAAAATGAAATTTTAAATTTATTAAATTGCAATTATTGTAATTATGTAAGTAGGTACCTATAATGCCAACATAAAAAAATATATCTAATTGCTTGTAATTTTTATATTAAATTATTGTCGACTAAAAAAAGTAATACAAAATTTGTGCGTTTAGGTATTACAGCGTTTCAGCCAAATAAAAACCTCGCCTGTTGGGCTCGGTTTTCATACAAACCTGTCACGCTGACACGCACTTAATTGTAAATAACTATTAACATTGCGCGTAAAGTTTCAACATAGGTCTCTACCTAGTTCTGGACGCTGCCACGAGTTAACTTAAACGCAAAAAGAGTACAAAAGCGACCACACGCGCTTAGAGAAGAAGTCTTTGCCAAAATCCGACCGAAATCATTTCCCGGAAAACTCTGTCGAGATCCGTCTCGGCGAAACCTCTCTCCTTCCGATATCCGTTTGCGGAAAACGGACTCGTTCGTCCCGAAATCTATTTTGGAAACTTTTCTAAACTTTCATGTAAACCGAACCTGATTAGTGATTTTTTGTTTCGTTAACGGCCGCTGTTACCTGGACCGCTCGGCTCGAACAATTTGGAGATTTGTTGACAACGTTTACGCTGCTATTCACTTGAACCTGCATCAATTAATTTACCGTCAATTCATTAAAATGATATCACCGTCTCGCACATCATACTTAGTAAGTGTTGAATTTGTGAAATCGTGTTTCTATTTATTCCTGTCGGTAGTTGCATAACAGCCTTAATATTTGTGTGGTTAGACAAACTGTTGGCTCAAGTGTTGACGACGGTTATTTTGACTTTCTGGCAGTTACATAAACGCTCTTGCTTAAAGCTACAAATCTTGGTGTGGCTGGGTAATCCCGCTCCAAGAGTTTGGGTAGTTATTTTATTTTTGTATGTCAAACTAGAACTTCAACTTGCTGTCGTGTTGCGACATAATCACCAGATTTCTTATCAAGCTCTCGTTACAGTTACCTGTTTAAATTCACCGAGTTCTTCGCATTCATTCATTTTCAGTTATAATTTAATATAACGTTAACGACCTTGATTTTTCACGTAAACGGCGCTACTAATTTCATTAATCGCCAAAATACTCTTAGTGCGGCTTTTCGCATGACTGAATGAGCAGTCATTTATTTTGATTATTTGGCGTTCAGCTGCTAGCAGGTCTCAAGGTATGATCTTTGCAAGTAGTTGGGTCACCTCCCTTATTGCTACAGATTGATCGACAACTATAATTTTCACGTTCTACTTTGAAGAGAATGGATTATGCTTTGGTATTTGCCTTTCCCCAGCACTTCTATCCATATTGAGACAGTATATAAGGAGGAGGATGTGGACCCACCAAACTACCCGAACTTGCTTGGTAAAAGTTCGCCACAAAAGGATAGGTAAGAATAGGAAATGTTTCGTTTTAAAAGAACGTCTAGTTAGACTTAGTCGGATGGGCTAGGTATTGGAACGTGCTTTGAAAACACGCGGTTCAGCGAGGCACCTGCCTTACGGTTTATCGTCGCTTAAGGCATAAAACCAAGTAGGTAGGAAAAGGACTTTGGCAATCGTGAAGGAACTGAGAGAGGCAGAGTTAGTTAAGTAGCTACGACGAAAAAGAAACTAAAAGGTTATTTAAATAGAAATATAATGAAATAAATTACTCTAAAATAAATTTCATGCTGTTAATAATTTAAAAACTAAATACCTACTTTGCCGTAGGGTACATATAAGACAATAAATTAAACCATGCAAAAACGTTAGAAAATAAATATCGTTCTATTGTAGGCTCTAGTCTCTCTTTGCGAAGTGTTTATAAATGCTTACATTAGGCACCAGTTCGTGGATGGCCTGAGAGGAGTTGGGATATGGGACGACAATGGTTAGCAGGGCACTCCGATCATCATCGAATTTGCGACAAGCGAGAATCCGATGCGCCGGAGTGTCAGGAACGCCGCACGACGGACACTTGTCATCATCTAAAACGCTAATACGCTTTAGATGGCAACGAAATCCGCCATGTTAAAACAGGATTTGGACGGCCTTTCGTCCAGGGATGTGAGGCATTCTGACCTAGGTAAGGATATCCGGGATAAGAGAATAGGCATTACGACCTTAATGGGAAGTGTCCCACAGCCGCTGCCATTCACCCAAGATCAAAACCTTCAAGTGACGCTTGGCCGCTGAAAAGGACAGAAAATCGTTGATTGAAACGTACTGGTCAAGGAAGTTGCACGAGCCAGCCTTGCAAAGGACTTTGCTGCAAAAGGAGATTTAGGAGAGGATGCTTGGATATAACACAAAGGGTATCTACGGGAACGGTGCGATAAGCCCCGAGGATAGCTCTAAGGAATATGGATTGGAGTGAGGCCAGTTTCTTGACCACGTGGGAGTGTCGAAATCTATGGTACTAAATGTCTAAGCCATAAGTGAGCATGGGAATGACTGTATTGTCGAAGATATTTGCAAGATATTTTTTGTGAAGGTTCCATTTCAAACGTGAGCATTTGTAGAACAAGCGCAAGACGCTCTTACACTTGTCAACCACGAAAACGCAATGTTTTACCAAACTCAGTTTGTCGTCAAGCAGAAGTTCGAGGTACTTGAATTCGAAGACCCTACGGACAGGAGTATCGTGGAGGCGCAGTGAAGGATCTCGTTTTAGTGTAGAGACAAAAACCATGTACTTAGTCTTGTCTGCAGAAATACTTAGTTTATTGCTGCCAGCCCAGCTAGTCACAATCTTTAGGCACGTGTTGCATTTTGCCTCCAAGTCTTGTCTGGAATTAGCGGTTATGTCATCCGCATAAGTGAAGATGTCGCAGTCTGTTGGTAAGTTCTTGGTCTAAGAAATCATTTACCACCAAGTTCCACAAGGTCGACCCAAAAACCGAGCCTTGTGGACAGCCCTTCGTCAGTCGCTTGGTGAAAGTTGAACGTGAAACGTTCGCAGAGTATGTTATCGATCTGTTCGACAAATAGCTACGAATGACGCTCGTAGCGTTAGCAGGTACTCTCTTAGCGACGAAAGCTTTGATTATAGAGGGCTACCATACGTTATTGAACGCTCCAGAAATGTCTATGAAAATTGCTAGTCTATACTTGGAAACGTTCGATTGTACAGTAGTCATTAATCGACGGGCGGCGTCTGTCGTCGTTTTGCCAGGAACGAAGCCATATTGACTAGGATGGAATAAGATGTTTGGCGGAATGTCATCGTGTATCTTTTTCAGAAATGTACTTTCAAAAAGTTTGCCTAGTTCCGATGACAAAGTTATCGGGCGATACGCGTTTGGGTTGGCGAGATCCTTCCTTCCAGGCTTGAGAATAGTGATTAGCTTTTCAGCTGGTAGAAAAATATCCGATTTTTATGCAAGAGTTGAACAGGTCAACGATCGTTGATAAGAGAAAATCTAAGACAACCGTTCGCAAAACATTACAGTATATCCCGTTAAGTACAGGAGCTTTATTCTTAGGAATTTTGCTAGCTAGCGTGGCTAAATCATCGCTAGTGATCACCCAGTCCTGTCGAGAATTACATTGCAAAAGAGATCGGGATCTTATTTGGGTATGATAGGCATTGTCCGTCGAGGGATCGTCGTCTAGAAATAAAGTAGAAACTATTACTCTGATAGTGTCTAATTCTGAGATAAGAGGCAAGCCATTGATGTTTTAGGTCTGCAGGAGCTTTTTGGTGACGCTCGCTTTAACCGATCTAACTTAGGACTCCACCAAGGTACACCAGCTCTAGATCTTAAGCGTATGCTATTTAAGTCATTGTGGCAAGAGTCGAGAATCATCCTGGTCAACTTATCAATGAAGGTGTCTACAGATTTAGGATCGAAGCACCACGTGGAAGATACAAAGGAATTGATTTTGCAATAGCATTATTCAGACAAACAGGATATATGCGTTTGACCTTGACGTTTAGCTCAAACCGTATCAGTCGGTGATCACTTTCTATAACATCGGGGATGACTCGCCAGTTTACAGTTTCTGGCTAAACAAGGAAAAGTGACATCTATGTTTGTTTGAGCCTAGATGGCTAGCGAAAGTAAAGGGCTGATGAGGTTCGTTGACTACACAGAGGTCACGTTCACCCACGAAGTTCTCCACACATCGTCCTCGTTCGTCGGTCGCCGGGGGAGTGCCAAAGCGGTAATTTCGAATTGAAGTCACCTACTATGATAATAGGACTACCTCTTAGTTCATCAAGAAGTGTTGAAGATGAATATGAACATCCTCACTCGGCGGCCAATAAACGCCAACGATTGTCAAGGAGGTGTTTCCAACCGTAACCATGGTTACCGCATTGCAATCGTTGGTTAAATGGCTGAGTGATACTACTCCGACGGCCTTCGAACTATTGAAGACAATAGCCTAGTAGTACTGCATAGAAGAGGATGCGACTATCCTGTTGAAGGGTACAGCCGCCCCAGCGAGCTTGTACCCTGAACCTGAACTAAATACGTATGGCTCTTGGGTCAGTAGTATGTCTATTTTGTTGTTGGAGAAGAAACCCATTACTTCGAAAATCGCAACACGTGAATTGCAAAGATTCATTTGCGCAAACCTCAAAGTTAATTGAGTGTCCTTAAAGTCCATAATCTGTATTGGAGATTTTGGCGTCGAGCCTTTTCAGGTAGGCTGGGGTGGTGTTGGAAATGGGTTTGTGTTTGACGATGTCTCCTTTGTGGCCAAAGCGAACGCAGTTTGCGCATGTAGGGTCTCTTTCCAAGTTAGGGCATGCTTTAGTTTTGTGCTTTTCAGCACAGTGGCCGCACTGTATCTCGCTTTTACAATCCGTCGAATGATGACCGTATTTCTAGCAATTGAAACAGCGAGTAACTCGGATATGGTCATTGACCCTACACGCATTGCACGCTACATACCCACGACGCGATGCCAAAAGGTATCGTCGAACACCGGCATGGACCTCAATGATCCAATTACCCTTAGGTTGGTTTGTAGAACCGAAACGGAATAAAACTTCCAAGTGCTGATTGGCTAAATGTAGCATCTGATCAGAGGCGTCTTGAAAATTTTTCCCTCTTTCACCTGCTCAGGGGACAGGTTAGTAGGAACATTGATTAAAGATAGGCGTAGTAACGATTTGCCTTGGGGCTTTATCTAAGAGAGCCAAAGGAATTTTCGTCAGGTCAGTCTTCTCGGATTCGAGTCTAATCGAGCTTTTGCCCGTCTTAGTCACACGATCGAGTCGAAGGCGGTACTTTTGAGGGTCACGACTTTCATTAAAGTCGTCTTCGTTTCGTCGGCTGTCTTAAGAGGAGAGTCGGGTTTAGGCACGATGACTACTGTCGAACGGGATACAGGAGAAACGGATTTACCAGAAGGTACTTTGACCTTCTCAACAATTTTTGAGCGAGCCGCTTGGGCATACGATAATTGGGGAGGAGGCGCAGCAATGGAAATAGTGGAAAGCTTGGCTGATACGTTCTGCAAGGGTTTGGACATCAGCCAGGGTGTTAGAAATGTCAGCAATTTGCTTCGAGACGCGATGGGGTATCATGGATTTTCGAAATGTAGCTTGAAGTCTGCTGACCAATGTCAATCATTTCTGATTGTCGGGAAGTCGTAATCTTACAAGTAGAGATTACTTTAGTTAGACGAAGGATATCGGCGTCGAATAAGGATTCAATACTGTCGGACGAGGTATCTGAAAGGACATCGTCATCGTCGTCTTCACGACGACGCTTGGTGGAGACGGATTCAGCCTCCATGGCCGAGGAGGCTGAAGGAGTAGGAGAGTTTGAGCGCGACGCTCGTGAAGTGCGGCTGGAGAAATGAACTGATACCTAATACCCTTTTAGCCGTTCACAGGAGCTTATTACCAGAAACGGTTAGACCTGTGAGTCGTTGCCGACCTTTAACCTCATGGAGGTAAGGGTCTAAAGCACCGTAGAAAGGAACAACTTTATCACAAAATAACAACAGTATAATTACAAAATTACAGAATTACTGTCGGCCTTAATTATCCGACTTCGCTTGATCTGCTCACAATTGAATGATCAAATTTCTTTCGCTTTAGCTAAAGGTGAAGGATTTATTCGCATATTGAAGAGAAACCAGAGTTAGGACAGTATATAAGAGAGTAGAACACACCACCGTATACTATATTAGCATTCTCTTCATGGTGGTCGGCCCGAAGGTATTTGGCATTATTCTAGCTTTCGTCGCCGCTGTCTTAGTGACTTTGGATGTAACCATTATTACGTGATAGCGATAGCCTATAGCCAAGGTATACTCGGAGGTATTGGATGCTATTCTTGGTATAAACTTCATGGTCCTTTATGCTAAAAGTAATGGTACCGATTCGTCTCTTACATAGGAATATTATTACTTTACTTCTAGTTCTTTTGTTTTAAGCCATAGGTCAATATGATGGCCAGTGCTCTGTCGGTCTTTACCACGAGCTCGTCTTCCGCCTTAGCGCTGATCATTAAGACAAGGTCGTCAGCAAAGACTAGTAATTGTGCCCCTTTCTCTAAATTGTTTCTTAGCAAGCCGTCAAAGGCAATATTCCAAAGTGTCGAATCCTTGTAACACCCCGCAGGTCCCCTGTATTGTCTTTATGCCATCTTGAAGTCTAGCGCGAACATGACGCACAGTTGCCTAGTTATCTAGTGCCCGCACGAGTTTCTTCTGCCCACAGGTCGACCGATTCTATTGCATTCAATGTCGATTTACCCTTCGTGACACCGTATTGTTTGACTAACAGGCTCTCGAAGTTTTCAATGTTTTTTCGTACTCTTACTAACAGCAGTTACTCGTATACTATCGCCTGGCTATTTAGCAGGCATAGGAGCCTGTATGAGTTCGAATTGCTGGACGAGTGCCTTTATCTAGTATTAGGACTAGATTAGCGGCTTTCCATTTCCTTAGAAATTCTTGTTTTTCTAGTAGGATGTTGATTAAGAGTGCTAATTTGTCTGATTATTGTTTTAACATTTCCGCTAACTCCTCAGACGTTATTGTATGTGCGTCAGTAGTTTTTCTTTTGCTCAGATTGTTACCGCCTCTATAATCTCCTTTCACTGAATAGTGTAGGTTTTATCGTCGTCATTGATGCTCATAACGTTATTTGTTTATGTGGAAATAACGCTCCGGTTACCTTTCCTACTATCTCCTTACTCATCAACAGCTTATGCTGTGTTGATCTTAGTTTTTTCGCACCCACTTTGTAGTCCCCGCCTCATGGGTCATTAACGACGTTATAGTATAGTTAGGTCCATACTTCATTTTTTTGCGGCCAGTGTAGCGTTGCGGAAGGTTTCCTTACGTTGATTTTTTGTGCAATCGATTCATCTCCGCATGTGATGTCGCTTATCGAACTACTGCTGCACACTTGGAACGTAGATACGCTTCCTTGATTGATCACGATCATTTCCTAGTTTGCTATCCATTTCGCTAGTAGGCGTCCTCTTTCGTCTTCTGTTTTCATCTCAATCTGGGGATTCAGCGTTGAAGTTTTAGTTGAGGTCACCAGTTACTATTGGCGACTTACGTTGGTGGATGGTAGCTGTTGTTACGAGGACACCTAGCAGATGGTTAGTTGATCGGTTCACCGACGCGTAGTTGGAATAAACGCAGCACTTTGCTACCTCCATCATGAACTCTGGTTTCTCTTCAGATTGCAAATAAATCTTTCACCTTTAGCTAAAGCGAAAGGAATTTGATTATTCAATTGCGAGCAAATCAAGCGAAGTCGGATAATTAAGGCCGACAGTAATTTTGTAATTCAATAATATACTGTTGTTATTTTGTGAGATAGTTGTTCCTTTCTGCGTTGCTTTAGACCCTTGCTTCCACGAGGTTAAAGGTAAGCAACGACTCACAGGATATAAGCCCAACCGTTTTCTGGCAATAAGATCCTGTGAACGACTAAAACGGTAATCAGGTATCAGTTTGTTTCTCCAGCCGGCACTCCACGTCGCGCTCAACCTCCCCTACTTTTTCAGCTTCCTCCACTATAGAAGCTGATCTGCTTCCTCTAAGCGTCGCCGTGAAGACGACGACGACGACATTATCCTTCCTGAGACCTCGCCCGACAGCATCGAAGCTTCCTTTGATGCAGATATCACTCGTCTGACCAAAGTAATCTCTGCTTGCAAGATTACCACTTCTCGTCAGTCAGAAATGATTGACATAGTTAGCTGGCTTTAAGCGACTTGCCAAAAATCCCAAATCAATCGTCGCGTCTCGCAGCAAACTGCTGACATTGCTACCGCTCTGGCTGATGATCAAACAGCCTTGCAGTCTGTAACAGCCAAGCTATCCACAACCAAAGCTGCATATCCTGCTCTAATATCTTATGCCCAACTGGCCCGCACCAAACTCGTCGAAAAGGTCAAAGTACCTTCTGGCAAATCCGTCGCGCCTGTTTCTAGGTCGACAGTTGTTATTCTTCCCAAGCCCGATTCTCTTCTGAAGACCGCGGACGAAATTAAGACGACCCTCATGAAAGTTTTGGATCCGCAAAAATATGGCCGGACCGAGTTACGAAAACGAAAGGCTCTATCAGACTGGTATCTGAGAAATCAGATTTGACGAAAATCCCTGCGGCCATCCTGGAGCAAGCCGGCCTTGTGATTAAGCCCCAAGGCGAATGGTTTCCGCGTATATCTGTCCTAGACGTTCTTAGAAACCTGTCCCCTGAGCAGGTGAAAGAAGCTATGGTCTCTCAGAACTTCCAAAATGCGTCAGACCAGGTGTTTCATCTCGCAAATGAGCACTTAAAAGACTTCGGTCCTACAGACGGAGTGAACTGTAATTGGATTCTTGAGGTACATCCGGAAGTTCGACGATACCTTTCGGCATCGCGTCGAGTATATGTCGCCTGGCATACATGCCGGGCCAATGACCACATCCGGCTCAAACGTTGCTTTAACTGTCAAAAATACTTCGACCACTCTACGGATTGTAAAAGCGACTTACACTGCGGCCATTGTGCTGAAAAGCACGAAACAAACGTATGCCCCAACCCGGATACAGATCCGACATGCACTAACTGCGTTCGCTTTGGCCATAAAGGAGACGTTGTCAAGCATAAGGCGACATCTAACACCAAGATCTCAAATACCGATCATGGACTTTGAGGACACTCAATTAACTTTGAGGTTTGCGCAAGTGAATCTTCGCAATTCACGTGTTGCGACTTTCTAAGCTATGAGTTTCTTCTCCGACAACGACATCGACGTACTACTGACCCAAGAACCATACGTGTTCAGTTCAGGCTCATAGTACAAGCTCGCTGGTGCGGCTGTACCCTTCAACAAGATTGCCGCATCCTCTTCTATGCGGTATTACTCGGCTATTGTTTTCATTAGTTCGAAGCCCTTCGTAGTGGTGACACTCAGCCATTTAACTAATGACTGCAATGCACTAACGGTTGGAAACACCTCCTTGGCAATCGTCGGCGTTTATTGGCCGCCGAGTGAGGATGTTCCTATTTATCTTCAACACTTAGATAAAATTCTTGATGAACTAAGATCGAGGCACTCCTATTACCATAGCAGGTGACTTCAACTCGAAATCGCCGCTCTGGCACTCCTCGGTGACCGACCAACGAGGACGATGTATGGAGAACCTTGTAGGTAAACGTGACCTCTGTGTTGTTAATGAACCATATCAACCTTTCACTTTCGCTAGCCATCTAGGTTCAACTAATATAGATGTTACATTAGCTTCCCCTTGTTTAGCCAGAAAAATATTAAACTGGCGCGTCATTCCAGATGTAATAGAAAGTGACCACAGACTGATACGGTTTGAATTAACCGTCAAGGCCTCTAACCACGTACCGATCCTTAAAAGAATCCTTGATTTTAAACGCATTGATCCTGTTCGCCTAAATGAGGCTATCGCAAATTCAATTCCTACTTATCTTCCACGTGGTGCTTCGTGCCACGACCTCAAATCTGTAGACGCTTTCATTGATAAGTTGACCAGGATGATCCTCGACTCTTGTCAAAATGGATTAAATAGCATACGCCTAAGATCTAGAGCTGGTATACCGTGGTGGAGTCCTAAGTTAGACAGGTTACAGCGAGCGGTGCGTTGTTTACGAAAATACCACCAAAAAGCCCTTGCAGACGTAAAACATCAATGGCTTGCCTGTTATAAGGTCCGCGCTTCACCGATACAAACTCGCAGTAATGACAGCGAAATATAGCTCATGGCAAAGTTTCGTGAAACAAATCTTGGCGACGAGTCCTTGGGGGTTAGTTTACAAGTTATCCTCCCAGAAGTTCCTGTCGATTCAACCGTGCCCCAAAGTTAAACACGGCCACAGATACACCATCTCAGAATTAGACACGATCAGAGTAATAGTTTCCACATTGTTCCCAGAGGACGATTGCTCGACGGACAATGTCCATCATGCCCAAATAAGATCCAGATCTCTTTTGCAAAGCAATTCCCGACATGATTGGGTGGTCACTATCGACGATTTAGCCGCGGTGGCTAGCAAAATTACGAACGGTTGTTCTAGATTCTCTGTCAACAACGATCGTTGACCTGTTCAACTCTTGCATAAAAATTTGTTATTTTTCTGCCAGCTGGAAAGCTGGTAAGCTAATCACTATTCTCAAACCCGGTAAGAAGGATCTCGCCAACCCCATCTCGTACCGCCCGATAACTTTGTTATCAGAACTAGGTAAACTTTTCGAAAAGACACTTCTGAAAAAGATACATGACGACATTTCGCCTAACGTCTTATTCCATCCTAGTCAATATGGTTTTGTTCCTGGCAAAACGACGACTGACGCCGCCCGTCGATTAATGACAATTGTACAATCGAACGTTTCCAAGTACAGACTAGCTATTTTCATAGACATCTCTGGAGCGTTCAACAACGTATGGTAGCCCTCAATAATCGAAGCTCACGTCGTTAAGAGAATACCTGCAAACGCTACGCACGTCATTCGTAGCTATTTGTCGAATAGATCGATAAAATATTCTGCGAACGTTTTAGGTTCAACTTTCACCAAACGACTGACGAAGGGCTGTCCACAAGGCTCGGTTTTTGGGGCCGACTTTGTGGAACTTGGTTGTAAATGATCTCCTAGACAAAGATTTACCAGCAGACTGCGACATTTTTAGTTATGCGGACGACATTACCGTCGCAGTGTCCGCAAATTCTCGACGAGACTTGGAGGCAAAATCAAACACGTGCCTAAATATTGTGACTAGCTGGACTAGCAGCAATAAACTAAGTATCTCTGCGGACGAGACTAAGTACATGGTATTTGGCTCTACGCTAAGACGAGATCCTTCACTGCGCCTTCACGATACTCCTGTCCGTAGGGTTTTCGAATTTAAGTACCTCGGACTATTGCTCGACGACAAGCTGAGCTTTGTTAAACATTGCGCTTTCGTGGTTGACAAGTGTAAGAGCGTCTTGCACTTGTTCTACAAATACTCACGGCTGAAATAGAACCTTCACAAAAACATCACTTATGGCATAGACATTCGGTACCACAGACTTCGACAAAACTGACCTCGCTCCAACCCTTATTCCCGAGAACTATCCTAGGGGCGTATCGTACCGTTCCCGTCGATACCCTCTGTGTTATTTCTAAACATCCTCCCCTACATCTCTTATTGTAGAAAATCTACTGCACCAAAGTTCTTCGCAAGGCTGGCTCGTGCAATTTCCTTGACCGGCACGTTTCAAATGACGATTTTTCGTCCTTTTCAGCTGCCAAGCGTCACTTAAAGGTCTTGATCTTGGGTGAATGGCAGCGGCTGTGGGACGCTTCCCATTAAGAGCGTAATGCCTATTCTCTTTTCCTGGATATCCATACCTGGGTCAGAATGCCCCACGTCCCTGGACGAGAGGCCGTCCAAATCCTGTCATCACACGGCGGATTTCGTTGCCATTTAAAGCGCATTAGCGTTTTGGATGGCGACAGGTTACCGTCGTGCGGCGTTCTTGACACTCCGACGCATCGGATACTCGCTTTTCTCAGTCCATATCCCGATTCCCCTCATGCCATCCTCGAACTGGTGCCTGATGTCAACGTATATAGACCATCCGCAAAGAGAGACCAGAGTTTACAATAAGAATGAAGTTTTATTTTGCTAACGTATTTTGCATGGTTTTGTTTGTTTTCTTATAAGTACGCTACGGCAAAGTAGGTATTTAGTTTTTATTACCATTAACAGCATGCATTTTATTTTAGAGTCATTTATTTTCGGTATTTTATTTTGAATAACCCTCTTATAGTTCCTGTACAATTTTTCTAAGACCTTTTCCCACCTACTTGGTTTTATGCCTTAGAAGCGAGGATAAACCGAAAGGCACGCGCCTCGTTGAACCGCGCGCTCTCAAAGCACGTTCCGTTACCTAGCCCATCCAACTGAGTCTTAACCAGACTTGTCTTTGTAAATGAAACATTTTCTTTCTCTTACCTATCCTGTTGTAGCGAACTTGTACCAAGCAAGTTCGGCTGGTTTGGTGGGTTCACATCCTTCTCCGCCTCCTCCTCCATCACGATCACATAGTTTGTGCATTATTTCTCTGTTGAATGTTGCTATAGTTGCTACCTCCTCAATATTTATTTTCTAATCAACATCCTTAGCTTCTTTATATTTGGCTTCGTTATTAGAGCTATATCTACCCATTTTTGTAGAGCAGTAACGAACGCACAATAAATCGTGAACCGTTCATCTTCTACCCAAGTTGACGCGTTGGTGCATATATTGTGCCCTGTCATGTTGCATATGCTTTGGTATGACCATCGCTACCGCAGTTATAGTAGAAGTCTTTGCGGTCGACGCCTTTTCATTTTGTGGTCAATTTCTCAGCAGCCAGTGGCGGATTATACACTTAAGAGATCTGAGGCATAACATGAATTTGGGGCCACTGTCTATTTGAAGTTAAAATATTCTATTTTCAAAAAAGAATAGATTTGTTTTTGAGGTCGATGCAATTTGGAGGCAACAGGCATGTGCCTGTGCAATAATCCGCTCCTGCCGGCAGCGTATACATTTTTCAAGATGCGACAAGAACTTACACCGATTCGTATTGTTTTAGTTGGTAGATTCTTGTGTTCCATTTTGCGTTCCCTTGGCTCCTGGTTGCAGTTTTCCTAACCTCACTGTGTCTTTATCGTTAGTCCCTGCCGAGTAGGGCCTCCTACAATTTTTCTAAGGTGGTAGTCTCGTCTATGCCTTTGACATGTATCATCATCCTACTGATGTTAACCAGAGTGTTAGCTTTGACCCTCTCAAGCTCGCTTTCTAGAATTCACTTAATTTTCCACAGTATTTTCTAGTCTACATTATTTACCATTAACATCCATCACAGAATTTACCTTAAAGTACTGTTCCATGGCTTGTTCCCATAGTAACCAACTTTTCAAAGTGAGGCGTATTCATTTTGCCGCTCATTTCATAAATGAGACCATTTATGCGTAGTAGAAGCGCGCTGAGCCTACAACCTCTCCTACTTAATTAAAACTTGCTTATTTGTATTTAAAAAAAAAATCATGTTCCGCCAATGAGTTTAGCATTGTGTGTTATATGCTACAGGATGGTTTTTTGGTATTAAAAATTAACATAGTATATGAATTTGCGTTACATACTCGATAATTATATATGGCAGATGTTTTTTTTGACATTACTACAGAGCGGGATTACTTCCAGATTGCCCTTTATTACATTTCTCGTGTAAGAATGGAATGGTGGAGGATTAGCTAACCACATAATCTCATACCATTTATTAAAATAACTTTCAACATTCACAATGGGTGTGATTATCAGAGACTACACATTACAGTGGTGGTTTGAATACAATATACAACCAAAGCATATACGAGTTACATGAGATTTAAAAATGATCTGTAAATATCATTGGTTCTTGATAATCAAAGCACATAGATATTGTTTAAAAAAGAGAATCATAACATCAATAATAATAATAATATACAAACGGCAGATGTCAAAGCAAGTATAAAGACGCACTCTTACAAGGAATTTTCGGAGTAGAAAAATAGGTACATACATCTAAGTGTCTTGCCAAGTATCTACCTATTATTTATTACCGTAACAGTGCTATAAGGACTACAACCCCTTATAGCCTATAATAAATTTTATGTTTTTCTTTTACTTAAGGCAGGAAGTCTTTCATCGTAACGACGAAATTTCTCAATCGGCTCTTTATGTCCCGATAAAATTCTTTAACAAAAATTATTCTCTTTGGCAGTTTTTGTTTGGTACAAAGAGGCGATTATGAAATCTTTAACTACCATTTACAATATACATATACATAACTACACAGAGTGAATCACTACAAATTAAACGTAAAAAAATAGTGGTTATGAAACTGCTTAAAAAAATGTGCCAGTTGCCTTTTTAGTTATTCTATGCGTGTTTCGTGTGGCTCAACTTAAAATATAAATCTCTAATTGAAAATTTGGCAACCGCACCTTGGCGCTTATAAGTAAAATAATTCGAGTTAACGTCAATGCTTTGCTGATGCGTTGATGTGAAATATAGCGGTAATTGCACGAACATTGCCGAAAACTACATGATATTTTTGATAACAATACTTACTCAAGTTTATGCCGCAGCTCAACGCATCAATAAAGTCAACGACGTTTCACACGTAGAAAATCTACAACTATGGATTTTTTTCCATTAAAACCTGAGAAAAATCTAGGCCACATTTGTGCCTAGTCTTATTTACACATTTTTAAAAAATGCCTCCGATTTATTGTGGTGTAAGTGAACACATTTGCAAGAGCTTCTGCAAAGCTAAACATTTAACATGATAAAAATATAAAAAGAAACCCCGTAATGAACTTAAAACAAAAATATTGATTATTACTAAAGTATGTATTTTCCGCAACGCTTATTTGACGGTTGTCGTTTGCGAAGTCAAGGTGGCGCCCGGTATTTTACCTAGCACTTTCGATAGGTCGACACCGGTTAAGGCGCTCACAGCAGGTGGTATTTGACTGACCAGTCTCGAGATTTCTGCCGTTGCTCCGTCGGATCCTCCAATCAACACAATTTCTTCAGTTTTTGCTAACGGGGCCGATACCTCAGCAGCAATCTAAGAAAAAAAACATTCGATGTGGTTACAAAACCCAGTTACAAAGTTCAAAATAACATAGAAAACGAAAACAAATACGTAGACATTAAAGCTAGGTAACAAAACAGAAGATTGTAAAGCAAAAAACGCGAATATATTTGGAGAAGATGTCCAAGTCACTGCTTCATTTAGTAGACGTTTTTAATCTGACGTGCTCCTCCACCGTACGGACGTTTTATCAAGACCTTAATCTTGATTTAAGCTTCGGAGAAGATGTCCACGTCCCCGATGCCATATATTCTCTACGTAGTCCGCTTTTAAACTGACGTAATTACACGTGATGTAGACGTATCTTGCCATGCCAAGATACTATGAAAACATCGACAACTTCATCGCATAACGTAAAGTACTCTAGTCCATACAAACGGCGGGTTGCACAAAACAAATAAAAAATGTAACAACTGATTATTTCTAAAAACAATTGCTACATAGCCAATGAAACCAAGTTTATTGGTGATGTAACAATAGATTTCAGAAATAATCACTTGCTATATTTTTGATTTGTTTTGTGCAACCGGCTTTATGTAAAAAAGATTCTTGTAAATCATTTAAATAAAGAATCAGCAACCTTCGAAGAAGATGTCTATGGCATAGACGTATCTTGTCACACTAAGATACTATCAAAGCATCCATAACTCCACCACATATAAATCTCCCCTCAATATTGCTCGAAAATACTCTACAATCTTGTAGATTATTTGAATGAATAGTATGTATACATGACAAAATGCAATTCGATCTAATTTCATCCAGCCGCGGTTAATCCTAATTCAACCTTCGAAGACGATGTCCACGTCAGTGCTGCCAGATATTCTTTCGTAGTCCGTATTTAAACCGACGTATCCGTCCATGGCGTAGACGTATTTTATCATATCAAGATACTATCAAAACTTCCAAAACTCCATCGTTTAAAAACACCTCGTGCTTCGATATTGCTCGTCAGTGCTCTAGTCCATACATAGCCAAAAAAAGAATCTTGTAGATTATATAAAGAAAGAATTGGCATTAACCATTTCATCCAGACGCTCTTAATTGCCGTTTAAGTGTCGGAGAAGATGTCCGCGTATCTTCTGCCAAATATTATCTACGTAGCCCGCATTTAATTCGACGTGTCCGTCCATGACGTAGATGCAAAGATTTTATCAAAATGGACAATCGGCACATAACAAAAAACGACTCGATTCCATTTTATCTGAACGCCTGTAATTTTGATTCAAGCTTCGGAGAAGATGTCCACAGTTCAAGTCATTGCTGCTAGACATTCTTTAAGTAGTACGGTTTTAACATAACATGCTCGTCTATGACGAAGACGTATCTTGTAATGCCAAGATATATACTATTAAAATATTCATAACGCCATCGCATAAAAGACGGCTTGTGCTTCGGTATTGTTCAAGATTATTCTAGTCCATACAAAGTCGCTAAGTAAAACAATCAGCACAAAAGCGATTAGATCCCATTTTACTTCTAATTAAAGTTTCGGAGAAGATGTCCACGGTCCACGTCACTGCTGCTAGACATTATTTACCTCGTCTTCCACTGTATCTCTGCATACTCACTGCAAAACTTCACGGCCACATCTTCATAAATCCATTACACACAAGAATACGATTTGAGGAATCCGAACTCTAAACAAATACAAAGCGCGTACCTTTGGCAGTGCTTCTAAAACCAACGACATAATGGCGGCGTCCCCGTACTGCTTATAAACGGCGGCTTTTTGTCGCATCCGCTCAGCTTCGGCCTTACCAACGCTACCAATGGCGGCAGCTTCAGATTCACCGATCTTCTTGATCCTCTCGCTATCGGCCATGGCAGCTTGAATCGTCTGTGTTCGTTTTCCTTCGGCGATCATTTGCAACCGATAACTTTCGGCTTCGGCCGGTAGACGAACGGTCGCGTTCAATTCGAGTTCCTTGCGCATAACCTCTTGCGCCTCGACCTCGATCTGTTTCTTTCGTTCTACAACGTCGATTTGAATTTCTTCGTTACGAATCTTCTGGCGAATCTTCGCGGCTTGGAGTTCGTAAGCCAGTTGGGATTCGGCTTTCTAAAACAGAACAACTCAGTGAATGTAATCCCAAACAAGTACTTATTACTCACGGCAGTGTTAATTTCTTGGTCAAAGTGGGCTTTCTGTAATTTATACATCCTAGCATTGTCTTCGATTTTGGTGTCGGTCGAGTACTTCACATCCATGGCCTGCTTCTGGCACTCAGCTTCCTAAAAGTCTATGTATTACGGTTTGCGAGATTGGTAACGAGACTTACTCTTATACCGGCGTCCCTATTAGCTTCGGCAACGCCAGCGTCGGCGTCTCTTTTAACCATGGCTGTTTGCGATTTACCAAGTGATGAAAGGTACTCGACCTCATCGTACACGTCCTTAATAGTAAATGACAAAATCTCAATACCCATACGTCCTACATCCGGTGCAGCAACTTCTCGAACAAGGGCAGCGAATTGGTCTCGGTCTCGGTAAACTTCTTCTACTGTAAGCGTTCCTGCACAGAAAAAGTCACAGATTTTCATAGATAGCAACAAAAACGACTTTGAATGTTAATAAACTAAGGTTAATTGTTTGTAATTCACTGCGTATTGCGTCACTATGCGATAACATCTTAAACAAATAACAACCAGTTGCGTCATTTATTTTATTGATCAAGAATGCGTTGGTATTTTTTTAAATCACGGCTTGCATTGATCGATAACCAGAAGCAATCAATACATGAATCACGACAGAATTTCAAGCAGATTTGGGTTAATTTAAAAAGAATTTCTTCTGGGTATCTTACCATTTTACGTTGGCGTAGGTAGCACATACAGAAAAAAAGATACCAAAAACCCCCATGACGAGCATATACATTTTACTTTATCCGAAGGCGTTTCGCACTGCGAAAGGTCGATTTTAATAAGTTAATAACACCGGTCATTATTCACTACAGCGCGTGTCATTCAATATTGTCCTTGCCCGCCATAACGTCTTATGGTAGTTCAAGTACATGAGTACATTGCCAATGAAACGACAATTTTGAATGGTATTTAAATCGTCAAGGTTTATTGTTAAGAATGCGCTAGCGTAGTTAATTAATCGATCATAACTTCATCGTTCTCGTTGTTTCAACAAAGCAGTGTCCTAGCGGACTTAAAATTATTATCTAAATTAATCAAAACTGGTACAAAGCGTCACGTACCTCTTAACGATTGCATAAGTCGCACAAAGAGTGAAACTGATAGTGAAGACGCCAGAAATAAAAAAGTACATTTTCCCTGGAACTACAACACCTTCTACAAGAGGAGAACTACTTATGAAGTCCTTTTCCCCGCTTATTTTTTAGATCACAAAGGTCGCATTGTGTGAGTTAATTTCGCTCATGTCTTATCAGCAAACAACTTAAATTGCAAGTTTATCAAGATAAGTCGTAATAAACACCTTCAGGTACTTGACAAGTTTTATTATCACCCATTCAAAATTAAAATTTTTACGTACCATTTGATATGGAAGTATGTGGTGCATATGGTAACCACTACGCCGACGGTACCCATAACCAGCACGTACATTTCGAACGTAATGCGTCAAAAGCACTTTGTGTCGAAAAGACCTTGTTCCGTTTAAAAAAATAATTGCTCAATTAACTTAAAATTTTCCTTGATTGTTTCCGATAGACTCTTAGGTAACTAGTGCATTACTAATATCGCGGTGCAGCAACTATGTTTACTATGACATGGTACTTAAATTTTCAAGGTTTATTGCAATATAATAAATAATACTCCACTAGCATCGATAACATTCTCAAACACGATAAAATCAGAGTAAAAAAATTCCAAAGAGTGCCATGGAAAAAAACACAAACGACCTTGGTCCTTCACTTTTTTTATTCAACTCATAGCCTTCTTATCAGTAATTCAATAAAATCTAACGCAATGTCGTTGTAATAAAAACGAGAGAACATCAGAATTCGTGTCATGTTTAAGTTTAAAGTTTGAAGCCGGCCTTAAAATAATGACTTAATAAGACGTAGCCTAAGTGTAATTTAACCTAAACTGATTATAGGTGATATGTTTTAGTTAGGCCAATATAACTTTATTTAAACCTAGGCTTTTTAGCTTCTCCGCAATGGTGATCTAACACTAAAGTTCCCGAAACATAAACCAAAATAAAGTTCTAGCTTAAAAACAACTAACCTAAGTAATAGAATATTAACTCACTTTTTCAATCAAAGTACAGCTTAAAAAGACTAACCTAGGTTTGCACAACATTCTTTTTATTTGAACTTATTGTTAAGTGCACCGGCAGATTTAATGTCACTTGAGCAAAACGAAACCATATGAGCAACAAATTTAAATTCTCTTCGGTATCAAAACTAACAATCTTTAAACCTAACCTCTTCTCACTAAAATTTAATAGTCTAACCTAAAACTAACAGAACTAACCAAAAATCTTTTAATGTGAAAATTGCGTCCTAGGTAGGCTAAGACAACCTAATTTAAGTTTAAAATCTTAAGATATATTTGTTTGAATGTATTAAACAATGTTGCTTGATGCGAAGTAATAACATTTTGCTGAACTTTCATTGTTTATTATTTTGAAATGAATATACACAACGTTTCGATTGCTGTGGTATCTGCAATCGTCATCAGGTGAATACTGATGATGATTGCAGATACCACAGCAATCGAAACGTTGTGTATATTCATTTCAAAATAATAAACAATGAAAGTTCAGCAAAATGTTATTACTTCGCATCTTAAGATATATTTTCACAAAGTCGTACGCTAGTTGGCTTTGAAAAAATCCTATTTTGTGAATCAATAACAATAGGCACAGCGGAAGATTAGCCGGTAGGACTGGAATCACCGTTTCCAAAGACGTTCAATTGGTTATATTTCAAGAATGGTAGGAAGTCAAAGGTTTAGAGCAAATCTTCGGAGAAACTCTTTTCGCGTCTCCATGAAACAAAGCAGTAAGAAAGCATGGCGAGTGCCAAAGAACCTTAGTGGCGCCCCATTGCTGAAACCGAAAACTGCTCCTGAACAGCAAAACCCAAAGGAATAAACCCAGAATAAAACTGTCTCGAGACATACCGAATGAAACCAATTGTCTCCTCCCGTTTTTCGATACCTAAAAACTAGAGAACGCCATAAAAACCATCAAACCAAACCGAGCAGCTGGTTGAGATATCCTACGAATGGTGCTATTTGCAAACCTTAGCACGACAGTCAAAGTATGGCTTGTGCATCCAACGGAAACATTCCAAAAATATGGCGAAAACTGAAAGTTACAGCCATATTGAAGGCTGGAAAAGCACCAAAGGACGCAAAAAACTACTACCCCATATCACTTCTATGTCATAGTTATTAACTCTTAGAGGATGATCCTCGCCAAAATCAAAAAACTTACATCAGAACAAGCAAGTCGTTAACCTCACCGAATACATTGAAGATGGCTACCAGCGAGAAAAAATAACAGGAGTCGCCTGAATATATCTATCTGCAGTCTACGACACAGTGATGGACAATCTATTCCTCCCCAAATCGTACAAACTCACCAACGACTACGAACTTAGCATGATGATTAATTGTCTATTGCATTAAATCCAGTAGGTGGCGTAGCTAAGCAAATGGTTCACCATAAGTCGGTGTCTTGACCCCCTTGCGTTTCAACATATATACCTACTCACTCGAGTGAACCTGCGCTGCTTCATATACGCCGACGATATTGCCGTGGTCGTCCAATGCTCTTCAAAGTGGAAGAGGCGGGAGTCGAAATTACGAGTCATTATGCTGACTACCACTTCCGACTCAATCCGACCATAACGCAAGTGTGCGCTTTCCATCTAAAAAACCACCAAGCGCGGAAGAAACAATAAAATGGAAAAGGAGAGAACCTCGAACACTACGAAGCACCAAAATACCTAAAAGTTATCTTCGATCGCTCCCTTACCTTCAAAGAGCACTGCTAAAGTACGAAAATAAGTATGTTCCAGAAACAACATTATCAGGAAGCTTCGTGGACGCAACTGAAGAGCAAACCCATCTACATTCCGTATTTAGCTTTAAGCGTGTCTTCCCACTGCGCAGTCTGCTGTGCCTGTGTGGTGATCACGGCAGTAAATAAAATGAAGAGAATAATACCGGCATGCCTCAAACTCCAGTTGGCAGATTGTACCCGCAAGATCAAAGGCGCCATACACTACCTGGTGCATCCTCAACAGACTAAGAGTAGGAGTGACTAGGAAGCGCGCTACCCTCGTACGATGATGCTTCGCCAAAGACAACTTAGAGAAGATAAATCGTCGCCAGAATCAAGGACAGCATCGACGAAAAACTTACACCAAA
This sequence comes from Aquatica leii, assembly GCA_035610365.1. Classification (NCBI taxonomy): domain Eukaryota; kingdom Metazoa; phylum Arthropoda; class Insecta; order Coleoptera; family Lampyridae; genus Aquatica; species Aquatica leii. The sequence goes on along the minus strand of CM069435.1, from coordinate 96,150,117 downwards.
ACACGGTGGCTTCCGTCTTGGCAAATCCTGTAGGCTAGTCCTTAACCTCACCGAATACATTGAAGATGGCTACCAGCAAGAGCAAATAACAAGAGTCGCTTTCATAGATTTATCTACGGCCTACGATACAGCGATCCACAACTTTCTCCTGCCGAAAGTGTACAAACTAAAAAAAAATACGAACTTAGCATGATGATTGATTGTCTATTGCGGAATAGAATGTTTTCAGTTCGTCTCAGCGTTAAATTCAGCAGGTGATGTAGGCAAGCAAATGGTTTACCACAAGCCGGAGTTTTGTCCCACTCTAGTCAACCTGCGCCTTGGTCATTCAATGCTCTACCTTCTCAAAACTACGAGCCGCTATTATGCTAAATACCACATCCAACCCAATCCGACCAAAACGCAATTGCGCGCTAAGCATCTAAAAAAACCACCAAACGCGGAAGAAACGAACAGTGAAGTAGAAAGAGGAAAACCTCAAACACTGCGAACCACCGAAATACCTAGTAGTTATCCTCGATCGCTCCCTTGTCTACAAAGAGCACTGCCAAAGTACGAAAACGAAAGTGTACCAGAAACAACGGAGCTTACTGGATGCAACTGGGGAGCAAATTCATAGACACACGTATACACTCCATACATCAGCTTTAGGTCTATGTCTTTCCGCTGCGGTAGTCAATGAAATGACAAAGATAATATCCGGATGCCTCAAACGTTGGCAAATTGTACCCGCTTGTAGGAATCGTCCTACTACAAATACGGCGTGACGTCTGGGCAAACACTGAACGACTGAAAATGGTGGAAAACCCAAGACATCCTATATACAGACAGGAACCCGGGTGAAATCGACTTAGCCATTTCGCAGCCAAACACAAGATCCCCCAAGACCGCCAAAGCTAGAACCGCATAAAGCATTGGAATGCTGTGACAAATGTAGAAGTGCAAGAAACATGGCTGCAGGCTCAATTGCACTATACACCACCTGACGCAATCACAACAGTGACGAGGTACGATAAAGCATCGTCGAAGACAGAACGTGCGGCTATGAAGCCTTGCAAATCGATGTGCACATCCTGTTGTGACCGTTGTTACCACATCCTGTAACGTATTAGGACTTATGGGAAGAAAATGACTAAACCATTCAAGCTTTGGAAAAACCTGTGCTGTACATTTTTATCAAATTTGGTCTAACCTACCTTTTTTGCGTTATATTCCAAACAAATTTGCTAAATAAAGTTGCAATGTGTAAGATGCAACCTATGCACAAACAAACAATTTAAACTAATTCTTAGAGAGAAAAATCCTCGTCAGAATCAAAGACAGCATTGACACCGAAACAACTTGGCTTCCGTCCTGGCAAATCCTGCTGTGAGCAAGTCCTTAACCTCACCGAATACATTGAAGATGGCCACCAGCGAGGAAAAATAACAGGAATCGCCTTCATAGATTTCCCTGCAGCGTACGACACAGTGATCCACAATCTTGGCGTTGAATCCAGCAGGTGGCGTAAGCAAGCAAATGGTTTACCACAAAACCTAGTTTTGCCCCCCCCCTGCTTTTCAACATCTATACCAACTATCAACCCACTCTAGCGAACCTGCGCTGACGATACCGCCTTGACTACTCGAAACAATGAGTCGCTATTATGGTGACTACCCCCTCCGAACCAATCTGACATTAAGGCAAGTGTGCACTTTCCATCCAAAAAACCAACAAGCACAGAGGAAACAGTGCAATGAAAAGGAGAGAACCTCGAACACTGCGAAGCACCGAAATACCTAGAAGTCATCTTCGATCGCTCCTTTAACTTCAAAGAACACTGCCAAAGCACGAAAAAGAAAGTGTGTGCCAGAAACAACATTATCAGGAATCATTACACTCCGTACATCAGCTTTGAGCATGTCTTCCCGCTGCAAAGTATGCTGCGCCTGTATGGAACGAATCAAATCATTCGAAAATCGTGAACACGGCAGTAAATGAAATCACAAAGATAATATCCGGATGCCTAAAACCTACTCGAGTTGGCAAATTGTACCCGCTTGTAGGAATCGCCCAACCAGGAATACAAAATGACGTCTTGGCAAACGCTGAACGGCTGAAAGTGATGGAAGATCCAGATGCACCATACACCACAGGCGCAGTCACAACAGACTAAGAGTAGGAATGACGAAGTACGGCGCTAACCTCGCCCGATGGGGTTTCGCTGGAAACTGTGGAGCCTTGCAAGATGTCGTGCCCGTTGTCACCACATCCTGTGACGCATCAGAACCCATGAGAGGGAACTGATAAAACCGCCCAGACTGCAGAACTTTGAAGAAGCGAACACCTAAAGTAAGTAAATATTTTCACAAAGCTCCTAACCTAACACGAGCACAACCTAAGTTTTCCCACATTTTTGGTTGATCTAACCTAACTGTTTTGAGCGTATCTAAACTTGCATTATATTCCAAACTTGTTTCCTAGATAAAATGGCAATGTGTAAGATGGAACCTAGGCATAAACAAACAGTTTAAACATAACTATTTGAATTTAAAATAGTTGGCGTGGTAAATTACAGAAACAAACAAACAACCTTGGTAAAACTTAACCTTACCTAAAATAAACCTAAATACATTTGAGTTGAGTTAGAATTAATCTGTGTATGTACGGATCTAACGTTACGCAATAAGATGCAACCTGAAAATATGCAACAAACGTAACTAAATCATATTAAAATCTAACCTAGGATACTTTGTAATCTAAGCCAACTTGACTACCTAACTATAATTGTAACCAACGTAATAAAAGATCTTTTCTCCTTCATACAAAAATCGATTTAATCTAAAAGTAAATCAATATACGTACCCTTTAATTATAGCTAATGTTGCACAAATAGTAAGGCCGACACTAAAGACACCCGAAAGAAAAAAATACATCTTCACTCTCAGTTAAGAAAAATCAACAATGGGTACCTTTAATTTGGTTTATTTATATAAATAAAAATTCCTTGTCCCCTCTCTTCGAACCGGGGAATTTTCGGTATTTGTCACTAAGTGGCTCGTACGCTAAACGGCTAAACCCTTGTAGTACTGACGCAGTTAATCTAATAGAATCGATTGCAAGAGCACGAAAAATTTCTCTTTGAGTCGATTATTAAGGTCAAATGTTTTATAACTACGGTGTATACGGACGATTATGGTTTTATTATTTAATTACCAAACATTAATTGGCATTGAGCAACGAGTACTTTGGATTTGGAATAACCATGGCCAAAACTTGATAACCAGCCCGTTTATGTGCGTGCAATAACAATTAATAAATTATTCTAGTCGTGTCGATGTAACGTTGTAATTTTAAACAATTTCAATATTGACCTTCCGGTTCAACCTCTACTGGTATTGACCTATCAATCAATAGTAATTTAAAAATCTATGTTACTTTCCTTAATTACCCGGCACAGAAAAGGCGATTACTTTCTTTTCTAAAACTCACCTAGAATGGCACGGAGATGCCCCTCTAAGGTTTGGAGAATGGTGATCTTAATTTCCTTAACCGATTTGCCTAAAAATTGCTCGGACGCGGTATGAAGCAATTCGTCCGCTTTCATAATCTTGCATTGTGCAACTCCGGTTACCGTTAGTGGTACACCTTGAGCCGTTTCGACGCTATCGCATTGCGGATTTAAAGTCATCACTTCTAAGGACAGGCGTTGGACGTCGGTTACCAACCACCAAGCCCATGCCCAACCACCTACGATAGTAACCTTCTTCGTCGATCCACAGCAACCACCTGAAACCAAAAAAAAATCATTAGTATAGGCAACACACAATTGCGCGACCCCGTTTTGGTACCGTTCGGTCAAGTTCAAGGTACGCGAATGATTTCCCGTTAATCAGCGGTATGTAGTACGCGTTTCCTAAGTACATGACGAAGACCACGACGAAAGTCGTTTTAAAGAAAAAGAAACTCGGCTCATCTTACCAGTAATATCGAGAGTGGCTTTGGACTAATATGTGCGGTGTTTTACAAAAGTTAAAGACTTACATTATGTTAAAAATTATGAATTTCTAAGAAACTATAAATCTGAGGTAAGTACAAACGTTGACAATGAAATCTACTTGTTGTTATCAACTTTTAAAAATAATCAAATTGTCTTCGTCTAACTTTCACTGCGTTGAATTCTATCTTGGTTTGCTTTATCACGTAGACTAAGTGCTGAAAAAAGGCTTATCAATAGAAAGTTTTCGTCTGTGACAAATTTTAATGAGTTTTTTTCGTAGTTTAGTTTAGGTGTTGATGCAATTCGCACTGATGACTTGGCCGTCAGGTACTTTCTGACATCGTCAATAATAAAACCAAAATACTCGTGATTTCAGATATGAGTGCGATCGCCGCCCCCTTAGTAGACATAGGAGCAGCAGCCGCTTCGAATTTGGCCTACATCGTACCAGCGCTGATTACTGCTTTGGCGTATTTCGGGTACGACCGCATGGACCCAGAATCAAACCCAATCGACATGGACACCGAAGCCTTGCTGCCCAATTACGATTTCATAGTAATTGGAGCTGGTTCAGCAGGTGAGTGTTCAAATTTTCCAAAAACCGCATTAAGAATAATGTTGTAGGCGCGGTAGTAGCTAACAGGCTGAGCGAAATCGAACAATGGAATGTGCTTTTATTAGAAGCTGGAGGAGACGAAACTGAAATATCGGACGTACCATTGATGGCCGCTTATCTCCAACTATCAGGATTAGATTGGCGGTACAAAACGGAACCACAAGAAAACGCCTGTCTAGGTTGGTACCCACATTGTTTTATCTCAAATTTATATTGAATTTTGCAGCGATGAACAATAACCGATGCAATTGGCCGCGCGGTAAAGTTATCGGCGGTTCCTCAGTATTAAATTACATGCTGTATGTTCGAGGCAATAAAAAAGACTACGACATATGGGAATCGCTCGGTAATCCAGGATGGGGTTCGCGCGATGCTTTATACTATTTTAAAAAATCTGAGGACAATCAAAATCCGTACCTCGCGCGTACGCCATATCATTCAACAGGCGGGTACCAAACAATATCCGAAGCACCTTATCACACACCTTTAGCGGTTAGCTTCATCGAAGGTGGTAAACAATTAGGTTATGAAAACCGAGACATCAACGGCGAATTTCAAACAGGGTTTATGATCGCACAAGGCGCAATACGCAGAGGTTCGAGATGCTCGACGGCTAAAGCATTTCTGCGTCCAGTACGACTTCGTAAAAACCTCCACGTTGCTATGCACTCACACGTTACCAAAATCCTCATAGATTCCAATAGTAAAAGAGCTTACGGAGTAGAATTTATGCGCGGAGAAACACTGCGACGAGTACGCGCAAATAAAGAAGTCATTTTATCAGCAGGCGCAGTGAATTCGCCCCAAATACTAATGCTATCAGGAGTAGGATCAAAACCCGACCTCGAAAAGCTAAACATACCCGTGCTACAGGACTCAAAAGTTGGCTACAACATGCAAGATCACATCGGCTTAGGCGGCTTAACGTTTATGATAAACAAACCAATTTCAGTTACGTTAAATCGAATTTACGCCATAAAACCAGTAATGGAATACGTCATTTTAGGAAGCGGGCCTTTAACAATCATGGGCGGGGTCGAAGGTTTAGCTTTTGTCAACACCAAGTACGTAAATGCCAGCGATGACTTCCCAGACATCGAATTTCACTTTATATCCGGCTCGACGAATTCAGACGGTGGCGCGCAGATTAAAAAAGCTCATGGTCTTAAAAATGAGTTTTACGAAAGGGTGTTTGGACCGATCAACAGCAAAGACGCGTGGAGCGTAATCCCTGTGCTTTTACGCCCAAAAAGTAGAGGGATGATTAAGTTACGCAGCAAAAATCCTTTCGACGCGCCTTTGATCTACCCGAATTATTTCCAAGACGATTTTGATATGAAGACTTTAGTGGAGGGTGTTAAAATAGCTTTGGCGCTAAGCAAGACACCAGCTTTCAAAAAATACGGCAGCGAGATGCGTCGTTTTCCGGATTGTGACAATTTTCCTTTATACACGGACCAATACTGGGAATGCATGATACGTTTGTACTCTGTTACAATTTACCATCCAGTTGGTACTTGCAAAATGGGACCATATTGGGACCAAGACGCTGTTGTCGATCCCCAATTGCGTGTTTACGGCGTCAAAGGTTTGAGGGTAATCGACGCGTCCATTATGCCAACTTTAGTTAGTGGAAACACTAACGCGCCGGTTATAATGATCGGAGAAAAAGGTTCAGATATGATCAAAGAGTTTTGGTTAAACTCCGTCGAATCGCGAAGAGGACATTGGGGCAAACGGGTTAATTAAAAAACTTACCAAAAAGCTTTTTTGACAAAACCCATAGTCAAAGCTGTGTATTTATGTTTATACTATTAATAAATATTTATTTTGCATTAAAAAGTATTTTAAATGAAAATATGTAGTTTTACAACCGAATAACAAAAAAGCCAGCTTCGATTACTTTAAATATTTCATTTCTTCTCAAACGCAAAACGATGGAGATTTAAAACTAAATCTATAACACATAAAACTAATGAAAACCGATTTCTTTTAAATTATTTTTTTCGAATTTTATAACGAAAAAAATCAAGCCCTTAGAACAAATTAAAAAAAAAAACGTTTAAAATTTAATAATTATTATGATTAAAACAATGCCAATTTTGAAAGAGAAAAAAAATAAAAAACTAAAAAAACCTAATACTTTCATCAAATTTAAGCAAACCTTGATTATTTTTTCAATGGTAATAAATATTTTACGCACTTTTGTAGAATGAAAAAGTTATAAAAAATTTCAAAATTTAATCACACATTAAAACATGCAGTCCAAGTAGAAAAAAAATTTAAGAATAAAACCAAATTTAATGATTTATTTTCAATTTTGAACAATATATGATGGTAATTTAAAAAAAATGCAAAGGCAACCTAATTTAATATTTTTTTAATCAATAAAAACATACAAACTTTAAAAATTAAAAAAAAAAACAAAACAAGATCACGAAAATTCAGGCAAGTTTGAATATTTTTCAAAACGTCAACATCAAAAGTCCAGACACTATTTCCAAAATCAAAAAACTTTAACAACTAAGACAACTTTTCTCATTTTTGTTTCAAAATTGAAGCACACATTAAAATAACGTGCCCAAAAAGAAAAAAATTTAGGAAGAAAACCAAATTTGATGATTTATTTTAAATTTTGTTCAATATGATAATAATTTTTTCAAAAAAAATTGATTGAATGTAGTTTTTTGACAGAATCAAAAAAATAGACAAGCCATAGAAATTAAAAAAAAAACAAAACAAAACAGGATCACACAAATTAAGGTAACCTTGAATAGTTTTCAAAACATCAATATCAAAACTTCACATACTACTGCCAAAACCAAAAAACTATGAAAACTAAGAGAACTTTTATCACTTATGTTTCAAAACTTAATCACACAATAAAACAAGTAGAAAAAAATTTAAGAATAAAACTAAATTTAACAATTTATTTAAAATGTTTATCAATATGATAGTAATTTCAAAAAAATAATGATAAAGCAATATAGTTCAATTTTTTTAGAAAAATCAATAAAAAATATATACATATATTTTAAAAATTAAAAAAAAAACAGGATCACAATAATTAAAAAACCTTTGAATAGTTTTCAAAACGTCATCAAAAGTCTACACATTATTTCCAAACCAAAAAACTATGAAAATTAAAACAAATTCGATCATTTTTGTTACAAAATTAAATCACACATTAAAACATTCTGTCCAAGAAGAAAACCAAATTTGATAATTTACTTTAAATTTTAATCAATACGATGGTAATTTATTAAAAAAAATGATAATGCAATCTACAATTTTTTTAGAAAGATTAATAAAGAAGACACAATCTTCAAAAACTAAAACAGCCAAATTTGATAATATATTTTAAATTTTGATCAGTATCATGGTGATTTAAAAAAAACCATGTGAACTCTGAAACTTTATGTTTCAAAAATTAACCTTTAAAAAATGTAAGAAGAAAATCAAATTTGATGATATATTTTTTTTATCAATCAAAAACTACAAAAACTAAGACAACTTTGATCAGTTTTGTTTCAAAATTTAGTCTCACATCAAAGTAGAATAAAATTTAAGAAGAAAACCAAATTTGATGATTTATTTTAAATTTTGTTCAATAGGATAGCAATTAAAAAAAAATTGATTGAATGTAGTTTTTGACAGAATCAAAAAAATAGACAAACCAAAACAAAACATGATCACACAAATGAAGCCAACTTTGAATAGTTTTCAAAACGTCAATATCAAAAGTTCACATACTATTACCAAAACCAAAACACTAGAAAAACTAAGACTGTCATTATACTACGGTGTGTATTTGAAAGTTTATGTTTCAAAAATTAGCCTTTAAAAAATGTAAGAATAAAATCAAATTTGATAATATATTTTTTTAATCAATCAAAAACTACGAAAACTAAGATAACTTTGATCAGTTTTGTTTCAAAATTTAGTCTCACATTAAAGTAGAATAAAATTTAAGAAGAAAACCAAATTTGATGATTTATTTTAAATTTTGTTCAATATGAAAGCAATTTAAAAAAAATTGATTGAATGTAGTTTTTGACAGAATCAAAAAAATAGACAAACCATAGAAATTAAAAAAAATAAAACATGATCACACAAATCAAGCCAACTTTGAATAGTTTTCAAAACGTCAATATCAAAACTTCACATACTATTGCCAAAACCAAAAAACTATGAAAACTAAGAGAACTTTTATCACTTATGTTTCAAAATTTAATCACACAATAAAACAAGTAGAAAAAAATTTAAGAATAAAACCAAATTTAACAATTTATTTAAAATGTTTATCAATATGATAGTAATTTTTAAAAAAATTGATAAAGCAATATAGTTCAATTTTTTTAGAAAAATCAATAAAAAATATATACATATATTTTAAAAATTTAAAAAAAACAGGATCACAAAAATTAAAAAACCTTTGAATAGTTTTCAAAACGTCATCAAAAGTCTACACACTATTTCTAAACCAAAAAACTATGAAAATTAAGACAACTTTGATAATTTTTGTTACAAAATTGAATCACACATTAAAACATTGTGTCCAAGAAAAAAACCAAATTTGATAATTTACTTTAAATTTTAATCAACATGATGGTAATTTATTGAAAAAAAAAATGATAATACAAACTACAATTTTTTTAGAAAAATTAATAAAGAATACACAATCTTCAAAAACTAAAACAAGCAAATTTGATAATATACATATTTTAAATTTTGATCAGTATCATGGTGATTTAAAAAAAATCATTTGAACTTTGAACGTTTATGTTTCAAAAATTAGCCTTTAAAAAATGTAAGAAGAAAATCAAATTTGATGATATATTTTTTTTATCAATCAAAAACTACGAAAACTAAGACAACTTTGATCAGTTTTGTTTCAAAATTTAGTCTCACATGAAAGTAGAATAAAATTTAAGAACAAAACAAAATTTGATGATTTCTTTTAAATTTTGAGCAATAGGTAATTATCAAAAATCAAAAAATCAATAAAAAATTTACAATTTTTAAACATTAAAGCAACTTTGAATAGTTTTCAAAACGTCAATATCAAAAGTCCACACATTGTTTCCAAAATCAAAATACTAGAGAAACTAAGACATTTTGTTTCAAAAATTAGTCATTAGTTTTTTGAAAAAATTATGGATACACAATCATTATAAACAAAAAAAAATTAAAACAAGATTACAAAAATTAAGACGACTTTGAATAGTTTTCAAAATGTCAATATCAAAAGTTCACACTATTTCCAAAATCATAATTTTGATCATTTTTGTTTCAAAATACATATACACGGAAAGACATTTTGTCCAATTAAAAAAATTGTACAAACAAACCCAAATTTTCAATAATGTCATTAATACTGATAAATTGGGATAAAAAAATTGATAACGAACTTAATCTTATTCATTGTTTTGAAAATTTCCATAAACAATACCGAAGCTGTACACAAATAAAACAAATGATACAAATTAAGAAAACTTTGCATATTTTTTGAAGTACGCGTTTCCTAAGTAAATGACGAAGATCACAACCAAAATTGTTTTAAAGAAACAACAACTCAGAGTTTTGACTAACATGTTGGGTGCCTTACAAAAGTGAAAAACATACATTATGCTATACAATATAAATGCCAACAAAAACTATAAATATGAGTTAGTACGAAATCTAAATTAAGACGCCCACTAACCGTTGAACAATGGGAAGTACCTGTTTTTATTGATCTTCAATAAAGAATAAAATTGTGTCTTTGTCTAACTTTTACTGATTTGATTTATCATGTAAATTAAAGTGCTGAAAAAAGACTTATCAATAGAAAGTTTTCGTCTGTGACAAACTTCAAAGGTTTTTTTAGTAGTTTAGGTATCTGTATAACTTGCAATGATTTTGAATTGGCAACCAGGTGCTTTTTAACATAAATAACAAAATCTACATCTACATATTCATAATTTCAGATTTCAGTTCAGTCCATACAGAAGCAACAATCGTTTCGAATGTGGCCTATATCGTACCAGCGTTGATAACCGCTTTGGCGTATATTGGGTACGGCCGTATCGACCCGGAATCAAATCCAATCGACATGGAAACCGAAGCCCTCCTCCCCGCCTACGATTTCATTATAGTTGGAGCTGGTTCAGCAGGTGAGTGTCCACATTTTTGAGCCACGCAATGAAAAATATTTTAGGAGCTGTAGTGGCTAACAGGCTGAGCGAAATTGAACAATGGAATGTACTTTTATTAGAAGCTGGAGGAAACGAAACTGGAATATCGGATATACCGTTGATGACCGGTTATCTCCAACTATCAGAATTAGATTGGCGGTACAAAACAGAACCACAAAAAAATGCCTGCCTAGGTTGGTACCCCTAATAGTTTAGTACAAAATTATATTGAATTTTGCAGCGATGAACAATAACCGATGTAACTGGCCGCGCGGTAAAGTACTCGGTGGTTCATCAGTACTAAACTACATGCTATACGTCCGAGGTAATAAAAAGGACTACGACTTATGGGAGTCGCTTGGTAATCTAGGATGGGGTTCGCGCAATACCTTATACTATTTCAAAAAATCAGAAGACAATCAAAATCCGCACCTGGCGCGTGGGCCTTATCATTCAACAGGCGGGTACCAAACAATATCCGATGCACCTTATCACACACCCTTAGCGGTTAGCTTCATCGATGGTGGTAAACAATTAGGTTATGAAAACCGAGACATCAACGGCGAATTCCAAACTGGGTTTATGATCCCACAAGGCACAATACGCAGAGGTTCCAGATGCTCGACGGCTAAAGCATTTCTGCGTCCAGTACGACTTCGTAAAAATCTCCACGTTGCTATGCACTCACACGTTACCAAAATCCTCATAGATTCTAATAGTAAAAGAGCTTACGGAGTAGAATTTATGCGCGCAGATACACTGCAGCGAGTACACGCACTTAAAGAAGTAATTTTATCAGCAGGTGCGGTGAATTCGCCACAAATCCTGATGCTATCAGGAATAGGATTGAAACCCGACCTTGAAAAGCTAAACATACCCGTACTACATGATTCAAAAGTCGGGTACAATATGCAAGACCACATCGGCTTAGGTGGCTTAACCTTCATGATAAACGAACCAATTTCAATCACGCTAAATCGAGTTTATGCCATAAAACCAGTGATGGAATACGTCATCTTAGAAAACGGGCCTTTAACGATCATGGGCGGGGTCGAAGGTTTAGCTTTTGTCAACACCAAGTACGCGAATGCCACCGATGATTTCCCAGACATCGAATTTCATTTTATATCCGGCTCGACGAATTCAGACGGTGGAACGCAGATTAAAAATGCTCATGGTCTCAAAAATGAGTTCTATGAAAAGGTGTTTAGACCGATCAACAGCAAAGACGCATGGAGCGTAATCCCAGTGCTTTTACGCCCAAAAAGTAGGGGAATAATTAAGTTACGCAGCAAAAATCCTTTCGACGCGCCTTTGATCTATCCGAATTATTTCCAAGACGATTTTGATATGAAAACTTTGGTGGAGGGTGTTAAAATAGCTTTGGCACTAAGCAAGACGCCCGCTTTTAAAAAATACGGCAGCAAAATGCGTCGTTTTCCCGACTGTGACAGCTTTCCTTTATACACGGACCAATACTGGGAGTGCATGATACGTTTATACTCGGTGACGATTTACCATCCAGTTGGTACTTGCAAAATGGGACCACACTGGGACCAAGACGCCGTTGTCGATCCCCAATTGCGTGTTTACGGCGTCAAAGGTTTGAGAGTAATCGACGCGTCCATTATGCCAACTCTGGTTAGTGGAAACACTAATGCGCCGGTTATAATGATCGGAGAAAAAGGTTCCGATATGATCAAAGAGTTTTGGTTAAACTCCGTCGAATCGCGAAAAAGATTTGTATTTGATTAGTTATATTAAAATTTATTGACCCCTAAAGACATTTTGTGCAAATTAAAAAAATCTTTAAAAACACGTGTTCATTTTTTTTAGATTCCAAAAAACACCCACTGTATCAAAATAAAACAAAATGATAAAAATTAAGACAACTGAATGCTTTAATCATTTTAGACGTAGTGCTCCAGAAATAAGCATAACTTAAAATCGTTGATACAAAATCTATGAAATTTGCAAACCTAAAAATTATTTTTTTAAATAAAAAAAATACAAACATTTTGTCAGAACATTTTTTGTAAAAGTTGAACTTTGTTTTTTTCTTAATTTCAGATCAAGCAATTTAAAAAAAAAATTACGCATTCTTTTACAACTCCAGCAGTTTGTTGAAATAAAATATTAAAAAACTTTTTTATATAAAAACTATTTTATAAAAATTAAGCCAACTTCGATCTTTATTCCAGACGATTTTGTTGAAATTGTTCTAACAATCGATTACTTCAATATATTAAAGAGTAAGAAAGAACCAAGACGCCTACGTACACTTAAAAACACTTAAACCCGCACTCTTCCATAAATATACGTTGGAAAAATGTGCTTAAAACAAAGTAATCGGATCTGCAAGATAAGCAGCGTCAAGTGCAGTTAGCGCGTTGTACTTCTTCAAGTAATCTCATTAGTTATTCAAGTTCAAGTGCATCACACAAAAAATGTTGTCGAATAGCATGAATTTTTATTCCGTTACACGAATGGCCTTAACCCTAATTCCTAGTTTAAGTTTTCTAATTTCGTTACATACATCAATAATGCACGAACGCAAAGACATTTTGGACTTGGAAAATCGAATAGCGGACACACCGCCGCATAAGTTATACGAAACTTACGATTTCATCATAGTGGGTGGTGGTAGTGCTGGTGCTGTGTTAGCTAATCGTTTGAGTGAAATTCCTTACTGGAACGTGTTGTTGTTAGAAGCGGGAATCGATGAAGTGTCGCTTTCGGATATACCGTTGCTGTTTCCGGCTTTGCAACTGACGCCAATTGATTGGAAATATAAAACCGAACCGTCCGATTACTACTGTAAGGCTATGAAGAATCACCAATGTAACTGGCCGAGAGGTAAAGTACTTGGAGGTTGTAGCGTGTTGAACGCAATGCTTTATGTGCGTGGTAACAAACGCGATTACGATCGATGGGAGGCTTTGGGAAACCCGGGTTGGGGATATGACGACGTACTGCCATATTTCAAAAGGTCGGAAGACATGCGAATCGAAGATCTAAAAAACAACCCGTTTCACGGAACTGGCGGGTATTTATCAGTGGAACATTTCCGGTACCATTCACTTCTAGTCGATTGGTTCTTACGCGCGGCCCAAGAACTTGGTTATGAAATTAGAGACATCAACGGTGAGTACCAGACTGGGTTTACACTATCACACGGCACTTTACGCAACGGATTAAGGTGCAGCACAGCAAAAGCTTTTATACGGCCCATACACGATCGAGAAAACCTCCACGTGAGTTTATTGTCGCACGTGGAAAAAATATTGGTGGATGAAGATAATCTACAAGCTTATGGGGTGGTCTTTAATAAATTGGGTAAAAGATACATGGTGGAAGCCGATCGAGAAGTAATCTTAAGCGCAGGTGCTCTTCAATCACCGCAGTTGTTGATGTTGTCAGGTATTGGACCTTCTCAGCATTTGGCTGATGTTGGTGTTAAACCGATTTTTCATTCTCCTGGCGTTGGGCAAAACCTCCAAGATCATGTGGCAATAGGCGGTGGCACTTATCTTTACGATCCTCCAAGCGTGTGCCCTGGAGGTTGTGGTTTTGTGCTACCGCAAGCATACACCGCTGAGAACTTAGAAGAATTTGCAGTGCATAAAGCTGGACCGTTATACTGGCTACCCGAATGCGAAATAATGGGCTTCGTCAAGACAAAGTTCGCAAACGCCAGCGACGATTGGCCTGACATACAAATATTTTTGGCGTCGTACTCTGATAACACTGACGGTGGTTTATTCAGCAAAAGAATCACTGGGATAACGGACAGTTTCTACTCAGCAGTGTACGAAGACCTTCTTTATCAAAATGCTTTCAATCTACTGCCTTTGTTGTTGAGACCTAAAAGTAAAGGTCATCTTCAGTTACAAGACAACAAGTACAATTCACATCCGCTGATTTTTCCTAACTATTACTCAGATCCTCACGATTTAGACGTCATGGTAAGTTACATTTTTTTCCGAGAAAATTTTATATATGCATATTACAGGTAGAAGGGGCCAAAATTTGCCACGCGCTGACACAAACACCAGCAATGAAAGAACTAAACGCAAGAATCAATCCTTATAAGATACCTGGGTGTAAACGCTTTGACTTCTTATCCGACGAGTACTGGGCCTGCCAAGCTCGGCACTATACCCTGACAATATACCATCCAACTGGAACAGCAAAAATGGGACCAGACGACGATCTCTTAGCCGTGGTAGACCATCGTTTACATGTTAAAGGAATCCAAAATCTTCGAGTTGTGGACGCTTCGATTATGCCTATGATTGTGAGTGGCAACACAAATGCTCCAACCATAATGATTGCCGAAAAAGCTTCTGATTTCATTAAAGAAGAATGGGGGTTATGGGGACCTGGAGGTGGTTTAGACAACACGCGCCAAAGCCAAGACGATTTACCCAAAAAAACAAATAGATTTAAGAGTGCTCTAAATAGAAGCGAATTTGAGAAGGTGAAAAGCAGAATGCCCACCCATTGGAAAATAATCGACTATTGGTAAACGAAGTAAGTCAAAACAAAATATTGAAAAATTTAAAAAGATAACGTACTTTGATTCTTGTCATCAACTAATTTTGTTAAAATTGTAAATAACTGTAAATTTAAAGATTCTAAAACCAATTAAATTGTACCAACTGTTTTAAAATTTAATAAAAACAAAATCAAACAGAATTGTCAAAACCGATCACTGTATACAAAATCGAATAAAATTTTTTTTCAAAATTTGTATTTTAAAAAATTTAATTTAATTAAAGACACCCAAGTTTAACCAAAACAAAGAAAATAAAAAAATCACTGATCAAAACTAAATCAATGATAAAAAAATGTGATTAAATCATCAAAAAATGTACGACTGTAGTTATTTTTACTCCCAACTTTATTCAAAATTAGACCGAACTACAAAAATGATATAAAAATTGCATATTTCATCAAATATAAAGAACATTTTAAAATCGTAAAACGTAAGCTAACTTTGATCATTACGCCCAAAGTTTAATCAAAAAGTTGCACAAATTAGATTAAATTGAACAAAAACGTACATTTATGCGTAAGTTGTAAGTAAACTTAGATAAACTTGAGTAAATTTATCAAGATTATGCAAAACTTCCGAACGTTTTATCAGAATTGGTAAGTTTTGAAAAAAAAAATATGAATGCAAGTTCATTAGTGTTCGCGAAAATACAATTCAAACGTGAATTGTAAATACAAACAATGATTAATAATCAAAAGAAGTGAATTGGCCTACTTTGACCATCTTGTATAGCCTCCAAAAGTTATAAAAGTATAAAGTTCGACATGGCGATATCGTAATAGATAATTTTTTATTGCGTGTATACTGAATAATAATACCCTAAGTGAGCGCAGTCAACTTCGAGGAGCGGTCACTAAAGTAAAGTAAGTAATAATTTTCATACGAAAATCGCATCGCGGTAGACCCTGATTGTTATTTAGTACCTGGTATCAAAGTGCAACATGGATTTTGGATCTGTTATGACTTGTCCCAACACCCTTACGGGAATGACGGGACAAGGATTTACAACGTTTATAAGTACTTTAATGGCGGCGCAATGTGCTTTATCCTCGCACGATATATACCCAGCTAATTACGGACCACATCTGAGAGATTATGAAGAATTCGATTTTATTGTAGTAGGCGCTGGATCGGCTGGTTCCATTTTAGCCAACAGATTATCGGAAAACCCCAATTGGAAAGTGCTTCTTATAGAAGCTGGAGATTATCCATCGTCGGTTACTGAGGTAATGACCCCCTAGTTACTTACCAATTCTTCTATGTTATTTTAGATACCTAGTGCGTTTTTCACTCTGCGAGACACCAAAGAAGATTGGGGTTATACGATGGGACCATTGGATAGTGCGTGTTTAGGCTTCAACGATAAACTGTGCTTTGCTCCACGAGGTAAAGTTTTAGGCGGAAGCAGCTCGTTAAACGGTATGATTTATTTGCGTGGTAACCGAAAAGACTTTGACAACTGGGCGGCTGAAGGAAACGAAGGTTGGGACTTCGATTCCGTATTACCCTATTTCAAAAAATTCGAAGATCTACAGGACGTTAACGATGAACGAATGGGAAAAGGCGGTGAATTAAAAGTCACCAAGTACGTTCAAGACTTACCTATACGCGATATCTTCATAAAAGCTTATAAAGAAATGGGATATAGTGAATATAGCGAAGAGAAACCACAGGGATACTTAGACGTCTACACCACAATTTACAATGGCACCAGATACAGCACCGCTAAAGCTTTCCTACCCGTACTAAAAAACCGAAAAAACGCCTACCTGGTTCTGAACGCACAAGTCTCCAAAGTCCTAATCAACTCAGATTTAACAGCTACAGGAGTCGAGGTACGCATTAACAATAAGTTAATAAAAGTTAAAGCTACCAAAGAAGTAATCCTATCAGCCGGCACATATAATTCCCCACAAATTCTAATGAACTCCGGAATAGGTCCTAAAGAGCATTTAGAAGAAATTGACATACCCGTTTTGAAAAATCTAAAAGTAGGCGAGAATCTTCAAGATCATATTTTCTTTCTCGGTATGATGATTAATATAGGACCGGATGCGTTGCCTCCGAAAACTTTCACAGACGCAATTAATAGTTGGTATGAATACTTAATGCACAGAACTGGTAGTATGAGTCAAATCGGGTTAGCAAACTTGGTATTTTTCATGAACCACATGAACGATTCTATTTACCCCAGTTTAAAGATGTACTACATGCCCGTTTACAAAAACGATCCCTTTAACGTGCTGAAGGTTGTACAAAAAACGGTTAATTTACCACCGGAAGTAGCCGCAGCTTATAAAGAGCACAACAAAAAATCCAACAACATTTTGTTATTACCAGAAGTCGCGTATCCAAAATCAATTGGAAAGGTGTTGCTGCGCAACAATGATCCTTTCAGTGCACCTGTTATACTCCCAATGTTTCTGAGCGATGAATTCGGTGTAGACGTCAATACCATGTTGGCTGGTGTTAGATTTTTGCAAAAAATGATGAAAACTAAAGCGATGGTACCGCACGTACCCGAACTCGCTCCGTCAGATTTGATAAAATGCAGGAGGTACGTGCCGGACAGTAACGAGTATTGGAGGTGCGCGATTCGAAATTTAGCCACTTCGCTCTATCATCCTGTTGGTACTTGCAAGATGGGGCCTAAAGACGATATCAAAGCTGTCGTTGATCCAAGATTGCGTGTTCACGGAGTTCAAAGATTAAGGGTGGTAGACGCATCGATAATGCCCGATATAATTAGCTGTAACATTAACGCAGCTACTATCATGATTGGTCAAAAGGCATCCGATATGATAAAAGAAGACTGGATGAAACCACACACTGAACTTTAATTGACTTTGTGTTAAAATCTAAATAAATTTTTAACAAATTTGTGATTTCATTGTGCCACTTCTCTTTTATAGATCAGATAAAAAGCAAGATCACAGTAAGAAAGTTTATAACATTTAAGCCAGATAAGACGGAAACTAAAATAAGCACGAATAGTGCAAAATCGAATATAGTATCTTTGCAACGCGCTTCTTATCAGTAGATATAGAAGAAAACGTTACAGCACGAAGAAGCATTTCAAAAATCATCGAGAAAATGGTTTCGTAGTCTTGATCTGTGAGCAAATAATTCTTTAGCAAAGTTTTGCAAATTGCCCAAAACTCATACTATTTTGCTTTAGACCAAAACAAAAAAAAAACATTCCCGTCGTGTTCATGAAGACCAAGCATCCAAAATGTCAAAATGAAGTCTACTCAATATGCAACATTATTAAAATTTAAACAAAATCAGATTAAACGCAATAAATTAAATTAAATTACTTTTTTTTGTTTGAAATATTAAACACAGTAGGTTAATGTGACCACAACCAATCGAACTAAAAAAAATTAAGTTTACTTTGATCAATATGTTCGAAGTTTATTGGAAAGCATATAGCTTCATTAAATTGACATAACACTATCAAAAATTACGCCTACTATTTTTTAATTAAATCAAAACTAAACCAAGTAAGTAAACTGGGTGAAATTGATAAAAACCAAACAAAATTATAAAATTATTAAACCTACTGCAATCAACATTTTTTTTAAATTACTCAAAGCTTAATTAAATTGGCGTAACATTATCACAATTAAACCTAATGCAATGAATATTTTTTAAGTGTACTTAAAACTAAAATAAACGTAATTTTTTTATCTCACAATTTAGGCAAACTGAGAAAAAATGATCAGAACCAAATAAACTGTAAAAATCTACTGTAATCACCATTTTTCAAGTTACTCAAGGCTCGATCAAACTGGCGTAAGATTATAACAATTAAGCCTAATGAATTCATATTTTAATATTTATTCACAAACTAAAATAAACACAATTTAGGCAAACTGAGCAAAATTGATACGAACCAAACAAAATTGTAAACATTCAGTCTACTATAATCGTCAATTTTTAAAATTACTTAAAGCTTGATTGGACAAAACTAAACTAAACAAATTAATACAAACGTGAATTTTTTCTATCTCACAATTTAAGACAAACTGAGCAAAATTCATCAGAACTAAACGAAATTCTAAAAATTAAGTCTAATTTGCTCACCATTTTTTAAAATTATTCAAAAGTAAACAAGTCTAATTAGATTGGCAAAATATAAAAATGAAGCTTACTTAAATTACTAATTTTTCATAGTTAAATATTAGACTAAACAAATTAAACGAAACGAATTTTTTTCATTTAAAACATAAACAAACTAAATGAATTTAATCATAATCAACCACAATTAAATTGAATTAAACGTGATTGTTTTCTCTATTTTGAAATTTAAACAAACTAAGCGAATTTAATCAGAACCGAAGTTGTAATAATTAATTGATTAAAATTACTCCAAGTTTAATTATACTGAAGTAAAGCTTACTTAAATTAAAAATTATAAAAATTAGTTCCATTTTGCTAACTATTCTTAAAAATTAATCAAAAGTACACAATTTTAATTAGATTGCCGTAATTATAAGAATTAAACCTTCTTCAATTACTATTTTTTTCTTTATCTTAAAATTTTAACAAACTAAGCGAATTTAATCAAAACCAACCAAAATTGTAAAAATTAAGTCAACAAGTACCGGTGAATTTAGACTAATTCATATTTTTCAAAATTACTCAAAAAAAAAACTAAATAAATTAAATTAAACGCAATTTTTTTATTTTGAAATTTAATTAAACCGAACGAATTTAATCAAAAACAATCCAAATTGTAAAAATTAAGTCTACTTTGCTCTCCGTTTTCAAAAATTAATCCTGTTTTTCTTAAAGTTAAGTGTTGGTGAATTTAAGATAATTCAATTAATATTTTTTTAAAGTTACTCAATATTAAGCAAAATAAATTAAATTAAACGTGATTTTTTTCCTCTATTTTGAAATTTAATTAAACTAAGCGATATTAAACAGAACCGAAATTGTAATAATTAATTGATTAAAATTACTCCAAGTTTGATTATATTGAAGTAAAATTATAACCACTAATATTTCTATTTCAATTACTATTTGCCTAATTAACTAGAAACTAAACAAATTAAAATAAAGCTCAATTTTTCTAATTTAAAATTTAGTCAAATTAATCATAATTTTTAAACTTTAACCAAAAGCAGACAAGTTTGATTACAAAGATAAAACATTATTACAATTAAGCCAGTACTTTAATTACGATTTCTTGAACTTACTCAAAACTAAACCAAACAAACTAATTTTTCTATTTCACAATTTTCTAAAATAAACTAAAACAAACGTGATTTTTTGCTTCAATCTCGTGATTCAGGCAAACTAAGTAAATTTGATCAAAATTGAATTTTAAAAATAAAGCTTACTTAAATTACTAATTTTTCATAGTTAAACATTAGACTAAACAAACTAAACGAAACAATTTTTTTTCAATTAAAATATAAACAAACTAAACTAATTTAACCAACCACAATTGTAATTATTAAGTCTGTTTTGATCACTTTTTTAGAGTTAATCAAAGTTTGTTTCGATTAGCGCAAAGCTATAAACACTCAAAATTAGACTAAATAAATTAAATTAAATGTGATTCTTTTTCAAATTTGAAATTTAAACAAACTAAGCGAATTTAATCAGAATCAATCAAAATTATAAAATTAGGTCTATTTTGCTCACCATTCTTAAAAATTAATCAAAAGTACACAATTTTAATTAGATTGACGTAATTATAAGAATTAAACCTACTTCAATTACTATTTTTTTTCTTTATCTTAAAATTTTAACAAACCAAGCGAATTTAATCAGAACCAACCGAAATTGTAAAAATTAAGTCTACTTTGCTCACTAGTTTCAAAAATTATTCTTGTTTTTTGAAAGTTAAGTACCGGTGAATTCAGGCTAATTCATATTTTTTAAAGTTACTCAAAAGTAAACAAAATAAATTAAATTCAACACGATTTTTTTAATTTGAAATTTAATTAAACCGAACGAATTTAATCAAAAACAATCCAAATTGTAAAAATTAAGTCTACTTTGCTCTCCATTTTCAAAAATTAATCCTGTTTTTCTTAAAGTTAAGTGTTGGCGAATTTAAGATAATTCCATTCATATTTTTTTAAAGTTACTCAATATTAAGCAAAATAAATTAAATTAAACGTGATTTTTTCCCTCTATTTTGAAATTTAATTAAACTAAGCGAATTTATTCAGAACTAACCGAAATTGTAAAAATTAAGTCTACTTAGCTCACTAGTTTCAAAAATTAATCTTGTTTTTTGAAAGTTAAGTACCGGTGAATTCAGGCTAATTCATATTTTTTAAAGTTACTCAAAATTAAACAAAATAAATTAAATTAAACGCGATTTTTTTATCTTGAAATTTAATTAAACCGAACGAATTTATCAAAAACAATCGAAATTTTCAAAAATTAATCTTGTTTTTTGAAAGTTAAGTGTTGGTGAATTTAAGATAATTCAATTCGTTTTATTAAAACTACTCAAAATTAAATAAAATAAATTAAATTAAACATGATTTTTTTCTCTATTTTAAAATTTAATTAAACCAAGCGAATTTAATCAGAACCATCCAAAATTCTAAAAAATTAAGTCTACTATTCCTCAATATTTTCAAAAATTAATCAAAAGTACACAAGTTTAATTAGATTAGTTAGAATAGTGTTACTATTAATTAAACCTACGTAAATTACCGTTTTTTTAAAGTTAATCAAAATTAGACTAAATAAATTAAATTAAAAGTGATTTTTTTCTCTATTTTGAAATTTAAACAAACTAATCGAATTTAATCAGAACCGAAATTGTAATAATTAATTGATTAAAGTTACTACAAGTTTGATTATATTGAAGTAAAATTACAACCACTAATATTTCTATTTCAATTACTATTTGCTTAATTTACTAGAAACTAAACAAATTAAAATAAAGTTCCATTTTTCTAATTCAAAATTTAGTCAAATTAATCATAATTTTTAAACATTAACCAAAAGCACGCAAGTTTGATTACAAAGATAAAACATTATTAAAATTAATCCTGTACTTTAATTACAATTTCTAAAACTTACTCAAAACTAAACCAAACAAACTAAGTGTTCTATTTCATAATTTTCTAAACTAAACTAAATAAACTTAAACAAACGTGATTTTTTTCTTCAATCTCGTGATTCAGGCAAACTAAGTAAATTTGATCAAAATTGAATTTTAAAAATAAAGCTTACTTAAATTACTAATTTTTCATAGTTAAACATTAGTCTAAACAAATTAAACGAAACGAATTTTTTTCAATTTTAAGATATAAACAAATTAAACAAATTTAATTATAATCAACCACAATTGTAATCATTAAGTCTACTTTGATCAATTTTTTAGAGTTAATCAAAGTTTGTTTCGATTAGCGAAAAGTTATAAACACTCAAAATTAGACTAAATAAATTATATTAAATGTGATTTTTTTTCTCAAATTAGAAATTTAAACAAATTAAGCGAATTTAATTAGAACCGTCCAAAATTGTAAACATTAAGTCTTTGCTTATTAGTTTCAAAAATTAATCTTGTTTTTCAAAAGTTAAGTACCGGTGAATTTAAGCTAATTCAAATTTTTTAAAGTTACTCAAAATTAAACAAAATAAATTAAACTACACGCGATTTTTTTATTTTGAAATTTAATTAAACCGAACGAATTAAATCAAAAACAATCGAAACTGTAAAAATCAAGTCTACTTTGCTCACAATTTTCAAAAATTAATCTTGTTTTTTTTAAAGTTAAGTGTTGGTGAATTTAAGATAATTCAATTCATATTTTTTTAATGTTACTCAAAATTAAACAAAATAAATTAAATTAAAAGTGATTTTTTTCTCTATTTTAATATTTAAATAAACCAAGCAAATTTAATCAGAACCAACCAAAATTCTAAAAAATTAAGTCTACTTTTCTCAATATTTTCAAAAATTAATCAAAAGTACACAAGTTTAATTAGATTAGCGTAACACTATAAAAATTAAACCTACTTGAATTACTGTTTTTTTTAAATTAATCAAAATTAGACTAAATAAATTAAATTAAACGTGATTTTTTCTCTATTTTGAAATTTAAACAAACTAAGCTAATTTAATCAGAACCGAAAATGTAATAATTAATTGATTAAAATTACTCCAAATTTGATTATATTGAAGTAAAATTATAACCATTAATATTTCTATTTTAATTACTATTTGCTTAATTTACTAGAACCTAAACAAATTAAAATGAAGTTCAATTTTTCTAATTCAAAATTTAGTCAAAATAATCATAATTTTTAAACATTAACCAAAAGCCCACAAGTTTGATTACAAAGATGAAACATTATTACTATTAAGCCTGTACTTTAATTACGATTTCTTAAACTTACTCAAAACTAAACCAAACAAACTAATTTTTCTATATCACAATTTTCTAAACTAAACTAAATAAACTTAAACAAACGTGAATTTTTTCTCCAATCTCGTGGTTCAGGCAAACTGGGTAAACTTTATCAAAATCGAATTTTAAAAATTAAGCTTACTTAAGTTACTAATTTTTCATAGTTAAACATTAGACTAAACAAATTAAAAGCAACCAATTTTTTTCAATTTTAAAACATAAACAAACTAAATGCATTTAATCAGAATCAACCACAATTGTGATCATTAAGTCTACTTTTACCACTTTTTTATAGTTAATGAAAATTTGTTCCGATTAGCGCAAAGTAAGAAACACTCAAAATTAGACTAAATAAATTAAATTAAATGTAATTTTTTTTCAAATTTGAAATTTAAACAAACTAAGCGAATTTAATCAGAATCAATCAAAATTATAAAAATTAGGTCTATTTTGCTCACCATTCTTAAAAATTAATCAAAAGTACTCAATTTTAATTAGATTGACGTAATTATAAGAATTAAACCTACTTCAATTACTGTTTTTTTCTTTATCTTGAAATTTTAACAAACCAAGCGAATTTAATCAGAACCAACCGAAATTGTAAAAATTAAGTCTACTTTGCTCACTAGTTTCAAAAATTATTCTTGTTTTTTGAAAGTTAAGTACCGGTGAATTTAGGCGAATTCATATTTTTTAAAGTTACTCAAAAGTAAACAAAATAAATTAAATTAAACACGATTTTTTTAATTTGAAATTTCATTAAACTGAACGAATTTAATCAAAAACAATCAAAATTGTAAAAATTAAGTCTACTTTGCTCTCCGTTTTAAAAAATTAATCCTGTTTTTCTTAAAGTTAACTGTTGGTGAATTTAAGATAATTCAATTCATATTTTTTTAAAGTTACTCAATATTAAGCAAAATAAATTAAATTAAACGTCATTTTTTTCATCTATTTTGAAATTTAATTAAACTAAGCGAATTTAATCAGAACCGAAATTGTAAAAATTAAGTCTACTTTGCTCACTAGTTTCAAAAATTAATCTTGTTTTTTGAAAGTTAAGTACCGGTGAATTCAGGCTAATTCATATTTTTTAAAGTTACTCAAAATTAAACAAAATAAATTAAATTAAACGCGATTTTTTTTATCTTGAAATTTAATTAAACCGAACGAATTTAATCAAAAACAATCGAAATTTTCAAAAATTAATCTTGTTTTTTGAAAGTTAAGTGTTGGTGAATTTAAGATAATTCAATTCATGTTTTTTTAAAATTACTCAAAATTAAATAAAATAAATTAAATTAAACATGATTTTTTTCTCTATTTTAAAATTTAATTAAACCAAGCGAATTTAATCAGAACCAACCAAAATTCTAAAAAATTAAGTTTACTATTCCTCAATATTTTCAAAAATTAATCAAAAGTACACAAGTTTAATTAGATTAGCGTAACACTATTAATTAAACCTACGTGAATTACCGTTTTTTTAAAGTTAATCAAAATTAGACTAAATAAATTAAATTAAACGTGATTTTTTTCTCTATTTTGAAATTTAAACAAACTAAGCGAATTTAATCAGAACCGAAATTGTAATAATTAATTGATTAAAGTTACTTCAAGTTTGTTTATATTGAAGTAAAATTACAACCACTAATATTTCTATTTCAATTACTATTTGCTTAATTTACTAGAAACTAAACAAATTAAAATAAAGTTCAATTTTTCTAATTCAAAATTTAGTCAAATTAATCAAAATTTTTAAACATTAACCAAAAGCACGCAAGTTTGATTACAAAGATAAAATATTTTAAAATTAATCCTGTACTTTAATTACAATTTCTTAAACTTACTCAAAACTAAAGCAAACAAACTAAGTGTTCTATTTCATAATTTTCTAAACTAAACTAAATAAACTTAAACAAACGTGATTTTTTTCTTCAATCTCGTGATTCAGGCAAACAAAGTAAATTTGATCAAAATTGAATTTTAAAAATAAAGCTTACTTAAATTACTAATTTTTCATAGTTCAACATTAGACTAAACAAATTAAACGAAACGAATTTTTTTCATTTTTAAAATATAAACAAACTAAACGAATTTAATCAGAATCAACCACAATTGTAATCATTAAGTCTACTTTGATCACTTCGTTAGATTTAATGAAAGTTTGATTCGATTAACGCAAAGTTATAAACACTCAAAATTAAACTAAATAAATTAAATTAAATGTGTTTTTTTTTCAAATCAATATTGTAAAAAATAGGTCTATTTTGATCACCATTTTTAAAAATTAATCAAAAGTACACAATTTTAATTAGATTGGCGTAATTATAAGAATTAAACCTACTTCAATTATTACTCTTTCTTTATCTTGAAATTTTAACAAACAAAGCGAATTTAATCAGAACCAACCGAAATTGTAAAAATTAAGTCTATTTTGCTCACTAGTTTCAAAAATTGATTTTGTTTTTTGAAAGTTGAGTACCAGCGAATTTAGGCTAATTCATATTTTTTAAAGTTACTCAAAATTAAACAAAACAAATTAAAATAAACGCAATTTTGCAATTTAATTAAACCTAACGAATTTAATCAAAAACTATCAAAATTGTAAAAATTAAGTCTACTTTGCTCATCGTTTTCAAAAATTAATACTGTTTTTTTTTAAAGTTAAGTGTTGGTGAATTTAAGATAATTTAAAATAAATTAAATTAAACGTTATTTTTTTCTCTATTTTGAAATTTAAATAAACTAAGCGAATTTAATCAGAACCAACCAAAATTCTAAAAAATTAAGTCTACTTTTTCTCAATATTTTCAATAATTAATCAAAAGTACACTAGTTTAATTAGATTAGCGTAACACTATAACAATTAAACCTACTTAAACTCCTGTTTTTTTAAAGTTAATCAAAATTAAACTAAATAAATTGAATTAAACGTGATTGTTTTCTCTATTTTGAAATTTTAACAAACTAAACAAATTGAATCAGAACCGAAATTGTAATAATTAATTGATTAAAATTACTCCAAGTTTGATTATATTGAAGTAAAGCTTACTTAAATTACTAATTTTTCATAGTTCAACATTAGACTAAACAAAATAAACGAAACGAATTTTTTTCATTTTTAAAATATAAACAAACTAAACAAATTTAATCAGAATCAACCACAATTGCAATCATTAAGTCTACTTTGATCAGTTCGTTAGACTTAATAAAAGTTTGATTCGATTAGCGCAAAGCTATAAACACTCAAAATTAAACTAAATAAATTAAGTTAAATGTGATTTTTTTTCAAATTTAAAATTTAAACAATCTAAGCGAGTTTAATCAGAATCTATCAAAATTATAGAAAATTAGTTCCATTTTGCTAACTATTCTTAAAAATTAATCAAAAGTACACAATTTTAATTAGATTGTCGTAATTATAAGAATTAAACCTTCTTCAATTACTATTTTTTTCTTTATCTTAAAATTTTAACAAACTAAGCGAATTTAATCAAAACCAACCGAAATTGTAAAAATTAAGTCAACTTTGCTCACTAGTTAAAAAAATTAATCTTTTTTTTTTAAAGTTAAGTACCGGTGAATTTAGACTAATATCATATTTTTTAAGATTACTCAAAAAAAAAATTAAATTAAACGCAATTTTTTTATTTTGAAATTTAATTAAACCCAACGAATTTAATCAAAAACAATCGAAATTGTAAAAATAAGTCTACTTTGCTCATCATTTTCAAAAATTAATCCTGTTTTTTTTTAAAGTTAAGTGTTGGCGAATTTAAGATAATTCAATTCATATGTTTTTAAAGTTACTCAAAATTAAACAAAATACATTAAATTAAACGTGATTTTTTTCTCTATTTTGAAATTTAATTAAACTAAGTGATATTAATCAGAACCGAAATTGTAATAATTAATTGATTAAAATTACTCCAAGTTTGATTATATTGAAGTAAAATTATAACCACTAATATTTCTATTTCAATTACTATTTGCCTAATTAACTAGAAACTAAACAAATTAAAATAAAGCTCAATTTTTCTAATTTAAAATTTAGTCAAATTAATCATAATTTTTAAACTTTAACCAAAAGCACACAAGTTTGATTACAAAGATAAAACATTATTACAATTAAGCCTGTACTTTAATTACGATTTCTTGAACTTACTCAAAACTAAACCAAACAAACTAATTTTTCTATTTCACAATTTTCTAAACTAAACTAAATAAACTAAAACAAACGTGATTTTTTTCTATAATCTCGTGATTCAGGCAAACTGGGCAAATTTGATCAAAATTTAATTTTAAAAATAAAGCTTACTTAAATTACTATTTTTTCATAGTTAAACATTATACTAAACAAATTAAACGAAACTAATTTTTTTCAATTAAAATATAAACAAACTAAACTAATTTAATCAGAATCAACCACAATTGTTATTATTAAGTCTATTTTGATCACTTTTTTAGAGTTAATCAAAGTTTGTTTCGATTAGCGCAAAGTTATAAACACTCAAAATTAGACTAAATAAATTAAATTAAATGTGATTCTTTTTCAAATTTAAAAATTTAAACAAACTAAGCGAATTTAATCAGAATCAATCAAAATTGTAAAAATTAGGTCTATTTTGCTGACAATTCTTAAAAATTAATCAAAAGCACACAATTTTAATTAAACTTGCGTAATTATACGAATTAAACCTACTTTAATTACTATTTTTTCTTTGTCTTGAAATTTTAACAAACAAAGCGAATTTAATCAGAACCAACCGAAATTGTAAAATTTAAGTCAACTTTGCTCACTAGTTTCAAAAATTAATCTTGTTTTTTGAAAATTAAGTGTTGGTGAATTTAAGATAATTCAATTCCTGGTTTTTCAAAGTTACTCAAAATTAAACAAAACAAATTAAATCAAAGGTGATTTTTTTCTCTATACTGTTTTCTTAAAGTTAATCAAAATTAGACTAAATAAATTAAATTAAACGTGATTGTTTTCTCTATTTTGAAATTTAAACAAACTAAGCGAATTTAATCAGACCCGAAATTGTAATAATTAATTGATTAAAATTACTCCAAGTTTGATTATATTGAAGTAAAATTATAACCACTAATATTTCTATTTCAATTACTATTTGCTTAATTTACTCGAAATAAACAAATTAAAATAAATTTCAATTTTTCTAATTCAAAAGTTAATCAAATTAATAATCATTTTTCAACATTAACCAAAAGCACACAAGTTTGATTACAAAGATAAAACATTATTACAATTAAGCCTGTACTTTAATTACGATTTCTTAAACTTACTCAAAACTAAACCAAGCAAACTAATTTTTCTATTTCACAATTTTCTAAACTAAACTAAATAAACTTAAACAAACGTGAATTTTTTCCCCAATCTCGTGATTCAGGCAAACTGGATAATTTTGATCTTAATTGGAGTGTAAGAATAAAGCTTGTTTTGATCACTTTTTTTAGAAATCAATCGAAACTGCTGAAATTTGATTTGGTTGACGTGGCATTCGGTAATTATTCGTTTTTCAATTTACTCAAAACTAAACTAATTAGAAATAACGTAATTTTTTGTACAAATTGTTTTCAAATGGAATTCGCAATTTGCTTTTAGCGATTTGATAACAAAAACTGCATATTTCTCATCAAGTTAAATAAAAAATGACTAGCTTTGATCGATGTTTTTTAAGTTTAATCAACAAGTTACACAAACAAGTTTAATTTAAACAAAAGTCTTATGTTTTTGTAACTCTAATCTAAATTATATAACCTTTAGTAAATTTATCAAAATTATGTAATATTTTTTAAAGTTAAATTTCTAAGCTCATATGGAAGATCGATAGCATCGGTTAAAAACAAAGATTGCGGTGAGAAACTAAACCCGTTTGTATAAACTAATTATAAATTTTAGAAAAATTACGCAAAACATCTGAAATGTTTATCAATTTTAAAAAATTATCAACGATTGTTCTAAACGAATCAAATTTATTTATACTGTAAATACACGTGGTGATTAAAACTGCAAAAATTCACCTAAATTGATTTTTTGTACTAATTTGACCATCTAGTGTGACCTCCAAAAGTTAAAAAAAGTATAAAGTCGACGTGGCGATACCGTTCTTGATAAACTTTTGTCCGTGTATATAAAGAATAATCATAAGAGCCGGAATAACCATTCAATTTTAAATGCGTTGAAAAGCAACTTCGAGGAACTTTTACTACGTAAGTTGAGTAATTATTTACTGCATCGAAGTAGACCTTGATTATTGTTTCAGGACGCAACATGGATTTTGGACCAGCTATGGCTTGTCCCAACACCCTTACGGGAATGACGGGACAAGGATTTACAACGTTTATAAGTACTTTAATGGCGGCGCAATGTGCTTTATCCTCGCGCGATATGTACCCACCTAATTACGGACCTCACCTGAGAGATGACGAAGAATTCGATTTCATTGTAGTAGGCGCTGGATCGGCCGGTTCCATTTTAGCCAACAGATTATCGGAAAATCCCAATTGGAAAGTGCTTCTTATAGAAGCTGGGGATTATCCATCGGGCGCTACAGAGGTAACGGCCTCTAATTGCTTAACGATTTTACTATGATGTTTTTAGATTCCGAACATGATGTTTTCTTTAGCAAATACCAAAGAAGATTGGGGTTATACGATGGGACCGTTAGATAGCGCGTGTTTGGGCTTAAACGGTAAACTGTGCTTTGCTCCACGCGGCAAAGTACTAGGCGGAAGCAGCTCCTTAAATGGCATGATTTATTTACGTGGTAACCGAAAGGACTTCGACAACTGGGCGGCTAAAGGCAACAAAGGTTGGGACTTCGACTCTGTCTTACCTTATTTCAAAAAATTCGAAGATCTGCAAGACGTTAACGATGAACGAATGGGAAAAGGTGGCGAATTAAAAATCACCAAGTACAGTAATGACTTACCTATACGCGATATCTTCATCAAAGCTTATAAAGAAATGGGATATGGTGAATACAGCGAAGAGAAGCCACTAGGATACATAGACGCCTACACCACAATTTACAATGGCTCCAGACACAGTTCCGCCAAAGCTTTCCTATCTGTACTAAAGAACCGCAAAAACGCCTACCTGGTTCTAAATGCACAAGTTTCCAAAATCCTAATAAACTCAGATTTAACAGCAACGGGAGTCGAGATACGTGTCAACGATAAGTTAATAAAAGTAAAAGCAACCAAAGAAGTAATTCTATCAGCGGGTTCGTACAACTCCCCACAATTACTAATGAACTCCGGAATAGGCCCTAAAGAGCATTTGGAAGAAATTGGCGTACCCGTTTTGAAAAATCTAAAAGTAGGTGAGAATCTTCAAGATCACATTTTCTTCAGCGGTATGATGATGAATATGGGACCGGATGTGTTGCTACCGAAAACTTTCAAAGACTCTATGGATAGTTGGTACGAGTACTTGATGCACAGAACTGGTAGTTTAAGCAAAACCGGCATAGAAAACTTTATGTTTTTCATGAATCACATGAACGATTCCACTTACCCGACTTTACAGTTATACTACATACCCGTTTACAAAAACGATCCCTTCAACACGTTGAAGATCATACAAGAAGCGTTTAATTTACCACCAGAAGTAGCCGCAGCGCATAAAGAACACAACAAGAAATCCAACAACATATTTTTGTTACCGGGAATTGCTTATCCAAAATCTATTGGAAAGGTGTTGCTGCGCGACAAAGATCCTTTCAGTGCACCTGTTATTCTTCCGAAGTATATGAGCGACGAATTCGGAGTTGATGTCAACACGGTGTTGGCTGGTGTTAGGTTTTTCCAAAAGATGATGAAAACTGAGGCGTTAGCACCGCACAAACCCGAATTCGCACCTTCGGATTTGGTGAAATGCAGAAGGTACGTGCCGGACAGCAACGAGTATTGGAGGTGCGCGATTCGAAACATGGCAACTACCGTTTATCATCCTGCCGGTACCTGCAAGATGGGCCCTAAAGACGATACCAACGCGGTCGTTGATCCAAGATTGCGTGTTCACGGAGTTCAAAGGTTAAGAGTAGCAGACGCGTCGATAATGCCCGAAATGATTAGTTGTAATATTAACGCAGCCACTATCATGATTGGTCAAAAGGCATCTGATATGATCAAAGAAGACTGGATGAAGCAACGCACCGAATTGTAATTAATTTTTTTTAAGTCAGTGTTGTAATTGACTTTATGTTAAAAATAAATGTTTAAAAGTTTATTGATTATTCTTGTTATATAAGTGTTATTGGTACGAAAATAGTCTGATGTGAGACCACGGTAACGCCTTTTTCAATCGTGGTTACCTGGGAAAACGTTATCCGGGCACTTTCCTGTATCCTAAACTGTTTTAAAACCATCGACTGTCATTCGTACTTGTAATCGCTCAGTAGAAATAAAGTAATGTTCATCTGAACATACATTAACGAAAAAAGAAAAGACAGATACACAATAAAACGCAGAAGAATGTCGAAAAGTAACACTAATAAACAGAAATAATAAATTGGACACCACCCGCACTACTACGTTGTAGAGTGTGTTGCCTAACCAAAGTGTTTTTGCTCCAAACTAAAAATTCAAACAAATGCTTATACATAGAAATTAATGAACCATAAACTTTACCAAAAATAAAATCCACAATTGCTCAACGTTGACTTTTTTATCGCAACGAGATTAAATACATAATTTCATTTAATTCGTAAGTAAAATGCGATGTGTAGAAAGTGTCAACGATGCATGCCCGAATGCGCTATCTGGATCGTCGTCGCAACTTTTCATCACCTTACTTCAGACTTTACTAGCATCACGTTGCAGCTTCCAAATCGATTATCCATCCGATTACAGCTCGCAGTTATCAGACGGTGATGAGTTCGACTTTATCGTGGTCGGTGCTGGTTCAGCTGGGTCGATCGTTGCGGCTAGGCTAACGGAAGTCTTCGATTGGAAGGTGTTGTTATTAGAAGCTGGTACGTACCCGTCGATATCCACCGAGGTACAATCGTATAATCCATAGCTCGATAAGTTACGATCAAACCAATTTTTAGATACCAATGTTGTTTCGGCAAACGCACCAATCCAACGAAGACTGGAATTACCAAACTGAAAAAAGCGATACTTGCTGTTTATCGTTAAAGAATCAAAGGTGTTTGTACCCCAGGGGTAAAGTGCTAGGTGGTAGTGGCTCGATTAATGCAATGATGTATATGCGTAGCACTAAAAAAGACCACGACGAATGGGTAGAAGCCGGTAACACCAACTGGGATTACACATCGTCTTTAGAGTATTACACCAAAGTGGAAGATCAACTTAAACTAAATAAATTTGAGCCAGAGACTTCTATCCGAACTACTCTTAAAGAAGCTTACAACGAGTTGGGTTACTTCGAGTATTCTGACAGCAACCGTACTGGCTACGGCGACACGTTCCTAACGATAACAAAAGACGGCACCAGAAGTAGCTCGGGAAAGGCTTTTATTCCCAACACCAAGAATCGCACCAACATGTACCTGGCACTTAACGCACACATCACCAAAGTCACACTGGACCAAAACAATCAAGCAACAGGCGTACAAGCCCTAATCAACAATCACCTAATCCACATAAAAGCAAAAAAAGAAGTCATTTTATCAAGCGGTGCCATCAACACGCCACAAATCTTAATCCTTTCAGGAATTGGACCCGAAGAACACCTTAACAAACTGGGAATACCCGTAAGAAGCAACTTAAAAGTAGGCACAAACCTCCAAGACCACGTCATCTTCATGGGACTTTTTTTGAATATCGATGCGAGTTTGGTACCACCAGCATTAGAAAACGATCATTTAGACGCTATTTACAATTATTTCATTCACAGAACTGGTCCTTTAGTAGCACCCGACTTGCTCAGTTTCCATTTTTACACAGACACTAAAAACCACACCCAGTACCCAAACCTGGAGATGCATCACAAATCTTTTAAACAAAACGATCGTAAAAACATCGAGGAATTCTTCTACAATTTTAATTATCCCAAAAAAATTGTAGAGCAACTTGTGCAAAACAATAGAAAATCTAGTGGTATAGTTATGTTTCCGAAGGCTTTAACAACGAAGTCTAGAGGAAGAGTGCTGCTACGCAACACTGATCCTTTTGACAAACCTTTAATCTACCCGAATTTTTTCAGTGACAAAGATGAACACGATATTGAGCTTTTGTTAGATGGTGTGAAACTTATCAAGAAGTTAATGAAAACTAAAGCGTTTTCAAAAGCTCGTCCAGAAGTTCTTCAACTAAATTTGGACAGTTGCGCGAGTTTCGAGTACGACACGGACGATTATTGGCGATGCGCCATTAGGAATTTAGCCCACCATTTGCATCATCCCGTTGGAACGTGTAAAATGGGACCGAAAAGTGATCCAGATGCGGTCGTTGGGCCTACTTTAAAAGTGTACGGTATCAAAGGACTACGTGTTGTGGATGCATCAATTATGCCTAAAATACCACGGTGTAACACAAACGGTCCAACGATGATGATTGGGGAAACAGGTGCAGAACTCATCAAGAAGCAGTGGCTAAAAGTACGCGTTGAGTTATAAGCTTACCTTACATCGCCACCATAACCACGAAACGAAAGCATCGTACCTGAAACAAATCAAACGTTAGTGAAAAACCTATTAGAAAAAATTGTATACGATAATGATGTAAATAAGATACAATTACGTAAATGTAGTAATGCTGATGTAATTATATATACGTTTCATTTGAGCCGTTTTATTTAAGAATGTCGATTACTCTTGTTACACAATAATTGTATATTAAATGGCGTCACATTAACTTTAAAATCTTATGCGCGCTTTCACTTTTTTTCATAAAATGCAACCATAAACTTTTTTGCAATGTCACGTAGGTAATTAAACCACCTACAAACAATTCTAAATCACCCTAACAGCGACGCAAACTAAATGGTTTAAATAAACCAATCAAAAACAAGTAACAATAAGAGTTCTCACTCAATGACGTCAATCAATATCGGTAATACAGATAACTTTATGATTACCGGAGTCACTTAAACCGGAATAAGAGTTCTCACTCAAACAAAGTACAGTACATTCAACAGAACTAATAATTTTAAGCGACGTTAATCGAACTGTTAAAGTAGAAATCAAAGAGTCCTCAAGTTATCGTGTCAACCAATCTGATCTTCTCGGTACCTACGATCGAATTAATACAGCACATATTAAAAATCTCTTACAATATGGCGTACTTGCAAGAATGTCGATAATACAGAGATCCTAGCTATTACCAAAAAATCATTTTTCTTCTACTCGCCGTAATACCATCTACAAAGATTATCAAAGCCGTTATTACACGACCAATAATTTTAACGGTAACGTAAGCTAGATTCTTGAGACCAACAATAACAGTTCATAGTAACAAACCAAGCCGATCGTAAAATCATCTACTAAAATGTATTCTATTTAGTGATTACAAAACCTATAGTATTAACAGAAATGTAAGCTAGATTCATGGAAGAAGCAAAAAGAGTTCTTACGTGAAAACAAGAACCAAGTCGAAAATACAAGATTCTACAAAATTTCGTGATTACAAGACCGGTAATCTTAATAGCAACTCAAGCTGAACAAACAATACAAGTTTTTACCTAAAGAGAAAAATCCAATCTATAATACTAGCATTGTAACATCTACGAAAGTTTAACTATTCCATGATTGCAAGAATAATAATAACAATAGCTAGATTCTTGAGACCAACAATAACAGTTATTTTTGAAACCGAAAATAAAGTCGACAATACATACATCATAAAACCATTTACTAAAATGTACGTATTTCGTAATTACCAGACCAACGGTCTATACATAAAAGTAAGCTAGACTCTTGAAACAAGCAATAAAAATTCTTACGTAAAGACCAGAGCAAAGTCGACAATACGCCTTCTACAAAACTTTATTTATTTCGTGATTACAGGATCACTAATCTTAAGTAACTGCAGCTAGATTTCTAGACAAACAATACGAGTTCTTGCGCAAAGACAAAAATCGTAACATCTACAAAAGTTTATCTATTCCATAATAGACTAATAATGTTAACAGTTAGATTCTTAAACCAACAGTTTTTTTTTAAAGACGGAAACCTAGTCGACAATACAGACATAAACTAAAATGTATTGTAACGATTATTAAAACTAATTTATTTATACTAAAAATATGTACACGTTTATAACTAACCGAACTAATTAAATCTAAGGGTATTTAATAAAAACACTTACACTAATTTATATAGCACTTACACGACAGATAAAGTCCGCGGATAACTTCAGTTTAACACTTATTGTTTACATTAAAGTCGCGCACGATTTTAATTCGTCGTATTTTGTCGACGCGCGTTAATCACTTATTTATTTAAACTTGAATAATCTGCTTAACAATGCAGACTTCGAATTACTGAAATAACTGACCTATGATTTGTTTGTACCGCTTTTAGACATTTCTGCTATCTTTCGAGAATCTTCTATATTCTTTCGTAAACGTTCTAGACGTGGATAAAAAGTACGTGAACTCTCTCAAAATTTACAAAAACTTCGCGAATGTTTCAGAACAAGAGCAATAGTATTAACATAAAAGCTAGACTCTTGAAAGAAGCAATAAAAATTCTTGCGATAACTAAGTCGGTAATACATACATCTACAAAGCATTATTTATTTCTTAATAACAAGATCACTAATCTTAAGAGTAACTAGCTAGATTTTCTGGATTAAAACTACTAGTTATTGCGTAAAGACAAAAATCGTAACATCTACTAAAGTTTATCTATTCCATGATCACAAGACTAATAACGTAAACAGTAACTTCAGGTAGATTGTTGCTACCAACAATAAGAGTTCTTAATGATGATAGAAACTGAGTCGACAATAGAGACATCGTAAAACTATCTACTAAAATGTATCTATTTCGTGATTATAAGACCAACGTCTTAACATAAAAAGTAAGCTAGACCCTTAGAACGAAATATAAAAATTTTTACGTAAAGACAAGAACCAAGTTGAGAATACACCATTTATAAAGCTTTATTTATTTCGCGATTATAAGATCACTATTCTAGGAGTAACGCCAGCTAGATTTTATAGACGAACATTACGAGTCCTTACGACAAAAATAGTAACATCTACGAAAGTTTATCTGTTTCATGATTACAAGACTAATAACTTTAACCGCAACTTTAGGAAGATTTTTGAGATCAACAATAAAAGTTCTTGAAGATGGAAACCAAGTCGATATTACAGACATCGTAAAACCATATACTAAAATGGATCTAGTTCATGATTACAATACCAGTGTCAAGACCAATAGTTTTAACATAAAGTTAAGCTAGACTCTTGGAACAAGCAATAAAAATTCTTACGTAACCATGAGGACCAGTAGTTATACACCATCTACAAAACTTTATTTATTTCGTGATAACAAGACTAATAACCGTAAAAGTAATTTTAGCTAGATTCTTGAGATCAAAAACAACAGTTTTTTTTAAGACGAAAACCTAGTCGACAATACAGGCATCGTAAAACTATCTACTAAAATGTACCTATTTGGTGATTACAAGACCAGTTTTAACATAAAGTTAAGCTAGACTCTTGGAACAAGCAATAAAAATTGTTACGTAAACATGAGAACCAGTAGTTATACACCATCTACAAAACTTTATTTATTTCGTGATAACAAGACTAATAACCGTAAAAGTAATTTTAGCTAGATTCTTGAGATCAAAAACAACAGTTTTTTTGAAGACGAAAACCTAGTCGAAAATACAGACATCGTAAAACCATCTACTAAAATGTACCTATTTGGTGATTACAAGACCAGTTTTAACATAAAGTTAAGCTAGACTCGTGGAACAAGCAATAAAACGTCGATAATACACCATCTACAAAGCTTTATTTCTTTCGTGATTATAAAATTACTGATACGTAACTAGATTTTCTCTAAACAAACGATACGAGTTCTTACGTAAAAACAAAAATCATAACATCCATGGAAGTTTATCTATTTCATGATTACAAGACGTTAACCGTAACTAGAAAGATTTTTGAGATCAACAATAAAAGTTCTTGAAGACGGAAACCAAGTCGATACTACAGACATCGTAAAACCATATACTAAAATGGATCTAGTTCATGATTACAATACCAGTGTCAAGACCAATAATTTTAACATAAAGTTAAGCTAGACTCTTGGAACAAGCAATAAAAATTCTTACGTAACCATGAGGACTAGTAGTTATACACCATCTACAAAACTTTATTTATTTCGTGATAACAAGACTAATAACCGTAAAAGTAATTTTAGCTAGATTCTTGAGATCAAAAACAACAGTTTTTTTGAAGACGAAAACCTAGTCGACAATACAGGCATCGTAAAACTATCTACTAAAATGTACCTATTTGGTGATTACAAGACCAGTTTTAACATAAAGTTAAGCTAGACTCTTGGAACAAGCAATAAAAATTGTTACGTAAACATGAGAACCAGTAGTTATACACCATCTACAAAACTTTATTTATTTCGTGATAACAAGACTAATAACCGTAAAAGTAATTTTAGCTAGATTCTTGAGATCAAAAACAACAGTTTTTTTGAAGACGAAAACCTAGTCGAAAATACAGACATCGTAAAACCATCTACTAAAATGTACCTATTTGGTGATTACAAGACCAGTTTTAACATAAAGTTAAGCTAGACTCGTGGAACAAGCAATAAAACGTCGATAATACACCATCTACAAAGCTTTATTTCTTTCGTGATTATAAAATTACTGATACGTAACTAGATTTTCTCTAAACAAACGATACGAGTTCTTACGTAAAAACAAAAATCATAACATCCATGGAAGTGTATCTATTTCATGATTACAAGACGTTAACCGTAACTAGAAAGATTTTTGAGATCAACAATAAAAGTTCTTGAAGACGGAAACCAAGTCGATACTACAGACATCGTAAAACCATATACTAAAATGGATCTAGTTCATGATTACAATACCAGTGTCAAGACCAATAATTTTAACATAAAGTTAAGCTAGACTCTTGGAACAAGCAATAAAAATTCTTACGTAACCATGAGGACTAGTAGTTATACACCATCTACAAAACTTTATTTATTTCGTGATAACAAGACTAATAACCGTAAAAGTAATTTTAGCTAGATTTTTGAGATCAAAAACAACAGTTTTTTTTAAGACAAAAACCTAGTCGACAATACAGGCATCGTAAAACTATCTACTAACATGTACCTATTTGGTGATTACAAGACCAGTTTTAACATAAAGTTAAGCTAGACTCGTAGAACAAGGAATAAAACTTTTACGCAAAAATGAAAACCAAGTCGATAATACACCA
This sequence comes from Aquatica leii, assembly GCA_035610365.1. Taxonomy (NCBI): domain Eukaryota; kingdom Metazoa; phylum Arthropoda; class Insecta; order Coleoptera; family Lampyridae; genus Aquatica; species Aquatica leii. The sequence goes on along the minus strand of CM069435.1, from coordinate 96,110,975 downwards.
TCTACAAAGCTTTATTTCTTTCGTGATTATAAAATTACTGATACGTAACTAGATTTTTTTCTAAACAAACAATACGAGTTCTTACGTAAAAACAAAAATCATAACATCCACGGAAGTTTATCTATTCCATGATTACAAGACTAATAACGTTAACAGTAATTTGAGATAGATTCTTGAGACCAACAATAAGAGTTCACCATCTACAAAACTTTATTTATCACATGATTTTAAGACCACAAACCCTAAGAGTAACTGAAACTAGATTTTTTAACAAACAATACGACTTTTTAGATAAAGACAAAAATCATGTCAATAATACAAGGATCGTAACATATAGAAGAGTTAATCTATTCCACGATTACAATCTTAAAAGTGCTTAAAACTAGAATCTTAAAACCAACAATAAGAATTATTGTTAAAGACGAAAAGCAAGTCCATAATACAAGCTTCGTAACCACTAACCTTAACAGTAACTCATGCTAGATTTTCTGAACCAACAATACAAGTTTTACATAAAGACAAAAAAACCGTAACACCATCCTCAAAGCTTTACTTATTTCCCAAATTCAGAACCTCAACAGAAACTCGAGTTAGATTTTTTGAACAAACAATACAAGTTTTTACGCAAAGAAAAAAATTAAGCATTTTAGCATCTACGTAAGTTAATCTATTCCATGATTACAAGACTAATAATCTTAACAGTGAATCTTAAAACCAACAATATCGAAGACAAGAACCGAGAAGATAATATAAGCATCGTAACACCATCTACAAAGCTTTATTTATTTCATCATTTCAAGACCACCAACCTTAAGAGTAACTCAAGCTAGATTTTTTGAACAAACAATACGACTTTTTACGTAAAGACAAAATCAAGTTAATGCATCGTAACGTCTCCAAAAGTTAATCTATTCCATGATTATAAGACTAATAACCTTAATAGTGCCTTAAGCTAGAATCTTAAAACCAACAGTAAGAATTATCATCAAAAACGAGAACCAAGTCAATATAACAAACATCGTTTCACAATTTGAAGACCACTAGCCTTTATTTATTTCATGACTTCAAGACCACTAGCATTAACAGTAACTCCGGTCGCATAAAGCAAAGTTAACTATATTGTTAGCTGACGTTATTGTTATCTAAATCGTAGCTATTGATTTGACAATGTCGTCAGCAAAACAATTGATTTTGTGACTAATGATGACCTTTAACGACATGACCACGTAGTTACCTACATACAAGCATCGTTATATCATGTAAAAAACTTTATTCATTTCATCATAACAACTACCAATATTTATGGATTCTATGATTACAAAACTAATAATACTAACAGTAACCAAAGCTAGATTTTTGAGACCAACAATAACAGACGGTAACCAGGTCGGTAATGCACACATGGTAAAAACACCTACTAAACTTTATCTAATTCGTCAATACAAGTCTAATAATCTTAACAGTAACTCAAGCTATATCCTTAGGATAAGCAATAAAAGTTTCAAGACTTTAATGGTTTTCTTTGTTTAGGTTATAAGCGACTTTCGGCTTAGCCCACGTCGTAATAGAACATCCAGAATTTAAAAACTTACTCCTAGGAGTTGAACTCAGCCTCTACTGTTTTGTTGTTTGTGAACCGAAACAAACTGACGTTTCGCAAAACATTGCGAATTGCATCTTCAGGGAGTTAATTGTCGTTGTGACGAACAGTAAATGAATCTAAATATTTTAGTTGATCTACTTCTTCACAAACTCTCTTATTATCTAGGCTTGATGTCTTTCAATGTAAATTAAAGCTAACAGATTTTGATTTGATTTTGTGACAGTTTAATAAATAACCAGGTTCTTCTCTTCGCTCACCAACTCCTTAAGCCGACTCCTACTTTTCACAAAATTAATTTCGTTTACTCTCAAATGCTGACACAATTCCATGCTTTGTGGAATTTTTCTATTCCGATAACTGTCTTGAAACTGTTTATTATCAATGACATAATAAATAATGCTAAACTAGTATCAAACACATTTCCCCGTCTTAGTTTTTGTTTATTTTTATACACGTTCTTTTCCTACTCTCTACTTAATCCAGTTGAAACATCTATTTCTAATAGGTAACGACAGAGTAATCTAAATCACAGTAATTTTTTAATAAAGAAAAACCACACCTAACCCACGACAAATAACCTGTCTAGATAGTAATTTTCGTCTTTCGCATTCTCAATTTTATTGACCAAAACACATAACAATATAAAAGACTTGTCACCTAAACTTTTTTAAGTTTTAAAAGTGCTTTACTTTAATCTTGTTTCTTAACCCAGCATTACAGTCTCCAGCCTTTTAAGCCGCGAAACTAAAATTTGTTTTATCGTCCTAGTGGTAATAAATTTTTTTTTCTAATCACCAAAATACATAACGATAGATAGTGATGTCCCAACATCAGAGTTTTTTTCACAATATATCATTCTTTAATTTTAATGAATTGTGCCCAATTCAAAACGGTGCCATCTTAAAATTTCCGCGTTCTTCGCCAAATTTCAAAACGTCAACAAAAGTTTTATATCGTGAAAGTCTCGATCAAAAGACTTAGAGAATTTCCCCAAAAGAATTAAAAATTAATTTACCAGTAATGGAATATAATCATCAAAAGGCTATTAAGTTCCGATTAATTTACCTATTAATTAAATTAAATCACCGTAACCATATTAATCGTACGCGAAATATGTAATATGTAAGTTTGTCAAAGGAGGGACGTCAAAAAAATACTTTCACCCATATTTATTTATTGTAAACGATCGTCTTGAAGTCAGTGTTAAAGTTATCGAGCGAGTGACGGTACCGTCGTAGTGTTGTAGCAATTAGGCAAACAGGTGCGTACGATTTTTTTTATAGTTCTAAAACATAACGATTAATAAAATATAATACTTTCGTTTTGTTGAGTAATCGGTGTAAATGTATTAGCAGTCCATGATGAATAACCCGTGGTCTTAAGCAACTTTTTTGTCTTGCCCCATGGGTTAAAGATGATTAATTTTCAATACACGTGAGCGATCACGTACACCATCGACCACTCGTATCTCAAAAGATTGCGCCAAAACTCGTTAAGAAATTTTTCAAAATACCCCTGATGCAATTTCAATAATTAAGCAATTTTCTTTAATAACTCTCGCTTTAATGAAACTATTTCGTTTTTGTGTACTTTCTCTACATAACGTTTTTTCTCTTCGTTATGGTTGTAAAAACATTAATATTTATAAAATTTTGTTGCAAAAGACGTAACAAAAAGTTTTTTAAAGATGCATAATGTTTTAATCACATTTCGAAATGGACATCAGAATCTTCTTCCTACTATAAATTATACATAATTGTTGACACATTTAAAATACAGGTAGAATGTGAATTGTGGTTACGCTAATGATTTTTTTAAATTTGCAATCGACCATAGTTTTTGAGGTTAAAACTTAATTAAAACGAAAGCGTCCGAACTTGAACTTTCGGTAACGTTGATTCATGGTTAGCATAAATAATTGAACAAATTAAAAACCTGAAAAAAAATTAATAAGAAAAAAATGTTAGAAAAACTAAAGAAATAAACATAAAATAACAAAACCGCCAAAATAAAATTGTATTTCTTCGATGCAATTAAGTCAAAAAGAAAGTTATTCTAGTAGGGCCTAAAAAATTAATAGAAAGTGATTTTTTCTAAACATAAAAACCAAGAATATTTTTATCGGTTATTGATAAGTGTTTTAAAGAACTCATCGTATGTAAAACAGACAGTAGACGTTCTAACTAAAAACTACTTGTAAAAAAGAATCAAACATTACTTTTATCCTCATGTGTCCCCACATGTAGAATCAAGTAGTTTTTGAAAAAATAAAAGCAATATTTTTTTAATTGCAAAAATTGAATTTAGCAAAAAAAAGTAAAAGACATTTTGATTTAAGTTTATCATATCATATTAAGCATTTGAACAATAATTATTTTAGTAAGCAAATTAAAAAAATAACAGTAACCCAACAAAACGAAAAGTGATTAAGTAAAACTGGGTTAGTAAAAAATTATTCAAAAAAATGTTTGAAAGAACATACGTAATTACTACAGAATTTTACGTGCATTATAAATGACTTCAGAAACGCAACAACACAAAAGAACAGAAATATTAAAGAGAAGCTCAAATTCATAATCACTATACATTATTTAAAAAAAATTTGCGATATCCATGAAAAAATTGGTAAAATTTGTCTTTTTGCAGTAAATATTCTGTTCTTTTTGCTCCAGTTTATGCTTAAGTAATTTTGAAAAAATCTACATACATGCATAACATTTTTAAGAATTGGCTTTGTTTTTTACTTCGTCTTGATACACACATTGGATTAGTTTTTTTGAATTATTTACTTTCAATAGTATTTTACATTATTAAATTTGGATTTTATTTTTTCAAAATATTTAATTTTTTTATTAAAGAACTTAACTGACAGTTAATTTAAGCTTAGACGTTTCTTTTTTTATTTCTCTTGGTATCTACATGCTTTTTTCTAGTTTTCAAAATAATTTTTGGATTTTTCTGTTTGAACTATAAAATAATTTAAAAAAAAAATAATTACATTCAATCATTCTTAATCGATCTTAAAGTTTTTAAATTTTTAAGAAATCAGTGTGTTGATTTTCTAAATATTGTTACCTTTTTTTTTAATTAAAAAAAAACTGCATTAATAAAATTAATTTAAACTTTGAACTTGTTTTCCTTAATCTCTTCATGATAGCTCATTTTTAGTAATTTTTTTGCTTTAACTTAAATTTAGGTAACTTCTTTTTAAAGATTTACTTTGCAACTGTGCTTTTTAAAATTTCTTTAATGTAACCCATTTTTAGTAATTTTTTTTAAACTAAAATTTAAAAAAATTGTTAAAGATTTGCTTTGTAACAGTGTATTCCGATGTAATTGTTCTTAGTATTTAAATTTTTTTATTAAAGAACCTACATTGATGTTGGACTTGGACTTGTTGGTATCTACATGTAGTTTTGCTAGTTTAAAAAAAATTTGAATAACGTTGTGGTTTGACATTAATATATTTTTTTAAATTGATTACTTTGCAATCATTCTTGATCAATCTTCATTTTTTTTTTATTTTTAAGATATGTTGGTGTTGTTTTTCTAAATATTATTAGCTTTTTTTAAATTAAAAAAAAAACAACATTGATATAATTAAATTCAAGTTTGAACTTGTTTTTTTTATTTCTTTAGGGTAGCCCATTTTTAGTAAATATTTTTACTTTAACCTGAATTTAAGTAATTTTTTTTAAGATTTACTTTGCAACTGTGAGTTTCAAAAATAATCTTTAAATTTTTGGTTTCTGAAGAAATTTTGGTGTAATTGTACTTAATATTCTTCTATTAAAGAACTTATATTGATAATGAATTTCAGCTTTGGATTTATTTTAATTCGTTTAGTACCTACATGCTTTTTTGCTAGATTTGAAAATATTTTTTGGATAATATTTTTGGTTTGGCTTTAACATCATTTTTTTAATTTAATCACTTGGTAGTCATTCTTGATTGATCCTGAAGTTTTTGGATTTTTAAGAAATGTTGGTAGTGTTTTTCTAAATATTAGCTTTTTTCAAATTAAAAAAAAACACAACATTGATTAATGAAATTAAAGTTTGAACTTGTTTTTTTAAATTTCTTTATGATAGAATATTTTTTCTTTAACTTAAATTTAAGTCATTTTCTTTAAAGATTTGCTTTGCAACAGTGAATTTAAAAAATAATCTTTAAATTTTTGGTTTCTTAAGAAATTCCGATGTAATTATTGTTAGTATTTAAATTTTTTTATTAAAGGACGTACATTGATGATGGATTTGAGCTTTGGTCTCTTATTTTTAATTCTCTTGATATCTACATGCTTTTTTGCTAGTTTTCAAAAAAAAATGGAATGATCTGGTTTGACATTAACATATTTCTTTTAAATTGATTACTTTGCAATCATTCTTGATCAATCTTAATTTTTTGTTATTTTTAAGATATGATGATGTTGTTTTTCTACATATTATTAGCTTTTTTTAAATTAAAAAGACTACGTTGATGTAATTAATTTAAGCTTTCAACTTGTTTTCGTTAATTTCTTCATGCTAGCCCATTTTTGGTAATTTTTTTTGCTTTAGGTACTTAAATTTAAGTATTTTTTTAAAGATTTACTTTGCAATTTTTGATTTGTACAGAAATTCTGGTGTAATTGTTCTCAGTATTTAATTTTTTAAAAATTAAAGTACGATATTGATAGTGGATTTTAGCGATGGATTTTTTTAAAGTTCGTTTGGTACCTACATGCTTTTTTGCTAGTTTTGAAAATAATTTTTGGATAATGTTTCTGGTTTGAATTTTTAAGAAATGTTAGTGGTGTTTTTCTAAACATTATTAGCTTTTTTTAAATTAAAAAAAAAAGTAATTTGCTTTAAAGATTTACTTTGCAACAGTGAATTTAAAAAATAATCTTTAAATTTTGGGTTTCTAAAAAAAATCTGAAGAAATTATCGTTAGTATTTAATTTTTTTTTATTAAGGGACGTAGATTGACGATAGATTTGAGCTTTGGCGTCTTATTTTTAATTCTCTTAATATCTACATGCTTTTTTGCTAGTTTAAAAAAAAATCTGAATGATGTGGTTTGACATTAACATCATTCTTTTAAATTGATTACTTTGTAATCATTCTTGATCAATATTTAAATTTTTTTGATTTTTAAGATATGTTGGTGTTGTTTTTCTAAATATTATTAGGTTTTTTTAAATTAAAAAAACTCTGTTGATGTAATTAATCTAAACTTTCAACTTGTTTTCCTTAATTTATTAATGCTAGCCCATTTTTGGTATTTTTTTTGCTTTAACTTAAATTTAAGTATTGTTTTTAAGATTTACTTTGCAACTGCAAGTTTCAAAAATAATTTTTAAATTTTTGGTTTGTAAAGAAATTCTGGTGTAGTTGTATTAAATATTTTTTTATTAAAGAACGTATATTGCTAATGAATTTTAGCTTTGGATTTATTTTAATTCGTTTAGTACCTACATGCTTTTTTGCTAGTTTTGAAAATTATTTTTGGATAATGTTTTTGGTTTGGCTTTAACATAATTTTTTTTAATTAATCACTTTGTAGTCATTCTTGATTAATCCTGAAGCTTTTGGATTTTTAAGAATTGTTGGTGTTTTTCTAAATATTATTAGCTTTTTTTAAATTAAAAAAAGCAACATTAATATGGGTAGCCAATTTTTAGTAAATATTTTTGTTTTAACTTAAATTTAAGTAATTTTCTTTAAAGATTTAATTTGCAACAGTGAATTTAAAAAATGATCTTTAAATTTTTGGATTCTAAAGAAATTCTGATGTAATTATTTAAAGTATTTAAATTTTTTTATTAAAGAACGTACATTGATGATGGATTTGAGCTTTGACCTCTTATTTTTAATTCTCTTGGTGTCTACATGCTTTTTTGATAGTTTTAAGAAAAAATGGATTATGTTGTTTGATGTTAACATATTTCTTTTAAATTGATTACTTTGCAATCATTCTTGATCAATCTTTATTTTTTTTTTTATTTTTAGGATATGTTGGTGTTGTTTTTCTAAATATTATTAGCTTTTTTTAAATTAAAAAAACTACGTTGATGCAATTAATTTAAACTTTCACCTTGTTTTCCTTAATTTCTTCACGCCCTGATGAAGCCCCTTACGAAAGTGGGCGAAACGTTGGCAGCTTCGGTTGCAACTATGACACGGTCCAAACCCGGAAGACATTCTAATGTTAGTATAGATTCCGGCCGTGGAAACCTTCGCTATTACATTAAATTTAAGTATTTTTTTTTTAAATTAACTTTGCAATTGTGAACTTCAAAAATAATATTTAAATTTTTGGTTTGTAAAGAAATTCTGGTGAAATTCTTCTTAGTATTTAATTTTTTTTTATTAAAGTACGATATTGATAATAGATTTTAGTTTTCGATTTTTTTTAAATTCGTTTGGTACCTACATGCTTTTTTGCTAGTTTTTTAAAATAATTTTTGGATAATGTTTCTGGTTTGGATTTTTTAGAAATGTTGGTGGTGTTTTTCTAAATATTATTAGCTTTTTTTAAATTAAAAAAGCAACATTAACATAATAAAATTTTGGTTTCTAAAGAAATTCTGATGTAATTATCGTTAGTATTTAATTTTTTTTATTAAAGGACGTACATTGATGATGGATTTGAGCCTTGGCCTCTTATTTTTAATTATCTTGGTATCTACATGCTTTTTAAATAGTTTTCAGAAAAAATTGAATTATGTGGTTTTATGTTAACATATTTCTTTTAAATTGATTACTTTGCAATCATTTTTTTTTATTTTAAGATATTTTGGTGTCGTTTCTCTAAATATTATTAGCTTTTTTTAAATTAAAAAGACTACGTTGATGTAATTAATTTAAGCTTTCAACTTGTTTTTCATAATTTTCTTCATGCTAGCCCATTTTTGAGTATTTTTTTATGCTTTAACTTAAATTTAAGTATTTTTTTTTAAATTTACTTTGCAACTGTGAACTTCAAAAATAATATTTAAATTTTTGGTTTGTAAAGAAATTCTGGTGTATTCTTCTTAGTATTTAATTTTTTTTTTTATTAAAGTACGATATTGATAATGGATTTTAGCTTTGGATTTTTTAAAAATCCTTTTGGTATCTACATGCTTTTTTGCTAGTTGTGAAAATAATTTTTGTATAATGTTTCTGGTTTAGATTTTTAAGGAATTTTGGTGGTGTTTTTCTAAATATTATTAGCTTTTTTTAAATTAAAAAGACTACGTTGATATAATTCATTTCAGCTTTCAACTCGTGTTTCTTAATTTCTTCATGCTAGCCCATTTGTGGTATTTTTTTTTGCTTTGACTTAAATTCAAGTATTTTTGCTAGTTTTGAAAATAATTTTTGGATAATGCTTTTGGTATAGATTTTTAACGAATGTTGGTGGTGTTTTTCTAAATATTATTACCTTTATTTAAATTTAAAACAAAAATTGATTAATTGAATTAAAGTTTTTTAGTATTTTTAGTAAATATTTAAATTTAAGTCATTTTCTTTAAAGATGTACTTTGCAACAGTAGATTTAAAAAATAATTTTTAAATTTTTGCTTTCCAAAGAAATTCTGATGTAATTGTCGTTACTATTTAAAATTTTTTATTAAAGGACGTATATTGATGATGGATATGACCTTTTCTTTAATTGTCTTGGTATCTACATGCTTTTGTGCTAGTTTAAAAAAAATTGAATAATGTTGTGGTTTGACATTAACATATTTTTTTTTAGATTGATTACTTCTCAATCATTTTTGATCAATACTCAATTTTTTCGATTTTTAAGATATGTTGGTGTTGTTTTTCTAAATATTATTAGAATTTTTTAAATTTAAAAAAAAACTACATTGATATAATTAATTTAAGTTTTAAAGTTGTTTTTTTAATTTCATTATGGGAGCCCATTTTTTGTAATTTTTTTGGTTTAAATTTAAATATTTTTTTTAATGATTTACTTTGCAAGTGTAAGTATCAAAAATAATCTTTAAATTTTTGGTTTCTAAATAAATTCTGGGATACTTAATTGTTCTTAGTATTTAATATTTTTTTTATTAAAGAACGCATGATAATAGATTATAGCTTTGGATTTTTATAATTCGTTTGGTACCTACATGCTTTTTTGTTAGTTTTAAAAATAATTTTTGATCGATCCTAAAGTTTTTAGATTTTTAAGAAATGTTGGTGTTGTTTTCCTAAATATTATTACTTTTTTTTTCAACTAAAAAAATTACATTGATATAAGAAATTTTAGCTTTGAACTTGTTTATCTTAATTTTTTTATGGTAGCTTATTTTTAGTAATTTTTTTTATTTAACCTAAATTTGAGTAATTTTTTTTAAGATTTACTTTGCAACTGAGTTTCAAATATAATTTTTGGTTTCTAAAGAAACTCTGTTGTAATTGTTCTTAGTATTTAATACTTTTTATTAAAAAACGTATATTGATTATAAATTTTAGCTTTCGTTTTTTTTTAAATTCGTTTAGTACCTACATCCTTTTTTGCTAGTTTTCAAAATAATTTTTGGATAAGGTTTTTGGTTTGGTTTTAACCTAATTTTTTTTAATTAATCACTGCAATCATTTTTGATCAATCCTAAAGTTTTTGAATTTTTAAGAAATGCTGGTGTTATTTTTCTAAATAATAATAAGCTTTTTTTAAATTAAAAAAAGCTACATTGATACACTTAATTAATTTTTTGTAATTTTTTTGCTTTAACTTAACTTTAAGTATTTTTTTAAGGATTTACTTTGCAACTGTGAGTGAGAAATAAGCTTTCAATTTTTGGTTCCTAAAGAAATTCTAGTGTAATTGTTCTTAGTATTTAATATTTGGATTTTAACTTTGTTTTTTTTAATTCGTTTGGTACCTATACATAGTTTTTTGCTAGTTTTAAAAATAATTATTGGATCACGTTTTTGATTTGGCTTTAACATATTTTTTGATTAATTAATTAATTTGCAATCATTCTTGATCGATCTTAAAGTTTTTGGATTTTTAAGAAATTTGGGTGTTCCTTTTCTATATATTATTAGCTTTCTTTAAATATAAAAAAAAATAAACAACATTGATATAATTCATTTAAGCTTTAACTTGTTTTTCTTTAAATTTCTTTATGGTAGTCCATTTTTAATTATTTTTGTTTGTTTTATCTTAAATGTAAGTAATTTTTTAAAAAAAGTACTTTTAAAAAGAATCTTTAAATGTAAATTTATAAAGAATTTCTGGTGTAATTGTTCTTAGTTTTATATTTTTCGTTATTAAATGACGTATACAATGGATTTTAGCTTTGGGTTTTTTAAAATTTGGTTCCTTTGTTAGTGTTCAAAAAAATTTGATGTTTTGGTTTGTCTTTAACATCATTATTTTTAGATTAATTAATTTGCAATAATTCTTAATTAATCTTGAAGTTTTTGGATTTTTAAGAAATGTGGGTTGTTTTTTTAAATATTATTAACTTTTTATTTTGTTAAGTTACAAAAAACTATATTAGTATAATTAATTTAAACTTTGAACTTGCTTTTCCTATTTCTTTAATGTACCCCATTTTTAGTAATTTTTTTTGCTTTAACTTTACGTCGTAACAGTGGATTTAAAAAATAATCTACAAATTTTTGGTTAAAAAAATTCTGGTGTAATTCTTCTTAGTATTTAAACTTTTCTTTATTAAAAGACGTACATTGATTATGGATTTAAACTTTGACCCCTTTTTTTAATTCTCTTGGTACCCACAGCTTTTTTTTCTAGTTAATAATTTTTTAATGTTTTGGTTTAGCTGTAGCATCAATATAAAAATTTTTGGATTTTTGAGAAACGTTGGTGTTTAATTTTTTTTAAAACGGAAATTGCTGTTTTTTTAATTATTTTATTTGTATATAAAAGAGCAAAGTTTTTTTTGTTTTTGTTAAATAAATTTTTTTTTTAATTACTTATTTTTTTATTTTCAAAATTACTGGTTTACGCATGTAAGCTTTTTCAAAACCATTACACTTTATTCAAATTTTATAATAAGTAACATTAATCAATTAATTAAATTTTAATTTTATAATTTTTTTGTGGAGAATCACTTGCATCTCCATCCGTTTTTATGATTATTATCAATTTTTTCAAACTAAAAATATTTTGAAATTCCCATTTTTAAAAAACAAACCTGTTTTTTTCCATGAGTTTAGAAAACAACTTTGTTTGTACTGTAACTTTTCTTCTAACCTTGTTTTGCCCTACTTTGATAATCACACCCTTAGTTACCAGTATCTTTTGGCATATTACAAGTTTTTCACAATGTTTTTTATATAAGTTTTAGAGATAAATGGATATTTTTTCCTTTAAACAAATTTTAATACAAGATAAAATTCAAACAAAGTTTTCCTATCCAGTAAGTTTTTTTGACAAAGAGTAGTTTTTAAAAAGAACCTACAAAATTAAAAATGTTTTTTATAATCGAATTTTACAAAATAACTCTGACTAGCTTTGGTTCTGGCTCCATTTTATTTATTACATCCGCCAACCACCTCTACATTTTTTACTACCTATTAAACGGAAAAAGTGAAATCAGATTATGAAAAGGTTATTGAACGAATATGGACACGTAAATGAAAGGAAAAACTTCTTTCTCCGATTGTTATACTTTTTTTAATATGATCAAAAATTTCTAGATTAAAACCAGTTTCGATATTTGTAATTTGCAATTCAAATCAATCAAGATTTGGTCTTTTGCGAAGCCTAAAAGCTTACAAAAATCAACGATGATGCAATCTGTAGCTGTTGCGTTCGTAGTAAAATCAATGGTAAAATCCACTTCTTTGTTTCAGGTTAAGTTATCCGGAAAACTGCATCGCCATCAACAAGGTCGTTGTTTTGGGCGAGATAGCGAAAGTAATGGCCTACAAAATTAACCGAACGTGTTGAACTTCAACAATATTAGCTAAGTAACATGAGAAAGAAAAAATAAAACAATGGTTGCATTTTCCGCTTTAGTTCTGAGCGCAATCAAAACCGCAACGTCGCTTTTCGGACTTGGAAAAGTGACGATCGTACCATTCCTACTTGCATCTTTAGCCTACTTCCAATATGATCTTTTCGATCCAGAAAACCGACCGATATCTGTCGATAAATTGGATGCCGAGTACGATTTCATCGTTGTGGGCGGCGGAACTGCCGGGTCTGTCGTCGCAAATAGATTAACGGAAGTTCCTAGTTGGAAAGTGTTATTAGTAGAAGCCGGTGGGCATGAAACTGAAATCAGCGATGTGCCAATTTTTAGTTTGTATTTGCATAGGAGTAAATTAGATTGGGGGTATCGGTACGTAGGCAACCAAACGTACGTACACGTATTTTGCAAACAAATGTTTCAGGGCGCAACCTCAAAGCTCGGCATGCCAGGCGATGGTAGACCAGCGTTGTAATTGGGTACGTGGTAAAGTCTTAGGAGGCTCAAGCGTGCTGAACACGATGCTCTACATTAGAGGTAACCGAAAGGACTTTGATCGATGGCGAGACTTGGGCAACGAAGGTTGGGGTTACGATGATGTGCTTCCTTACTTCATCAAAAGCGAGGATCAAACTAATCCGTACTTGGCCAAAAATACCAAGTACCACGGTACAGGTAAGTACGGTACCAGTCGTTGACTTGAAATATTTAATAAGGTTTATTTTCCAGGCGGTTATCAGACTATACAAGATACGCCCTATAACACACCTTTAGCCATAGCATTTTTACAAGCTGGTCAAGAAATGGGGTACGATATTCGTGATATAAACGGAGAGAAACAGACTGGTTTTGCATTGTTCCAGTACACTATGCGCAGAGGCACAAGGTGCAGCGCAGCGAAAGCCTTTTTGCGCCCAATACGGCTACGTCAAAATCTGCACGTATCTCTATGGACGCACGCCACTAAAGTATTAATCGATCCAAGCACTCGTCGTGCTTATGGAATCCAAGTTATTAAAAACGGTGTTTGGCAAACTGTGTTAGCAAAGAAAGAAGTTATCTTAACAGCCGGCGCACTTAACACCCCGCATTTACTGATGTTGAGCGGTATTGGACCAGCTCCACATCTACAAGAAGTGGGTATACCCGTTATGCACGATTCTCCAGGTGTAGGTAGCAACTTGCAAGATCACATAGCGGCTGGTGGCGTCGCCTTCCGGATAGACAAACCAGTAGGTTTAACAATCACACGCTTAACCAACTTAAACGTAGCTCTGAGATACGCAATCAACGGCGATGGTCCTTTAACATCAAGCGTTGGAATCGAAACCGTAGGATTCATCCCAACTAAATATGCGAATCGGACTGAAGACTGGCCAGACATTGAATTTATGATTTTGAGTACTTCGACGAACTCTGACAGTGGGACACAAGTTAAAAGAGCACACGGCCTTACCGACGAGTTTTATGACGCAGTCTTTTCAAAAATAAACGGAAAAGATGTTTACAGTATCTTCCCTATGATTTTGCGTCCGAGAAGTACCGGTTACATCAGACTGCAATCAAAAAATCCTTTGCGGTATCCGCTGTTATACCATAATTATCTAACTGATCCTTTCGATCTTGCCGTTTTAAGAGAAGGCGTTAAAGCTAGTATAGCTTTTGGTGAGACGTCCGCTTTGAAAAGGTTTGGGTCGCGATTCCACGACGTGCCTTTTCCGAATTGCAAGCATTTGCCGATGTACACCGACGAGTATTGGGACTGTGCTGTTAGACAGTATACGTTGACAATTTATCACTACTCGTGCACTGCCAAAATGGGACCGGCCAGCGATCCTTTCGCCGTTGTCGATTCCAAACTGAGAGTGTACGGCGTTTCCGGATTAAGAGTAATCGACGCCTCGATTATGCCTTACATTACCAGCGGAAATATTAACGCACCCGTTATGATGATCGGAGAAAAAGGTTCGGACTTAATCAAAGAGTACTGGTTAGAAGGAATTCAACGTCGAAAACGTAACGCCAATACAAATCACACGATCTGTAGCGGTGGACAAAACACAACCTATTGCAGTTAGACCAAAGAAAATCATGTTTAGCACAACCTGTAGTTAAAGTACCTGAAAATGTCAACAGACGTCATTTCGCCTGTGACATTTACTCGTGCTGCCACCAACTCGGAACATCATTAATTTTAGTAACTTATTGTAGGCAATTCATTTATTTGTCGATAAGTATTTAGTTTACAGTAGTAAATTATTTAAATGTGTAAATATTATTAAGGTTAGCAATGATTAAATAAAGAAAAAATGCATCAACGCCATTTGTAGTTGCTTTTTTGTAGTAACGCCAGTATAAAGTTATCAAATATTTTTATTTTTTGGACAACACTATTTCTTGGTTACAACAAAGTAACCCTGATATTGATTAAAAACAAAGAAAGTATTAATACTGGCTAAAAAGTATTTATGTTTGTATAGATTATACAAGTAGACACATAAGCCCAAACTGATTTGTAAACGTGACATTAAAAAAACCGATAACATTATACTCGAATTGGTTATAGTAAAAAAAAAACTGTTTTGGGGTTATCAATTTGAAACCCAATAGAAGCGTAAGTCTCTAAAATTTAGATTTGTAGGTAACCAACTACACTCGAGTGCAAGCAAGATAACCTAACGAGACTAATGTGAAGAAAACTCAAAAACACAAACATCCAGATATTAGGAACAAAATAAAAAAAGAAACAAAGACATAAGCATAAATTCGTGTTCATCTGAGCATGATAATTGTCGGTATAAGACATCTCAACATTTTTTAACTCCAAACTATCAAAATTTGTAGAAATTAACACAAAAAAACATTTCCAAAAACTCCAAATAGTAATAAACCAAAGCCCCACAAAAACAGTTTTAAAATTACCCAAAGAAGATATGGAAATAATAGATGGTACGCGTAGAAACACAAATAATAGTTCCGTAAATTGATGTAGTTTCTTCTTACAGACTCTCAACACAGTTAAAGAATTAACAGAATTTAGCTTTGAGTAGTAATCAATGTTCAGGAATATTTTACCAGAAATGAGTAATAGCAACAAGAAAATTTTTGACACGAAAGCTGCGAAAGAAGAAACAACGCCAAAATAAAACTTTCTCCAAAAAAAAACCCACAAGAATTTCAATATTTACAAATGTTCTACCCGTGGAAACACCAATGACAACTGTTTTAATGTAATATAGTTTCTTCTTCCAGAATCTTAACACAGTTAAAGAATTAACCAAAAAAAGCTTTGAACACAGATCACTTTAAACTTTAAAACGGAAGCTGCGAAAGAAGAATAAACAGCAAATCAAAACATTCCAAAGAACTTTAAAAATACTAATTCGTAGAGATTTTCAAAATCTATTAAAGAAGAAGAAATTAAACTAAAGTTCTGCCAGTAGAAACACCAATAATATCTTTCTTAATTTTTCTATAGTTTCTTCCTCCAGACGTTCTCAACACTGATAAAAAGCCAACAGAATTAAGCTTTGAGCAGGGATGAATGTACATTCACATTTTTTTAACAGCAATGAGCCACAACAGAAAGGAATATTTTGAAACAAAAGGTGCAAAAAAGAATGAACGCCAAAACAAAACATTCCCAAAAATTCAAAAAAAAACAACCGTAATCCCACAAAAGTTTTGTAACCTACAAAAAAAAAGAAGTTCAACTTAAATGTTCTACCCGTGAAAACACCAATGACAACTTTTTTAATTTATTATAGTTTCTTCTTCCAGACTCTTAACACAGTTAAAGAATTAACAAAAAAAAAGCTTTGAACACAAATCAATGTACGGCCACATTACAGCAAGAAAACTGCGAAAGAACAAGAAATTCATCTAAAGTTCTACCCGTAGAAACACTAATAAAATCTTTCTTAATTTTTGCAGTTACTTCTTTCAGACTTTCAACACAGTTACAGAATCAACAAAATCAAAGTTTGAAACAAAAACAGAAAATGTAAGCCAAAACAAAACGTTTCCAAGAATTCAAAAAAAAATCAGTAAACATAGTCCCACAAGAATTTAAAAATCTGAAAAAAAATGAAGAAATGCAACTTAAATGTTTAAACTGTGGAAACACCAATGACAACTTTTTTAAATGTATATAGTTTCTTCTTCCAGTCTCTTAACACAGTTAAAAAATAAAACAAAAGCTTTGAACATCGATCAATCTACAGCCACATTACAGAAAGAAGAAAAACTTTGAAGCGGAAGCTGCGAAAGAAGAATGAACACTAGAACAAAACATTCCAAAAAAATTTAAAAACAACCAAAAACCCAGAAAGAAAATTTTCAAAATCTACTAAAGAAGAAAAAATTCAACTGAAGTTCTAGCCGCAGAAACACCAATAAAATATTTCTTAATTTCTGCAGTTTCTTCTTTCAGACTCTCAACACAGTTACAGTTTGAAACGAAAGCTACAAAAAAAGAATGAACGCAAAAAAAAAACTTTCCCCATGATTCATAAAACTAATTAAAGGAAATCCCACAAAAGAGTTTTAAAATCTACTAATGAAATAAAATTCAACTGTAGTTCTAGCCGTAGAAATACCAAAAATGTATTTTTTAATTTATGTATAGTTTCTTCTTGTAGACCTTCAACTCAGTAAAGAATCAACAAAATTAAGCATTAAGCCCAAGTTACAGTAGAGCCTGATTTTAACAGTAATAAGCAAAACAATAAGAAAAAGTTTGAAACGAAAGCTGCAAAACAAAATAACACAAAACAAAAAAAAATCAAAATCCCACAAAAAGTAGAACTTCAGTTGAATTTCTTTTTTTTTATTAGATTTTAAAAACCTATTTTAAAACTGTTCCAAAGTTCTGTCCGTAGAAAGACTAATAATAATATTTTTCTATGTTTAGTGTCGTCTTCTAGACTCTTAACACAGTTACATAGTCAAGAAAACTAAATTTTAAGCACAGATCAACATACGGCCACATTTAATCATCAATGAGCAAACACAGCAAGAAAAACTATAAAATCAAAGATGCAAAAACGAAAACCAAAACAAAACTTTCCCAAAAGTTCAAAAAAAAAACAAACTTTAAATCCCACAAAAGTTTGAAAATCCACAAAAAAAAAGAAATTCAACTGAAATGTTCACCTGTAGAAATACTAAAAAAAAAACGAATAAACCAAAATCCCACGAAAAAAGGTATGAAAAACTACTAAAAAAAAAGAAATTCAACTTAAGTTCTTCCAGTAGAAACACTAATATCTTTCTAAATGGGTATAGTTTCTTCTTCCAGACTCTAAAGATAGTTAAGGAATCAACAAAAGAAACTTTGAGCCATTTTAACAGCAATGAGTTAAAACGGAAAAAGACCTTTAAAATAAAACCTGCAAAAGAAGAATAAACTCCAAAACTAAACTTTCCCAAGGATTCAAAAAATTAATAAATGAAACGCGCACAAAAATAGTTTTTAAAATCTACTAAAGAAAAAGAAATTCAACTGAAGTTCTACCCGTAGAACCATAAACACATTTTTTTTTAATTTCTGCGGTTTCTTCTTCCATACTCTCAACACAGCTAAAGAATCAAGAAAATTAAGCTTTGAGCCCAAGTCAATGTACAGTCAAATTTTAACAGCAATGAGCAAAAACGACCAAAAAAGTTTTGAAACGAAAGCTGCAAAAGAAGAATGAACGCAAAAAAACATTCCTAAAAAATCAAAAAATAATAAATCGAAATCCCACAAGACATATTCAACTGAAGTTATACCCGCAAAAACACCAATAAAATATTTCTTAGTTTCTTTTTCCAGACTCTCCACATAGTTAAAAAAACTAACAGAATAAAGTTAGAACACGAACCAATGTACAGCCACGGTTTAAGAACAATTAGCTAAAACAGCAAACAAAACTTTGAAACAAAAGCGGAAAAAGAAGCATAAACCCTAAAACAAACTTTTCCAATGAATCAAAAAAAAATAATTAACCAAAATCCCACAGAATAGTTTCAAAATTTATAAAGAAGAAGAAATTCAACTGAAGTTCTACTAGTAGAAAAACCAATAATATCATCTTAATTTCCGTAGTTTCTTCTTCCTGACCCTCAACACAGTTGAGAAATCAACAGAATTAAGCTTGAAACCCAGGTCAATATACAACCACATTTTAACAGCAATAAGTTAAATCAGCAAGAAAAACTACAAAAGTAGAATAAACGCCAAAACAAAACCTTCCCAAGAATTCAAAAAATTAATAAACAATATCCCACAAAAACAGTTTTAAAATCTACTAAAGAAGAAGAAGCTCAATTGAAGTTCTAGCCACAGAAACGCCAATAATATATTTCTTAATTTTTACAGTTTTTTCATCCAGTCTCTTAACACATTTAAAGAACCAACATAATTAATCTTTCTTAATTTAGCTATAGTTTCTTCTTCCAGACTCTAAACATAGTTAAAGAATCAACAAAAAAAGTTTGAGCAGATAGCTATGTAGAGTCATATTTTAACAGCAATGAATTAAAACGGCAAAAACTACAGAAGAAGAATAAACGCAAAAAAAACTTTTCCCAAGATTCAAAAAAACTAATAAAACAAAATCCCACAAAAAATAATTTTATAATCTGGTAAAGAAGAAACTCAACTGAAGTTTACTCGCCAATAATTTTTTCTTTCTTAATTTCTGCACTTCCTTCTTTCTCTCAATACAGTTAAAGAATCAACAGAATTAATAAATGAGCAAAGGTTAACGTACAGTCTCATTTTAACAACGACCTAAAACGGCAAGAAATACTTCGAAACAAAAGCTGCAAAAAAAAGAATGAACGCCAAAACAAGGCATTCTTTACAAATAAAAAAAAATAAATCAGAATTCCGAAACAAAAGCTGCAAAAGAAGAATAAACGCCAAAACAAAGCTTTTCCAAGAAATGAAAAAAATAATAAATCAAAATACCACAATAGAGCGTTTCAAAATCTACTAATAAGGAAGAAATTCAACTAAAGTTCTACCCGTAGAAACACCAATATCTTTCTATGTTTAGTGTCGTCTTCTAGACTCTTAACACAGTTACAGAGTCAAGAAAATTAAATTTTAAGCACAGATCACATTTTAACAGCAATAAAAACAGCAAGAAAAACTACAAAATCAAAGGTGCAAAAGAAGAACGAAAACCAAAACAGAAAAGTTTCAAAATCCACAAAAAAAGAATAAATTCAACTTAAATGTTCAAATGGTTTCTTCTTCCATAATCTTAACACAGTTGAAGAACCAACAAAATTAAGTTTTGAGCACAGATCAGTGTACAGCCACATTTTAACCAAAACGAACAAAGACAGCAAAAACAAACTTCGAAACGAAACCTGCAAAAAAAGAATGAACACCAAAACAAAGTTTTCCCAAAGATTTTAAAAACGAATAAACCAAAAGCCAACAAGAAAGTTACAAAATTTACTAAAAAAAAAAGAAATTCAATTAAAGTTCTACTAGTAAAAACACCAATGTCTTTCTTAGTTTATCTATAGTTTCTTCTTCCAGACTTTCAAAATAGTTAAAGAATCAGAAAAAAAGCTTTCAACAGTAATCTGCAAAAAAAATAATACTAGAACAAAACATTTCCAAAGATTCTAAAAACAAACATAAATCTCACAAAAAGGGTTACAAAATCTACTAAAAAAAAAAGAAATACAACTAAACTTCTACCAGTAGAAACATCAATATTTTTCTTAATTTATCTATACTTTCTTCTTCTAGACTTTCAACATAGTTACTGAATCAATAAAAAAAAGCTTTGAGCACAGACCTATGAACAATCATATTTTTACAGCAATCAGCAATAAAAATTTGAAACAAAACCTCCAAAAAAGAAAGAACCCATAAACAAAACTTTCCCAAAGATTCAAAAAACGAATAAACCAAAATCCCACGAAAAAACCTACTAAAAAAAAGAAACTCAACTTAAGTTCTTCCAGTAGAAACACTAATATCTTTCTTAATTTAGCTAAGACTAAGACTCTAAAAATAGTTAAGGAATCAACAAAAAAACTTTGAGCACATAGTCACATAGCACATAGTCACAGTCATATTTTAACAGCAATGAGTTAAAACGGCAAAATGTCTTTAAAATAAAACCTGCAAAAGAAGAATAAACTCCAAAACAAAACTTTCCCAAAGATTCAAAAAAATAATACATGAAACGAGCACAAAAATAATTTAAAAATCTACTAAAGAAAAAGTAATTCAACTGAAGTTCTTCCCGTAGAACCACCAATACATCTTTTTTAATTTCTGCAGTTTCTTCTTCCAGACTCTCAACACAGCTAAAAAATCAAAAAAATTAAGCTTTGAGCCTAAATCAATGTTACAGTCAAATTATAACAGCAATGAGCAAAAACGACAAGAAAAGTTTTGAAACGAAAGGTTCAAAAGAAGAATGAACGCAAAAAAACATTCCTAAGAAATAAAAAAATAATAAATAAAAATCCCACAAAAGACTGAAGTTATACCCGCAGAAACACTAATAAAATCTTTCTTAGTTTTTTCTTCCAGACTCTCCACATAGTTAAAGAACCAACAGAATTAAGTTTGAACGCGAATCAATGTACAGCCACATTTTAACAGCAATAAGCTAAATCAGCAAGTAAAACTTACAAAAGTAGAATAAACGCCAAAACAAAACCTTCCCAAGAATTCAAAAAATTAATAAACAATATCCCACAAAAAACAGTATTAAAATCTACTAAACAAGAAGAAACTCAGTTAAAAGTTTTACCCACAGAAACGCTAATAATATATTTCTTAATTTTTACAGTTTTTTCATGCATTTTTTTAACACATTTAAAGAACCAACATAATTAATCTTTCTTAATTTAGCTATGTTTCTTCTTCTAGACTCTAAACATAGTTAAAGAATCAACAAAAAAAACTTTGAGCAGATAGCTGTGTACAGTCATTTTTTTATTTAATCAACAACAACATGTACAGTCATATTTTAACAACGATGAATTAAAACGGCAAGAAAAACTTTAAAACAAAAATTGCAGAAGAAGAATAAACGCAAAAAAAACTTTTCCCAAGATTCAAAAAAACTAATAAAACAAAAAACCATTTTATAATCTGGTGAAGAAGAAAAAACTCAACTGAAGTTTTACCCGTAGAAACGACAATAATTTCTTCTTTTTTTAATTTCTCCAGTTGCTTCTTTCTCTCAATATAGTTAAAGAATCAACAGAATTAAAAATTGAGCAAAGGTTAACGTACAGTCTCATTTTAACAACGACCTAAAACGGCAAGAAATACTTTGAAACTAAAGCTGCAAAAGAAGAATGAACGCCAAAACAAGGCATTCCCTAGAAATAAAAAAAAAATCAATCAGAATTCCGAAACGAAAGCTGCAAAAGAAGAATAAACGCCAAAACAAAGCTTTTTCAATGAAATAAAAAAATAATAAATCAAAATATCACAATAAAGCGTTTCAAAATCTACTAATAAGGAAGAAATTCAACTAAAGTTCTACCCGTAGAAACACCAATAATATCTTTCTATGTTTAGTGTCGTCTTCTCGACACCAATATCTTTCTAAATTTATGTATAGTTTCTTTTTCCATACTCTCAACATAGTTAAAGAATCAGCAAAAAAAAAGCTTTGAGCACAGATATATGCACAGTCAAAAACAGCAAAAAAAACTATAAAACTAAAGCTGCAAAAGAAGAATAAACGCCAGAAAAAACTTACTTAAGAATTCAAAAAACTAATAAACCAAAATCCCATAAAAATAATTTCAAAGTAGAAGAAATTAAACTGAAATTTTTTACCCGTAGAAACACTAACAACATCTCGGATAATTAACGAAAGATGTCTTCTTACAGAATGTCAAAACAGAATTAGAGAATCAGCAAAAATAGTACTTGTGTACAATGCAAAACACAAACAGTACAAAAGAAAAATTAACGCCAAAACTAAATTTATCCACAAAATTCAAACAAACGAAAGGCCTAAAAAAGACAGTACTAGTATCATCTAAAGAAGAAAAAACGCCATTAAAATGGTCAACTCGTAGAAACACCCATAATATCAGCAGAAATAGCACTTCCAAATAGTAATGAAGTACGGAATAAACCAACGTCTTACAAAAAACCGTTCCAAAAACATCTAAAGAAAAAAAAACAATTGTAATATTTTACCCGTTGAGCCACGAATATCTCGAATAATCAATGTCGGATTTCTGCTTTCAAACTCTCAACACAGAGAAACAGAAGAAATAGCACTTTCGTGCAGAAACAGAAGCGGGAAAAGAAAGATGAGATCCAGAACAAAATCAAACCACCTATAAAATCGACCTTATGTTTTCAAAAAAAAACTTAATGTGAGAAAAAGATTATTTTGATACTAGAATTATTTACCGTTATTATTTTCAGCCACTAAAAAAAACTAAAACATAATATGAAAATTAGAAAAAAATAATATTTAATGAATAAACTGTGTCAAAATCTAGAACAAAAAGCACCTAGTATGTTAAATTAGAAAAAACAAGATTAATACGTTATCTTGATGGACGCAATTTCCTTGTCGCTCTAGAATTAAAAAATAGAGATTTTAACGCTGGAGTATAACATGCACAGAAAAAAACGCGTTAAAAAAAGTTTAAGTAATGAAAAGCTGAAAAATAACCAATGGTTGGCACTTAAATTTTCCAATGAAAACAAGTTAACAAATAATTTTATTTTTTTTTCTACCTGTGGCCATTTTTAACAGCAGATCAAGGTCTTACAAAAAACAGTTTCAAAATAAACTAAAAAGAAGAAGACAGTTTATTAGGTCCTAACTTCCTCGCTCGCAACAAGTTTAAATAAAAAAACTATATAGAAATTTTAATGCAAGATTCGACGACTAACCCGATCACTGAGATTTCTTATAGATTAGTGCCAAAAAACAACGTCACTTTTTCACGGTAATTGTGCGTCAGTTCAACTGATTCAATTTAAACCATAGACAAAAAAGAGAAAATCTAATTATCATTCGTATCATCGTCAATTTGATCAGGAATTTCGACGATTGTACCTTTAAATATTAAATATTAGAGCGTGAAAGTAAGTAAAAAATTGTGTAACGAATCTCATTGCCAGTGCCAAGAGAAAGTCGTTTGAAATAAATTGAATAAAAAAAAAGATTTTTATCAATAAGAAAATGGTAACCTAAAAATATTTTATTGAAACAATAAAAAACTAAATAAAGCGCGTCGTAAAAATTCTAACATCTGCATGACAAGGAAGAAAGTATAAGTGATTTTTGTTGTGATTAAAGCTGAACATAAAAAAAGTAAATGTGATTTATAATATGGTGCACCAAAACCAAAACGGAAAGCATTTTTGGTATGACACGTTTGGTCCTGCCGATCCATAGTTTCAATAATCGATTAACTTTTCTTTAACAGGACCATTAGCATACAAACAAAAAAGTGAAAGTTCAAATACGCAAATGAAAACTTTCTGATTAATTGTTAAATTAATAATAGAAAGAAAAATTTTAAAAAAGTCGTTATTTTCTATATTTAAATTGCAATCATTGCTGAGCTGAAAGATTGACGTCGAAGCTTCTAAACGTAATTTAGTTTCTTTAATTTATTCTAATCTTTCATGTATGAAATTCAAGTGCGCTATAAAATGAGGATGAGAATCAAAGTGTCGAAACAATGGCTTCACACACGTTCGTGTAACAAAGAAAAAGACAAATTCTGGGAGATTACTTAAAACATTCTTGCCGAGACTCCAAATGCGCTTGAACGATAGTTTCTTAACATCAAAGAAACAATTACCAAATTATGTTAATTAACACAAGGTCGATCTATACACATTTTGTAATCACATCAGGTCAACTGTACCAACTTTCCCAAGCGACAATTGAATATAATCTCAAATTTAAAACGATCGTTTTCTAACAGTTTCAATTTAATTATTACCATTTCGTAATTCAACAATAAACAAATTGTTTACATAAACATAATAAAATAAAAAGAGAGGTTTATTATTAAATTAAATATTACAAAAATAATTGCTGTATCCTACTCTTGTATAAGAACCACTTTCATTTATTCAAATCCGACCGTCAACAACCGATTACCCACGACGTTGGTTCTTGTACTTTCCAGGTGAAACCAACAGTTGCACACATAAAATTTCACCTTTCTCGAAGCATCTTCAAACGTAGTTTTTGCTTTTTTTAAGTTAAGTGATTTGTTAGCAAGAAATATTATGGTGCGCCCTATACCATGGACCGAAAAGATTCAGGTAGGTTATTTTTATTTTTTTGTAATCATTCAAAAACTACTCAACGCCACTACTCCACAATTCGATAAAAACTGCAAATCAACCTTAGTATAACTGTTTATATCACCAAAATTTTCACAATTTGTTCTTGAACTTGAATTTGTAAGTTGGTAGGTGTGATCAATGAGAATTACAGTAGGCTTAAACTTGCTCCTCAAGCCTAAACCTATATGATGACAATAAAATCAAAACAACTCTATAACTTATTCAAATTTTGATAAGGATTATAAATTCGTCGTCAAAAAAAAATTGTTCTTCTTTTTTGATTGGATAAATTAGGATTAATTCTCTTCGTTATTTGATATGACTTATCTAATAACGCTGAAAATTGCGACACATGACTTATTTTGAAGAGGTTGTTTTCTCATAGAGTCTCATCCTCATTATGTTATTTGTTAACTGTTGCTAACCTCGGGCGTAACTATGAACTGCTTTTTGACGCACTCTGAAAGATTTCTTTCTTCATCTAATTTCAATTATCTATCAAAATCACAGTTTCATTTCTCTGTTAGAATTTTCTTAGTGTCAAAGTTTCTCCCTTGAATGTAGTTCAAATAGAACTTCATGCTAAGCTGTGTAACGCTCTTTAAAAACGATACCGTTACAATTGCAGTCAGTTAATTTGGCAAAAAAAAACTATATGAAGCAACCTCATTTTCTAGAAAAGAACCAGTAATCCATAAATACTCTTTGACATGATTCGCCAAAAAGGTGCTCTATGTTTCTCCATGAGTTCTAGTTTTAGGTCCATTCTTAGAAACACACAAGTCATACTTCGTTACCATTCTCCAACATATCTTCTACAGTTGACCTAATAGAACCGTTTTCAAAATCAGACCATTGCTCCAGTTACTACTGATCTACTTCCATTTCCAATTTTGATTATACCATTTGGTAACCAAGAGATTTTCCGACTTTCCCATATGCAGTAAGCAATCACGTAAACAAAGAAAATTTCATTGTAGTCAATACCGCTTCATTTAAAAACTGGATTTTTCCATATCTTGTCAAATTGGTTTACTCCATATCTTTGCCACTGCGCATTTGGTTAAATCTACAGACTTTTTGGCGACATCTGCAGCTATGTCACGATCTTCTTTAAAAACTTCTTCTTGACGATGTATAGTAATCTCTAAATCCATTCAGTCACTTGACCTATTAGTGTGATTTTAATCGTTTCAACACGAATCATGTTAACACACAGAACTTGTGAAAAAAACGCATTCACTCCGGTCCAAAACGGAAGTTTCGTTACCACTGGGATATGCTTAGCATTGATGCAATTATTTTTTTTACTCTATAAAAACGTGTTTGCTACATGTTTGTAAGAAAGCTAAACACTATGTCGAAATTTCCGATAAGAATTATAAACACCAAGAGAACTTCTAACCCACGCTTACTTCTTGAAGGAACCTAGCACTGCTTTTATTTTCATTGACTTTTTAATTGACACGTCGTAGTCTAAAAAGTAGACTTTTTGATAAAATAATGAATCTCTTCTGAAACTGCCGATCTGCGGGATATATCCTGACACTAGTCACTTTCGTCTATTTATTCCAGAAACCTAGAACTAACGTCACAGTCCCGAACAACCTCAATTGATTATTGACGATCCGTGTTAATAACAATTACACAACAAAATTACAGTTACCTAAATTCGCTTGTACTTCAATTTAGGAAAATAACTAACATAATTTTCCTATAATAGTACAACTCCTCAGGTTACTCCTTAACACAAAACTTTGACATTTGAATTTACCCAGAAATCAGGTTCAAATAAAGTTCAGAATAATTTTCATCAAAAACATGATGAAAGCAAACGGCGAAAAATTCGCTAATAATGCAATTTAGTATGCTGAGTAGTTTTTTTTTCAAAGCAAGCTTAAAATGACACCGAAAGACTAAACTGTGCCCAAAATGAGTGATTAAAATAAAAATGCTGAGTCTTTATTATAAACGACGACCAAAGCAACATGTTCGTCATATTACTCCTCAGAATCTTTAATTATTATTTTTAAACATAGTGAAAACAATATTCATTAAACATGAGATCAAGTAAGTAACGATCATATAATAAAAAACGCGTGGAAACCAAAGTCCTGAAACATTCCCGACATCACAAATATAAAAGTTAGCACTTGTTTTTGACGACCAAAGCAAGCACCCATTTTTGTACAAACATCAGATTTAATATTCATAAAAATCTAAAACATTTTAAACAAAAGTAGGTCTTGAAAAAAAAAACACTTGAAGAAACCCCTCCCAAAGTTGAATTGACAGACAAAAACTCAATTTTTTTGGAAGGTTCAATGGCGTGCAGATGTTTCAACGCCTACTAATTTTCTCCACTTTCTTACTATAATTGTTTGAAAACAAAAAAACAAAGTATCCGTTTACAAACAATTAACATTGGCACCACTTACAAGTACTTAAACGCAAGTGTTCATCAGCGTACACAGTAATTATAAAATGTTGTAACACGCCGCAAATAAGCGAGAGGAATTTCTAAACCGTTAACTAGTAACCACCAAAGACTTTTGTTAATAACATATATAATTGCAAGTATTGTTAGTGCGACGAAAATTAGTGAAAGTATTATTAATTGTTTCTTCTAAATTTGCAGTTTCGTTATCACAAATAGGACATGGGCAAATTTGGTTTTAACCCATCGAAATTTTGGAATGAAGCGTCGCCTTTAAAATATAAAACGGAAGTGAAAAAAAGAACAACCGACACCGTCATACCCCCTAAAGAAAAATACAGCACTGCTCCGTTTATACCCAAAGAAAAGTACCAAAGAGATAGCGGCTATTACACGTGCACCATCTGTAACAGAACTAATAAACCAGAAACCTCGCAGAACGATTACATCAAGCAGCATCTGTACATTAAGTGTTGTGTTGATAAAGAAAAGACACAGTGGCGGTTCCAAGCGCAAAAAGTTTCTTTTAGGAACTACACGCCCAAAGTGATCAACCAAGAGATGAATATGGGAATGTGGATGTAAGTGTTAAAACAATGTCAGGTATAGTAGCAGCAGTAGCTGGATTAACAGCTAGCCCCTTCGCGCTAGCGGGTATTCTACCCATTATGGCAATTGGTCTAACTTACATGAGGTACTCATCGGTAGACCCAGAGTCGCACCCGATTGATGCCAAGCGAGTATGTGTTGGTCCGGTCTAAGATACTTTAACAAACGTTCTATATTGCAGATACTGCACGAGTACGATTTTATAGTTGTAGGTGCTGGTTCGGCTGGAGCTGTGGTAGCTTCGCGGTTATCGGAAATTTCCAACTGGACCGTGTTACTCCTAGAAGCCGGCGGCGACGAAAACGAAATTTCGGACATACCCGCCTTAGCCGGTTATTCCCAACTCTCAGAGTTTGATTGGATGTATCAAACATCACCTCCGGGAGATTCCAAATACTGCCTTGCAATGGTCGGCGACCGTTGCAATTGGCCTAGAGGAAAGGTAGTGCCCAAGTTTTATAAGATAATTATTAAAGTTTAAGTTTTAGGTACTAGGAGGTTCAAGCACCATCAACGCCATGGTATACGTGCGCGGAAACAAACTCGATTACGATCAGTGGGAAGCGCAAGGCAATCCTGGCTGGTCTTACAAGGACGTGTTGCCTTATTTCTTAAAATCCGAAGACAATCGTAACCCGTATTTGGCGCGTACGAAGTACCATAAAACTGGCGGGTACTTAACAGTGCAGGAAGCACCATGGCGAACGCCTTTGTCTATTGCGTTTTTACAAGCGGGTAAAGAGTTAGGTTACGATATACGTGATTGTAACGGCGAAAAGCAAACTGGGTTTATGCTTGCGCAAGGTACCATACGACGCGGTTCGCGTTGCTCAACAGCAAAGGCGTTTTTGCGACCAGTGCGGTCGCGAAAAAATCTGCACATTGCGATGCGTGCGCGTGCCAGTAAAGTACTCATCGACCCAACTTCGAAAAGAGCCTACGCAGTCAAATTCGTGCGTGATAATAGACACTATACTGTCCGGGCGAAAAAAGAAATAATTTTATCGGCCGGCTCGCTTAGTAGCCCACAGATACTGATGCTATCCGGCGTCGGACCCAAAGAACATTTAGACACTTTTGGTATACCAGTGCTTAGTAATCTAAGAGTAGGAGATAATTTGCAAGACCATGTTGGTTTAGGTGGTTATACTTTTATCGTGGATCACCCAGTGAGTTTCAACAAAGAACGGTACCAACGCTTTGACGTTGCCATGGAGTATATCGTTAACGAGAGAGGACCGCTTACGTCTTTTGGAATTGAAGCGGTGGCGTTTGTAAATACCAAATACGCCCCAAAATCTGGCAACTGGCCCGATGTCCAATTTCACTTTGCAGCAAGTAGTGTAAACAGTGATGGTGATCAAGTGCGTAAAATAACTGGTTTAAGAGACAGTGTATATAACACGGTGTATAAGCCACTAGTCAATGTTGATACTTGGTTGATACTACCGTTATTGCTGAGACCGCGCAGTAGAGGATGGGTGCGGTTAAAATCTAAAGACCCTAACGTTTACGTAGATATAAATCCCAATTATTTTACTCATCGCGAGGACATTGATACTTTAATTGCGGGTATACGTATAGGGTTGAACGTGTCCGATACCAAAGCCTTTCAGCGTTTTAACTCCAGGAGCCACCGCATACCGTTTCCGGGATGCAGACAGTACGATTTCGACACAGACGAGTATTGGGAATGCGGCTTGCGCCATTTCACATTCACTATTTATCATCCAACTTCGACAAACAAAATGGGCCCGCCTGATGATCCCGAAGCGGTTGTTGACCATCGACTCAGAGTCTACGGCATACATAACTTAAGAGTGATCGATGCCTCAATCATGCCAACAATTGTTAGCGGAAACACCAACGCCCCGACGATTATGATTGGTGAAAAAGGTGCCGACATGATCAAAGAAGACTGGATGCAAAACAAGTACTCGCCATAAATTACAAAAAAAATCAACCCGTGATTCCGCTAGTCAATTGTTTTTATTTTATTGTTTTTTAATTTAATACTGTACATATTTGTTTACTCTTGTAAAATAAATTTTAAAAAATGTTTATGTTGTTCGTCGGAGCTGGCCATGGCCAAAGTCACTTTCTCCATAGATATCGTAAGTCGTTCAGTATTTATTTAGTATTGCTATTAGCATTAAGCGATCGTCTGAGATTTCTACTTTCACTCTTATGAAACGTTTGATTGCTAATTTAAATGATTTTCGACACTAAAAACTTTTTCCAATTTACGTTAATTAAGTTGTTCCTTCAATACGCATCAGCAAAAAAGAACAGATGGTTATTGATAATTGTAATCGTCAGTTATAATTAAAGCATTTTTATTAATTTAATACCGTGAAGTAAGTGTAAAAATTGAAAAGGTTTCTTAATCGCGTCACGTACATAGAAATCTGTGCACACTAATTAAGATTTCGAATTGACGACGTGGGACCGTAATATTTTTTTTGTGCTTCCGTCCGTTTTGACGTATTTTACAGGCATCATAATCGGCCGGAAATTTTACTTTTCCGGCCTAGGCCGGTAAAGTGTAGTAGAATTTTATAACTAAAAGTTGGCACTAATAATTATTAATTAAATAAACGTCATCTGTCAATATGTCAAATTTATTAACATATACCATTATCTGTGTTGTTGTGTAAAGTATCACTAATAAAAATTGTTTTAAACAAATATAACAAATTTGCTTATACCTTACAATTGCTAAAAACAACAATGGTGTTATTTTCATATAAGTAAAATTGTAATATTATTATATAATTGTCAAATTAATTTAAAAAACAATTGTATTTCGTCATTACAGGTTTCAGTTTTACCAACATATGTTATTAAATTTTATTAAAAATCAATACTTCAATAACTGCTTTTAATAAATTTATACTATAAAGGTCAGCACAAAAAATGTTGTGTATCACACGTCCTAAAAGTATTTTGCGAGTATTCACTTTTTGTAGGCCTCGGCTTCACCTCGGCCTACAAATAAGCTCATACTCGCAAAATAGCACTTTCTGGACTAGTGATACAAATAACTATTATGTTAACTTCTATAATGTCAAACAAGAATTTTAAAATCAAACAATTGCTTACTATAATTTTATGATTATTTATCGTATGCTTACTTATTGTTTTCAGTAAGCTTTAGAAACTTCAGTTCCAAAATCAATTTTATAGCATCTGTTGACTCATAACGTGTTCTACTAAGTGATACAAAGAATTAAAATTAAAAAATCGCCAGATCTAATTTTATGTATGTTGGCTTCTTTCTTCATAGTATTCATACCTTTTGTCGTCAGTACGCTTCAACTTCAGTTCCGAAGTCAAAAATTTGTTTATACCATGTGTTGCCTCATAACGTTTTCCACAAAGTGATAACAAGGAGTTTTGAAAATGACCAAATAGTCTACTATAATTTTATGATTGTTGACTTCTTTCTTCATCGTATGCTTATTTCCTATCTTCAGTAGGTTTCACAAATTTCAGTTTTAAAATGAAAATTCTTTATGGCACCTGTCGACTCATAACGTATAAAAAATCGCCTACTCTAATTTTGTTTGTTGGCTTCTTTCTTTATTGTATGCTTACTTTCTGTACCTTCAGTACGCTTCAGAACGATCAGTTCCAAAACCAAAAATTTTTTATAACATTTGTTAAATCACAACGCATTGAAACATTCGAGAAATTATTCTTCAAGAGCCTTCTCGAAGTTGTTACCCATTTTCCAGAACGTTCACCGAAGGATGTGAAACATTCGCGAAACGTTCGCCATAATGTATAATGCAGTGCAAACAAATCATAGGGCAGTTATTCCAGCAATTTGAAGAAGGCAGTGTTAAGAAGATTATTCAAGTCTGAATAAATAAGTGATATATAAGTAAGGACTGAAAGTGTGATGATGGCACGCCTGGATGGAAATCTCCGGGAAGGCTACATGCGCGCGATTGAACCCACGGAGAGCGACTTAGTTGAAAAGGGACTACTCGTTAGCAGAACTATAGTACGAGTGAAAAATACGATGCCAGTGAAGATCTTATATATCAACTCAGATCATGTAACGTTGAAAAAGAAGACCGTGGTAGGCCAATGCACGCCAGTATCTCAAATTGTAAGATGCGTAAAATTTAACGAAGATACGTCGCCGAAAAAAAACCCACAAGATCTATTGGACATTCTTACCTCCAAATGCCAAAACCTCAGCTAAAACCAGCTGGCTAAAGTTAAAGTGTTGATCCAAGAGTATCAAGATGTGTTCGCGATGAAGAGTGGTTCCAAAGGAAGAACTAACGTGGTAAAACATAAAATTAACACCGGAGACGGTAGGCCGATACGACAACATCCACGCAGACTTCCTTTGGCGAAAAGAGAACAAGCCAAACAAATAATTACGGATATGGAGAGAGAAGGCGTGATTGAAGCTTCAAATAGCCCGTAGGCGTCCCTACTGGTACTCGTAAAGAAGAAAGATGGATCAATGAGGTTTTACGTAGACTACAGACAGCTAAACGACGTGACCAAAAAGGACAGCTATCCTTTATCCAGAATCGACGATACGTTAGACGCCCTATCAGGATCCCAGTGGTTTTCTACGTTAGACTTAACGAGTGGTTACTGGCAGGTAAAATTGGAACTTGAGGATCGTGAAAAAACAGCTTTTACGATTGGAACTGGTTTGTGGTAGTTCACTGTGATACCCTTAGACCTGTGTAACGTTCCTGCAACGTTCAAGCGGTTGATGGAGACCATCTTGCGCAGATTGTCTTGGAAGACGTGCTTGGTTTACCTGGACGACGTGATCGTGGTTGGAAGGTCGTTTGAAGAACACTTGAACAACTTGAAAGAAGTGTTCCAGCGACTACGTGGCGCTAATCTCAAAATGAGCCCAAAGAAATGCCACGTATTTAAGACGGAAGTGCAATACCTTGGCCACGTCGTATCTAGGGATGGAGTAAAAGCTGACCCAGACAAAATCCAAGCAGTGCAAGCATGACCAAAACCAATCGATAAACATCAGGTCCAAAGTTTCCTTGAGTTATGCACCTATTATAGACAATTTATACCCGGATTTGTCAATATTGCCAAACCTTTGACAAAATTGATCGAAGAAAGAGCAGAATCAACTAAAACAAGCCCTAGTCACTTCGCCGATTTTGAGTTATACAAGAGAAGATGAAAAATTAGTTTTGGATACGGACGCAAGCAATCTGGCCATTTTGGCGGTCCTTCCGCAGGTTCAAGATGGACCAGATAAAGTTATCGCGTATTTTAGCAAGGTTTTGTCCAGGCCAGAAAGGAATTATTGCGTGAGTAGAAGGGATCTGTTAGCAGTCGTCAAGTCCATAGAACATTTCTACAAATATTTGTGTGGACGAAAATTTTTACTGAGAACGGACCACGCCGCTTTAAAATTGCTATTGCAGTTTTGTAACTCAGAAGGACAAGTGGCAAGATGGATCGAGAGACTGCAAGAATATGACTATGACACAAAACACCGTGCCGGAAGCAGTCATCGCAACGCTGATGCCTTGTCCAGAAGACATTGCCCAGCGGACTGCAGTCATTGTTCGCGACTTGAAGAAAAAGTCGAATGCCTACGGAGAACTGCTATGGTTGATGATGAGTGCGAACTTAAGCAGTTGTGTCGCGAACAAGAAAACGATCCTGAAATCAGACTACTTCTGGGCTGTAAAGAAAATGGCCGACGACCAACCTTGAAAGAAGTGACTGCTTTGGGCAAAAACATCAAAGCGTACTGGGCGCAGTGGGACTCTTTGATAGTAGAAGACGGTCTTCTTAAGCAATCCCTAGAAAGTGCACGGGAAACAGACTACAGTTGGTAGTGGTAAAGAGCTGGGTGTCAGAAGTGTTGAAGCATCTCCACGATGATACATCAGGAGGACACTTTAGCATTAAGAAGACATTAGAGAAAGTTCGAGAACTGCAAAGAGGACCTCATGAAATGGTGCCGTAAGTACACAGTCTGTGCATCAGGAAATGGTACAGCGAGAAAGCAATACAACGTAGGAAGCCCTTTGGAAAAGAATCCAATTAGGGAAATAAATACATTCTGGTGACGATGGATTACTTCACGAAATGGATGGAGGCTTACGCCATATCCAATCAAGAAGCAGCTAGAGTTGCAGACGTATAGTAAAAGAGTTTTTCTGCAGGTTTAGAGTTTCGTTGGAATTACACTCCGATCAAGGCCGCTACTTTGAGTCTGGACTGTTTCAAGAAGTTTGCCGGCTGTTGGGAATTAGAAAAACTAGGACAACGCCTCTCTATCCTCAATCGGATGGCATGGTTGAGCGGATGAATCGAACAATGGGAAAATACTTAGCCAAAGTAGTGTCCGAACACAAAAGAAACTGGGATCAGTATTTGCACCTTTTCTTAATGGTATACCTATTATCCGTTCAGGCTGTGTGATGCTCGGTCGAGAAATAAGACTGCCATGCGATCTCCAATTTGGACGAAGACTGGAAGAAGAAGTTGCTGAAGAAGACTACGTCAGCAAGCTGTCCAAGAGGCTAGACGAAGTACATGAGGAAGTCCGTAAAAACACACAAATTGCCAGCGACAGAATGAAGACTAGATATGAGGTCAAGGCACAAAATGGTGGGTTTCAGCCTGGCGACATGGTATGGTTGTATAATCCCCAAAGAAGACATGGTTTGTCGCCGAAGCTGCAAAGGCAATGAGAGGGCCCTTATGAAGTCGTACAGCATATTAATGACGTTGTATATCGCATCCGAAAACCACTTAGAGGCAAGCCAAAAGTGGTACACGTCGATCGTCTAGCCCCGTTTGCTGGCGATAACCACAATACTCCAGTTCAGATCCGAACCAGAGTTCAAATCGAAGGAATGAAGTTTGATACGTTTATGAGCTTATACAAAGGTTCTGGAAAAGCTAGATTCGGAGTTACCACAGAGGATCAACAAAACTTGTCCCAAACACAAAACGATTACGCCATCGTACATTGCGCGAGTGAGGATCTTGACATGTGCAGAGGGGTTGCAGTCGTATTAAAAAAGAAGTTTGAGTAGCTAGATGAACTGGAAGTCAGCAACCGGCAGTCGAAAAAGTTTTAAAACTACATGTTGACAGACGCTTCGTTTTCTATCTGGTCACCAAGAAATACTCAAGTACCAAGCCGTTATACGAAAATTTGTGGCGGATATTATGACATCTCAAGAGAGAAATGGATTTCCACCATGTTAAGAAATTGGCAGTACCCCAAGATTGGTTGTGGCTTAGATCAATTGAATTGGAGGATAGTTCGAAACATGTTGGACGTGGTTTTCCGAGAAACAGGCGTTCAAGTGTTGGTCTGTAGTTACCAACCAAGAAGAATATCGGGCCAGGAAAAGTCCATTGACTGTTACTTTTATGGTCAAGGAAGTTGCCGAAATGGAGAAAGCTGCCGCTATCGCCACGATTCTTTCTACCGGTGTCGCATCCAGTTTCCTGTTCTGGGACAGAACAGTCCTAAGAAGGGGGCAGTGAAACGTTTGAGAAATT
Source organism: Aquatica leii (assembly GCA_035610365.1). Lineage (NCBI taxonomy): Eukaryota > Metazoa > Arthropoda > Insecta > Coleoptera > Lampyridae > Aquatica > Aquatica leii. The sequence goes on along the minus strand of CM069435.1, from coordinate 96,075,562 downwards.
ATTCTCAAGTTCCAGAACGTTCGCCGAAACATACAGAAAATTCTCGAACATTTGGGAAAAATATATAAAAGTGATACAAATGAATCATAGAGCAGTTATTTCAGTAATTCGAAGACGGTAGTGTTAAGAAGATTATTAAAGTCTAAATAAATAAGTGATTAACGCGTGTGTTCGAGATAAATATACGGAGTATAACCTTGTACGTGACTAACTTTTTTAGATTTAATTAGTTCAGTTAGTTATAACGTGTACAATTTTTTTTTAGTTCAAATAAATTAGATTGAATAATAATAGTTACATTATTACTAGTGGGCGAAACGTTGGCAACTTCGGTTACAACATTGACACAGTCCAAACCCGGAAGACGTTCTTATCTTAGTATAGACTCCGGCCGTGGAAGCCTTCGCTATTATACCCAAGACAAGTTTCTTTACTTTTCTTTCTGAATTAAGCATCCATACAAAACCTCAAGAAAGCTTTTTTAAAAAAACTATTGACTCAAACATTTATCAAAAAAACCAAAAACTTAAAAATGACATGTCTGACTCTAATTTGATTATTGTTAGCTTGTTTCTACCCTGTAAGCCTAATCGTCAGATCTTTTGGTTTTTTAGCAAAGTTTTTACTACTGTAACTATCGACTTACAAAATTTTTTGCATACCCATACTAAAAGTTATAGAAATAGAAGAAAAGTAACCTATTCTGACTTGGCAAATTCTAGCTTGTTTCTTCATCGTATGTTGACCATCCGCATTCAGCAAGCGTCAGTTCTGTTGATTTTAAAGTTTTTTTCTACTGTATCTGTCTTTCGGGCTAGTACTAAAAATTCTAGTAATACAAAAAATTTGCCTACTTTGACAAAACAATATGTGTAGCTTGTTTCTACATCGTACTCAGACCATCCGCACTTAACAGGCCTCAGACCTATTGAATTCTTGAATAAAGTTTCTTCTATAGTATCTATCGATTTACGAAGCCCTTTCCAAACGGATATTAAAAGTTTTAGAAAAAAGTTGTCTACTCTGACTTCACGATACCGACCACCAGAATTCTATAAGCGTCAGACTTTTTGGTTTCTTCAAGAAAGTTTCTTGTAAAGTGTGTGTCAACCCATGAAGTATTTTGCAAACTGATACTAAAAGATCTAGAAATAAAAAAAAAGTCGCCTATTCGAATTTGATAATTTCTGACTAGTTTTTATATCGTATGCTAACTATATCCATTTGAAGCACACCAAACCTTCCTTTTTTTCTACGGTATATTTTATCTGTCTACTCTCAATAGCTTCCGTAAACGGGTACTAAGTTTTTAAAATAGAAAAAAAGCGTCTACTCTGATTTTCCACTTTTTGACTATTTTCTACCTTTAGCTTTTTTAACAAAGTTTCTTATACAGTTTCTGTCGTCGACTGGTAATAAAAGTTATGAAAATAGAAAAAAAAACTGTCTATTTTGACGTGACAGTTTTGTTTTTGCATCGTATGGTCATTATACGCATTCAATAAAGTCGCTAACTAGCAAATTTTCTGGTAAAATAGTATTAAATATTTTTGAAATAGAAAAAAGTTGGTTACTTCAATTTTATAATTTATTGTTAAGATGTTATTACATTGCACATCTACATTCTGTTTCAAAAAACTAATCAAAAAAATGCTTGAAAAAAGATGACATGCGTATCATCGGTTGAAAAAATGATTTGATCTTTTTTTGAGACGTTTCGATGTATTACTTTTAGAAAAGAAAACTCGATTTTCACGCTTTGTTTTATAAAAAAAAACTCATGTAATTAAGCTTCAGATTCAAAGTCACAATAGCTTACCAAAACTGGCAGTAAAAGTGTGTAGGTGCTTAGCGTCACGTACCTGAAACAAAACAATTTTCACACAGCGTACAATCAAAGGTGTCTGCGGTCTGACCCAAACTTTCTATTATCTAACAGAACATGAGTAAGCTATTTCTAATTATTTCAGTTGTAGTTATGGTAGAATTTTACTGTGTTAATTTAACAAACTAATTGCATTAACCTTTACATTCCTCCAACCAAAAAAGTAAAAGTAAAGTTCGAATCGTAAAGCTACGTACGTGACTACGACCGTGCTCGTCGAGAACAGTAGTCGTGAAAGTTCTACCTGTTGAACTTCAACGTCTAACTTGTTGAATGCTAATACCACAATCCTTACAAATAGAGGCGTGTAAACCATAGGTGTAATCCTTAAAAAAAGTTCTAAATAGGCAACCACGATCACACAAGCGTGAGTATAATTGTCTATGTGTGCGAAATCTCGTTACGGATAATTAAGTTTTACGTCGAGGAAGCGTTAATTAAATGTAGTTGTAATTTAACAGCGCTTTCCTAAATAATTATTTTCGTAATCGTCTTCTAGCGTTATGGTTTGAAGGTCTTCTTTTCATTTTTAAGAATTTCTACTGCCGCCGTGGTTTAGCCAACTGTTTTTAAAGATAAACACGCGTAAAGAACCGACTTTCTCTTTAAATTCTTCCGAGTGTATTACGTAGGATCACGTAACTGGCGCCGAACGTTTTAGAACAAAAAATAAATTATTAAAAAAAGCATGATGTTTCTCTGTATTCTGATTCTCTTGTACTTTTCCATGTTACTGTTACAGCGACTGACACCTTCATCTTTGCCTTTAAATCTCTGTCCCAATGTTTGCTTATAGTCCGCACACATACTGGAAACGTTTGAAATGTGGGGTTACATAAGAATGTTAAAAAAAATACTGGACAGAAAAAATAACCAATGAACCTACAAAATATCATACAAACAAAAGAAAGAAAAGAAGAAAGTGTATTCTTTAGATAATGGCACAATTACAATTTTATCCAACTGATCAGATGCCTTTATTCTTCCTTCCACTTTCAAAATATTCTATCGATTCTTCTAACTACGCTTTTGTACTTTCTTCTTTTGTATGTATTTCCTCAGCGTTATCAAAATACTTCAGTTATAAAAATTATATGTGTCTAACAGGTATACATTTTTTCTGAAGTTTTCTTCTTCGTTTTAGAAATTTCTTTGAAAACTTAGATAAATTCTGATACTTCTCATTCTAATTTTTCTTTCTTGTTACAGTCTTTTTAAACCTCTTTGTTTTATCTACTTCTTTTTTTAAGAATGCCTTTGCTCTTTCTTCCACTTTCTAAGCATTTCAAAAATTCTTTTGGCTGAGCACTCGTTTACTTTCTACTTTCTTACGTGCTTCTGCAGTCTTTCCCTATTTAGCTTTTCTGAATTCTTTAGTTTTAAAAACTACTTTAGCTACAGAGCTATCCATTTGTCTTCTTCGTTTTAGGAAGTCTGGTACATTTTAATCACTGATTCTCAAAAACTTGTGTAATTTCTGATTCTTCTCATTTTAGTTTTTCTTTCTTGTTACAGTCCCTGTTTAAACATCTTTATTCTCTCTGCCTTTTTGCTTAAAAATGCCTTTCTCCTTTCATCCACTTTGTAAATATTTCAGCAATTCTTTTGACTAAGCACTCTTTTACTTTCTCCCTTCTAACGTACTTCTGCAGTCTTCACCTATTTAGATTTTCTGAATTCTTGGGTTTTAAAAACGATATTTATCTACGGATTTATTCAATTTTTCTTAATTTTCCTTCTTCGTTTTAGGAATTCCAGTACATATCTTCAATCCCTAATTCTCAAAAATCTTGGGTAAATCCTATTCTTCTCATTTTTGTTTTTCTTTCTTGTTGCATTGTCTTTTTAAACATCTTTATTTTCTGCTTCTTTCCTTAAGAATTACTTTGTCCTTTCTTCTACTTTCTAAATATTTTATCAATTCTTTTGACTAAACACTCGTTTACTCTCCTCTTTCTTATGTACTTCCGCAGTCCTTCAATATTTAGATTTTCTAAATTTATAAGTTTTACAAACGACTTGTATCTACGGAACTATCCATTTTTTCTTAATTTTCCTTCTTCGTTTTATGAATTCTGGTACATATCTTCAATCATTAATTCTCAAAAACCTTGGGTAAATTCTGATTCGTCATTTTCTAGCTTTTATTTCTTGTTACAGTGTCTTTTTAAACATGTATGTTCTCTCCAGTTCTTACTTTAAGAATGTTTTCGTCCTTATTAATATTTCATAAAATTTTTTGACTAAGCATTCGTTGATTTTCTTCTTTCTTGCGTACTTCTGTAGTCTTTCCCTATTTCAACTGCCTAAATTCTTTAGTTTTCAAAACGACTTGTATCTACAGAGCTAAAAATTTTTTTCTTCCTCGTTTTAGAAATTCCGGCACATATCTTCAATCACTGATTCTCAAAAAATTGTGCAATTTCTGATTTTTCTCATTCTAGTTTTTCTTTCTTGTTACAATGTCTTTTTAAGCATTTTTGTTCTGTCTACTTCTTTCCTTAAAGATGCCTTTGTCATTTCTTCTACTTTCTAAATATTCTTTTGACTAAGCACTCGTTTATTTTCTCCTTTCTTACGTACTTATGTACTCTTTCCCTATTTAAATTGTTCAAATTGTTTAGTTTTGAAAACCTTTTGTATCTACAGAGCTATGCATTTTTCTTAATTTTCCTTCTTCATATTAGGAATTCTGGTACGTATCTTTAATCACTGATTCTCAAAAATCTTGGCTAAATCCTGATTCTTCTTATTCTAGTTTTTGTTTTTTGTTACAGTGTCTTTTCAACTATCTTTGTTCTGTATATTTTTTTGTTAAGAATGACTTTTCCTTTCTTCCACTTTAAAATATTTCATCAATTCTTTTGACTAAGAACTCGTTTACCTTCTTATTTCATACGTACTTCTGCAGTCTTTCCCTATTTATATTTTCTGAATTCTTTAGCTTTAAAAACTACTTTATCTACCGAGCTATCCATTTTTAATCACAGATTCTCAAAAACTTGTGTAATTTCTGATTTTTCTCATTCTAGTTTTTCTTTCTTGTTACAGTGTCTTTTAAAATATCTTTGTTCTCTTTACTTTTTTCCTTAAGAATGCCTTTGTCCTTTCTTCCACTTTGTAAATATTTCATTAATTCTTTTGACTAAACACTCGTTTATTTTCTTCCTTCTTACGTACTCCTGCAGACTTTCTCTATTGCCATCCACTAAAAACATAGTTCATCAATTCTTTTACTGAATATTAGTTTACTTCCTTCTTTTTATGTGTTTCCGTTGTCTCTCTATTTACATTTTTGCATCTACAGTTTTTGATTGTATGTATCTAAAGCTTTCGATCTTTTGGCAGATTTTTATTCACTTCACAAACCTTACGTTAAATTTTGACTGTTTTCATTTCTATTTCTCTTTCTTCTTACAAAGTCTTTTACTCATTCTCCTTATTCCCTTGTGACAATGTTTTCGACCTCCTTTACACTAGAGATGCTATCCATTTTTCTCTTAATTTTCTTTCTTCGTTTCTTATTTTGTTAGCTTTATATATCTTTAAATTTGTCATTTCTTATTATAACGAGCTTTTATGAACCGATCCTCACTCCCATGCTTTAACTCCCTCATTTCAGCTCTTTCGTCTTTTTTACAACTACTACTTTTTTTTATTTTTACTTACTATCTCGCTGTTTAGGTCGTTTCTTTGGCTAATCTCAGTTCGATATAATTTCTACAGCCCCAATGTGATTGTTTACGTTAATTATTCTTTTATCTTATCTTAATAAGTAAATTCGTTTACAGTCTCTAATTTATCTTCGTTCGGCTTTTTTCCTACTCATTTCCGAAATGACATTATTTTTGTTTTTTGATTACTAGTAGGTTTTCCGTATTCAAACGTTTTTTGCTAAATTTGACCTTCTTACCACCGTTCCATACTCATTCCCTATTTTTCCAAGTGTCATACTCTTTATAAACCTAATAATTTTTCATTCTGATATCGGTAGGTTAATATTTGCTATGATTACTTATCAATGTTAAGAACTTATACTCCGATAGCATTAACTAACTCGACTATTATTAAACTATGTGCTAAACGTCTTCTTTATCTTAGCGGGTGATTGGTAACTAATGGATTTTGGATCAATTGATACTGACACTGACCTTAACCTAACGAATACGTCTTCGCATATTTGGAAACTATCTACGATGCCAAGACAGCTCTACGCATAACATATATGTTCCAATATACAAAGTTTTTCCATTTGTGCCCCCTTAGGTGAGTGACTACAATTTTTTTGCATCTTAAATTTTTTTAAAGTATATTTTTGCAGCACGGTATACTCTTGGTTTCATCTGAACCGCATTACAACAGCTTATCTTATAAAATATAATTGGCTAAGTACGTCAAACATAAAAGTGATAATTCTTTATCAGAATTTATTAAACGAGTTCAAAAACTTCATTAGTGATAAAATATACAAACGATTACATTAAAAGTTAACTCGGTCTATAGTAACTATGCAAATAAATCTGATTTTACTGCAAGCTCTGATAATGCAATTGCACAGTACCAGCATTTACCCGCAGGACTACGCCTCACAATTACGAGACGGCGATGAATTCGATTTTATTATCATTGGTGCTGGTTCAGCTGGTTCAGTTTTGGCGAATCGATTATCAGAAGTGCCCGATTGGAAGATACTACTCTTAGAAGCTGGATCGTATCCATCGGAAACAACTGAGGTATACTAACGAAAAATCAAACCCGAAATAACGTTAAACCGTTTGCAGGTACCCGCAAAGTTTCTCAACTTGCTAGGAACAAGCGAAGATTGGAGTTATGAAACCGAAAGTTGTGATAACTGCTGTTTGGGATTAAGAAATCAAAGGTGTTTGTATCAGAGAGGTAAAGTCTTGGGAGGGACTAGCGCCATCAATGGAATGATTTATGAGCGCAGCACTGAAAAAGATCACGAGGAGTGGGTTGAGGCTGGTAACGATGGATGGGATTACAATAGAATGTTAAAGTATTATAAAAAAATCGAGGATGGTGAACAGTACAGACTAAACCTTACGAGGATGGTGTCAAAGCACCCTTTTAAAAGTATCTTAACCAGAAGCTATCAAGAATTAGGTTATAGCGTAAATGATGATACTTACGTTACAATTTTTAACGGTACCAGAGTAAGTGCGGCCAAAGCTTTTCTCACTGGTGTGAATAACCGCCAAAATCTGCACGTAGGACTAGGTGTATTAGTTACTAAAATACTTCTTAACGAACGCAATCAAGCCCAGGCAATACGCGTTCTAGTACAAGACCAAACCTTAACGCTGAAATTCAGGAAAGAAGTGATTGTTTCAGCAGGTACTATAAGCTCGCCGCAAATACTAATGCTATCGGGTATTGGGCCTAAGAACCATCTGGGCGAGTTAGGTATTGACCTGCGCAAAGAATTACAAGTAGGAGGTAATTTACAAGACCACGTGGCTTACCCAGGTTTGTTTATAACCATCAATGATTCGTTTTTACCCAAGATTTTTGACATCGATCGCGTTAAACCTGGTTTGTCCAACTTTAATCTGTATTTAGCTAAAAACCAATCCAAATATCCCAACATGCAAGTTAACCATTTTGTTTTTTACCAAAACAACCCAAAACTCTTATCCACCTTTGCTCCCGTTTTCAATTTAGCCCCAGGCACCATTAAAATTTTGATCGAAGAGAATAAGAAATCCAGTATTTTGTTGTTGATGCCGCAAATTTTCATGACAAAATCCGTGGGCAAAATTTTGTTACGCAACAAAGACCCACTGCAAAAACCCAAAATTTATCCAAACTTTTTTAGTGACCCAAACAACGATGATTTTGAGATGATGCTTCATACAATAAAAATGACGAAACATTTACTGAGCACTAAAGATTTGGCACAGCTAAAACCAGAGTTAATTAACTTGAAGTTGAAAAACTGCAATGGGTTTAAATACGACAGCGACAATTACTGGAGATGCGCCGTTAAAAATTTAGGAACGCATTTACACCATCCTGTTGGAACTTGCAAGATGGGACCACAATCTGATCCAACTGCAGTAGTTGGTCCAGATTTGAAAATACACGGGGTCGATGGTGTACGCGTGGCTGATGCTTCGGTTATGCCCACAATTCCTCGGTGTAAACCTAACGCGCCTACTTTGATGATCGGTGAAAAATGCGGCGAACTCATTCAGCAAAAATGGTTGAAAAATCACGAACTGTAACCACAAACCAAAAATGTTTTAGTTTAGACGTCAGTAGATTAAAGTACCTTCTGAAGAACACACCAAAGTCGTCGTTATCAAGAACGATCACCAATTATAAAAACCGCCATTTTGCCCCTATCTGCACTCCAATAGTTCAATAATTAAGCGATAAGACAAGATAAGATAAAAATAAATGACTTTGAATCAGAAACAAAATGGATTTAGTTAGTGAAGTATGCCCCGGTGCGCTTACGGGAGAATACTCGCAAATATTTTTAAGTTTACTACAAGTTTTAATAAACTCTCGAGCCTCTTTGGATAATACGAACATATACCCTCACGATTACGCCTCACAACTCAAAGACGGAGATGAATTCGACTTCATTATCATTGGTGCTGGATCAGCTGGGTCTCTTTTGGCCAATCGATTGTCGGAAGTGTCCCATTGGAAGGTACTACTCTTAGAAGCTGGATCTTATCCATCGGAAATATCTGAGGTATGATACCAAAACCCAGAACCTACTTTGTAAAACCTTTTGTAGATACCTACTCAATTTGGTCAATTAGCCGGGTCAAATCTAGATTGGCAGTACGAAACAGAAAAGTGCGATAACTGCTGTTTGGGGTTAAAAAACCAAAGGTGTTTGTATCCGAGAGGAAAGGTTTTAGGCGGGAGCAGTACCATTAATGCGCTGATTTACTTACGCAGCACTGAAAAAGATCACAATGAGTGGGTAGAAGCGGGCAATCACGGTTGGGATTACGAAAGTGCGTTAAAATACTATAAAAAGTTTGAAAACGTGCAAAATGAAGATGACACCTACGGACACAACGGCGAATTAAATATTACCATGATGGCACCAAAGAACCCAATCAAAAATGTCTTAATCCAAGGCTATCAAGAGTTAGGTTACAAACAAGTTTCTAGAAACGGATACAGCGACTCACCGTCTACAATTTTCAATGGTGCTAGAGTCAGCGCAGCCAAAGCGTTTTTAAGACCTGTAAAAAACCGCCACAACTTGCACGTAGCACTAGGTGTACAAGTAAGTAATATACTTCTTAACAAACGCAACCAAGCTACAGCAATACGTGTTCTTTTCCAAAACCAAACCTTAACACTAAAATTCAAAAAAGAAGTAATAGTTTCAGCAGGTAGTATAAACTCGCCACAAATACTGATGCTTTCGGGTATAGGACCTAAGAATCATCTAAGCGAGTTAAGCATAGACTTGCATAAAAATTTAAAAGTCGGGGACAATTTGCAAGATCATGTGATTTACCCAGCTTTATTCGCCACCATCGACGATTCCGTTTTGCCAAAGAGTTCGGAAGCAGACAAAATAGACGCAATATACAATTACTTCGTTCATCGCAAAGGTATACACGCCGAACCTGGCATGTTCAACTTTCATCTGCATGTAGACAGCAAAAACCAATCAGAATTCCCAAACCTACAAATAAACCATATACCTTTTCCCCAAAACGATCCAGACGGTATAGCTATCTTTACATCATCTTTTAACTTCGCACCGGACACTGTTAACATTTTAATGGATAACAATAAAGAATCAACCTTGTTGCTTCTGATGTCAAAAGCCCTAACCACAAAATCAGTGGGCAAAATCCAATTGCGTGATAAAGATCCGTTGCAAAAACCTTTGATTTACCCAAACTTTTTGAGCGACAAAGACAACGCCGATCTAGACCTGCTAATGGATTCGATAAAAATCTCAAAAACGTTGTTGCAGACTAAAGCTTTGGAACAACTAAAACCGAAGCTTATTGATTTGCAGTTGGTAAACTGCAAGATGTTCGAATTCGACACGGACGATTACTGGAGATGCGCTATTAAAAACATGGGAACGCATTTACATCATCCGGTTGGTACTTGCAAAATGGGACCAGCGTCTGATCTAACAGCGGTCGTAGATCCAAATTTGAAAGTTCACGGTGTTGAAGGTATACGCGTAGTTGACGCGTCCATTATACCCAAAATTCCGAGATGCAACACAAATGCGCCAACTTTAATGATCGCCGAAAAAGGAGCTGATCTTATCAAGCAGGAATGGCTAAAATACCATGAAGAACTGTAACGTTTTGTTAAAATAAATTATTTACCAGAATTGAATTTTTTTAAAGCGACATAGTCTAATACCGAAATGAATAAACAAAAAAAAGTGCGTAAGTAAATTTTGAAAAAGAATTCAAAGAAATTAAACTGTGCATAACGAAACAAAACAAACATAAAAAACTAAAAATAACAAAACAATCTAAAACCAATAAGATAGAATTTAAAAAAATAAACGATAGTGAATACATTTCCTTTTTTGTTTCCAGCCTACTCTCATAATTTGTTGAAATCGTTTTGATTCCTTTTTCACAAATTTATTTCGCAGGAATCAATTCATCTTTTAATTTTCTTATTGTACTAGTTCACCTATTTGCATTCTGACGTCAAAAATTGTGTGAGCAATAGCCTTTTCTAAGACAGAATAAATGCACGTCAAAAACAAAGAAGAATTGAATTCCCATACCACCCGCAATTGAATTGAATTGAAAGTGAGAGTTGAAAACCATCGTGTCTCAGATAAATATTTGTTTACAAACAATAAGTAAACACTGCAGCATTCAATTCGTGAGATTACTAATATGGAAAACAATAAGATCAGAGAGTTCCGGAAGTTAATGCCAATTTCTTCTTCTTTTGCTGGACGTCAGACTAAGCCTTACTTTCAGCACCAGATTCATCAAAATTACTTTGACCATAACCTACTTTAAAAAGCTTTTGTTTTGAATGCGCCCTAATCAATACAACAGAAAAGTGAGAGTTTGCATACTGCGATCAATTAGCGAATTTTTCGAAAACCTAATCAAGAAAAATAATGCAATCAAGATCAAGTGAAAGCACAAATATCAATTCATTCAATTTGATTATTTTTTTTTTCACAATACAAATGAAAAAAACTTTCTAAACCCAAAATTATTTTGACATTTTCGCAACGACTCCCCATGCGTCCTTCGTCATTTAATATTCATCTTCAAGCACGCGGTCTTAAATAGGAAAGAGAATTTCTTTTAGTTCTAGTAATACTTGTGAACTTGCCCCTCCTGCTTGACTTCTTTCGAGTTCAAAACATTCAGTTACATTTGAATTATCCTCGTAAACGGTCACCACCTACATATCTGTGCTGTGTTTTATAATAACTCAAAAATCGCAACAGTCATGGATAACCAAAACAAGTGAGTATCTTTTGTTTTTTTTTAAGTCAAAGCCTACTATACGTTTTTGAATTTAAAACAAAAAAATTAAACAAATTACGATGCAAATTGCCTGTTATGACAGACTGTTTCTAATTATCATTTAAATTACGTAACGACAACTTTCACCGCGTGGATCTTTACGACTGCCTCGAACGCGGTCATTGGAATTTCTTAAATTACCATTATTGTGTAATCAATCAAAAATGTTAACTTGACCACCTCACTAAAAGCTACTTTTCGCGCTTTACACATTTTTTGAATAATAATTTCGATTCTCGTGCCATTTCCGCATTATCAAGTAAGCGTAACCACACACGAAATCGGAAGTTCTCTTGAGGAACTAACATTTCGTAATAACCGGAAAATGCCGACGTGCAAGATGCATAAGAAAGAAAGTGAGGTTAGTGTTTAGGAACTGACCGATCAATAATCTTCGTAGGCACTATAATTGTTTAAGTGGTGCGTGAGGTTAGTTTTTTTAGGATCAGACAAAGTATTAACGGGATCAAACAAATTTTTTTGTCATGGAGGGCTTTAATCGGTAAGGTGTTCTTTGGTTTTACAGTGTCGATTCAATAATCCAAAAAAATTGTTACGTTTTTTTTTCAAAAACCAAGTGTTCCAATTTTGACAGCTATTTAAATATCGACTTTAATTTATCGATAACACCATCATTCTTCATTTGTTCTTCTATTACTTACTCGATTAAAGATTTTTTTTGTCAATAGACGACTAATCGTTTTGGCCTAAGATGCATTTGACTTAAACGTAATTATAACGGTTTTGATGATTTTTTCTCAGTAAAAACAATTCCTGCCAAAACCTAACCAATTTATAACGTCTTGGTTTAACTCTATTAATCAAATTGTTTGATATCATCTTTATTTAGTTTTTTTTGGTAAATAGCAAGTATGTGAAAAACTAACAACGTTTATCTCGCTTCGCTTGTAGTCATTGCAGATTTTTGCTGTCATTGGCTGTATTTATACTTTTTACTCAAACCTCATCATCCACAAAGTCGGAAAGACTTTTTTTCTACTACGTTTTTCTGATATTGGTGCGGCATACATTACATTTTTTTTCCTCGCTAATTTCTGTGTTAAAAAGTTTGCTGTTATCGTGTTCGTTAATGGTTTTAACTTAGATTGTATATAATAATTCCGAAGATTAAACTATGCTTTGGGGATAAAACGTTTTGGCGTCGGTTACTTGTGTAGGAAACAAATTTTGTTTTCGTTTGTTCTTTCAACGTCTACTTGTTTCACTCAATAATTAATTATCGTGGTCATGCATAAATGTCATGCAAAAAACTAAAAACAAAAAATTTGATGCCTCCAAGACATCGATACCATTTTATACTATTCAGCGCTTGCTTCATTAATCATTTTTCAACTGTGGTATGTGACTAGTAGTTTTAATTCATAATAACTAGAGCTACAAAGGCAGCTATAGCGCTTTCGCCATTATTGTCTGAGTTTTATAGTCTACACTTTTCTCGACTGTAGTCAGGAAGACGTAATCCTTGAAAAAACAATTCTCAATCATCATGTAATTATTGTTAATCTTTGTATTTCATTTGTTTCTTCAAAGCCTACGTATCACTTTTGAACTTTATTTACTAAAACCACGTCCATGTACAAAACAAATGAGAAACCATTATTTTTCTACAGTCGATTAAGTGTGAGTCGACCTTTTACTGCTTTTATTTTGTGACTGTCGCCGCCTGTAAGATTTTGCTTTCGTTTCATTATTGTTGGCGCCAATTGCGTCTACTGATTCCAGCGAGTTGTAAATTATTTTTTCCGTTCTCTTTTCTATGGTGACTACTTTCGACGTTCATTTTTTATGTACTTAAGTGTTAGATCCTTTTTTGGCGCTTGAAAACACAACAATGTCCCATTACCATAGCCCACTTAGCGTTTTCTTCTTTCCCTTTTTGTTGACACTTTCCGTGCACGAAACCGATCCGTTTGAAAGAAAGTGAATGCCGGTGCTACAATAGCCTACGCATATAACCTTTTAGAAAAGTAATGTATCGAAAGTATTCAAGAAGAAAAAATCTTTCAGCACGTAAAAGATAACATAATTTATTAATCTACGAATATAAATTAAGAAACTTTCACTTACAAATATTTGCTTCCGGAATCACTTTCAGTGCCAAACGAAGAAAAAAAAGATATGCTAACGTAACTAACCTAGATGACTCAAGGACTTGGCATCGACACACTTTCTTTTGTGTTCAATATTTAGTGAAGTTTGGCTAATTCGCATTGTTACGTAACTTAAATTCACTTTACGTAATTTTTCTCTAATAATTAGTCAATACTAATTTTATTGTCTTTGTTGACTTTCACTGGCGCCACTAAAATCATTTTTTTGCAGTTCCCCAGCCAGATGACAACAAAATGAAGGTTCGCATCGCGAATGACCCAAGGAGAAAAGGTCCCAAGAATAACATGAACAACCGCCCCCCAGACCATGGTGCTTGAAACTTTAGTTATATCTTCTACTTTTAAAACCATAAGCCTGGTTGGACAATCGCTTTGGTTAATACCATTACTTCTGGCAGGTGTCGCCTATTATAATTACGATAACTTAGATCCAGAATCGCATCCTTTTGACCAAAAAGTATTATATAAAGAGTACGACTTCATAGTGATCGGTGGTGGATCAGCTGGAGCAGTAGTTGCTTCTAGATTATCCGAAATACCTAGTTGGAAAGTGTTGTTACTAGAAGCTGGACCTGATGAAAATGAACTGTCCGATGTGCCTTCTTTGTCAGCTTACTTGCAACTGTCGAAACTCGATTGGGCGTATAAAATCCAACCGACTGGAAAAGCCTGCTTAGGGATGAAAAATGGCAGATGTAACTGGCCGCGTGGCAAAGTCCTAGGAGGTTCGAGCGTTCTCAACTACATGCTATACGTCAGAGGTAACCGACGCGATTACGATCTCTGGGAGTCTTTGGGAAACCCAGGATGGAATTACGACAATGTGTTGAAATATTTCATAAAATCTGAAGATAATCGTAATCCGTATCTGCAACAAACGCCGTATCACGGAAAGGGTGGTTTATTAACTGTGCAAGAATCGCCTTGGCGTACGCCTCTGGTACTGGCGTTTGTCCAAGCTGGTAGAGAGATGGGTTACCCCATACGCGACATAAACGGCGCAGAGCAAGCTGGGTTTATGATAGCTCAAGGTACCATTCGGCGTGGCTCCCGATGCTCAACGGCTAAAGCGTTTTTGCGCCCGGTTCGGTTACGCAAAAACCTGCACGTGGCTTTAAACGCGCACGTTACCCGCTTGCTGATCGATCCAATCACAATGCAAACGTACGGAGTGGAATTCTTTAGAAATGGACAAACACAGTCGGTTCTCGCACGTAAGGAAGTCATCGTATCGGGTGGTGCTATAAACACACCGCAAATCCTTATGCTCTCCGGAATCGGACCACGAGAGCATTTATCCGAGCATAATATACCCGTTCTAAAAGACTTGCGCGTAGGAGAGAACCTGCAAGATCACGTAGCAATGGGTGGGCTAACGTTTCTTGTTGATAAACCAATATCGATAGTGCAAGATCGGTTCGAAGCGTTTGCGATGACTATGAGGTACGTGCTGAATGGACAAGGACCTATGACTACTTTAGGTGGTGTCGAAGGTTACGCGTTTGTAAATACCTATTTGGGTAATCGGTCTTGGCCCGACATACAGTTTCACATGGCGCCGGCCAGCATAAACTCCGATGGTGGCAGACGCGTACGAAAAGTTTTGGGGATAACCGACGAGTTATACAATACTGTATATAAACCCATCGCAAACCATGACGCGTGGACGCTCATGCCCTTACTATTGCGCCCCCGATCACGCGGATGGGTTAAACTACAAAGCAGAAACCCTTTCCATTATCCTTTGATCAACGCCAATTACTTCGATGATCCTTTTGATATAAAGACTTTAGTTGAAGGTGCCAAAATCGCTATAAACATAAGCGAAGCGCAGTCGTTTAAACAATTCGGTTCGCGCTTGCATCGAACGAAGTTACCTAACTGTAAGCATTTGGAGTTTGGGAGCGACGCCTACTGGGAGTGTCATGTAAGGACAATTTCTTTAACGGTGTACCATCCTGTGGGGACGTGTAAAATGGGACCAAAATGGGACCCAACCGCTGTTGTTGATCCACGTTTAAGAGTTTATGGTGTTAAAGGATTGAGAGTAATCGACACGTCGATCATGCCGACCATACCTAGCGGTAACACCAATGCTCCGGCCATTATGGTTGGGGAAAAAGGTGCCGATTTGGTAAAAGAAGATTGGTTGCGAATGCAGTGATCGATGGTGCCATAGTACGTTACCAAAACTTTTTAAATTTTATTGAAACGAACCTGTTATACCATTGTTTGTTAATGTTGTTACACTTTTGTTACTTTTTGTATTAAATAAAAGATGTCGTAATTGTAGGTTAGTAGCAAATGGTGCTAGGCGTATAGATAACTAATGCTGCATGTGTGAATGTTTCAGTATCTGTATCACAAGTCTTTATCGGTTAAGGTGACCGTTTTTTAGTTCCTTCAATTGAGACCACGCGCATTTTCAAAACAAAAAAAAACATTCAGTTAGTTCCCATTTGTCATAGGATTTGAACGTGTTTAGACCATATACCCCTAATCGTTAACCTTAGTATTTTTTTCTCTTCTTCCTTTCACCATACGGATCTTCCTAGATTTTACTTTTTTGGCGTAGTTATCATCTGCGGCGACGCTATACCAGTTGCGACCGGCTACTCTTTCAGCCGCCACGAATGCGATGACCATCGTTGTTTTTCCGTAAACGGTGCCTATTTTACCTTCTTGGCTGCTGTTAATTTTCTGGTCAAACCAGGCGAGCTTGGATCAAAAGATAGACGCCTTCTTTTTCTTGCTCATTGTCTTTAATGTGATTTTCAAAGAAGCAGTTGGCAGCCACAAGTCAGACGATCATCGTTGTTTTTCCGGAAACTACGCTTTTTTTCCTCCTCTTCCTTCAACCATAGCGATCTTCTCAGTCTTCGCCTTTTCGACGTAGTTTTACTCGCCATTCCAGTTGCGATGCTTTCTTCGGCTTACAAGCTTTTGATTTCTTCGTTTGCAGTTTGTTCAATTACTTCGCTGTTCAAAACGATAGCGGCCACGAGTGTGATGACCATCGTTTTTGGTCAAAGAGGACGAGCATAAAGACCAAAGATTGTGACGCTTTTTCTTTTGAATCATTATCGTCAATGTGATGTTCCAGAAAGCTGTTGGCAGCCATGAGTGAGACTACCATCGTGGTTCTTTTTTCGGATACTACACCTTTTTTACTTCCTTCGTTGTCAGTTTTGTAGTCAAATAAAATGAGTTTAGAATCCAAAAACGAAACGCCTTCTTTTTCTTGCTCAATATCTCCGATGTGATCTTCACTAAAGCTGGCGATCTTCAAAAAACAACAGACTTGACGGCACACTCAATTTTATGCACTTCTTCATAAGCGAAAACAATTTTTAAGCGTTTATCTCGCAATTCGACGCTAAGTTGTTCAGGCTCTTGATAGCGTTGTTCACCATTTAGAACTACGTACAAAATTTATTTTTCTGATAAGTTAATTTACCAGTTCCGTTATTTTTGTTAGCTTTACATTCAGATGCTAACAATCATTTGTAAAGCCGTTTACCCTTCCGCGATTATGTCTCATACAAAATCGTGTAAATGTTTCTCTTCTTCCTGCAACCATAGCGATGTTTCTAGTTTTCACTTCTTTGACGTAGTCTTCATCCGAGACGACGCCATTCCAGTTGCGGCATTTTCTACGGCTTCGAAGCTTTATGTTTTTTCGTTTACACCTTTACACCTTTTTTAATTAGTTCGCTGTTGTTGTTTTTTCGGAAACGACGACTTTATTGCCTTCTTGGCCGTCGTCAGTTTTCTGGTCTAAAAGGACGAGCTTAAAGTCCAAAGATTGTAATGCCTTCTTTTTCTTACTCATTGTCTTCAATATGACGTACCAAGAAGCTGTTGGCAGCCACGAGTGCGACCACCATCGTTGTTTTTTCGGAAACGACGTCGTTTTTACCTCTCTGCCTATCGTCAGTCTTCTGACCAAAGAAGGCGAGATTAAAGTCCAAAGACGGTGACTGCTTCTTTTACTTGTTCATTATCTTTGATGTGATCTTTACAAAATCTGACAACCTTAAAAAAAGAGACGTCACGGCACAGTTAACTTTGTGTACTTCTTCATAAGCGAATACAATTTTTGCGCGTCGTTGTTCACCGTTTAGAAGGTATATACAACGTAGAAAATGTATTTTTCCAGATTTCAGCAAAACGTTCGTGTAGAATGACGCGCCTGTTATGTAGGCAACCAAAAATGCGTGCATTTATGTAACATATTCAACATATTATAGTTATTCGAAAAGTAAAGAGTCGACAACCCAACTTACATATCATGGTAGTTACATAAGCTACGCTGAGTAAAACACCGAGTAAAAATACCAAGAATAAATTAACCTAAGTAAAAACAACAACACGACGTCATGGTGTTAGTAATTATTACAACATTTCATCTATTTGATGGTAATCATACTAAAGTAATCAGTCTTTTATACACGTAGGATCTAAGGTCATCTATTTCCAGTAATGGCTATATTAGTTTTCTGGTTTTTGTTTTACTTTTGACCTACGTCAACCAAAAAGTTTTATTTGCTGTTCTCACACAAACAATTTTTTTATGCTTATCGTAACACAGTTTATAGTGTTTTGTTTATAATATACTTAATTTTGGTGTTTGTTTTCGTCGAAAAATATATTTTTTTGTTTTATTTTTCAATTCTTTACACGGTTTCAATTATTTTTTTTAGTATCTGGTTTTTGTTTTTCTCGTCTTGGATTGTTTTTAGTCTTTGTCAAACAATTGCAAAAAGAAAAAATATTTTAATTTTTTGTCTCATTTATCGTTTCTATGGCCGATGGTTGCCCTGGTTTTGAATTGATTGTGTTTAAAACAATTGAATTGTCATTTCTTTGACCGTTTTTTCTATTTGTTGCCACTTCAGTAACTATAATAATTATATTTGGCTTTTCTTCTTAAAAATGCATTTAGTTGTGGCTTACGCCATCAACTACCAAAAAAAACTTTACAACGTCGTTTAGCAGAAACTTAATTGATTGTTTTAACGTAACCTATGGTTTTAAAAAAAATTATCGCCATGTCTTTTATGCCATGTACTTTGTCGAAGACCTTCATTAATTTTTTTTCCATTTCACATTAATTTTCTGTTCCAAAGTATGTATTTTATTACCTCGTGTTGCATAGCTAATGAAATTATATTTTAAAAATCCCATGTAAAATCACAGGTTAATCTCGCCTAAATCCATTTGCACCAAATTAATTGTTCCTCAAATTACATCTTCCTGCGACCGGAAAAACCACGGGAAAAAATTAATGTGATAATTTCCCCAGCGGAAAAGATCGTTTAATATTGCTCACGTACAACACAAATTTGTTGATAAAAAAAATCTGGTAATTAAGTATATATTAAATTTAATTGTCTATTGTGGTCTAGCATTTTATGGTGCTCCTCAAATTAGTTTCCAATTATAGATTTGGTCGTTTAAAATAAAATAAGCAAACGGTAACCTTATTCTGCAGCACGGGAACGACAATAAAAACAAAAAGATAAAAATGCATTCCATTTTGTAATAACGCTTTTTTCCCTCGTAATTGAGTAAAAACTTGCAGTCCTTCGAGCAGATATGGACTCGGTAATTATAGCTCGTACCAGTTCATATTAAATTACATATGAAAACTATAAACACTTTTTTCTTATTGAATATTAATTGCACATTATGGTTAAAGGTCTTCGAGAAAGGATATGACGCATATTAGTCGACAATGCACAACATGAAGAATCGAAGAACCTCGTCTAAGAAAAAAACGCATGGAAGCTAAGTAGGCTAAGGAAACATTATTTTTTCTTTTGTTTACTTTAGACATTTAGAAAATCTAAATAATTACTAACTTTAACAGAAAACTCACTGTATTAAGATGCTAGCAGAAATATGTGAAAATACAACACAAAGTTGATAAAATATAACAAAAAAAAGCTTCAGTAACGGTGCCGAATTTGTGAATTTGAATTAAACCTTTATCAAAAATTCTTCTTCTGCACAAAGCACCGTGAACCAAGACATCCAGACCAACCGTCACGTTGTAGAAGCTATAGGCCTAACCTCCTAAACTATGTGGTAGTATGACACTATAAAACTCCTTTAATATACGTGGCGACTGACAAAACTGTAAACAAAAAACTATCCAGTTCATATAAGAACAAGTGATATATGTCTCCATCCCAACATAGTTCTAGTTTAGAGACAAACTGATTTGTTTTTAAGAAAGTGAAAAGTGGTAGATAAGACACCTTCAGACAACTTGAGCACTCCGCAGCGTTTCTTGGTTGACTAAAACACACAGAAAAAAGAAAAAAAAACGCATAGAAAAAGTATTCCATATAGTAAAGATATCAAATAATTGTAACTAAGTACAACAAAGCATCTGAAGAACCAAGAGCATCATGGAAAAGTATCGAGATTTTCTATGTATCTAAGTATCGACGATATGGAAGTATCAACGAATCCCCGTATTGAAGCATCGACGGTATCAAAGAACTGACAATATATAGTAGTATCAAAGTATTGACAAGATAAAGATATTGAAACATCAACGATATTGTAGTATCAACGGTATTCAAGTATCAACGGTGTCAAAGTATCGACGCTGTTAAAGTAGCAACGCTATCGCAGTATTATAGTAAGTATCAACAGTATCAAAGATTCCACGATTTTCATAGTATCATCCTTCAATGCCGGTGATACTACGAAAATCGACAATATCGTGATATTGACGTTATCGAAGTATCGAAGCTATTGAAGCATCATGTCACCGTATCAAAGTTTCAACGGTATCGACAAAATCGTAATATCGAGGTTATCGAAGTATCGGAGTGTCGACAGTATCAAAGTATCAACGCAAATATCAAAGATTCAATGGTATCGAAGAATCGGAGGTACAGAAGCCTCGTAGGTATCAACGATATCAAAATATCGTAGTATCAACGGTAGTAAAGTATCGGAGAATCAAACTTTTATTTACTCCCAGCATCGATATCAAGTACTCTATGCCAGTTTTTGTGTCAATACCTTTTAAAGCTTGAGTGACTAGACAGAAAATACTCCATAACGAACCAAACTACACAAGGTACTCTCTAAGAACTTGTAGTACTTAATAAGTAATCTGGTAAATGATACTGAACAGTATACATAACAAACACTGGAAAAAACATAATTAATCGCAAATTATTGCAAATACGCTTTTAGACTGTCTGACTGGCTAAACCTCAAAGACATAATTATTTCAGACAACGATGGCTAGTAATATATATTATTGTAACGACTATTTTACGAAATAAATATAAAAAACACAAAAAGAACCGTAAAATAAAAGACGTTCAAAACATTGATTTTAAAACCATTTCTGAAAGCGTACCGAACATCTTTACAAGAATCTACGAGACATATACCTAAAGTGTGCTATTTGGTAAAAAACTAAAGCTTAAACTAAACTAAACTTGAAGTGTGTGAGCAAACACTCGACAGAATGCTGACAATCAAGTTCAAGAAAAAAGTTTTTAACCCAGTAGTTTATAATGGTTACACAATCTCCAGAAGCAAAGTAATTTATCGTCAAAAATGTTTGGCAAGAATCACATACAGAAATTCAAAATTAGTTTCCGGCATTATTGGTATAGTCGAGAACAATGTTTACAAGCTGTCGTTCATAAACATCCCATCGTACCTCTACTTCGAGTAGGCGAAGGAAACAATCATAGCAAAAAAACTTTGATAACGCCACCGAAAAAAACACGACCTTGGCCAAATAGTATCTTACAGTTATGGTTAAGTATAAATAATAATTGATCGTTGATTCTGAAACTGCACAACATAAAACAGTGCCCAAACATCGCAAGAAACCTTGTATACTCCAAATTAGTTAAGTTCAGCGACAAAGCGTTCTACAAAAACTGCTTGGGGTTTCCGAAGAAGTGTAATACCAAAAATTCCAATACGGACTATGGACTGGTTTGTACAAATAAATTTTCGTGCTGTGACCTTGAAAGGAACAAGCTTCTCCTCTTGACTGACCTTGACGTTTTACCGCCACAAAAGCGTTATCATTAGCAATCAAACCTTAAACTGAATCCATCCTAATTCTAGAGTGAATATAGAGTGGTAGCGCTCTAAACTTAACAGGCAAGTAATACTTTAGTAGAATTCAGGTTTCCACGGGTGGAATTTGTAATACACTTTTTCATTCCGGATAACTCCCGTGTTGTCGTTATCACACAAACTGAGCTTTCGTCACACGTCGCAGTAAACAACTTTTGTTCCGAGCCCTGAAGATTTCCACTGCAACGTGCGACGAAAGCTCAGCTTGTATGATAATGACAACACGGGAATTATCCAGAATGGAAAAGTGTATTAAATAATATGATGTGCACTAACAAACACCTGTCAAACTATAAGCTCGGTAGATCAAGTACAAAATGACAGTAAAAATGTGAAATTTAACTCGCAGCAAAGATTCGTTAAGAAAGGTATCGGAGTATTAGTTTATACAATAACCTCTAAAAAGTTCCTGCATGTGCAGCCATGTACCAAGTCCAAACCAAATTCTATCGTTCGTTATAATATATCGAGTGCCGGCAAGACTGGGCGACGTAGTTTTCAGAACCAGCAAAGTTCATTGTAAAGTTTTCCGAATGTATGTAGATTATCTCTCTTCTACAATCGATGATCTTTTCGATTCTTATGTTAAATGCGGTTATTTTTCTAGAAACTAAAACTACTATCAACAGTATCAAAAAATTGATAATATCATAGTATCAACGTTATTCAAGTATCGAAGTATTGTACCTATCGAAGCTATTAAAGTATCGAGGTGTAGTATCACAGTTTCAACGCTATCAAGTATAACGGAATCGAAGAATCGTCGATATCGTGGTATCGACGTTATCAAAGTATCGACAAAATCAAAGTATGAACACTATTGAAGTATCGTAGGTATCAAAAATTCAACAGTATTCATAGTACCAACGGTATCAAAGAATCGACAATATCGTTTTATCGAAGCTAATAAAGCATCGAGGTATCGTAGGTATCAAAGATTCATCGGTTTTCCCAGTATCAACGGTATCGAAAAATCGACAATATCGTGATATCGACGTTATCGAAGTATCGACAAAATTAAGTATGAACGTTATTGAAGTATCGTAAGTATCAAAGATTCAACAGTTCTTATAGTATCAAAGGTATCAAAAAATCGACAATATCGTAGTATCCAAGCTATTAAAGCATCGAGGTATCGTAGGTATCAAAGATTAATCAGTTTGAACAGTATTAACGGTATCGAAAAATTGACAATATCGTGATATCCCGGTTATCGAAGGATCGACAGAATCAAAGTATGGACGCTATTAAAGTATCGTAGGTATCAAAGATTCAACGGTTTTCGCAATATCAACGGTAACAAAGAATCGACAATATCGTGGTTTCGACGCTATTAAAATATAGTGATATCGTAGTTATCAAAGATTCAACAGTTTTCATAGTATCAACGGTATCGACAAAATCGTAGTATAGAAGCTATTGAAATAGATTCAACTACGATTTTCACAGTATCAATGGTATTGAAAAAACGACAACATCGTGATATAGAGTTTATCGAAGTATCGACAGAATAAAGTATGAACGCTTTTGAAGTATCAAAGATTCAACAGTTTTCATAGTATCAACGGTATCAAAAAATCGACAATATCGTGATATCGACGTTATCGAAGTATCGACAGAATCAAGTATGGACGTTATTGAAGTATCGTAAGTATCAAAGATTCAACAGTTCTCATAGTATCAACGGTATCAAAAAATCGACAATAACGTAGTATCGAAGCTATTAGAGCATCGAGGTATCGTAGGTATCAAAGATTCATCAGTTTTCACTGTATCAACGGTATCGAAAAATCGGCAATATCGTGATATTTAAGTTATCGAAGTATCGACAGAATCAAAGTATGGACGCTATTGAAGTATCGTAGGTATCAAAGAATCAACGGTAACAAAGAATCGACAATATCGTAGTAACGACGTTAACAAAGTATCGACAAAATCAAAGTATGAACACTATTGAAGTATCGTAGGTATCAAAAATTCAACAGTTTACATAGTATCAACGGTATCAAAGAATTGACAATATCGTAGTATCGAAGCTAATAAAGCATCGAGGTATCGTAGGTATCACAGATTCATCGGTTTAGCCAGCATCAACGGTATCAAAAAATCGACAATATCAAGGTTATCGAAGCTATTAAAAGATCGAGGTATCGTGGGCATCAAAGATTCAGCGGTTTTTATAGTATCAACGGTATCAAAAAATCGACAATATCGTGATATCGAGGTTATCGAAGTATCGACAGAATCAAAGCATAAACGCTATTGAAGTATCGTAGATATCAAAGAATCAACGGTAACAAAGAATCGACAAAATCGTAGTATCGACGTTATCAAAATAATCAAAGTATGGACGCTATTGAAATATAATGGCATCGTAGTTATCAAAGATTCGATAGTTTTCATAGTATCAACGATATCAAAGAATCGACAATATCGTAGTATAGGCGTTACTGAAGCATCGCAGGTATCAAAGTATCAACAGTTTTCACAGTATCAACGGTATCGAGAATATCGTGATATAGACGTTATAGAAGTATCGACAGAATAAAGTATGAACGCTATTGAAGTTTCGTAAGTGTCACAGATTCAACAGTTTTCATAGCATCAACGATATCAAAGAATGAACAATGTCGTGGTATTGAAGTATCGTAAGTATCGAAGCTATTAAAGCATTGAGGTATCGAAAAATCGACAACATCGTGATCTCGACGTTATCGACAGAATCAAAGCACTATTGAAGTATCGTAGGTATCAAAAATTCAACAGTTTTCATAGTATCAACAGTATCTAAGAATCAATAGTATTGTGGTATTGAAGTTGTGAAAGTATCGGCACCATCAAAGTATGGTCGCTATTAAAATATAGTGGTATCGTAGTATCGATGTTATTGCAGAACCAAGAATCGTGGTTATCATCAGTATCGACGCTGTTGAAGCATCAAATATCGAAGAATCGACGGTATAAAAGCATTGTAAGTATTGAAGTATCGCGATATTGTAAATATCGAAGAATCAACGCTATCGTAGCATCAACGGTATTAAAATATCAGAGATATTGATTATCAATACATGTATTTAGTGTCACCATCCGTATCCCTATTGGATTCCAGTTTTTCTATCGATAGTTCTTGAATCCTGAGTGACCAGATAGAAAACACTCCGTACTCCATAATGAACTAAACTACATAAAGTACTCTCCGGAGAAATCCCAAAAACTGTGACGCCAAAAATCTTAACAACGACTATAGACTATAAGGACAATTCATTCTTAGGTTTATGTAAGTAAATCTTCAAAATTTTTGTGCTGTGACCTTCGAAGCAATTATGTTGACGTCCTATTGACAAAAAAACCTGTTTTGTTTCGTTCAAGTTCATGGTACAAACTCTCTGAGGTGACTGCACCCTGCAACATAATCACTACAATCATTTCTATGCAATATTTCTCAGCTATCATTTCAGAAAGTGCGAAACCCGCCAGTCAGCTAACTAATGACTGCAGTTAGAAACCCATCTTTGGTCGTCATTCGCGTGTATTGGCACCAAGCGAGGATTGGTACTCTTCTGACAATAGTCTGATAAGGATAACGTAAGCCCCCTACGTTATCCTTATCAGACTTTTATCTTTGCTAGTCACCGAGCACTGTAACCTAAGCCTCACAATGGCAACAAACATAGTGACCCCGTTAAACTTAATTTAGTTAGCAGTTGCCTACTTCCTTCTAAACTTTCGACTAGTGCAAAATACCACGATGCCTATTGTATAAATGACACCATCGACAAATTTACCAAGCTAATTCTAGAGTCGACTCAAAAAAGCTTTAACCGAGTTCGTCCAAACTCTAGAGCGGATGCAGCGTGGTCGAGTCCAAAACTAGACAGGTATAACCAGTAGTCTTAGAAAGTAGATACCATCAAAAAACCTCCTACCAAACTAAAACAAGATAACTCAATTAGTTCAAAACCGGACAAAATGACAGTAAAAAGTGTGATATGTAAATCGTAGATTCGTCGAGAAAAATCTCTGGAAATTGATTTATAGCTAATATAGCCATGTCTACGTATAGAGGTAGCTTTAAGGTGCACCGCAACCTATGTGACACTCCAAAGAAGGATATCTTAAGAGAGTGCCAAGTCCTACAGTGAAAAATTTAAGAGATTTTATGAAACTCGAAGACCAATTACCGACACTGGTAAAATCAATACCCCTAGTAGTTGAAGAACGACGCAGAAAGACTTCTAAAACGTTTTTATAAACTTAAAAGCAATGTGGTCCAGAGATGCAGAGAATATAGACGGTACTGAAAATGATATTCCAAAAAATAACAACACTTTGAAATCGCGTGGTTGTGAAGTCTACTTTTTTTAATTCTTCTGGATTTAACCCTCTACGATGAAATTGTTTAAACCTGTTAGAACTTATTGACCCAAAAAAAAACGTCAAAAACAAATACCGACCAAAAACTAATAAATGTCAAATATTGACTCAATACCAACTCCTCAACATTAAAAAAAAATGAAAAATGGTTAGATTATGCTAACACAATAATTTAAAACCAAAATAAACGATTACATCTTAAAGGATGTTACTAAAAGGTAACCATCAGATGACTGTGATTTATAATCAAAAAAAATAAAATTAAATTAACTAAAAAACCATGACGATCCATCATTCTACATCTTTTTTCATTGAAAACGAAACCACCTTGAAAACTCAACAAAACACTTGCCGGAATGGCAACTTATTCACTATGATTCCAAAAAAAAAATTAAGATTATCTAAACAAAAACGGAAAAATAAATATTAAATAAGGAAGGAAATACAATAAAATTTAAGTTATTCTAACTTCCTCTACCCTTCTTCGTCTTGGTGATGATTTCAACAAGACTTTATCGTTACTTCAACGCGACCATGACATTGAACTTTCAACAAATTCAAAACCAGCAATGTTTTTATGGAAACGTTTGCAAAAATGCGTTAAATTAAAATTGATGATCATAGATAACATCTTATAAGGGCATTATATTCAAATAAACGATACTAATTAACATCGTGGAAATTAACCGCTGATGCATAAACACCAAACCGTAAAAAAATTCCAGCTTCGTTTTCAAATTGTATCGGTTACGAATCAAAAAAATCGGTTACCTTGATTACGTATACGCATTTAGAACTATGGAAAGAAACACGTACTCCTTCACCTAAATGGAGTTAGAATTATGTAGTACTTCGTTAACAGTGATGAATGTAAATTGTGAAACATTGGTTGTTGTTCAATGATTTTCTTCGCCCTGACATTAACTTTTCGGGGTAACCGCATAATCCCAAATGAGTAAGACCGAAAGAATTTCCCAAATTAGATGTACATACGTGCAAAGACCTAAGACCTGGAGGGGTTCGAGTACAAACGTCAAAGAGTAATCGGTTCAACCCTTCGTTTTTTTAAAACACATCAATCAGTTTACGATTAAAAAACCATCGAGAAAAAACTGGATTTCCACGGATTGGTTTGATCGAATTGAAAAACGCGATGGAAGATCGACGTCATTAACGAAGATATTAGTTAGGGTGGTGGGGTCATTTAAGTAGACAATATATTTTGCTACTGTTATCCAATATCAATTCAGTCTCACACATTTCAAAAAAAGTGACAGTGACATGCGTTGTGCTCATCGTAGTTAATTAAATTGTTATCGTTTTAAATATTAATTACCAAGTAAGTACTGTGTCGACAATTTATTTTTACTAACAAAACCAGCTTTTTTGAGTGTACGTATATAATCACAACTCGCTTTTAACTTAGTTTTTTTTTAAATTAGTTATATTGATTTGGCGACAACGCCCTTAACAAAATTCTTCAAGTACCGGTTCAAAACAAAATTTTTGGCATTTCGCCCCTTAGTTTCAACTAAATCGCTAATGCTCCAAATTCGTCGATCAAATTACCTCATAACCATAAAACGGTTACACGGTCACGGTCACCGTTTGAGAAAGTATAAGATCGAAGCGACACGCACGATTTTTTTTAGAATATTTACTTAAATATTTAAACACAAGGTTACGGAACATACACAAACCGGAAACTCTTTCCCCATTTTCAAATGTTTTTACGAAAGCCTTCTTCGTTTATTTTTTTAAAATCTTAATGCTAAATGCACGTGCATCCATCACCTTTCGCATGCAAATCGTTGTCTTGCATCAGAGTGTGGTGTAAGCTGAATATTTGATTAGGATAATGCTTCAGTTGACATTATTTTGTAAATCAATCCTTGTTCTAATTTTTCGCCACCAAAATCGGTAAGCTTAAGCGTTTCAAATAACACCGGGCGACGCCCTACTTTATTAAAAACCGGTAATCAACCACATTTCTTCACTTTACAAAACCCGTTGCCCCCTCGTGACTAAATTCCAAAAATTCGTAAGCAAATAACCCACATCCTTCAGTTCTTACAATTGCTTAACAAAAAAAAGTTTCAGATATGAAGATGAAGATTTTTCTATACGTTGTGCTGATAACGTGCCATTTATCAAATCAGCAATCGCTAATCGAATCGTTTATTAAATTCATCCGAGAAGGTGCTGAACAACAAACTTCCGAACCTAGAGATGCAAATATGTTTTGGAGAGAATACGACTTTATCGTAATTGGCGCTGGTACTGCTGGTTGCGTAGTAGCTAACCGGTTAACAGAAAATCCAAATTGGAACGTGTTGTTATTAGAAGCAGGTAACTATTAAATCATTAAGGTGAAAAACCACTATTTTTTCACGTACTTAGGCGTTTCGGAAAACTACATCATGGATCTTCCCATCTTAGCCAATTATCTTCAGTTCACCAGAGCGAATTGGAATTATAGGACGCAACCCAGCGAGAAGTTTTGTTTAGCCATGGAGAATAACCAATGTAGGTGGCCGCGAGGAAAAGTCGTTGGTGGATCAAGCGTGTTGAATTATATGATTTATACCAGAGGAAACTGGCGCGATTATGATCACTGGGCCAACCTCGGAAACGAAGGTTGGTCTTACAAAGACATACTTCCGTACTACAAAAAAGTAGAAACCTTCACGATAGACACAAACACTTCCGATTATCATGGCAAGGATGGTTACCTAACAGTAGGGTACGCCCCGTACCGGACCAAAGTATCCGAAGCAATCGTCGAATCGGCTCAGCAAGCTGGGATGAAATACATCGACATCAACGGACCAACTCAAGTAGGCGTTTCCTATCTACACGTATCGATGAAAGACGGCGTTAGGCACAGTTCCAGTAGGGCTTACCTACACCCAATCAAGAACCGACCAAATTTCCATTTTCGCAAAGAAGCCATGGTCAAAAAAATTATAATCGATCCGGTCACGAAACAAGCAACCGGAGTCGAAGTAGTCATCGACCGACAAACACACGTTATTAAAGTACGGAAAGAAGTCGTCGTATCGGCAGGTGCTATAAACTCGCCCCAACTCTTAATGTTATCAGGAATTGGACCAAAACAACATCTACTCAAAATGAACATCCCCGTAATTAAACACCTCAAAGTCGGGTACAACCTTATGGACCACATAGCAGCGGGTGGTTTAACCTTCATGGTGGATAAACCGTACACAATACGAACTGACGAAGTCCTCCAGGGAGATAGTTTAGTTAACTTTCTATCGCATCATAAAGGACCGTTGACTTTACCTGGCGGGTGCGAAGTCCTTACTTTTAGCGATTTAAAGAACCCGAACGACCCCGACGGGTACCCGGATTTGGAACTCCTATTCCAAGCAGGTTCGATAGTGTCAGATCCATCTTTCCAAAAAAGCTTTGGTATAACAGACAAAATCTACAACAGCGTCTTTAAACCCATCGAAGATAAACATTCTTTTATGGTGATGCCTATGCTTCTTCGCCCGAAGAGTAAAGGACGTATCATTTTAGAAAATAATAATTATTTAACCAAGCCGTTGCTGTTCCCCAATTACTTCGAGCACCAGGATGACATGAATACTTTAGTCGAAGGTATTAAACTAGCTGTGAACATCTCACGACAACCGGCTTTACAAGCAATCGGTGCTCGATTAAACACCAATCCGATACCAGCGTGCAGCCATTTAGCGTTTGGTTCAGACAAATACTGGGACTGTCACACGCGTCATTTTACATTTACAATTTATCACTTAAGCGGTACGTGCAAAATGGGACCAAAGACTGATAAAAGTGCTGTGGTTGATCCTAGACTTAGAGTGTATGGTGTACCAGGGATAAGAGTCATAGATGCGTCGATTATGCCCGAAGTTCCTGCCGCCCACACCAATGCGCCAGTTTTTATGGTGGCAGAAAAGGGCGCCGACTTGATCAAACAAGATTGGGGCTTCATATAATTTATTATAACTAATTTTAAAAAGATCTCATTATAGAATAAGGTTTAATGTACGTTTCCTTTAAGCCCGGTGTTAACCAAATACCAATAGTAGATGACGCCACTAATCACACTCAAACTGTTATAAACGCGTAGAGATGGCGCTGTAGCAATTACCAACGTAATCGTAAATTGTTGCGTACATTAGGTGCGAATTAAAGTTACAATAGCCCTAACAAACCTACATACATTATCATGTATGTTGCAAACGGAAAACGACTCAACCTCAATTTGATTATTCGCACAAGAACGTTAATTGAGAAAGTATTTTTCCATGTTTTATTAGATAGGCAGCTTTAATTACAAACGTGCATTATCGGTTGTCATTGCAATAACAAAACCAGTTCAAATTTGTTTTGAAAAAGAAGTAAAAGTTGTCGTCGTGATAGTTGACCAAGTCCTGGAATTTATGAACAACAGGTAATTTGGTTCATTAGAAGATCGTTATCGTTAGTTCTTAGTTAATCACTAAAAAAGTACGCGGTGTTTGGAAATTTACGTTGGATATTTAAAGGCAGAGCCCTACGTTACCAGTCATTGCAATCGTTTGAATTGGGACAATAACCATGTGCAGACTAATAGTAAGTACTCGATTTTTTTATTTGGTACAACGTTAACGTCATTTTTCGATAGATTGTGTTAGCTTTGGCAGTATTCTGTGTACAATGCGCTCCACAATTGCGACCAGCACCACGACAACAACCATTCTCGCATTTAGCACCAGTACAAAACAACCTCCCACCGCAATTTAATCAACCCCAACAACAACAGCAGCAGCAGCAACCACTGCGTAGAACCTCAAACTTTGATACAGAATCAGAAGACTACGAAATTTTCCAAAATCAAAACGCCAAGTACCAGTTCTCGTCCGATATCGAAGATCACATCAACGACTTAACTAACCAAAGACAAGAAGTACGCGAAGGAGGCGCTGTGAAAGGATCATACTCGTACAGCGATGGCTACTTCAAAATCACAGTCAATTACATCGCCGACGAAAACGGCTACCGAGTCACCGGCATGGAGTCTGTTCCTCTTAGCGGCCCCCACGTCGATCTTAAAGGTACAGCTTCGGTTAGCAGCACTGCCCACGGCGCTCAATTAAGATACAGGGTGGCTAGCGTACCAGTACCAGAAACTTTAGAAAAAACTGGAAATCGTAACGCACAATTTCCATTACACTCATCCTAGTAATTTCAATTAGTACGTAAGCTATTTAATAACTTAGACAGTAAGAAATAAACGTATGTACAAATTCGCAAACGTTTCAATTCGATCCTTAAAAAATAATTAGTGAAAGGAAAAAAACTCGAGTATTTAAACTGTTTTTTTAGCAAGGTTGTTATTTAATTACTAGACAATTACTTCAACAAAGTCTAATGCAACAATTCCAAAAATGAATTTTAAAAACATAACCCTGAGCTTATAGCTAATAAATTAAGAAAAATAAAATCACGGGTCGTGTTGGCAAGTCGTAAAGAGTACAAAAAAAAATACGTTATTTCTAAAACAACAAAAAAACAAATGAAATAAAAAAAATCCGTTAAAACACGTTGCAGAATAAAGGTAATGCTTCGAAAACATTAAATTTAAAAACTAAATTAGAACTTAAAAGAACATAAAAATACAATTTTTTTTTGATAAAAAATGGAATCGACGCATCATAGTTGGCGTTGTACGGTAATACTGATTAAAAACCCAATTAACAATGATTTATTCATTTCATATTATTTTTAACAAATTGATTTTTTTAAATCATACCTCAAAAATCTGTCAATTAAAAAAATTGAATAGTTGCTGTTGTTTAGTAATCACAATTCAAAAAACAACTAAAACAGTTAATAGAGATTTTATAGTTTAAAAAGAAAAAAAAAAGATTTGTTTATAAAAGCCCCTTAAAGATTAAAAAAGTGAACACTCAAAAATGTGAAATTATTTTTTTTTATATTTACATTTATTTTAAAAAAAGATTTTAAAAAAACTTCAAAAATATTTCAGCAACATCTTACTTGTTCAAACAATAAAATTAGAACCAATTTTTAAAAAATGCATCAAATTAAACGAAGAAATTTTTATTTAAGTACATGAAATTAAATTTAGAAGTCGGTTGAAAAGCGTAGTGGTATTTTGACATAAATACCTAGTACAAAAATCAAAATTCAAAAAAATCTTACTCATTAAAAAATAGAGACTTTTAAAGAATTAAAAAAAAAGTTCCTCGATAATAAAAAAAACCCCTAAAAAATACGAACAAAAACAGTTTGTTTTCTTTTTTTTCAAAAAAAGTAAAAATTAGGAACGCGTTTTAATTATTTAAAAAAGAGACAACCTAAAGAACAACAAATAATACTGAACAAAAAATTGTTCTATTCATCTCTTGCTTTCATGACTGTCACGATTCCAAGATTATTTAAGAAAAGTACTTAAAAAACAACTTTTATTTTATTTATTTTTTTAAAACAAATAAACAAAAAATGTAATAATGCATAAGAAAATGAGAGAACGTAAAAGATAACATAAAAAACAAAAACCATTTATTTGATTTCTTTTATCAAAACGGCAAAAATTCAATACACGTTTCAACTGCTAAAAAAACGTAAAGCAACAAAAAATATCTGAACAAAAACAAGATAATTTTTTATTTCTTCTTCCAAATCAAAATTAAAAGTCGTGTTTTAGTTACTTAAAAATAAAAAACAACGTAAAAATACTAAACAAAAGCAGTTTATTCGTTTTTTTGGTTATTTAAAAAAAGAAAGAACCTAAAAAACAACAACAAAAAGTAGTTTGTTCTATTCATTTATTGTTTTCATGAAAGTCAAGATTCAAAAAGGAGATTTGATTAAAAAACAACCTGAAAAGTGTTATTCTATTCGTCCTCCTAAACAAAGTAAAAATTTAAAACACACGTAATATTTAATTAGCAAATAAAAAAACAAAAAAATACTAAACAAAAAAATGTATTTTTCTAAATTAAAACTGTCAACATTAAAATATGTTTTAATTGTTCATAATAACGTAAGAAGCAACTAGATTTGTTTTTTTTAACAAATTTTAATGTTTAATTTTTTGAAAAAAAAAAGGTTTTTGTTTAGTATTTTTTATGTTGTTTTTTCTATTTTGAAACATTTAATACAAGCTTCTTAATTTTGATTTTCTTGGAAAAAAATTAGTTGCTTTAACGTTATTTTTTAAAAGAATTTCAACGTGTTTTTAATTTTGACCGTTTTAATTTAAAAAAAAAACTGTTTTTTGTTCAGTATTTTTTTGTTGTTTTTTAATTTCTCTTTTTCTAGTTAATTATCACGTGTATTTTGAATTTTTACTTTCTTTAATGGAATGAATGAAATCAGAATTTTCAAGTTGTTTTTTTAATCCAAGCGCATTCTTGAATCTCGGCTTCATGAATACAATAATTGAAGAACAAACTATTTTTTGTTCAGTATTTTTTTTCTTGTTTTTTAGGTTCTCTATTTTGTCGAATACTTAGCCGTCTTTTTATTTTTCATTTTCTTGAAAAATAAAGAAAATAAACTGTTTTTGTTTAAAATTTTTAGGTTGTCTTCTCTAAAAAAATTTTTAAAAACTAAAGAACGAAAAAAGCAACCTAAACAAAAACAATTTATTTTATTTATTTGAACATATCAACAAATAACACGCATTTCAATTAAATAAAATAAAACGGTAAAGACTAAACAAAACCAGTTTATCTTATTCATTTTTTAGGAAAGTAAAGATTAAAAAATGTATTTTTTTATTTCAGTTGTTAAAAAAAGTACTAAAAAAAATGTAACAAAAAAATTTATTATATTGAAAAAGTTTTACCAAAGAAGTCTAATTCGACAAATACAATAAAAAAAAACAAAGAAAAAACTATTTGAACAAATTCTAAACCTTTCAATATTTTTTTTTTTAAAACTCAAAATTCAAAAATTCAAATTTTATTCAAATTAACCAAAATTTAAAAAAAAAAAAATATTTTTTAGTGTTAGTTGCAAAAAAAGTGAAAAGTAGAAATTTTTGAAACAAAGCTGTTCTTCATGTTGTGTTTATTTTAATTTAGTTTTTAAATTTTTGAACAAAAACTAACATAACATTTTATCATTAAAAAAAATCATAGTGTTTAATGACTCGTTTTAAAAAACAAAATAATATGTAAAATATGTCCATTTCTTGAATTATTAAAATCACGTTTAAAACTTAACAAAAAAAACTGCGAGATCGTGAGATGCCAAAAAACGTTAAAAAAATTTGACCGTGTTCAGTAATCGCAATAAAAACGTTTTTAGATTTTGAATTTTCTGAACAAAAGACCGATAACTTTTTGTTCTCGAAAAATTGTTATCATTAAATGCCCACTAAACATTGGTATCAAAATCGATAAAACAAGATCCCAGTTAGTCCTTAGCAACCGTGATTTAATAGAAAAACACTTTCTTGATTTTGCATTCCTTCAAAATCAAAATAAACGATATTCTTTATTGGTTAATTAAATTTGTCATCGTGGTTTATAAATCAACATTTAATATAAAAAAAAATAATGCTAGCATAACGTGACAACACTGGAAAACATCAAGAACAAAAAAAAACTGTTGATTACCAACTTGATAAACAACCGGACCAAGAAAAAATTCACTTTGATTATACCTGTGGCTATAAATAAGTGTAACGCCAACTTGACCCTAAATTCCTAAAACCGCATATATAGCATACAAATTTCATATTTATTCAAAAAACTTAATTTTATTATGCGCAGCTTTAAATAAAAAACTAACAAAATCTTTAAATGCATATAAAAATCCTCGAACTATTAATCTCAATCAAAAAAATCAAATAAAAAAAAACGAAAACAATGATCAAAATGTTAAAAAAATCACGTCATTTAAAGAATGTCGGCACTTTCTCAATCGATAACAATTAGAAAATCCGATTAGTATCTAAATTATGTCATTAAGTACCTGCATTCTTCCACTAACTAGAAGTCAGAAAAAATAATATATAATGTGAAAGCGAAACTTTTTTGGCTCGGGGCCAAAGAGACGAATAGGTAATTTAAATAGAAGCACGATTGAAAACTCGATCATTTCTAACACAATGCTTCGAAGTGCGTTATTAGGTTTAATGTTAGTGGTTACTTACACACAATGCCAACAAAGGTTCATCGAGCTACCTTTCGACGACGAACAGCCTACGCGTAGAGATTTTGCCAACGAACAACATTTCCAGACGTTTCAACAACGCCCAGTAAATAACCCACAGCCGCAACTTAGTCCAACTCACAGGTTTCCCCAGCTGCATCAAGATAATGCAGCGCCAGAAGAATTATTTTTAGGGCACGATTTTGCTCCAGCGGTACCAAAACGATTTCAATCACAGGTATGTTAACTATGAATCAATGCTTAAACTAAAAAACTAAATTTTAGATACGAGGTAACATAAGACACTTAACTACTCCATCGCCACCACCATTGCCCATTTTGCGAACGGTACCACAACACCAACAAGATTTTGAAGAACCTACAAGGCATTTCGAACCTACGAGGCATTTCGAAGAACAACAATTTCCTGCAAGACCAGCACAAACACCTGCGAAGTTTTCGTTAAGCGAACAAGAAATTCAAACGTTGAATTCGGTGTCGCACCCACAAAGGCTAAGTCAGACACCATCAAATGCGTTCTTCAGCATCGAAGAACCCACGTTAAGAGCTGCCCAACATTCAGCTCCCAGCCACAAGCCTCACATCCGCCGCCCTCAACCAATTCACGTTCCACAAGCGCCACGTTTTGTGCCGCCATCACAACCACAATTTATAATAAACGAGCAACCGACGGCGACGTTTGAAGAACGACCCCAACCGGTACAACCTAGATTCCAGCCCGCAAGCTTCGGATCAGATTTGACTGGTAGGCAAAAACAAGACTACGAAGAAAAATTATTCAAGCAACAAGCAGCTAATGCCAAATACAGTTTCGCAAGTCAAATCGATGACAGCATCAGCGGGAATCAGCATCAACGCGAAGAAGTGCGTGATGGGCTCGCAGTTAAAGGAAAGTACTCGTACAGCGATGGATACGTCAAAAGAACGGTACACTACGAAGCGGACGATAAAGGCTACCGAGTAGTCAAGTAAGTAAAATACGTGTAACTTTTTCAAAAAATTACCAAATTTTCTATATAGAGAGGAAGAAGAACCTCTTGGTGATGGTCCACAAGTCGATCCAAACGGTCACGCTAACGTCAGTACCTTCGTGGCAGGAAACCAAGTCCAATACTCGATTACTGGAGCCGATATTCAAGACCAACAAAAAAACTTCCCACCACAAACGCAACAAACCCAAAGACATTTAAGAAACTTTTAGTATAATTAGAGTAAATTAATTGTAAATTAAACAAATAAATGTATTTTTAATCAAGTTGGCCTAGAAATTTAAAAACCTGACATTTTTTGAATCTCCCTCGTAGAACTTAAGATTTAACATCTGGCGTTACTTGCATTCCTCTATCGTAAATCAAAGTTGCGCAAGTAGAAACAATAAAATTTACATTAGAAGTTTCAAAAAGCGCCGAAAACATGTTGGAGTGAGTAACCTTCTAGTAGATCTAACAGCAGTAGCGGAACTGGATAGGTTGTGGTTTAAAACCAGCTAAAGAAGCTGAAAGGCGATGCTCTTGCACTTGAATTTTTACAACGCTAAGTGCTTTGGTGCCGCAAACAACTACTAAGTAAGTACCAATTTTTTTTCGATTTTTATAACATATGTAATCGAATAGACGTGAAAAAAACAAAAATAGATCAAAACAAAGAAAATTTTAACCTTCATCTGTAACCATTTTTTTCTTGTTTTTATTAATATGTAAGACTGTGGTTGTTTTTGTACTGCATCAAATTATAATTTTTTGCACGTAGTTTTTGAGACCGTATACACCAAACGCTTTTCGTCTGGAATTGGAAATCGCTGAAAATGACGTTTAATATTTTCATTGGCCTTCTCAATTAGTTGCATTCCTAATTTAGCTAATTGATCAAATTATGCCACTTTCTATGCCATTTTAAAGTCAATGTAAGAAACAAAGTGCAAATTTTTTTCGATAACAAAAACATGTAAACGCTAATGCAGTAGGTGATTAAGGCAAAATAACAATAAGCCAAGGCTATATTTGTTTTTTACACATAAGTTACTGATTCCCTGTATGATATAATTCTAAAAGTGAAACCATTTTCTTTAAATTTCATTAAAAAAGGGTATAATCCAATGGTTTTCCGTCCATTGACTAATTACGTTGATTGTTTAGCTAAAGGTCATCGAAGATACGCCTCCACACTCGCTGATACCATCTTCAGCACCTTAGAAACCATATTTGGTCATTATTACACTAGTTCTAAATCTATGCAATTTTGACGATCCACCAGTTCTCGCCAAATCCGAATAGTAGCATATAATTTTTCCGATTTTTTAAAAATTCCTAACGCTCATTTGATTTTGAGCATTATATTTTCGACAGTTACAAGTTTGAACCAAAGAACTTCTTCTAAAATCAGATCGTGTGAAACTCGTCACCGAATCAACATTTTGTCTTCTTAGTAAAAACTTCATCAAAACACAGCAACAGTCGACCAAATTTATTTTCTTTCCTTCACTTATCTTTGTCAAGCTGTTTTGACAATTGTTACACTGGTTAGATATCTTTTTCACAAGGTCGTCGTTGGACAAGCTTCTTGTGCGCAATTCTACTCGGTGTGGATAGTAACAACATCTATCACAACGTAAAATCTTTTTTTTACCAATAATCCAATTTAAAGTTTATTATGATTTTTAGTCAATGCTCATTTTTTTTGAAGATTTGATCGTTTAAAGTTATGTTTTAGAATTTTAGAATATTAAGTTGGCCTTTTATACTTAGGTAGATCGTCGTTCACTCGAGTTCTTCTAGGAAAAAATGGATTAACTGATAAAGTCAAATTCTAAAAAATACTAAATAACATAGTTAGAATAAAAATAGAAAAAAGTAAGAGTCAAATAATGTTAGGCTATTGTGAAGAACACAAAATTTTAGGTTGTAAGTTAGATCACCAAATTCGTTTAAATGTTTCAAATAGAAGAGTATTAAATGAGGTTAGGCTACTTCTGAAAACACTAAATGAGATCAAGTCTGTCTGACCAAAAAAAAAAAAGGGATTAAGCAAACTCAAAAAAAAAAAAATTTTGAATTTTAAGTCGGCCGTTTAGGGTTACGTTAGTTCATGAACTTTCACAAAAATAAAATTAATGTAAGGATACTTTTAGAAACACAAAATTTTAGAATTGTAAGTTAGCCATTTAAAGTTAGATTAGGTCGTTGTCCATTTTAAATTCTTCCGACAAAAAAAAAATAAAGTTAGTCCAACTAAAAAAACTAAATTTTATGTAAAAAAATTAGATCAAATGTGTCCAGTGAAAAAAAGTTAAATTAATGTAAGGCTACTTTTAGAAACACAAAATTTTAGGTTTGAAAATAAGTTTTCCAAATCAACTTGAGTGTGTCAAATAAGAAAAAGAATAATAAATGAGATTACGTTACTTTTAAAAACACTAAATGCGATCAAGTCTATTTGCTTATAACATAAAAAACATAACATAAAGTTAGAATAAAAATAGAAAAAAATACGAGTAAAAATAATGTTAGGCTATTTTTAAGAACACAAAATTTTAGGTTTTAAGTTAGGTCACCAAATTCGTTTGAAGGTGTCAAATAAAAGAGTATTAAATGAGGTTAGGCTACTTCTGAAAACACTAAATGAAATTAAGTCTGTCTGATCAAAAAAAAGAAAAAAAAAAGAAATTAGCAACCTCCAAAAAACTAAATTTTTGAATTTTAAGATGGCCGTTTCAAGTTACGTTAGTTCATGAGCTTCCACATATCTGTCCAGTAAAAAAAAGTGAAATTAATGTAAGGCTACTTTTAGAAACACAAAATTTTAAGTTAGCCATTTAAAGTTAGATTAGGTTGTCGTCCATTTTGAATTCTTCTGACAAAAAAAATAAAAATAAAGTTGATCCAATTAAAAAAAAACTAAATTTCATGTAAAAAAATTTGATCAAATGTGCCCAGTGAAAAAAAGTTAAATTAATGTAAGGCTACTTTTAGAAACACATAATTTTAGGTTTGAAAATAAGTTTCCCAAATTAATTTGAGTGTGTCAAATAAAAAAAAGAATAATAAGTGAGGTTACTTTTAAAAACATTAAATACGATTAAGTCTATCTGCTTATAACATAAAAAACATAACATAAAATTAGAACAAAAATAGAAAAAAATAAGAGTAAAAATAATGTTAAGCTATTTTTAAGAACATAAAATTTTAGGTTTTAAGTTAGGTCACCAAATTCGTTTGAATGTCTCAAATAAAAGAGTATTAAATGAGGTTAGGCTACTTCTGAAAACACTAAATGAGATTAAGTCTGTTTGATCAAAAAAAAAGAAAAAAAAAGAAATTAAGCAAACTCCAAAAAACTAAATTTTTGAATTTTAAGTTGGCCGTTTCAAGAACACAAAATTTTCTATTTACATCTTGTCGTTTCTCAAGACAACGACAACTCGATCATAACCATAGAAGATGTAGATGAAAACGAAGATTGAGTTTGGGCCACTTCTAAAAACACTAAATGAGATCAAGTCAGTCTGATAAAAAAAAACAGAGATTAAGCAAACTCCAAAAAAACTAAATTTTTGAATTTTAAGTCGGCCGTTTAAAGTTACGTTGGTTCATGAGCTTCCACAAATTTGTCCAGTAAAAAAAGTGAAATTAATATAAAGCTACTTTTAGGAACACAAAATTTTAGAATTTTAAGTTAGCCATTTAAAGTTAGATTAGGTCGTCTTCCATTTTAAATTTTTCCGACAAAAAAAGAATAAAAACAAAGTTAGTCAAAATAAAAGAAAAAAACTAAATTTCATGTAAAAAAATTAGATCAAATGTGTCCAGTAAAAAAAGTTAAATTAATGTAAGGCTACTTTTAAAAACATTTAGGTTTGATAATAAGTTTTCCAAGTCAATTTAAGTGTGTCAAATAAAAATAAGAATAATAAGTGAGGTTACTTCTAAAAACACTAAATATGATCAAGTCTATCTGCATATAACATAAAAGACATAACATAAAGTTAGAATAAAAATAGAAAAAAATAAGAGTAAAAATAATGATAGACTATTTTTAAGAACACAAAATTTTACGTTTTAAGTTACGTCACCAAATTCGTTTGAATGTCTAAATAAAAGAGTATTAAATGAGGTTAGGCTACTTCTGAAAACACTAAATGAGATTAAGCCTGTCTAATCAAAAACAGAAAAAAAAGAGATTAAGCAAACGCCAAAAAACTAAATTTTTGAATTTTAAGTATGCCGTTTAAAGTTACGTTAGTTCATGAGCTTCCACAAAAGTGAAATTAATGTAAGGCTACTTTTGGAAACACAAAATTTTAGAAATTTAAGTTAGCCATTTAAAGTTAGATTAGGTCGTCGTCCATTTTAAATTCTTCCGACAAAAAAAGACTAAAAACAAAGTTAGTCCAATTAAAAAAAAAATAAATTTAATGTAAAAAAATTAGATCAAATGTGTCCAGTGAAAAAAAATTAAATTAATGTAAGGCTTCTTTTAGAAACACAAAATTTTAGGTTTGAAAATAACTTTTCAAAATCAATTTCAGTGTATCAAATAAAAAAAGAATAATAAATGAAGTTATGTTACTTTTAAAAACACTAAATGCGATGAAGTCTATTTGCTTATAACATAAAAAACATAACATAAAGTTAGAATAAAAATAGAAAAAAATAAGAGTAAAAATAATGTTAGACTATTTTTAAGAACACAAAATTTTAGGTTTTAAGTTAGGTCACCAAACTCGTTTGAATATTTAAATAAAAGAGTATTAAATGAGGTTAGGCTACTTCTGAAAACACTAAATGAGATTAAGTCTGTCTAATCAAAAACAGAAAAAAAAAGAGATTAAGCAAACGCCAAAAAACTAAATTTTTGAATTTTAAGTATGCCGTTTAAAGTTACGTTAGTTCATGAGCTTCCACAAAAGTGAAATTAATGTAAGGCTACTTTTGGAAACACAAAATTTTAGAAATTTAAGTTAGCCATTTAAAGTTAGATTAAGTCGTCGTCCATTTTAAATTCTTCCGGCAAAAAAAGAATAAAAAAAAAGTTAGTCCAATTAAAAAAAAAATAAATTTCATGTAAAAAAATTAGATCAAATGTGTCCAGTGAAACAAAGTTAAATTAATGTAAGGCTTCTTTTAGAAACACAAAATTTTAGGTTTGAAAATAAGTTTTCCAAATCAACTTCAGTGTATCAAATAAAAAAAGAATAATAAATGAAGTTATGTTACTTTTAAAAACACTAAATGCGATGAAGTCTATTTACTTATAACATAAACAACATAACATAAAGTTAGAATAAACATAGGAAAAAATAAGAGTAAAAACAATGTTAGGCTATTTTTAAGAACACAAAATTTTAGGTTTTAAGTTAGGTCACCAAATTTGTTTGAATGTCTAAATAAAAGAGTATTAAATGAGGTTAGGCTACTTCTGAAAACACTAAAAGAGATTAAGTCTGTCTGATCAAAAAAAAGAAAAAAAAAGAAATTAAGCAAACTCCAAAAAACTAAATTTTTGAATTTTAAGTTGGCCGTTTCAAGTTACGTTAGTTCATGAGCTTCCACAGATCTGTCCAGTAAAAACAAAGTGAAATTAATGTAAGGCTACTTTTAGGAACACAAAATTTTAAAATTTTAAGTTAGCCATTTAAAGTTAGATTAGGTTGTCGTCCATTTTGAATTCTTCTGACAAAAAAAAATAAAAATAAAGTTGATCCAATTAAAAAAAAACTAAATTTCATGTAAAAAAATTAGATCAAATGTGCCCAGTGAAAAAAAGTTAAATTAATGTAAGGCTACTTTTAGAAACACAAAATTTTAGGTTTGAAAATAAGTTTTCCAAATTAATTTGAGTGTGTCAAATAAAAAAAAGAATAATAAGTGAGGTTACTTTTAAAAACATTAAATGCGATTAAGTCTATCTGCTTATAACATAAAAAAACATAACATAAAGTTAGAATAAAAATAGAAAAAAATAAGAGTAAAAATAATGATAGACTATTTTTAAGAACACAAAATTTTACGTTTTAAGTTATGTCACCAAATTAGTTTGAATGTCTAAATAAAAGAGTATTAAATGAGGTTAGGCTACTTCTGAAAACACTAAATGAGATTAAGTCTGTCTAATCAAAAACAGAAAAAAAAGAGATTAAGCAAACGCCAAAAAACTAAATTTTTGAATTTTAAGTATGCCGTTTAAAGTTACGTTAGTTCATGAGCTTCCACAAAAGTGAAATTAAGTAAGGCTACTTTTGGAAACACAAAATTTTAGAAATTTAAGTTAGCCATTTAAAGTTAGATTAGGTCGTCGTCCATTTTAAACTCTTCCGACAAAAAAAGACTAAAAACAAAGTTAGTCCAATTAAAAAAAAAATAAATTTAATGTAAAAAAACTAGATCAAATGTGTCCAGTGAAAAAAAGTTAAATTAATGTAAGGCTACTTTTAGAAACACAAAATTTTAGGTTTGAAAATAAGTTTTCCAAATTAATTTGAGTGTGTCAAATAAAAAAAAGAATAATAAGTGAGGTTACTTCTAAAAACACTAAATATGATCAAGTCTATCTGCATATAACATAAAAGACATAACATAAAGTTAGAATAAAAATAGAAAAAAATAAGAGTAAAAATAATGTTAGGCTATTTTTAAGAACACAAAATTTTAGGTTTTAAGTTAGGTCACCAAATTCGTTTGAATGTCTAAATAAAAGAGTATTAAATCAGGTTAGGCTACTTCTGAAAACACTAAATGAGATCCAGTCTGTCTGATCAAAAAAAGAAAAAAACAGAGATTAAGCAAACTCCAAAAAACTAAATTTTTGAATTTTAAGTTGGCCGTTTCAAGTTACGTTAGTTCATGAGCTTCCACAGATCTGTCCAGTAAAAAAAAATGAAATTAATGTAAGGCTACTTTTAGGAACACAAAATTTTAAGTTAGCCATTTAAAGTTAGATTAGGTTGTCGTCCATTTTAAATTCTTCTGACAAAACAAAATAAAAATAAAGTAGATCCAATTAAAAAAAAACTAAATTTCATGTAAAAAAATTTGATCAAATGTGCCCAGTGAAAAAAAGTTAAATTAATGTAAGGCTACTTTTAGAAACACAAAATTTTAGGTTTGAAAATAAGTTTTCCAAATTAATTTGAGTGTGTCAAATAAAAAAAAAGAATAATAAGTGAGGTTACTTTTAAAAACATTAAATGCGATTAAGTCTATCTGCTTATAACATAAAAAACATAACATAAAGTTAGAATAAAAATAGAAAAAAATAAGAGTAAAAATAATGTTAGGCTATTTTTAAGAACACAAAATTTTAGGTTTTAAGTTAGGTCACCAAATTCGTTTGAATGTGTCAAATAAAAGAGTATTAAATGAGGTTAGGCTACTTCTGAAAACACTAAATGAGATTAAGTCTGTCTGATCAAAAAAAAAAAAAAAAAAAAGAAATTAGCAACCTCCAAAAAACTAAATTTTTGAAATTTAAGTAGGCCGTTTATAGTTACGTTAGTTCATGAGTTTCCACAAAAGTGAAATTATTGTAAGGCTACTTTTGGAAACACAAATTTTTTGAAATTTAAGTTAACCATTAAAAGTTAGATGAAGTCGTCGTCCATTTTGAATTCTTCCGACAAAAAAAGAATAAAAACAAAGTTGGTCCAATTAAAAAAAAACTAAATTTCATGTAAAAAATTAGATCAAATGTGTCCAGTGAAAAAAAGTTAAATTAATGTAAGGCTACTTTTAGAAACAAAATTGTAGGTTTCAAAATAAGTCTTCCAAATCACTTTGAGTGTGTCAAATGAAAAAAGAATAATAAATGAGGTTTTGTTACTTTTGAAAACACTAAATGAGATGAGATCAAGTCTGTCTGCTCAAAAAAAAAGAAGATTAAGCGAATTTAAAAAAAAAACAACTAAATTTTAAAATTTTAAATTGGGGTTTAAAATTAGATTAGGTCGTTCATTTTGAGTTCTACCAAAAATTGAATAAAACTGAAGTTAGTCAAATTCTAAAAAAACTAAATTTTATGATACAAAGTTGAATGAAATGTTAGATGCTTCACATTAATTAGGTTAGTTTGATCGAGTTTCCTCGTTTTTGTCCAGTAAAAAAAGTATAAAAACAACGTTAGACTACCTTTAAAAACACAAAATTTTAGGTTTGAAGTTAAGTCACCAAATTCGTTTGGGTGTTTCACATAAAAAAAAAGTAATAAATGAGGTAGGTTACTTTTGAAGTAAGCAAAAGTTTTAAAAAAAAACAACTAAATTTTAAAATTTTAAATTGGGGTTTAAAATTAGATTAGGTCGTTCATTTTGAGTTCTACCAAAAATTGAATAAATCTGAAGTTAGTCAAATTCTAAAAAAACTAAATTTTATGATACAAAGTTGAATGAAATGTTAGATGCTTCACATTAATTAGGTTAGTTTGATCGAGTTTCCTCGTTTTTGTCCAGTAAAAAAAGTATAAAAACAACGTTAGACTACCTTTAAGAACACAAAATTTTAGGTTTGAAGTTAAGTCACCAAATTCGTTTGGGTGTTTCACATAAAAAAAAGTAATAAATGAGGTTAGGT
Organism: Aquatica leii; assembly: GCA_035610365.1. Classification (NCBI taxonomy): domain Eukaryota; kingdom Metazoa; phylum Arthropoda; class Insecta; order Coleoptera; family Lampyridae; genus Aquatica; species Aquatica leii. The sequence goes on along the minus strand of CM069435.1, from coordinate 96,030,768 downwards.
TACTTTTGAAGTAAGCAAAAGTTTTAAAAAAAAACTAAATTTTAGGATAGAACTTGACCGTTAAAGATTAAGTCGTCCAAGTTCACTTGGATTTGTCTAGCTAAACAAGTTCAAGCGGCATTTAAAGAAAGTAAATTTTTTAACTTATCAAGTTGTCCATTAAGTTAGGTTGAATTTTTGTTAAGTTTAAGATCGTTTAAAGTTAGATTAGGTTCTCTTAGTTTACTTGAGTTTGTCGAGCAAAGAAAGAGTAAACAAACAGTTACGTTGTCTACGGAGAGAACAAATTTTAAGATAAGCGTTAATTTGGTCCCACTTACTTCTCATCATTCAATAAATTTTTTTGCCTCTCCAATTCCATCTAAAAACTCTCTGCGTCATTAAATGGTAAGTCTTTTCGTCATAGATAGTAACGACATCTATTATTATTCTGACATTTCATAACTTGTATCTAACCTAACTTTAATTCGTACAACCAAGCTCTTAGTCTATGGAAAACAGACATACTCTCATTTAGCTATAAAATAACATCTGCAGCAATAATTTACAAACGCACCTCGTAACGCAACAACCACGGAATGCAAATCATAAACAGTTAAGGATTCTAAGTTCATTTCTTCGTTCGTTTATGGCAAACAAGGTTCTTAAGTTTTACTTAGCGTTAATAAACAACAAAATTTAAATATGATCAAACCGGTTACGCGTGCCACAAAGAAAGCGAAACTTAACGTGGAATCTTCAACAAAAAACGCCTCGATTTATTAAAAGTAAGGTCGGAATATGAAGGCTACTACAATTACAAAAAAATTAGATTCGTCGCGAGTAATTATCTTATGAAAATTTGCATAATGGGTTTTAATAGACGATGAAGTTACTTTAGCGTGAAGACCCGGAACAGTAATTTAAGAAATTCCACAGAAAAGGCGTTGACCTACGTAATCGGTTTTTTAGTGTCGGAATGCGTTTGGTCGTCGCGACGCTGTTACAGGCGCCGAACGTCGCTTGGTTTTTAAAGGAATATACGTCGCGTCACTTATTGATTTGTTCCGCATATTCATTCATTCGCAATTTACAAAAAATGACTCCCAGTTGCCTCTTCTAGCAAGCAACTGCACACGAGATGACTACACACTTAAATGCCAAGTTTAAACCACAAATCACCTTGTCTTACACGATTTCTCAAGCATAAGCAAGCAAGTGCTGCCAATACATTAAGTAATTCCTTTACAGATGTTGCTTCTCCGTATCGTGTTCGCAATTTTCTATTTACATCTTGTCGTTTCCCAAGACAACGACAATTCTATCATAACCATAGAAGATGTAGATGAAAACGAAGATTTGAGTGACGAAGTTTCCGAGGACGTAACAGGAAGAAGTGGCCGCCTGTTTGATATCAATCGTTACGCAGGTATTCGATTAATGACCCACTTTATAATTTCAAATTACCATAGCCTTAACCATTTTAGGTTCCAGCACCTCGAGCAAACCAATATATGATTTCATCGTCGTTGGATCTGGATCGGCTGGTGCGGTGTTAGCAAATCGATTATCGGAAATTAAAACATGGAACGTACTACTTCTCGAAACTGGAACAACGCCGACAATCTTAACTGACATACCAGTTTTGGCACCAATGTTTCAATTCACCAATTACAATTGGGGTTACTTAATGGAAAAGCAAACCAATTTCTGTTTAGGTAACGACCAATAAGCTAATCCATCAATTCTAAGTAGATTAAGTTGTAGGTTTAACCGATGAGCGAATGCATTGGCCGCGAGGAAAAGTTCTAGGTGGTACCAGTGTTATAAATTATATGATACACGTGCGAGGCAACAGGTACGATTACGATCGATGGGCAGCTTTGGGTAACACAGGTTGGTCTTACCAAGATGTGCTTCCTTATTTCTTAAAATCGGAAGATTCGTCGGTTCAAATTCACGATCCGGCTTATCGTAATACAGGCGGGTACCTCAGCGTGCAGGATGTACCGTATAGATCTGAATCTGCACATGCCTTCGTACGCAGTGCACAAGAAGTTGGATATGACTACGTTGATTATAACGGAAAAAACCAAATCGGAGTTTCTTACATACAAGCAACCACACGACGAGGAAAACGCTGCAGCGTGGAAAAAGCCTTTTTACGTCCTGTTAGGTACAGACCGAATTTAACAATTCTAACGAACAGTCGCGTGACCAAAGTTCTGATTAATCCCAACACAAAACAAGCCTACGGCGTAGAATACATAAGACACAACCGATACTGGACAGCGAAAGCTTCGAAAGAAGTTGTACTTTCAGCAGGAGCTTTTAATTCGCCACAACTGCTGATGCTTTCAGGAATAGGTCCTGAAAACCATTTACAAGAACTAAAAATCCCTGTAGTGCAGAATCTACCAGTGGGACAAAAACTATACGATCATTTAACGTTCTTGGGATTAATATTTAAAGTAAACCAAAGCATCGTACTAAAACAAAGTGCTCTAGAAAATCCTCGCTCGTTCATTGAGTTAATACTAGGTGGCGCTGGTCCGCTAACCTCGCTAGGTGGAGTAGAAGCTGTCGTTTATTTCAAAACGAACGTATCACAGTATAATGAAAACTACCCTGACATGGAATTAATATTTATTGGTGGAGGAATCCATACAGACGGAGGACAATTCTACAAAAAAATGTTTAGAATAAGCGATACCGTTTACGATCGACTGTGGAAAAATCTAGAAGATGCGTACGCCTTTTCAATTCTACCAATGTTGTTGCACCCAAAATCTCACGGCAACTTACAATTAAAATCAACGAATCCTTTCCACTGGCCCAAATTCTATGGGAATTATTTGACTGATCCGGATAACATAGACCTAAAAGCGTTCTTGGTTGCAATTCGCGAGTCCCAGAGGATCGTAAAAGCATCGGAGTTACAACGATACGGTGCTGAAATAGTAACAACTCCCGTGCCCGGTTGTGAAGAATATGTTTTTGATAGTGACGATTATTGGGAATGCGCTTTGAGACACATATCAGCAACGTTGCATCACCAGGTGAGCACTTGCAAAATGGGACCGTCTGACGATTCCGAAGCAGTAGTTGATAACAAGTTGAGGGTTTATGGAATCAAACGCTTACGAGTTGCCGACACTAGCATAATGCCAACCACTGTGTCTGCTCATACAAATGTACCTGCAATTATGATAGGAGAAAAAGCTTCCGACTTGATCAAAGAAGATTGGATTAAAGATGCAAATTTCGTTCATCCGAAATTTGTACGCGACGTATCGTTAAACTGATGTACTTACTGTTGTATAGTCAATAAATTTCTTAACCTAAGCTAATAACTAACCAAATTAAAAAAAAACTTAAGTTATCAAACATAATTGCATTAGTGCTGCAAAGCAAATGCAAAACTGAACTTTAGATTTGTTTAAAAACACTAGAATTACTAAAAACTCAGCAAAGTAATTAGCAAATTAAGAATTAGATTAGTAAAAAAGTCAAAGAATTTGCTCAACTTTATTTTAATTAAAAGTTAATCATGATGTAACGTGATTTAAAATTCGAAAAATTGAATTAGTACAAAGATTCAGCTAAATTGCAGCACAAAGATACTTTTGAAGTAATTTAAAAAAAAAACTTCAGAATAAATTGTTTAATAAAGAACTTTTTTTAATTAATTTGGTGTAATATTCAAAAACTGCACAAATCGATTACTTTGAATTTGTTTCTACGACTCCATAGAATTTGACTAAAAATTCAGCAAAATAATTAGCAAATTAAGAATTAGATTAGTAAAAAAGTCAAAGAATTTACTCCAATTTATTTCAAAGAAAAGCTAATCGTGCCGTAATCTGACTTATCGAAAAATAGAATTAGTGCAAAAACAACCAAATTTCAATAATTTTTAAGTAATTTAAAATCTTCAGAATACAGTTTAGAATAAAAAACTTTTTTAAATTAATTTTAAAAAAATCAATTACTTTGAATTTGTTTCAAAAATAAGTTATACGACTAGATACAATTTGATTAAAAATTCAACAAAGCAATTAGGAAATTAAGAGTAGATTAGTAAAAAAGTAAACAGATTTGCTCAAATTTATTTCAATTAAAACGATGAATATGCCATAATCTAAATGAAAATTCGAAAAATGTTTCGAAAAATTCAATTAGTGCGAAAACAACCAAATTTCACAACACGGATAATTTTGAAGAAATTAAAGAATACTTCAGAATACACTTTTAAATAAATTTATTTTATGTAAAACTGAAATACCTACACGTATTCGTTATTTTGAATTTATTTCAAAAATAAGTTATACCATTCCATACAATTTACTAAAAATTCAGTAAAATAATTAGCAAATTAAGAATTAAATTAGTAAAAAAATCAACAAATTTGCTCAAACTTATTTAAATTAAAATCTAGTCAAGCCTTAATCTGACTTAAAATTCGAAAAATTCTTCGTCGATTTAAAAAAAATTATCGAAAAATTGAATTAGTGCAAAAACCCAATCAGATTTCTACACAATGATACTCTTGAAGTAATTAAAAAAAAACTCTAAAATACATTTTTGAAAGGAGAACGTTTTAAATTAATTAGGTGTAAAATTCAAAGACTGCACAAATCTATTATTTTGAATTTGTTTCAAAAATAAGTTATACGATTCGATACAATTTGACTAAAAATTCAGTAAAGTAATTAGCAAATTATGAATTGAATTAGTGAAAACTCAACAAAGGTGGTTAAATTAAAAGCTAACTAAGCCTGAATCTAACTAAAAATTCAAAAAAATTATCGTCGAGTAAATAATTTATCCAAAAATTGAATTAGCGTAACAACAAAAACCTAATTGCAACAGGATACTTTTGAAGTAATTGAAAAAACTTCTGCATACATTTTTTAATAAAAAAAAACTGTTTAATTAATTCTGTGTAAAATAAAAACACTACACAAATCCATTACTTTGAAGTTGTTTCAAAAATAGGTTATATGAGTTGATATAATTTAACTAAAAATCTTGTAGTCAGTAAATTAAGAATTAGATTAGAAAATTGTATTAGCGCAAAAACGCAACATTATTATATCACCAGAATACGTTTGAATTCGCTATTAAAAATCACAGAATAAAAAACTTTCTTTTTAAATTAAAGGATGTGTAAAAATTCAAAATCTGTGTCAATTAATTATGTAATTCCAAAAATAATACGATTTAACATAATTTCACTTAAAATTCAACAAAGCAATCGATAAATTAAGAATTACATTAGCGAAAAAAGTCAGAGTGTATATTGCATACTTTAGTAAATTGAAATTCATAGATTAATAAGAAATTTCTAATATTCCTCCGTTTTTCCATTTGATACCACATTCACAATTCGAGAATCGTAATTGATTTATAGAAAAAGACAGAATTGTTTTAAACACAACACCATACTACGTTTATAGTAATCAATAATCATTAAATGCAATAAATATCAATTTATTGCAACGTGCAACACGACAATACATCATTATATACACGTTTATCGTAAAACTGATAGCGACAAAATAAAAATAAAATGAGTAAATGCACTTACAACTATAGATCAAAACAGCGCCACATAATCAAAATTTACAGCAAATGAATCGAGTTTTACCTAAAACAAAAAGAAAAATTAATTTGTTGCATCAAACTTCCTTAACAATGTTTAAATAGAACAGTAAACAGTATCACACATATTTACTTGTAGATTAACAAAAATAAAAACAAGATAGAAAAAAATAAAACCAAAAAAATCAAGGTACCTTACGACCTTGGGAATCAAAAAAAGCCTAACCCAATAATAAAACGCTACGTCATGACCAGGGCGTGGCCAAGAAAAATCAAAATTTAAAATAGGTTATAATACCATTTAAACTAACGTGTAAATAAAATATTTAAAGAAACGAACAAACACTGGTGTTTGTTAGAAAATAATAGCAATGTGTCTTATCTCGACAACTGACGAGTGACAATAATAAACCCAGAAATATATAAACGACTTCTCAGGTTAAAAAATGTAAAAAAATGCAGTCGCAGCAAGTGTTAATTTTTTTGTTAGGTTTAAGTACGTCGATTCAATCGGTTGATCCTGGTAAGTTTTTGATGATCTATCGTCGCTGAAGACTTGAGTGAAACGTTTCAATTTCAGATGGCGCATACGATTACATCGTAGTTGGGTCTGGATCTGCTGGTTCAGCTTTGACAAGCGAACTGGTCAAAGACAGCAATATCAAAGTGTTGCTCCTAGAAAGTGGCGGCGAGCCTTTGCCAACTTCAGAAATTCCATTTTTTGCACCGACCCAACAATTCACGCCTCAGAACTGGGGATATCTTATGGAAAAACAAAATAATTTTTGTTTGGGTAAGTTCTGGCATCCCTTCACGTTGGCCTTAAACCTCTGCTTTAGGATTAACTGATGAATTAATGAGCTGGCCACGAGGAAGAGTACTAGGTGGAACAACTGTAATAAACATGATGATACACACACGAGGAAACCGTTTAGATTATGATCGTTGGGTGGCGTTGGGTAATCCCGGTTGGTCGTATAATGACTTGCTGCCAATTTTCAAAGACTATGAAGATGCGCACCTAAAAATCAGCGATGAAATTTATCACGGTAGCAATGGTCCTCTAACTGTCAACGACGTACCATATAGAAGCAAAGCTGTTGACACGTTTATCAAAGCCGCCGTCGAAAGCGGTTACCCTTATGTAGACTACAACGGAAAAAGTCAGATGGGAGTCTCTTACGTTCAAGGCACTATAAGAAACGGAAGACGTTGCAGTGCGGAAAAAGCATTCATACGACCAATACGATACCAGAGCAATCTAAAAGTTAGTTTGTACTCACATGTTACACGAGTGCTTATCAACCACAAGACTAAAACAGCATACGGTGTTGAATTCATGAAAGATGGAATTACTTACACAGTACCTGCTAAAAAAGAAGTGATACTGAGTGCGGGTGCTTTCCATTCGCCTCAAATCTTGATGTTGTCAGGCATCGGACCTCAAGACCACTTAAAGCAATTACGAATACCAGTAATAAAAAACCTTCCTGTTGGTAAAAAATTATACGATCATTTATGTTTCTTGGGCTTAATATTCACGGTTAACGCCAACATCGTTATTCCATTTCTCGAAGCAATTGCCACCATAGGTATATGGCTATTGTTTGGAGTTGGACCACTAACAAGTCTCAGTGGAGTAGAAGGGTTACTATATTTCAAAAGTACCGTTGCAACGTACTCAGAAAATTACCCAGATATGGAATTAATCTTCATTGGTGGACATCTTAGCTCTGATTACGACTTAGCTTTTCGTAAAATGTTCAGAGTCTCTGATAAAGTCTACAATGCTGTATGGAGACCTTTACAAGGAAAATATGTGTTTGGGATTCTACCAATGCTGCTTCATCCTAAATCAGTAGGACATATGAAGCTGAGATCCAAAAATCCTTTCGATCCGCCGAAATTTTACGGCAACTACATGACCGATCCAAAAAGACACGATATGAAAGTGTTTCAGGAAGCGATTCGAGAATCGAAAAGAATCATTGGTGCTCCAGCATTTAAAATCTACAACGCCAAGCTGTACAACGTGTCAGTACCAGGTTGTGAACACGTATCTTTCGATTCAGACCCATATTGGGAATGTGCTTTGAGACATATATCGGCAACGTTACACCATCAAGTCGCCACATGTAAGATGGGCAACGCCAGTGATCTCGAAGCAGTCGTCAATCATAAGCTTCAAGTCTACGGAATCAAGAATTTAAGAGTTGCCGATACCAGCATCATTCCAATACCCCTGTCTGCTCATACCAACGTTCCAGCGTATGCAGTTGGTATCAGAGCTTCGCAACTAATACTTCAAGATTATTATAGATAAAAACATAAATCTTTATACAGCTGAGTAATAAATGCATTTTTTTAAATTTAATTTTATCCTCAAACTTTGACTATCTGAAGACGTTTGAAATCGGATATTACAACTTCGCTCTTTACAGTAATTCCACAACTAAGTTACGGATAAAACCTGCGACAACAATTTTGAGGGTGCTGATAAATAAAGGTACAAATGCCAACACACCTTTTTTCGACCAAGTACCATCTAGCTACACCAAATCACTAGTAAAACTCTTGCTAATTTTTTTCTGAAAGTACTGACAAAATATCTCTTAAAACGGTCAATAAATTGTCTAAACTTTACAAGTTTATGTGACCAATCGACTCAAAATCAAAAAACATCGTTTTTTTGAAGTAGGTACCACCTAAGTACAAATCACTAACACAAAAAAATGTAAAAAAAGTTGTCTGGTCTTGTAGCTCCAACCAAAAAATCGAGCTGAAAATGTATACTCGTAACAATTCTTTTAACAATTTTTGGCAATATCAGTATCGATGACTGACTTAGATAGCAAAACGACTTAGATTGCTTTTGAGAAGTGCCATACAAGACCGAGCTATAAAAACAGAAGGTCTAGCATCAAGATTTAACCTCTTGATCATTCGTCTGATAGCACGAGTACTAGAACTCCGCCCAGAGATCGTTCCAAAAACTTATCGGTGTCATCAGCCCTCGGCAAACGCATCAGTATCGATGATTCAAAAATAGAAAAACGATTCAGATCATCATATGACTAAGACATTACCGACTGAAAAAACTAAAAACCTTTATTCAAAAAAATTCTACACCATCGTCCAGATAGTAGGTACTTCAACCTAAGCTTATGGATAAGCGTCGTCAAAATTAAAAATCAGAAAAGCAGTGTATATTATTACAACAGTTGATTCCACCTAACTATACTTTGAAAGTAGCAAGACAAAGCTAAGATAGAATAAAATAGTGCGAAACTTAACTAAAAACTGTGCCAACGTCCGATTTTCCGATCAAATATTTAAAGAATCACTTAAACAATTTCTGCAAATATTTCCTGAGAAAACAAAAGAGTTTGTTGACAAAGATAAAATAGAAAAGCAATCATTAAGAAACAATTGCACTATCAGAAAAAGCAAAATTCAGTCTTTGAACAGAGCACTGCATTTGATGAAGAAAATGTCGTGGCAACTATGTTTCTTAATATTCTTCTTAGTTTTCGGTCACAGTGACAGTCTAGCTAAAAATTTTAATTTTTGGTGTATGTTAAAAATGCCTCAATTACAGATTCGTTGCCGATATACGATTACATCGTAGTTGGATCTGGTTCTGCAGGTTCAGCTTTGACAAGTGAATTAGTCAAGAATCGAAATATCAACGTATTGCTCTTGGAATACGGCGGAGAACCTCTACCCGGCTCAGATGTGCCATTTTTACCGGCGACCCAACAATTCACCCCACAAAATTGGGGTTACCTTATAGAAAAACAAACTATTTTCTGTTTAGGCATGTACTTCCGTATCTTTTTTACAACGCTCTTTGAGTGTGTTTCGAGAAAGAGTACTAAGTGGAACAACTGTAATCAAAATGATGATACATATACGAGAAAATCGCTTAGATTATGACCGTTGGGCTAGGTAATCTAGGTTGGTCCTACAACGAATTATCAATTTTCAAAGATTTGGAAGATGAGCGAGTTAAAATCAGCGACGTTAATTATCACGGAACTGGAGGACACTTAACTGTAAACGACACACCGTATAGAAGCAGCCACGGAGAGTGGTTAGTCGTATGTCGGCTACAACAGACAGTCAGATGAGGGTGTCTTATGTTCAAGGTACAATAAGAATAGGTATACGTTGCAGCGCTGAAAAAGCTTTCATAAGACCAATACGATATCAAAGCAATTTAAAAGTTAGTGTAAGCTCACGCGTGACCGGAGTACTCATCAATCAAACTTCAAAAACAGCTTATAGAGTTGAGTATCTTCACAATGGCGTTATTAAACAAGTACGAACCAGAAAGAAAGTGACAGTAAGCGCGAGCGCTTTTGGTTCGCTCCAAATACTGTTATCAGGAATTGGGCCTCAAAATCATTTAGATGAATTAGGTGTACCTATGATAAAAAAACCTTCTAGTAGGCAAAAAAAATGTGATCACATTTGTTTCTTGGGATTAATACTCACAGTCAACAGCAACATAGTTATTCCGTTTTTCGAAGCGATTGCCTCAATGGCAATATAGTTAATTTTCGGAAGCGGACCACTAACTTCGATAGGAGGCGTAGGTTTGTTGTTGTTTAAAACTAACGATGCGACATATCCAGAAAATTACCCAGATGTGGAGGTGATCTTCATCGGTGAACACCTCTACTCAGATTACGATTTAGCTTTCAGAAAAATGTTCGGAGTTTCGTACTTTCGTCTTCAATACTGTCTAGAAGCCGTTAGAGGGTAAATAGGCGTTTGGTTTTTTACCAATGCTTCTTTACGCAAAGTTTTACGGTAACTACATGACCGATCCAAATGAACAAAATCTAAGAGCGTTTCAAGCGAACATCAAAGAATCGTTAGTGCTCTGGCGTTTAAAGTATACGATGCCAAGTTATATACGTGTCGGTACCAGGCTGCAAACATGTACCTTTCGATTCAGATCCTTATTGGCAATGCGCATTGAAACACATATCGGCAATGTTGTATCATCAAATTGCCATATACAAAATGGGCAACGCTACCGATCCGGAAGCTGTAGTCAAGCACAGACTTCAAGTGTTGGTACGTACCGTTGATGGTTCCAAAGCGCACTTGTATCTTCTGTTTCTTCAGGATCCTAGCTATGTTCTAGATAACTCCAGCTATGTAAGATAAATAAGCTATACCTCTTGGTGGTTCTGTTGTCGTTTTCACAAACGTCTGTTTCATCGTAGCTTTCTTTATGTCGGTGTCTGTACAGCTGTGCTTTTTCAAAGTGCATATTCTCCATGGCAGTAGTCTTATTCTGCATTGGGTGGTAGTGAAATGTGGCGTGTACATTTCTATTCGTGCGCGTTCCTGTATACTGCATGTTATAGCTGTACTATTTGGGTTCACTTCACTACGTCGAGAAAAGGTAAATTTTCATTTTGCTCTTTCCCCATGGTAAATGTGATCGCTCTCTGCAGTGAGTTGTTGTTCAGGAATTTTTGTAATTTCTCTTCCCCGTGCCATATCATAAACATATCATTTGAGTTTCTGTTCACTAAATCCTATGGCTTCTTTTTCAAAAGCGCTGTTGCAATGTTCTCTTTGTAGTATCTTTCGTCGTTCAAGAAATATGATCTTCTATGGGTGAAAACTCATTAAAATGTCTGTAGGTTCACTCTTGAGTGTAGAAAAGATCTACACAAAATGTTGCAAGTTCTTCACATATGATGTAGTTCGCTTCGTGTGCTTTTACTGCAAGTTTGCCAGTGACTTTGATAAAACATCGGTGATCCAATACTGCTTATAATCGGTCTTTGTTTGCTTTGAGTAAAACCAAGGTTCCATCAATAGGTTGCGTTTTGGTGTTATTGAGTATTTCTAAGTTCTACTCAGTTCTTATCTTACTTCCTCCTTTTAACAATTTCTTCTGTTGGTATCTTTCTGATTGCTCAGTTCATCAACAGATAGTAGTTTCTTTGATAAACTGAATAAAACGTGATTAGTTTGTCAGCGCTTCTAAAAACTGCTAAGCAGGCACGATATCAACTGGTGTTTATCATAAACCTTCACAAAAACAAACAAACTACTCGTTAAGATTTCTCCACCAAACTAAAAAATTAGTTAATTAATACTGAAACGCATAGAAACTCCGAGATCAGTCAAGATGATTGAAGATGATTACCGGAATGATCTGGAATCCGATAAAGCAAAAATATAAGTCCAAAGGTGGCTTTAAGTTCATCTAGTCAGAATTTGGAAGTGTAAAATGAAAAAAAAAACTATAAAAATAGAAGAAAAAATTCAAGAAAACTATATACAGATTGGTGTAGGAAACCAGATTAAAACTGATCAAGAAGAAATGCAAACAGTATTTTGAATTTAAGAGAAGCAGTAGAAGACAAATTAGAACAGAAATTACAAAAAAAAATTAAGAACCATAGAAGACATACTAGAGTAAAAATACAACTGTTTGAAGAAAGAATGAACCAAATTTATTGCCATGGTAAAAGAAGTGTCACGAGCGAAGTTATTAATCATAGAGAAGAAATCACTAACAAGTATAAACTTGTACCTCCAAATTATGATGGTCAATTTCCATAGTCAACCTACTATAAACAGTTAGAACCCAGAGCTATAGCTTGGAGCAACGAGCAGAAAGTGACGTCTTTAATAGTGGCCTTACGTGAAGAAGCGCTCAAAATTTTGCAGACTGTTCCTGGCCGTCTCCAGAGAAATTACGAACTCTTAACTTCATGTTTAGAAATGAAATATAAAGATTCTTATCTTCAACAGGTATAACAAGCCGAAATCAAGAGTCGGGTTTAGAAAACTGCGTAGTCTTCTAGAGTTTGAGGCTGACATCGAAAGATTGACAAAGCTTGCGTATCCTATAGCTTCCTGAAACAAGTGGTTATTCAAACGGCTTTCGAGACAGTAAAACGCATCAGACTCTACGGTTATCTAGACCTAGGATGACTCTTTAATCCACGCCTTGGAATATGAAGTAGCAAAACAGGCGTCGCACCGAGGCAGCTATAAGCTCCGCCGTGCTGTAGAAGTACCCGCGCATACATAAAAAAGCATCAAAGAAATAGTGCGACGTATATTCCGCGAACAAGTGACTCAGGAAAATAAAGTGACCTACTGAAACTGCTGGAAAGTAGGACACGTACTAAACTCAAAATAAAACCAGAAAAGTGTCCGGAAAACTAGAACAGGTCAACTGAATGAGGCGAAAGTCGGCATCAAAGAGCCATGCCTTGAAGATTACCGTTCAAATGGTATCGCCTGTTGAGCAATTGCACAGCGTTTATGTCGATAACAAAATCAATGACAGAAGTATATCATTATAAGCGACTCTCCTTGAGAGAAACTAGGACCAAGCCTAAAAAGTCTGCTTGACCGATACCGATACAACATCCATGCCGGCTTGCTTTGGCAAAAGTTAAGAAACCGAACAAATAATTACGGATATGGAGAGAACAGGTGTGATTGAACCTTCAAATAGTCCATGCACGTTCCCAGTGATACCAGTAAAGAAGAAAGTCAGATCAACAAAGTTTTGCGTAGGCTAGGGACAGCAACAAACAACAATGGACCACAAAGGACAGTTACCCTTTACCGAAAATTGACAATAATTTAGACCCCCAGTCCGAATTCCCGTGGTTTTCCACGTTGCATTTAAAGAGTGGTTACTGTAATAAGAACTCAAGAATTCTACTGTTTGTGGTTTGTGGCAGTTCACTGCGGTGGCCTGTAACATTCGAGCGTTTAATGGAGACTGTCTTGGAAAAAATGCCTAGTGTATCTAAGCGACTTGATCTTGGTTGGAAGGTCGTTTGAAAAACATTTGAACATCCTGAAGGAAGTGTACCAACGACTACGTGGGGCAAAACTAAAACTGAACGAACCCAAAGAATTGCCACGTATTTAAGAAAGAAGTGCAACACCATGCTCACGTCATATCTAGAAAAGGAGTAAACGCTGATCCAAGACAAGGTTCAAGCAGTGTAAGCATGGCCACGACCAATCGATAAACATCAGATCCAAAGATTCCTTGGGTAGTATACCTATTGTAGACGATTTGTATCCGGATTTACCAATATTGGCAAACTTTTGATAAAACTGGCCAAAGAAAGAGTAGAATTTTAGATGGAATAAAGACTGCGAAAATGCTTTCCATCAACTAACACCCTACTCACTTCGCCAATTTTAAGTTATCCAAGATAAGATGGAACACTTGTTTTATATACCATATTATTATAGTACCAATGCAAGTAATCTGGCCATAGATGCAATCCTTTCACAGGTGCAAGATAGACAAGAAAAGATCTTCGCGTATTTTAGCAAAGTTTTGTCCAGGTCCGAAAGGAAGAGAACTGTAAGCAGTGGTCAAGTCCATAGAGCACTTTTATCAAAACTTGTATGAACGCAATTTTTGACTAAGAAGGAAAGAAGTCGCCTTGAAATAGCAATTGCAGTTTCGTAATCCAGAAGAACAAGTGGAAAGATGAATAGAGAAGCTGCACGAGTATGACTACGTCGGAAGCAGTCATCGGAACGCTGATGTCTTGTCTAGAACACCATGCCGGCAGAATGCAGTCATTGTTCGAGACTTGAAGAAAAAATCGAATGTCTCCGAAGAACTGCTTTGGTTGATGACGAGTGGGAACCTGAGCAAATGCATCGCGAACAAGAAAATGATCCGGAAATAAGAATACTCCTGAACTGGAAAGCAAACAGTTGATATTCAACCTGGGAAGAAGTGAGTGCTTTAGGCAGAAACATCAAAGCATACTGGGCGCAGCGGGATCCCTTGACAGTAGAAGACAGTCTTCTTAAGCGATCGCTAGAAAGTGTCGCGGACACTGAAAACCGAGAAAGGAGTACACCTTGGCGTGAAAAAGACATTAGGAAAAGTTCGAGAAAGATTCTGCAAAGAGGACGTCATAGAATAAGTGCACGGTCTGCGCATCAGGAAAAGATCCAGCAAAAAAGCGCAAAGCACTAATGAAACAATATAATGTAAGAAGCCCTTTAAAAAGAGTGGCGATTGCCATCGCAGAGCTGCTCCAAGAATCTGATTCGGGAAACAAATACATCTTGGCGACGATGGATTATTTTACAAAATAGACGCTTACGCCATACCCAATCAAAAAGCAGCTACAGTAGCAGTCGTTTTACTGAAAAAAAAATTCTGCGAATTTCGACCAAGACCGCAACTTTAAGTGTCCTTTGTTTCAAGAAGTCTACCGACTGTTGGAAAATAATATAAAAAAACTAGGATGATGCATCTCGATTCTCAAGCTAACGGCATGGTTGAACGGATGAATCAAACATTAGAAGCCAAAGTAGTGTCCGAATAATAAAAATATTGAGATCAGTACATGCACTCTTCCTAATGCCATAACGATTATCTGTTCACGAAAGCACAGTCCAAACACCATCCTGTGGCACAAAATATGACTGCCATGCGTCCACTAATTCAGACAAAGCCCACAAAAACAAAACGTCATCACGTTAATGAAGAGGCTAGACTAAGTACAATGAGGTGGTCTGTGAAAACACGAAAATAACTAGCGACAAAATGAACACCAAATCTGACGTCAATGAGAGGGTTCTTTATGAAATTCAAACCAAAGGTGATCCACATCGATTGTCTATCCCTGCTTCTTGGCAATAACGACGTTACCTAAGACCAGGTGCGAACCAGAGTAATAACAAACAGAACCAGAATCAAGTCGATGGAATGAACCGAAGAGCAACAAGACCTATTCCAAACACGAATTGATTACGCCTTTGCGTGAATGAAGATCTTGACATTGCGTGAATGAAGATCTTGAAATGTCCTGAAGAGTTGCCGTAGCATTTAATAAATAGTTTGAACGGCTAGATAGACTACAAAGACAGCAACTGACGGTCGGCAAAGTCTTAAAACTACATGATGACTGACGCTTTATTTTCTATCTGGTCACCAAAAAGTACCCATGCGTAGCCGTTATACGAAAATCAGTAGCGACAGAATTTCAAGAGAGAAGTGGAGTTCGTCCATCCAAGTAGAAAATGGGGTTAGAAAAAGTCCATTGACTGCTACTTTTATGCTCATAGAAGTTGCCGAAATGCCGAGAGCTGCCGCAACGACTCTTTCCATCGGTACCACGTCTAGCTGTCTACACCATGGTTCAAAAAAGTTTAACAGGTATTTCACAAGGTGTGTTAAATTTTTTGGTGGCCACCGACTCAAATATCGAAAAACAGAGATCTTTGCATGAAGTATAAAATCAAAATTTCGGAACCAAAAAAGTTCAGAAAGAAAAAAGTGATGTAGCGTGATCCCAGGCAAAAATAGCGCCAATGTCTCTTTTTCTAGCCATAACTTTTTAGTAGATTACTATACAACTACACCAAGTCAATGTTAAAGACACCAAAAAATCTGTCATTTGTCAGGTAACACAAGTTCTAGAACGTCACCAGGTTCTCAATCTGAAAATCTAAATTGTATGCACGACCTCAAAACATTAAGAAAATCACTTTTAGGCTGCTTCTAAGTCTTGGGCGAGGTCTTGGGTGATTCAATGCACGACTGAAACAGTTTTTTCAATGCAATGACAGTCCCAACAGAAACAACAAAGTTTTAGACACCTGTACAAAAACGCCAGTTAACCACGAACGCGTTTTTAAAATTGACAAATAACACCTATTTTATTTTTGATAATTTAAATAAATTGAGTAAGACATAATTTAAAAACAAGCGTAAAAAACCCATTAAGAAAATAACTACGTTAAGTACGTACGATAAGATAGATAACAAATATGTTAAAGTACCAAATTATCCCGCATATAGAATCCGTAAATTTTTTCCAAATTAAATTTTCTAGTAGTTAGATGACCAGGAATTAGCTTTTTGAGAAGCCCTAAAACCAGTTGAAATACGAGATAAGTTGAGGAGTGTGCAAAATTAACTGTACTGAATGTAACCAAGTATACATATATTAAGCAAACGAAAAGTCATTGCATTGCATTTAACTTTTCACTTTGTAATATTTTTTATGTATGTAAGAAAAAGTGAATTTTAAATATCCAAAGTCTTAGTGTTTACCTAAAACTTCTCTTATCTTATATCTAATCTAAAATTAAAATATCTGGACAAAAATAATAGTATCAAGGTTAAAGATGTCAGTAAAGTTGCGATAATACTAAAAAGCGCAAATACCAAGCGGTTTCTTTAATAAACACAGACACACATTTATTTCATTTTTAAATATTTGTAAAAGCTATAAATCTTATCACCTAGTAAAATATGTTTAAAAAAAACAGACAATAGTAGTAATTTTCTCTTAATGGACAACAAAAAAAAACCACAAAACCCGTGGCGAAGATTAACGATTAAACTATGAGGTGGCAAAATTTGTTTTCAGTGCCTATTAGTAAAAAGAATGTTTTCTGTTACTGTACCAATGGGCCAATTTTACCGGTGACTTTGTCGCTGTTATTTGTTGATCACTAAAATATTAGCGACTGATAGAAATACAAAACCAGTTACCGGTGATTCCGTAACTACTGCACGGTTATTGGTTAAATTATTAACTTTTTCATTGTCTGCGTTGTTTTTTTAGTTACCAGTTACAAGTGATATCGGTCCCTTCTAAAAGTAACGGTGACTTAAAAGCAACCGTCGCCAATTCACCGGTGACCAAAAAGTAGCCGGTAAGCCCATCACTGGTACGACCACATTATAGTTGGATCTGGATCTGTTCAGCTCTGACCAGCGAGCTTGTCAAAAATGCTGAAATTAATATCCTAGTTTTGGAAAGTGGAGACGAGCCGACTATACAATCAGATCAGACTTCTTGCATTGGTCGAACAATTCACTGCTCAAAACTGGAGGTGGAGAAAACCACCAGCGTAGATCAGTGGGCAGTAGTTTCTTCTTATTGGGATATATCAACACTGCGATAATCTGCCTTACACCTACAGTTTTCTAGATGCCATTAATACACAAATAACCCTACATTATAGTAGATGGCGTTCGCCTCAATTTTTCTAAACTCATAATAGCTCAAAACCCCCAGTGGCGGATTAAGGATCGTCGGGGCCCTAGGCGGCAGAGCCACTTTGGGGCCCCTAGGTAGTCAAACCAAACCAAAAAACCATTTTTGGAACACTTTATAATAATAATATTATCAAGTAAAATTTCTGTGCTTTTGGTATCTTTGGGGCCCCCACGCAAGCTCGAGGCCCTAGGCGGCCGCCTACTCCGCCTAGCTTTTAAGACGCCACTGAAAACCCCTAGAAAAAACTAGTTCTAATGTACAGATCCTTGAAATTCGTTTCTTTGCAAGTTATTCTTGATTGATACTAAAGAAAATGCATCCTCTATTCATCAGTCACCCATACCTTTACTACTTTCGTCACATCATCCCTTGCTAGATGCACTTTCAGTATCAGCCCCAGAGACAAATTTTCTTAGTACTAGTGTAGCAGTACTTCTTCGCCCCAAATCTGTGGGTCACATGAAGAAGAATTCTTTAGATTCACCAAAGTTTTACGATAACTACATGATCGATTCAAATAGACAAGATCTACGAGCGGCAATACGATACAAAATGATACGTGTCGAACACGTCTCTTTTGATTCAGACCCTTATTGGGAATGCGTGTTTACACACATATTGACAACGTTGCACTATCAAAACGCATGCAAAATGAGCAACGCCAGCAAACCCGAAGCCGTAGTCAACCATAAATTTGAAGTCCACGGAATCAACAATTTTAGAGTTGTCAATATCACCATTCTCCAAATTCCTTTGTACGTTCATACAACTGTCCATGCGTATGCAGTCGGTATAAAAGCATCACGGCTAGATCTATTTGACTAAAATGGTTAGAGGAAAACATAAAAATTGCCACATAATAAAATTCGTGTTAGTGATTGATTTTACTACGCGCAAGCACATACGATAATTAACATTCGCTTACTTTGTACCGCAACGTGTTACGATTAAAACATGACTGTGTTGTACGATTATAGCTGAGGTAATAATCGCACGTGCGTAAAATTAAAGATTTTTTACACACTGCGATATTACTAATATCTTCTTCAGAGTTTCGCCGTGTTTTAAAAAACTAGCGTACGAAGATTTTTCGTCGCTTATCCTTTATTTTCTTCCGCGTTCCTTTGACCTTGACGGGATGATGTAATGGCCTCTTGAACATGTTGTAGAGATGATACCAATCTTTTCTGTTAACGGTCTTGTGCTTTCTCTATCTACTCTGGTTTCTCTTCAGATAGTGAATAAATATTTCTACTTTAGTTAAATAAAAACATTGATTTAATTGTGAGCTATCAGGCGAAGTCAGATAATTAAGGCCGACAGTAATTTTGTAATTATTTCGATTTTGTGTAAGAGTTGTTCCTTTTCACAAAGCTTTAGATCCTTACCTCCACAAGGTTAAATGTTAAATACATTCAAGCTTCTCCGCAATGAAGGTTGAACCCGCCTCATCTAAGCGTCGTCCCTGTCCTTGACGATACCTTGCCTGACTGTATCGAAGAATCCTTAGACACAGATATCATGCGCCCAACTAAAATTATTTCTGCTTGTAAAATAACCTTTTCGAACCAATCCGAAATGGTAGACATAGTCTGCAGACTTCAAGCGACTTTCAGAAAATCCATCATTTCTCGTGGCGTAACGCAGCAAGCTGCTGATATCGCCGATGCCTTAGAAGGCGTTAAAACTGTTTCCGCCAAAATATCCAGCACCCCTGTAGCAGTTCTTCGGGTAAAACAGTCGCTCCAGTTCCTCGTTCGACTGTTGTTATCGTGCCTAAATCGGATTATCTGTTGAACACATCCTTGATAAAGCCGTAGGGTAAATCGTTACCTCATGTTTCTATGCTCAGCGTTAATGAAAACCTCTCCGCTGAGCAGGTGAAAGAGACCATTCTATCGCAAAATTTCGACGATGCTTCTGATGAAATCCTACATCTTGCCAATGAGCAACTCAAAGTTCTATTCCGCTTTGGTTCTCGGAACAGAGCCAATTGTTACTAGGTTCCTTAAGTTCCACCAGAAGCCTGAAAATTCCTTTTGGCATCGCGTTTACGTCGCCTGAAATGCGTGTAGAGTCAATGACCATATCCACGTTTATTTAATTGTCAGAAGTTTGGCCATCATTCGAACGACTGTAAAAGTAAGATACAGTGCGGCCATTGCGCTGAAACGCACACAACCATGACACGCCCTAACGTGGCGCAAACTTACTGCGTTCGTTTTGGCCATAAAAGTGAAGTCTCATCCAATACCTGCCCAGCATATTTGAAACGGCTCCACGCCAAAATATCAAACACCAATTATGGACAATAACGACTCTCAAAACTTTGAGTTTTGCGAAAGTAATTTTCACAATTCACAAATTGCGACTTTTGAAGTTTTGAGTTTATCCTCTGACAACGACATTCACATCTTACTGACCCAAGACCCATACAGTTCTGGTTCAGTGTACAAACTCGCTGGTGCGGCTGCACCCTTCAAGAAAATTTCCGCATCCTCTTCTATGAGGTACTACTCAGCTATTGTTTTCAATAGTTCAAAGCCCGTCGGAGTGGTTACATTCAGCCTTTTAACAAATAATTACACTGTAGTATATACGATTGGAAACACCTTATTGGCAATCGTCGGTGTTTCTTGGTCGTTGGTGACCGACAAGCGAGAGCGATACGTAAAAAACCTCGAACGTAGTCTCTGTGTTGTCAACGAACTTCACTAACGTTTCACCTTCTCCAGCCACTTAGGCTCGGCAAACATCCACGTCACTTTGAGGTCCGCTTCTGTTGCCAGAAAAATCCTAAACTGGCGTGTTGTTCCAGAAGTTATTGAAAGTGACCACCGACTGATACGGTTTAAGTTAACCGTTGAAGGCTCTCGCCTAGAACCAACCCAAAAAAATCCTTAATAATAAACGCATAGATCCCCTTCGCTTAAATATAGCAATCGCAAGTTCTACTCCCACTTACCACGTGGTGCTATGCACCACGAGACTAGATTTGTAGACGCCGTCATTGGTAGGTTGACCAAGATGATTCTCGATTCTTGCCAAAATAGGTAAAACCATATACGCCTAAGCTCTTCAGCCGGTGTATCAAGATGGAGGCCGAAATTCAATCGGTTAAAGCAAGCGGTAAAGTGTCTGAGAAAACACCACCAAAAAATCAATGCATTGTCTCTTATAAGTCCGCACTTCACCGGTACAAACTGGCAGTGAAGACAGCTAAATATAAGTTGGTAACGAGCCCGTGGGGGTTGGTTGACAGGTTGTCCTCTCGTACGTTCATGTCGATCCAACCGTGTTCCAATGTTCGAGACGACGAATTACGAATTTATGACCGAACATTTCCAAGCACAGATTTGTAATTTTCACTGACATATCTAAAGCGTTTAACAATTGGTAGCCCTCCATAATGAAAGCTTTCGTCGTTAAGAGAAAGAAAACAGATCAAAAACTTACTCCTCAAACGTATCCCGTTGTTTATATGCCAAACGACTGACGAAGGGATGTCCACAAGGCTCGGTTTTGGGTTTTAAGCCAATATTTCTCAGAAAGACCGTAACGCCTACTCCCTCCTCCTGGATATCGTTACCTGGGTCAGAATGTCTTACGTTCCTGGACGTGAAGCAGTCCAAATACTTTCTTCACACGACCGATTTTGCTATTTCAAACGCATCAACGTTTTGGATTACAACAGCTGTCAGTCGTGTTGCGTTCTTGACACTCCAGCATTCGATAAAATTCAGGATGCTCTGTTAGCCACGATCGTCCCTTACCCTAATTCCCCTCAAGCCATCCTTAGACTGGTGCCTGATTTAAATGTGTATAGACTTTTTGCAAAGAGAAACCAGAGGTTCTATTAGAAGTAGTTCCTTTAGTTTTACTAACGTATGCATGATAGTTAAGTTTATTATTTTTGCAAGTAGCGATGACAAAGTAGAAGTTTAGTGTCGTTATATAACATTACATGCTTATTTAGAATCATTTCAGTTTATTACATTTTAGTTCAAATAATACTTTTGATTTTTTTGTAGCAAAGCAACTACGAGTGATTTGGTGAGTCCACATCCTCATCTCTATAGATTCCCTGACAAGTCTATTCCTATGATTCCTAGCGGTAATTATAATTTTTATATTACTGATTTCCAGTTTGGTGTGTACGTTCTGCTACTGCCGATTGTCCAATTATTTTCAACCCTATCGCCCGTCGTCGTCGTAACACTGGCACTGACATGTTATGTTGTATATACCCTCCGTCCAGGTTCACGCTATTTTGTCTTTTGCTGTTGGTAGATACTGTTGGATTCACATGGTGGTTCAAAAACACACTTGCATCTTCTGTTTCTTCAGGATTCTATTTATCATATGGGTGATAAGTTATCTCTCTTAGTGGTCCGCTGTACTTTGCAAAATCGCCGATTTCCTTATGTCGGTGTCTGTGTAGTCCTGGATTTTCAAGGTGCATGTTCTTCCTGGCTAGGTGTTAGTAATCGCTAAAGCTTTCCTCTCTAGATACTAGCGTGTGTCCATCGGGTAACAGTGAGGTGTCCATTGTAGATATCTATCTACTTCTGTATATTGCATGCTATAGCTTTCCTTTTAGGTTATCTTCACCATTACGTCCAGAAAAAGTAGATTTTCATTTAGCTCTTTCTCCATAGTTAACTTGATCGCTCGATGCAGTGAGTTAGTGTGAACTAAAAATTTTGTACTATTGTAGCCAGCACTTGGGTTTATATTCACCGGATCCTATAGCTTGTTCTTCAAATGCCTGCATAAACTTTCCATTGCTGTTCCAATGTTCTGTTCGGTGTATTTTTCGTTGTACAAGACAAGCATAGCATATTATAGTAACCTTTTTGTTTAGCAGCACTGTCGCATTTTCATTGTCTGCTTTGTGTCGTTTTCTTTTTCATGAATACTTTCCGCTTTGATGTTGCTGTTTTCTTGAAAACTCTGCTCACTGCTTATTCTTCCTTCGCTTCAGCGGTTGGTATTTCTTTGATAGCTATTTTTACCTCTATAATGAGTTCATCTGTTGGTATCTTGCAGAAAAAGAACAAATAAAACCTAAAAATGCTGCATAAATCATAAAAAGATTAGACTTTATTTAGAGTCATCTAAAAATAATGACCCAGAAATCTGAAAAAGTTCTGGTGGTGTATCTCAATGATGTCTACTGCAACAGCGATCACTATCACTACCACTTTCAATATCTATGATTCGTGATAAAGAGCTTGTAATATCATTTGACGCTGTCCAGGTCTGGTTTTAATATAATCCATCGCCTAAATTCTGTCACCCGTCTAAGACTGAGATAATTTACGAGCGTGAATGCAGCGATCAGTTTTAACAGACAAAATGACCGGAGACACCTGAACAGATACTGATGCGCCTAACTACAATATACGCTATATAAAGTATCTTTTTACGCATTATAAGTTACAACTCCTCTGAGACAGTTTAACCAAGTAAATCTACCTCAACATTTGAACTGGCGCCCTTTCAGAAGGATATATTCGAGATCAAACCTTGTAAATACATTTTCGTTAGAAAAACAAAAATCTTTGCATTAACCAGAATTTCTAAAAACTATGATATGTGATCAGAACGATTATTACAATGATCGACACCAACCTTAACGGTATTTAAGAGACAAATTCTTAAGAATGAAGCAAAGTTATTTGGCATATTGCTATCCAGCTATACTAAGTCATAGTCGCTATAAAAATATCTTAGAAAAAATTGATGCAAGTTCTAGAACGCCACCACGTTTTCGATCCAAAAATCTAAATTGAAGCCACGACCAAACATAAAAAAATCACTTTTAAGTTGCTTTTAAGTCTTAAGTTATTTAAATTGCACATGAAACCGAGTCTACAGCTTAAGTTTGAGTTAACTTTGTGTACAATTGTAGCCTATTGCCTCGACAAAAACAAAAACGTTCAGACCAAAATGACCACGAATACGTTTTTGCAATTCAACAAATTTGCGAATAAAACCTATTTTATTTTCCATCATTTTTAAAAACTATTAAGCAACAATCAAAAAACAAACTTAGGAAACCCAATAAGAATATAACTACGTTAAGTAGATGTGATAATTTAGATAACAAATCTGTCAAAAGTACCAAATTATCCTACAAGATGTAAATATTTTCCAAATTAAATTTTCCAGTAGTTACAAGGCCAGAAAATAGTTATTTAGAAAACCCTAGACCAAGCGGAATGCAGATAGGTGGAAGAGTATGCAAATTTAATTGTAATCAATGTAACTAAGTATACATTGAACAAATGAAAAGCCAATACAAACAGCGTTTTGCTCATGTTAAGTATAGACACGAAAAATCTGTATTTTGTAGTGTTTTTTACACATTTGCAAGATATTTTCCCACTTTAAATTACTTAAAAATTATGTCGAAAGCTTGAAATTTGCAAAGATGCAAACGAATTTTGGATTTCCGTAAGCCTGGTTTACAGATTCTTGGTGTTTGTCTAAAATTTCTCTTATCTGATATTTATTCCAAGACAAAAAGTACCAAGGTTGAAAAATATCAACAAAGCTGCAATTATAGTAAGACAAATATATAAAATAACACCAAATCCAAACCCCAGCAAACGCATGGTCAAAACTACGCAAAACCTTAAAAACACAAGAAAGAACATGCCAACGCCAAAAAAACTTTCCAACAGTTTTTAGACCAAAAATAAAATGTTTTTTACACAACCACGATTCTTACGCACACAAGCATGAACGTATTTAATTTTTTAATATTTGTTGAAGTCATAAATCTTACTACCCAGTAAATTATTTCGAAAAACAATGTTTCAAAAGACGAACAAACTATTATTCCAAACGTTTGATTCAAAAAACTTCGATCCTATCAAAAATCAAAAATGAATAAAAGCAAAATTATGTTCACGGCGCGCACTGATTGATTTAAGAATTGACAAACACGCAGAAAAACCTTTTAAAAATCATATAGGTAACTTAAACAGTACTATCTTATCTAATAAAATTGATAACAAAAAAAACAAAGCAAAACCAGTGGCGAAGAGCAATTAATGCATAACGATTGAACAATGCTCTGGCAAGAACTTGTTTTACTAATTCTGGCTAATTATGGTACATCGAGTGGTGTCCATTTTTGCATGGTGATATAATTGGAAAAAATAGTTTCAGGTACTGTACCAACATACGACTACATTGTAGTTGGATCTGGATCCGCAGGTTCAGCTCTGACTAGCGAGCTCGTCAAAAATGCAGGAATTAATGTCCTACTTTTGGAAAGTGGAGGCGAGCCGAGTATAGAATCAGATACGCCACTTCTTGCATCGGTCGAACAATTTACTCCACAAAACTGGGGGTACCTCATGGAAAAACAAAATAATTTCTGCTTAGGTATGTAAAAATTTTCTTCTTACGACATTCTTAAGTAATTTTGTTCAGGATTAACCGATGAGTTAATGAGCTGGCCTAGAGGAAGAGTGTTAGGAGGATCAACTGTTATAAACATGATGATACACATACGTGGAAATCGGTTAGATTATGATCGTTGGGGGATGACCAACTCGGGATGGTCATACAATGATTTATTACCGATTTTCAGATACTTAGAAGACGCGCATATCAAAATCAGCGACGTCAACTATCACGGCAGCGGTGGTCCTCTAACTGTCAATGACATACCATATCGAACCAAATCTGTTGATACGTTTATAAAAGCCGCTGTTGAAAGTGGTTATCCTTATGTAGATTACAACGGAGAAAGTCAGATGGGAGTCTCCTACGTCCAGGGCACTTTAAGAAACGGAAGACGTTGTAGTGCTGAAAAAGCATTCATACGCCCAATACGGTACAAAAGCAATTTAAAAGTCAGTCTATATTCCCACGTGACCAAAGTACTAATTAATGAAATCACAAAAACAGCATATGGAGTTGAGTATGTTAAATATGGTGTTACTTACCAAGCATATGCTAGGAAAGAAGTAATACTAAGCGCGGGAGCTTTTCATTCACCTCAAATTCTGATGCTGTCAGGAATTGGACCACGATCTCATTTAAACGAACTGGGAATACCAGTAATAAAAGAACTTCCAGTTGGTGAAAAATTATACGATCACCTTTGTTTCTTGGGCTTAATATTCACGGTTAACAGCAATATAGTAATATCGTTTCTAGAAGCAATTGCCTCTATAGGCGTATGGTTATTGTTTGGAACTGGACCGCTAACTTCAATAAACGGTGTCGAAAGTCTATTATTTTTCAAAACTAGCGTTGCGACATACTCTGAGAATTATCCCGATATGGAGTTAATCTTCATCGGTGGACATCTCCATTCCGATTTTGACTTATCGTTTAGAAAAATGTTTCGAGTTTCGGATTTAGTCTACAACACTGTATGGAAGCCATTAGAAGGTAAATGGGCTTTTGGCATTCTGCCAATGTTGCTTCACCCTAAATCGGTGGGTCACATGAAGCTTAGATCAAAAAATCCTTTCGATCCACCAAAATTTTATGGTAACTACTTAACCGATTCAAGTGGACAAGACCTAAAAGCGTTTAAAGAAGCCATCAAAGAATCGAAAAGAATTATCAGTGCTCCGGCGTTTCAAGTATTCGACGCCAAACTATACACCGTGCCAGTACCTGGATGCGAGTATGTACTTTTCGATTCAGAACTTTATTGGGAATGTGCTTTGAACCATATATCGGCAACGTTGCACCATCAAATTGCCACATGCAAAATGGGCAACGCCAGCGATCCCGAAGCCGTAGTCAATCACAAACTCCAAGTACATGACATCAACAACTTAAGAGTTGCCGATACCAGCGTTATTCCTGCACCAATATCATCTCATACCAACGTACCTGCTTATGCAATTGGTATTAAAGCTGCGCAAATAATATTACAAAATTAATCTTTGGAAAAACAAATGGTGTCGCCAGAGTACTCCACAGTATTTTTAACATAAACAACTTACCACGTAATGAACGAAAAACGCTATCTCACCTGAAATAAAAACATTAGTAAATAAATTTTAAGTACATACAACATTATTACAAATAAAACCGTTTGTTTAAAAAACGTGAGTTTTTTTTTTTATAACCTCCCTACTATGCTATCCGTGTATCAACTCTTATCAAAAGTGTAGTATTCGTTCCAACTATTAACAGAGCCGTAGACGAGAAAATCCGAGCCGGTGACCAAAAAACTTCTAAATCACCAATGTTTAATATACACTGCTCTGCTTAAAATCCGGGCTACCAAAAAACCCGAGCCCAAGAGAATACCTACGTCTACGAGTTCAGCACATACGCAGCATGAAATCCCTAACTACCATAATTTAAAAAAACTTCTTTATGGCCTTATTTTTCGCAAAATGATCTACATGCAACTTTTCAGAAATTGGTTAAATAAAGTTAAATTAGATAAAGTTTAAACAAAAGGATTTTATTATCATAGACATGAATACAAATTTTTGTAAATCAATTAACTAATTTTTGTAGATTCAATTTCATATTTCAGTTACCATAAGCCATTAATTACAAAAATATATAATAACGATGACAATGATAGTAATAATTCTATTACAATTAATGAAATGCTGTAATAATCTTAGTAGCAAAAAGTTAAAGTGAAATAATTGTATTATTTGTATTCATGTCTATGATAATAAACTCCTTTTGTTTAAAATTTATCTAATTTAAGTTTATTTAACCAATTTCTGAAAAGTTGCATGTATATCAATTAATTGATGTTCATTAAATTAGCAGTCTTATTAATTAATAAATACTATTTTAATGAAATCATATACATTGACCGATAGTTACAATAAGAAACTGAGGTTAACCTTAAATATTTTAAATTTAAAATTAGATAAATTTTAAACAAAAGGATTTTATTATAATAGACATGAATACAAATAATACTGAAACGTCCGAGAAATTACTTGCAAATGCAAGAGCCTTCTAGAACTGTTATCTAGTTTCTAGAAGATATAGCGAAAAGTGAGGAACGATCGAGAAGAATTCGCCGATGTCTATAAAAGCCGAAGATGGAAATCGTAGGACAGTTATTGCTGGAATGCGAATGTGTTAAGAAGATTATCAAGTGGAAATAAATCGTTAGCACGCGTGTGTTACATAAATAAATCGAGAATAATCGTGAACGTGATAATTAGTGTAAACAAGTGTGATATCCGAGGACGTTATCTTATCTCGTGTTAGTGATAGTGTTATACAACGGTTATACATAAATTATAGTGTAAGTGTTTTTATTATTAGATTTTATTAGTTCGGTTAATTTAAATGTGTACATATTTCTAGAATAAGTAAACGTAGTTTTAATCGTTTAAATAAATTAGTTTTTAATAATAAATACGTAACAATACAATTATTTCACTTTAACTTTTTGCTACTAAGATTATTACAGCATTTCATTAATTGAAATAGAATTATTACTATCATTGTCATCGTTCAAACAGAAACTGCGGTTAACCTTAAATATATTAAATTTAAAATGTCATCGTTCAATCAGAAACTGAGGTTAACCTTAAATATATTAAATTTAAAATGTCATCGTTCAATCAGAAACTGAGGTTAACCTTAAATATTTTAAATTTAAATTAATAAAGAAGTTTCACTTCAAAAATGTGACGCGTAACCGAAAAAAAAGATGGCGCGTAACGGAAAAATGTGACGGTAAATTTTTTTCCAACGCCGATAAAGAAGTTTCACTTCAAAAAATGCAAAAATTTGTTTCTGTAACTACGGAAACCACCAGAGAAGATCAGTGAGTACTTGTTCTGTCTTAGTGGGGCCAAATATTTAGAACAGATCAGCACTGAGCGTGCCTTATACATAATTTTCCTAAATTCGTAATCGTTTAAAAAACCCTAAACATAACTAGTACTTCTAATGAGCAGATCGTCAAACTTTGATTTTTTGCCAGTTATTATTGACTGTCACTTTCAAAAAAAAAACTCGGAAAGTAGAATTAACTGAAAAAACGCATTCTCTATTCATCAGTCATCATCATTTTCTGGATACACTACAGTGTCAGAACAATAGACTATATGTTTCTTTTATCTTTAGTTTCAACCATGACCTGGTATTAATGTCCGTCGTTCTCTCTTCATTTGTACAGTAAATAATCATTCTTATATCTAAACTTGTAATCCGCGCAAATAATTCAGCTAACTATCAATAATGCTTAAGTATAGTCTTTTCGTACTTGTCCTAAATATATGTAAGCACTCGTTGCCTCACAGTTATTGAGACTCTTGCTCTACAAAAGAAACCGATGCTAGGCCCAGTATTCTTAAAATTTCTTTAAAATATCGTATTAGGCAACCCCATTAACATCCCCACCATGACCTTTTTTGCTTGACTTTTGAGAACCTTACTATTCGTCCCAACCTACGTTTTAACTTATTTACAAGGCAATGGAAGTTGCTTGCCTGAGTAATTGGCACTGGTCTTTTTCTTGTATCTATAAAATGTCTCAAAGAACGATTCTGTTGACATATACTTTCGTACTGTTTTATTCTTCTGGTAACTGTATGAATAGATAAACTGTTCTTAGATAAGAATGTCTTTCGGGTTTGGACCGTGTCATTGTTGTAACCGAAGTTGCCAACGTTTCGCCCACTTTCGTAAGAGGCTTCATCAGGGCGTGAGATAAATCGCAAAACTCAAACAAGCAACCGAAATCTAACTAAGAACTTCTCAAAAGTTAGGTTATCCACTTGTGAAACAAGCCATAATCTCTGAACTCTGAAAAGGTCAGAAGTAAAACGATAACTTGAAAAAGCAAACGAGAATCTAACAAAGAACCACTACCGAGTTAGGTAATCAACTTGTGAACCAAGCCAGATTCTAAACTCCGTAGAAGTTATCCTATATTCACAAGGTTACAGATTAAATAGGGAAAACTTCTTCGTAAGAATGGTATTAAACCCATATTCAACTCGACAGGCAAAATCTCTCAGATTCTTCCTTCCCCCAAAGACAAATTTCCTACACTTTCATCTTAAGGTGTATACCAAATTCCTTGTTCATGTGGTTTAGTCTACATTGGTGAGACCGGTCGTTCAGTCATTACTCGTATTTCAGAACATAATCGTTGAATAAGAAAAAGGTATATTTCCAAGTTGCGGTTGCTGAAGCTGACATTAGAAATGTCACACCTAGAGAGAATCATGTCTTCAACTTGATTTTTTGACAATGCGGTAGTCTTACATCAAGAATGAAACAATAACATTTGCAAATTTTATTTGCCTGACTGTACATATTTTTTCTCTTAATGCTGGAGTTTGCATATCGGCATGTTGTATTTCAAAAACTGAGACAATTAGACAAACATTTTTGTAGTCGTCCATTTCAGCGCTACATAATTTCGGGGTGCAATTGTTAGACAGTCTTTCCGGCGCAGAAACTATATTTAGTGACATTAGAAGTGTACAACCAAAAAGATGATTTTTTTGACATTACATCAACAATGGAACAATATTTGCAAGACCTTTTTTTAATTTGTAATCCGAAAACTAATATGTTTAGAGACCCCTTAGCTGAGTAAACTCCTGCATACTTTTAGGCATCGACAAAGTGAGATGGTTGATGTTTACTTGACGTACCTCGTTCCAAGCTACTTGAACTTCGTGGATTAACTGTGCTAGAAGCTGTGGGGGATAGTGCAAAGTAGACAGTCTTCAAATCCGGTGAACGCAATACATTAACGCCTGCTTCTTGTAGAAAGTCCACAGTTCGACGAGCAATATGGGGACGTACGTTGTCTTGTTGAAAAGGGTCGTGTAAACCATCCAGATAAGGCAGTAAAGTGATACTGTCTCGAATAAAGAGAAGTGGTGATCGGCTTCCATAGACAGTAGCGCCCAAACTAAAACTCCAACAGTCCTTTGTGCATGCTTCTCAACACCAAACTCCAATCCGCAGCGTCTTCCATTCTACGGCCATCGTGCATACATAGACAAAATCGCGATTTTGTTCGTTCGTCAGTTCCTGAATTAACCAAAAATGTTTCTTCTCTAGCTTTTATACATGACCTTTAACTGTGGCCGTCTAAATTTTGGCAACTATTTGGGCTTCTTCGTTTGTAGTCATGATGTGATCATAACTCATGATGTGATCCCATCACTCCATTCGTGTGAAAGCGTTTGTTCCTTAGGTAGCGTATCCGCTCCCGTCTCAATTTGAGTTACGCTTGTCACAGACATTACAAGAATAAACGACAAACTATTAAATAAACTCGTATGAGAAATAAACATTTTAATTTTTTTTATTTTAGCGATATTCAGTTCGATATAGGTATTGGGAGAATGCTACCATCTGTATTAGAAAGAAAGCCTTAAAGCGAAACAAACTCTAAGAGTTTTCAACATACACAAGAGAGTTTTAACTTAGAAAAATAAAAAACCAAAAAGTTTTCAGCAGAAATATCAAACGACGACAATAAAAATAAAAAAATATTAAACGATATCAAAAAACCAAAACAAAATTCACTGATTAAGTTTCTCGTCTATACAAGCATTCAACTCTCTTGAAATTATTGACAAAAACCACGAAAAAAATAAAGCACCAAATAAAAGTGTAGTTTTAAAATTTTGGTCTTTACGTCAAGATGACAATGACCCCATTAACCATTTTGTTATACACAGAAATCGCGCATTTCCTTGTTATACAAAAAAATGTACACGCCTTGTCGCTCTTTACACGGAAAATCGAAAGTGACAACCGTGACTAATGCACGAATTCATTAAACTACAAGGCTATTCATTGATCTTTCAAATAACGGAAATAAAACACACCGACGACGCGATTTTAATCTTCTCCATAATAAGATCTACCTAAACTCACCAAAAATTTAACACCAAATCCATAAAAAAACCCAACGATAGATAGGTGTGTCAATACCACATAATAACCCAGATTAATAAACTATGACTTGGCAAAAACCAAGCAATTTATGTTCATCGATTTTTTTTATCGTTATCCTCACATTAGAAAGGAAATCGGTTTGCAATAAATAGAACGGGACTAAAGAAAATGTCAGTATAACAAAACGATCTCGCGCAGTTTAAACGAAATAATGTACGGTCTATTGCTATTCCTAGTTTTACACATCTTCCAAATCCAAGGATCGCCGTTCCTCATCACCGACCACTACATAAAAACCTTCACGGATGGAATACACGAATTAAAGATATCGGCTGACACCCACTTCCACGAAGACCAATTTAACGACACCAAACACACACAGACTGGTAATTAATTACGTTGTTAAAAAAAATCTTATAATTTCAATTGCAGAACCCGAAGAATACGATTTCGTTATAGTTGGAGCTGGTCCGTCTGGATCAGTCCTAGCTAACAGACTATCTGAAGTACCCGAATGGAAAATACTTTTGCTAGAAGCAGGCGATTTGGAAACGCCTTATACGCAAATACCAGCACTATCACCCTACCTACACCGTACCAAATACAATTGGGGGTATAAAACAGTTCCGCAAAAGACTTGGTGCCTAGGTAAGTGTGACTCACGACCAAAGACCCCACTCAAACTTCCTTACAGGAATGAAAGACAAACAATGCAGCTGCGCGGCAGGTAAAGCCTTAGGAGGTTCAACGGCAATTAATTCGATGTTATACACCAGAGGTAACAAACGCGACTACGACATTTGGGCGGATCAAGGCAACGACGGATGGTGTTACGAAGACGTTTTGCCATACTACAAAAAATCTGAAAATGCTTATCTGACGCATTTCGACAAAAAATACCACAACCAAGGTGGACCAGTACAAGTGGAAGATCCCCAACACGTTTCGTACTTGTTAAACACTATCCTAGAAGCAGCCGACGAGCTTCACGCAAAAAACCTAGATTACAACGGAAAAGAACAGTTCGGTTATTCCCAGTTACAATTCACAACCAAGCATGGAAAAAGAAACAGCGCAGCACAAGCATATTTAACACCGATTAAAGATAGGCATAATTTAAAAGTAAGTCCTTTGAGTCAAGGCACTGAGGTTATTATCAACCAACACACAAAAGAAGCTGTTGGTGTTAAGTACCTGCACGAGGATCACCTATACGTGGCCAAAGCAAGAAAAGAAGTTATCCTATCAGCTGGTGCGTTTAACACACCTAAACTGCTGATGCTTTCCGGTGTTGGTCCTAAAGAAGAATTACACAAACACGATATTCCATTAATTCACGAACTTAACGTAGGGAAGAATTTAAAAAACCACGTTGGTTTCATGGGATTACATTATATAGTCAACGGAACCCACCCTGTTTCCGACGAACAAGAAGATTTAATCCAGTGGTTAAAGCATGGAAAAGGTCCTCTATCCTCAACTGGAATCGAAGCGATAGGCTTTTTAAAAACAAAGATTTCAAAAGACAAAGCACACTATCCTGACGTTGAGCTACTCATTTCATCGAAACTGCACTATAATCCCAAGAACGATTACTTAAACTGGAGGTTAACTGAAGAAGTCTATGAAAATGCTTATAAACCTTTGGAAGGTCACGATATCATCCAAATCTTAGTTTCAGTCGTACATCCTAAGTCGTCCGGTTCAGTTACCTTACAATCTAAAGATGCGTTGGCGTGGCCCCTAATCGATATGAACGAATTTTCGGACGATGATGATGAAGACATTAACACTATAGTCGAAGGCATTAAAGAAGCTATTGCGTTGACTAAAACCAAAGCTTTTGAAAAACTTTCTGGGCATTTGTACGAAAAACCTTTGTTTGGATGCGAAGAACACGAGTTTGGTACAGACGATTATTGGAAATGCGCTGTAAGACATCTTTCCAGAAGCCTCCAGCACCAAAGCGGCACTTGCAAGATGGGTCCCCACACTGATAAAAACGCAGTCGTCGATCATAACTTGAGCGTGTACGGTGTCCACAAATTAAGAGTTGCAGATTCCAGTGTCATTCCAGTGTCCATTACAGGGCATTTACACGCCCCAGCAATCATGATCGGAGAAAAAGCCGCTGACATCATTAAAGAATATTGGCAATAAATATATTTTGTACTTGTTAACTTAATTCAATAAATTTACCCATAATTAAATATAAAGTAAATATATTTTTTAAAATTCCATGGGCGTCACAAGTCTAAAGTGTTAACGATTTGAATACAATACCATGTCGGTGTACAATTGCTAATTTTTTAGGTCCATAAACTGTGGGAAAACACGTGCTTGCTTTCGTTTTCTATTCCAAAAACATAGATCTTTAAGAGGGCATTCGCATAATTACGAATTTGAGTACTCGCACTAAAATTACGCAACGTCAATACGATTAAATGAACAAAACAGTCAAAAAGAGCAATAAAAATTTTTGTGTAGTGAAAGAAACACTATCTCATTCTTTTTTTTGTAAATTTTGGGTACAGTACTTGTGATGACCGTGACATAGTTAATAATTGCTTTTTTTATTAATTTCAAAGCAGAAACGAGTATTTAAATGGTCAGCTCCTAAGATGAATTAGCTGTATCTCTGGTATAAATTTTGTGATACACCACAAAATCAACAAGATGGATTACAATAGTTGTGCTTGTATAAAACACCCCAAATGATCACATAAAAAACATGCATTAGATAGATACAAAGTAATAAAAAAAATCGATAATCAAATTTTCTCTATAGCTTAAAACAACAAGATCGATGATAATTGTTGAGAAAAATTGAACAGAGTTAAATAAACTTATAAACATGATTGTAATTCAAAACTTTGTAGCAGTAAAAAAACAAACATTTTTATTTGTATATGTAGTA
This sequence comes from Aquatica leii, assembly GCA_035610365.1. NCBI lineage: Eukaryota > Metazoa > Arthropoda > Insecta > Coleoptera > Lampyridae > Aquatica > Aquatica leii. The sequence goes on along the minus strand of CM069435.1, from coordinate 95,996,325 downwards.
ATGCTGTTCTACAGCACAGAAACAACATGATCGATTACTATCGTTGGGTTTCTATAAACAACACCAGATAATGATACAAAAAAACCATGCTGAAGGTTAAACAAAGCTAAAATAGTTCAAAAACAACACAATCGATGACAATCGTTAGAGTAAATTAAAGAACCTTAGGTGTTCGTATTAAAAAAATCTGTAGCAATCAAAAAACCGAAAAAAACATGATCGATCAGTTGTTACAGTCAATTAAGCAGCCTTAGATCATCGTATAAAAATGACACTGTAATCAAAACATCTGTAGTAGTCAAGTTAGAGTATCTATTGTATTATACAGTACAGCAACAACACGATCGATGACAATCTTCTATAAACAATACCAGATAATCATATACAAAACACGTAGTACTTAAAAAAAATATATAACATCGATGTGTGCCGAAGAGAGAAAAACTAGTATTCGTACACGATAGTACAGATACAACACGATCAATTATAATCGAGACTAGTTAAATAAACTTAGATAATCGTAAAAAACGACACTACGTACAAACTTTGTAATAGAATAAATTGTTGATACAACGTGATATCAATCTTAGTCTGCCTACAAAACAATATCAAAGGCAATCCTTGAGCTAAATTAAATGACGATATCAAAACGACACTATAATATATAAATAACTGAAGTAATTAATAAAAACCATCGTTGGTTATAACCAGTATCAATATTTTTCTATAGTAGAAAAACAACACAATCGATAATAATCGACGCGTATCAATCGTATTCTATAAAAATGACTATACCTACAAATCCGTAATAATTAAAGAACAAAAACCTACGTTGATACAGAGTGTATATTATAATACACAACAAGATCGATGCCAATCATGAAACAAAATAAAACGGTCTTAGATGATAGTATACCAATGACATTTGAGATAAACTATGTATATGTAATAACAAAATCTGTTGTAATTAAAGAACAAAAACTCTCGTGGATCAGTGTATCAGTATTATTCTATAATCTAAAACAAAAAGATCGATAACCAAAGAATAAATACTCTCTTTGACACAATGTCTATCAAACTAATTTTTTACAAAAAAACAACCAAATCGTTGACAATTTAACGGTCTCAAATAATCGATGATAATCGCTGGAGTGAATTAAATAATCTTAGATGATCTTATGGAAAAAAATGACATCGCAATTTAGAAATCTTTAGTAATCGAATAATAAAAAAATCGATAGAACGTGAATCAATCGAATTCTATAGTACAACAAGATCGATGACAATTTAGTTAAGCAGCCTTAGATGATTTTATAAAAATGACACTGTGCTTAAAAAAACTACGAGAACGAGACAATGGCTTATTTTTTCTTAAATCTTTGTCTTTTCTAGGTTGGATTTTGAGGTATTACGGAACTGGTCCTATAAGACTACCCAGAAAAACACAGCTACAAGCTCTGCTGCTACTAATAGGCTATTATAAGCTTAAGATCTTTATCACAACTGAAGTACAAGAATATTAGAATTGAATCGTTTTCATTGTCCTGTTTCTTCTTTAAATGGTAGCAGTGTTCTTAGTATTACGTTAATTTGGTTTAATGGAATCCACTGTCATTTTTTGAATGTAATGTGAATTAAAAAAAGTGCTCCACGCTTTGGTTCATTCGTGTGTAGAAAAACACCGTTCGAAGAGTAGGTAGGTTGCGATTTTCTATTTTACCAAGTAGTGAAAGTTGCCTAAGCCACCAGTTCGAATTTAAACTCCCGCCGCGATAACTATGGGAAAATTTTCATACAATCAAAAATTTCTCGTAAAAAGCACGGGAGAAGGATTTTCCAATGCCATAATCACGTGATGATTATGAATTAACGATCCAAAAATAAAAACACCTGCAATTAAAAAAAGATCACCATCGATCACACAAATTAATCGGCATCATTAATAACATTCTTATGGTAAAACAACCTTGAAAGCAATACCCCAGAAAAAAATAGACTACAATAACCCCTAGCTGCGACAGACACGCAGAAAACCAGTTTCTAAACTCGTTAGCGCAGATTCAATTAGAAAAGTCTTATAATAAAGTAAACATTTCCACGCGTACGATGGCACGTTTTAATTTCATAATAATTTCGAGAAATTAACATTTATAACTAATTAACATAATCTAAACAATTACGGTTTCCTTATGTTTTGTAACAACGCCTACCGAGTTAATATAAGCACGCATTAAGAGCAGCAGGTGGTTTTTTTTAAGTAACGAGACGCACTAAGTACGGTTATAATTGAAATTGTTTTTAACGCACGAAAATTCAAAAAATGTTCACAACGCGACTTATTCAACTACTGGTGGTGATTCTACCAGCGCAGTGCCAAAAAACAGGTGAGTTAAGGTACGTTCTAATCTCATCAATAAATTAAGTTTTTTTAGAATCGTACTATGATTTCATAGTGGTTGGGTCGGGTTCGGCAGGGGCTGTAATTGCAAATAGGCTATCGGAGATTAAAGAATGGAAAGTGTTGTTGCTTGAATCGGGCATCGAAGCGGGTTTCACCGCCGAGTTGCCACCTTTAGTAGCTCCAATTCTCCAACGCACTCAGTACGATTGGAACTATGTAATGGAATATGATCCAGGATTCGCCAGAGGAATGAACGAGAATCGTTTGTTTTGGCCGCGTGGAAAAGCGCTTGGTGGATCTACGGTGATTAACTACATGATTTACACCAGAGGAAACCCGTACGATTTTGATCGATGGGAAGCTCAAGGTAATCCAGGTTGGTCCTACAAAGATGTGTTGCCGTATTTTCTTAAATCGGAAAAAACGAGGTTGCGCAACGCCAATCCGAAATTTCATAACCCAAACGGTTACCTCAGCACAGAAGATATTTATCAATCACCTTTGGTTCAAGCTTTTGTAAAAGGTGGACAGGAGATGGGATACGACAATGTCGATTATACTAGTCCTGAGCAGATCGGATTCTCAACAGTTCAGGCTAATACGCTTCGAGGACGTCGACACAGCGTTGCCAAAGCTTTCCTAGAACCATTCAAAAATCGAACCAACTTGAACATAATGACATCGGCGCACGTCACCCGCATCTTAATCAAAACAACCACAAAACAAGCCTACGGAGTTGAATTTGTCATGAAGAAACAACGTTACAGAGCACTGGCATCTAAAGAAGTCATAATATGCGCAGGAGCGTTTAATTCCCCGCAACTGCTGTTACTTTCGGGAATTGGTCCTAAACAACACTTACGAGAAGTGGGAATACCACTGGTAAAGCATCTTCATGTAGGACGAAATCTGCACGACCACATTACTTTCGTTGCTGCTACATTTAAAATAAACGAAAGCATTTCATATTCGCCAGTGACTACTCTTGCAGTTTCCTCCTTAATGCAATGGTTCTTGAACGGACAAGGCCCTTTAACTAGCTTGGGCGGTGTCGATGGAATCGCGTATATTAGAACCAACGTCTCAAAAGATTTAGCCGCCGATTTCCCTGACATGGAATTAATCTTCATAGGCGGTGGGTTACACTCCGACTACGGCGTCGCCAACTACCAATCCATGAACATTAGAAAAGACGTTTACGATAAACTGTGGAAACCCATAGAAGATGTACCGGCGTGGTCCGTTTTTCCAATGCTACTGCATCCAAAATCAACCGGTTACTTAAAACTGCGCTCTAAGGATCCTTTTGATCCACCCATATTCGTCGGTAACTACCTGAGTGATCCAGAAGGACAAGATCTCGACACTATGGTCGCGTCGATTCGTTTCATCATCAAGCTATCAAAAACGCCCGCTTTTCAACGGTTCAATTCGACGTTGCACGATATTCCAATACCCGGATGCGAAAACTTCGAATTCAACAGCGACGATTATTGGAAATGCGCGGTGCGGACTTTAAGCATTACGTTGCACCATCAAGTTGGTACTTGCAAAATGGGACCACCGACCGATAAACACGCCGTCGTAAACCACGAACTCAAAGTTTATGGGATTCAAAATTTACGAGTTGCAGACACGAGCATCATTCCATTCGCCATCACCGCACACACTAACGCACCCTCGGTTATGGTCGGAGAAAAAACTTCAGATTTGATCAAAAAGTCTTGGGGAAAACTATAGCAAACTAGCGTTTTAGCAAAGTAAGCTATTAATATTTGTACATATATTTATATAAACATTAAGAAACAGACAATAAATTTGCAACTAACTAGTTTTTGTAAAAATTACCCTTTAATAGATGGCGTTGCAGTCCTTTCAATCGTAAAAAAATCTTGACGCCATCTCTGCACTTCTCGAGTTTTCTCTCTTGAGCAATAGAAATCACATGTGCCTTTGTAGCGTACTATCTAACTACTCCAAACTAACCAGCGTGGTAAACTTCTAAATTACGTGCCATAAGTATAGTTTGGAGTTTGATGAACGCAGCACCAACGTTGATCTCAAGATTTATCTAGTTTGGTCCTCACTTCAGAACAGGAATCGGTGCTATCTAAGGGTTTGAATTTTGCTGTTGCTCCCAAACGTATTCCTAAAGAAGATATTTTATGTGCTGTCGAGTCTTCGTATAAACAGTGAATCATCTAAAATTCCTAAACCCAACATTCCTAGGACGGAAGAGTTAGCCCTAAAAAGTCTTCGTAAGAACCCTGATATTATTGTTCTTCCAGCCGACAAAGGCAATCCTACTGTCGTCTTGATCCATATTGATTATGTTGCGAAAATCCATTCTATTGTGTCTGAGGAAACGTACGCTCTTCTAACTCGTAATCCCTCTTCGAGGATTGAACGTGAAGTCAGCCAAATCATCAAATCTTCCAATCTATCTCCTGAAACTAAACGTCAACTTACCCCTTCAGATTCTAAACCACCTCGTCTATACGGACTTCCCAAAATTCACAAACAAGGTATTCTCTTTCGACCTATCGTTAGTACTATCCAATCTTCCACCTACAAGCTATCCAAGTTCTTGTCCAACATTCTTTGCGAATTTACAGGTAAAACCTCTTCTTATATCCTCAACTTTCAGCATTTTATTCAACGTCTACAAACTATAAAACTTGAACCCCAAGATCTTCTTGTAAGTTTTGATGTCACTTCACTTTTTACTAAAATTCCTATTAAGGATTCGCTTATTATCATCGAACAGATTCTGTCTCAACATGGCAAGGACTTGAGTTTGGTTCCTGTTATTGATAAGTGTCTATCCTCTACTTACTTCCAATTTGATAACAAGTTTTATGAACAGGTTTCTGGTGCTGCTATGGGTTCTCCTCTATCACCTGTTGTAGCTAACATTTTTATGGAATCTTTTGAAACGGTTGCTTTGGAATCATCAATATTAAAACCCAAAGTTTGGTTTAGGTATGTTGACGACACGTTTATTGTATGGCCTCATGGTCATCTCGAATTGTCTAAGTTTCTTAATCATCTTAACAAACAACACTTGAATATCAAATTCACTATGGAAATCGAAAGTAATAGTTCTCTCCCATTTCTTGACGTTCTTGTGACTCGTAAGCCCGACGGACTCCTGGGCGATTCTGTTCTGTTATTGAATCTTTGGGGTTCATCGTGCTTTTTCTATTTGTCAACCTGAGAATCTAGACTCGGAATTCTGTCATCTTACTAGAACTTTAGTGAACAATGGTTATATGAAGCGAGATATTCATAGAGTTATTAACCGTCGTCTACATCCACGTACTTGATTACCTAAGGACATTTCTACTTCCGAATCCAATCCGAAATTGGCCTTTTTAGCCTACATTGACAAGGTTACAGATCAAATAGGGAAACTTAAGAATGGTATCAAACCTATTTTCAACTCGACAGGCAAAATCTCTCAGATTCTTCCTTCTCCATCAGACAAATTTCCTACACTTTCATCTCAAGGCGTATACCAAATTCCTTGTTCATGTGGTTTAGTCTACATTGGTGAGACCGGTCGTTCCGTCATTACTCGCATTTCAGAACATGATCGTTGTATAAGGAAAAGGCATATTTCTAAGTCTGCGGTTGCTGAACATCATTTCACTACAGGTCACAAGATACATTTTGATAACGTTTCGGTGATCATTCTTTTTTAACAGGAAATTTCGAGAGAGCATAGAAATCATCAAACACCCCAATAACTTCAATCGTGATCATGGTTTCGAGCTATCCCCTCTTTGGTTCCCAGTCATTAGTCCTTTATCGAAAAAACGCCCTCGTTCAACCGTAACCCAATCAGAGTCGAGCTTAACCTGCCGTGATGATACTTCTTCTTTATATACGGAGACTATTTCTTTTTAAGTCACTTCTATGGAGTTTAGAATCTGGCTTGGTTCACAAGTTGATTACCTAACTCTGTAGTGGTTCTTTGTTAGATTTTCGTTTGCTTTTTCAAGTTTATCGTTTTCTTTCTTACCTTTTCTGAGTTTAGAATCTGGCTTGGTTCACAAGTTGATTACCTAACTTTTAAGAAGTGTTTAGTTAGATTTCGGTTGCTTGTTTGAGTTCTTCGATTTCTCTCACGCCCTGATGAAGCCCCTTACAAAAGTGGGCGAAACGTTGGCAACTTCGGTTACAACATTGACACGGTCCAAACCCGGAAGACGTTCTTATCTTAGTATAGACTCCGGCCGTGGAAGCCTTCGCTAGTAAATCACGTTGTCTAAACGTCCAAATGACGCTAACTTTGCCTAGCAGTGCTTGGTGGAATTAATTTCAAAAACCCTCGTTTCTTTAAGATTTGGTGGTTACTGCCAATATTCAATGAGCATAATTCCGTATAAACCTTATAAAGCTAAATTTAAAGAAACCGGCTATTTTTGGTAAAAAGCAGAAATAAGATCTATGGCAAAATATTGATTGTTCATATGATACTTTCAGATTGTTAGTCACCTTGTCATCTTTGTTGCTGCTGATTAATGGAAACGATCATTTGGAAAAGAATGCGTTGATCTGTGTGAGTCTCATGATTCGTATATTATCAGTGCTACAAGTAGATGGGGTTTCTTCAGTGGTACCATTTTTAGTCTCTATGACAGCTGACGAAGCATTAAATTTGCTGCAAAATGAATTATTCAGGAATTTTAAGATCTTTCAGAAGCATCTGAAAAAAATTTTTCTTCATGGTTCTTCAGTTCTGCCTTGATCTGGGCGTCCAATATTTTCTATCCCCATACGCCTCGTTTGATAATTGCGCACTTTCAATATTTACTTGGCTGTTTTAGTGACGCTTTTCCGCTGGCAAACTATCTGTGAATCTGTCAACAAATTACATAAGCCTATTTAAGTTCTTTGTTGTGGCAAATTCTACGGATTCTTCTCAGATCTAAAAAGCTCTGTTGAGAAAATAGAAAAAAACGTTAGTATGGGAGAGAATGCAGCAGTAGTAACGACCATTACACCTAAAATTCCTAGTATTTGTATTTTTGAAGCCTGGATCGAGATGACGTCTTGCCAGTGTGGTGTACAGGCAGTTATCAGGTTAAGATCTTCGTAGAAAATGTAGATGACTAGTGCCGTAACTGAACATCGAGCTGTATGCTAATACGTCATCAATTAGTGATTTTTAGATTACGATCAACAATTTCGAAGAAACGATTCCTAAGCATACTCTGAGAGTTTTATTCTGTCTGGTACTGAATTGTCACGTTCGTAATCTCAAAACCAGCACCGAAAAAACTAAATCTACTGGTACTACTGACCAAACGGCGCGCGTAAATATTCCACCTTCGTTTAGACGCACCGATGCATACCAAAAGTCGGTGGTATATCTCGTCCAGGATCTATATTTTAAAAATAAAAACGTAAGAGTCAACAGCGCCAAACTCGACTATTATAAAGAACTTCGTAGTGAAACACATTCATCATGTAATAGAAAAGTCAGAAGTTGTTAGATGTTAAGATTTCAAAAACGAAAGTTATTCTCTTAATCTATTCATGTTGTTAATTTCGTTCGAGTCACAACCAAATAAATAATTGCCTTACATGAGGTACTTATTTTTTTGCCTTTTACTCACGACCACTCCCGACCAGTGTGCGTTCGATGGAACCTGAGACCTTCTAAGTATTGTTGCAAAGACCTGTTAACGTTTTAGTAACATAGTTTCAAAAGTATTCTCCTGGGGCTGTACTCTGATCACTACAACTACACCGAACTACAGCTTATAGTTCAGAAAAAGGTCTGAGAAAACACCTCTAGTGAAGAATCTCGTAGTGTACAATCAGTGCTATCAAAAGACCTGTACAAAACAAAAATTTTATTGTCAATCGATAAGATACACAACTAGAAAACATATTTTCTATCTCCATATGCCTCGCTGCTGTTTGACAATTATTGCGCACTTTCAATATTTGCTTTAATGTTGTTTACCCAACTCTATTTTAGTGACGCTTTTTTGCCTGTAATCTCCATTTGTCAATCTGTCAACAAATCACTTTAGCCTATTTACTTAAGTTCTTTGTTGTGGCAAATTCATTAAGTTTTCCTGTGTGATCTAAAAGTCTATGTTTACAAAATAGAGAAAAACGTTAGTCTGGGAAAGAATGCATAGAAGTAACGACCATAACACCTATGACTCCCAGTTTTTGTATTTTTAAAACCTGGATCGAGATGACGTTTGCCAGTCCCGTGCACAAGCAATTTCAGGTTAAGATCTTTGTAGAAAATATAGATGACTAGTGTAGTAACTGAACACCGAGCTCTACGCTAATACGTCATAAATTAGTGACTTTTAGATTGCAACCAACAATTTCGAAAATGCTTCCTAAGCGTACTCTGAGAGTATTGTCATTGTCACGTTCGTAATCTAAAAACCAGTATTGGGAAAACTCAATCTACTGGTACCACTGACCAAACGGCGTAGGTATTCGACCTTATACGTTCAGTATAGTAATGCAGTTGTTTAACACCTTCGTCTAAGATAATCACGAGCATCTAAATATTAAAAATAAAAACACGAGAAACCGACAAACAACTTCACGAGGTCACTAACAAATCAAAGTAGACGCGGTTTTGAACAATATAACGGCGTTCGCCAAACTCGACTATTATAAAAAACCTCGTGGGCAAATACATTGATCACGTAATAGATACGCCATAACCTGCACTGCACTTAGTAGTTGATATCAAAAATTATACTCTTGGTCTGTTCGTCTGTGGTCAATTTGGTTCAAGGCGCAATCAAATAAATATTAGCCTCTAACTTATTTTTTTGACAATTACTCACGACCACTCCCGACGATTGTGCGCTGGATAAGACCTTTAAGGTATTGTTGCAAAGACATGTTAAAGTTTTAGTAACACAGTTTAAACAGCATACTTTTGAGATTGGACTCTAACTACAGCGAACTACAGCATATGGCTCAGAAAACCTTATGAGATTACACCTAGTGTAAAATCCCGTCGTGGACAGTCACTACTATCAAAAGATCTGTACGAAACAAAGATTTTATTGTCCATCAACAAGGTACACATTTAGTAAACATATTTTCTACCCCGATATGCCTCGTAGCTGTTTGACAATTCCGCACTTTCAATAGTTGCTTAGAGCCCTCCGAGGGGTTACGCACGGCTGTACTCTGGTGTACATGCTCTGTCTACTCATATGTAATCTGCAGTACTCATATGTACTCTGCACAACTCATATGTACTCAGGTGAATTAATGTATTCTGATAGTGTACTCATTTAAATTCATGTGTATTCAAGGTGTACTCATATGTACTCAAAATATACTTTTGTGTAAAATACGCCTCCAAATGAATTCGGTGTATCACCGAATGCTACCGAATCTGATGTTTGCATCAGTCGGGTGATTTTGGTAGTGCTTCAAGTGTTTTATAAATGTGAAGGTAAATATTTTATTACGCAATGTTTTTTAAGAGTTCAGTAATTTATTTACTGTATAAATGTAATAACATAACCATTATTTTAATTGTGGTATAAACTGCATCATATAGCACTTTTCTACGTGATATATGCATATCTAGTTTTAGAATTTAAAAATAATACGAATGTCATTAATACAGTTACTAACATTATGTTGTTCGAACTCATTTTGTTACAAAATAACTTCAATTTTGCATACTGATTGCTTGATTAATAATGAAACGCCTACTTGTAAATACCCGATAATAATTTACAGATTCTAAATTAAAAAACTTTTAAACTTTGCCCTGTATTTCTATATGGAAGAAAATGAAATTGCAAATGCCAACTATTAAATTAACAGTATTTGATCAATTGGAAGATCATATTAATACTATTAAGGCTTTTCCAAAGTACATAAAAACATTGCTTGTTGTAACGGGGTTTGATAGCATTACAAGCTTAACCGAAATAAACGATATCAATTATGTCGAAGAATTTGCAGGGAACAAAATCCCTAAACTTTTTCCTAGCGAAAAGGAACGATTTTTTTAGTATGTAAGCAGCATGCCCTGAAAACTTTGAAATCATAAGAGGTCACAAGAAATTGATAATCCAATTAGTGTTACTTTAAAAAAAATCAAGAATAGCAGAAATTTCATCCAAACCAATTCGAAAAATTGATAAAGCGCCCATGTACGTTGCTGACTTTGATTTGACCTTTGAAAACCATAGTATGTCAGTTCGAGCTAAATCTTACATTAAGGAAAAAATGCTAAACTGGACCCGAGTATTAGAGAAGATATAACGGCTAATGTAGATTTGTCGAAAGTAGAAGTATCAGAATGAAGATCACATTAAAGATAATATTAAGTTTTACTGCTCAAAAATAGTGGACGTTTTAAGATGAAAGTGTTTTCAACATACATGTTTATAATTGGCGGACTTTTACTATACGAAACGTTGTATGCCAACTTAAAAAATGTAATTCTGTCACTAAGCACTGTATGTTGGTACATTCAATCAGAGGAACCAGTCGAAGAAGTATATTTTACTTCAATCGTTTAAAAGAATCTTTCAGACAAAAAGGTTTACCGATGGTAGTATGGCTGAGTGAAGATGGTACACGACTAACAGAGAAAGTGGAATATAACGCAGTTTCTAATAAATTGGTAAGACTCACGCTTCCTTTGAAGCACAATAGACAAATGCATATTTGGCCATATCTGCATATCGCATGCAAGATTATTTTCATAACTATAAGTATTCTAATTATGCCTACGCGATAATAACCAAACCTTTGGGTGCGGAAGCGCCATCCTTTTGTGTTGGCTTGTTTGTAACGAATAATCGGTTTACTCATGAAAATATTTTGGAAAGATGGGAAGTTATGGATAAAATGACTTCTGATAAAAGCGATGAAATTGGTTTCACAAAAGAAATCTGATAACACTGATACAAAGTGGTCCTGGTATCATTTAATATTAATTCTCTAGATGTGTATTTAAGACACTATTCACATTAGTACTAAATTAATTTACAAATTGGTAAACACCAACTTTCAACAAGTCACATTCAAGAATTAATTAGAAACGTTTCAAAAGATAACCACATGCTAACAAGTACAGACATAAGCGGCGAAGATAAAATGAATTTTAAGAAGCACAGAAATTATCTTGTTCTTTCATTTCCTTACTAGCTTCTGAAAACGCCAAAGAAACTAAAACATATTTGAAACTAATTCATAACATCTTATCTTCATTTTTTGGACAAAAATTTAAGCGTGAGCGAGAACGAATATACAAAATTTGGTTTGTCGTATTCTTTCTCAGAGGTTGGAGACGATGGATAATATCGACTCAAAAGTATACGTTATCAAAACAAAATTATTTCTACTAATTTATTTCAATTTATAGAACTCAATACTCATGCGTTTTTAAGTTTAGTTCTGAAATTCCAATCAGTTTCTTGTTTAAAACCAGAAATGCTTTTGCCCTGGTTGTTTTCTAGCCAACTATGCGAGCAGCTGTTCAGGTCGGCGAGATCTTTAACGTCTACTTTTTCCACCATCATAAATATTTCAATTTTACAATTGCTAAATAGATTACGCCGCATCCAGTTTATTGAACATGCAAAAATAGACTTGAAATCATCAAACATTTTTCAAACCACGAAGAGTTCACGAGTCGACGCTAGTGGAAACATTTGATGTAGATTATTACAATGCCGACAAATTATCTGAAATTGTTGAAAACGCATTGTTTGCAATGAATTAAACTTATTAGGAATCAAACTGGATGAAAATTGTTTTGCTGAAAATGCAATTCCACAATCCAATTCCGATTTAGATGAAAATTCCTTGAACCACTATTCTGCATTTTTTTAAAGTAAATTTGAGATTCTTATACAAATAAATTAATTTGTTTTCACAGTACAGTAACAATTTTTTCTTACAGTACTTTGGCAGTTGATTATTTTTGTTCTTGATTTATTTTTTATTTAATATTAATTAATATTTACCATTATTTTGTAAACATAGTTATACCTGAAAAGGTGTACTATACATACATTTTTATATGAACCAGATGTACTCATGTGTACTCTGCTGTAATCACTGTACTCCGACTGTACTCAGTGTACTAGTCTGTACTCAAGTGTACTCATATAACGGCAACGTGTACTCACTGTATTCGTACTCAAGTGTACAATTAATTACGTCGTGATTAACCCCTCGGAGCCCTCTTTAATGTTGTTTACCCATCTTTGTTTTAGTGACGCTTTCCGCTTGCAATCTCTATCGGTCAACAAATCGCTTTTTAAGTTCTTTGTTGTGGCAAATTCATTGAGATTTTCTCAGATCCGAAAATTTCTGTTTCAAAAATAGAGGAAAACGTTAGACTGGGATAGAATGCAGTAGAAGTAACAACCGTAAAACCTATAAACCTGGATCGAGATGCTAGTGTGGTGTACAGGAAGTGTCAGATTAAGATCTTCGTAGAAAATGACTAGTGCAGTAACTAAATACCGAGCTCTACGCTAATAAGTCATAAATTAGCAATTTTTTGATTGCAATGCAACTGAAAATTTCAAAAAAACTATTCCTAAGCGTATTCTGAGAATATTGTTCTGCCTGGTAATGAATTATCACGTTCGTAATCTCAAAGCCAAGAAAACTCAATCTGCTGGTACCACTGACCAAACAGCGTAGGTATTCCACCTTATGCGGTCGGACAAATGTCATTTAACAGTCTCATCTAAGATAATCACCAGCATCTAAATGTCAAAACTGAAAACTGGCGAACAACTTCTCTAGATCACGGTGAAATCGAAGTAGGTGCGTTTTTAAACATGTTAACGGCGTTCGCAACACTCGACTATTATAAAGAAGCTTGTGGTCAAATGCCAAAATCTTAGTAGTTGTTAGATGTTAAATTTCATCGACTCACGACCACTCCCGAAGAATGTGCGCTGTATGAGAACTTGCAGATGTTATTACAAAGACCTGTTGAAGTTTTGGTAACATAGTTTTAAAAATAATCCTCTTGAGGTTGTACCCTGATCACTACAACTGCAGCTAATAGCTCAGAAAACCTGAGAGAACACCTAGTGAAGGATCTCGTGTACAGTCACTACCTACCATCAAACGACGTTTACGAAAGAATAAAGATTTTACTGTCCATCGATAGGGTGACATGACAACAGCAGTGACTATTTACTGCCTATTATAATACACACAAATCTTCGACTTGACGAAAAATTTGGTGTAATTATAAAGGACCCAAAAAGATTTCTGTATCAGAAGCGATAACGTTTTTCTCGATAAAATTAAACTAATTAACCCAATTCCAGATAGAAAAACAGAAAAATTACTATTAATTACTTTCGATTACAAACTCGGTCAAAGAACTCGAGTACGATAACGGCACACGTCGCAACAAATGAAATCCAAGAGATCACGAGGTCATCGTTATAGTCTATAACAAGTCTTACTTCTCCTTTTACTCATGACCAAGTTACAAAGCGCGTTCATTACATAAGTAATTACAATCGAAAACGACTTTAATAATTAAAATGTTAATTACCTGATACAATTAAAGCTTCGTTAGGTCCAACGGTATGTATATTTCCCATTGTAAACACAAACACCAAACACAAAAACACTACGATTTATTTAAACCGACTTCGGTGTGGAAAATTCGAGTGAAAACCGTCGAATAAAATACGAGCGCGTATCAGAATTGAATTTTCCACAGATAACTGACGGCCATTCTGTTTTTTAATCAGTAACGCGTGCGTACCAACTTTCCGGTATAGTTTCCCCAAAATTCCAAAAATTAAAAAAAAAAATTTTTGTTAACGCATTTTTGTAATAAACGACACGATTTTTAAATTCCTTCTTATTTACGGTTTACTACAAGTCGATGATATTCCTTATCACGATTTTTGCGATCGTTATTTGGATGAATTGGTTCCAGTAGGACTAGTTTCGTTTTAGTCGTCGTCTGCGAAAGATCAATAAAGGCGTCGTTGTTTTACGTCGAGGATTACAAACTGATGACTTTATATTGCAGAATCTCTACTTCAATCAAAACTAGAACAATCACGTGATGCTTAAAGAACTGTATTAGTAGAACGCGATGACCTAACGTAATCATGGTCAAGGACATATGAATAAATCAGATTCAATTCAAATTCTAATACTTTTTTAGTGAAAGTTTAGACTGTTGACTTAGTTTTAAACTATATTTGTTTAATACTTTTCACTTTTTTAAATGATTATTATGACAAGTTCTGGTCTTCGTTTTCCGCATTTGCCTTTTTTTATATTGTATTTATAATTTGCCAACTCAAAATTTGAGAACAATGGACCTACATTACTACGTTTCTATAGAAATTCCTATAGTAGGTATAGTATACGTGGGCCCTTTACCACGAGATGGCGTATGCTACATAACTTTAGTTCTTTACGTATTCGTTTATACAAGTACTTTTTCTTGGTATTTTTTGCCTTGATTTTTATCGATTTTGAACTTTCTTAACTCATTAATGATTTTGCAAAATTTTTTAAGTACAAGAAATTGAAATTTTTTATTGAAACGTTTCGAGTTGGATCGTCCAGTGGGTAACGCTCGCATTCCGAGTATTAATACATCGTACTTCTATCACGCGTTACAGAAAAGCCGTATTGAAGTATAAACCGTGAAGCATAATAATCTGGCGCATTTTGCTTTGCTATCAGTTACTTGGTTACTCGGGGAAATAAGTGCGCGTATAAACACAAGTATGGTAACTAGAGCATGTGCCCTCGCCGGCATTGCTTCAAGTACCTTCCTAGTTACTTAACACAGTAAAAGTACAAATATTTATTTCCGTCTAACGATTCAGCTCGTTGACTTGATCTGACTCATTCCCGAGCTTTTTTCATCAAACACGATTTAAAATTTAGGCTTTTTTAAAATAGGCCAAGTAGTTCAATAAAAACATGATAAAAAGAAACGAATAACTGAGATGGAAAATTTAACACCATACGACTTAAACGAATCTAGTCCTACACATTTAATCGAAAAGTTCATACGCATGCGCGAACTCAATGGTAACTGAAGTCTTTTAAGGTTGACAATTAAATAATTTTTTTTGCAATATTTGGAACACCAGCCAATTCACACGAAAAACCCATCGAGAAAAAGGCCGCTGTAGTACCAGCATTTGCACAAAGTAATCATATGCCTAACATTTTATAGTTAATTAGTAAGTATGCCGTTTTATTGTGTAACTTGCACATAACCTAATTCTTTAGTTACAATCTAATTTGTGCTTAAACTGGCTTAAACCTATAAAAATTTGCAGTTAAAGACTGAATATGTCGAACACTAGTGATTTAGATCGGCAGATAGAACAACTAAAACGATGCGAAATAATCAAAGAAGCCGAAGTCAAAGCATTGTGTGCGAAAGCCAGAGAAATCTTAGTCGAAGAAAGCAATGTACAACGTGTTGATTCGCCAGTAACGGTACGTACCACTATTTAATCAACAAACTTCTGCAATAACACGTTTTAGGTATGTGGAGATATTCACGGACAATTCTACGATTTAAAAGAATTGTTTAAAGTCGGCGGGGACGTACCAGAAACCAATTATTTATTTATGGGAGATTTTGTAGACCGGGGTTTTTACAGTGTCGAAACGTTTTTATTATTATTAGCACTAAAGGTAAGAGTTTTATTGTCTACAACTTGAATAACTTTAACTTGACAGGTACGATATCCTGATCGTATTACTTTAATACGAGGCAATCATGAGTCTCGACAAATTACTCAAGTCTATGGTTTCTACGATGAGTGTCTTAGGAAATATGGATCGGTACAAGTTTGGCGATATTGTACAGAAATATTCGATTATTTGTCATTATCCGCTATAATAGATGGCAAAATATTCTGTGTTCACGGTGGACTTTCGCCTTCAATTCAAACGTTAGATCAAATTAGAACAATCGATCGTAAGCAAGAGGTGCCACATGATGGACCTATGTGCGATTTGTTGTGGAGCGATCCTGAAGGTATGTGAGGCACTGTGGTTTGTTTCGTGTTAACAAGTGATTTTGTAGATACGCAGGGGTGGGGTGTGTCACCGAGAGGTGCCGGGTATTTGTTTGGATCTGATGTCGTTGCACAGTTTAATGCTGCTAATGATATAGACATGATTTGTCGGGCACATCAGTTAGTGATGGAAGGTTATAAGTGGCATTTTAACGAAACTGTACTTACCGTGTGGTCGGCTCCAAATTATTGTTATCGGTAAGTTATTCAGTGCTTAATTCTAATACATCACATTTGTCTTTTCTACATTTTGGTTTTTTGTTCGGGTATTTTGTTTTTCGTCCATCTGAATCTGGCTGACTTTTTTTGTTTTAGTTGTGGCAACGTTGCAGCTATCTTAGAGTTAAGCGAACACCTCCAACGAGATTTCACAATCTTTGAAGCTGCACCACAAGAAACGAGAGGAATTCCATCGAAAAAACCTCAAGCAGATTATTTTCTATAATTCTATCATATACACATATTTTCATTCATTACTTCTGTTAGGTACTATTTAATTAAAACCATAAGTTAAGTTGAAGGCTATTTAATAACTTTTTTAAAAAATTGTTCGTATCAAAGAAAACGTCATTTTTTTTATTTTGTTCGAAGTCTTCAAAAATAAAAGGAACCGACAATAGTATATATTTATAGTGAATCGACGAGTTTTTTTTGTCAAATTCGTGCTAGGAAAAGTAGGTTAATAAAGTTTTATAAAGTAATTTTTAAGTAATAGTGTTCACTTTGGCTGAATTTGTTCAGTAATATTAAATAGGTGTAGATGCATTTTTTTGTTGTGTCGTACTGTAACTATGTTTATTAGGTTTAATTTAAACTTGTGTAATTTTGTAACTAATTTGAACTTTAATAATAAACGCGATGAACTGTTCTTTATGTTTTTAATTTTTCCTGTCCTGTATAAACAAAATTTATTTTGTCGATCCCTGTATAACACTAACTTTTCAAAGAATACTAAACATGAACGTGTGGCAACAATGCACCATAAACAATAAGGTTATGAAATCTTTTTTTACTTTTTAGTCGACAAAAATGGTTAGAAAAATACAAATCCCATCTTCAGAGTTATCCTTTGTTCCCAAACACTTCCCTCCAACTGAAACCGATATCGCATTATTCAAGCAGTTCATAGCTCAATCTCGGAAGTTGTTTGTCCTCACTGGTGCAGGCATTTCGACAGAATCTGGTAAGTATCTTACAACTGTTATCAATAACACCGTACTATTCTAGGTATACCGGATTATCGTTCCGAAAATGTTGGACTATACGCCAGGACGAACCACAAACCGATCCTGCACAATCAGTTTGTAACATCAGATGTTATTCGTAAACGATATTGGGCAAGGAACTACATTGGATGGGAACGCTTTTCCCAATCGCAACCGAACTTCACTCATTATTGGTTAAAAGACTTAGAAATTTTACATTCTAAAGTGAATGTAACTGTTACTCAAAACGTCGATAATTTACATTTTAAAGCAGGTAGTAAAAACGTCATCGAGCTGCATGGTACTGCGTTTAAAGTTTTATGCTTAACATGTGGTAATCGTTACAATCGGTACGACATACAAAACGTAATCAAGGAATTAAATCCTAATATGACTGAGACTAGTACGATGATTCGTCCTGATGGTGATGTCGAAATTGCTGAAGTAGGTCGAACACTGAATTTTATTTTAATTAACTTGGATGTTACAGGAAGCGATTCGGTGTTTTCAAACACCTGTTTGTGGCAACTGTGGTGGTGTGTTAAAACCTGATATTGTATTTTTTGGTGATAACGTTCCTCAAAGTAGAGTTGTGGAGGTTCAGAATTATGTTACTGATAGCGATGGCGTTCTGGTTTTGGGGTCAAGTTTATTTGTATATTCAGGTTTTCGGATAATTATGCAAGCAATGAATGAAGTCAAAAAAATCGTTATTGTTAATATAGGACAAACTAGGGGCGATAAATATGCTGATATTAAAATAGCAGCTAAATGTGGTGATGTTCTAAAGCATCTAAATATATGTTAATGTTGAATTAACTTATTTCTTGCTCCTTGACTAGAACTTTCCAAGGCTTGTTCTTGTTCAACGAACCTGAATGCTTACACATTTGAATGAGCATCTCGTCTTTATTAAATACTTTGTGAACATCTAATACTCATCCGAGACTTAGATGTCTACCACGGAGACCTAGGCAAGCATCACTTCCTTTCTGGAACTGAATTAACGTCTGTTACGACTATTTTTTTATTAAAAATTTGCCTACTATACTTTATTTCCATTTATTTGACAAATTTTCAATAGTTTGGTGTATATTCATGTGCGTACTGAAATAATTCATTAATTATTAGTTATATTTTCTATTTGCACTATGTAAAAAGGGTCTCTCTATACATTGATTTAAATTATCATACAAAATTGAAGGAGGGGCTTAACTCTATTGGCTAAACACATTCTGATTTTCAATCTTAGGCTCCTCCTTTTTATTTTTTATCACGGGTTCTAGATGGCAGCTGTTTTCTTTATAATCCCCTCCCTTCATACACATATTTTTGATTTTTAATCCTAATTCAGTTCTTTCTCACCAGTTGTGTAGTAAAACTTTTTTTACATCAATAGTTTATTTATAAATACTCTGCTACAATTGTACAATACAAAACAATTAGGGTTACCATTTTTTCAACCACAATAGTACAGTAGAAAAATCTTAAATTGCATACTTATGTTAAAAACTCTTTCAAAAAAATTAGTCACACAAAAACATTTTTTCTTTATATTTGATATAAAATCACTCTTATTATTGTGTGTAGTTACACAAACTTCTTTTATATATAATTTTAGTCAAGTTTTTCCTGATTATTCGAGGTCAATTGATTACGTAACAACAATTATACGTTAAAACAAAAAAAAATTAAAAACAATGAGCGATGGTTGTTAAAAAATATGATATGGAAATGTTATATCACAAAATACTTTCGAAACGGCTGTTAAAAACATATTGACTATTTGGCCAGGGCTGCAGCTGGTTGATACTGCTTAGAATCTGTAATACTTTTAGAACAGTTCGTTTCTCGGCGAAGAAAATAAAATATCAGTCTTGAACAACTTTGGTCCTAAATTTCGCGTTTTTTTAAAAATCTGTATGCAATAAGATTTATTTTGGTGCAGTATTGGTATCTCATATTTGTGATCGGTACCAATCATGTACCATTACGTATCCTTTAGATTCTCGAATGCAAGGTTACAGATTATGGCCAATAAAAGCGTAAGCCACGCCTTCTCAATTTATACGTGGGGAAACTTTCTGAACATACCAACATTGCAACGAAAGATTACCGAAACATTCCCACGCGACCAAACAACCTAAAATTCCCCAACTACAGCCCTGTATTTGGCCTAAACAAAAGACTAGCAATCTATTTCTAGCTGTAATAGAATCTTAGGCAATGAAAAGTATCACAAATTTCTACCGAAAAATCTATTAAAAAGTGAGCTTAGTCTCGAAACTATCCCCGTTGGAACTAACAACGATATTCTTAGGAACAACATTTTCGCTAACATTCTCAGTACGCGGTTTATTAATACATTTTTTATCGACGCTTTTCCTAGACGAATTTTTTACAAAGTGGTCATTACTTAAACTGGTACTTTGTGTCCGATTACTGTTGCCCAAACTGGACGAGTGCGAAGTCAAACTGCTTTGACTCTCGTTGAGCTTATTTGATGAAACCTTTTTGAGATTTTTGTCCCAGAGGTGCGGTGGTTGTTCGCCGATGTGATTATCGAACGAGGCACAAACGGTTGGCGAATCGGACGTACGGCTCGATTTCGAACTGTGCTTGTGATGTACGTCTACGCACAACTTTGTACGAATTATCAACTAGGTAGAAGTACTTACCGTTCGAATTGCTCTGCTTCCACATTTTTAACCGTTGCACAATTTCAGCAAAATTGGGACGACGCATGGCCAACTCAGCCCAGCATTCAACCATTAACACGTAACAATAGCTTGGACAAGAGTCGGGACAAGACAGTAACTTTCTCGACCGTATCATGCTGATTACCTCTTGGTTGTTATACCCGTAATATGGTTGCAAACCGTAACTGTAAATTTCCCATAACACGACACCGTAAGACCACACGTCGCTCTCCGTGGTAAACTTTCCGTAAAGAATAGATTCTGGTGGCATCCACCTAACTGGTAGTAACGACTTAGACTGCACCCTAAAACACAAGTAGCGTTGCTGTAAACTAAATCGAAATGTCATTCGCATCAACACCCTTACCTATAGTAATCACAACTGTACATATCCCTACTAAGACCAAAATCGCTAATCTTCACCACTAGGTCCTTCGAAACCAAACAATTGCGCGCGGCTAAGTCCCTATGAACATAATGATTCTCGGACAGATACTCCATTCCTTGAGCAATTTGTGTTGCAATATGTAAAAATTCATTTTGCGACAAGCTTTTGCCCTCGTTCGGCGAATTCAGTATGAGAAACTCGTGCAAATCGCCCTCTGACATAAACTCGAACAACATACACATCGGTTCTTGTTTGACGACAACGCCTAAAAGACAAATGATGTTCGGGTGCTTAAGTTCGGATATTAGTTCAATCTCCCGTTGGAAATCGGCTTGCGTCTTTGCACTCGCGTTCTCCTTCAACGACTTCACGGCCACAATCGTTTTGCCTGATTTTATTTTCAATTCTCCTTTGTACACTTTTCCTGTGAAAAAATCAAACGTAACCGAACCTGTAACTAAACGTAAAACTCACCAAACGCCCCTTCACCAAGTTCCTCGACAAACGTCAATTCTTTGTACGTATAGTGAGGAACGTTTTGGTATCCGTTCCTTTGAGCATTGTGACTCCTCGTGGGGATGTTTATTCTGGTTGGCAGCAATGTGTTCAGTTCCATAGGGGAATTAGGGCCGGTATTACCGTAAATGTTTTTATCGGCGGTGGGCACGCTCATCTAAAACCATACCGTATCAGTAATCTCCTGATTAAATCCGAATATTACATTTTGAATCCTCGTCTTTTGTTGTTTTCGTTTCCTATGGCAGTAAATCGATAGAATTATTATAAATGAAACTATGAACACAACAACACCGGCGGTAATAACATACATCCAGATGACGTTGGCTAAAATCAAACCAATTTCTTCGTCTTTCCGATCGTTTACGATGCTACGTACCACATTTTGGTAAACCACACACTTCCGTTTTCGTTTGTTCTACAAAACAAAAGGGCTCTGCCTCTTGTTGACCTGGATTTCGACAGTAGGCGTGGCCTAATAACTCTGGATACTCGGAAAATGCAATAGTAAAGTGTTGCGACCAGCGAATGCACTTCTGACCGGTGATACTTACATCGTGCACGCCCCTATACGACTCTCCGTAATCCCAGTAACAAACATCATCTACACGCATTAAAACTATTACATAACCTACAAATCGCTTTACCTTCGTTAATGTTCTGCGTCCCCACAACACCCAAACTCAAGCAATGCATTGAATTTTTATTATCGGGCAAATACTCGCATTCGTCCAACTCCAACGGCTGACCTAAAAGTACCGGTTACACTGAGACGTATCACTTCATTCAACACATACTAATAATCGGGTGTCTTTTAGCGATAGCATATTCGCGCCGACATAGCCCCTTCTCCAATAACTCGCAATCCTCCTTGCAGATGCGTTGCAACGACATCGACAATTTATTTCTCAAATTCTTAAACAAATTCTTGTCCTGCTCGGCCAAATACCTTTTGATAAAATCTTTTTGGTAATTGTTGACTTGCTTGGTATCGAAGCATAGCGGAAAGGCCGAAAAACATAAGCTAGGAATAGCGAACTTACTGCATTCGGTCGATATTTCGCTGAAAGAAATAAATTACTGAATTCTCGATGACACATTGAAGATAAACTAAAAGTAAACTAAACACCCATCAAAGCGTTGATTTAGATACGTGGATAGTAATGTAAAACCATGAAAAAAGGAGCTCTAGACGAGTTCTTTTACTAGCAATCGTGTTATGAAGCATATTCATGGAAAATCTTTGACAACAAAAAAAAAACGGTAAAAAAACCCAAGACATTGGTTTAGATACGTAGAGAGTAATGTAGACCCATGGAATAAAATGCCAAGACGATTTCTTCAACAAGCAAACTGTCTTATCAAACATCTTCATCGAAACCTTTGACCCAGAAGCGATAGAAAGAAAGGTAAAAATCACAAGGAATTGGTTTTAGATACGTAGACAGTAATGTAGACCCATGTAATCAAATCTCAAGACGATTTCTTCAACATGTAAAACAAGCCATAACCCCTTCAAACTATGACGCAGAAAGGTAAGAAAAAGAAAACGATAACCTGAAAAAGCAAACGAAAATCTAACAAACTCTAGACGATTTCTTCAACAAGTAAACTTATGTCTGTCTTATCAAACATCTTCATCGAAACCTTTGACCCAAAAATGATAGAAAGAAAGAAGTCCACTGCGTTAATTTAAATACGTCGACAGTAAGGCAGATCCATGGAATAAAATCCCAAGACGATTTCTTCAGCAAGCGATTTGTCTTATTGAACACCTTCATGAAAGCATTTGACGCAGAAACGACAGAAAGAAAGGAAAAAGTCTAAGGTATTGGTTTAAATATGTAGACCCATGGAATAAAATCCCAAGACGATTTCTTCAAGAAGCAAACTGTCTTATCGAACACCTTCAGGAAAAGCTATGACGCAGAAACGACAGAAAAAAAGAAAAGAAATCCAAAGCGTTGGTTTAGATACGTAGACAGTAATGTAGACCCATGGAATAAAATCTCAAGATGATTGCTTCAACAAACAAACTGTTTTATCAAACATCTTCATCGAAACCTTTGACCCAGAAGCGACAGAAAAAAATCACAAAAAATGGGTTTTAGATACGTAGACAGTAGTGTAGACCCATGGAATCCCAAGACTTGTTATTGGTTTCTTGGATAGTACTACTACCATAAGCCACGTTCGTAGCCTCTCTTAACTTTTATATAGAGAAAACGTTATTCATAGAAATGTCTAAATACTCATCAGGCTTAACCCCGGAGATATTTTTGTTTAGACTAGAATCCTGAAAATGAATATCGATTAAACAATATCCGAATACTGACCTTGACCTACTAATGTGCACAGAGAAAAAAGTTTTAACAAAACGACACTTACTTCGATTGAGAAACAACCAGCACGGCCTTCTTCAACTTAGTCTCGATGTTCTCTTGAGTATAAGGCGGTTGCACAAAAACCAATTTCCCTCCCAAATAGTCTTTACACGTACTACCTTCGTAAGGTTGGCAAAACGGCTGAGTCACGTCGTAAGCAGAGATGTTAGGCATGAGCGTAAGATCCTCTTGGTTTTTAGTGTTGTCGAACAATTTCGTGTTCGTTATAATTTGTTCCTGCAGCGTCGGCATAATGGGATCGGTCAGAGTTGCCATAAATTCGTCTTTGGGTTTGGTTTCGGTGTGCGGAAAAAATGTTGTCAGGTCATCTCCGGGACTAAAAATTCGTAACGCAGATTTTAAAAGAATTACCATAACAAATAAGTAAGAATTCTGGGACTTCAAACGTGCTGTCATGCCTCCAAACCCAGTTTCAACTCAATAGATAATTAAGGCCCCGCCCCCAAAAACTCTATTTCGAGGTCACACAGTATAAAATACTTCAAAGTCACAAAATAAGATTCTAGAACATTCCATATTCACCTATGTGCGTGTGTATCATCAAAGACAGGCTTAAAACTGGGTAAATCACTCGCCGGTTTACCTGTTAAACATAGTAATTAACATCAGAAAAACGATTCCATAACTTGGAAACTAACCCCATCTTTCGTTCGTAATTTCCAACAAAGCTTGCGACTGTATTTTGTCGACGCCATTCGTCGCGGTGCAATCGTAAAACCCTTTATCAAAAAGTTCAGCATTTTTTATCCTCAAAACAGATTTATAAGTTTGATGCTGATGATTCGGGAAGTTTTTAATAATAAACCGTTTATCTTCCTCAATTTGAGCCTCGTTCCTTCTCCACGTGAATCTGATTTTAGCATTCGTAACGTTCGTCTCGGTGTTTTTCACCTCACAAACTAATTTAATGGGTTTTCCACTCGGTTTGGTTTTGTTGGACAATTCCTTAACAAACTGTAGCGTGCCTGTAAACGCTTCCGTGCTAAAAAGTTTCAACAAGACGGAGGTCTTACCGTTCACTGTGAAATTCGTTTCAACCAAATCATCATAATCGTCGTATTCGCCGTCTGGTTCTTGTTCATCGAGGGCAACAGTCAAAACTGGAACAAAATAATCATAAAAGATTAAATTAACGAAAGCTTTTAAATTGAAAGCATTTGGCATAAAACGTCAATCAACGTACGCACAAAAATTCAATCAAAAAGAGAAAAGTTAAAAAAAAACTAAAATCAATAAAGTCCAAAATCCCTAAATACAAACGAAGCTCAAAATAAGCAAGATAATTTTAGATTTTAAGATATTATAAACAGTCGTAGTGGAGGAAATCTTAACGGTGTTTTAGTTCGAATGAAACAGAAAATATTTTTAAAATAATGTAAAAGTAAGACACGCGCGGAAGATGTAGCGCAAAATTTTAATTATAAATGACACCGATTAAGGAAAGTGCCAGTTAGATTTGCAATGGAATGAGATACGGTTGTACGCATTGTGTGTGCTTTTAAAGTGCCAAAACGACGTCAAATATTTATGTTGTGCTGTAAATTAATGTGATCCATCATCTTTGTGTTTGTTGCATTGGGTAAAATAAAACTATATTTGGTATTTTCAAAATCCCGGCTAGAAGGACACAAAATTGTACCAATTTTTTTTTTGAAACGGTTATTTTTCAAGTGAACGATCTAAAAATTTTTGTAATTTTTGTGTGTCGTAATCGGCATTTGTCCTTTCTTACACACGACCTTTGAATCGTCTCGGTTTTGTTTGATTGAAATTCCGTAAAACGTAATATTTCAGATTTAATTTATTTACAGCCGGTCCTAAAAATCAAATAAATATAAACAACATTCATTAGAATTGCGCGTTTGTCGTATAAAATAAATATCAACATAAAGTACACAATCTTTCGAAGAACCAAATACACAATTTTCTAATGTTTTAATTAACTGGTTCTTCCTAAACAATTGCACCATGCATCATCATAAATTTCAACACCGAGTAAAAAATGTTCCTTGTCCGAAGGACCATATACGCAATATAAATACAAACAAGTATATAACATGACTTGAATGACCAAAATATAGACGCTTTCCAACTTCTAATGTCTAATAACGTCTTTTAATTACGTATAGAACTTATTTGATATTATTTGGTTATAGATATATTTTTTAACGCATACTAAACCAATATAAACATCGGATAAATAATCTCGCTCGAAAGACCAAACAATCAAAGTTCTTCAGTTTTCTAAAAACGTGCTTTCGATGACAGATAAAATTTTCTAGACGTGCTTTAGTGGTAGTTTTTATATAACATATTTAAACTATTTTTAGTCACTTCGTCACTACTTGAAATTTTGTTAACATTCAAAAGTTTTCCTAAGCGTTTTTGTTTTTGTTTCTTGATTTCCCGGTTTTTTTGATCCAAAACTTTAGAAAAAAACAAGTGGTTAGATAGCGTCGATTGTGTCCATAGATTTTCATATTATTATTTTCTTATAACGCGGGCTAAACCAATATGAATATAGGATGAATAATATCGCTCGAAGGACCAAAAAATTAACCTTTGCTCCGTAATCATTAGAGAATTTTGCTTTTTATTATTAAAAATTGAAATATTACTTCAGCTATGCGAGTCATCACTGAGCTAACACATGTCGTAGCCATTTTTATTGCAATTTAAACTTAGTTTAAATGTTCCCTACATATTGTGTGAAAGTAAATTTAGTCTATTGGCCACTGCTTACAACGCTGTGTCATGATTATTAGGAAAATTTGCGATTATCTTTTATTAGTTCAAACAATTCTGTTATCAGTGACTATCTTGTCCATTTCTACTTCCACAACAATTTTTTTTACTCCATTTCACCAACCTCTATCGTGTATTATGCTTACGTTATACCAAATATAAAGTTTAATAAACAAATTCGCTGAAAAGTTTTTTAATGGCTTTCTGACAAACAATTTTTAATTGACTAAAAAAAAGTTTAAGTGTTGTTTAATCTCCGTGAATTATCAATGACCTAAAACAAGTCTTCAACATTGTTGACACTCTTGTTCGCAATCCAGAGTCGATTTAAATGTCCTTAATATAAGCTGTAATAGTGTTGATAGTTTTCTTTAATCTTATTTCGTTTTCTTTTGTTAAACCAAAACAACATAGACACAATCGTCGTTTCGATACACATCGAATAAACATTACCGCTCGAAGGACCAAAAGATCAGTGTTTTTTAGTCTTCTAACAACAAAACGTATTTAAACTAATCACTGCGTCACTACTATAAATGTTCGCAAACAATTTCCCAATTTTCTTTTCAATCATTAAGATTTAAGAGTTTTCCTATGTGTTTTTGTACTACATTTCTTGATTTTCGTTTTTTTAAATCCAATACTTTAAAAGTTTTTAGCTTTTTTTCAACTTCTATTGGGTCTATAGATTTTCTTTAACATTCTTTCTAGTAATTGACAGTTCTTATGATGTATACTAAACCAATATGAATATAAAATAAATAATACCGCTCGAAGAACCAAAATTTTAGCGTTCTCCCCGCAATCATGAGCAAATTTTGTTATTTGCTTTTAATTATTAAAAGTTCGAGTATTATTATAGCTATGCGAGTCATCATTGAGCTAACACATTTTTTTATTGCAATTGTCTTTTCATTGTTGGAGATTAAAGAGTTTTCCTAAGTGTGTTTGTATTACATTTCTTAATTTCCGGTTTTTTTAATCCAACAATTTTGAAGAAAACAAGTGGTTAGATGCCTTCTATTGTGTCCATAGATCTTCTTTGATAGTCTTAAGTGATTGACAGTTCTTATAACGCGGGCTAAACCAATCTGAATATAGGATAAATAATATCGCTCGAAGGACCAAAAAATTAACCTTCGCTCCGTAATCATTAGAGAATTTTTCTATTTGCTTTTCATTATTAAAAATTGGAATATTATTTCAGCTATGCGAGTAATCACTAAGCTAACACATGTCGTAGCCATTTTTTATTGCAATTTAAACTTAGTTTAAATGTTCCGTACATACTGCGTGAAAGTAAATTTAGTCTCTTCGTCACTGCTTACAACGCTGTTTCATGATTATTAGGAAAATTTGCGATTATCTTTTATTAGTTCACGTTTCAAACAATTCTGTTATCAGTGACTATCTTGTCCATTTCTACTTCCACAACTCTGAAAAAAAAATTTTTTACTCCATTTCCCCAGCCTCTATCGTATATTACGCTTACGTTATACCAAATATAAAGTTTAATAAACAAATTAGCTCAAAGTTTTTTAATTACTATCTGACAAACAATTTTAATTGACTAAAAAAAATTTAAGTGTTGTTTCATCTCCGTGAATTATCAATGACCTAAAACAAGTCTTTAACATTGTTGACACTCTTGTTTGCAATCCAGAGTCGATTTAAATGGTCTTAATATAAGCTGTAATAGTGTCGATAGTTTTGATTAGTCTTATTTCGTTTTCTTTTGTTAAACCAAAACAACATAGAAACAATAATCGTTTCCATACACATCGAATAAACAGTACCGCTCGAAGGACCAAAGGATCAGTGTTTTTTAGTCTTCTAACAGCAAAACGCATTTAAACTAATCACTGCGTCACTACTTCAAATGTTCGCAAACAATTTCCCAATTTTCTTATCAATCATGAAGATTTAAGAGTTTTCCTGTGTGTTTTTGTACTACATTTCTTGATTTCCTTTTTTTTTAAATCCAAAACTTTAAAAGTTTTTAGCTTTTTCTTAACTTCTATTGGGTTCATAGATTTTCCTTAACATTCTTTTTAGTAATTGACAGTTCTTATGATGTAAACTAAACCAGTATGAATATAAAATAAATAATATCGCTCGAAGAACCAACATTTTAGCGTTCTCCCCGCAATCATAAGAAAATTTTGTTATTTGCTTTTAATTATTAAAAGTTCGCCGGCCTCTATCGTATATTATGCTTACGTTATACCAAATATAAAGTTTAATAAACAAACTCGCTAAAAAGCTTTTTCATTGCTTTCTGACAAACAATTTTTATTTGACTAAAAAAAAATTTAAGCGTTGTTTCATCTCCGTGAATTATCAATGACCTAAAACAAGTCTTCAACATTGTTGAAATTCTTGTTAGCAATCTAGAGTCGATTTAAATGTCCTTAATATAAGCTGTAATAGTGTTGATAGTTTTATTTAGTCTTATTTCGTTTTGTTATGTTAAACCAAAACAACATAGAAACAATCATCGTTTCCATACACATCGAATAAACATTACCGCTCGAAGGACCAAAAGATCAGTGTTTTTTAGTCTTCTAACAACAAAACGTATTTAAACTAGTCACTGCGTCACTACTTCAAATGTTCGCAAACAATTTCCCAAGTTTCTTTTCAATGATGAAGCTTTAAGAGTTTTCCTGTTTGTTTTTTTATTACATTTCTTGATTTCCTTTTTTTTAAATGCAAAACGTTAGAAGTTTTTAGCTTTTTCTTAACTTCTATTGGGTTCATAGATTTTCTTGAACATTCTTTTTAGTAATTGACAGTTCTTATGACGTATACTAAACCAATATGAATATAAAATAAATAATACCGCTCGAAGAACCATTTTAGCATTCTCCCCGCAATCATAAGAAAATTTTGTTATTTGCTTTTAATTATTAAAAGTTCGCCGGCCTCTATCGTATATTACGCTTACGTTATACCAAATCGTACCAAATATAAAGTTTAATAAACAAACTCGTTAAAAAGCTTTTTCATTGCTTTCTGACAAACAATTTTTAATTGACTAAAAAAAAATTAAGTGTTGTTTCATCTCCGTGAATTATCAATGACTTAAAACAAGTCTTCAACATTGCTGAAACTCTTGTTAGCAATCCAGAGTCGATTTAAATGTCCTTAATATAAGCTGAAATAGTGTTGATAGTTTTATTTAATCTTATTTCGTTTTGTAATGTTAAACCAAAACAGCATAGAAACAATCATCGTTTCCATACACATCGAATAAACATTACCGCTCGAAGGACCAAAAGATCAGTGTTTTTTAGTCTTCTAACAACAAAACGTATTTAAACTAGTCACTGCGCCACTACTTCAAATGTTCGCAAACAATTTCCCAACTTTCTTTTCAATGATAAAGATTTAAGAGTTTTCCTGTGTGTTTTTGTATTACATTTCTTGATTTCCGTTTTTTTAAATCCAAAACTTTAAAAGTTTTTAGATTTTTTTCAACTTCTATTGGGTCTATAGATTTTCTTTAACATTCTTTCTTGTAATTAACAGTTCTTATGACTTATACTAAACCAATATGAATATAAAATAAATAATACCGCTCGAAAAACCAAAATTTTAGCGTTTTCCCCGCAATCATGAGCAAATTTTGTTATTTGCTTTTAATTATTAAAAGTTCGAGTATTATTATAGCTATGGGAGTCATCATTGAGCTAACACATTTTTTTATTGCAATTGTCTTTTCATTGTTGGAGATTAAAGAGTTTTCCTAAGTGTTTTTGTATTACATTTCCTGATTTCCGTTTTTTTTTAATCCAGAAGAAAACAAGTGGTTAGTTGCCTTCTATTATGTCCATAGATCTTCTTTGATAGTCTTAAGTGATTGACAGTTCTTATAACGCAGGCTAAACCAATATGAATATAGGATAAATAATATCGCTCGAAGAACCAAAAAATTAACCTTCGCTCCGTAATCATTAGAGAATTTTTCTATTTGCTTTTCATTATTAAAAATTGGAATATTATTATAGCTATGCGAGTTATCATTGAGCTAACACATTTTTTTATTGCAATTGTCTTTTCATTGATGGAGATTCAAGAGTTTTCCTAAGTGTTTTTGTATTACATTTCCTAATTTCCGTTTTTTTAATCCAACAATTTTGAAGAAAACAAGTGGTTAGATTCCTTCTATTGTGTCCATAGATCTTTGATAATCTTAAGTGATTGACAGTTCTTATAACGTGGGCTAAACCAATATGAATGTATGATAAATAATACCGCTCGAAGGACCAAAAAATTAGCGTTTGCCCCGTAACTATTAGAAACTTTTGCTATCTGTTTTTAATTATTAAAACTTCGACTATTATTTCAGCTATGCGAGGCATCACTGAGCTAACAAATGTCGTCCCCATTTTTAATTGCAATCTAAACTTAGTTTAAATTTTCCCTATACGTACTGCGTCAAAGTAGTTTTAGTCTCCTCATCACAGCTTACAACTTTTGTCCCATATATATTACGAAAATTTGCCATTGTTTTTGTTTTTAAATTTTTGTCTGACAAACGCTCTTTTAATTGGTTATAAAAAGCTAAAACTCGTCTTAAACATTTTGGATTGCAATATATAGTGCGTTTGAATATAAACGGTAATAGCGTCAAGAGTCTTACTTTGTTTTCTTTTTTTAAACTATAAAAATATAGAAACAATCATTGTTGCCTCAATTTCTACAGATTCCACGGTGTACTGTGTTTATTTTATTTTAAACAAATACAAATACAAACATCAAATCGTTCGAAAGAGCAAAAGATCCGTGTGTTTTAGCTTTTTAA
Organism: Aquatica leii; assembly: GCA_035610365.1. NCBI lineage: Eukaryota > Metazoa > Arthropoda > Insecta > Coleoptera > Lampyridae > Aquatica > Aquatica leii. Next base: position 95,965,090 of record CM069435.1, on the reverse strand, counting down.
CAGCATATTTTTAATGAAGGATAGAATTTTTTTGTTTTTTTTAATACAAAACTAATAAAATCTTCTTTTCCTTGGGTATGTCAGCTACCGCTGTGTACTGCGTCAACGTAGTTTTAGTTCTTTTCGTCACTGGTTACGTTTGACCCATAATTCTTACGAAAATTTGCGATTGTCTTAATAGTTGACGTTTCAACTGCATGTGTTGTCAGGGACTATCTTGGCCATTTCAACTACCACAACTCTGAAAAAAATTTTTTAGCTCCATTTCGCCAGCCTGTAGCGTATATTATGCTTACGTTATACCAAATATAAAGTTAAGTAAACAAAAATGCTCAAAGTTTTTTAATTGTTGTCTGACAAAACACTTTTATTTGACTTAAAAAATTTAAGTCTTGTTTCATCTCCGTGAATTATCAATGACCGAAAACACGTCTTCAACATTCTTGACAATCTTGTTTGGAATCCAGAGTCAATTAAAATGTCCTTCATGTATGCTGTAATAGCGTTAAGAGTTTTGTTTAGTCTCTTATGTCGTTTTCCTTTGTTAAACCAGAACAATATAGAAACAATCTCGGAAACAATAATCGTTTCCATACACTTCAATAAACATTATCGCTGGAAGGACCAAAAGATCAGTGTTTTTTAGTCTTCTAACAACATAACGGGTTTTATTGTTTAAACTAGTTTTAGTCACTACTTCAAATATGGTCGCAATTGTCTTTTCATTGTTGAAGATTCAAGGGTTTTCCTAGGTGTTTTTGTATTACTATTCTTGATTTTCGGTTTTTTTTCCAAAACTTTAGAAGAAAACAAGTGGTTTATTGTGTTAATAGAATTTCTAAAGACTCGACGGTGTACTGTGTTTATGTTATACTAAACAAATACAAATATAAACATCGAATAAAGATTGTCGCTCGAAGGACCAAAAGATCAGTGGTTTGATGAAGTATATAGTTTTTTTTTTAAATCCAAAACCCACAAAATCTTATTTTTTATATTCTTTAGTGGTCATCTACTCTGTCTAATGCATTTACACGTAATAAAAATAAACTTAAAATATTTTCTCAGCAGGCTCACAACAGCAGAATTCAAAACAAAGAATCTAAAATTATCCTACATTTATTTTATTTATCTAAAAACGACTAACTTATTTGTCTCTGTACTTATAAATACAATACAAACCATTAATCAAACAAAACCGGTTCGAAGGACCAATCATAAGTAAATCCCTACGTTCGTAAAAACAGTGGTCTCAAACTACGCAATTTCGTTTCGGCACCGCTGATTGCTTTAAATCTATTTCGCACAACTTAAGCTGACTCATCGCGATACGCAACTCGGTCATTCAAAAAAAAAACTGCATTAAATTATGTGCTTCAAGCAATAAATACACTGTTAATCAGAAAAGCCAATTAACCGTAAACGTTTCTCATTCCAGTTTAAGCAAACAACAACACAAACTACATTCCACAGAAAAACAATCTTAAAATAAAATTCGATTTCTTTCTAAACACTACAGCAGTCCCATCCGAGCTGAGTGATTATTTAATTGAATCTAAATATTTCTTAAAATAGAGCATAATATAAACTTAGACTTCTTCCATAGAATATTTAATACGTCCAGTATGTCAAAGTCGGCAAACATGTTACGAACGCGTCGGAGGGACAACAATGTCAAGCCAAATCGAAGGTAAGAGAAACAGGGGAATGTGTTACTTAACCCAGCCGCAAATTAAATGCTAACTCATTTTTTCGTGTAAATAGTTGCTTTCAGTAGTAAATCTATATTTAGGTCGCGCTTTCACAATGTGCGTGTACGGGAGAAACTAAAACTTAGATTGATTAACGAGCTACAAAAATAATTTGTTTTGATAATGGAAGGCACCGAGTCTGTTGTTTTGTCGAAACTCCCACTATTTGGTTATTTTTTTATTATTTTTATCGAAGACACCTCGACTGAAGATTTACTACCTGGCACCTTATCAATTAATATAAGTCTGAACAATTAAGACTGGTTAAATCGACAGAGATAGTGCCACCCAACGTCTTGTTTCAAATTTAACGCACCAGGTAGCGCCAGTCGAATAAGCCAATAGTTCCTGGGATCAAAAACAGATGCCACCTGTAGTCTCTTAAGTAAAAGTGTTACAAACAAATCTATAAACCCATACATTAGTCAAATTAATAAAAGACTCAGAAATTGATTAAAACAACAGGTGGCGCTCTCAACATGTACAATAATCGTATTCGCCCCAAACTAAGGCTATAGTAACTTTCGATATGATTTTACCAAGTGCATTTGTTTATTTTTGAACATAATGCAATAAAAGTAGTTGTTGAAACTATGTTTCAACCAAACACTCATAGACTTATCAAAACTCTATAAATACGCTTGATTGAGACATTAACCCTACTACTTCCTCACAATCATGATAAAATCTTAGCGTGTTGCCAATAGCAGTATTTTAAATATTGTGTGGTCGTAAACGTCAAAACAGTCGACGATAAAAAAAAATTAGTGTTTGTGTGTATTTGCGTACGGTGTCTCAAAACCTACAACCAATGATTTTCTGGACCTTGTAGGTCTATTTTTTCTATTTCTATTGTTTGTGTTGGAAAAAAACTATTGGCATTGTGGAAAATCCATCTATAAATAGATTTTAAAAGCATTTTAGACACGCTTCCATTACACTAATCAAACATCTGTGTGCTAACTTTATTTATACAAGCAACAAGTGCTCCTAACACCAAGGTTTTTTTCTAGGCTAGATCGAAAGTCTTCGCGTGGCATGCTGTACGAAAACGAAGAACTGAGGTTGAAGACAATTAATATTAACGCTGAAGTCGAAAGAGGTAATTTCGAAAGGAAAAACGACCAACTAAAAATAACACGTGCCAATTAGTTGTCCCACACATCTTTTGGAAGTAGTCCAAATAGAACGATTATTAATTTTCCCCCTTTGTGTTACAGGTCAGTCGGATATAAAAAAGTTGAAGAGAGAAAACGATCAGCTGAGAAGGGAAATATGGTATTTGAGAGACGAATATGATAAGTTGGATAAGTTGCTCAGGGAGAAGGGCAGCTTGTGCTCGTCGTCGAGTACTTGTTCCAGCGACTCCGTAAGTTTTAATATTATTTTATAATAAATGTCTTTAGAGAAACTCATAGAAAAATGTAAAACTATGGAAACCTTTTTCTTCTCTCTTCTCAAAAAATGTTGCTCTTTTATCATCTCCAAAAACCGTTTCAGATTCTCTAAACCCGATTTCAAAATCCTTCTCTCATAATGAATCATCTCCAATCTAGAATTGTGAAACTGCGTTGTTTCGAAAAACTTTCATTTCGAATCCTCTCTAATGACTTCAAATTCTCTGAACCTGTTTTCAAAAACCTTCCAAAATAAATCTTTTAAAAAACCGCTGGTTATAAAATTGTGAATATTTTTTTGTCAAAATATGTCGGTCTTTTCAGAAAAGCCGATACAGCGATAAAAGAGTTGTGAAACTGTGAAAATGTTTTTCTTCTCCAAAAACTTTCGTATCTAATCATATGCAATAACTTTTTCATTATACCACAATGAAAACATATGTATTCCATACTTGTTTATGAGCTATGAAAGTTTATCTTTCCCGTCTACTGCACGGGAAAAATTTTTCCCGTGCTCCATTGTTGTCAACTTTTAAGAATAACATTACACTAGTGACTTTAATTGAAGGTAACAATACTAACGACTAATTTTATAACAATAATTTTTAGATACTTCAGCTAGAGTTAATTCTTTCATAAAGTATAGTTTCAATGTAATTTAACAGTTTTCGGTCTTATTCGGGTCTTATAATAACATTTTTAAGGAAGTCAAATTTTCGCGCCATGAAATTAATGTTGGCGATCTGCATTTTTACACTAAATTTTTGACACTGTCAAAATCTTTGTTTTCAAAGTTGAACCACATTCTTTATTGTAAAATTTTTGTAGTAAATTCTATTTCAAGTTTACTGGATCGAGTGAGATGTAAGATATAAGTATTCCTTGTAAACAGCCAATTACGGCACATTGCTTTTTAGGAATGTATATAGTAGAAGAAGAACTAACCGAACAGCTTTTATTTTTAACAATGAATTAATTAAATGTAACATTACTGGTACAATTTGAATTGTTACTGATATTTACAGTTTAGTCGAACTCTCCGATTTGCTTTTGTCTGGACGTGTCGACATGCTCCATAAATAGCAATTACCAAAAATACCTGTACGAAAATGGTTAGTATTACTATCGGAAGGAACATTTTTAACATATAAGTCAAACACAAACCTTTGTCAATAACTATTTCTCATCTGAAGCTTCACAAATGAATTTGGTTACTTGTTCCGCTGTTACTACTTTGGCTTTTTAGGTACGTAACCAACACGTTGGACGTTTGAGAAATGCGATTGTTTGTGGAAATCTGTACGAATAAATGCATCAGTGTATAACTAAGAAATAGAAGTATTACGCAAGTATACTCTGTGAATTGTACTTACTTGCTAATGTCTACAATTTCTTTAATAGATAAACAACTTTTTATCATAGAGAATTGACTCTACAGGGTAGATGGTTTCAAAAGTTTAGCTTTCTCCCACAAATAAACAAGAAAAACATCATCACTGCAGATTTTACATTTTTGTTCGCGCCATTCAGAGAACAAGCGATATTCTTTTTCATATCTGTCTCGAGATTCTTTAGGAAGTAATTCTGCTCGTACTTCTGCTGCTTGCTGAGTAATATTTTCTGGTATTTCAAAATTATGTTCTACATAATCCATCTTTTAAAATATTGGCCCACGTCAAAACAATTATGCATGAAATTTTCAAAGCATTCTAGATATGCATTGTTTTAATGAAGGGTGATTCAGACATATGTATTTTAATTTTTATATGTTTTATTCTAGTTTTATAGACAGGTATAATGAAAAATATCGTTCATTACACGGCAGAAAGGGCTTTTCCCGTTCTCGCATGCGTTCCCGTGCTCGGCTTCGCCTCACACGGGAAACTCGCAAGCTCGCACGGGAAAAGCCTTCTTTCAAGCCTAGTAATGAAATATACTATTAAAGTTATGTTACAAAAATCCTTTCATAACATCTCCTTACAAAAACCAAGTTGTAAAACAAAGATTTTTCTCCTTGGTCCTTGGTCTTTAACCATCTCCTATAACGTTTTGATTTTTCTGAACCAGTTTCCAAAACCTTCCTAAAGCATCTTTTCAGAAAACCTAATTCAGAGATATAAAAGAGTTGTAAAACTGTGAAAATGTTTTTCTTCTCCACAAATTATCTTATCCAATCATGTCTAACAACACTTGAAATTCTGTGAACTCGATTCCTCCTTCCAAAACGTCTCCTTACAAAAACCGAGTTGCAAAACAGAAAATATTTATCTTCTCAAAAAACGTTTGTTTTTAATAATCTCCAATAACGTTTCGAATTCTCTGAACCAGTTTTCAAAACCTTCCCAAAGCATCTTTTCAGAAAAGCAGTCACAGATATATCAGAGTTGTAAAACTGAAAATATTTTTCTTCTCCAAAAATTTTCCTATCTAATCATCGACAATAACTCTTTAAATTCTGTGAAGTCGCTTAATCAAATCCTTCCAAAATCTTAGAAAAAGCGAGTTGAAAGTAGTCTGTTCAAGACGAAGTTCATTTTTGTTGTGTTGGTTTGTGAAACTGTGAAAATTTTTTACTTCTCCAAAAACATTCATATAGAATCATCTCCAGTAACACTTTAGATTCTGGGAACTCGTTAACAAATCCTTTGAAAACATCTCCAATAACGTTTCGAATTCTCTGAACTAGTTTTCTAAATCTTCCCAAAGCATCTTTTCAGAAAAACAGATACAAAGATATAAGAGAGTCGTAAAATTGTGAAAAAAAACTTTCCCATCGAATCATCTTCAACAACTCTTTAGATTCTGTAAACTCGTTAAAAAATCCTTCCATAAAATCTCCTTAAAAAACGAATCGTAAGTGGAAATATTTTTCTTCTTAAAACAAATTTGGTCTTTAATAACCTCAGATAACGTTTCGAATTCCCTGAATTCGTTTTCAAAATCTTCCCAAAGCTTGTTTTCAGAAAAGCAGATTGTAAACCTGTGAAAATGTTTTTTTTCCAAAAACTTTCGTATCTAATCATCTTCAATAACTCTTTAGATTCTGTAAACTCGTTAAAAAAATCCTTCCAAAACATCTTTTCAGAAAAGCGGAAGCAAAGTATAAAAGTTATTATACTAAAAAAATGTTTTTCTTCTCCAAAAGTTTTCACATCGAACCATCTCCAATAATTTTTTAGATTCAGTAAACACATTAAAAAAGTCCTTCCAAAACATCTTAAAAAACAAAGTTGATTTCTCCAATCTCCAATAACGGTTCGATTTGTCTAAACCAGTTTTCAAGACCTTACGAAAGCTTTTTTTCAGAAAAAAAAGAGTTGTGAAACTAAAAATGTTTTTCTTTTCATTGATCGTCAAAAACAAAATCAATTGTTTTGCTGACGACATTGTCAAATCCATACATACGATTTGTTAAACACTAAGTGTCGCTCTTCGTAATACAATTTTGACGTCACCAATCTTAATCTTTTTTTCTTCCAACAGGAATCGTGCAGTTCAAACACCGACGAATCGGAAGCGGTTGAAACGTGCCAAAACATCGAGAACGTCAACAAAACCACCCACTTAAAAAAACTACACGAAGATTTCGACCACCTGTCGGTCGTCCAAGAAGAGAACTCGGGCGAAAGTTCCGAAAAATCGAACCACGATTCGTGGATCGCCAATTTGGAAAAAGACGTGATAAAAGCCGACCAAAGTTATCCGACTTTCGAACCAACGAACCACCAACCAAAACACTTCTTTTCGCCGATCAAAATTAACAAACCGAACGACGACTACGTGAACAATCAGTTTTTGGGACCGGATTTGCCTTACGCTGAAGAAGCGATTTACTACGCGCCTTGTACTAACTATTGTCAGGGGGTGACCGTGCCGGTTTTGGATAAAACCACACCTGACGTTATCGTCAAAACGGATAACCAAAATTTCAACACGTTGAATAGTCATAGCACTTTTAGCAACGGAGGTAATTTAGAAGAGTTGCTGAACGATATAGAGACGATTTCGCACGATATCTTAACAATATCCAATTCGCAGAATCAAATGTATAAGCCGATGGGGGTTTTCCCGAACGAACAAATTCCCAACAGTAGTTACATGCCAGCACCAAGAGTCGATAACTACGAATTCGTTCCAGAAAATGAAAGGCCGTATAAAAGCGAAATCAGTGTTGTGTTAATGCCCGCGCCCATGAAACTAATCGAAATCGACAAATACAAAAACATACAAAAAAGCTGCGAAAGCATCAATAAAAGATCAGCGGAAAATGTATCGGCCACTACCGCAATAACGCCGATAATTATACCACCCGATCAATTTTGCGGAACCTCTTTTCAACCGTTCGTGCCCGTGCCACCGCAATGTCCAGAACCAAACGCTTTTAACCACGACCAAACGAACCCGTTCTTTTTCGGAAACCTTCCCAGTGTCAAAACTAATTTCGATTTAGACTCGAAAAAGTTAACGCAACAAGAAAAAGAACTGGAAATATACAGTTCGAAGGCGAATCTACTCGACACGGCAGTGTCGTCGGACCACGTTTCGAGCGAAAATGAAGAAAAGAAAGCACTCGATCCGGAACCGAAGTCTAGCGAAGAAAAACCCGAGATTAAAAAAAGCAGTTTGAAAGGAAAAGTCTCGATACATTTTAAAGGGAAGAAGTCGAAAAATAAGGAGCCGGCTTCTAGTGACAGTAAGGAGAAAAAAACTCCTAGTGTTGAACCGAAAACTCCTACAAGCGTTGATTCCAAGACGTCGGCTTCGAAAACTTGCGAAACTAGTTCGAATTGTGATAAAACCGATAGAAAAAAGAGTAGTTCGGCCAGTCCCGAACGCAAGCACGGACATAAAGACAGTAAAAAGATGCATAAAAGGCACAAGAAACAAGATCGTTACCATCGCGAGCGTAGTTATTCAATATGTACAGATAGGTCGAATATTTTAGATCATCGATTGGGGTTTTGTAGTGTTTACGATGATTTTCCCACGTCGGACCGGGAAAGGACTAATAGTTTAAGTAGTTGCGAAACTTTGAAAGGAAGAAAGTTGTCAGTTTCACACTTTCCTACTGGAAAAATTCCATGGTGTGGATGTTGGGGCAACGGATGCTTATGATGATACGTTTTTGATATCACAGAGATAAAGACTTCAGTATTATAGATTTTTTTAGACGTAGAACTTAACATTTGTAAAGAATTTGTTTTCGGAGTAAATTTTTTTTATTTTATTAAATTGTTTATGTCGACAACAACAAATTTCCCAATTCAAAAACCGAGTGCGTGAAACATATCTTCAATGTCAAACAATTATCGCAAGTTCAGCAAAATATATAGGTAACAACGTTGCAAATGTCTTCGTAAATAGAAACTAAGATCATTTATTCTAAAAGTTTAGAACTAAGTTTACGATTTAAAAAAAACGCAGTTGGCGAGTCTTTTTGTTTTTGCAAATTTTGTTTTTTAGGTATGATGATTGTAATCCTGGATAAATTGAAAATCCTTAAGGATTTGGTAACTATAGAACCAGTAGTGTGTTTGAATCTTGTCTCGGTGTCAATTCGCGAGGTGATCATCAACGACTTGTTGCTGAACATGGCGTGTAAAGTCAATTTGGGTCAAAATGACTCAGTGTGTGAGGCGATAATCAATGGTTCGCACAAAGGTACAAACCTTACTAGTTTGAACAGTTTGGTACAAAACAAAGTGAATGATGTTTTGAGTTGGTGCCTACCCATCAACAGCGTAATGCCCATAATCCTTTTACTATTTTTGGGTACCTTCAGCGACAAGCATAAAATTCGTCGACCGTTTTTAAATCTTCCGAATTTGGGTGAAATTTTATCAACGATTACTTGCATGCTTTGTGCAACATATCAAAATTACCTTCCGGTGGAGGCAAGCGCGATGGCTCATTTTGTAGTACCGTCAATATTTGGACGAAGTCTCATGATCAACATGGCTGGGTTTGCTTACATAGCGGATGTGAGTACGCCGAAAATGTGTATTATACGAATGGCTATCATGCAGGTATGCGCGAACGTGAGTAAACCAATCGGCATGGCACTGTGCGGTTTTCTTTATCAAACCATCGGGTTTTCGACAATGTACGTGTGTTTGTTCTTCTTACTGCTTGCTTTATGTTACGGTGTATTCATAATAAAAGACATTAACGAACCATGCGTGCTGAATAAATGCCAGTTACTGAGAGATTCAGTAAATCTAGACCACGTCACTGAAACGATGAAGCTGTTGACGACATCCAAAAAAGGACAACGCATTGACATTTTATATATTTTAACGATTAATTTCATCGTTAGCTTAGTGTTTACTGGTAAGTTTTCAATTACAATTTTAGTATCAACCACCAGTTTTTCCCTACTACTCTTCTATGGTTCTACTATCATTTCATATCTCTTAATTAATGCCGCTACTGTCTGAGATACAATGCGATCATTAACGATTGTATAAAAAAAAAGTTTCTATAAAGACATCAAAAGTTTAGTCCGAAACTTAATTGTTGATCTCCCGGTATTACGTTATTTTTTATTTTCCAATATACTTTAAGCTCAATGCTCAATATTCTTCTTTCACAGGTTCTAGAAATAATTTATGTTATTCTTCTTTCCGGTTCTACTTCTTCTTCTCTTATTAGTATTTATTGTATTTATGTTGTTGTCCTAACTCCTAGACGTTCATTCGTTTTTTATACTCCACTATAATGTATTTTTTCTTCTCCTTTTTTCTATTCGCTTTCTTTATCTCTCTTCATTTTCCACCATCTCTCGTCCGTTTCTTAATCGTTACTCGTTCCTTTGACACGTAGTTTTTTGATCGCGCTTATTTAACTCTAATTTATTACAGTTTCCTTAAAACGTTCCTTTATATTTATATGTTCTTCCACTCGTGACTTTGATTTCTTTTCCTATAATTGCTTTCGCTATTCGTTTTGACTTTTTGTATCACCTTCAGATTAAATTGTTTTTTTTTTCTTTTATTTATTGTTTCACCAGTGCATGACATTTCCTTCTCTACGATCGTTTTCGTTATTTCTCGTATGATTGCCTTTCTTTTTCATTTTGTTCTTTCTTGCATCTTTTTTAAGATTTTCCAACTGTTTTCTCTTTCATTTGTCGTTTTACTGATTCCCCAAATGTCGTTTACTAATACCCTTTTTGTTATTTGTCATAGGTTGAGTATCTTTTCCGTTCCTGGTTCTCTTCCTATCTTTTTTGAGTTTTGGCTTTTTGTATTACATTCATATTCAATTGTTTCTCCTTTCGTTTTTTCTTGTTGTTCCACTGGTGCATTACATTTCCTTCTCTACGATCGTTTTCTTTATTTGTCGTACGACTGTTTTTCTTTTTAAGTTTTGTCCTCCTCCTTAAATCTTTTTTAACTTTGGCTTTAGTTTCTTTCTTTCTCTTTTTCTTGTTATTTCACTAGTGCATTACATTTCCTTCTCTACGATCGTTGTCGTTATTAGTCGTACTCGCACGATTGTCTTTCTGTTACATCTTTGTTACTTTCTTACATCTTTTTTAAGTTTTGGCTTTTTGTCTTCAGCTTCAATTGGGTTTTCTTCCTTTTTTGCTTGTTGTTTCACTGGTGCATTAGATTTCCTTCTCAACGACTGTTTTCGTTATTTGTCGTACGATTGTGTTTCTTTTTCCTTACTTGATTTCTTTCTTGCATTTTTTTAAGTTTTTGCTTCTTGTATCACGATCACATTCAAGTATTTTCTCTTTCTTTTATCATGTCTTGACTAATTCCATAAATTTCATTCGCTGCGATCCTTTCCGTCGAGTTTTTCGTTATTTGTCTTTTATTTGTTTTTCTTTACTTTTTTTGTATTTCTTCAATACATCTTTTTAAGTTTAGGCTTTTTATATAACCTTCAGATTCAATTGTTTTTTCTTTAACTTTTTCTTGTCGTTTCACTTGTGCATTAGATTGCCTTCTCAACGATCGTTTTCATTAATTGTTGTACTCTTGTCCCTTTTTTTCATTTTTGTTCTTTCTTGCATTTTTTTAAAATTTCTGCTCTTTGTATTCAACTGTTTTCTTTTTTTGTCTTGTTTCACTGGTTCCTTAAATTTCGTTTCCTACGACCCTTTTCGCTATTTGTCGTGTGTATCTTTTACGTTCGTGGTTTTCTAACTAGCATCTTTTTTGTATCACCTTCACGTGCAATTGTTCTTTTTCCTGTTGTCTTACTGGTACATTAGATTTATACAATCGTGTTCGTTATTCGTCGTACAATTGACTTTCTTTTTCATTTTTTGTTCTCTTTCTTGCATCTTTTTTATATATTTTCTTTTTGCATCACCTCCATATTTAACTGTTTTCTCTTTCATTTGTCACGTCGTTTCACTGGATCTCTAAATTTCGTTTCCTACGACCCTTTTCGTAATTTGTCGTGTGATTGTGTATCTTTTAAGTTCTAGGTTCACTATCTTGTATCTTTTATGAGTTTTGACCTTTACATCACCTCCAGATTCAATTGTTTCTGCTTTCTCTTTTACTTGTACTGTTTCATTAGATTTACTTATCTGCAATCGTTTTCGTTATTTGTCGTACGATTGTCTTTCTTTTCCATTCATTATTCTCTTTCTTGCGTTTTTTTAAGTTTTTACTTTTTGCATTACCTCTACATTCAACTGTTTTCTCTTTCATTTGTCTTGTCGTTTCACTGGTTCGCTAAAATTCGTTTGCTACAACCCTTTTCGTTATATGTAGTGTGATTGTGTATCTTTTCCGTTCCTGGTTCTATTCCTAGCACCTTTTTTAACTTTTGACTTTTTGTATCACATTCAGAATTAATTGTTTATGCTTTTTCTCTTTCTTGTAGTTCCACTAGTGCATTAAATTTCCTTCTCTACGATCGTTTTCGTTATTTGTTGTAAGATTGTTTTCCTTTTTCTTTTTTATTATTTCTTGCATCTTGTTTAAGTGTTTTGTTTTTTGTAACACTACCACATTCAACTGTTTTCTCTATCATTTATCTTGTCGTTTCACTAGTTCCCTAAATTTCGTTTTCTACGACCCTTTTCGTTATTAGTCGTGTGATTGTGTATCTTTTCCGTTCCTGGTTCTATTATTAGCATCTTTTTTAAGTTTTGGCCGGTTTTAGCTTTTGGTATCACATTCAGATTCAAATGTTTCGGCTTTTTCTTGTAGTTCCACTGGTGCATTAGATTTCCTTTTCTACGATCGTTTTCGTTATTTGTAGTATGGTTGTTGATTTTCCATTTTTTGTTACCTTTTTCACATCTTTTTCAAGTTTTTGTATCACTAAATGCATAAGAAGCAATAACAAATGAAAAAACCTCGGAAAAACTAAAAATACCTACAGATTCTTTATTTTAGGCGAAGGCAATATATTCTTCTGGTTCCTTCAACAAGTTTTCGGTTGGACGAATGCCGAGTACGCCTATTTCCAAGCAGTTAAAAGCATAGGCAACTGTCTCAGTAAGAACACAATTTGTTAAAAATGTACAACTTAAGCTGAAAACAATTCCAGCACTAGCAATAGCAGTTCCAATTTTCTCAAAACTCCTCCAACTGCACAATCTAACAATCATTATGATTTCCCTACTAGATAAAATAATTTCAAATGTTGTATGCTCGATTACGATGACAATAACAGGCTTATATGCAAGTACTGTGATTGGTGTGTTTACAATAATCGTATGTATAGGAATTCGTGCTCAATCAACTAAATATGTGTCAAAAGAAGACGTGGGTAAAATGCAGTCATTGCTATCAATTATTGAAGCAATTGCTACGTGTGTTTCGGCACAAGTGTATAATCAAGGTATTTACTTACTAACAAAAGACACTCACGACCAAGGGTTCTTACACCTAGGCAGTACGTTATTCGGCCTCGGATTTATACTAACAGCGTAGGTAAGCAAAGATATTAGAATTAACATAAACCGATAATTACCATTACAGGTGCAAATACTATAGTGAAAAAGACAGATAAAAGTACTCACCCCCATAACATAGTGCTCCATACAAAACCACTTTATAAATTAAATACATTGTAACTACGCACACATATTTTACTGCAATGAAGTCTTAATTACAAGCTGAAATTAGGTTGGGTCATGTCAAAAGTTCACACTACCGGTTCCTCGTCATTAAAAGAAAAATCGTGAATGAAACACGCAATTGCTTAAGCTGATTTACTGGTTTTTAAGCACCTTTTTTATTATATTTAAGTCTTATTTGTAATCGTTTTGTCAATTTTATTTACAAACATACTAAAAAAACCGACATTTTGATTTTTGACGTTTGTTGACACTAGTTGCAGTGTGACCAACTTATTTAAGGTACCAACTTAAATAGTTTAGTACTTTCTTATATGCTAATTTTGATTTTAATGAATAATCTTGTATTAGATAAGTATTTTTGTTTGAGAATATTCCCAAATGCAAACTCAAAAGTTTTTTTACTACTTTAATTATTGCATTTTATATAATAAATTATTTCTTTTTATTTCTAACATGGCAACACTGTAATTTCCAAAATTTTTATTAAACGTCTAGAAAAAACATGAAATGTTCAATCACATAATTTTTATAAAAATTGTACATAACAATTATGTCTACGATAATTTTATACTGACTGAAGACTATTTAAAACCATCAGTTGAAGTTTACCTGATCCACAAAACTCATACTGTTAATAAAGTCGAAATTTCAGCCGATGGAATTTTAGTGCATTATTTTCTACGAGAACTTCGTTATGGCTCTTACTATAGACGAGGGTTTATCGAAAAGTATTTTAAGAAGTATTGGAACGGCGCAATCGTCCAAGTAATTTTGTTACCAGTCAATAAAGAAATAATCGATTATAAATGGTAAACATTATACGTTAACTGTCACAGAAGTAATCTTAATTTGTAGGAATTACCGAATGGATTACCTAGTACGAGAACGTTGTGAATTGGAGCACACGTTATCGTGGCTATCGACGTTGGGGGGTGCTTTCTCAGCATTAGGAGATTATTTCGTTAATTGTGCCGAAACAGCTGGGAAGATTTCTTTGAATCAGTTGAAGTTAGCGGTGCGGTTAAACGACCCGAACATTGTCTCTAGGTGTAGACTTTATTTAAGTTTAAGCTTAATACAACGTCGTAGGTTTAAGTTAGCACGGTCTATTGTGTACAATGAGTATGTTGTGGCAAAGAATAGTTCCATCGTCGATTTTAGGTTAATTAATATGTGCCGGGGTATTTGGTGTAAGTTAAAGTACGATTACGAATTGTTTAAACGAGAGAAATGTGTCTATTGATTTAAGACGTTTGAATTAAATATTTTGGTTGATTAATGAATTTGTACTTGTCCTGATTTACTTTGTGAGTTGGAGTTTTTGATGGTTTTAATAGGTAGATTTTGATGTAGCTGCTTTGTTCTCTTAATGGATGATGTTTTAATGATCTGCATTCTAGTGGATTAGAATATAGAAGCAAAAATGCTACTTGTAACAAGTAGATGCTCTGAAATTACTAAAAAACTATCTGTCAGTGAGCAAAACTTCAAAAGTGGGTTTAAATGAGTCTTGCAACAAGAATCATGTTCTGCAGTGTGGTCCTATTCATGAAATCATTTGTAATTGTTTCTTTCAACGTTCCTAATGATGGCAGCATCTTTGTATGTTCATGCTAGCATTTCTCACTATTTTAAGTGGACATTTAGACCAGTTACAGCTTATCAACTCCAACAATTTAAGCGTGCAGATAATAATTCTTATGAAAGGTGGATGAAACTAAAAAAAAAATAGTTGTTGCATAAAAGACGTCATGAAGCTGGTAAAACACGCCATAAGAAGTCTGTAAAATGGTTTTTCGCAGTAAAAATACTTAAAATGATAAATGTCACACATCTATAAGCTCCTCTGCATAGTCTGTTCGTTGAGTTTTATCTAATGACCAAAAAAACTGTAATTTGTAAATTAAATGCTTGCAGAAATTATTTTCAGTTTCTTTTTAGAGGTGGTTTCACAGATACAATCAGCACGATTTCGCTTGGTGATATAAAATAATGTAATAAACAAAATTAATTTTGAAATAAAGTACTTTTTCATATGCAACATGTTCATCCCACTATAAATGATTTAAATTCCATGTATTGATCCCTTCGACCGTAAACCTTACCCGCCACTGACCCAATTCCAAATAGTGACGTTGCAAAATGTGCCATGTGGCTTTTGATATTACACAAAAAGTAGTACGTGGTGTTATTTAGTAATAAACCGACGAATTCCAAACGTTTGATTAAAAATGTTTTAAATTAGTTACGTCCGAGTGCAGTTGATAAATTAAATTGAGTTACGGCTTGAAACAGAATTGTTATTGGGGTTGTTGTAACGTCGGCGTAGAGATACATTGATTCCCCTACCAGCCACCCTTTCGACCATCTTGGGTGTTTCGACATAGTGGAAGGTTACAGTCAATTCAAATACGACGTTTAATTCTTAAGTTTTTATAATTTTTTTCAATTAAACAAATTCAATTTATTTTGATT
This sequence comes from Aquatica leii, assembly GCA_035610365.1. Taxonomy (NCBI): domain Eukaryota; kingdom Metazoa; phylum Arthropoda; class Insecta; order Coleoptera; family Lampyridae; genus Aquatica; species Aquatica leii. Next base: position 95,949,413 of record CM069435.1, on the reverse strand, counting down.
AATTGTTGGTGATCGGAACGATTAACAAAATCCGGCAACATGACGCAGCAGTTGTTGCCGATTCGTTTCCAGGAGCATTTGCAGGTAAAATCCGCCCCTAATTTTCTTATCGTCGTTTTTAATCGGCGATTGATACGAATTTTGTCTTTTCTTTGATTGCATACGAAAACCGGCGTCTTTAAATACACATTTGTTTTAGCTCGTAAATGTTGGGATCAATGTTGCGAATATATCGTTTGCAACACTCACAATGGAAAGCGACAAGTTTATTTGTGTACGAGAGAAGGTTGGCGAAACGTCCCAAGTTGTTATTATTGACATGGCAGATTTTAATAATCCAATAAGAAGGCCGATCACAGCGGAAAGTGCTATTATGAACCCGGCTTCTAAAGTTATCGCATTAAAAGGCAAAGCAGGAGTTGAAGGTAACGTATATTATATAAAATTCTTTTGCTTATATAAAATTACTAACATTTAAATACGAATGTTTGACAAAATGTCAGGTACTTTTAACTGTGTCTCCATGATTGCCTTTATCGAACAGGCAACTGTTTTGTTTAAGGAACAGTTTACATTGACATCTATTATAGTGGTGTTAATTGTACCAGCTTATCATGCTTAGATCTCAAATGCCATTCACTCTGTATTTTTATCACATAAGTGCATTTTCCTCAAAATCTAATCTGTTATTTTTGCATTTGTAAATGTCATTATTTGTTTTGAAATTGTAAAGGACTCAACCTTTATTTTGTTATCATTCGTAAATCTTAGAAGTGAATTATCTGTCACATGTTTTGGACCATATCAATATTATGACGTCACTGTTTGTCACTCTTTCACAATACATGAAACTATAGAGATTTCCTAGAATATGACTCATAATAGAGAATCAAAAAACAAAAGTTAATGCAGGAGTATCAGGTTACCAACGAGAAAGATTCAATAACAGGCTATGGTGCCTAGGTGGGTTTACAACCCACCTCGCCTTGCCAGGAATCTATAGCACACAGTTACAAAAATATTTATATACAGTGCGTTACTAAAATAATGGATGCGACTGAATAGGCTACAAAAATTGACGTGTTTCTGTTTCTTAAGTTTGATAGTGTTTTGGGGTTTGAGTTTTCGGACGTGATTATTATAATTCAAATTTCTAGCACAAAAAACCTTACAAATATTCAACATCGAAATGAAATCTAAAATGAAGGCACACACAATGACCGAAGACGTTGTCTTTTGGAAATGGATATCGTTAAACACATTAGCGCTTGTCACAGAAACGTCCGTTTTTCACTGGTCGATGGAAGGCGACTCTACACCTGTCAAAATGTTTGATCGGTAAATCGCTCACTCCTACGATTACAACAAACGCTAATTGTCTTTTTTCTTCAGACACTCGTCTTTAAACGGATGCCAAATCATTAATTACCGAACAGATCCAAAACAGAATTGGTTGTTGCTCGTCGGTATCAGTGCGCAACAAAGCCGAGTTGTGGGCGCGATGCAGTTATATTCGATTGATCGTAAATGTTCGCAACCAATCGAAGGTCACGCGGCTTCTTTCGCCACATTCAAGTTAGAAGGTAATCCCGAAGCTTCAACTCTGTTTTGTTTTGCCGTGAGATCTTTACAAGGAGGAAAACTACACATTATTGAAGTATGTATTAATCTTAAAGTCTTGGTTGTTTCACAACGTGGTTTTAGGTCGGTCAAAGCCCAGTTGGTAACCAGCCTTTTCCGAAGAAAACCGTCGATGTGTTTTTCCCACCCGAAGCGCAGAACGATTTTCCAGTGGCTATGCAGATATCAGCCAAGTATGACGTTATTTACCTTATAACCAAGTGTGGGTATATTCACATGTACGACATTGAAAGTGGGACTTGTATTTACATGAACCGGATTTCGAGCGAGACTATTTTCGTAACGGCACCACATGAATCTACTGGTGGAATTATAGGGGTCAATCGCAGGGGACAAGTTTTATCAGTTACTGTCGACGAAGACAATATTATAAGATACGTAAACACCGTGCTGCACAACGCCGATTTGGCGTTAAGACTGGCAGTACGGAATAATCTCGCTGGTGCTGAAGAACTATTCGTTAGCAAGTTTCAATTGCTATTCCAAAACGGGCAATACACCGAAGCAGCCAAAGTTGCCGCAAACGCCCCCAAAGGAATTTTACGCACGCCCGCTACCATACAAATGTTTCAACAAGTACCAACACCTGCCGGTCAAAACAGCCCGCTGCTTCAGTATTTTGGCATACTATTAGACCAAGGACAACTCAACAGGTGACTTAATTCTACTTTGATTGCGTTTGTTTTAAATTTATTTTTCTATTAGATACGAATCTTTAGAACTGTGCAAACCGGTACTTCTACAAGGTCGCAAACAGCTCCTTGAGAAATGGTTGAAAGAAGACAAACTTGAGTGTTCGGAAGAATTGGGCGATCTCGTCAAACAGGTGGATCCCACTTTAGCTCTCTCGGTGTATCTACGAGCGAATGTTCCTGCCAAGGTAGGTTCTAATATTGAGGAGTTTTTGCCCATCGGAAATGCGAACGCTTTGAGACGCACTGTGATATCTTAACTTGATTACCCACGACCACTCTTTGCGAACTTGAGCTACTTCTTAGATTCTGACGCTGATTGTCAACTTAGTTACCCACGCCCACTCTCCACGAAGGTGGCGTTCCGATATTGTTATGAAATTATAGGACCAATTTGGGCAAAAACTCCGTCCTATTCCATCCTTTTATAACGTAACTTTTCTTACACAGGTAATCCAATGCTTCGCCGAATTAGGACAATTTCAAAAAATCGTTTTATATGCAAAAAAAGTTTCGTACACGCCAGATTATGTTTATTTGCTCCGCACGGTTATGAGAACGAACCCGGATCAAGGAGCGACTTTCGCAGCTATGCTAGTCGGGGACGAAGAGCCGTTGGCCGATATTAACCAGATCGTCGATATATTCATGGAACAGAATATGGTACAACAATGCACGTCGTTTTTGTTAGACGCCTTAAAACAAAATCGTCCGACCGAGGGGCATTTGCAAACGAGACTCCTCGAAATAAACTTAATGTCGGCGCCACAAGTTGCCGACGCAATTTTAGGAAACAACATGTTCACACATTACGATCGACCACACATTGCGCAGCTGTGCGAGAAAGCCGGCTTGTTGCAACGAGCTCTCGAGCATTACACCGATTTATACGATATTAAAAGAGCAGTCGTTCATACACATTTGCTACCCGCCGATTGGTTAATTGGATTTTTCGGCACGTTAAGCGTCGAGGACAGTTTAGAATGTCTCAAAGCAATGTTGACAGCCAACATAAGACAGAATTTGCAGATTTGCGTACAAATTGCGACTAAGTACCACGAACAATTAACTACAAAGTCCTTGATAGATTTATTCGAAAGCTTTAAAAGCTACGAAGGATTATTTTACTTCTTGGGGTCGATTGTCAATTTCAGCCAGGACGAAGAAGTGCATTTTAAATACATACAAGCTGCGTGCAAAACCGGACAAATCAAAGAAGTTGAGCGTATTTGTCGCGAGAGTAATTGTTACAACCCCGAACGTGTAAAGAATTTCCTCAAAGAAGCTAAACTAACCGATCAACTACCGCTGATTATCGTGTGCGATCGTTTCGATTTTGTTCACGATTTGGTTTTGTATCTGTACCGCAACTCGTTACAAAAATATATCGAAATTTACGTTCAGAAGGTAAATCCGAGCAGATTGCCGGTTGTCGTTGGAGGTTTATTGGATGTCGACTGTTCGGAGGATATAATCAAAAATTTGATTCTTGTGGTGCGTGGTCAGTTTTCCACCGACGTGCTCGTCGAAGAAGTCGAAAAACGCAACCGTTTGAAGCTGTTGTTACCTTGGCTCGAAAGTCGCGTTCACGAAGGATGCGTCGAGCCGGCGACGCACAACGCCCTCGCCAAGATCTATATCGATTCGAACAACAACGCCGAACGGTTCTTAAAAGAGAACCAATGGTATGATTCGCGCGTCGTGGGCCGATATTGCGAGAAGCGCGATCCGCATTTGGCGTGCGTGGCTTACGAACGCGGACTATGCGATCGGGAATTGATTGCAGTCTGTAACGAGAATTCTTTGTTTAAATCCGAAGCGCGTTATTTGGTTAAGAGGAGGGAGCCGGAAATGTGGGCCGAAGTGCTGAACGAAAGCAATCCGTATCGACGACAGTTGATCGATCAGGTTGTGCAAACCGCGCTGAACGAAACTCAAGATCCTGAAGATATTTCCGTCACCGTTAAGGCTTTTATGACTGCCGATTTGCCGAACGAATTAATCGAGCTGTTGGAGAAGATTGTGTTGGATAGCTCGGTGTTTTCCGATCATCGCAATCTGCAGAACTTACTTATTTTGACAGGTAAGTTAATTTCTTACAGTATTCTTATTTCTTCTTAACTTAACGAGGAATTTATTTAGGGTGGTGGTAATTCAAATACTTTTGTATTTTACCGATAACGTTCATTTCTCCATGTATTTGCTTATATAACCGAAGCAATTAATTATTTCTTTGTAGCTATCAAGGCAGACGCAACACGCGTAATGGATTACATTAACCGCTTGGACAACTACGACGCCCCCGATATAGCCAACATAGCAATAAACAATCACTTGTACGAAGAGGCCTTCGCCATATTCAAAAAATTCGACGTGAACACGTCGGCTATACAAGTTTTAATCGACCAAGTCAACAACCTGGACAGGGCTTACGAGTTCGCCGAGCGATGCAACGAACCGGCCGTTTGGAGTCAACTCGCGAAAGCGCAACTCAATCAAGGTCTCGTTAAAGAAGCGATCGATTCGTACATCAAAGCGGACGATCCGAGCGCGTACATGGACGTGGTCGAAACTGCGTCGAAGAATAATTCGTGGGAAGATCTCGTACGATACCTGCAGATGGCACGAAAGAAGGCTCGAGAAAGTTACATCGAATCGGAATTGATTTATTCGTACGCAAAGACTGGTCGATTGGCCGATTTAGAGGAATTCATCAGCGGCCCGAATCATGCCGATATACAAAAGATCGGCGATCGATGTTTCGATGATCAAATGTACGATGCCGCAAAATTGTTATATAATAACGTGTCGAATTTCGCACGGTTGGCTATTACTTTAGTACATTTGAAGGAGTTCCAGGGGGCTGTGGATAGTGCCCGTAAGGCTAATAGCACGCGCACCTGGAAGGAAGTTTGTTTTGCTTGTGTAAATGCCGAGGAGTTTAGATTAGCTCAAATGTGTGGAATGCATATTGTTGTACACGCCGATGAATTGCAAGATCTCATTAATTATTATCAGGATCGTGGATATTTCGAGGAATTGATTGGGTTGTTGGAAGCTGCTTTGGGCTTGGAACGGGCACATATGGGTATGTTTACGGAATTGGCTATTTTATATTCCAAGTATAAGCCGGCCAAGATGAAGGAGCACCTCGAGTTGTTCTGGTCTCGGGTTAACATTCCAAAGGTTTTGCGCGCTGCCGAACACGCACACTTATGGGCCGAATTAGTTTTCTTATTCGACAAATACGAAGAATACGATAACGCCGTGTTGGCGATGATGGCGCATCCGACTGAGGCATGGCGAGAGGGTCACTTCAAAGACATCATCACTAAAGTTGCAAACATTGAGTTGTATTATAAAGCGATCCAGTTTTACTTAGATTATAAACCGTTATTGTTAAACGATTTGCTGTTAGTTTTGGCACCAAGGATGGATCACACAAGAGCAGTTTCGTTTTTCACGAAAAACGGTCACTTGCAATTAGTGAAATCGTATTTACGTTCTGTCCAATCGTTGAATAACAAGGCGATTAACGAGGCATTGAATGGGTTGCTTATCGACGAAGAGGATTATCAAGTATGGTATCATCACCCCGTGGTGAGCGTTAATAACTGAATCTGTTTTTAGGGTCTTAGGACGTCGATAGACGCTTTTGATAACTTCGACAACATCGGTTTGGCCCAAAAATTGGAAAAACACGAATTAACCGAGTTTAGAAGAATCGCGGCTTATCTGTACAAGGGTAATAACAGGTGGAAACAAAGCGTCGAGTTGTGTAAAAAGGATAGGCTATTCCGGGACGCGATGGAATATACGGCGGAATCTAGGCAAAGCGAATTGGCCGAAGAATTGTTGGGTTGGTTCCTCGAAAGGAAAGCTTACGATTGTTTCACCGTTTGTTTGTATCATGTAAGTGCAACTTTCATTTTAAATTTTGCGACTCGAACCTAGTTCTACTGAATTTGTTACTAAAAAAAAAGAATTGGGGCGTGGCTAATAACCTGGCACCAATAAGGAAACTTGTTTTCTCTTATTGGTTATCAGAAGTCACTCCCCGTGACGTATATGACTACGATATTTTCATTGTACCGATTCCATCAGTATTTGCGATCTCTCTGATATTTTCACCGATTGTAAGATAAATATTGTCGATACTCTTGGAACCTCTGATAATTCAAGTCTGATGACACCTTTGATAATTGTGATACTTCCAATAGCTACGTTATGCATAATACGGATAATAATTCGATACTGCCATTAATTGTGTCAATACCAATATTGCCTATCATATAATTTTGTTTTTACTGATAGATAATTTGATACAGGAAGTAGAGATAACTTATTGTCCGATAATGTTTGTGTTATTGGTGTTACCAGTTGTATTTCCGATATTTTTCTGTCGATATTTTAATGCTACCGATTTTTTAAATATTTGTTGCATCGATGTCTGATAATTTATACATTTTCATATTTCATGTTTAATAGTGATATTGTCGAAACTGGAGATTCGAATACTGTGTGTATTGCAATACTTCTCATAATTCACTACCGTGAACACAGTAATTTTGTCTCGTCTCGATATTGTAATATCGCCGTTTGTTATGTGCTTGATATGATGCTACCTAAGATAATTTGATAAGTGATCTATAATTGGATACTTGGGGACCCGATATTGTTCTTGCTTGCGATAGCTTCTAGAATTCTGTATTTTTAATACTGATGTCTCCGATAATTGAATTCCGTGGATTAGAGCTATTAGTTATATATTATTATCTTTAATAGCGATGTCTGAACTTGAGACCCCACTGATAATTCAGATACCATCGGTATACTGTTCGTATATTGCGATACTTCTTACAATTTATTACCGTGGACGCAGTATGTAATTTTGTTTCTTCCGAAACTGTATCGCAGATCTCGTTGGTACTGATGGCACCTCAAAAAATTCCTTTCATTCAGTAGTTCAATCCCTTCCGATATTCCAATATCGACCATTATTATATCTGTGATATTATAACGCTACTTCCGATAATTTCATATGTAATTGGAATCTTCCGATACTGGTGACGTATCTGATAAAACTTACAGCTATTGAATTGAATAATAAAGTGGAGCTGGGTTCTGTTATAATTGCCGTGTTGTTTGACGAATTATTTTGGTAGTGTTACGATCTCCTCAAACCCGACGTCGTGTTGGAATTATCGTGGCGACACAACATTATGGATTACGCCATGCCTTACATGATCCAAGTGATAAGGGAACTGTCGACGAAGGTCGAGAAATTGGAACAGTGCGAGGCGCAGCGAGAGAGCGAATCCGCCGAAGAGACCCACAAACCCATGATGATAACCGAACCGCAGCTCATGCTAACCGCCGGGCCGGGTATGGGCATTCCACCACAGCCGTACGTAACTCCTCAAGGTTACCCCGCCCAAGCTGCTTACGCTCCACAAATGCCGTATCAGGGGTACGGCATGTAATGTTGGTATTAAGTTAGATTTTCTATATTAAGTTAATAGACAAAGTTAGTGCTGGTGCTTGGTTGAAAAGAACACAGCCTAATTAAAATACCCATATATATGTTAAAATTTTGTTATTTTCTTATTATGAAACATGTTTATTTTTACTATTTATATAAATCGTTTAACTGTATCGCTTCAAAATGGGTTATCGTACGAAAACCGTGTTCATCAACTTTATTGTTAATTTTAAATTCTCTCTTTATCAATGTTCAACGACCATGAGTAGTTTATTTTGCGATTGGAATTGTATCGTTGGCCCGATTTGAAACCTTCATAGAAGCTTTTACGACTTGGCGCGTGAAAGTATTTTTCCATTACAAATTTAAAGGAAAAAATGTAAATGTTCACTCGCTTTTTAAGTGAATTGTAATATATACTATATTTAGCACCTTGGAATAATTTGTATATTAGTTGTCCGTAATATGTCATATTTAATATAAAGTCGTACTATTTTTTTCTTCTTTTGTAGACCTTAAAGTTAATATATTAATAAAAATTAAGTTGACGTTTTTTGTTGTGTAAATTCAGTGCCTTTCAGAAAACCCAACATCACAACAATTAAATTTACTGTAAGATGAATCACTGATCAGGTAAGTGATTTTAAACCCTACTGCCAGATCTTGCGTTTGCCAATAATTAACAATTACTTAAACAGTTATATTACAAATCAGGTAAAAATAGTAACTTCAACTTTTTCATGCTCCTCTCGCTTGGTCGAACACCCATATGCTTCCCAAAAATTGTAAACCTGAGATTATCTAACGTGAAACAAAACACTGACGGTTTTTTAATTAGAGCTGCAACAAAGTCATGATTAACCTTTATCGTACACTACAAAACACATACTCTTCAACTCGTTCCCAGCAGTGACGATTTGAAACGTCGACTTGGTCTCTAACACAACAGTACCCGACATTCCAATTTGTGTAACCACCTTAGATCTAACCACAGTTAATTCAGCACCGATAAACTCAGACTTAGCTAAGGTTACGTTAAAATTATTCCAGTTTGAATCCTTCATCTGTGGAATTTTTTGATACAGGCTTAAGTTCTTCCTCATGTATTCCTTCCAAAGTTGTCGCATAGCGTCTAATTCGTTATATTTCCAGTTTGTTTTCGGCAACTTTAAAATGTTTAATTGTTTACGTTCGTTGCGGGTGAGAAAGACTTTTTTCTTTTTTCGTTTTTTTTGGGGCTTTTTTGGTGCTCTTGTGGTTAGTGCGAAGCTCCATTCGTTTGGTTCTTTCAGATCGGCTTCGATTTGTGCTTTCGGTAGTTTTTGCGAGAGTAAATTTATGACTTCTTCTCTGTCGGTGTTGTTCTTACTCGAGTGTGCTGCTAATTCAATTTAATTAATTAAAATGTTTTGGTTAAAATGGGATTTTTACCAGTTTCCATTTTGTAGGTTAGAATAGATATGTTTGTGTAGTTCATTTGAACACTTAACACTACCATAAACTAAGTATTTGTAGACGAGTAACTTCAATTGAGAGAAAAGGAATAACGTTTTAACTTTTCCCCACAACCGTTAGAGGCCACTATGTAATAATTATCGCTAAAAAATACAAACAGCAAATTTTATTTCCCTCTTTTTCGTACCCTGAAGGCTAAAAACGCTGAATTGCATTTCTCGAATAAAATCGACTAAATAATGCAAGTTATTTTTACACGTGTTTGATTCTAACGTTTATTACTATTTAAAAACTGAAGGTTTTCATATTCGTTTTAAAGAAAAGTTGTTACAATATTCACACGGTATTGATTCGAATGAAACTGGAAGTTATTTATATTGTATTTGTGCAAATAAAAAATGTTATATAAAATAAGTCGCTTTTTTTAATGCATAATTATAAAAAAGTCACAATTTTCATAACTATTCTTTCAAAAACAAGAAAACATTCAAAATAAACCATTGTAATAATAATGGATGCTACCCACACCCACACATTAAGTTTAAAATTCGCGCTATTTGTTTTCCCCACAACCGTTGTAGGGCGCCATAAACTGTGTTCCAAGTTTATATACAGGAAATTCCCCTCTACGTATATCTTCTCTCTCAACACTACTATTCCGTGGATCCAACGTTGCCGCTACTGCAAAATTTCACGTATCGACTTCTAATCAAGGATTTTACCATTAGGATTAGAAGACATTACGGTTACACAAATATCTTAATTTTTATGTATAAACAGATAGCAGTGAATCTAGCAAACGTAGAAAGCTGATTTTATATCCGCCTAATTCAAAAAAGGTTTGAATAAACCGCGGGCTAAAAACACAACGTATAAACATTGTAAGGTAACAATATCAATAAAAATGTGAAAAAGTATGGTTTTGCAATCTGTTGGTAAGTACCATAGTGCGACGCGAAAGGAGCGTAAAGTGATATTCGGGCAATACTCTTTCTTGCATTAGTACATTTAATTCGACATCGAATATTTATGCTAAAGTTACGACGACATTACATATAACCTCTGTTGGTTACTCTAGTTCGAAAAAATAAAACGGACTGTAGATTCACACATTTAAATTTATTTTTATTAAACATGTGTTGAACATGAGAGTGAAAACTTAATACTAAAAACTTACGACTATTACAACTTAAAAGAAAATAATACTCGTTACTGTATTGGTGGAAAACCTAACGAATTTTTTCTTGCAACCAATGGCCAAGTCTCCACTTAAGAGGAGGTAAATTATTCTCCTTGAGGATTACCATAGCTCCAGGTTCAATTAAAGTTGACTTAGTTCTCTTCCATTTCTTCCTGACTTGCAATTCAGCAATGTACTCCTTTGACCACCGTTTCCAGAAATGTTGTGTCTTGTAATCTTTCAAATCTGGAAAGCTTGTTGTCATTCAGGGTGTACACACTTGGTTCTGGTAGCGCCAGACTTTGTCCAATTAAGAAATGTCCAGGGGTTAAAGGTAAAAGGTCATGAGGATCACTAGATAAGGGACATAAGGGTCTGGAATTAAGGCATGCTTCAATTTGTGAGCATACTGTATTCCTCATAAGTGAGGGATGCATCATCGCCGACTACTCTCTTAAAATGGTACTTAAAACTCTTAACACTGGCTTCCCAGATACCTCTCATATGAGGCGATTTACTAGGGATAAAATGCCACAAAATACTTTCCCCCTGCAGTTGAGTTAGAAATTCGTCAGTCAAATTTGTAATAAATGTTTGTAGTTTTGAATGAACTCCTTTGAAATTAGTCGCGTTATCCGAATAAATATTTTTTACTGTACCTCTGCGAGCCACAAATCTCCTTAAATATGCTAAAAATTTCTCAGACGTTAAGTCGCTGACAAGTTCTATATGAACTGCCTTCGTAGCAAAGCAAGTAAAAATACATACGTAAGCTTTAGTGATTTTAAAAATTCTAGTATTTCGGTCGCGCAATTTAAAGGGACCACAATAATCTACGCCGCTATTCAAAAACAGCCTAGCAGGCATTACACGTTGATGTGGCAACTCGGCCATTAAATAATTTGAATCTTTGGGTTTCACGCAAAAACAAATGACGCATTCGTGTGCTACCTTTCTTGCTAAATTTCTACCACCTAATACCGTTCTCGTAGAGATGCAAGTAATAATTGTGGTTCTGAATGTAGCAACTGTATATGCTCAGATCTTACTAATAAAATTGACAATGGATGATTGCTTGGTAAAAGAACAGGATGCTTTTTAAAAAAACTATATGAGGATTTATTAATCCTTCCACCTACTCTTAGAATGCCTTTTTCATCAATAAATGGGTTTAATTGTAATAATTTGCTTTTACCGCTTTCGTTTTATTGAATCAATTTCATCTGAGAATGATTGAGATTGATTGAGTAATTTTTAAAATGAACGCTGCTAAGTTTTGTAATTCATTATTTGAAAGGATGCCAACTTGTTTAACTTTGTTGAGAGCATTATCCCTAAATCGTAATAAGTATGGAATAACACGTTGTAGTTTTATAAATGTGGAATACCTTTCAATTAAATCAAATTTGGATATTAATGGCAGTATTGTTAGTTTAGGCCCAGTAAACACACGACGTCCCAGGGACGTTCGTTTTATGTCCAAATGATGTCTTTACATCCCGGGCTTTAAAACGGACCTGTATAAGATGTCTTTAATAGGACGTCCTCAGGATGTCTATGAAGAACGTACGATGGGATGTCCTATGCGGGAAAAAACAATTTTCCTTCTTGTTCTCTGGTACCTACTCAACACCCGTACGCTCCTTTGGTATATCAAAGTGGTACATTCTGTTTGCACCGTTTGCACTCTGTATTTGTTTTTGGTTGTGTTCTGACTACTTTATTTATCTGTTCTTTACTTTATTATCTAACGTTTTTTGGGTGTTTTAGTGCATAAACAAATTTATTTGGTAAGTTTTTGGTATCTTGTATTTATTTATAATGTATAAAAATCATCATTTATAAATATTATTTTGAGTTACTAAAAATTAATAAAAGTTTATTGAAATTAAAAGATCACAATTATTAACAATGGTGATTTAAAACCCCATCTCGCGCGCATGCCTATGCGGTGAATTGAAAATATTTATGTTATGTAAAAAAAAATTTTTTTACTCAAAAAATTAATTAAAAAATGTTCTCTTTGTATTAAAGGTTTAAAAGTGTGACGTTATCTCACGACTTTTATCGTCGCGATTCACAATAAGTCATCCAAAAATGTCAACATGACCGATAAGGCACAATCAAGTCCCCGGGACATCCTTGGGACATCCTTGTGTTTGTTGGGGGTTTTCGAATTTCAAGAATGAAGGACCGTGCCACCAAAGAGTTGAATTAATTAAAGTATTTGGGTAAACACCTCTCGTAATTAGGTCTGCAGGATTTTCATTTGTTTTTATATAGTACCAATCTGATTTATTAGATAAATTTTGAATTTCAGCAATGCGGTTGGCTACAAAAGTTTTCCATGTATTTGGTTCAGCGTTCAACCAAGACAACAATATGGTCGAATCGCTAAATAAATATATATATATATATATATATATTGTTTATATTTATATTGAGTTCTAATCGTGGGATTGAGACTGACTGACTTAATTGGAGCAACTGCTAAATCTAGCACATAGGAGATTAATTACGACTTCGTTGTTAATGTTTTCAGTTCGCATATATATACATGCTCCATAAGCGACTTGGGATGCATCAGCAAACCCAATAAGATCTATAAAATGACAATCATTACACTTGACGTTTCGAGGCAAAGTTAAATTGTTTAGATATACTGTTATAGAATAGTTTCCATTCATTAGCTAGAGATTCTGGAATGTTATCGTCCCACGAAATACGCAATTGCCATAATTTTTGCAAGATTAACTTAGCGATTATTATTACGGGCCCTACAAGACCTAACGGATCATATATTTGCGCTGTGACTGAAAGTATGTTGCGTTTATTTATTGCCTTATTATGTGGTAAATTGTGGATTTTATAATTTAAGGTATCAGAATTTGAATGCCATAATAGACCTAATACGTGCGTTTGATTGTCGTTTCCTATGTTGGTAATAACGTTTAGATCCGAATTTCTGATTTTGGAAAGCAAGTTACTGTTATTTGATGACCGTTTATTAAGTAAAAAGCAACCTGAACTTAATGTAACTGTAATTTCCTTATAAATTGTTTTTAAAGATTCAAGGTTATCTGACCCCGTTAATAGGTCGTCTACGTAGAAGTCGTCAAGAATTATTTTACTTGCAATTGGAAATTCATCTTTATGCAGATGAGCGAGTTCTTGGAGGCATCTTATTGCTAAAAAGGGTGCGCTAGCCGTACCATAAGTTATAGTGTTCAAGGTATACGTATTAATTGGTTCATTTGAATTACTTCTCCAAAATATTCCGTACTATACGACAGTTACAAATTATTTGAAATAAAACATTTCTAATCGACAATACGTTCATTTTTGTCTATAATGGTTATGTCTTTGCCTAACAGTTTAGCATAGAAATTTAGAAATTTCGTAATAGACAACTTTAATGTTGAATTAGCTGAGCTTTCGAACTAGATAAGTTAATGAAAATTTTTACATTTAAAATCGTTAGGAAAATTACGATTTTCTGTAACCATTTCCTGATTGCCCAGTCCCTAAATGGTTTTCAAAAGTGAAAATATTTTCAGTAAACTCCCTCCATGTGATTTAGTTTATGAAATTTTTTTCTCGTATAGAGACCAAATAGTTTTTGTGATAAATTTGGGGGCCGCGCTTAAGGACTCGCCCGGTTATTTGGTAAATCGTAAATTAAATATGACAATGTTTACTATAGAATACATTGCTAAAGTAAATATTTATCAAGTTGGTTACTCATGTTTTGTAACATACATTTATTCAACGTAAACGGACAAACTAAAAACTAAATTTTAGTCAACTTATTTTGTAAATTAACGGCAAAGGCTCGGTTGCATGAAACATTACATTAAGAATGTAGTTAACTACGTGATCATGTCAGTGTAGTCATTGATCGTCAAGTACAAAATTATTTACATCTAGAAATTTCTCTTTCTGATTGTTTAGTTTAATGTTGCTGTTTCAATAAATGTACAGATTGCTACAATAACTAAGTTCAATTTGTTTACTTTAAGTGTTTGTCAAGTGAAACCGAGCATCTGTAGTTTTTTCTTCCCGTTTTGGTACCTTTTTAATTTAATTACAATCAGCGCATTCAAAACAGGCTGAATCCTAGTAGTTACTTTCCCCCCTTTCCACTCTCCAAAATTTTGTGTTGCCGTTGCTTTTTTGTGATAGATTAAGTTACCGGTAATTTTACCGTTCAAATTGCCAGTTTTGTCGGATCTTAGTGTTTTTAATCAAAGTAATAGGAAAAATGCACTAAACACACCTTTATGTAAAAAAATTTTAAAAATCAATTTTTGTCATGTGAATTACACAAATAAAATCAATACCTTCAATTACTTAAGCAGTTTCATTGTATTTACTTTGTGATGATGCTTTTTTAATTGTTTTTTTTTTATTTTTGTTTTATAGAATGCTTCGCACAGTAAACTTTTCAAATTAAACTGAGTTAAAAATAAAACTAGGTGTAAAAACACCGTTAGTCAGTTTCTTTCATTTGACCATTAATTTCCTATAAGAAAAAACTCTTTTTCCATTCAGATAATAAATTGATAAAGCAATCTGATCAAAGTCAATTATGTCGCCATTTTTCAGCATCAACATTTATTAATTTTTAAAATTATTTAAAGGTTTTATCCACTGTTATGTTAAAAAGTTGATAGGTTAAAATTCCTCGACTTTTTGTGGACGACTGTCAAATGTATAAAAGCACGACTTCTTTCTTTTTACGGCAACGATTTGTACAACACAGGGTCTTCTGTTTGGTGTAGTCTGCGCCCAACCAGGTTTCATCATTACATTGTTTCACGCGATTCCACGTAAATAGACAAATGAATTTTGTGTCTCAGTGAAAGCTTATTTGGGGTATGTATTTATATAAAACCTTTCTTCTATTGAAAGTTTAAATTAATTCTTTAGCGGGTTGCCAACCCTTTATCTGTGTGTCTTATTGGTGGAGTTTATAAAACACCTGTTATTTTTGGAAAGTTTCTATGACGTCACGTCGCCGAAGTTCAAGGGGTTGAATAAAATCTTAGAAGAAATATTTACACAAGTGCAAAGTTCATTAGAGGTAAACTCAGCGCATTTGTTTATTTTAATACTCGTATGAATTAAAACAGGATTTACTTGTGATAACGCCGTATGTACGTTTTTGTGTCAGATTTCATATTACGTTTTAGGTCAATACTGGTACGGAATTACCTAATTCCGTACTGACGGAATTACCTAATTCCGTACTGAGGTAATTCCGTACTGGATAATACATAACTGTCGGTATTGCATTTTCTATTTGTACGAATACTACTTCGTTGCTCATGTCGATTATTAGAATGGCCATACGTACCTACTAGGCTGTAATCACAATTAATGTTACTATCTTTTTTGTGTGTCACATACTTATCTGGTGCGCTTTGATTATCAAGACTTTTAATTTTCGTATTCTTTTAATTTAACTTATAAATTAAAGTCATTCCTTTATTAAATGTAAAAGCTAAATTGATTAGGTGGCTTTGATTTGCGACGTGCTGCCCAGTTGCATTTGAAATTTGATAAGGCATATTTCTGGACGGACTCGGAGGCAACGCTCTGTTGGATACAAGAACCCGCAAACAAATGGAAAACCTTCGTAGCCAATAGAGTTAGTGAAATTCAAAGTTTGACCGACATCTAATTTCACGTGGCATAGATGTTGATGAGCTAGAAAATTGTACTCTTTGGTGGTCAGAACCAATATGGCTACAAAACCATATAGATTTACCATTAACCAAAAAAAACGTAAACCCGCAAGATGTTCCAGAGCAACGCGTCGTAACAAATCTAGCAATTTACAGTAATGTTGTTGAATTTGAGCGTTTTTCGTCAATGACAAAACTTTAAAGAACATTTGCGTATGTTCTACGGTTCATCTTTAACTTACGATCAAAGGTTAAACAATTAGGAAAGAGAACGGGAATTTTGAGGGGTGATGAACTACAAAACTCCTTAAAGGGTCTCGTTAAATTATGCCAAAGGGAAGCCTTTTCAAAAGATTATGAGCAATGACAAATTGAAAGGCGATTGCACAAAAAGAGTCAATTATTAAACTTAAATCCATTTATAGATGAAAATGAATTAATTCGGGTAGGGGGTAGGATACAATTGGCAAATTGTAAAGACGAAAAAAAGCATCCTATGATTCTGCCTAGAAAGTATCACTTAACCATTTTAGCATTGCAACAGAAACACATCAGATTATTGCATTGCGGTACAACAATGCTGCTCGCTTTAATTCGTAAAAAATTTTGGCCGTTAAACGGACGAAATGTGTTACAAGCTTTATGTCTTACGAACCATGCACGGCCAACTCACACAGTCGGAGATAGGGGAGGTTCACAGGAAATATGCTTAAGGGCGCCAGATCTGATCCAAGATAACACTTCTGCCTCGATCACGACAGACGGTCCAAACTTGTGACTAAATTTGAGGTTCGTAATCCTTATTACTTTGATGTTCGAGTAACCAAAATTAGTTAATAGATAACGAGAATTACAGGAGAAAGAAAAAAATAACAAGAGACATTAACAAATATAACCACTTTAATGTGTTAACGTCGAATATTAACAAGACTATATTTCTCCACTCATCCATGCTTTAATGGTTTCTAAGTATAATTAATACATATAACAACTTTAATTTAATAGCGTAGCAAATTGACAGCTATACATTAAATTCTCAATCCATAAATACTAGAAGAACTAACAATTATCGTTAACAAGTGTAGAAGACTTTGATGTCGCAACACATAAGATTTCCAAGATTATATCGAAGTTTCAGTGCATGAATGCCCGCAGTATCGGCAACACACAATACACATTTAAGTTAGGCCGAAACGAACAGCACAGAAAATCTCGTAGTAAATATGTTTTTCACACACAGCATGCGATACAGTTAAATGAATGATTAAAGTTACCTTATTGATACATAAGCAATAAACGTAATTACGGTCATTAATATTAATAAAGATTCTGTGTGTAACTTTCGTGACAACGATATAAAGAAATTAAGCAAATAAACTCACCCGAATTCCATAGTCCACTTCCGCAAAGAAAACGTTTTCCCTGCCAGCGGCCTGTAATAAATCTTTAAAAGCAAATCGTGTGACACACTAACTCACGAAGAATACGAAGCTACAACATTAGTATTAATAAATCATGAAATATTATATAAAAACCCGTTGTATCGGATACTGTAGGTAGCAATTTAGAACAGGTGACTGATAACCGAATCGACTTCTATTCCCAAGTCAACATCTACGACGCATTGTTCGACGAGACCTCGAGGTTATTTAAGTAGCAGGCCCTCACAACAGCTTAGATTAGCTTAGTAGCGATATTCATTAATGGTACTTATGCATCCTTATTACTGCTTGAAACACACAATGGGCTGGCAACGTGGTGGAAACCGGCCTGTGCCGAAAGAATCGTAATAAAATCGCAATCGCCTTATAAATTTGTGTTCATCACACGTGATGTTCTTAAAAATTTAAGAATCAATTCGAAATCGTCGGCACCGGCTCGTTACTGTAGTTGACAGCTTCACGATTTTGTCGTAAAATGCCAGTCACGAGAAAAGATCGGTAGAGGGCGTCAAAACCGGAATCTAATTTTAATTCATATACAGGGTCTGTAATGAGAATTTCGTACGTAACAAATGCATGCCGCACTGTAGTGCAAAAATGCGTAACATGTTTTAGAGTAAACCCACCTAGCTTAGCAAACAATCTTATGGGTAATTTGCCCGTCTATAGAGTAAGTCAACATTTCCTATTTTTCAATCCCGGGTGCGATTATATAGGACCATTTCAATTGAGGAACAGAAATACTAGAGTTTCAAGGGGTGCCGAATTATTAAAAGGGTATGTGTGCCTATTTACATGTCTTTCGACAAAGGCGATACACCTTGAAGCAGTTTCAGATCTAACCACAGATTGTTTTAGTGTCACGCTAAAAAGGTTTATTGGTAGGAGGGGTAAACCGGCAAATATATTCTGTGATAATGGCACGAATTTTGTTGGCGCAAAGGCCGAATTAAAAAGGGCTGAACAATCTTTACGAAACGATTTAATTCAAAATTATTTGTCAACGGAAAACATTATGTGGCATTTTATTCCTGCCAGAGCACCTCATTTTGGAGGTATCTGGGAAGCCAATGTAAAACGAACGAAGTACCATTTAAAACGGGTCATGGGAGAATCTCATCTAAATTTTGAAGAGTTTGCAACCATATTAATTCAAATTGAAGCGGTTCTTAACTCCAGACCTTTATGTCCCCTCTCCTCCACACCTGATGAATTAACTCCACTAACACCCGCACATTTCCTGTTGGGACGCCCGTTAACTGCCTTACCGGAAAGGTGTTACATAGATACAAAAGGGAACCGATTGAAAAGGTATGAACGGATGCAAAAAATCGTTCAGCACTTCTGGACACGATGGCACCGAGAACACCTAAGAGAACTTCAAACTCGAAACAAATGGAAACAACGTGCCCAACAAGACTTAAAGGTCGGGACCATCGTTCTCATCAAGGAAGAGAATACACCACCATTACAATGGCACATGGGACGCATCACAGAGCTGCATCCAGGAAGTGATAAAATTGTACGCGTTGTGTCGGTGCTAGTGAATAAAAGACCAGTAAAACGACCGGTATCAAAACTATGTATTTTTCCGAGTGAAGACAATTCGAGTATTTAGATAAATAAGTATGTCAATCGTTCCATTTTTATGTTAATATTATTATATTCTATGATTATTCTAATGGCATTTATATTATGGTTTTATAGTCCACTTTGTAGTTTTATGGGTTTCCGATAAGTATAGATTTTTTGTAATTTATTGAAAATGAATTTACATTGTTCAAGGCGGCCGGCAAGTTACGACCATAAATTATTCTAGAGTGGGTCTGCTTTAAATGAGTAGCACATGCGACAGCTAAGCGTGCGACTGAATAATTGTAAACCTTCCAGAGGTAGTCGGTTGAAGACGTATTTCAATTACTTCAACCACCTAAAAGTATACAGTGCACAAAATTAACGATACCAAATAAAGCGGTTACCTTGATGAGAAGTGTATAGAGTGCTATGAATTGACATTTTATATGTAAGTGTTTGTACTGCGCATGTTTTGTTATCTGTTATATAATTTGTACTGGTAAAACGGTTTTTAACAATCTAAAATTATAATTGCATTATAATGTTGTTGTTTAAATATCTGTAAATGCCAGTGTTTTTTGTAATTTTTTCTGACTGATTCGGAAATAACAATTTCCTGCTACACATTGCGTCTTTTGGCTCCGCTTCACTGATGCGTGTCGGTTCTGGACTGTTGAGTTGCGTTCATAGACGTCTGGTGACTTGTTACATGTTCTTAACGCAGCGTAGATCTCTATGTGTTGCTTAATCTGTATCCATTCTCACCATTGAAGTTGTTAGGATTAGCCAACAACAGGCTAAGTCATAGCGTATACCAAAAGAAAACACATGCAGACCGGTATCTATACGCATCCTCCCATCATCATCCACAACAGAAGAGATCCCTCATCAACACACTTCTAAGAAGAGCAGAGAAAATTAGTGATGAAGAACACAAGCCGGAGGAAATCAAACACTTCAAGGACGCTCTTATAATAAATAAGTACAACAAAAAATTAAAAAGACCACAGAAGAAGAAGGTTGCTGCGGACACACCTGTTATGTAAAAAAAAATTTGGTAGTTCACGTTTCTAGTATATAAATTTTTTTTAAGTATGAAATTTGTCCCGCGTCATGCGCGATCCTTTTCTTCGTAGTCAGCTGTCAAAACGAATTCATTTTCTGCTAACGTTTTCTAAATTACTGATCGTTAGCGGTCTTTTCGGCTCAACAAAAAGCTTTCATTATTAAGTTGGTTCACGATACTCCATGTGAATATGTGGACAAATTTTAAGTAGTGTTGAGTGAAAGCTTATTTAGGGGTATGTAATTTTATAACGTTTTTTTTTGTATTGAGAGCTTAAATTAATACTTTAGCGGGTCCGATCCCTCCACCTATAACCTTATTATTGACGTTCGTAACACCTGGAACACCTGTTTGTCGAAAAGTTTCCATGACGTCGAGTCGCTAAAAGTTAAGGGGTTTTACACCACTGGGTGGGAAGAATTACTTATAAACTGCGAAGTTCATTAGAAGGAAGCTCGGCGCATTCTATTACGTCAACTATTGTATGCATTAAATCATATTACTTGTGCTCACACAGTATGTACACTTGTGTCAAATTTCATATTACGTTTTAGGTGAGACTGGTAAGGAATTAGCTAATCCCCTACTGGATAAGTATTGCATTTTCTATATTACTTTGTTGGTCATGTCGATTATTAGAATGGCAACACGTACATACTAAGTGGTAATCACAATTAATATTAAACTTTTTTGTGTGTCACATACTTATCGGGTGCGCTTTGATTCTCGATACTTTGATTGTCGCATTCTTGAAATCAAACTTAATAAAGTAAAGTCATTCCTTCGTTAAATTTAAAAGTTAGATTGATTAGGGTACTTTGATGTGCGACGTGTTGCCCAGTCAAAGGGCGTAACTTATACTTGACCTGTGATATCAACCCATGTAATATTGTTTGCACCGTTTATGTAACTATGCTTATATACTGTCTTCGTCTTCAACTACTTCTGTGATACAATAAATATATATTCTGTGTTATTACTTCCGTCGTTTTATTTCTTCTTTTCCAGCTACGGGTAGAGTTAGACAATATCTCCCTAATTGAATCCTTAATCGTTTTGGCGCCTTTTTAGCTTTTATTTATAATTTAGCATCACAAAGCCTGCGATTCCCTCTGCGGGAAAACAATGTTAGCCGTTGCCTCTTTTTTTTGTTGTTACAAGAAAACCAGCGTAACAAATTTGGCGCCCAACGCGGGGCTCGATTTTGTGTGTGTGATTATAATTTCTTCTAGTTTTATTGATTCTTTTATTTTTTTTTTATCTTTCGTCGGTTTGATTTATTTTGCTCCGCTTTTTTAGTTATTGATGCAAGACTTGACGTCGGAGTTACTTCACTAAATTTTACTTTGATTTCGGTTTGACTTTACATTAGTTATTTACTTACTTTTATTTTATTTGGATGTCTAGGCAGACACTTGGTGTACTTCAGCTTTGATTTTTGTATTAACTCGACGACATCGGTTAATCCTTTTTGCTTATTAGATTAGTTACTTGTTAGTGATACTACTTGTACTTACTTTGCGTTGATTTGAGTTTTAGTCAGATAGGTGTTAGCAGATTTCTGCTTTGATTTACTGCTTTGCTTACCCAGTAAACACACGACGTTCCAGGGACGTTCGTTTTATGTCCAAATGATGTCTTTACGTCCCGGGCTTTAAAACGGACCTGTTTAGGATGTCTTTAATAGGACGTCCTCAGGATGTCAATAAAGAACGTACGATAGAATGTACTATGCGGGAAAACAAATGCAAACTGGGTGCGCGTGCCCACTTTCCTTCTTGGTGCCTACTCAACACCAGTACGCTCTTTTGGTATATCAAAGTGGTACATCATCACAAAGTCTGCGATTCCCTCTCCGGGGAAACTATGTTAGCCGTTGCTTCTTTTTTTTTGTTACAAGAAAACCAGCGTAACACACGGTCAGAAACGTATGCTTACTTACCCTACGTTGCCGGAGTCACTGACAGACTAAAGAGAGTTCTAGAAGAACATCACTACACGTTATAACACAGTGAAGAAAATAGATCAGCTCATACCACCTAACAAAAATCAACTTCCGAGACTACACACCAAGGGTATATTCAAATTAGAGTGTATGTGCGGCAAGAGTTACATCGGCCAAACAAAAAGGAGCATTCAGTGCAGGGTTAAAGAAAATCAACGAGACGCTCAACTCAGACGCACGGAGATTACCGGATTGATTAAAGGAACGTAAAAATATTAGCAAGAAGCAGACACTATCACCAGCGAATAATACTCGAATCACTGGAAATAATGAAAAATTTTAACAACTTCAACCGTGAAGATGGATACAGATTAAGCAGCTCATGGAGATCTGCGCTGCGTGAAAAACATGCAAGAAGTCACCAGATGTCTATGAACGCAAATCAACAGACCAGAACACGGTGCCGAAAGACGCAAGACGATAACAGTTGAAAAACAGTGCTACATTAAACAACGGCCGTTAAAGCTTGCATTCTAGCATTTCTGTTGTTCTCTTGTCACCTGATGTTATGTAGCATTATTCAAATTTTTTTAGCGCGGCTTGCATTTTTTTTACTGTAATTTTCCAGCAGTTGGAAGATAACTAATAGACTTAAAATTTAGGTTTTGAAGAAAAAATGAGATTGAAACCAAAAAATTTCAAATAGTAAAAAAACAAATACAAAATCTTTTAAAAAAATAAGTTTAATTAACTAAACTAAATCTAAACAAACATACTTCCCATTGTATCAATTTTTGTTAAAACTTATTGTATTTGCCTTATTAGATTGTTATGTTTAAGTAGAATTCTTTGGCGCGTTATTCTTTTCTACTAACCTACAATATCAAATATAATTAATTTGTAAAATAACGTTATAGCAGCTTACATGTGCAGAGTCATATTTCTAAGTTCTTTAAGAGAAATGTGCAAATTGCATTCGGCACTTAAGTATTGGGCGAGTTGAATAATTGAGATAGAATTTATACCCAAGCTTGACAATTCCGAATGCATACTGATGTGTTTTAAACTTGTTTCGCCTAAAAACTCGGCCACGGTGCTTAATAAATCGTTAGAATTTGCATTTTGTTTAATTTCTTTACTGTCGAAAACGGTACTAGAAACAATTGTCTCTTCGTGAGTTAATAAAGTGTCGATTACGTTCCAACATGATGCAATATTTTGTTTTCGAATTCTATCAATTGATACTTTTGCTGATGGTGTGTCCGCAACTAATCCTACCTGCAAATAAAAAGTTTAGTCAAAGCAAGTGTTTTAATAAAATACTAACATCTCCTATAAAAGCCCACTGAATAACCAAAGCAGGATAACCATCTTCTTTTCGTTGTTCACAAATTCTTTCAGCAACTGAGTTGGCCATACCGTAGTTACTTTGGCCGGAATTCCCTCGACCACAAACAAGCGAAGAAAACATTACAAACTTTCTGCAAAACAATTCAAATTAATTTATTCAAGTTGCTCAAATAGCTAACCTTAAACGAGGACAAAGTTTTTTACTGATTGTGTCCATGTTTCTGGTAATTAAAACTTTTGGCGCCCAAATTGTTTTAAAAGTATTTTCATTTTGATTTTCAATTAAAGCGTCGTGTAAATCAATAGCTAAATTAAATATTCCATCAACATCACCTAACGCATTAGCTTCGGTTAGTAGTTTGATACATCCGTCTTCAGTTGTTAAATCGTCTTGACTCGATAATACCTTACAATCAAGGTTTTTCCAACAGTATAATTTGTAGCGTTGATACCCAGTAGTAACGCCACTTCTTGAAACTAAAATTATTTTTTTGGCATTTCGACTAATTAACCAATCAGTCAGTTCTAGACCAAATCCGCCTAAACCGCCAATTAAGATGTAGACTTTGTCAGGATCACAATAAAACCTATTGTATTTTTATTTTATAAAGTTTATAACAATGATGTATAAATACCTTGGTTTTGCGTTTAGCGGTGAGTGGTTATCAACTAATTCATTTTTTATTTGTATTACAATTTTATTGGTGTGTTTGCTAAGACTTAAACTATTCTGTAGTTGATCTCTGTGATACACAGTTTTTGGCAAAGGTTTTACGTATCCTTTTGTTATACCTTCTTGTAACAAAGACAAAATTTCTTTTTTGTTGTTTAGTGGTTGGTTAAAAAACGTATCTACAGAAACGCTAGCGTATGTACGTCTTTCAAAAACTTCATCTATGAAAAACTTATTATCAGGTTTTCCTAAAAATACGAAAATGCCGCTCTGATTAAGACATCTTATGCTAGCGGGTAATTTATCGTCTGTTAACGAACTTAAAACGACGTCTACACCTCTTCCGTTTGTTTGTTTCAAAATTATTTGCTCAAACTCAGTATCGCCCAAATTTCCGATATGACTATCTATATGACAGTAATTAGAAGTTTTAGTATTTTAGATTACGTTTACCTAATATGTTTGGATACAAAGTTTTTAGATAGTGACGTTTTTCTTTAGAATCTATTGTAGTAAAAATGTTGCAGTTATAATATAAGGCAACGTTGATTGCTGATTGACCAACGTTATCAGTTCCGGAATGTATCAAAATGCTTTGGCCATGCTTTAACCTAGCGATCTTTTAAATTAAGAAGTAAGAAACCGTTCAGATTTTGACAATACCTTTAAAAGCGCGTGTAGCACCGTTAAATATATAGCTGGCACTGTTGCCGCATCTTCCATTGACCATTCATCTGGAATTTGACATGTGATACTAGTATTGGCCGAAATGCAATTTGAAAAAACGCTGTTTAGAGATATGCCCATTATTCTAGAATTTCTAAAAAAATTCTGTTAAATAAAACGGAGTTGTTAACAACTGAACTTACTTTGAATCTTTACCAGCAAACTCGGTACCTAAATCTTCAAAATTTGACTCAACGTTGCTGATTTCTTCGGTTGCTGCTCCAGCATTTTTAAAATTCAGTCCAACACAATAAATCTAGTTTTTTAAATAAATTTGTGTAATAATAAACTACTTACATCAATTAAATCTTTATCAGATATCAACGATTTTTTGGTAAAAGGACCTTGAACAAATTCAATATTTGTTAACTTCCCTCTAGATACACCAATTACGTGTTCACAACTCTTTTGTCCTTGGTACAAAGGCAAGTGTTTGTAAGACCCCCACTGGCCATTTTTAAAAACATTGATTAAAAGACCTTTTCTTAATTGTTTCTGGTAAAAATCATCTTCTAGATCAAATCGTTTAACTCTATCCGATAAAAACAAGCACGAAACGTTTTGATCAACTTCTTGCTTTAAGCAATTAACTAAACCTAATATTCCACTTGTAGGGTCGTTTTGTGCAACCAACAACACTTTTTGGTTTTGAAGTAAAGTTGATTTTAACTGTTCTAACCAACCGAAGTCTGATTTTATTTCGATTACTTTTTGAGGTATTTTGCGGCTTTTGCGCAAAAGTACTAAATTTTCTGAGTTGGTCCGGAGAGTTGAAATTACTTCTATGTGCTTAAATTTCTCGTAATTTAGAGACTCTCTTGATAATACAAAAGCACTACGGTTTTCGAGTATTTTAGCAACTGTCTAAAACGAAATTAGTTTTTTGTAGTGTTAAGGTGCACACTTACCGTTTGTCTTTGGGAACCACACGACATTATGACTAAACTCAAGCCAGATGGTAATTGTTCTATGGTTTTGTATTTAACGATTGTATTTGGATAATCTAAGGTTTTTGTTGAGAATATAGATAAATTTTCGATGAATGAATACTCGTTGTCAAGAACATTATCAACGATGGGATAAAGTAGTATGTTTGTATCAGAACTAAATGCGTCAACAACTTCGATTATTTTTAGGGTATTGATTAAGTTTTCTGCTACAAGTTGAATGTGAACTTTAACTGAGTTTTCTAGAGAAAGGTTAGTGTAGAATGGTACGAATTTGTAAATTCCCAAGTATGGGTCTTTTTGTGATTGTTTTTTAATGCTTGATAAAATTAAATTGCGTATTTCAACTCCAGGTGCATTGATTCTATTACAAACTGGGTTGTAATGTATTGGAAGAATGTTATTGTATTGGTATAAAGCTTGAACATGCTTTAGCGGATCGATGGATAATTGTTCAAATTCAAATGGTATCAGTAGAAAGTGTTGTTGTTTATTTAACACAGTAAAATGGAATAAGTTATCTAAAAACGTAATCCAATTGTACCATTTTATTGATCCAATAGTTCCATCAAAACTAACTTGTTGGACACAACGAAATTCGTTACTAAATAATTTTGATTATGTAGATTGGCTGTTAAAAGTAATGGTGGTACTTAGCTGTAATTGTATCCACGTAAAGTTAGATTTCTATAAAAATCTTTAGTGTTCATAGTTTCTTGAGACATCGGTTTAGGCACAAAATGTGTAAACTCAGAATCAGTTGCTAGCGCGTGTATTTTACCAGTAACTAAAAGATCGTTTCCGTGAATGACCTACTAAATACAATCAAAACTAACGTTAACGCAAAAATATCCAAAACGTACCTCAAATTTGTTTTGAAGTTTTATTAAGTTAACTGTTAGAGCTACTGGTTTTTGCTTAAAAAGAAGTTTTAATCCGTAAAATTTTACATGTTCAAAGATTATTTTAGTTTGATTCATCAAAAAACGATTGACCTTTAAATAAAAATTCCACACTATGAAGCGGTAGCCGGTACCAGGTAATACAGTACGGCCTACAACAATAAGTGTCATCAAAAATTGATGCAGATGTACGTACCATCAACCACGTGTCCCGTCAAAAATTTCCAATGATTATGTTCTAAAGTAATTGTTGCAACATCTGTACTTAAGTTTCTCATTTCATATTTAAGAATATCCCAATCGTCTTTGTGTTGCCATTGGATTAATGGAGATATCGAAGGTGCTTTCACAGGCCAAGATGCATTTGGGTACAGTTTGTCTAAATTTAAATTAAAACCCAAAACGTACAATCTAAAATTATTCTAAATTTCAAAAAGGTAAAATTACTATTTATCTGATTACCGTCCTAAAATATTTAGAAACGATGCGTTTGAGTTAAAAGAACATTGCTCATTCATTTCGTCCGCTCCAATAACAATTTTAATCGCCTTTGGCGAAATTAAAGTTACATCTTTTAACAATGCTGGAACATTGATGGTCTTCGTTTCTTGGCACACACGTTTTATCTCCTTTAAAATGGTTTGCTCATTTTTCATACACTACAAATATGTGTTATTTAGATGGTTGTTAAAATAAAGGTGAGTTACCTCAACGCTGGTAATTTTTTTAAGCAGTTTTTTTAGCTCAAACGCCAAAAGAACGGCGTGTTCTAATGATAACGTTCCTTTTACGTAAGCACTAGCAATGACACCCCAAGAAAAACCTTGAACAAGGGTAATTCGCTTCTGAAGTAATTCGTTTAACAAATTGTTACGGTAATTTTCATTACGTACGCCTTTGTTGTTACGGTTGAAATCTTCATTAGGTACGCCTATGTGTTGTCGACGTGAAATTAGATTCGGGTTTTGACACCCGCTAACGATCCTTTGCGCATGAGATGTCATTTGGTAGAAAGTCGACACATGTGGATGATGTAAATGGTCTGTAACGAGTGAATATTAATATATCCGTTACCATCACCACCTATTTGTGTTCCAGCGCTATTCTGTATTCGATATCAATTTACGGAGGAATGAACCTCGACAAATATTTAGATGGGACGATATTAACTTTTCTTTATAAGACTTATGGTTATAACTAATTAAATCAACGACAAAGGGGTACCACAGCATATAACAACCGGTTTATATTATTTATACTTTCTTGTATCTTAAGTAATAATTGTTGTAGATGTGATTTCGTGAGACATTAGCTTGACACGATTTGCGATTCAAATTGTTTACAGGGTTATGTGTCGGGGGAACGTACGTTCTTCACACCAAAGAAACCTCCTGTATTTATGGTAAGTGATTTTATATGTTTTATTGCGTAGTCAAACGGGTCACTCACGAAACTTTTGCTATTAATTCTATAATTATCGCTATTGTTGTTTACGAGCTAGGTAATAAATTTCATTTAGGTCAAGTTGTGCATGCTGTGTACTACCGATTGATTAACGTTAATGCAATATTAATTTTACGCGCTGTGTTAGGATAATTTAACATTAGCGTAGTACTTGCTTACTTCTGTATTTGATTGTCAGTAATGCCATTCTACTAATTATGTAACCGATAGTTACTACCACCTATTCTTCGCTATATATTTTTATTGTAGTTTACTTATGTACGGTGTGTTGCCTATGCTACTGGCATTTCTGTATTTAGAATTCATTATAGTCTGTGATAATCCTCAGCGTTTCTACATTAAAATTGTTATCGTGGTTAGTTCTTCTTTTATAACAACATACCTATTTCCTATGACTATCGTATTAACTAGTTGCTTCTGACTACTCGAACAGCTGAGTAGAGGAATTACGAACCTAACATCGTGTTACAAGCATCCTGGTCTGTTGTGAGCAGACAGACGTGACTTTGGATAGGCTCTGGCGCCCTTAATTATCTTTTATATACTTCTAGAAAACCTACCCCTCTCTCCGACTATTGAGAGTTGGCCGTGCAGGTTCGTAAAACCACCTAAAGTTTGTAACAAAATCAGTTATTATTATCTGAAGAGCGGTTGTTGCAATTATAAGATCTCCAAAATCAATTTCTTTTTGTTTCCACAATTTGTATACGTCAACGCCTTTAGGCAAAAGAACATTGCGTATTCTAAAAAAATTAAGTTTTATGTTGGCAACAAAACATAATTTTTACCGATTGATACTTATTGACAGCAGTGGCATTTTTTTCTACTGTTTTTGATATTTTCAACCACTCCCTGGTACAGTGCGAATAAACCAAGCACATTTGCAGTTTTTCGTTACAAAAACAAACAAAATTTGATAAAATTTTCCTGTTATTGAGTATAGTATACGCTCGGTACCAATGTTCTTGAACATTATGCCTGAAACTTAAACCTTAGAATTATTCTCAAACGTCAGCACACGTACTTAAAAATATTTTGCAGTAGAGCTAAATATTCTTCCGTTTGATTATCTGCAAGACTGTTAATAATTTTAGTTAACGAAGACATCGTCCCAGCACTAAAACACAATAGACGGTTAGAGCTGCTAGATTTCATTACACGCTATAAACAAACACGCGAATCGCGAATTAAACAGTTCTTTATTTACAAGATTTCAATGGGTTTCAATATCGCACACCTGTCACCAATGTAACGAATTTTAAAACTAACTTATTTATACACACAATATTTACACGTTTATAACTACACGAATTAATTAAATCTAATAATATTTTAGAAAAACACTTACACTAATTTATGTATTACAATCACTCGAAAAATAATCTCCGCGGATAACTTCTGGTTATATTAAAACTGACACTTGTTTACATTAAAGGCACGTACGTGTGAACGCCGTTATATTTATCTTAACTACGCGTTAATCACTTATTTATTTAAACATCTTCTTAACACTTCCAACTTTAAATAACTGACCTTGCTGGTTATGAACTGTTTTTATATATTTCTGTTATCTATCTCGAGAATTTTCTACATTATTCCCAAACGTCCTGGAAGTGCATAAAACCTTCGTGAAAGCTGTTGTGACTGACAACAAGTTTGCGAACGTTTTAGTACATAATTTTTTTTAAAGAACAAACATTTCTTTAATTTGCAGAAGCAATCATTTTATATTAATCTCAAACTTCGATATAGTTACTTTGATGAGAAGTGTAGAGTGCTATGAATTGACATTTTATGTCTAAGTGTTTGTACTGCTCATATTTTGTTATCTGTTATATAATTTGTACTGGGAAGATGGTTTTTAACAATCTAAAATTATAATTGCATTATAATGTTGTTGTTTAAATATCTGTAAATGCCAGTGTTTTTTGTAATTATTCCTGACTGATCCGGAAATAATAATAATAATTTCCTGATTGGCTACACACGTATATAAAACTTCAATTTCCAAGCGGCGAGTACACAAAAATATATAACGACACGAGCTTTGTAAGGGTGAGCTGCAAATTGTGCCACCTTACATAAGCTACCGCGGAAAATGCCTCTTGTGAAGTCATTTCGTTACTTAATTCTAACTCCTAGAAAACAAAGATCTAATACGGTGCATTGTTTTCGACTCTACGACCAACCTATTTACGTGTGTATTGGATCTGTTACGTCATTAAAATTCAAACTGCAGTCTTTGGTTTGTGATAATCTAAAAGAAACGATTTAAATACTGCAACCAATATTTTGTAAAACAAGTGATGTACTGTCTAAATAGACATATTTAGGTGCACCAGTCTGTACGAATACCTTTGCTTAGGGGTCCCTACTTATAGAATTTATGTTGTAGCACTGTTTTCGGGTGTTGCCGCGTCACAAAACTTTCACTTAACGTTTTGCTGATCATGCAGTCAGCTTCTTCAGAAGATTTCTAAAGACTGATGTTAATGTTTTGCGTTCCTTGTTATGTACCGTCTTTCGGCTCCGCTTTGCCGATCCGTGTCTGTTCTGGTCTGTTGAGTTGCGTTCATAGACGTTTGGTGACTTCTTGCATGTTCTTCACGTAAATCTCCATGTGTTGCTTAATCTGTATCTATCCTCACGGTTGAAGTTGTTAGGATTAGCCAACAACAGGCTAAGTCATGGCGTATACCGCAAGAAAACACGTACAGACCGGTATCTATACGCATCCTTTCATCACCATCCACAACAGAAGAAATTCCTCAACAACACACTTCTAAGAAGAGCAGAGAAAATTAGTGATGAAGAACACAAGCCGGAGGAAATCAAACACATCACGGACGCTCTTATAAAAAATTGCTACAACAAAAAATTAATAAGACCACAGAAGAAGAAGAAGGGGAAGCAAGTTGAGGTTGCTGCGGAGACACCGTCAGAAACATATGCTTACTTACCTTACGTTGTCGGAGTCACTGACAGACTAAAGAAGGTTCTAGGAAAGAAGAACATTACTACACGTTATAACACAGCGAAGAAAATAGATCAGCTCATACCACCTAACAAAAATCAACTTCCGAGACTACACACCAAGGGTATTTATACAAATTAGAGTGTATGTGGTGCAAGAGTTATATCGACCAAACAAGAAAGGGCATTCAGTGCAGGGTTAAAGAACATTAATTAGACGCTCAACTCAGACGCACGAACAAATCTGCAATAGCGAAACATCTACATGAGGATGGAGATCACCGGATTGATAAAGAGAACGTAAAGGTATTAGCAAGGAACAGACACTATCACCAGCGAATCATACTCGAATTACTGAAAATAATGAAAAATTCTATCAACTTCAACCGTGAAGATGGATACAGATTAAGCAACACATGGAGATCTACGCTGCGTGAAGAACATGCAAGAAGTCACCAGACGTCGTGAAAGTTTGCATTCTAGCATTTCTGTTGTTTTCTTTGTCACCTCATTTTACGTAGCATTATTCGAAATTTTTTAACGCGGTTTGTAGTTTTTAGTGTTGAAAACACTTATAGGGAGCTTGATTCGAAGACTTGTGTAACAAAACGATGAAACGCTCGGATGAAACAAATCTGGAACTCGCTCCCAATTTCACTTCATTTTTTATATTTTTCGGATGCAATGTTTATTATTATTAAACAAAATATTCCTTATGATTTGTTTTATGTTTTAATTGCAAAATCAGATTCGCGGGAGCTTAAGCCTTGTACGCTGCAAAAACATAATTTATAGAACCCAAAATTTACTGCAAAAAAGTCTGCGTGAAGTTATAATTATATCTAATTGTTTAAGAGTTATAGAATTTTAATGTAATGTAAGACATTATCGTGTAACTTTGCACACTTGTATCTTGTTGTTGCAAAACACATCGTTACATAACTTACATTTTTTTATTCATTTTGTTTACGTAGTTACTTTAAACGGATCGCTGTTTTTGCGTAAAATGCTCTTTTGCCTGTATGAAAGATTACGTTGCTAACCTTACTTCCTTAAATAAACGGTAAAACTAAAAAGACTCTTTTTCTGATTACATTTTCCAGTTCCTCGTATAATGCAACGCGCAAAACATCTCCAAAATTCATTTTTTTATACAAAAAAAGCTCTTAAGCCTATACATCACAATCGTTATGTTTATAACGGCTACTAAAACGCCGCCGTTATATGATAATCGTTATGGTTCAAAATTACGAGAGTGGATAACGAGAGTTGATATGAGTGGAACCGTTATAAGTTATACAGCATACAGATTTTACGTAAATAACGCAAAAAAAACCGCGGTGGTCACCAAAATCAACTAGACCGAAACGCACATGTTTGACTAAACCGAGAATTTATGTTCAAATTTTAAAATGCGTAAAGGAAGTAGTAATTTAACAAATCTGATTTATAAAGTTTTATAATAAAAACTATCAGTAATTACTAGTTTGAGTCATAAACGATTTTACTGTAAAGTTATCAGCATAGAACGAAAGTATGTACAATAAAATTTGAGTAAATTTTGAATGTTGTTATTGTATCAACGCAGCAATTAGAGAAATGAATCATTTTAAAGTAAAGTTCATCTCTTTAATGCTGTTTTATAATCAGTAACGTATTTGTTTAATATTAATAAGAAAAAAAAGTAGCATCGGTAAATTTTTATTCCATTTGTAGTATGCAGCGCCGCCCAATAACAAAACGTAACATCTTAAGGGTAGAAAGGGGCACAACGTCGCTTTTAACAGATTGAGTAAAAAAAGGAAAAGCCAATTGGCAGATATGGTACTAAAAGCGTTCGCGAACTTGCCCAATCAGAAAAAAACGTTTTAGGATATAAAGTCAAAATTGCGTACAAAGAAAGAGGAGAGCTTTAAACGAAGGTTTTAAAAACCCTGACACGGTGCAAAAACGAAAAAAGTTGCATACGGGAGTTTTTCTTTTGAAAGGTCAGAAATTAGTTAAATTTATTTGAATATGCGTTTGTAAGTTTTTTATTTGATTATTGTACGAGAGATACGATGAATTGAGATACTGCCTAACGCGAGAAAATTGTGAATAACTATTTAAATTTAATTCTATCGTTTAACGAGGTTTTTTGTTTGTTTTTTTGTTGTAAACGAAGAGAACAAATTTAATATTTTCTTTTCTTTGTCTTTGGCAATTGACGGGTCGCTTATAAGATTAGTTTTATTTTTTTTGCGCTGAAACATCACGCTAAGAACACCTAGAGAATGTAATAAAAATGCATATCGATTATTTCACGTCGAGAAATGTTTTTATTGCAAATCCGGTCTACTGTAAGTCTTCTTTAGATATGACAGCGAATCGCAAACACAACAAACTGTTGAAAAAAACAACAGTTTTTAAACTGTGGTTGCACATTTCCACAGGTGAAATCTCTACTTCGAAACTTTTACATCTGAAAGGATGTGGCAACGCAGCTCGAATCGTGTCATAATCTTAAAAGCTGTTGAATTGTGAACCGTTATAAAACTCTGTTTTTTAATATTTTTGTTATTTATGTATGCATTCTTATTTTTAAAAATCGCAATAAACCTTGTTCATTATATTGCGTATGTAATATTGTGTTTGTTTTCAACACCTTCCAATAGTTGCAAGATTTGCGATATCTGTGAATTTTTTCACTGTAACTTTCCAGCAGTTTGAAGATAACTATTAGACTTAAGATTTAGGTTTTGAAGAAAAAATAAGATTAAAACCAAAAAATCTCAAATTTTAAATTGTAAAAATACAAATACAAACTAGTTTAAAAAAATAACTTTCATTAACTAAATTAAATCTAAACAAACATATTTTCAATTGTTACAATTTTTTTAAAACTTATTCTATTTGCATTATTAAATTGGATTATTATGTTTAAGTAGAATTCTTTGGGGCATTGTTCTTTTCTACTAACCTAAAATATCAAATATAGTTAATTTTGTAAAATAACGTTATAGCAGCTTACATGTGCAGAGTCATATTTCTAAGTTCTTTAAGAGAAATGTGCAAATTGCATTCGGCACTTAAGTATTGGGCGAGTTGAATAATTGAGATAGAATTTATACCCAAGCTCGACAATTCCGAATGCATACTGATGTGTTTTAAACTTGTTTCGCCTAAAAGCTCGGCCACGGTGCTTAATATATCCTTAGAATTTGCATTTTGTTTAATTTCTTTACTGTCGAAAACGGTACTAGAAACAATTGTCTCTTCGTGAGTTAATAAAGTGTCGATTACGTTCCAACATGATGCAATATTTTGTTTTCGAATTCTATCAATTGATACTTTTGCTGATGGTGTGTCCGCAACTAATCCTACCTGCAAATAAAAAGTTTAGTCAAAGCAAGTGTTTTAATAAAATACTAACATCTCCTATAAAAGCCCACTGAATAACCAAAGCAGGATAACCATCTTCTTTTCGTTGTTCACAAATTCTTTCAGCAACTGAGTTGGCCATACCGTAGTTACTTTGGCCGGAATTCCCTCGACCACAAACAAGCGAAGAAAACATTACAAACTTTCTACAAAATAATTCAAATTAATTTATTCAAGTTGCTCAAATAGCTAACCTTAAACGAGGACAAAGTTTTTTACTGATTGTGTCCATGTTTCTGGTAATTAAAACTTTTGGCGCCCAAATTGTTTTAAAAGTATTTTCGTTTTGATTTTCAATTAAAGCGTCGTGTAAATCAATAGCTAAATTAAATATTCCATCAACATCACCTAACGCATTAGCTTCGGTTAGTAGTTTGATACATCCGTCTTCAGTTGTTAAATCGTCTTGACTCGATAATACCTTACAATCAAGGTTTTTCCAACAGTATAATTTGTAGCTTTGATACCCAGTAGTAACGCCACTTCTTGAAACTAAAATTATTTTTTTGGCATTTCGAGTAATTAACCAATCAGTCAGTTCTAGACCAAATCCGCCTAAACCGCCAATTAAGATGTAGACTTTGTCAGGATCACAATAAAATCTATTGTATTTTTATTTTATAAAGTTTATAACAATGATGTATAAATACCTTGGTTTTGCGTTTAGCGGTGAGTGGTTATCAACTAATTCATTTTTTATTTGTATTACAATTTTGTTGGTGTGTTTGCTAAGACTTAAACTATTCTGTAGTTGATCTCTGTGATACACAGTTTTTGGCAAAGGTTTTACGTATCCTTTTGTTATACCTTCTTGTAACAAAGACAAAATTTCTTTTTTGTTGTTTAGTGGTTGGTTAAAAAACGTATCTACAGAAACGCTAGCGTATGTACGTCTTTCAAAAACTTCATCTATGAAAAACTTATTATCAGGTTTTCCTAAAAATACGAAAATGCCGCTCTGATTAAGACATCTTATGCTAGCGGATAATTTATCGTCTGTTAACGAACTTATAACGACGTCTACACCTCTTCCGTTTGTTTGTTTCAAAATTATTTGCTCAAACTCAGTATCGCCCAAATTTCCGATATGACTATCTATATGACAGTAATTAGAAGTTGTAGTATTTTAGATTACGTTTACCTAATATGTTTGGATACAAAGTTTTTAGATATTGACGTTTTTCTTTAGAATCTATTGTAGTAAAAATGTTGCAGTTATAATATAAGGCAACGTTGATTGCTGATTGACCAACGTTATCAGTTCCGGAATGTATCAAAATGCTTTGGCCATGCTTTAACCTAGCGATCTTTTAAATTAAGAAGTAAGAAACCGTTCAGATTTTGACAATACCTTTAAAAGCGCGTGTAGCACCGTTAAATATATAGCTGGCACTGTTGCCGCATCTTCCATTGACCACTCATCTGGAATTTGACATGTGATACTAGTATTGGCCGAAATGCAATTTGAAAAAACGCTGTTTAGAGATATGCCCATTATTCTAGAATTTCTAAAAAAAATCTGTTAAATAAAACGTTGTTGTTAACAACTGAACTTACTTTGAATCTTTACCAGCAAACTCGGTACCTAAATCTTCAAAATTTGACTCAACGTTGCTGATTTCTTCGGTTGCTGCTCCAGCATTTTTAAAATTCAGTCCAACACAATAAATCTAGTTTTTTAAATAAATTTGTGTAATAATAAACTACTTACATCAATTAAATCTTTATCAGATATCAACGATTTTTTGGTAAAAGGACCTTCAACAAATTCAATATTTGTTAACTTCCCTCTAGATACACCAATTACGTGTTCACAACTCTTTTGTCCTTGGTACAAAGGCAAGTGTTTGTAAGACCCCCACTGTCCATTTTTAAAAACATTGATTAAAAGACCTTTTCTTAATTGTTTCTGGTAAAAATCATCTTCTAGATCAAATCGTTTAACTCTATCCGATAAAAACAAGCACGAAACATTTTGATCAACTTCTTGCTTTAAGCAATTAACTAAACCTAATATTCCACTTGTAGGGTCGTTTTGTGCAACCAACAACACTTTTTGGTTTTGAAGTAAAGTTGATTTTAACTGTTCTAACCAACCGAAGTCTGATTTTATTTCGATTACTTTTTGAGGTATTTTGCGGCTTTTGCGCAAAAGTACTAAATTTTCTGAGTTGGTCCGGTGAGTTGAAATTACTTCTATGTGCTTAAATTTTTCGTACTTCAGAGACTCTCTTGATAAAACAAAGCTACTACGGTTTTCGAGTATTTGAGCAACTGTCTAAAATTGAATTAATTTTTTGTAGTGTTAAAGTGCACACTTACCGTTTGTCTTTGGGAACCACACGACATTATGACTAAACTCAAGCCAGATGGTAATTGTTCTATGGTTTTGTATTTAACGATTGTGTTTGGATAATCTAAGGTTTTGGTTGAGAATATAGATAAATTTTCGATGAATGAATACTCGTTGTCAAGAACATTATCAACGATGGGATAAAGTAGTTCGTTTGTATCAGAAGTAAATGCGTCAACAACTTCGATTATTTTTAGGGTATTGATTAAGTTTTCTGCTACAAGTTGAATGTGAACTTTAACTGAATTTTCTAGAGAAAGGTTAGTGTAGAATGGTACGAATTTGTAAATTCCCAAGTATGGGTCTTTTTGTGATTGTTTTTTAATGCTCGATAAAATTAAATTGCGTATTTCAACTCCAGGTGCATTGATTCTATTACAAACTGGGTTGTAATGTATTGGAAGAATGTTATTGTATTGGTATAAGGCTTGGCCATGCTTTAGCGGATCTATGAATAATTGGTCAAATTCAAATGGTATTAGTAGATGGTGTTGTTGGTTATTTAACACAGTAAAATGGAATAAGTTATCTAAAAACGTTATCCAATTGTACCATTTTATTGATCCAATAGTTCCATCCAAACTAGCTTGTTGGACACAACGAAATTCGTCACTAAATAATTTTGATTATGTAGATTTGCTGTTAAAAGTAATGGTGGTACTTACTTGTAATTGTATCCACTTAAAGTTAGATTTCTATAAAAATCTTTAGTGTTCATAGTTTCTTGAGGCAGCGGTTTAGGCACAAAATTTGTAAACTCAGATTCAGTTGCTAGCGCGCGTATTTTACCAGTAACTAAAAGATCGTTTCCGTGAAGAACCTAATAAATAAAATCAAAACTAACGTTAACGCAAAAGTATCCGAAAAGTACCTCAAATTTGTTTTGAAGTTTCATTAAGTTAACTGTTAGAGCTACTGGTTTTTGCTTAAAAAGAAATGTTAATCCGTAAAATTTTACATTTTCAAAGATTATTTTAGTTTGGTTCATCAAAAAACGATTGACCTTTAAATAAAAATTCCACACTATGAAGAGGTAGCCGGTACCAGGTAACACAGTACGACCTACAAAAATTAGTGTCATCAAAAATTGATGCAGATGTACGTACCATCGACCACATGTCCCGTCAAAAATTTCCAATGATTATGTTCTAAAGTAATTGTTGCAACATCTGTACTTAAGTTTTTCATTTCATATTTAAGAATATCCCAATCGTCTTTGTGTTGCCATTGGATTAATGGAGATATCGAAGGTGCTTTCACAGGCCAAGATGCATTTGGGTACAGTTTGTCTAAATTTAAATTAAAACCCAAAACGTACAATCTAAAATTATTCTAAATTCTAAAAAGGTAATATTGCTTTTTATCTGATTACCGTCCCAAAATATTTAGAAACGATGCGTTTGAGTTAAAACAACATTGCTCATTCATTTCGTCCGCTCCAATAACAATTTTAATCGCCTTTGGCGAAATTAAATTTGCATCTTTTAACAATGCTGGAACAGTGATTGTCTTCGTTTCTTGGCACACACGTTTTATCTCCTTTAAAATGGTTTGCTCATTTTTCATACACTACAAATATGTGTCATTTAGATGGTTGTTAAAATAAAGGTGAGTTACCTCAACGCTGGTAATTTTTTTAAAGCAGTTTTTTAGTTCAAACGCCAGAAGAACGGCGTGCTCTAATGATAACGTTCCTTTTGCGTAAGCACTGGCAATGACACCCCAAGAAAAACCTTGAACAAGAGTAATTCGCTCCTGAAGTAATTCGTTTAACAAATCAGTTATTATTATCTGAAGAGCGGTTGTTGCAATTATAAGATCTCCAAAATCAATTTCTTTTTGTTTCCACAATTTGTATACGTCAACGCCTTTAGGCAAAAGAACATTGCGTATTCTAAAAAAAAATAAAGTTTTATGTTGGCAACAAAACATAATTTTTACCGATTGATACTTCTTGACAGCAGTGGCATTTTTTGTACTGTTTTTGATATTTTCAACCACTCCCTGGTACAGTGCGGATACACCAAGCACATTTGCAGTTTTTCGTTACAAAAACGAACAGAATTTGATAAAATTTTCCCGTTATTGAGTATAGTATACGCTCGGTACCAATGTTCTTGAACATTATGCCTGAAACTCAAATCTTAGAATTATTCTCAAACGTCAGCACACGTACTTAAATATATTTTGCAGTAGAGCTAAATATTCTTCAGTTTGATTATCTGCAAGACTGTTAATAATTTTAGTTAACGAAGCCATCGTCCTAGCACTAAAACACACTAGACGGTTAGAGTTGCTAGATTGATTAGTAGACTGAAAATTGGGACAATGTTTTAATACTAAATGCGAGTTGGTACCACCAAATCCAAAATTGTTACAACCTAAAAATTTATTAAAAACAATTAATATTACAAAAAAATATATTGTACCAATGATAACGTCTTGATCACTTGGCAAAGTCAAGCGTTCGGTTAGTACCACAAGTTTACCATTTTGTAATGCATCAGGTTTTCGTGTTAGTTGTTGGCATTCTTGATTTGGCAAAATGCAGTTGTGTTGTAAACCAATTAGAATCTACAAATAATTGTTGACCAATTCCTGATCGGTAAATGACACAAACCTTGATCAAAGACGCTAAACCACTAGCTCCTTCACAGTGCCCTATGCCAGCTTTCACCGATCCTATAAGCAAAGGCGTTTTTCTATCAGAACAAAATGCTTCTTCAACACCTTTAATTTCTTGAGACATTCCAGCGGCGGTACCTAAACATGATTTTATAAACTTCGTTGATTGTCAGTAAAGCTTAAAAAACCTGTAACATGACATTCGACAAAACTAACAGTATTTATATCAACTCCCACTTCATCGTAAATTTCTTTTACTAAGTCAATTAACATCTCATCTGACGGGTGTGAAATTCCCATTTCTTTAAACCCATCAGTGTTGCTTTTGATGTTCAAAATCTAAACAATAAAAAAGTTTAACCAAAAGCATTATAGTAACTTTAACATACTTCAGCGTAGATTCGCTTAGCATCCTGAAATTTTTGTAAAAAAACTACTGCCATTGCTTCTGATCTAACATATCCCGTACAAGAATCATCAAATACATTGGTAACCCCATTTGTTTCTAACACACCCAATCTGTAAAGAAATTGTAAGATTGGGTTAATAATTTACGATACGTACTGAGTTAATCCAAAGTGAATGTGAGGATTTTGAATCACATTAAAGCTACAAATAAGCGCACTATCGCATTTTCCGGTTTTTATTGCCATAACTGCTTGATCCAAACTATACAAAGAACTAGCGCACGCTGAATTAGAAGTAACCGTTGGCCCTTGTAATTGCAAATAATAACTAATCCACTCTGCCATTGCTGAACATTTAGATCTGTGCACAATTATCACTGAAAACAAAAAAATTGGAACTCTTACCCGAGTAAGCTAAAACTAGGCGAAGACAATTTGCGCCAAATCCATTCCTCGGAAGACTCATATACCGAATTAGCTACAAACACTCCTGTTTTGGACCCTTTCAAATCATCTGGGTTAATTCCCGAATCTATAACTGCTGCTACGGCCTGTTCAAGTAGCATCCTACAACCTTGGTGCATTTCGTCAGCTTGCTTATGGTGAACACCTATGCTAACATTACACTTGTAATAAAAACTAGTCAAATAATTTCACCAAAATATCCAGCGTCAAACTTTTCTGGAAACGTCAGTTTTCCAATAACTGATGGCACACCAGGTGTAACAATCTGCCAATAAGGATCTATTTGATTAAACGATTTTATCTTATTATCCAAGTTAGTGTAGAACTCGGCTACATTTTCGATATTTGGAAATGCGCCAGCAATACCACTTATAACAATTTTTTCGTTTGCCATATCTTCGTGTAGCGTTAAGGAAATGTTTTTAGCAACAAGAAGCTTAAAATATATAGTGTATCCATGTTTACGCACTAATTTATTTCATACGTTGACATTCTCATTTCCAAGTAAGATTTTGATATTGTTTATATTCATTTCCATACAATTATGTGTTTTATCTATTGTTGGCTTATTTTTTATTAAAATTTTACTAATAATTACAACATGTTTGTCATTGACGTTTCCGCTGTTAGTTTTTACGACATTGATGATAACTTTGAACTTTAAAACGCATTTATTTGATTAAAATTGATATTGTTAATAATTTTTTTTTAAAAGTGAAAAAAAAAATGAAACAAAAAAAATTTTAATTAGTACGGAGGGTAGAAAAGTTGTCATTGGATTTAATGACAGCGAAAGTCAATGATCTATTGACAAGTGACGCTGTCAAAATCCCAACTATAAAATAGGTTAGGAACAATGTCAGTATAATTGTGAAAAACAACATCAGAACTAGCGGACAGCTGTTTCGTTCTTTAGGATTTTGACAGCGTCACTTGTCAATAGATCATTGACTTTCGCTGTCATTAAATCCAATGACAACTTTTCTACCCTCCGTACTAATTTATAGTTTTCTATATTATCATACGTGGTATTTTTACCACAGGATGGCGTTCCAAAAACATTTTAAATATGTTGGTAATGTCTACACGACATAAAAGAGTACGGTTGTCTGTCAGTATAGTTGTGGAAACACATCGGTGTATCCTAGCGCTGACGAGTTCCTAAAGAACGAAACAGCTGTCCGCTAGTTCTGATGTTGTTTTTCACAATTATACTGACATTGTTCTTAACCTATTTTATAGTTGGGATTTTGACAGCGTCACTTGTCAATAGATCATTGACTTTCGCTGTCATTAAATCCAATGACAACTTTTCTACCCTCCGTACTAATTTATAGTTTTCTATATTATCATACGTGGTATTTTTACCACAGGATGGCGTTTCAAAAACATTTAAAAACAAATTTTATTATTAAAAATTTTAAAATACATCGACTACGGATTACCTGAAATTCATAAACTCAAGTAAGTGTTATTACTATGAATTTATCTACTTTTAAGATATTTAAGTATCTTTCAAGTTTTCTAAAAGTTTCAACAAAAAATAGTCATTAATACTTAAAATTGTTAGGGGATTCATTGTTATTGGTTAATTATTAAAATCCACCAACATCCACCAATAATAAATTCGCTAACTTTCAAAATGTATTTTTTACATATGTTTCCAGCTTAAAATTATAAAGTTCATTTTCAGAAAACTAAAAACAATATTATAAATTATAAAAAGTTAAGATTATAAAAATTTTTAATTTACATTTTTTGAAAAATGTCAAATATGAAAATTTGTAACTGGATAATTAAAATGTTAAATATAAATTATTAAAAAAGAAAGATGGTGCACTTTAGAAACAAATCTAAGAAAATTTAAGTTTAAAATCATAATTGAAATTGGTTTGATCGTCCAACAAAAAATGTTTATTTAATACATTCAAAAATTTGTTTGTTGTTTATGTTATTAAAAGGATGAAACAATTTGTAAGAAAAAAGAGTATCACGATTATCTAAAACATACAATGCCGTATTGTAAAAAACTCACTGCAACTGGACCACCATCATCAGCTACACAATCACCACCCGATGGTTTAAATGTGCAAATCTAGGTCGATTGAAAGCTAAAGTTTAGATTAGTGATTTTGTTATGACAATCTGAATTTGCAATCAAATTTGTGTCTAACTATTGTAACAAAGTTGAAGAAGCATTTGAAGAGTATGAGGTTGATCCCCAACTGCTATAACTCCAAGAGCACCCGTTACAGGAGGCATAAAAGTTAAAGTTCTAGAAGATGAATAACAACTTCGAGAAGGCTCTTCAATTTAAGAACGTTTCACTGCTCTCTCCTTAGGACTGTTCTGTCCCAAAACAGGAGACTGGATGCGACACCGGTAGAAAGGATCGTGGCCATAGCGGTAGCTTCCTCCGTTTCGGCAACTTCCATGACCATAAAAGAAGAGTCAATGGATTTTTTCTGACCTAATATTCTTCTTAGTTGGTAACTACAGACCAACACTTGAACGCCTGTTGCTCGGAAGACGACCTCCAATCTGTTTCGTACTGTCTTCCAATTCAGTCGATCTAAGCCACAACCAAGCTTGGGTACTGCCAAGTTCTTAACATGATGGAACTCCACTTCTCTCTTGAGATTTCATAATGTTCGCCACAGATTTTTGTATAACGGCTTGGTACGTGAGTATTTCTTGGTGACCAAATAGAAAACAAAGCGTCTGTCACCACGTAGTCCTAAAACTTTTCCGATTGCCGGTTGTTGTCTTCGTAATTCATCTAGTTGCCCAAACTTCTTTTTAAACACGACTGGAACCCTTCTGGACATGTCAAGATCCTCGCTCACGCAATGTGCGATGGCGTAATTTTTTTGTGTTTGGAACAGGTCTTGTTGTTCCCCGGTGGTAACTCCAAACCTAGCTTTTCCAGAACTTCCGTATAAGTTCATAAACTTTTCGAACTCCATTCCTTTGATTTGAATCTTGGTTCTGCTGCTTATTACTCTGATTCGGACCTGAACTTGCGTATTGTGGTTATCGCCAGCAAACGGGGCTAGACGATCGACGTGAACCAGTTTTGGCTTGCTTCTGGGTGGTTTGCGGATGCGATATATAACGTCATTAATACGCTGGACTATTTCATAAGGGTCCTTCCATTGCCTCTGCAGCTTTGACGACAAACCACGTCTCCTTTGGGGATTATGAAACCAAACCATGTCGCCAGGTTGAAACCCACCATTTTGTACTTTCACGTCATATGAAGACTAGATCCTGTGGATGGCAATTTGTGTGTTTTTCCGGACCTTCTCATGTATTTCATTTAGTCTCTTGGTCAGCTTGCTTGACGTAATCTTCTCCAGCAACTTCTTGTTCCGGTCTTTGTCCAAATTGGAGGTCGCATGGCAGTCGTATTTCGCGACCGAACATCACACAAGATGGTGTTTGGCTTTTTGTGCACGGATGTTCGGTATGCCATTAGGAAAAGGTGCAAGTACTAATCCCAGTCTTTTTGGTGTTCCGACACTAGGCTAAGTATTTTTCCAATGTTTGATTTATCCGTCAGCCATGCCATCAGATTGACAATGAAGAGGCGTCGTCCTAGTTTTCTTAATTCTCAACAGTCGGCGGTCTT
This sequence comes from Aquatica leii, assembly GCA_035610365.1. Lineage (NCBI taxonomy): Eukaryota > Metazoa > Arthropoda > Insecta > Coleoptera > Lampyridae > Aquatica > Aquatica leii. Next base: position 95,905,312 of record CM069435.1, on the reverse strand, counting down.
GATCGGAGTGTAATACTAACGGAACTCCAAACCGGCAGAAAAACTCTTTTACTAATACGTCTGCAACTGTAACTGCTTCTTGATTGTATATGGCGTAAGCCTCCGTCCATTTTGTGAAATAATCCATCGCCCCCAGGACGTATTTGTTTTCCGAACCAGCTTCTACAAACCACCCTGCGATGTCAAAAGCTACTCTTTCTAAGGGGCTTCCTACGTTGTATTGCTTCATCGGTACTTTGTGCTTTCTCGCTGGACTATTTCCCGATGCGCAGACCGTGCACTTACGGCACCAATTCATGACGTCCTCTTTGTAGTTCACCCAGTAGAATCGTTCTCGAACTTTCCCCAATGTGTTCTTAATGCCAAAGTGTCCTCCTGATGTACCATCGTGGAGATGCTTCAACACTTCTGGCACCCGGCTTTTTGGCACTACCAACTGTAGTCTGTTTCCCGTGCCCTCAACACTCTCTAGGGATCGCTTAAGAAGACCGTCTTCTACTATCAAAGAGTCTCACTGCGCCCAATACGCTTTTATGTTTCTGCCCAAAGCATTGATTTCTTCCCAGGTTGGTCGTCGGCCGTTTTCTTTCCAGTCTAGGAGTGGTCTTATTTCAGGATCGCTTTCCTGTTTGCGACGCAACTGCTCAGATTCCCACTCGTTATCATCAGCATTCCGATGACTGCTTCCGCAACAGTGTTCTGTGTCATAGTCATATTCTTGCAGTTTCTTGATCTATCTTGCCACTTGTCCTTCCGGGTTACAGAATTGCAGTAGCCATTTTATAGCGGCGTGGTCTGTTCTCAGTAAAAATTTTTGTTCATACAAATATTTGTAGAAAGGTTCGATGGACTTGACGACTACTAACAGCTCCTTCCTAGTTACGCAATAATTCCTTTCTGGTCTGGACAAAACCTTGCTAGAATACGCTATCACTTTTTCTTGTCCATCTTGAATCTGCGAAAGGACCGCGCCTATGGTCAGATTGCTTGCGTTGGTATCAAAAACAAATTTTCCATCTTCTCTTAGATAATTTAAAATTGGCGAAGTAACTTGGGCTTGTTTTAGTTGATGGAAAGAATTTTTGCGGTCTTCATTTCATCTAAATTTGGCTCTTTCTTCCGTCAATTTCGTCAAAGGTTTGGCAATATTGGCAAATCCGGGTACAAATTGTCTATAATAGGTGCACAATCCAAGGAAGCTTCGGACCTGATGTTTGTCGATTGGTCTTGGCCATGCTTGCACTGCTCGGATTTTGTCTGGGTCAGGATTTACTCCATCTCTAGATACGACGTGGACAATGTATTGCACTTTTTTTTAAATACGTGGGACTTCTTTGAGCTCAGTCTGAGATTAACCCCACGTAATCGTCAGAACACTTCTTTCAAGTTGTTCAAGTGTTCTTCAAATGATCCTCTAACCACGATCACGTCGTCTAAGTAAACCAAACACGTCTTCCAAGACAGTCTACGCAAGATGGTCTCCATCAACCGCTCGAACGTTGCAGGAGCGTTATACAGGCCGAAGGGCGTTACAGTGAACTGCCACAAACCAGTTCCAATCGTAAAGGCTGTTTTTTCAAGATCCTTGGGTTTCAATTCTACCTGCTAGTAATCATTCTTTAAATCCAACGTAGAAAACCACTGGGATCCTGACAATGTGTTTAACGTATCGTCAATTTTGGGTAAAAGGTAGCTGTCCTTTTTGGTCACGTCGTTTAGCGGTCTGTAGCCTACGCAAAACTTCGTTGATCTATCCTTCTTCTTTACGAGTACCACTGGAGATTCCCATGGGCTACTTGAAGGTTTGATCACGCCTTCTTTCTCCATATCTGTAATTATTTGTTCGGCTTCCTCTCTTTTCGCCAAAGAATGTCTGCGTGGATGTTGTATCGGCCGAGCGTCTCCAGTATTAATTTTATGTTTCACCACGTTAGTTCTTCATTTGGATCCAAACTCCAGCGCAAACACATCTTGATACTCTTGGATCAACATTTGTATTGGCATTTGGTGGTGAGATGTTGTAGACACTTTTTCGGCGACTTATCTTTGTTAGACTTCACGTATCTCACAATTCGAGAGCGTGCATTGGCCTACTACGGTCATCGTTTTCAACGTTACAGGATCTGAGTTGATGTTTAAGATCCTTACTGGCATTGTGTTTTTTACTCGTACTAAAGTTCTGCCAATGAGTAGTCCCTTTTCAACTAAGTCGCCCTCCATTGGTTTAATTGCGCGTATGTAGCCTATCCCGGAGATGATTCCAGGCAAGTTTACCGATTGAAAATTCACCGACGAAAAGTTCACCGACAACAATTCACCGACTGAAAAATTAACCGCCTGTAAACTTTACCGTCTGGAAACTTCACCGACTGGAGAATTCACCGACTCGCAATTTGTCGAAAGGACAATTCACCGATTCGATAATCATGATTCATGTAATATGGACTTTTGTACAATATTTTATTTAATGTAATAAAATTGGTTATAGGTACCTTCACTACAATACATACAAAGTTAATGAATAATGAATGTTATATGCAACACCTCTCAAAGATCTGAGGCATGTCTCTGTAAATAGTTTGTAACTACTGTAAAAAACCTATATTTTTTCCGCGCTGTATAATTAGCATAATTTGTCCTATTCAACGATAAATTATATATGTATTGCCTTTATTTAGAGAGGACAATTCACCGATTCGACAATCATGATACATGTAATACGAACTTTTGTACATAAATTTATTTGATGTAAGAAGATCATAGGTACAATACAATACATACATAGGTACTTAATTAGTAGTTTATGTTATGTGCTACACCTCTCAAAAAATCTAAAACATTGTCTCTGTTATACGTTGTAACTATTGTAAAAACTCTTTCAGCACAATCTCTATATTTTTTTCGCGGTAGTGTACCTTGTTGACCACGCACAAATTGTTCTATTTGCAACGTTCTAATACAATGAACTTCCAGATATTAGGATGTTGTGCAGATATCTGCATTTCAAATCCGCGATGCCACCCTTCAATGGAATTGTTTGTCTTACGAAGATGGTCTCGTACTCCTTCATAACAGTTCCAGATTTGTAGGGAGAAACGAGGCATTCGGCGTTCTAAGCGTCGTTGAGGACGTCCGATCCAACAGTCTTCGAAATAATCAATCACGCCTTGTGCTTCTTCAGGCATGTTGTTATCGGTAAGCATCTCAAATGCTTCTACAACATCTTCTACTGGGACGAAAGCCAACGCAGGTAACAATCGCATTTTCGTTGCAAAGTCGACGTCAGTTTCGCACCTCCTCTGAAGACCATCTGCTTGAATACGTCGGAAGATGCACTGCGAGAAATGGAAGAAACATCCTCGATGTGTAGCCCTTGGAAATTCTCGACGAATGGCAGTAATCATGGCAGGCTCGAAATCGGTCATAATTGTTGCGGGGTTGAAGCTGTTTTACTTCTTGTAACAACCGAATATACGTTGCCTCTGTTTTGTCTGGCAGTAGAGCATACAATAATGGAATTGAACTGTTCACCTGAATACTATGGAGCGTGTAGAGTTGATAAAACAAATGAAGCACCGTTTTAAAAGTTTCGTCCGCAAACCAATGTTCAGATGAAGCCAATAAATGCAGATTTCTTGCAGTTGTAAATATTAGTATTCTATCTTCTACCAGTCCTGAATCAAACAGTAAGAACGGTTCACTTTCTTTAGTAACCTTGTATTCTTCGGGAATTACAATTTCTTGTCGGGTCATCGGCAAAGCTGGTCCTACTTGATTCTTTACCCTAACTTTCCTTATCGTTCTTTTAATACTGTCGATCTTCGCAATATGTCCTGCAACTGCTGGGCTAAGTCCTGCAGAAGCAGTAGATATTATATAATGAGGTGTTTCTCGGCTATTTATTGCATGATTGCGTATAACCTCTTGCATCTTCAAAGCTTCTACATTAGCTGCTTCCCCAACATGGTTGTGAACTCCCTTCACTGTCTCAATGATATCTCCAACCGTTATTACACGAGCTCGGCACTTGTCCTTTTGATACATTTCACATTTCCAGTAAGTCTTTGTAGCTTGTTTTTCTTTGTAAAATAAGTGACCGTCCACTAAAAGCTTTTGTTTTTGTTTTTCATTTCCAACGAACTCAAGGGCCATAATAGATAATGAAACACCTTTACACCCGAAGAACATGAAATAAATTGATGCTTAGAATTTTTGGAGACTATATATGCAGAGATAAATTGTTGTAATTAGAATGCGTATTAACATAATCTATTTTGTTTGTATTATCTTACCAATTAGCTATTCTTTTAATAATTCTATTAGCAAATAGTATGCATTAGATTTAATTAGTTTTTGAGTTGCCATTATTCATGGTATCATTGCGAGAATTAGCGTAATCGTTAATTATTGCAATATATAAATGAATGCATTAGATATCATTTGTTTTTGTGAACAAAATATTCAAGGAATTACCATTATCTTCAAAGAACGTCATGTCTCAATAAATGCTCATTAAAAGTTTAAATTGTTAATATACATTAATATGGCCATTAGTACAATCTTTGAACAACCACCTCTTTAAATAATAATTTACAAAAGTTCATATTACATGAATCATGATTATCGAATCGGTGAATTGTCCTTTCGACAAATTGCGAGTCGGTGAATTCTCCAGTCGGTGAATTTTCCAGTCGGTGAAGTTTCCAGACGATGAAGTTTCCAGACGGTTAATTTTCGAGTCGGTGAACTTTCCGTCGGTGAATTTTCAATCGGTGAACTTTCCGGATAGGCCCGGAGATTTCCATTCAGGCGTGCGAATGATGGTTTTCGTTGCTCCCGTGTCAGTCAGTAACTGAACACTTCTTCCATTCTTGCCATCGAGATAAATGCTATACAATTGCTCCATCGGCGATGCCATTTGAATTGTAATCTCCGGAGCCTGACTAAACGAGATTACCTTTTGTCTCTTTTTGTCAGCTTGTTCCAAAATTTCGAGCGGTCTTCTTGTCTTCTTCTTAGGTTTAGTACGATGCCGTGGTACATGGCCTATTTCATCGCAGTTCAAAGTTGTCACTCCTCTTTCCCAAAGTATTTGTCTCCTCGATGCTTTCCAGTGTTTGCGCTGGTACTTCTGCAGCACAATAGAGTCTATGACCGTCTCGTTGCGATGCTTGTTTTGCTGCTTCAAACTCCAAAGCATGCAGCAAAGCGTTATCCAATGTTTTTGGTCGAGCTAAACTTAGAGTCTGCTGCGTTTCGCTGTCTCGGAGGCCGTCTACAAAGGTTTGATTAGCCAACTTCTCCAAGAAGGTATCTGGCGCTGTAGGATACGCAAGCCGTGTTAATCTGGCGATGTCAGCCTCAAACTCTTGAAGACTTTCGGCAGCTTTCTGAACCCGACTTTTAATTTGAGCTTGATACACTTGTTGAAGATGAGCATCTCCAGTTCTCATTTCTAATCGTGAAATTAAGAGTTCGTAATTTTCTTGCAGGTGGTCAAGAACAGTTTGTAGAATTCCAAGCGCTTCTCTACGTAAGGGCATTATTAAAGACGTCGCTTTCTGTTTGTTGTTCCAACTATTAGCTGTAGCTGCGCCTTCAAAATGCTTGTAGTAAGTTGACCATTGAACTTTACCATCAAAATTCGGAGGTACAACTTTAAACTTGTGAGTGGCTTCTTCACGATGGTCTATTGTTAAATCTTCACTTGTGACGCTTCCTTCACCGTGACAATTTATTTGGGCCATTCTTTCTTCATCAGTTGTATTCTTTCTTTAAATTTTTTTTCTAGTTTGTCTTCTATAGTTCTTGAATTTTCTTTTAACTTCTGTTCTAATTTGTCTTGTACTTCTTCTACTTTGTCATCCACAGATTCGCAAATTTCTACTATTAAATTTAACATATCTGTTTGAGTTTCCTTTTGAACAATTTTAATTTGGGTTTCTATGCTCGTTCGTATTTCTTCTTTTAAACTTCTATAATTTTTCAACAATTTTTCTTCTATTTTTCTAGAATGTTCTTCCATTTTCTAAGAATTTTCGTAAAACTTTTCTTCCATTTTATGCAAATTTTCACCCATTTTTTTATTTATTGATTCTAGAATTTTAAATAGTTTTTCATCAATTTTGTTTTGATAACGGGTTACTGGCATAAGTTATAACACGAATAAAATGTTTAAATACACTACTTTAACGAAATGAAACAGCTAAAAATTACACGCTTTAAACAAACACGCAAATCCCGAACTAAAGTTTTATTTAGTTACGCAATCTATGTTTTTATTACGGGAGCGATATTCAATGACTTAATGGTATTCACACTAAAAATCACACTGACGCCAAATGTAACAAATTTTATTATAAAAACTAATTTATTTTTACTTATACTAAAAATATGTACACGTTTAAACTAACCGAACTAATTAAATCTAAGGAAATTTAATAAAAACACTTACACTATAATGTATGTATAACACTATCACTTACACGAAGATAAGTCCGCGGATAACTATTTAACACTTATTGTTTGTATACACTAAAGTAACGTACAAGATTATACTCCGTATATTTATCTTCACACACGCGTTAATTACTTATTTATTTAAACTTGAATAATCTTTTTAACACTGCCGTCTTCACATTACAGAAATAACTGACCTACGATTTGTTTGTACCGTATTTATACACATTTTGGAAATCCTTCTCGAATGTTCCATATCTTCCGGTATACGTTCTAGAACATGGATAACAACTTCCAAAAGGCTCTTGAATTTGAGAACGTTTCAATATCTAATTAAATTTTAGGAATTTTGTTTAAAAGCTTCATAATTTTGATTTGTAGCGTATTGACATTCTGGTTATCTATATAAATTAATATAGATAAATTAATCTAGATTGATATTTTTTGTCTATTTATATGTATCTAAATACTACGACAAAATATAAATGTTATATGTATCTGCATATAAATACTTTCTTATTTAGTTAATTTAAATAATATATATATATAAAATTCTAGTGTCACGTAATATTTTGTTTTTGTAAATCACAATTTTTATGTAATTTTTTCAGTAATTTTACGCATTTTTGTAGTAGTTCTTCAAATATACTCTATTTATAATTTTTATTATCTAGATTATTTCACATTATCTAATATCTGTTATCTATAAAATTTTTTAATTTTTTATTTATTATCTAACACGAGATAATTTTCTAAAGAAAAAAAATTAACTGTATCTATATAACTTTACAACACTGAAAATAACACTTACATTTTGTAATTCATTTAAAAAAAAATACGTTTTTCAGTAATTTAAGAGGAAACGAAAATACAAATATTAGTGCCGCAATATCTGGGCTTCATAGATAACGGGCCCAAGTTCTACGGAGCCCACGAAACCATGGTAGTTACGCCCTTATATCCGAGTAATTTCTGCATGGGGCTATGGGATTATCGGTAAGATAATTATTTATTTTGCGTTTAATAATATTTTTTAATATTAGCAGTCTTTTTAATTATAAGCATAGATATATACCTACTTTATAGGTATGCTTACGTAATTTTTAAGTTATTGGATGATATGTATAATTCAGGTTGCACAATTATTTGCCTACATCACAGGAACTTGTTTATAATGAAATTATAAAAGTGTTAGTTCAGATAGCAATTGGGTATCAAGTTTTTTACGTCTCTCAAGTTAGCAAAATCAAATAAAATTAATTAGGAATTTGTTACTAATTTCTTGCAAAAAAAAATTGTAGCTTTTTTACATCTTTAATTATGCGTTCAACTTAAGGCAAGTTAGTACTACACCATTCTAAGCAGTGTTTTTTAATGAATTCGGTTTAAAATGTGTGTTAAATTTGTGGCTAAATTGTTTTTAATTAATTGCAAAAGAAAAAGCTGATAGCTTTATTATAATCCTACACATATTTTAAACAAGAAATACATTCATTAAAGCACTTTTTAGAATGGTGTACTGTTAACTTGTCTCAAGTTAGCAGAAAAACGAATAACTAAAAAAGTAAGAAAGCTACAATTTTTTTCTCTCGCAACAAATTAGTAACAAATTCCTAATTATATTTTATTTGATTCTGGTAAATTTGTACTGCTAACTTGAAAGACGTAACTTTTTCACTTAAATTCATAACATTACTTTATTGGTGACTTTCAGTAAACGGAAACTTTTTTGCACAGTTTTAATTAACTATTACTTATATTATTAGAAATGTGTAGTTCAATATTGGGTTTAACGCGAAAAACATGGCGCGGAAAATGATCGTTTTTTGCAGATCGCTTATAGAAGTAGAAGGCCATCTCTCTTATTCAGAGTTGAAAAAGACATATTATTCAAGATGCTTGTTTGACTCCATTCACAACTTCCGCCACCATTCGCAAAAGACTACAACAACAATGCAGTTTGCAAACAATTTATTTATCTTTTAATTTTCTGTACAAATATCTTAAAAACAGTAATGGGAATTTATACTGCAATTGCTCGACCACTAATTACCTTTTAAATGGCGATAATATTTCTTTTGTAAATCGGAATGATGACTTTAATTTAATCCAGATATAATAAGACTTTTAGGTTAATTAGTACAGCAGTTTTACATTTGGACATACAGTTTATCATTATTCGAGCTATGGATGGAACTTATTTTATTATAAATAACAATTGAAATTTTTTTAATTACTTAATCAGAGAACTTAAATAAATAGGAAACTTGGCGAAGAAGAGTTTAAAACTTAAGGGTACAATTTAGATACATATTTGCAACACGTTCTTTGAATTTGAAGCGGTGCTTATAAAGAATGGTTAGTAACCTCTTAATATCTCTGCAAATAATGTTTATAATGCCAATGTTGTCAAATTTAACTGGCCGTTCTGTTATAACGGAAGTTTGGTTGCCTACCTTGCAGGTCGCGCTTAAAAGTGCTCAAAACCTTTTTTTTGAAGCAGTGTACTATCTACTATCTTATTTTATTTGAATCTACTTTTTTAACTTAATTTGCTCATTTTTTAAGGATTTTACCCACACTATAACGAATAATACGCTTGCCAAAAAAAATGTTAAACGTTTACTATTTCAGCGAAAACTACACACTGACTTAATAATGTTAATGTGACTAAGCGACAAGAATACAGTTAGCAACTTTAAGTTTCTCATGCATCTATTGAATTTAATGGGAGTTACGTTTTGGCGTTAAAAGTGAAAGGTTGTACGGATACGTTAATTTATAACTTTTAAAATAACGCGTGTTAATGGTAAAAGCTAAAAAATTTTTTTAAACGTAGATAAATGCAGTAGTGAATTTAAAACGTAGTCGTTGATTACGATATAAGGTACGGCGTGCAGATTAGATACTATTACAATCAACGTGGTTTTTCAGGCGTGTTTACATTTTGCATTTATATTATTAAAATAGTGGAATTTTTTGGAGATTTAAATTTAATTTAATTAATATTTTCGTTAAGTCATAAAATACGTGGTTTTTTCTTTTTTTTTAAATTTTTTTTTGGTGATTTTAATATAATTAACATTTCGTTATTCAAAAAGGGCAGACAGTTAATTAGTGTAAAGTGTAGAGGAGAAGGGAAATTATGTCAGATTCCGAGGAAGGGTGGTCAGAAAGAAAAAGAAAAAGGCAAGCTACGATGGAGGAGGTGTTCAGGAAGAGCACCAAAGTAAGGAAATCACCGGTAGCGGAAGGAAAATAGAGGAAAGATGGGGAGTTGGTAGAAATTTGTAAAGAACTGTTAAAGGAGGTAAAGAGTATAAAAGAGGAACAAATTAAGATGGGTAAGAAGTTGGAAGAGAATAATAAAGAGGTAAAGGAGATGAAAGAAGAATTAAAAAAGTCAAATGAAGAATGGAAAAGGAAATTTGAAGAAATGGTAGAAAAGTACGGAAAGTTGGAGGTCAGATTGGAGAAGATAGAAAGAAGCTGGGAAAAAACCGAAAAAGAAAAAAGGAGAATAAACATAATCATAAGAGGTATGGAAGTGAAAGATGGAAAGAAGGAGCAAAAGGAACAAGTAGAAAATTGGATGAAGAAGGATTTAAATATTGAGAAAACAGTGCTAGAAACTAGAAAGTTAGCAGAGCGTGTAATGTTAGTAAAGATGGGTACATTTGAGGATAAGTTCGATGTATGGAAGCAAAAAAGAAGGTTCAGAGGTACGAGCATTTATTTAGACGATGGCTTCACGAGAAGAGAAATAGATATACAAAAGAAGATAAGATATGAGGCGAGTAAGATGAAGATTTGGGATGAGAAGAGGGGAATTATAGTGAAGAAGGAGGCCAAAACTAAGAGTTGGGGGAGGGAAGGATGAATCAAGTGATGTTGGATTAGCAAGTTTTAAGGAAAAAGAGATGGAAAAGCAGAATCAAATGAAATTATTGTTTTGGAATGAGGCAGGCATAAAAAATAAGGGAGAGGATTTCTGGAGATACGTAGAGGACTTTGATATGATGGGAATGTCGGAAACATGATTGGACGAAAAAGACTGGGAAATATGGAAGAAAAAATTACCAGAGGGTTATAATTGGAAGGTGGAATTTGCAACTAGAAGAGAAAGTAAAGGTAGAGCAAGGGGAGGGATACTAACGGGCATAAAAAGATACTGGTCGGTTGAAGAAGAGGAGGGAAACGAGAAGCAAGGGAAAGGGATTGTAAAAAATTATGTGGTCAGAGAAGGAAAGAAAAAATACATAGTGTTAACAGTTTATGGGCGGGATATGAGGATGATAAGTGAACAGATTGAGAAAATGGTACAGGGGAGGAAAAGGAAAAGATTATTATAGGGGGTGATTTTAACGCAAAAACAGGGGAAAAGGGAGGAGTGATTATAGGAAGGGAAGTAAAGAGAAGAGTTAGCATGGATAAGACAGTTAATAGGAATGGGAAAATGTTTGTGGAGATGTGTGAGGAAAAAGGATGGTCAATTCTTAATGGAAATATAGAGGAGGAGGACAGAGGTGACTATACTTATATGGGAGGCAGGGGGAAATCGGTGGTGGAGTGAGTGGAGAGATGTAGGAGGACATAGAAAGTTTTAAAGTGGGGGATGAAGAAGAATCGAATCATCAGCCACTGGAAGTGCTTATAAAAGGAAAGGAACAAGGAAATAAGGAGGAACAGAGGGGATGGAGAGTAAAATAGGTGTGGACTGAGAAAAACATAGAAAGATATAAGAAGAATTTGGAGCAAGTGATTTGGGGAGATGTAGGGGGGGAGAAGGACTAAAGGAGTTGACTGCAGAAATGGAGAAAGCAGTAGAAAAGAAAAGGTTTGAGAGAAGACAAGGAAAAAAAAAGAAACGAAAATAGGTGGTGGAATAGAGAATGTAAAGAGGCAAAAACAGAGATGAGAAATGCTAGAAGAAGATGGAATAAAGGTATAATAGATGTACAGGAGTATAAGGGAAAGAAAGTGAATTTTAAAAATGTATGTTCTGAGAGAAAGGTGTCGTATAAAGAGGAAATGGAAAAACAAGTAAAGGAAATACAGAAAGAAAAAGTGTGGGAATTTCTAAACAAGGAGAGAAGAAGAGGTAAGAGGAGAGGAGGTTTGATGGATTTAAAGGTGTGGTTGGGTTATTGTATGGAGCGTTTGGAGGGAACAATAGAAGGTCCAGGGCAGGTGATATTGCAAGAGGTAAATACAATACAAGAGGGGTGAGAGATAACGAAAGAGGAAATGGAGGAAGCAATAAATAGACTAAAATAAAGAAAGACGGCAGGAACGCACGGTACGCAAGGAGAGCAATGAAAATAGGGGGAGAGTGAAAGGAAATATAAGAAATTCTTTAATCTAATATGGAAAGGGGAGGTATTGCCAGGGAGTTGGAAAGAAAGTTTAATTCTTCCGGTTTATAAGGGAGGGGATAGGAAGGAGGTAAAGAATTATAGAGGGATTAGTGTCACTAATGTAAGTTTTAAATTGTATGCCATGATTATACAAAAGAGGTTGGAAAAGGAAGTGGAAGAAAAAAGACTATTACCAGATTGGCAGATGGGATTTAGAGTCGGAAGAAGGGCAATAGACAATGTTTATATATTGAAACAGTTAGTGAATGGAGAGCTAGATAAAAAAAGGGGTAAGGTATACGCGTTCTTTATGAACATAGAAGCTGCATTTGATAATGTGAATAGGGAAAAGCTATGGAAGGTTTTAAGGAAAAAGGGTATAGAGGAACAACTAGTGAGAAAACTGGAAGGGATATATAAAGAGACTAAGAATAGGGTAAAAATAGGGGATAGTGTTAGTGAAGTGTTTTGGACGAGGAAGGGGCTAAGGCAGGGGTGTCTTCTTAGCCCTGTTTTATTTGCACTGTATATAGGGGACATAAAAGAAGTGTTGAAGGGAGGTCAGTGTGGCGGGGTTGTCATAGAGGGAGGGATTAAAGTGTGGGTGTTGGCATATGCAGACGATATGTTCATGGTGGCAAAAAATGAGTTGAAGATAAAAGATATGATAAAAACGATAAAGAGGTATCTGGAAAGGAAAGACTTGGGTTTAAATGCGAGAAAGTCTAAGATGATAGTTTTTCAAAAAGGGAGAGGAAAGAAGAAAAAGGAAGAGTTAAGTTGGGGAGAACAGAAGATAAAGGCAGTGATTGAAGTGACATATTTAGAATATAGGCTAAAGTATGATAATAAAGATGATGCGCACATAAGGGAGTTAGCAAAGAAGGGTAACAGGGTATTAGGGCAGGTATGGAGTTTAGGAGAAAGAGTATTTGGGAAGGAGATCGAGAAAAGAAGATGGCTGCTTGAAAAATTGATTAAAAGTGTGATGATGTACGGGGTGCAAAAACATATATGGGTAGGAAGGAAGAAAACTGTACTCTCAACGAGGAGGTTTCGCAAGAGAAGAGGTGGAAAGAAGGAGAGAGGAAGGGAGGTTAAATACGGGGGAGATAGTAAGAAGAGATAAAGATTCGCAGGTGCAAGAGATTGAAGGAAAGATAAAGGAAGGAAAGTATAACGTAAGGTACGAGAATATAGTGGCCAGGGGGGTTCTTAAGTATCTGATGGGGAGGAGAAGCTTAGGAGAGAAACGACTTATAGCCAGATTTAGATGCGGAAATGAGGAGAATTTAAATAAGTATTGGAAGGAGGATGTAATGAGGAGTGTAGATTATGTGGGGAGGGATGGGAAGACATAGAGCACATGAGTGAGGAGTGTGGCGAGCTAAGGGAAGAAATGAGGGGAGGAAGGCTTTGCTTGGGGAGGAGGGGGAGGTATTGGATTGGATGAAAGCAGTAAAGGAAGGAATAGTCAGATGGTGATGGGAAGATTTTAGGGGAGAAAGTTTTTTTTTTTTAATTTTTTTAGTTTTTAAATTTCTGTACAATTTATACTATTAGGTTAAGAGAATGATGTAAGGGTAACGTAACCCATTGTAAAGCCGAATGGCTATACAATTAACAATAAATGAATGAATTTAATTTATTGAGATAATAAACAATTGGGAAATTTCATCAAATTTTTTTCTATATTTTTTTAGTCAAGAAAAGATGAAAGTTTCTATCAAGTTTATTCTAAAACAATAGTTTTGAAATACATTAATTACAATTTCCTTACAAAACTAATAATCTTTATTTAAAAAAAAACGTAAAAAGCAGATACTACACCTTTCTTCTTTAGTTATATAATTTTTTTTAAATTTAAAAATCTAATACATTACGTTCAAAATTGCACAACTCGAAAATCAACCTAACAGGTAACCCTTACTATCCAATCAAAAACGCTTGAGACATTTGTGTATACATCAGCATAACCAAGTCCGCACGCATATACGGACACGATGCCATATTGTACAGAATTCACTACAAGTGGACCGCCATCATCGGCTACGCAATCTCCACTTTGTGATTTAAACGTGCAGAAGTGAGTCGATTGGAGGGTAAAGCGTAGATTCGTAATTTGCCTTTGACAATCAGCGTTACTAATCACATCAGTTATTAAATATTGTAATAACGTTGAAGGAATAGTTGAAGGGTAGCCGGTTGAACCCCAACCAGATACTACTGCAGAAGCAGTAACCTGACGATGAAAATGGGTTAAATATACCGGTTTAACTGTGCCACAAAATGATATGTACAATGTGGTTTGTACAAGTCCAGCATCATAAATATATGTTGTAGGATTAAATGATGGATGTTTGATAGATCTTGCCACTTGATAGACAGTACCTCCGGCTATTAAACTGTTAGTTCCAGCTACAACTTTAAAATTGGGTGTGCTAAAATATCAATATGTTTAAAAGAAAAAATGAAACAAACAATATACTTACACAGACAGGCATTGTGCGGATGTTAATATCCAGCGTGGTCTAATTATGCTACCACCACAGAAGTGAACATTTCCAATAGTTCTCAAAGAAACTACATATGGAAATTGTCCAGGTGTTGCAGTCGTTCCGCCCACGATGCGTTTATCCATCTCAGCGGTGGACCCATCTAAAACGTAAAAAAAAATAATTATACATTTATAAAAGTAAACTTACTACAGAAGGTAACAAACACTAAGAAACTGACGAGACCAAACTTAGACATGGCGAATTAAATTTGTGTCAGAAGTGCAACGTATTTATATCAAAACCGTTGTTTGCCGTTCAAATTTCGAGATAATTTTTTTGAGATTAAACAAACGTCAGCATTTTTAATTACGTAGTATCATATATTAGAAAACGTAAATTATATTCAACTTGTACAACGTTACATAGAATCAATAACTAATATTTGAATGAATTTTACACTGGACAGCAGGATAAACAAGACCTTTGATATTATTTTTTTAAATTTTTTATCCAGAGACGCCAGTGGTGCATACAAGATTTTATTTTTATTTAATTTATTCTTCATTTTATACAATACAAAAACTTAAGCTAATAACGTTCATTAATTTTTCTATTTAAGTACTTGTTTTAGTCGTAAAAATATGGTTTGTAATTCAATACTGTTTCAATTTTAAGTAAGCTTTGTGTATTTTAGAGTCACTTATGTAAATTATCATTTTTTTTGCTGACACCGTAGAAAACGATTCTTTTATGAGACTTGCTTTGCGTCATACTTTTCTTGCATTTTTGTTCAGTTTATTTGTTTCTTGTGTAGGTTTTTTGGCAGGTTTTCCGTCATGGTTTTGAACATCTTGTAAGGGTCCGAAGTTTTATATCGAGAAAAAAGTTAATCCAACTCAGCAAAAAAGTGTGGTAGTACCGCAAGTCTTTTTTGGAGCTAAGATAAATAGTGTTTTGGTATGAAACAACTTTGTGAAGCTTTACGTAAAAGAAGTTAATTTTTGTTTGGTTATAAATAACACTTTTACTCGTCCACCAGATTCAAGTGCTCCCGTGTTATTATGTTGTAGAAATTTCGTTTTTTAATACAAAAGTTAATATTGCTTTTAAAGTGATTTTTTTATGTCGACTATCTTGGCTAACAACTTTAGTCACCTCAAAACACGCTGTCCGAGTACTGCAATTAGACAGGGTATTTATGAGTAACCTTTATTGTAATTTACCTATTGATTTGAAAGTAATTAAAATATATAAGCTTGTAAGCAAACCCCTATTACGATTTCGTATCTTGACAATTTTGTTTTCCGTTTTATGTAACTGCACATTTTGTGATTTACCAAATAGGTATATGACAATTAACTCGTTTTATATTATTTGATCAGATGTACCCACAGTTAAACTAATGCAAATATTAAGTAAATTTTGGTTGTTTTACCATTAACAAACTACAAGAAGAATTTAGTTTCTAATATTAATTTATACTACAGTAAAAAGCCTTTGCATATTATTAATCTTATCGATTTTATTTACGCATTATTTTATATACGTTTCATTAAATTTTGTGTTTTTTATGTAGTTACAAACTTGCTATGTTTTTCTTTTATTTAATTTCGTCAATGTTATTATTAAAAAAACAGTTTGCAGGCGTTTTCTGCAAGTTTCTTAACTAAATACCAAGAAAGTAAAACTTGGTTGTCGCTTCAGACAACTTTAGTTTCTAGCTAAAATGGTTGTTAAACGACGAGATGTCGGTAAAAAGTCGTTAGTACACTAGTAAACGCCGTTACAATTATTAATGTATGTTATCCATTAATTAAAAAACAATTTTTTAAAAGCTACAGTATTACGATATTATTATTATTATTTGGACTTTATTTGAGTATATGAATACATAAATTTATAACTCAAAAGAGCGAAGTTGATCGGTTTAACAAATCATCTGTTCATCCACTTAACCCCGAAAATACAATAAAATAAGCTTTAAAAAAATTAATATTTAAATGATATTTTTTTTTTAAATTTGGGATAACGTTACATTCTTTAGATCAAGACAATTTCGGATTTTTGTCTCAGTAATTCTAAAACAAACTTTGTAATAATTAATTCTAAAACAAACTTTGTAATAATACATTATTTAACAAAATGTTTTTCCGCGAATTTAACTGCAGATAACAAAGCAAAAGCAAATATTATACGTAAGGTTTATTTAAACTTTTAGTAACTATGTTATGTTCAATGTCATGGTTTAAAATAAAAAAGCGTTTTTTAGTGTATTTGTTTTTTTTAATTATTTGTATTATTTTCCTGTTTTAATTAATTTTTTAAAACGAACGTAAGCGTATGACATTTTTATTTTTAAAACAAAGTTTAAATAGCAATAATTAAAAGTGAAGCTACTACATATTAAAATAACTGTAAATAGCTAGAACGGCGAAAAACGTTGTAAATTTACTTTTTTCCTCTTCGTCTATAAGTATAAGATTATAGAATTTGTCGATGCAATTGTAGAAATACACTAGAATACATATTCACTTTAGAGACATTTGCACAATTGCATTGACATAATTGTTTGAATTGAAAGGTCCGCCTCCTGATATTAATATTTTAGTAACCGATCAAATTAATGATCCCTTTATATAGTGTTACATGCCAAAATTAACACAAAGTCACTGCCTGCAATGTAGTAACATAAACGGGGGTTGTGCCACTAGCTCAATGGAGAAGGGTGGGTTTTATTTAAAATTCCGTGAAAAATTGGAAACGCGATCGTCGTAAAAATGGAACTAGAACGGTAAAATAGTCAAATAATCGGTAAGGGCGCCAATCAAGGATTTCTATAAGGGTAGCTTTCAAATCCCTGATTACCTGAAAGCTCATCCGGTTGGTTATAACCCCAGAACTTACCTTGGGTTATAACAATTCTGAAAAACACTCAAACAAAAATTTACGTATGCGGCGGCTAAATGAATAAAAGCTCTTTACATTTAACAATTTAACATTTATTGATTGAATATTTAAAACCAAGACAAAATAAAATAACAAGTACTAATTGATATCAAATAAATTTGAATAAAAGAAAAGAAATAATCTTAAGCAAACAAGAATGAACAATTTACACACAAAACATTACATTAAAATTTATAAAAAGAAATGCTACTACAATAGCGTTTTCAAATATAATTAAATCTCAAGATCTTGACCGCATATTTATAACAAACAAATTAAATAACACAAAAAAAAACAATACAGTTTATAACATAAATATGTCCGAACTTTAATTCGAACTAAACAAAATATAGTTTATAAGTCGTTACATTATCATATACTCGAAATACGAATCACTTCTCAAACGCAACAAAACAAAGTTAATTGATTTTAATTTCGCGCAAACACTTTACGTGTTCATTGAAATAATTAAATTCAACGTTAGTCGTAATTTCAATTGACTCAAAATTGAAAGCTTTTACTGCATTTTTAATCGCGGGACACTGCACGATCAAACAACAAAATCGATAAATACCTTAATTCTTAATTGGTGACACCGGTAGAACTTTGGTCCAGTGGTTTTGAAAGCTAACACCTTGGATGGACTTCGGCTGCTTCCCAAACAATAGAACAACGACGGAAGATATATCTCACAATTTAATTTTATAACCGCCACAGGCGAATTTAGGATTTAATCATATACCACCACAACATTAAACCCCACAAACGTAACAGTTTATGTTTCAGAAATCACGAATTTTACACAAGCCGTACTATACGAAATTTGAAGAAAAGTAACATTTTTCTCCACCACCTTAATTTTCACGATTTCTGACTAACTTCCGCGGTTCTACATAACGTCAGAGGGTAAATTACCCTATATCTCCACTACATCTCACGGTAACCGGTATTTTTCATCACGACCCACGATCGAATCATCGAATCCTTGCCAAAAAATCAAACTTTTTCAACACTTCCTATCCCCTACTTAACTAATTGCATGTGCGCAGTCAATTCGTGGTAAAAGAAAAAACATTGAACAAACGAGAAAAACAAAGATGAAAATTATAATTAGTCGCGTGAATTTCCGCACGTAGACTTTGGTTCACACAAGAACGCTGAGACTTGCATTACTGCAGGTGGCTTAATCAAAGTGTAATTACCACGAAAAATGTATCAACTTACATTCCACAAAGGAAGTCGTAAATTATATTGAATTGGTATTCTATGAAGATAACTAAAGTACTAAATCAAAAACAAAACTACGGATCTGTATGCATTTAAAAGAAAATTTCAATAATGATTGAAAACAACTTGAAATATCATTAAACTCAAACCACACAAACAATAAACAAAACGTTCTCGATGCTAATACTAAAATAATCAATCGAAACACACAAAAAAAGAAAACTTACGGTGTCTTTCACAACGAAAATCAAACGCAGGTAACACCTCCCCTAATTAAAGAGGGATTTCTTAAATCACTCTAAAAATAGACAAAACAACAAAAAAAACAAACGAAAACCCATAACCCAACCCTCACATGGTCACAAAACGACCAAAAAAAACGAGACCCAGCCGTTGTGGTTTGACCAAATGACCCCAACCCACCACAACGGAACCACACTGTAGCAGTGGACGCTAAAACTGATTGGTGAAGCCAACCAGGGCAATTAACGAAGCACGACTGAACAAGGTAGTACCCCTGGGCGGGAGGAGAGCGACTACACGGGTGCCGTACCGGCGGTGCCCACAAAAGAGTACTACCCCGTGCCACGGGCCATCAACATAAAAATCTCAAAAAAACAAAAACCTAATAAACGGAAAACGTTTAAAAGAGCGTGAAAACGCGTCAGGTACAAGGGGGTGGGTTTTGCAAAGGACTCATGCCCAGTGCTACCCCCAGGTCCTAAAAGAAAAACATCAAAGTAAAACCGCCAAAGCCCACCACGGTCGAGTGACCGAGGTACGCGAGAGGTCCTGACTAGGCTTGGGTGTTCGGCCAATAAACCCCAACTTAAGGTTACCTAGACAGTCCCTAACACGATTTGTCCAAGTACATAGCGAAAGAGTCGTCAACAAGAGGCATAAAGGGCGCGGGGCTTCCACGCAGAAGGGAGTCGCTGGACATAAAGAAGAACGAAAGAAGAATGGAAAAGAAAGGATAGAAAGCAGAAGAAGAGAAGAGTCGTCACATCCGGTAAATTAAAAAAAAATAAACGTCAAAATCGGTAAAAATGCAACACGGCAGACCTTGGGAAGTGTCTGGCTCGACACGATGTATCCGACATTGACAAAGGAAGAAGGCACGCCATGCGTCACGGGATCGGCATGTTGTGAGATCCTACAACCCATAACGTCGAATCCAAAGCACCTTACCCATTGACCACTCTCAAAGTCAACTGCGGCAAGTGTCATCACAAAGATAATGTAACTACTAACTAGAGATAGTGTTTACTTACAACTATCTACCAAAACACAATAAACGATAATGTAACTATAAACGCAAAAATAAAACGAAACTAAACCTATGGCTCTCGCGATCTCGCAATCATCGAGAACCCCTAACGAAACTAAACGGAACGAAAACTAAACGATAAGAAGGGTAGCATATGTTTGGGTTCGACACAGATCACTCGATGCTGCACAATAGAAGAGGGCGCGCTGCGCTTCACGAGATCCGCGCATTGCGTTTTTCCCACAACTACTGCCCTCACCGAGCGATGGCACCTAGCCACAAACACTACAGAAATAAAAGATAAGGATAGACAAGATAGCAGAAGAAAGAAAAATGGAAATGAAAGAACCGTTGTTTAGTCGCCTCTTACGACAAGTGGTGTCCCCACTGTAGAGAAATATTCTTAGTCCGTCTCTACACGGAACCCAAAAACGAAACGAACTAACCTAAATAAACGATAGAACAAAAACAAAAGAAAAATACTCAAACGATAAAACCTAAAACTATTTATTCCCAGTCGGGTTCAACTTTAAGTCCTTGGCGTTCCATATGCCTTTTGATGCTCCCGTGTCATCAGACAACTCATAGGTCTGATACGAAACTTTCCGTTTCACGTAGAACGGACCGATAAACTTAGGTGCCAGTTTGGCCGAGAAATAACGAGATGCATCAGAAAGGACATAATTCTTCCGCCACACTGTGTCTCCCACCTCAAAAGGTGCTGGACGACGACGTAAATCGTAATAATGTTTAGCGCGGACATAAGCGGCATTCAAGCGATTCTTAATGTCGACGTAAACTTCTCTAAACGCTGGGCCTCTTTCGGCCAAAAAGGTACGATCAGCAAAAGCTAGATCGTCGATAGTGTCTGAATCGGTAGTTTTTCCATGACGTGATCCGTCGAGACAGATTTCACGTCCGAAATTGGCGAAAAACGGCGTTAAGCCGGTGACTTCATGTACAGCGGTACGAATAGCACATGCTACTTTAGCAAGATATTTATCCCAATGTCGATGGTTGTCTTCGATATATGACGATAACATTGTCTTCATGACTCGGTTGACTCTTTCAGTTGGATTCGCTTGTGGATGATAATTAGCGTTAAAAATAATTTTAGACTTATATGACGAAACCATTTTCGTAAATTCTGAACTACGAAACTGTGTGCCGTTATCACACAAAAGATACTGAGGAACTCCAAACATTAAAAATACATCTTCTTCAAGACGTTTAGTAACTGCTGCGGCAGTAGCGGAACGTAACGGGAAAAATAAAACAAATTTCGAAAAATAATCGGCAACTACAAGGATATACGAATAACCACTTTTAGATCGCGGTAGTGGTCCAACAAGATCGGTAGAGATCAACTGCCAAGGTTTGTCCACAACAGGATGACGGGTCATAAGGCCAGCAGGACGTTTCTGTTCTGGCTTATGCGTGATACAAACTTTACAACCATTGATGTAACGAATAACGTCAGCCTTCATCTTAGGCCAATAATAAAGCGGAACTATTCGTTCGAGAGTCTTAAAGATACCAAGGTGTCCAGCGGTAGGCTCATCGTGAAACTTTGACAATATTTCGAGTCGTTTAGACTTAGGCACAACTTCTCTCCAATTGTCATTCTCAGAACGAAGATCGGGATAGTCTACGGTAACATGCTTAAATAGCTTTCCGTTACTAATTTTCCACTGTGGAAAAGCGTTAGGTTTTGAACGTACACGTTCCATAAGTTTCGATAACCATTTGTCCGAAGACTTAGGTTCGGTAGTGTCACAATCGGTAGTAATATTGTCGATAGCTGGTACTGAACGAGATAGTGCGTCAGGTACGACATGATCCTTTCCTTTACGATGAATTATCGTAAAATCAAATTGCTGAAGTCTAACAGCCCATCGTGCTAGACGACCGGTAGGTTCCTTTAAATTATGTAACCAGACTAATGATGCGTGATCGGTAACTACAGTGAAAGTTGTTCCTTCAAGATAAGGGCGTAATTTTTCAATAGACCACAGGACAGCCAAACATTCCTTTTCGGTAGTTGAATACTTGCGTTCACATTTTGTGAGCGACCTACTATTATAACAAATAACACGTTCTTCACCGTCGATAAACTGTGTAAGAACTGAACCGAGACCAAAATCAGAAGCGTCAGTTTGAACTGTAAACGGAACATTGAAATCAGGGCAAGACAAAATAGGTGCGGAAATTAAACAATTCTTAATAATTTGAAAAGCTTCATCACAATCACTAGTCCAATTAAAGCTGGAATTCTTTTTTAACAGAGACGTCAATGGAGCGATAATTGTCGAAAAATTTGGTACAAATCGGCGATACCACGAGGCCATGCCTATAATTCTTCTCACTTCAGCGACACCAGTGGGAACTGGAATACGCAAAATTGCATCGACCTTTTCCGGGTCAACCGACAAACCAGTAGAATTTACGATAAAACCAAGATACCTAAGTTCAGGTTTACAAAAATGACATTTGTCTTTACTTAGCATCAAATTAGCCTCTCTAAGGCGACGAAGAACTTCAGTTAACACTTCCATGTGTTTCTCGAAGGAAGGAGCGCAAATAATGACGTCATCTAAATAAACAAAAACGTAAGGTTCTAATTCGGGACCTAAAACTCGATCAATCAACCTCTGCCAAGAAACTGGTGCGTTAGCTAAACCAAACGGTAAACGCGTGAATTGGAATAACCCACGGTTCGGAACTGTAAAAGCGGTATACTGCTTAGACTCTTCGCTTAAAGGAATCTGCCAATAAGCGGACTTAATGTCGAGAGACGAAATAAATTTAGCGTCACGAAGACGATCCAAAATAGACGAAACGTAAGGTAAAGGATAAGCGTCCTTTTCGGTAACTTTGTTGACTTTTCTAAAGTCCACGCAAAAACGATACGAGTTGTCCTTCTTCTTCACCAATAAGATCGGGCTCGACCAAGCGCTGTTTGATTTTTCTACAACGCCTAACTTCAACATTTTCTCTAACTCCAGATCGATTTGTTTCTGGATAAACGGCGAAACTCGGTAATACCGTTGCTTAATTGGTTCGGAAGTAGTCTTGATCTGATGTTCGATCAAGTTGGTGCATCCAAAATTTTTATTCGTAGAAGAAAAATGATTACTAACTAAATTGTCTAACTGATTGAGCTGTTCTGAAGAAAGATCGAGACGAGACTTAATAACTGAATCTTTATCTTCCAATTGTGAAATGGTGTCCATATTTTCGAAACGCCACTCACCTTTTCTAAGATCAGGAACGATACCTGCTTGTTTCCAAAAATCAACGCCTAAAATTAAATTATGCGGAACGTCAGGAACAACTAAAACTTCTAAAACAACAATTTTTCCTTTAATTTCGATTGGGACGAGAAGTGAACCTAAACTTTGTACTGATTTACCATTAGCTACAATACAATTAACTTTAACTGACTTATTTAACTTTAAACCTAATTGACTAAAAATTTCCCAACCCTTAGAACCAACAATAGTGCGAGAAGCGCCACTATCTAATAAACTTAAAATTTCGTGACCAAAAACTTTAACGTAGACAAAAGGTCTTTCGTCAGACTCAGCAGACTCTAAAACATAATCTAACACAACTTTATTTTTATCAAAACTCTTTTTCTTCGAAGAATGTAAACTATTAAAATAGACAGCCGATTTAACTTTAACCTCTGACGTCACTAAACGGCTTCTTAGTACGTCCTTTACTCGTTTCCCGAGCACTTAGAACAAGTGCGTACCGTAACGTTAGATTTTCCACAACGATAACAAAATAAACCTTTCTTAGGTTCTTTGCAAGAAGCAGCTCGATGGTTAGGCTTCCTACAATTCCAACACAATTGCGGACTACTTCGATTAGAAGAAGCAGGCGCATTAACGATAGCTAACCTTCGTGAAGAAGGTGCGATATTCGAAGACGGTAATCGTAAATGTTGTCTAACAGGTGGTGTAGATTTTTCAGCACTACTAACGTTATTCGAAGAACGAGAAACTGCAATGTCCTTAACTTGAGATGTTACGTAAGCGAGATCAGGCTCCATGTCCTGCTTTCTACGAGACGGAGGCGTGTAAGCTTCAATAGCTTGCATGCGGTCCTCGATAATACGACCAAATTTAATTAACTCCTCAATTGAAGTAACTGACGACAAACCAAGCTGAGTTTGATAAACGGGAGAAATATTTCTTAATAAAATCTTTAACTGTTTTCTTCAGAAAAAGGCTCATCGAGACGTGAAAACATGTTGCGAATAATTGCAACGTAAATACCCATAGGTTCATCATTAGCTTGAGTGCGACGCTTAATTTCTTCAATAAGTCGTTCGTCATAATCGGTAGGCTGGAATTGTTCACGTAAAAACTTAACTAAGTCTTCCCAAGAATTAACTGAATTACGAATAGACCTAACAAAAATCAATGCATGACCTGTAAAAAGATCAGTACACTCCAAAAATAACCGATGGCTTGAAACGTTACGCGATAATTGAAGTTCGGCAACTCGTTCTAAAAATGCATTCAATGAAATTGACTTTGCGTCACCAGAAAACTTTAAGTTCCATTTCGAAACTGAAACACTCTTAACATGACTAACAAAATTTTGACTAACAGCAGAAGACGTCGGTAAAGCGGTATCAACTACAGAAGGTTGAACGACAGGTTCGATGACTTCATCGGCGGAAGTAGACGGATTTGAAACAACAATTTGTTTATCCAAAAGTTCGTACTGCGAAATTAAAACAACTAAATCTTTTAAAAACTCATCTTTAACTTGAGAATCGTCACCTTGAATAGGAATTGAATTGCCAATACGGTTTAACAAATATTTAATTTTGGTTTCAATTGTAGAAGAAATTTTTGTAGTCGGAGTAATTTTTAAAGAATCTATTAATTTTCTAAGCTCATCGATACCTTCACGAATCGCTAACTTATCTGCATTAAAATCGAACGGATACACGGGACGAGATAATTTTCCGGTAGCTTCTTCAATAAGGAAATTCTTGAGTAAACCTCGTAATACGACAACACCTAAAGATGCATCACCACCTCTAATCAAAATTTCATAACGTAATTCGTTATGCGATAAACGATCAACAATCAATTTGTAACCCATTTTAAAATGTAATTACAAAACGGTAAAATCTTCCAAAAATCACGAAACTTAACAGGCAAACTAAAATTCGAAAAAGGCCACACGCTGGAGACGCCAAATTATTTATGTTACATGCCAAAATTAACACAAAGTCACTGCCTGCAATGTAGTAACATAAACGGGGGTTGTGCCACTAGCTCAATGGAGAAGGGTGGGTTTTATTTAAAATTCCGTGAAAAATTGGAAACGCGATCGTCGTAAAAATGGAACTAGAACGGTAAAATAGTCAAATAATCGGTAAGGGCGCCAATCAAGGATTTCTATAAGGGTAGCTTTCAAACCCCTGATTACCTGAAAGCTCATCCGGTTGGTTATAACCCCAGAACTTACCTTGGGTTATAACAATTCTGAAAAACACTCAAACAAAAATTTACGTATGCGGCGGCTAAATGAATAAAAGCTCTTTACATTTAACAATTTAACATTTATTGATTGAATATTTAAAACCAAGACAAAATAAAATAACAAGTACTAATTGATATCAAATAAATTTGAATAAAAGAAAAGAAATAATCTTAAGCAAACAAGAATGAACAATTTACACACAAAACATTACATTAAAATTTATAAAAAGAAATGCTACTACAATAGCGTTTTCAAATATAATTAAATCTCAAGATCTTGACCGCATATTTATAACAAACAAATTAAATAACACAAAAAAAACAATACAGTTTATAACATAAATATGTCCGAACTTTAATTCGAACTAAACAAAATATAGTTTATAAGTCGTTACATTATCATATACTCGAAATACGAATCACTTCTCAAACGCAACAAAACAAAGTTAATTGATTTTAATTTCGCGCAAACACTTTACGTGTTCATTGAAATAATTAAATTCAACGTTAGTCGTAATTTCAATTGACTCAAAATTGAAAGCTTTTACTGCATTTTTAATCGCGGGACACTGCACGATCAAACAACAAAATCGATAAATACCTTAATTCTTAATTGGTGACACCGGTAGAACTTTGGTCCAGTGGTTTTGAAAGCTAACACCTTGGATGGACTTCGGCTGCTTCCCAAACAATAGAACAACGACGGAAGATATATCTCACAATTTAATTTTATAACCGCCACAGGCGAATTTAGGATTTAATCATATACCACCACAACATTAAACCCCACAAACGTAACAGTTTATGTTTCAGAAATCACGAATTTTACACAAGCCGTACTATACGAAATTTGAAGAAAATTAACATTTTTCTCCACCACCTTAATTTTCACGATTTCTGACTAACTTCCGCGGTTCTACATAACGTCAGAGGGTAAATTACCCTATATCTCCACTACATCTCACGGTAACCGGTATTTTTCATCACGACCCACGATCGAATCATCGAATCCTTGCCAAAAAAATCAAACTTTTTCAACACTTCCTATCCCCTACTTAACTAATTGCATGTGCGCAGTCAATTCGTGGTAAAAGAAAAAACATTGAACAAACGAGAAAAACAAAGATGAAAATTATAATTAGTCGCGTGAATTTCCGCACGTAGACTTTGGTTCACACAAGAACGCTGAGACTTGCATTACTGCAGGTGGCTTAATCAAAGTGTAATTACCACGAAAAATGTATCAACTTACATTCCACAAAGGAAGTCGTAAATTATATTGAATTGGTATTCTATGAAGATAACTAAAGTACTAAATCAAAAACAAAACTACGGATCTGTATGCATTTAAAAGAAAATTTCAATAATGATTGAAAACAACTTGAAATATCATTAAACTCAAACCACACAAACAATAAACAAAACGTTCTCGATGCTAATACTAAAATAATCAATCGAAACACACAAAAAAAAGAAAACTTACGGTGTCTTTCACAACGAAAATCAAACGCAGGTAACAATAGGAGGAAACAAGGAGTTACTAGTCAAATTAATCTGCCACGTTTCGTGCTTATAAATTAGCTCTTTATCAGGCCGCTCCTTTATTTAGTAAAAAAAACACATAAAAACAGTGTACAAATAAATAACACAACAAAAAACAAAGAATCAAAGAAAAGCAAAAACTAACAACCGTTAATAGTAATGTAAAAATTTATTTTATAATTTAACAAAATTGAAAGACATAATTTTTTATATTTAACAAACTAACAGGGGTAAACGACAAATTGTTAAAACTTACCACTGAGTCAAAAAGAATAACTATGATAATTAAATGACATTATATTTTTTTTTATATTTTGCTTTTATATTATTAAAATAGTGGAATTTTTTGGTGATTTAAATTTAATTAATATTTCGTTAATTCATAAAATACGTGTTTTTTTTATGATTTTAATATAATTAACATTTTGTTAATCACAGACAGTTAATTAGTGTAAGGATTAGAGGAGAAGGGAAATTATGTCGGATTCCGAGGAACGGTGGTCAAATAGAAAAAGAAAAAGGCAAGCTACGGTGGAGAAAGTGTTCAGAAAGAGCACCAAAGTAAGGAAATCACCTGTAGCGGAAGGGAAAGAGAGGAAAGATGGTGAGTTAGTGGAAATGTGTAAAGAACTGTTAACGGAGGTAAAGAGTATAAGAGAGGAACAAAATAAGATGGGTAAGAAGTTGAAAGAGAATAATAAAGAGGTAAAGGAAATGAAACGAAAATTAAGAAAGTCAAATGAAGAATGGAAAAGGAAATTTGAAGATATGGGAAAAAAGTATAGAAATATATGGAGGCGAGATTGGAAAAGATAGAGAGAAACTGGGAAAAAACGGAAAAAGAAAAAAGGAGAACAAACATAATCATAAGAGATATGGAAGTGAAAGATGGAAAGAAGGAGCAAAAGAAGCAAGTGCAAAATTGGATGAAGAAGGATTTAAATATAGAGAAAACAGTGGTAGAAACTAGAAAGTTAGTAGAGCGTGTAATGTTAGTAAGGATGGGTAGATTTGAGGATAAGTTAGATGTATGGAAGCAAAAAAAAAGTTTAAGAAGTACGAGCATTTATTTAGACGATGACATGACGAGAAGGGAAATAGATATACAAAAGAAGATAAGACATGAGGAGAGTAAGATGAAGGGAGAGGGGAAAAGTATTAAAATAGGATTCTTGAAAGTGTGGGTGGAAGGTGAAGAAAAATTTTGGGATGAGGAGAGGGGAACTCTAGTGAAGAAAGGGGCAAAAAACTAAGAGTTGGGGGAGGGAAGGATGGATCAAATGATGTTGGCTTAGCAAGTTTTAAGAAAAAAGAGATGGAAAAGCAGAATCAAATGAAATTATTGTTTTGGAATGTGGCAGGCATAAAAAATAAGGAAAAGGATTTCTGGAGATACGTAAAGGGTTTTGATAAACATAGTTGAAGGAAAAAGACTAGGAAGTATGGAAGGAAAAATTACCAGAGGGGTATAATTTGAAGATGGAATTTGCAACTAGAAAAGAAAGTAAAGGTAGCGCAAGGGGAGGGATACTAACGGGTATAAAAAGGAACTGGTCGGTTGAAGAAGAGGAGGGAGACGAGAAGCAAGGGAAATGTACTGTAAAAAATTATGTGGTCAGAGAAGGAAAGGAAAAATATATAGTGTTAACAGTTTATGGGCGGGATATGAGGATGATAAGTGAACAAATTGAGAAAATGGTACAAGGGGAGGAAACGGAAAAGATTATTATAGGGGGTGATTTTAACGCAAGAACAGAGGAAAAGGTAGGAGTGATTATTGGAGGGAAAGTAAAGAGAAGAGTTACCATGGATAAGACAGTTAATAGGAATGGGAAAATGTTAGTGGAGATATGTGAGGAAACAGGGTGGTCAATTCTTAATGGAAATATAGAGGAGGGGGACAGAGGTAACTACACTTATATGGGAGGGAGGGGGGAATGGGTGATCGATTACGTGATAGTGAGTGGAGAGATGTGGGAGGACATAGAAAGTTTTAAAGTAGGGGATGAAGAGGAATCGGATCATCAGCCACTGAAAGTGATTTTAAAAGGAAAAGAGCAAGGAAGTAAGGAGGAACAGAGGGGATGGGGAGTAAAAAAAGTGTGGACTGAGGAAAGCATAGAAAGATATAAGATGAAGTGATTTGGGGAGATGTAGGGGGGGAAGAAAGACTAAAGGAGTTGACTGCAGAAATAGAGAAGGCAGTAGAAAAGAAAAGGTTTGGGAAAAGACAAGAAAAAAAGAGAAACAAAAATAGGTGGTGGAATAGAGAATGTAGAGAGGCAAAAACAGAGATGAGAAATGCTAGAAGAAGATGGAAGAAAGGTATAATAAATGTGCAGGAGTATAAGGAGAAGAAAGTGAATTTTAAGAATGTATGTTCTGAGAGAAAGTCGTATAAAGAGGAAATAGAGAAACAAATAAAAGAAATAAAGAAAGAAGGAGAAGTGTAAGAATTTCTAAACAAGGAGAGAAGAAGAGATAAGAGGAGAGGAGGTTTAACGGATATAAAGGTGTGGTTGGGCTATTGTATGGAGCATTTGGAGGGAACAATAGAAGGACCAAGGCAAGTGATATTGCAAGAAGTAAATACAATACAGGAGGGGTGGGAGATAACAAAAGAGGAAATGGAGGAGGCAATAAATAGACTAAAATTAAGAAAGACGACAGGAACGGACGGTACGCAAGGAGAACAATGGAAATATGTAGGGGAGAGAGTAAGAGAAAATGTAAGAAAATTTTTTAATACAATATGGAAAGGAGAGGAATTGCCAGGGAGTTGGAAAGAAAGTTTAATTCTGCCGGTCTATAAGGGAGGGGATAGGAAGGAGGTAAAGAGTTATAGAGGGATTAGTGTCACTAATGTAAGTTACAAATTGTATGCCATGATTATACAAAGGAGGTCGGAAAAGGAAGTGGAAGAAAAAAGACTATTACCAGATTGGCAGATGGGATTTAGAGTGAGAAGAAGGGCAATAGATCAATGTTTATATATTGAAACAGTTAGTGAATGGAGAGCTAGATAAGGAAAGGGGTATGGTATACGCGTTCTTTATGGACATAGAAGCTGCGTTTGATAATGTGAATAGGGAAAGCTATGGAGGGTGTTAAGAAAAAAGGGTATAGAAAAACAACTAGTGAGGAAACTGAAAGGCATATATAAAGACACCAAGAATAGGGTCAAAATAGGGGATAGTGTTAGTGAAGTGTTTTGGACGAGGAAGGGGCTAAGGCAAGGGTGTCCTCTTAGGCCTATTTTATTTGCACTGTATATAGGGGACATAAAAGAAGTGTTGAAGGGAGGTCAGTGTGGTGGGGTTGTCATGGAGGGAGCGATTAAAGTGTGGGTGTTGGCATATGCTGACGATATGGTCATGGTGGCAACAAATGAGTTGGAGATGAAAGGTATGATAAATACGATAAAAAGGTACCTGGAAAGGAAAAATTTGGGTTTAAATGTGAGAAAGTCTAAGATGGTAGTTTTTCAAAAAGGGAGAGAAGGGAATAAAAAAGAGGAGTTAAGTTGGGGAGAACAGAAGATAGAGGCAGTGAATGAAGTGACATATTTGGGATATAGGCTAAGGTATGATAATAAAGATGATGCGCACATAAGGGAGTTAGCAAAGAAGAGTAACAGGGTATTAGGGCAGGTATGGAGTTTAGGGGAAAGAGTATTTGGGAAGGAGATCGAGAAGAGAAGATGGCTGTTTAAAAAATTGATTAAAAGTGTGATGATGTACGGGGTGGAGGTATAGGGTTGGAAAGAGTGGAATCTATTGAAAAGGGTACAAATAAAATATTGGAAATAGATGCTAGGTTTAGACAATGAGACGCCAGGGTACATAATAGAGGAGGAGGGGAAGTTAGAAAAGACATGAATAGAAGCAGGGAAAAGGGCGATGGGTTATGAAGAGAAAATGAAGGTAAGGAGAGAATGTAAAATTTTGCAATGTTGCTGGAGGACGGTAAAAGATAGCAAAAACATATATAGGCAGGAAAAAAGAAAACTGTACTACCAACGAGGAGGTTTCGCAAGAGAAGAGGTGGAAAGAAGGAGAGAGGAAAGGAGGTTAAATACGGAGGAGATAGTAAGAAGAGATAAAGACTCGCAGGTGCAAGAGAGGGAAGTAAAGGTAAGGGAAGAAAAGTATAACGTAAGGTATGGGAATATAGTGTCCAGGGGAGTTCCTAAGTATCTGATGGGGAGGAGAAGCTTAGGAGAGAAAAGACTAATAGCCAGGTTTAGATGTGGAAATGAGGAGAATATAAATAAGTATTGGAAGGAGGATGTAATGAGGAGATGTAGATTATGTGGGAAGGGATGGGAGGACATAGAGCACTTGAGTGAGGAGTGTGGCGAGCTAAGGGAAGAAATGAGGGGGAGGAAGATTTTGCTTGGGGAGGAGGGGAAAAATTGAATTAGATGAAAGCAGTAACGGAAAGAAGGATAAGAAGAGAGGGTTAGGTCTAACAAGTTAGAATATTAAGATAGTGATGGGAAGATTTTATGGAAGAAAGTTATTTTAGTTTTAAATTTCTCTACGTTTTATTTTATTATGTTAAGAGAATGATGTAAGGATAACGTAACCCATTGTAAGGCCAAATGGCTCAACAATTAACAATAAATAATAAAAATGACATTAAGAAATTAATTTTAAACTTTTAAAGACACGACATGATGTCATGAGAAACAACAAATTACGATTTTTGGTAATAGAATTTGCATTAGGTGAAAGGTGTATTTGATGAAGAGCTAAACACATATTTGTTTGGTAATGGCAAAGAAGACTAGCATGAAATATTATAACTAACAGCACTAATTAATTAATTTATTAACAAAAACTTTGTTGTAGAGAAATGGATTAAGTTAATTAAGTTAGTAATTACGTCAATTAATTTCGAACATAACTTAGGTAGAATGTACTGTAACGATTATTAAAAACTAAATTATTTATACTAAAAATATGTACACGTTTATAACTAACGAACTCAGTGGCGGCTGGTGGTCAATCATACAAGAGGGTCATTTAAAAAAAACGCAATGATCGCAAGAAGGCTAAAAAAACATTCTTACACTAACGTGATTTATATTTAAGATCAATCATGTTTAAGATTTAAGATATTCGTCTATAATTACAATCATAAAAATAATCAATAACAAGCTCATTAAAATTTACAATGATTTTTCAACGCTTAGCATAGAAATGCATATCTTTCTTATTTCATAGTATTGCCAATTGCGTAGAAATGTTTGAATTCTTAACACAGAGAAATATCGCTCTCTTTCCATTATAGTCATATGTAAAGTCAATCAATTGTTTTATTTAATATATGTATCTATTTTTAATTTTTACAAACATTTTCTTTGTAGTCTTTAATTGACCTTTCAATTGCTTTTTACTTTTTCTTTTACATGCTATAAATCCGTAACATTATTTTTACAACATAATGATTAATGCATCATCTGAAAACAGCAAACATAAAACACTAAAATCTATTATTTATTTCAAATCTACAATTCCAATCTAACGAATCATACACAGATTCTTTAAACTTACCGTAAACTTCTTTATTTTTATGTTTACTGGTTGGTCAAATTTGAAGTAAAGGCTGAGGACGAGCATTAAATTTAAATTCTAGATGTGTAAACAATTATTAGCTATTCATTTTTTAACGTCTTGTACCACAGTTATTATGAAACAAAAACGATAAGTCGTCCCTTACAAATGTACAGATGAATATTATCGATCAACTAAGAAAATCGACTGTAAAGTTTGTCATACGTGATAAGAAATCTGTATTTAACACACACGTGCTGCGAAGATAACGATAGATGACGTAAGTCACGTAAACAATGTAAGCATTGCACTGAAACATAATTGCACTAAGTATTATTTTTGGCGTAGGCGACCCGACTGAAGACCTTGCGAAATCATTTTAACATTTATTTATCTTCTTTTCTAACTCGCATAAAATTGTATTATGTGTGTCTCACTCTTGATTACAATAACTATCATCGTAATATAATGTAAATGCCGGCATAAGTAAATTTGCAAGCTTTTGTATCTGTTGCGTTTAAATTGACAATTATTTAAACGCATAAAATTTAAACGCTGATAATTTGATTTAAACGCAAATTTTCTGTAATTTTAAAGCAAATGAAATACCTTTCCTGTTCATTTTTGGAGGGTCATTGACCAAATGACCTAATAAAGAAGCCGCGAGAGCTGAGCGTGTGCCCTCGACGTAAAACTTAAGGCGCGCGTGTCGCGTTTGAAAAACGCGCCCATGTGAAACCTTGTATCTCGTACAATGTAAACCTATTTTCAAGCGTAGAGCGTAGCGCGTATCGTACTCTTCATGTGAAACGGGACTAAGGATATTTAATACAAACACGCAAATTTATATAATAAACTCACCGAAAGATAAAGTCCGCGGATAACTTCTATTTAACAGAAAGTGACACTTGTTTACATTAAAGTCACGTACAAGGTTATACTCCGTTATTTATCTCGACACGCGTTAATCACTTATTTATTTAAACTTGAATAATCTTCTTAACACTGCCGATTTCGAATTACTGAAATAACTGACCTGTGATTCATTTGTATCGCTTTTATATATTTTGGCCAAATGTTCGAGAATTTTCTATATCCTTCGGTGAACGTTCTAGAACTTGAGAATAATTTCTCGAACGTTTCAGTAGATATTAGTTGTTAGGTAATTGTACATATTAGTTTAGGGTCTTTATGTTCATTTTTTAAATTAGATTATTGTAAACAGAACTAAAATTTTGAGTGTCCGTTCTAAAACTAACGTTGTTTTTATATAGATTAATAAAGATCATTTCTGCAATTGTGTTGCAACTGGTCGTGATGTAAGCTGTTTTTTTGGCTTTGGTATAGTTCTTATTACAGTCGCACTTATGATTTTGAA
Organism: Aquatica leii; assembly: GCA_035610365.1. Taxonomy (NCBI): domain Eukaryota; kingdom Metazoa; phylum Arthropoda; class Insecta; order Coleoptera; family Lampyridae; genus Aquatica; species Aquatica leii. The sequence goes on along the minus strand of CM069435.1, from coordinate 95,871,570 downwards.
TTCTGTTTTTTAGTTTTTACTTGGTCTGGCCGATATAATATTTGTCACAATCGTTACAATTAATTTTATAGATAAAACCCGATTTCCCTAGATCATTAGTTTTATAACGTTAAAGTAATCCATCCTCAAAGTGGAGTATTAGATATACAATTATATTATTTAACTTACTTACAGTGTTCTCCACAAAAAATATTTTAGTTTTAATTTATTTTATTTTATAAACATGTTTATGTTTATGTCTACAAACAGTATAAATTATTACAAATATAGCTAACACATTAAATTATAAAAGAGCATACCAAGTAAAATTTTTAAATAAACGGCGAAAACGAGTTCTATGAATAACTGTGTTTAAAATTTGAAAAGGATAACCATTATTATAGGCAAGATGTTTCATAATGTTGAATTCTTTATTAAAACTGGTTATAGAAAGAGGAATAGAATAAAGACGAATAATTAAAGAAAGAAAAGAAGCAATCTTATGATTATACGGATGATTAGAGTGAAAAGGAATTAAGCAATCCATATAAGTAGGTTTATAATAAATCTAGTAGTAATGATATTTACCTTTCTATTTCTTACTTTAGTGCTACTTGTCTTTTGCTCAAAAATTGTTTAAACAATTTCTATTTTAGATCCTATTTCTGCTTTAGATAAATCTGGTGTTTACAAAATTTCGTGTTCATCTTGTAATTCTTCTTATGTCGGCCAAACTGGAAGAAAGTTTAAAATTAAATTAAAAGAACATATTTATTTTATTAATAGAAATTTAAATACTGATATCTCTATTACCTGTTCTGCCTTTGCTAATCTAGTCATTCTTTTTCTCCTGATCTTAATATTAAATTTTTTCATTGCTCTTTTATAATTTAATGTGTTGGCTATATTTTTAATAACTTATACTGTTTGTAAACATACTGATGATGGCATTTTATAATGTCGAAACATGTTTATAAAATAAAATAAATTAAAACTAAAATATTTTTTGTGAAGAAGACTTCAAGTTAAATAATTTAATTGTATATCATTAGTTTTATCTTTAAATGTTGTATAGAATTTGTTATACAAAGTATTGTTATTATATAGTGTTATATTAATAGTGTCGTTTTTTAATACTCTAGTGATTTGGGTACTAAGACCCGGTACGTTAATTAATCTAGCATAAACCATTACCTCACTGTTAGTACCGTTTAACCCAATAGTCGTAGGAAAAAAATCGGGATTGAGGGTCGGGTTGTTTGTGGTGAGTAGGCGCCTAATTAGATATGACGGATAATTGTTGTTATGAAAATATTTAGGTTTTTCTTTTGAGGGCTGCTTAGTACCAAAATTTTGTTTTTAATATATTTGATAATGTTCATTTTTTGGTTGTGGGAATGTTTTGAAAAGAAGTTAATGATTCTATTTGATGCCATAGTCTTAGAGTACCAATCAAACAGGATATTATTGGAGTTTTTTTATAAGGAGGATATCTAAGAAAAGAATTTGGTTAATGTTTTTAATTTTTATGGAGAATTGTAAGGCCAGATTGCAACTGTTAAGAGTTGAAAGGTTATAATCTATTTGGTTTTTAGGAATACGTGCAATCACATCATCAACGCATAAAAAAAGAAAAATGGGAGTGTAGTTTAGGTTGTTGGTAACTGAGGTTAATAAATCATGCGTGGTTAGGGTAGCAAAGATAAGAGAAAAGAGATTGCCCATAACAGTACCAAGAATGTGTTTATAAAATTGTCCATTACAAAGAAAGTAGCTTGAGTCAAATCATTCATTTTAGGCTAATATTTAATAATTAGTTCTATGATTGTTATGAGTTCTTTCAGTTTACATCAAAAGAAATTAGAATAAAATTATCTGATACAATAATGTTAGTGATTTTTTCTTTAAGATCTAACGAGTTCTTTATAGTGGATAATTAGCTTTGTGGATTTTGACCAAATCGGAGTATTTGGTAGAAACACCTGTGTAGCTAATCAATTTTTTAAAAGTAACTTAGTTGATATGACCACCATCTATAAGAGATTTAACAATAAAATTGTTCTTCCTTTGTACACTACTAGTAGGATCAACATCTACTTTTTTGTAAGTGTTAAGATCATTTAATAAATTAAATAAATAAATTAAAACTGTCGAACTATCTTTATCGGATTTTGTTACAATAACCTGGTTCTTGTTATTGATAAAATTCTAGCGACATTTATTAATTTAGATACACAAAAAAATTTTAATGACTTAGATGAACCTGATGGGATGTTATGAGTGCATTTATGTCCGGCTCAATGTTTGTGAGTAGCAATCGCAGATCTCCATTAGTGCTTTCTTGTCAATTTTTTTTTTATGATAAGGCTCATAACGGCACGGAATCCACGTTTTGGATATGAAATTGGGATCGGTTTTTGTTACCAAAAGTTGTCGTATCCTTGTTTAAACATTAGTTTCAGCTCTTTTTTGTGGATAATACAATAAGTTGTTCCTGTGTTAGTATGTATTGAGCTGTGCTTAACACCCAGTCGAGAATATCAAAGTAAAGAATGTGTTACGTGCATAAATTTAAATAATGCATTACCCTGTATATCAGTTTAATTAAAATTACTTTTATATTTCTTGACGCCATCTATCGGGTTCGTTGGTCACTTTGTATTGAGCAGACGGCATCCGGTGACAAACCGGCATTTTCACTTCCACATCGTGCATGTTAGTATCTATGGGTGCATTCAGGTGGACTCAGCAAGTGGCAGCGGCTGAGTGATTTGCTATTTGAACTACTCAGCGGTCGCCATTTTATTCAGCGTAATTTTTTTCCGCTTACTTACTCAGCGCTTTTTCAGGATAGTTATATTTTCAATGTACGATCAAAATTTTTTCTAGGCGATTAATTAACACGATTAAATTTTTTCTTAAAAAAAACTACATACTTGAAATACAAGTTTTGTTTATTAATTTACTGATAATGCAACAGATATTTAAAATTCGCGGGTTTTGTGTGTTCAGGTAACTTTAACAAAGCCGCTTACGCTGTTTCTCAGCCGCTGAGCACCGCTGAGTTTACCTGAATGCACCCTATGTCTGCGTGAATTGAATATCGTTTCTCTGAAATCATCCACGTGTTGGGACACGATGGAAATTAGTAGTTTCTCTTAAATAATTGATTTCATCCACGCAGAGTAAGTGATTTTATTCTTTCTTTAATTAAGGGTAATTTTTATGTCTTTTTGGTTAGCGCCATGTGCTACCTTCATGAATAGGGGTATTCTTATCGTTACCTAAAATCCTCAAGGGAAAACTATAATCGGAAGCGGAAGCTCCTAATTACTGGATACGATTGAATTCTATTCGGAGGCCATAACTTAACCTTGATGACTATCACCTTGTTCGGAAGATCATAATTCTTGGATACGATTGAATTCTATTCGGAGGCAATTACTTAATACCACCATAGGCGTAAAATTAATGTAACAGCATACGATAAGTGTCGGTTCGATTACTGTCCCTTAAATGTGTCTTTTATTTGTAGTTTGTGAGTCGCCAGGTAGACACGATTATTTTTCAGGAAGTTTAATTGCAGGAAGCCATTAGGAAAAACGTTTTTCTGAAGGAAACTTTTGTAAGTCACTTTTTCTTGTTCTTATTCATTCGTGTGGCTACGGTGTATATTCACAACTTACTATAGTTACTAATTGTACGTGCAAATTGACGTGTTGCTGGTGATTGTTACTAAATTAATTTAAGTAAATGACTTATCGCTCGCTGCTTATATCCACCGTAAATTATTATTATTCATGTTACTTATTGATAAAGTTTATATATGTTTTGGTGGCTACACTCTTGTTTGACGTGTAGTGTAAGTTGCCGATCCTGCTGCTATTCTCTTTTCTATATTCTCTACAGTACCGGTGTATATTTGACTATTTAATTGTTAATAGATTTATCTTTATAGAGGAATTAAAGTGAGATTGTTATTAACGATTGAATTTCTTTTTTTATTCGTTTCTTTCAGCAGTTACGAACCTAACATCTAGTTACAAGTTTATTACCATTCTGTTGTGAGCAGACAGACGTGACTTTGGATAAGCTCTGGCGCCCTTAATTATCTTTTATGTATCTATGAACCCCCTCTCTCTCCGACTATTGAGAGTTGGCCGTGCAGGTTCGTAAAACCAGCAAAAGCTTGTAACAAATGTTTTCAAATCTTTGGTTGAGATCCAAATAAAGTGCCGTTAAGTGTTGACAACAAGCAAACAAATCTTTATCTTTATTTTGCGATTTTGAAAGATTTGGAAACTAAGATGATTCTCTTCTTTCCAAGTTTTGTTTGTACAGCAAAAGCTTTGCAAAAAACGCAGATATTACACTTTTAGCTTTAATTAAATTTAACGTGTCACTTTGTAATTTTATATTAGTCTGGTTAAATTTGGCAAATAAATCAGCCATACAAACGATTACATACAAGTCATTGTTTTTCCTCTCTAGGAATTCCAACACTGAATCAAAAAGCAAATACAAGCGATCCAAACATGCATTTTTAGATAACCAAATTACTATGTAGTAAACGATTATAGTCATCATCAATTTCCAAACAAGGTTGAGCAAATAATCTCTCATTTAAGGCATTCCTTTTGATTTTATAACATAATGTAGTGATTTATGCAAACGTTTACTAAAGCTTTTTCGCGACCAAATGATGACGATGAATGACACAATGTACCGATAGTACATTCGGTATATCTTGTTTTAAGCATTTCAGAAAACCTCGGTGTCGTTCTACCATTGCCGGAGCACCGTCAGTAGCAACGGAGATAATATTAGTATACTCTTTTAATAACCTTATTTTATGATTTAGAACTTGGTTATAAGACAGTTTATCATGTTTATATATAGTGTTCAAATTAATGGATTACATTTTGTTGTTTTGTAGGTTATAAAAGAAGTTTCAAACCAAGCTTTAATTTGTATCTCCCGTAGCTTTGAGTTGCACCGCTATATTTGGGGTAGTTTTGCAATTTTCTTCTGCCATCTTAATTACTTTTTACAGAATTATTAATATTACAGAAAGTTAATTGAACTGATCTTTTTTAGTAAAAAACTCAACAAAAGCGTTTTTATAAAATTGTGTCTCTTGGGTGTGAAGATCACCAATGTTACTTTTTAAATCAAATCTATCATTTACTACTTTATTTTTATATATTAGTTTTAAGTGAAACGTAATATAACTGAAACAAATCAGTTAATAAAATATAACCCAAACAACACATTGGTACAAAAAACGTCTAAATGTCCGTCTAATAAACGTTAATAACGCGTTTAAAAACGTTTTTATGTCTAATAAACGTCTATTAGCCGGACATTTAGACGTTTTTTGTACCAATGTGTTGTTTGGGAAGTTATTTACCATGTTTTGCTTTTGCAGCTAGTAAATTACTACAACCTATATACTATATTGAAGCTTGAATCGTTATGAGTTGTCAAATTTGTTCAACAAATATGACGCTGGAAAAATACATGAAAAAAAAAGAAATGGAAGTAAACACGGAGAAAACAAAAATAATGGTATTTAGAAAAGGAGGGGGAAAAGAAAAAGAGAGGAGTGGAAATGGAGTGATGAGGAAGTGCAACAAGTGAAGGAACTTAGATACCTAAGCTACACGATGAAACAGGATAATAAGGAAGGAGAACACATAAAGGAAAGAGTGAGGAAAGGAAACAGGTTCATAGGACAAGTGTGGGGTGTGGGGGAAAGAGTATTCGAGATGGATATAGAAAAAAAAAGTTGTTGTTTAAAAAGTTAATAAAAGGGGTGGTAATGTATGGAGCAAAAATATGGGGTTGGAAAGGGTGGAGGTAGATAGAAGGGCTACAAAAAAATACTGAAGATGGGTTTTGAGACTGGACAGAGATACACCGGGGTATATTGTGAGAGAGGAGGTGCAGGTAGCAAAAATAAGAGTAGAGACAGGAAAAAGGGCCATAAAATACGAGGAAGAACTGAGAGAAAGAACAGAATGCAAAATACTGCAAGAATGTTGGAAAGAGATAAAGGGAAGAAAAGTGAAGTACGGGCGGGAGGGCAGAGAAGAGTATTACAAAAGAAACGGGTACGCGAGAGAAGAAGTGGAGAGATTAAGAGAAGAAGCAGTAGGGGTAAGGGAAGAAATAATAAGGAAAAATAGGGACATCGAAAACAAGAGAGATGGACAAAGATAAAAGAGAGCAGATATAATAGGAATTATAAAAATATCAAGGGTGAAGAATATTTAAAGAATATAGAGAATAAAAGCAACAAAAAGAAAAAAATGATAGCACGGTTCAGATGTGGAATCGAGAAGTTAGGTAACAAATATTGGAAAAAAGAAGATGAAAAGATGTGCAGACTATGTCGAGAAGAGACGGAGGACTTTAACCACATGATAGAGAAATGCAGTGAATTAAGAGAAGAGTTTATGAAAATAGAAGAAAATAAATAAAGGGTTACTTGGCAGTCCCATTTTATTATATGTATGTTAAGACTACAGTGCTTTGTTATTTGTTCTGTGAGTTTCTTTAACTTTTGTCGACTCATACTTGATAGTGCATTATGGCTCTGTAAGGATTAGTTTTGTGTGCCTTATCCCTGAAGAGTTTTTCCATGGTTTCTTATGTTTCGCTGTTAGTTTTTTGCAAATTACTTCTTTTACGATCTCGTAAGCGATTCCAAAACGGGTTCAGGTACGATATAATAGTATGTTCCTGTTGTGTCCTTTTTAACTAACGCATCCGCTATTATTCCTTTAGACCAGAGGCTCCCAAACTTTTTTGTGTCGTAGAACCCTTTCCATGTTTTTCGGTTTTGGGTAGACCCCCTACTTACCTGATATTGATTTTTTGTAAATTTCTAACTGTAGTGAAGTTTAGTGTTAAAAACTTAAAGTAAAAAACATGTTAAGTTTTATACATTTATTAATTAAATTTAAATTAAAACTACTCAAAATAAAATTTTGTATGTGTTATATAAAATATACGTAACATAAAATAAACTATAAAATTTTAAGCTTTTGCGGTTATTATGTATATCATTATAAGCGACTTTTGGCTTAGACGGTGTTGTAGTAAAACACCCAGACTTAGGCTTGGTCCTAGTCTCTTCATGAGAGCCAAAACAAGAAGTAGATGGAAAGACGATGGAATGGAAAAACGGGATAAGTTACGGGTATGTTGTATTGCAACTGAACCTTATGTTCTTCGTTTGTACTTAGTTCCGTCAGTTCCTCTTGTATTATGACATTCGTTTCTTCTATGTCACCATATGGGTTAATTATCCACGGTGATATTACTATAGTCAAAACATCTTCAAACCTAGTTTCAAAATCTGAATAGAAAGCATTTAAATGTTAAACGTAGGTTGAAACGTCGTTTTACTGACAGCTTGTCTGTGACTAATTGGGGAACTGGAAAAATTCGTCCCGTCCAATATTTTACTTCATTAGTTTAACTCTGGCAAGAAACGCTGATAAGATGGACTTTGTTTTAATCAAATTTAAGACGCATCCGCACTATGCCGATCGGCTTTACCGATCGGCTTTGCATTACAAATATGTACGTGTTGTTCGGCATGATCCCAAAGCCGCGAGGCCAGGGATTATGTATCCGATTCGTGGCGGTCTCGATCAAAAGAAGCCGATCGGCATTTTCGTGTGTGGACGGCAATTGAAACCAAACGGCATCGACGCATGGCAGTTTGTTGAGATGTGTAGTTTGAAAATGGAGTGGAATGACGTAAATGTTTTAAGATTAATTGAACTTTACCGTGAAAGAGAAATATTGTGGAACCGCAAATTAAAAGAGTATACAAATAAAAACAAACTGCATGACGCTCTTCTAGAAATTGCAGTTTTATTTGGAGTAAGCAAAGAAAAGGTTGATAAAAAAATTAGATACCTGCTTAGTTATTTTGCACTGGAGGTAAAAAAAGAAAACGACACTAACAAAAGTGGAAACGGGAGTGACAAACACAAAAGCAAATGGTTTGACTTCAAAAATTTGCTTTTTTTACGCGACAGAAACAAACCCAAAGGATCTATAGATACTGAGGTAAGTTCAATCAACCTCATTTATTTGATATATTTCATGACGAAGAAATAAAGCACAAAACCTACCAAATTTTTGTAGTAAGACGAATTTAGATGGGTTTTTTGCATTCCCTTCTGAAATTCAATAGAAAACTTTGTACCTACTTTTGATCATGTTTTTTTTTTAAACTGCATTTGTGCAGTGGAAAATGCATCCTGAAGAATGCATTTTCATAGAAAAAATTCATAACTTCGTTATAAACTTTTAGTATTTACTCAATTTGGGTTTACCGTGGTTTTCCAAGTCTCTGATCCCGATTATGACTTCCAAATTGGCTCACTACCCACCTGCAGCTTAGGATGGCTGAGCAACGTCATCTCCAAAGCTATTTCTGAAATTTACTCTCAAATGATTTTTGGGTTGCTTTTTCCAAATATCGGCAACCTCCCCCGCGTACCTGGTGCCCCGCATCCTCTGGAGTATCCCTAAAGTTTCTAGCCTACAGGGAACCGAACATTGTTGCGGGGTTTTTTTGGGTCGCTCAGATCCAATCTGGCACCGGATACTTTCTAACGGATACCTGGTGCACCACACTGGGGCATCAACGTCGTCCTCTGGAGTTTCACTGAAAGTTCAAAATAGTGAACCGAAAATAATCTGAGGGATCCAAAATACCCAGGAAACAATTTTCGGTTCCCTATAGGCTTCAAACTTCACTGAAACTTTAGAAGATGACGTTTATTTCCTCGTCTATTAGTTGTGAGCATTAAGGTGGCTTTGTAGCGACTACTTTATACCAACGTTATGTAAAACATGGGTTTGATCTAGTAGATTTTGTCATTATGCAAATTAGGCAGATTAATGTCGGTATAGGGAATTTAATGTTATTGCTTTTGGATGCAAAGTAGTTAAAATTTTGAATCGTGTTAAATAAACCTAACCCAATAAAGTTAAGTACCTGAATAAAAATCAGACGATGATAATTCATCAGCATATTTATTAAACATATAGCAAATCACATCGTGGTTAATTACTCTGTACATTTGTATTATATTATTCAAATTATTGTTCGTATTGAAAATTTACTGCTCTATTTGGGGTTAAAAAATATTCCGCAAATTCAGTCCTCACTTCTTCAGCAGCCGCTGCACTTCTTCGTGCAACTCGAGCCATATTTTGCAATTGGAATGAGCAATTGTCTTGTCTCCATAGTCCCGGACTAACCCGTCCACTGTCGTTGCATTCAGAATCAAAAGTTTCTGCGGGATTATAGACAGATAGAGATGTCTTTCTTAGGTAATTATGTAAGTAAAGTAGACTTAATGTTACTTTCACTGCTGTTCCTGACTCTAAAAACATTGGTTTTTAAAGTACACGAAAAACAGAAGTTAAAATCCCGAAAACATTTTCCACTACTCTGCGGCCGCTACTCAAGCGATAGTTGAAAATTCTATTTTGAGATCCCTTATAATGCGTTCCAGAAAATGGTTTCATTATGTTTACTAATAAAGGAAAATCTTCATCAATCAAAAACACGTATGGTACTGCCATATTTCTTCCTGGCAGTGCATTTGATGGGGGAATAGACATTGTGTTATTTTCTAGACGTTTCTTGAAAGTTGTGTCATTAAAAACACCCCCATCCGATATGCGTCCTTGACAACCGACGTTAGCGTAATGAAGTTATAATTTGCGTCTACGACGGCAAACAAGACGATACTAAAAAATGATTTGTAGTTATAGAATTGTGACCCAGAATTAATAGGAGCTTGTAAAGTAATGTGTTTGCCGTCCATAGAGCCTAAACAATGTGGAAGATTCCATTTATCTTCATACTGTTTAGTTATTACTTTTCACTCTTCTGCTGATTCTGGCATCTGTAACAAAGTTATTGTTTTCAGGATAATGGCACGGTCGATATTAAAAATAAAGAGGCAACTGAAGAGCTAAGGGAAGATCAAGTGGGTACAAATCGCCCGGCGATTTTCGCCCAAGGGGCACAAGTTGGCACCACCGCTCGGTCCTTACCCAAGAGTCATACATCCAGGGGACGTCAGCAGAATATGCCTGTTGTAAACGAGGCCATTAACCTAATGAAATTGATACAATCGAGAAAAATGCACGATCGGGATGAGTTCTCTGCATTTGGTGAGCAGGTGGCCATGAAAATGCAGCAAAATTTGCTGTTCAGAATGCAATAAACAGTATTTTATTTGAAGCAGAAATGGTACGTTTTGACAATCCACCACCTCCACGTTTTCATCACAATCCGACTGCAATATACAATACGAATCTTTCACTAAATATCCCACCCCAGTTCTCGCCATACTGCTCGCCGTCACCGCCTATACCTGCTTCAACTAATTGTTTGGGAGGTACCACTTACGTATATTCAACGTCTACAAGTGTGCAATCTGAACAATTATATGAGGATGAACGGTCAAGTTCTTCGCATTCACAGCACAGGGAGGTTGAAGTGGGCTCTGGGGCTGACATGGATTACGAGGGAATTCTTTGTTTATTAGATTAATATTTGTTTATAATAAATTTACTTGTGAAGAGGTATTTGAGCAATCTAGCTAGCCAAAAGTACCAGATAAATCAAAAAAATTTTAAACGTTTTTAAATAACTTTAATATTGATTAATATCAAGTTTCATCCATGTTCGTCAGTGCCATGCCTCCTAATCTTAATATCTTCTCACAGGTAGATATGTTAATTGTGTTTACTTTTTATAATAAAAACAAAGAAACGTTATCTTATAGTTTTGTGTATTTCACTTACCTTAATGTATTCTTGAAGTGTTTCGATTAGTGCGTCACACACTTTAGGAACAGTTTCTGAAATAGTCTGCTTAGAGATCTTGAATGTGTACATAAGAGAATGGTACGAATCTCCACTTGCGAAAAATCGTAATGTTACACCTAAACGTTCAGAAGCTGGAATGGCTGATCTAAATGTAGTGTTTTTTTGCTGATCTTTGGCCCTATGTTGGTCAGCAAAAATTCAAAGGATGTATTTGTCATCCGGAAAAAGTTTTTAAATCCTGCGTCGCACCTATACTCCAGTTTTAGATCATCAACGTCATCCAATATTAAATCTTTAATCAAACCACTGCCACTATATCTACTTCGACTTCGAAGACTTGGACGAACCCAAAATCTTCTCTTTCGACGTTTTGGGATTAGCGCATCAACTATAATTGCAGCTGCCATTTCGTCATCGACGTCACTCATTTTTGACACGCTTCGTCTCGCGTACTAACTACAACTACAGTAAAGACGTGATGCCATGCGGCCTTTGCTGATCAGTTTTGCCGATTGGTTTTGCTGCACAAATAACCGCGTATTCAACGCGTTGCTTCAGATTCGGTTTACTGCATCAATGACGAATTGAAGAGATTCATGCAATCTAACACTCAAATTTTTAGCAACTAAATGTTGTCGATGGATGACGCAATGTGTTGCTAATACCCCTAACACATTTTGTTTAAAATAGCTTATAAATCCACGATAACGTCCAACCATGGCAGGTGCTCCATTTGTAGCTACTGATATTATATTTGATAAGGGATTGCTTTTTCAATGAAGTAATCTTTCAAAACATGAAATATTGATTCACCTTTCGTGTCGGTTGTCAAAGTTTTTGCAAAGAGCAGTTCTTCGTAGATTGCTTGATTCATAATAAAACGAACATATGCCAATAATAAAGCTGCATTACCAGCTAAAGTTGACTCGTCCAGTTGTATAGAGGAATGGGTCGTTTGCAAATAATTACACAAGAAGCTTTCAATATCAGAACTCATTTTATTAATACGGTTTTCAACAGTATTGTTGCTTAAAGGAATTCTTTTAATGATATCAGATGCAGTTTTGTGTAAAACAGTTTTTAAAACCTTTTCAACGGCTAGTAAAATTAACTTCTCTCCGAAAGTATGCGGTTTTTCGAATTTTGCTATAAGTAGCAAGATATTGTAAGACGCCCGCAAACATTCATCGTTTCTTTGTGACATCGTAGCGAACATTCTGTCCATCGTGGGTCTCTTCTGAAGTTTATCTTAAGTGTTTGAAAGTATTTCAAATCTTTATCTGTTTTATTAGGCTGACATCTTCTCAGATGATCCTGCAGCTGAGATGGTTTCATAGCGCCATTGCCCAAAACTTTGTCGCATAAAAGACACATAGGCAATTGTTTGTCCGACAATGATGGAATAAAGCCAAGTTTCAAATAATCAACACTGTACTGTCTACATTTCTTTTTAGATTCGGACATGGCATCAGTCATCTGTGGGCAAAATTAATGTATTTAAATAAGACATAAGGTCCAGCAGCTGTATATTCAAAAATCAAAGTCAAATTTAAATCGTATCGTCTTAGATTTTATGGCAGGCATAGGCGTACAGCCATTATAAATGAATGTGAGAAGGGGAATGTTGTGAATGCTACTTAAGATTTTGATATAATGGAACTTTAAGGAAATTTGAAAGTAACATGAAAAAAATTGTTAAAATACAATATTATACAACGAATAATAATAACAAATTGTTATGCGATTTATCTGTACGTACATTCGACTGTCATCTGTAAAAATTCATTGGTTCCGCTTTATCAATAATACAAAATTTTAATTTTAATATAGAGAAGTATGTACAGTGCAATATCCATAATCCGAACTTTCGTAATCTAAACATTCTAGTAATCCGAACTGGCCCACACACATTTAAATTCTATGAAAAAAAAAACAAATGACAGTATGTATTGGATTCCATGACTGCTGTGGGCGTGGTTCTCATCGCTTTAGTTATCACCATACAAGTTATTCTCTGTACTTTGCCTAGCTTGAAAACTGTGCTTTTTAGTTTGGTTCTCTCACCCCATACAAGCGCACCGTATGTGATGGTGGGTCATGTGATTACAGTATATAACCATTTATAACCATTGTGGGTTTCAATCTCCATGTAACACCCCGTTTTGTGGGCACTCTCCAGTCACTTTGGCTTTTACAGTGCTACCGTATAAATTACCTGTTACCGTCCTTGCAATTAAGGTGAAAGTAGTATTACAAATTCTCGTTCAATATATAGACAAGCACTCAAATGCAAATTGTTGATGAATTGCCTCCCAAAATTTTTCAAATAGGTATGCATACTGATTTTGGTGCAAACGCAAAGCCTTTAACGCTCTGTTCCGTATATACCTGTCGACTGATTTTTTAGGTAGTTTTAAGATAAAGCAAGTTAAGCTAATTTGTCTGTAAGATTTTGTCTGGGTGTACGTTGCTGTGCCTGGTTTTAGTATAAATACCACTTTGACAATTCGCCAGCTGTTTGTTACATGCGAAAGTGCTAAGCTGGTTCTGAGAATTTCAAAAACTAAAAGGGTTTATACGTATTGATTCCACATTTCAAGTTTTGGTGCTTAAGAACCTTAGTTAACAATAAACCCAGGAAATGTTTATGCAGCAGTTCTTGCAGAAAACTTTTAATCAAGTCTGTAAACTTTCCGGTTTCGGTCAGCATAAAACCAATATTTTCAATGCGGTCCTTGCTTAGAGCTTTTTGAAAACGAGAACTTGTAAGTTCGTTTTTTACGTCTCAACAGTATCTTCTCCCTATTGTGTTTGTCTTTTTAGTGGCTTGTTGTATGTTGTAATGTTGGTTTTGTATTCATTTCAGTCTCCTCTTATTTTGCCTGTATTAAACAGCTTAATAGTGCGTGCCTTTGTTTTGTCAAGCTTTTTGTTCTACCAAGTAACTCTGTTGTGATTTTGCGTGACAGTTTTTGAACTTGCTTCAAGTGCGGATTTTAATAAATTAACAGTACAATCCGTCATTAGCTCTTGCAACTGAAGGACAGTCCCTGCCGGTTAAAACTTCGTTGAACAATTCCCAGTTGTTTTTTTCAGGTTTCTATACTTCATTATGAGTTTTTCATCTGATTCAATGTTGAATTGAATGTGTATGTGATCAGATAAAGAAGGTTTATCCGATACATGCTACATTTTTTTCACCTTGTTCGCTTTTGATCTAGCAAAAATAAGGTCCATAACTTCACAGAGCGACACGGTTATAAACGTAGGCGTATTATTCCTAAATTTCTAGAATTAATTCTAAAAGTTTTTCACCTCTTGGATTTGTGTTTGTGGGCCCCTACAAAGCGTGGTGTGCATTGGCATCACATCTAAGAATCAGCGGTTTGTTAGACCAATTGTTAATCAGTTGTTAGATTTTCCAGTAGAGTAGCCGGTTGCAGTACTCCTGGACAAAAACTTACCAGCAGACTGCGACATTTTTTCATTTTATTTGGCGAGACTTGGATGCAAGATCTTTGTTCCTAAATCTTGTGACTAGCTGAAACGGCAGCAATAAACTACGTATTTCCGAAAACAAGACTAAGTTCGTGGTTTTGGCTTTACGTTGAAAAATATAATTATTTGAAAAAAAATTGTTTATTATCATTAATGATTTCATTCGGTGATTTATTTGGACGAGTCTCATGTTTTTTTAACAATTTCTTTCATTTAAAAAAAAATAGATTAATTCCTTAATTCATTAAATTCTTCACGTTTGTAATAAAGGAATTAAACTATTTTTTTAGAAACGTGTTACTTTAATTAGTAATAAATAAATAACTAATTATATATTATAGACAAGACTTTGTGGAATCTTTAAAAAAACAATTTATTATATTAACCTTGCCACTTTTTTGTAGATCTTATTTCATTTAAGAAAAACGTGATAAAATCATCGTCATACATGTACTATTTTAAGTTTTTGTATTATTTCAGGTCCCAAATAAACTTTAGTAAGACATATTGTTTTATTTTTTTCTGAGAAGTAATAAATACAGACACTTTGTTAAACGGTAGTGTACTTACTCAGTTCCAGAAACTTACGTAATTTAATATCATAGATTATTTTTGTTTGTCATTGCTAAATAATACATTTTTTTTTATAAAACTCAAAAATGTGATATTATGTAATTGGAAATAATGTCATAAAAAGTATGGTGTTAGAACAGTATTAATAAAACTTTTATAGTTTTTGCTAATAAACGGTTGCGACACTAGTCTGAGTTTCTTCAGGTTTTCGAGACGCGTTATAGAGAATAGTAATTTACGTAACAAGGGTCGAAAGTAAGACATAGCATAACGTAAGTTAATGCGACACGGGGCTGCACGACCGGGCGTTGCATGTGAGTGAATTATTCTAACGTACATTATTTTTTGTGTTGCTTTTTGTAAAATCACATTTCTATTTAAAAAAATTCAAAAAATCACTGGAAATATTATGTTGGTAGTATATTTATTACTAAATCTGTCAAATTTGACATTAACTTTAACATCTTTTTTTTTTAAATTTTAATATGAACAAGCTGAGCTTTTGTCGTACGTTCTAGTGGACATTTTCATAGCACGGAAAAAAATTATGCTTGTAACTTTTGTGTTAATACCATTGTTTTTTTATTAGTTTATTAATACATTTGAATTTATTTATGTTTTGTTTACAGGATTTTAAGTAATCCTTTTAAGGCGTAATTATCATTTAATTTATTTTCTTAGTCAGTTTAATAGAAACAATAATTGATTATTTTATGTATATGCTAAATTCGCAGTTTAATTATGTCTTCAGTTATTATAATTTTTTTTTGTATAGATACTTACTTTTGCTCTCTTATTTTGCATCTTTGTTTGGCTCATTTTACCAAATCATATCTAAAGAAAAGAATGAATTAGTTTTCCGAGACTTTATGACAAATAATCGGTTGAGCGTTGCATTCACAAAAGAAAGAGAAGTTTGTAGTACAATGAGTTAGAGCAAGGTTTTTCAATTTTGTTATGTTACGGTTTTGACGATTCACTTGAAACCAGTGCCGCGCCGATACTTAGTGGCGCCTGTGTGCAAAAATTTTCATGGCGCCCATTAAAATTATAGTTAAAAAATTTTTTTGGTATTGTTAAATAAAAAGTTACGTAAAAACAAACAAATATGTATTCGAATGACAATAATACAAGAAATATAAAAATGGTAAAATGTACAAATCAAAGACACCATACAATGTATGTTAATACATATGTAAATGCAATGGTATAACTCTTAAAAATAAGAAAAAACATATAACTAAAATCAGTACTCATTTACAAGCTACTTCTAACAAATAAAAATAAATAATCAATTCTTTCTGTCAGAACTGTCGCGTAGACCTACCTAATATTGTAACGTTTCCGTTACTGTTATTATTTGATTTTAAATTATTTGTATTATTTTAACTAAATGTTGCGTGTAAACCTTCCTTTATTTTTATTTTGTGAAGTCGCTACTTTTTAGGGCGCGATAGCCTTGAGATTCATTCAGTACTTAGCGTTAGACGAGTACGGATGTGGTAATTTATTTTGAAGCTATGTAGCCTTTATCTTACCTTATATCTACAATGTCTTTATTTAAAAAGTCTGTGTTAATAATACAGACTTTTTTTTGTACCGATTTTATCTTTAAATGAAATTATCGTTACCTATATAATTTGAGTGGATTTGGTGTATGAATACACCATCAATGCCAATTATCCAAATTGATTTTCGTGAAGAAAATATACCTTTATCATCGATTCTCGATAGAAGGCTATTCGCCAACATTAGCTCTGCATTCCGTTGGATGACATCAACGTGAAATTTGATCTATATGCGTGATTTATTTATATATATCTATCTACATTCCTTTCGTTGATTAAAGACTGCTTCATCAACAAACTTGGTTTTTCTTCTTACAATATAACATATTTGAACGTAACTTATTAAATATAAAAAAAAAATAAAATTCTCTAATTACCTAATATAAAAATTAAATTTGCGTACCGCAAACATTTAATTTAATTCAACATTGTTTCTTTTATTATATGTAAAGAAATACCGGTATTATCTTAGTTTTAAGTTTAATTAATTAAATATTGAAAATTTCTATTCTTAGTTTAAAAGTAATCTTATTGAGTTTTACCTTCCCATACAGGAAACCCCAGAGTTAGACAACGGGGCCAGACCTGGGCCAGTACTGGGAAACCTAAGTTTGGCGTACCTGTATTGGCCCAGACTTGGCCCAGGACTGGGTAGCTCAGCCTTGGCCATTACATGAGGATCCAAGCTTGGGCCTAGACTGGTTGACCCAGCTTCGGCCATGCAAATTATTAGCCAAGCTTGGCCCAAGCTTGGATAACCCATCCTTGGCCATTCTATGAGAATCCAAGTTTGGCCCAAGTCTGGATAACCCAGCCTTGGCCATTCCATGGAGACTCAAGCTTGGTCCAACACTGGTTGACCCATCCTCGGCCATGCTAATTCTTACCCAAGCTTGACCCAAGCTTGCATAACCCATCCTTGGCTATTCCATGGAAACCCAAGCTTAGACCAAGACTGGTTGACCCAGTTTCGGCCATGCAAATTATTAGGCAAGCTTGGCCCAAGCTTGTAAAACCCATCCTTGGCGATTCCATGAGAATCCAAGTTTGGCCCAAGCCTGGAAAACCCAGCCTTGGCCATTCCATAGGGACCCAAGCTTGGTCCTACACTAGTTGACCCATCCTCGGCCATGCCAATTTTTACCCAAGCTTGGCCCAAGCTTGCATAACCCATCCTTGGCTATTTCGTGGAAACCCAAGCTTGGGCGAAGACTGGTTGACCCAGCTTCAGCCATGCAAATTATTAGCCAAGCTTGGCCCAAGCTTGTATAACCCATCCTTGGCCATTCCATGAGAATCCAAGTTT
The DNA here is from genome assembly GCA_035610365.1 of Aquatica leii. Lineage (NCBI taxonomy): Eukaryota > Metazoa > Arthropoda > Insecta > Coleoptera > Lampyridae > Aquatica > Aquatica leii. The sequence goes on along the minus strand of CM069435.1, from coordinate 95,853,774 downwards.
GGCCCAAGTCTGGATAACCCAGCCTTCCTATTCCATAGGGACCCAAGCTTAGTTCAAGACTGGTTGACCCAGCCTTGGCCAAGGCTGGATTATCCAAGAAAATAGCAATAATAATTTTTTTTCAATGTTAGAAATTTTAAAAATAAGTTGAGTAATGATAATATCGAAAGTGTAGAATTGAAACTTGAGCCGTTCGGTTACGTATGGCGAGATTCGGGTATTTTCGTTTAGCGCAGCCGCCATCCTTGTTTACATCATCTGTTAGTTAAATGTAAGATTTTTCCCATTGCTAGAGTAGTAAAGGTGATGAATCAAATCTCCCAGTTTCAGTTATACAGTCATTGAATGTTAGTACTTTTTAACTAGAAGAAAAAAACCTTCAAATATAATTTCTTCTGTTTACTCTGCAATTATCACGAGGCGAGGCTACTAAAAGTAATTATGTCTGATTCTTACCTTAGAGTTTAAAGATGGCGTGCGTTAAATAAACCAAAAAAGTTTTGAATAAAAAAACTAATTTAGATGTTAACCGGCAAAGTTTAAATAATCAAAGTGTAAACATCAGCTGTGTGAGTGACGTTAATGACCTTAGTGATACAGAAAACCAAGAAATATCAAACAAAAGGTGCCAAAATAAGTTGAACTTGAATGTGAACTAGTGATGGAGAATAATAACTGTACTAGCTAAATGTTAATATAATTTAAGACGAGATCTAAATAGTAATTAGAAAACTTTATGTAATTTAAATACAAGTAATAACAATAAAGTGTAAATACGTTCATACAATTATTTATTCCATTGTTTTATTAATGCTTAATTCTTGGCATTTAATTTTGAGTTAGTTTTAGCAATTAAGCGTGGCCCAGTACTGGCAACTAAGCATGGCCCAGGTCTGGCAACTGAGCATGGCCCAGGTCTGGCAACTGAGCATGGCCCAGGCCTAGCGACCAGGACTGGGCCATGGTTATCATTCCAGACTTTTTCCAAAGCTGGCCCAAGCCTGGCCTATAGGCTTGTCCCAGGCTTTTACAGACTTGGGCCCAGCCTGGACCAAGCCTGGGCCTATGGTACTTTCCTCTATGGGATGTACTAGCAAAGCATCCTAATGTTCCACAAGCTGACCTAACGCTTCTAACGCACCTTTATGTTTGACAAACTTATCTAATAATTCTTTTAAAGCTACATAATTTTCCTTATTAACAATTGGTAAATCAAATATTGCTGTAATATGTGAATTGATAATAAACTTTTAATTTTCAAAACGTTCCGTCAATAACTTCCAAGCAACCTCATAATTTTTTTGACTAATTTCTAACGACAAAATGACTTGACTTGCCGAACCTTTCAAACACGAATTTAAATAATAATATTTTTGTATGCTATTTAGTTTTAAATTTGAATGAATAAGCGCAATAAAAGTATCTTTAAAATGAAACCACGTTTCATATTCTCCAGAAAATGATGGTAATTCTAATATAGGTAAACGGGCTGCACTAGCTAACGCAACCTCTTCGCCGTTGTCTTCTACGGAACCGTGTTCCATCTTAGACGTAGAAGCTGCGGCATTTGCGACAATTGCTTTACCGGCAAGCTTCGCAATTATTTCACGTGCTAAACTGACCGCTTTAAAATAATTCTCTTCAAATTTATCCAAAACCGCACTATGATCGTTATCCTCGTCTTTAGCTTGAATTTCGGATTGTAAATTATAAAATTCGTCAAAACTACTCTCGACCTTTTTAAACTATTGCGATTTTCCTCGAGAAATTTTAAAAATTTAGTAATCATCCCTTTTATGCAACCTCGTTTATGTATTAAAATTTTTAATTCTTCTTCGGTCATTTTGTTACAAGCTTTTTGCTGTTTTACGAACCTGCACGGCCAACTCACAATAGTCGGTGAGAGGGGAGGGTTCCTAGATAATAACGAAAAGATACTTAAGGGCGCCAGAGCTTATCCAAAGTCACTGCTGTCCCGCTCAAGACAGCTGGTATAAACTTGTAACAAGATGTTAGGTTCGTAACGCTGAAAGAAGCGAAAGAAAAAAAAACTAAATCGTTAATAACAATTTCACTTTAATTCCTTTATAATGATAAATAGATTAACGTTCGAATGGATAACAATTGGATAGCATGAACAAGAATAATTTTAGTCCGAGTATAACTAAATATCCGAAGTATCGGCAACACACAATACATATGTAGATTACATTGACATGACTAGCGAAGAGTAGATGGTAGTAAATTTTGTCTGCATACAATATGCGAAGTACACAAAATAATTAGTAATATGGCCTAACTGACAATCAAACCCAGTGATAATAAATTACTACATTAATGTTAACTTATCGTAACAAAGCGTGCGGAATTAATATAGCACTAACGTTAATCAATCGTTGGTAGTACACAGCATGCGCAACTCAACATAAGTAAAATTTACTACCTAACTGGTAAACAACAATGTCGATAATTACAGAACTAATAGCAAAAGTTTCGTGAGTGACCTGGTTGACTACGAAATAAAACATATAAAATCACTTATTAAAAACACAGGAACTTCCACTTGTGTGAAGAAAGTACTTTCCCCGACACGTAATCCTGTAAGTAATTTGAATCGCAAATCGTGTCAAACTAATGTCTCACGAAATCAAAATCTACAACAATCGTTACTTAAGGTACAAGAAAGGATAAATAATATAACCCAGTTGTCGAATGCTGTGGTACCCCTTGTCGGTGGTTAAATTAGTTATAACCATAAGCCTTATAAAGAAAAAGTTAGCATCGTCCCATCCAAATATTTGTCGAGGTTCATTCCTTCGTAAATTGGTATCGACTACTGAATATAGTGGGACCACAAATAGATGGTTAATACAAGTCACGTTGTGTCATCCACGTGTAGCACTATTTGCCCTGGAAGGCTCCGCAAGACTCCAATTTCGTGGCGTGAAAATCGCCTTCCGCTGGTGCCCGTGTACGGCAACGTGCTGACTTATTTAGCAGTCGTTTACGATAGCCATTTATCGATAAGGTAACAGATGTAAAAGGAAGGAACGCAAAATGGCTGTTAAAAGGAATAACGAATTACTAACGAATTTTTACTAAAAGACGACAGTAGCTTACCCTGTAACGCTTCGAAGAAATTAGATCATTCACTAATTATAATTGGTTTTCCAGATGGTAATAGATAACATAACTATTCAATGCGTACAGACCATTTTATATCATTTACGTGTGACGAATTTCCGCCAAATGACCCGCAAAGAGAAACGAACGTTAGAGGGCGTCAACCCGAATCTAATTTCACGTTGAAATACATAGGCGTACGTAAAGAAAATTTCGTCCGTAACAACATAGGCGTACGTAAAGAAAATTCGACCGTAACAATTTTTATCTACTCGCAAATATGTACTGTGTAAGATAACGCGCAAGTTTATCAACTCTACCTTGAAGCTTATACTACTTAATGCAATAAGTTTAACTACAAACGGATCAAATTTCGTAGATGCGATTTATAATTATTTATTATAACTTTCTATTTCCACGTCACCTCATTAAGCACATTAAATTTAATAACTTGTAAAATGTTTAAATGAAATCTAAATGCAATTTTAGATACCGCAATTTTTACCCAACACATAAAGGATTATGGAAAACGGAAAGCCCACTAACCTTTTGCTGTCGATTTTTAATTTCTTCGGAATTGATTTTATATAGCGGACTTCAATATTAACTTTTCTTCTTCTTCTCCCGCATAACAGAAAATCTCCAAGTGGCACCTTTTTCAATTCGGCCGAAGTGACCAAATGTTCGATAGCTCTTTTATAATTTATAAACTTTAAGAAATTAAGAACATAACAGTTCATTTACTACTTTTATTTTGTAAGTACAAACTATTTAGTCGACATACATACATACCTACAATAATCATAATAATGTTGAAAATAAAATCCTAAACACATTGTAAGTTCTTGATAATACAAAAATGCGTAAAACCCAAAATAATTCGTAATAACTTGCACTAAACATTAAATATACATTATTAAATTCAGTGGCGGCTTTTCTATTAGATCATTTGCTCAATGACCCTCCGGAAAAATGATTAAAAACGGTATTTTGTTTACTTTAAAATTACAGAAAATTCGCGTTTACATCAAATTATCAGAATTTGAATTTCATGCGTTTGAATTGAGAACTGAAATACGAAAACTTGCAAATTTACCGGAATCTCAGATTTACGTTTGTTCGCGTGCCTAATAATAATAACCAATTGTAAATGATATAAGTATTGTACGACCCTATTGTATGATTGAGTACCAGCCGCTACTGATTAAATTTCTAAATTATCATGGGAGATTTAAAATTTTGATTGTTCAATTCCTTCGTGGCGCCGGTCTGGCGCCTGTGTGCGCCGCACACATTGCACACGTGAACGGCGCGGCCCTGCTTGAAACATTGTTATTGTGTTTACCGTGGAATTATGTGTTGAGTGCAATTTCGTGTGAGTTAATTCATCATTGTTTTTGAACGGTTACCTCAATTTTTGTCTTCAAAGCTTTTCCACCTCCAGAAGCTTTCCAACCGCTGACATTATGTAAAATTAATAAATACTTTTGTGCTGCCAACATCGCAAACGTCAATATTTGTTTGTTAGTGTAGTTACGCAATGGGCGAAAAAAAAGCTCGCAAATAAAAAATTGAAATCTACATAAAAATAAGAGTTCAAAGTCAATTATTATATTAGAACGAGTATGCCACAGATGGAAAAACAATTTAAACAGTTTTAAAATTTAATTAAAATTGGAAAAAAACGATGTTAATGTCAAATTTGACAAATTTATTAATAAATGTAGTACCAACATTATATTTCTGCTTTTTATTTTTTTCAAAAAAGAATGTAATTTTATAAATGGCAGTACAATAGTTAGTTATGTTCGTGGTTAATTACCAATAACACAAAAATAACAAACTTATATATTAATTATATTTTATATTTACAACCGATCCGCTCACCTCTGCGTTACAACTATATCTCTGCTCTTTTACATTTTGTATTTTTAAATATACATTCTTAAACTAACTTTGAAACTTAATCCTAACAACTTAAATGGTTCCTTTTCACATGCATAAATAAAATATAGAAAAAATACAAAGTGACAGGGGTAACAAATTAATTGGTTCTTTCCCAGATTCATAAATAAAAAATGCAAAAATATAAAGTTACAGGGGTCATTAACACATGTGCGTCCAGGCTCATAAAACACAAAAACACAAAAATGAAATATAAGAAATATTTGATTAATTTATGATTACTATATTAGGGGAGGATATAACTCTTCCCTCCTTAAGATTGGACGTCCTCGTTCAAAGTAAAATTGAACTGGTTTCTACCGTGGATCACTAAGATTTTCATGTTTTTCAAGTAGTTTTAACACACGCGACTCCCATTTATAACACATTTTACTTTAATTTTTGTTTGATGAAATTAAAACAAGCCTTGTTAAGTTTAAAACATTCACTATCACTTCACAAAACTTTTCTTCTTAATATATGTTGATGATGTTGTCCCTTTTTCCGGAGCCAATTGGGTTTTGATGGATTGGGTTTTTTTTTGTTTTTGATTGGAAGTATGGGAAGTAATGGTATCATTAGGACTTACATATATAATAGAAATTGTGATACAAAAGAACATCATTCTTTTTTATATAACAGTTTGACGAATTAATTACGCCAATTTAAATTTCCATTTAAAGTTTTTTTTTTTCAATTGTAAAGTTAAACGTTTAAAATATCTGGCTGTCGGATACATAATTTAGAAAATATGGCAATTTTAAAGCGATCAAAATAATAAGTAAAATCAAATTTTAATTTTATAATAAATTGATTGATGATCGATTGATAACACTTACTAATACTTAAACCGTTCGTTAAGGTTTCTGTTCTGTGATTTTCTACATAATTTGAATAAAATTCTTTTGGGTTATATATATTAGGACTTCTAAGATCAGTATGTCCGAATGCTATTTCAAAAGGAGTAAAATTCGTTGTGTTATGTATTGAGTGGCTGTACCCTAAAATTGCATAATTGATATTATTTTTCTGTGTCGGGTACATTTCTGCTAAGATTCTTAAATGTTCAATTAGTGTGGAATGAAATCTTTCGACTACTGCGTTAGATTCATGATGACCGGGTGTTGTAAAATGTATGTCAATTTTATGTAATTTAAGTAGTTCTTTAACAGTTTCGTTGTTAAATTCTTTTCCGCAATCTAAAATAAACTTTTGAGGAACACCAAATCTTGAAAAATAATCCGCTAAAGCGTCGCATATACTAATAGCTGTTTTTCCCACTATTGGAATGGCTTGAGCAAATTTTGAAAAAGCATCTATAATAGTCAAATAGATTTTTGAGTCGTAATAAAAAACATCCATGTGGCAAATTTGAAAAGGTTTTGAAGGTGTTTCAGTTAGTACTAAAGGTACATAAGCCGGTGTTCTTTCATATTTAGTTTTTTTACATATCTTACAAGCGTTAATATATTTCGAAATATCTGCTTTCATATATAATAATTTTTTTTTAAATATTCTAAAGTTTCTATTATACCGCGATGGTTTGTTTTTCCTTCATGGTGGTTTTTGATTAGTAAAATTTGTTCTTCTATATTTTTTATTGTGTTGATTAGTTTTGTACATCTAATTAGTTTTAAAGTATTTTTATTGAAATTTTCTGAATAAAAATTTGTAAAGTTTTGTATAAATTTTAAATTATCAAAATAAATGTGATAAGTTGTGTTTGGTTTTAAGTAATCTGTTAACAACTTTATTATATATCCCTCGTTAAAATCTAGAGGCATTTTTGCGATAATTATTTTTTGATGTTGGTATTGGTCTTGTGTAATTTGTAATTGATTAATATTTTTTTTTTTAAAATATGAATTTGGTTATTTTTGTTATTTACAATGTCATCTAAAATGGGTATACCGTCGTTCAAAATCTCTTTTGATAATGAATGTGGCGTCTGTTCTGTCATGGAAGGTACCTGACTGGAAAAGTTTATTGGTTTAGTTGTTTTATTGATTACAAGTAAATTTTCAGGTGTGTGGTGTAAATATTCAAAGGTTTCGTTGTCAATATCTCCAGGGTGATTAATTAATGAGTCCGTGTCGTGTATTGCATTTATTTGTATTCGTGATAGAGCATCAGCATTACTATTTAGTGTTCCTTTTTTATACATAATTTTAAAATCGAATTCTTGAAGTCTTAAGCGCCATCTGGTTAATTTAGAATTAGGTTCCTTAAGGTTAAAAAGCCAAACAAGAGGTCGGTGGTCAGTCACAATAGTAAATTTTCTACCGAAAAGATATGGTCTAAAGTATTTACACGACCAAACTATAGCAAGCAGTTCTTTTTCTATAGTACTGTATTTTTGCTCTGTTTCGTTCAAAGTTCTGGATGCGTAAGCGATAGGTTTGTCTTTGCTAATTGGTCCTTGTGACAAAACGCTGCCAAGTGCAACATTAGATGCGTCTGTCGTCAAAATGAATTCTTTGTCAAAATCAGGATATTGTAAAATTGGGCTATCGTAAAGAATGCTTTTACACAAGTTAAAACTATCTACGAATTCTTGACTATGAATTACTTTTCGTCTTTCTTTAAACATATTGTTAAAGGTTTTGTTATTTTAGCAAAGTCCTTGATGAATTTTCTATAATATCCTATCAATCCTAAAAATGACTTTATTTCCTTTTGAGAATTAGGAATTGGAAATTTTTGAACGGCTAATATTTTATCGGGATTTGGTTTTACTCCATCTGGGGTAATAATATGTCTTAAATATGCAACTGATTTCTGTAAAAAATGTGATTTATCTAATTGAATTTTAAAATTTGCTTCTCGAAGTCTGTCAAATACGGTTTTTAATCTAGTAATGTGTTCTTGAAGAGAAGTACTAAAAATTATAATATCGTCGAGGTAAACCAAGCAAATTTCATTATGAAGACCTCTCAGTACATTGTCCATGACTCTCTGAAATGTACTGGGAGCATTTTTTAATCCAAATGGCATACGAACAAACTCGTAATGACCATTGAAGGTAGAAAAAGCCGTTTTTGGGATATCTTGTTTATCTATTTCAATCTGATGAAACCCGGAGGCTAGATCGAGTGTCGAAAAGTAATTTGCTCTTCCTAGTTTGTCTAGTATGTCGGTAATATTAGGCAGAGGGTATTTATTGTCAATAGTCTTTTCGTTAAGTTTTCGATAATCTATTACAATTCGCCATTTGTTTTTTCCAGAGGAATCTAATTTTTTTGGTACAATCCAAATTGGACTACTCCATGCAGAGGTGGATGGTTGAATAATTTTTTGTTCTAACATTTTGTTAATTTGATTTTTGACTTTTTGTTTATGAACTTCAGGGAATCTATATGATTTGGTATAAATAGGTTTGTCATCAGTAAGATTAATTTTATGATTTATTTTATTAGTAAAACTAAGTGGTATTTGTTCATTGTAAAATATGTCCCTATAACTATAACATAAATTTTTTATGCTCTTGATCTCTTCTTGATTGCAATGCTCTAACCTAATATTTTTTATATTTTCTTTTAAGATATTATTTAGTTCTATAGTTAGTTGATTTTCACTCTCTACTACATCTAAAAAATTAATTTTATTTGGATTAATTATTTCTATATAAAATGGCTTAAAAAACGTAATTTTAGAGTTAATTTCTCCCGAGTTTATTATTGTTGTAATAATAAAATAATTTTCTATGGTAACTAGAGCCTGGGGCATTTCTAAATTGTTTCCAAAATTATGATAATTAATTATTCCTAATCCGCTTTTATAATTAACAGGGATTCTGATAATTTTTTGGGTTCTTGGTGGTATAACAACTGTATGGCAACAATTACCTTTGTACTGATTTATCTCATAATTAAATCTTAAACAAATTTGTGAAAATGGTGTAATTAACAACTTACGATTTACATCTATGTTAGCTTTCAATTGACATAAAAGATCCATACCTATAAAACCATCATATTTATTGCTAAATTTAAAAAGATAAAATTTATGAGTTTCGTTTACACGAAAAATATTAAAAACGGGTATGATTGCTACTTTGTTATGAAAAGTAGTTCCGTGTGAGGTTTAGATGTTAAAGTTTTCGTTAAAAATGTTATTAGGATAATGAGTATAACATACGTTTGGATTTATTATGCTTCGAGTACTACCCGTATCAATTAAAAATATTGAATCTAATTCTGGAATATATACAGAAGGTAAATTATTAGATAAATTATTTAAGTTTATTACGTTATAGCGGTTTCTGTAGTTACCTCGTAAAAATTTTCATTTGAATTTGTTTGTTCAGGTTATTCATAAAATTTGCGATTACTGAAATCGTAATTTGAAGCTCTACTTGGCCCGGCAGTATTATTATCACTTTGATTTTCGGATGTATATTCATTTTGTTCTAAATTATATAAATTATTTTTTAAAGGCTTAGAGAAATTTGTATTTTGCGTTGGGTTGCTGAAACTTTGAAATATGTGTGCTTGTCGACATTGGTTCGGTTTTGTTTTAAGGTGTATAATTGTATGAAGGTTTGAATACATCTTTAGGTTTTCCAAATACTTCCTGATTACTAAAAAATCTTTGAGTGGACAAATTTAGCTTTGGTTGTATATTTATCGGTTGGGAAGGAAATTGCGAATTAAAGCTTTCGTGTGCATTATACTGTGAATTGAAATGAGAAGGTTGAATATTTTGATAATTAGTTGGTCTAAAATTGTTATTTTGAATTTTATGATTAGTTTTTTGATTATTTAGGTTAAACATAGTATTTTGAGTGGCATGACTTTGTTTCTGATATAACATAAAATTTTCCTCTTCTAATACATAAGATAAAGCTAATTCTAAAGTATCCGGGTTTCGTAACCGTGTCATATCTTGAACGCGACCTTGCAAACCACGTATAAAAGTTTTTAATGCCAATTGATCATAATTTTTCATTTGAAAGGTACGTTCCTCGTTACTTAAACTTTCGCGTAGTAATTTTGAAGCAATAGCGCTTCTGCATTTTTGAATTCTTTGGCCAAATGATAAATACGACTTATTTCTTAAAGGTCTAGTTATCAATAAATCCTGAACTAAACAATTCAAATTTCTTTGGTCTCCAAAACTCAATCTTAACAAGGATTTTAAATCTACCCAATTTCGAACTTCGGGACGACTACCAATAAGCATAAGAGCATTTCCGGTTAATTTACTTATGATAGCACGAATTAAGAATGTATTTATAGGATCGTTCGGAATTTTATCATTTCGGTAATTTAAATTTAATTGCTCGCAATGTTCTATAAAAATTTCTAAAGTTTCTGAATTGCCGTTAAAATTTGGTATTGTATCTGTATACAATCGTAACATATTATAATTTACTTCGGTTGGTTGCGTCATTGTACTATTATTTCTAAGACTTAAATTATTTAATTGAACTATCACGCTTTCAATATCAATTTTGAAAGAAAGAAAAAAAAATTTCGATAATTAATCAATTTACTAAATAAAAATTATTCACTATAATAATTATTATTCTTAATAAATTTCTGATCTAATCCAGAATTTTTAATAAAAAAAAATGTAAATCTTATTTTCGCATTCAATTTTCAAACTGTTATATATTACAACTAATGATTAATTAATGACATAGGACTAATGATAAGGATGGCTCCTACCTTAGAGATTGTGTACGCCAATTCTTCGGATGGACGGACCGCCGCGTAGATTTATTCTACTTAATTTTCTTATAGACGTTGGTTCGTTCCCACAAAGAGTTGAAACTCACGAAAACAGTACTCGATGAAAGTTTTCTCGGGTTAGAATAAATTGAACTATTCTTAACTATCCTACCGACTGCGCCAGTTATGTTCGTGGTTAATTACCAATAACACAAAAATAACAAACTTATATATTAATTTTATTTTATATTTACAACCGATCCGCTCACCTCTGAGTTACAATTATATCTCCGCTCTTTTACATTTTGTGTTTTTAAATATACATTCTTAAACTAACTTTGAAACTTAATCCTAACAACTTAAATGGTTCCTTTTCACATGCATAAATAAAATATAGAAAAAATACAAAGTGACAGGGGTAACAAATTAATTGGTTCTTTCCCAGATTCATAAATAAAAATTGTAAAAATATAAAGTTACAGGGGTTACACATGTGCGTCCAGGCTCATAAAACACAAAAACACAAAAATGAAATATAAGAAATATTTGATTAATTTATGATTACTATATTAGGAGAGGATATAACTAGTTATTTGTATCACTAGTCCGGAAAGTGCTATTTTGCGAGTATGAGCATATTTGTAGGCCGAGGCGAAGTAGAGGCCTACAAAAGGCGAATACTCGCAAAATACTTTTAGGGCGTGTGATACACCACTTTTTTTGTGCCGAACTTTTGTTTGTTTAAAAAATGATTTATTTTATTAACTAAATTTAAATACTCTATGTTGATAAGAACGAAATCTGTAATTTTGAATTTCAATTGTTTATGTAAATATATTCATTCACATCTCTGACAATGTTTATATTTATTTTTTTATAGAATTGAAAGCTTCCCTGTAGAAATAGAACAGGAGCAAAAAAATCGCCAATCACCGGTAACAGAATTGTCGAACTGCAATATGTGTTGAACAAAACGCTAGATCTTCAATTTAACCATTCCAAAATTTGTTATGGTCTTATTGAGGCAACAAAAGAAGTTCATAATGGTCAGGGCTTAATAAGTACAATAATTTTCACCTGTACTAAATTTATCACCAAAAACCCAGAGAAGATTATTTCAGAGATAAATGTTGGAGTTGTATGGGGTACATTAGCAACTGAAAGTACACATGAACATCTTGAAGACCTTTTAAGTTACATGAATATTTCCTCAATGCCAGAAAAGATGTTTTATAGATGGGAAAATGAATTAGGGGAGATATGTATCATCTACTCCTGAACGTCCATATAAGTTAATTCCCTAATAAGTGGAACATTAGAGTCGTATTATCAAAAATATTTTACTTACTAATTTTCTTCTTTTACAAGTTAACATCTATTTTCTGTTGTTAATGTGTTATCAAAATAAATTGTATTATCTTCGATTGCTAACATAAGAATACTTAATATTTTATAATTTATGTACAACTAAATTTTTCCATTTTTTTCTATAATAGGAATGGAGCTCATCACTAAGTCTAAGAATGATTGAGGCTGATAAACGAGAGAAAGAATATGCAATATCAAATGGGCACTTGTGTTTGGATGGAACTCCGTACATCATAGTGTATGTAGACGGTTCATGGAGCAAACGCTCATATGGGACAAATTTTAATGCTTTTTCAGGAATGGTTGGATTGTTGGGCGTCATACTGGCGAATTGCTATTTGCTGGCGTTCGAAATAAATTTTATTCAATATGCGAACGAGTTAAAAATAATAATACAGCAGCAGAACCACATGTGTGTTATAAAAACTGGAATAATTCAGCGCCTGCAATGGAAGCTGATTTGGTGGTAGAAGGATTTAATTTAAGTCAAAAAATGCATGGCGTAAACTATCTCAAAATTGTCGGAGATGGTGATTCCAGTGTTTTCGCCAAAATTAAGCAGCATGTCACATATGGGCATCAAGTTAAAAAAAATTGAATGCACTAACCACGCGTTAAAGAATTATGGCAAGCATTTATATAAGATTAAGGCGGATACAACGATTAACATCAAAAGAAGAAAATTCTTGACAAAAACCAAAATTATGTTGCTCACCAAAAGAGCAAAATGCTCCATACATGAACATTCCAAGCAACTGCAAAAGAACATTCCTTTGCTTAAGAAAGATTTAGAAAATGGACTACATCATGTTTTTGGAGATCATTCTGGTTGCAGAGAGAGAACATGTAATAATATTGGCAAACACGCAGATAATATAGTTTCGGTTCTCAAATCTACTTCTATCTTCAATCATTTATATGGTAAATAATAGATGTAAAGTACGATGTATGAAATTTTCACAGTTTAATTTGTTTAGGTGCCATAAATATATTGATTCGTAAAGCTGATCTATTTAAAGAAAATGAAAATAATAATGGAACCGAAAGGCTAATGAATATTGTATCACGATCTAATATGGGCAAAAGGTTAAACCTAATACAGCGTGGTTCATATCAGCTACGAGTGTTTCTTAGTGCTTTAAGATACAACAAGTCGTATGCTTGGCACAGTAGTCTTTGGAAACGAGTAACATGTAGAAGCCTTGGACAGCATTTTAAGAAATATATGGCAAAACAATTGAAATATTCGTGTCGAGCAAAAAGGATCCTAAAAAATTGTTTGCTGATAATGGTGTTGTGTCTCAAAAACATCTTCGAAATACCGATTATGGACCCAGTGCAGAACAGGCTGAAGAAGATCCAGAAATAATTTCATTAGAATGTTCTAGGCTATTGGAAAACCTTGAAGTAAGCGCCCTGACTATGCACGATTGCGAACGATATTATAAATTTCTTTTTTAAAGGTTACACGTCAAGAACGAGATAAAATCTAAATCAATACCATAGGCCAATTTGGAAATGATTTATACGAATCTGAGAGAAAGTTTCGGCTAACAGCATCAGTATTTGGAAGAGTTATCAAAAAGCGAGCATATACCTCATGTCACAATATAGTAAAGACTAGCTTGGCAAAAACTTCATTTCATACAGACGCTACTGAATACGGGATAGTAAAAGAAAATATAGCCATAAAAGTTTTTGAGGAAAATACAAAGTTAAATGTGAAAAACATAGTTTTTGGATAGATTTAAGATATGGATTTTTAGGTGCCTCGCCTGATGGTATTGATATATATAAACGTAGTACATAAAATACATTAATAATTATATTGATTTAGGCCTTGTTGGAGAAGATTCACTGGTAGAGGTAACAAAAGAAATGAATAAAGTCAAAGCAACGTAATTCCACGTTTACATTAACGGTAAGTTCTTATATTATGCGCATCAATGTTTAAAATATAAAAAAACTACAGGTGTCTTAATACTCGTGAGTTATAATGCAAAGTAAAGGTAGAGCAAGGGGAGATATACTAACGGGCATAAAAAAAACTGGTCAGTTGAAGAAGAGGAGGGAAACGAGAAGCAAGAGAAAGGGATTGTAAAAAATTATGTGGCCAGAGAAGGAAAGGAAAAATATATAGTGTTAACAGTTTATGGGCGGAATATGAGGATGATAAGTGAACAGATTGAGAAAATGGTACAGGGGAAAGAAAAGGAAAAGATTATTATAGGGGGTGATTTTAACGCGAGAACAGGGGAAAAGAGAGGAGTGATTATTGGAGGGGAAGTAAAGAGAAGAGTTAGCATGGATAAGACAGTTAATAGGAATGGGAAAATGTTAGTGGAGATATGTGAGGAAAAAGGGTGGTCAATTCTTAATGGAGATATAGAGGAGGGGGGCAGAGGTGACTACACTTAAGGGGGGAGAATCGGTGATCGACTACGTGATAGTGAGTGGAGAGATGTAGGAGTACATAGAAAGTTTTAAAGTGGAGGATGAAGAGAAATCGGATCATCAGCCACTAGAAGTGATTTTTATAGGAAAGGAGCAAGGAATTAAGGAGGAACAGAGGGGATGGGAAGTAAATAAGGTGTGGACTGAGGAAAGCATAGTAAGATATAAGATGAAGTTGGAGCAAGTGATTTAGGTAGATGTAGGGGGGGAAGAAAGACTAAAGGCGTTGACGGCAGAAATGGAGAAGGCAGTATAAAAGAAGAGGTTTGAGAAAAGACAAGGAAAAGAGAGGAACGAAAATAAGTGGTGGAATAGAGAATGTAGAGAGGCAAAAACAGAGATGAGAAATGCTAGAAGAAGATGGAAGAAAGGTATAATAGATGTACAGGAGTATAAGGAGAAGAAAGTGAATTTTAAAAATGTATGTTCTGAGAGAAAGGTGTCGTGTAAAGAGGAAATGGAGGAACAAGTAAAGGAAATAAAGAAAAAAGGAGAAGTGTGGGAATTTCTAAACAAGGAGAGAAGAAGAGGTAAGAGGAGAGGAGGTTTAACGGATATAAAGGTGTGGTTGGGTTATTGTATGGAGCGTTTGGAGGGAACAAGAGAAGGACCAGGGCAGGTGATATTGCAAGAAGTAAATAAAATACAAGAGGAGAGGGAGATAACGAAAGAGGAAATGGAGGAGGCAATAAATAGACTAAAATTAAGAAAAACGACAAGAACGGACGGTACGCAAGGAGAACAATGGAAATATGTAGGGGAGAGAGTAAGAGTAAATGTAAGAAAAATTTTTAATACAATATGGAAAGGAGATGAATTGCCATAGAGTTGGAAAGAAAGTTTAATTCTGCCGGTTTATAAAGGAGAGGATAAGCAGGCGGTAAAGAATTATAGAGGGATTACTGTCACTAATGTAAGTTATAAATTGTATGCCATGATTATACAAAGGAGGTTGGAAAAGGAAGTGGAAGGAAAAAGACTATTACCAGATTGGCAAATGGGATTTAGAGTGGGAAGAAGGGCAATAAACAATGTTTATATATTGAAACAGTTAGTGAATGGAGAGCTAGATAAGGAAAGGGGTAAGGTATACGCGTTCTTTATGGACATAGAAGCTGCGTTTGATAATGTAAATAGGGAAAAGTTATGGAGGGTGTTGAGGAAAAAGGGAATAGAGGAACAACTAGTGAGGAAACTGGAAGGGATATATAAAGAGACTAAGAATATAGTAAAAATAGGGGATAGTGTTAGTGAAGTGTTTTGGACGAGGAAGAAGCTAAAGCAGGAGTGTCCTCTTAGCCCTATTTTATTTGCACTGTATATAGGTGAGATAGAAAAAGTGTTGAAGGGTGGTCAGTGTGGTAGGATTGTTATAGAGGGAGGGATTAAAGTGTGGATATTGGCATATGCAGACGATATGGTCATGGTGGCAAAAAATGAGTTGGAGAAGAAAAGTATGATAAATACGATAAAGAGGTATCTGGAAAGGAAAGATTTGGGTTTAAATGTGGGAAAGTCTAAGATGGCAGTTTTTCAAAAAGGGAGAGGAAGGAAGAAAAAGGAGGAGTTAAGTTGGGGTGAACAGAAGATAGAGGCAGTGAATGAAGTGAGATATTTGGGATATGGCTAAGGTATGATAATAAAGATGAAGCGCATATAAGAGAGTTAGCAAAGAAGGGTAACAGGGTATTAGGGCAGGTATGGAGTTTAGGGAAAAGAGTATTTGGGAAGAAGATCGAGAAGAGAAGATGGCTGTTTGAAAAATTAATTAAAAGTGTGATGATGTACGGGGTAGAGGTATGGGGTTGGAAAGAGTGGAACCTATTGGAAAGGGTACAAATAAAATATTGGAAATGGATACTGAATTTAGACAGGGAGACGCCGGGTTACATAATAAAGGAGGAGGGGAAGTTAGAGAAGATTAGAATAGAAGCAGGGAAAAGGGCAATGGGTTATGAAGAGAAAATGAAGGAAAGGAGAGAATGTAAAATCTTGCAATGTTGCTGGAGGACGGTAAAAGACAGCAAAAACATATATGGACAGGAAAAAAGGAAACTTTACTACCAACGAGGAGGTTTCGCAATAGAAGAGGTGGAAAGAAGGAGAGAAGAAGGGAGGTTAAATACTGAGGAGATAGTAAGAAGAGATAAAGACTCGCAGGTGCAAGAGAGGGAAGGAAAGATAAGGGAAGGAAAGTACAACTTAAGGTATGGGAATATAGTGTCCAGGGGGGTTCCTAAGTATCTGATGGGGAGGAGAAGCTTAGGAGAGAAACGACTTATAGCTAGGTTCAGATGCGGAAATAAGGAGAATGTAAATAAGTATTGGAAGGAGGATGTAATGAAGAGATGTAGATTATGTGGGAAGACATAGAACACTTGAGTGGGGAGTGTAGCGAGCTAAGGGAAGAAAGGAGGGGGGGAAGGTTTCGCTAGGGGAAGAGGGGGGGGAATTGGATTGGATGAAAGCAGTAAAGGAAAGAAGGATAAGAGGGGAGGGTTAGGACTATCGATTTAGAATAATAAGATGGTGATGGGAAGATTTTAGGGGATAAAGTTCTTTTTATTTTTGTTTTTTTTTTAGTTTACAAATTTCTGTACAAATTATATTAGTATGATAAGAGAAGATGTAAGGGTAAAGTAACCCATTGTAAGGCCAAATGACTAGACAATTAACGATAAAAAAAATAATGCAAAGTCTGATAACATGAAGTATTGTAAATTATAGGCAACAGAACAGAAGCATCACAGTAACAGTTTACTAGTTTGCATCCTTTGTGTACCTACCTTATAGAAATAATAGCATCAAACTTATTAGCTATTGGTAAAATAGCTAGTGGAAGTAAAATATTTACCTATTCAAAATTATTAAAACTGGTTGCACACTGCGATATGCCATAGAGACAAATAAGACATATCTTGAATATAATAATGGAGAGATCAAGTTAAAAAGTGAACATTCATATTTCCATCAAGTGATTTTACTAAATTTTGAATGTATCATAATCTTAAACTATTTCTTTGTATTTAGATTCAAAGTTTCTACATGTCACCGAAAGAAAAAATTATCGGTCTATAGTGTACACTGAAGAAAATAAACCTTCATTTTCCGATGATTTTGAAAAAGTTAGCGATTTATGCGATAATTAAATGCTTACTACGTTGGAACGTCCTTATAAACATGTGTGTTGATCCATGTCATATTATGAAAAAAACAAAATAGAATTTTTAACAAATAAATATTTTCGGGTTTTGAACCGCGTTCGAATCTATTGTGTTGACCAGTTGTGAATGGACTGAAAATAACTCCGTAGTTTTCTGATCTAATTGGCGTCTAATTTTGTGTATCCTCTCCCTTAACTTTTAGTCAGTTTTGATGTGACATCTCTCTTCACAAAAGTGCCACTAAAACAGCACTAGAGATCATCAAGACTAAATCACGAAAAGCGGATTTGGATGAGGAGCTTAACGGACTAATTGAGCTATACTTAAAGTCCACGTACTTCTCGTTTAACAATATTGTATACGAACAAATTGAAGAAGCAGCCATGGGATCACCACTTTCTTCAGTCATCGCTAATATATTTATGGAGAAAGAGCATTAGAAACCGCTACCCTCAAACCAAAATGCTGGCTACGTTATGTGGACGATACATTTGTAATTTGGTTTCATGGAGCAGAAACACTACACAACTTTCTGGATCACATCAACCAGCTAGATTCCAACATCAAATTCACCATGGAAAAGGAAACAAACAGAAGCTGTTACAAGCTTTTGGTTTTACGAACTTTGCACGGCCAACTCACCATAGTCGGGAGTAGGGTAGGTTCACAGAAAACACAGAAAATATGCTTAAGGGAGCCAGAGCTGATCCAACGTAATACTTCTGTCTCGCTCACGACAGACGATCCAAACTTGTAACTCAATTGAAGGTTCGTAATCCTTATACTCGACTGATCGAGTAGCCCAAATTAGTTAGTAAGGAACAATAACCACAAGAGAGAGAAAATTAACAAGAGAGCTTAACGAATTTAATCACTTTGAGATTATAGTTAACAAATATCACAGCTTTAACCTAGAGTAGCAGAATGATCGTTATACATTGAATTCTGAAATCCTAACTACTAGGAGAACTAACAATAAGCATTAACAAGTGTAGCAAACTCTGATTTCGCAACAAGTAAATTTACAGGATTATATAGAAGATTTAGTACGTGAATGCCTGCAGTATCGGCAACACACAACACACATTTAAAGTAAGTCGAAGTAAATATTCTTCACCCACACACAGTATGCGATACAGTAAAATGAATGATTACAGTTACCTTATTGGTAGCTACACAATACATATATTTACGATCGTTACTATGAATCAAAATTTTGTAAGAAATTTTCGTGACAACGATATACTCAAAAATCAATTAAAGTAACTCACCCGAAGTCCAGCTTCCACTAGCGTGAAGAAAACGTTTTCCCCCTCCAGTGGCCTGTAATAATTATTTAACCGCAAATCGTGTCACACACCAACTCACAAAGAATATTAAGCTAAAACAATTAGTATTAATAATTCATTAAATATGTATAAAAACCGGTATATCGACTACTGTACGCAGCAAATCAGAACAGGTGGCTGATAACACAATCAACGTCTGCCTTTAGCATTAAATAGGACTCCAGTGTATCAAATAAGGTAAGTAGTAATTTAAAACAGGTGGCTGATAACCCAATCGAGTAATACACAGGTAGTAACATCTCCCACGGTAAGGCTGATCGAGACCTCGTTTTCGTGGCGTAGCAAACGCCTTCCAAAAGCGTCTGTGTACGGTAACGTGATTTCTTAGTAAGAATTACGATTCACCATTCCTTTATTGAAAACGTACATGTGCTCGAAGCGGATAGAAAATGGCTGTTCAAGGAAGAAAGAATTACAACCTAATTTTAATAAAACGACAGCAATTATCTTACCCTGTGACGCCTCAAATATTTTATGCACTTAATGTAATTACAATTGAATTTCCATTATTCCGGATGGTATTGGAAAAAGAAATTACTCAAGACGCACCGACCATTTTAGACAATCGACAGCTTCGAAAGTTTGTCGTAAAAATGACAGTCGCGACCAAAAATCGGTAGAGGGCGTCAAAACCGGAATCTAATTTCAAGTCAATATACACAGTCGTACGTAATAAAAATTTCGTCCGTAACAAAGCTTTCTGTTTTTGGACGTACTGGTCACTCGAAAGATGGACAACAGATTGGAGCATCAAGTATATAGAAAACCAACACATACTGACAGATACCTTAACGCCGAATCACATCATCATCCAGCTCAGAAGTTTTCAGTTCTAAAAACTTTAGTACACAAGGGCAAGGCGATCAGTGAATCGAACACATTAAACACCAAGCTAGGTCACCTAACGAACGCCTTAATAAAAAACGGTTTCAAAAAAGGAGACATATATCGAGCAATTAACAAGCACAGTAAAAAAAAACCAAAAAAGGAAGACCACGTGGCAACTTCCTTTCTTGCTTACATAAAGGGCTGCACGGCTAAAATAGCCAGAATACTTAGAAGGAGAAACATCAAAGTGACCTTCAGTGCAATAAATAAAATAGCCGCCAATTTCTCAAAATTAAAAGAAACAAAAGCACCACTTGAGGAACCAGGGGTCTACCACATCCCTTGTTCGTGTGGGCTAGCTTAACAATTGCAATACGTTTATAATACTCTATTGAAGACCAAATATAAATAGAAAACAATTTTTTAAATACATATTGAAGCGTTCGCAAAGGTATTGTCAACTTCCAGAACGTTCACGAACTTATTCTTAGCTTCCAGAACGTTTAATGAAGAATGTAGAAAATTCTCGAAAAGATAACTATATAAAAACGGGTTAAAAGAATCATGGCAGTTTTTTGAAGTCGGAAGTATTAAGAAGATGTTTAAATAAATAAGTGATTAACGTACGTGTCTTTATTGAAAACAAGTTTCAGTTTTAGATAAACAGAATTTATCCGCGGACATTATTTTTCAGCTAACTAATTAATTTAGACTACTTCGTTTAGGAAGGGCATGCAAAATCACTTTAATTTATTTTTGTGACAACGTTTCGTGCTACACGCGAGCACTTAATCAGGCCAACTGTGATTTATTAAACTCGTAAGTCAACAACATAGTAGCAACAACAATGAATTAACTGATAATTTTTAACACATAAAACTTACAAAATAAAATCAGGTGGAACAATCCACCGACCAAGGACATAAACAACTTTACGAATTGTGTTTACTAAATAATAAATAAAAGTTGCCTATGTCTTTGGTCGGTGGATTGTTCCACTTGATTTAGTTAATGCAATACACAGAGGAAGAGAAAGAATCTTTACCAATTATTTTTTGAGTGATAATAATATATAAATTAGTGTACGTGGTTTTCTTAAATATTGTTAGATTTAGTAAGTTACGTGTGGTTATAAACGTGTAAATATTTTGTTATAAATAATTTAATGTTAAAAATTCGTTACATTGGTGAGAGGTGTGCGTCGTTGAAATCGTGTAAATAAACAACTGTTTAGTTCGCGCTTTGCGTATTTGTTTATAGAGTGTAATTAGAATTTTAGTGTATTTCAACTTTTTATTCGTGATATAACTTATGCCGGTAACTCGTTATCAAACCAAAATGGATGCAAAACTATTTGAATTTCTCGAATCAATAAAAAATGCAACCATCGATGAATAAAAATATGCAAGAAATACTGTTCAAAAATTCTAGAAAAATTGAAGAAAAAATGTCGGAACATTCTCAGAAAATGGAAGAAAATACTAGAATAGAAGAAAAATTGTTGGAAAATGCTAAAAGTTTAAAAGAAGAAATAGAAACGAGCATTGAAAATCAAATAAAGACTATTGAGAAGTAAATATAAATTAGTATGGAAAACCAAATTAAAATTGTTCAAGAGAAACCTTAAGCAGATATGTTAAATGTAAAAAAAATATATGCGAATCTATAAATAATAAAATAGAAGCAGTATGAGACAGAAGGAAACTGCTTGAAGAAAAAATAAACTAAATAAATTGCCATGGTGAAGGAAGCGCCATGAACGAAAATTTAATAATAGACCATAGGGAAGAAACCATTCACAACTTTAAGTTGTACCTCTAAATTTTTAATCTAAAGTTCCATGGTCAAACTACTACAAGCAGTTTAAAACCCCAGCTACAGCTAATGATTGGAGCAACAATCAGAGAGTTACATCTTTAATAGTGTACTTACGTAGAGAAGGAATCTTGCAAACTGTTCTAGAACACCTACAAGAAAGTTACAAACTTTTAATTTCACATTTAGAAATGAGATATGAATACGCTCATCTTTAACAAGTGTATTGAGCTCCAATTAAAAGTCGGGTTTAGAAAGCTGCCATAAGTTTTTAAGAGCTTGAAACAGACATCGCCATATTAACACGGCTTGCGTATCCTACAGAACCAGATACTTTCTTGGAGCGGTTGACTATTCAAACCTTTGTAAACGGCCTCCAATGCAGCGAAACGTAGCTGATTCTCCGATTAACTCGATCAAAGACGTTGGATGACGCTTTAGTGGATGTCTTAAAATTTGAAGCAGCAAAACAAGTATTGCAACGAGACAGTCATAAACTTCGCTGTGCTGCGGAAGTACCCGCACAGACAATAAAAAGCATCGAGGAGTGACCTGCGGTCAAACAGGCCACGTACATACGTCGACATTATACTAAACTCAAGAAGAAACAAAAAGAGCGCTTGAAAGTTTGGAACCAGTTGACTAAAAAAGACAAAAGTCAATTTTATATAGTCATGTTCCGGAGATTATCATTCAAATAGCATTGTCTTTAGAGTAATTGCATAGCAGTTATCTTGATGGCAAAATTAATAAACAAAGTATTGACACGGGAGCGACAAAGACTATCATACGTCGTGACATATTGGAAAACGAGAAAACATCACCAGTAACAGTACGACTTTAAACGGTAACGGCTACTCACGGACAAGTACAAGTGACCATTGGTTTGGGAAATAGAGTACTTGACCATCAAGTACTAGTAGCCGACATCACGAAACAAGTTATTCTGAGAATGGACGTGATAAAGAAGTATGGGTTCCATTTGGATATGAAGAACGATGTCCTAAAGATTTACAGTGAGAAAAATCTTTTTCATTTGTCAAAGAAGGCAGCTGTGCGAGTCGTATTGAATAAAGACGTAACTCTGCCTGCAAGGACTGAAACTTGTTACATGCCAAAGTTAAAACCAAGTCACTGCCTGTAATGAGGTAACACAAATGATGTCGTGCCGCTGCTCAGTGGAGACGGGGTGGGTTATATTTTAAAATTCCGTGATAACTTGGAAACGAGATCGACATAAAATCGAAATAAAAAGGTAAAAACTCAAAATCGGTTAGGGCGCCAATCAAGGACCCGATGATTATAGCTTCCGGACCCCTGATAATCCAAAAGCTCATGCCTTGACCGCATACTTAATCTTCAAACAACAAACAAAAATAATAAAATACAAAAGTCGTAAAATATACGTCTGAAACTTTGCTTCGAACTAAACGTTCAAACAAATTATATGTTACATTTCGTTACATTATCTTTTATGCATGAATGAGATTTACTTTTACATACACAAAACAAAATTATTTAATTAAAGCGAACTTCACGCAAACACCTTCAAGTGTTTCTTGAAATATTTAACGTTAGCCGTAATTCAATCGGCTCAAATCAAAGCTTTTAACTCATATCGATCGCGGTTCACTTCACGGTAATAACAAATTCGATAAATACCTTTACTCAGATGAACTGTCGGCCACAGCGGTTCCAGAAGCTACGAGTTTAGATTGAACCCGGGTCGGTCTAGGTGTTCTGTAGTCGAATACAAGCTCGGTGGGACCCCCAAACAATAGAATTCCGTCGGAAGATTTATTTCACTATTTAATTGAAATCCGCACAAAAGCGAAGACAGGATTTTTCACACAAAACATCGAAAATAAATCCAACTCGAACGTGAGTTTTATTATGGATACCATGAAGTTCCTTAAACCGTGAAATTACGAATTTGGAAAGTTACTATTATTTCCCATCACACCACTCAATTTTCACGGCACCATTTGTTTAACTTCCGCGGTATTGCATAACGGTAGGGTAGAAACACCCCGAACACTTGACTACATTCCGGTACCCGGTATTCTTAATTGCGACCGAAAACAATCATCATCCCCCAAAATCAAAATTTTACTCCTTTTTAACACCTTGTAATCCCACTTAATTCAACGAACTTGCGCCGTAAAATCTTTGTAAAAGATGCAACAGTAAACCAAGTAAATTAACAATGATGAAAAATATAATGGCCAAGTGCGTCTTGTCACGTAGGCCTTCGAAAGAAAGAAAATGTTCTCACAGAAAACGCTTACTTTGCTAAATTTGTCAGGTGGTTCCAATCGCGCTCGTAAAAGAACTCAACATAAACAAAAATATAGATACCAAGAAAAATTGATCAAATTATATTCCAAAAGGAAGTCGTAAATTATATAGAGTTGTTTTTCTAATGAGATAACCAGAGGTAAAAACACTAAATCAAATCCAAAACCACGGAACTTTATGCATTCAAAACAAATACCAGTAATAATTGTGAAATAACTATAAAATACAAATAAACCTAAATCGAACGTAATAAAATAACGAGTAAAACGTTTTCGATGCTAACATTGAACTAATTAATCGAAACGAAAAACAGAAAACCGGAAATTTAACCAGATGAATCTAATTACGGGGTCTTACATAAAAGATTCACTGCCAAAATCCAACGCAGGTTACAAACTGTGGTAATGGCACGTTTTGATGGAAATCAACTTGTTAACCAAACCAAATTCTAAACTCCATAAAAGTGACTTGTCTCCGTATTTATAGAAAAAATATTGTCCCGGTGGGAGAAGCTCGACTTTGATTGGATAGTTGAAAACCGTTGTCACGATTGAAGTTATTAGGGTGTTTGATAATTCCTATGCTTTTTCAGACTTTCTTATTAAATACAAATGAAGATTTTGCAATAACCGAGGCGTTATCAAAATCTATATTGTGGCATGTGGTAAAATAATATTCAGCAACGGCAGATTTAGGAATATGTCTTTTCTTTATACAACGATTGTGTTCTCAAATACGTGTGATGACGGAACGACCAGTTTTACATACGTAAACTAAACCAAATGAATAAAGAATTTAGTATACACTATGACATAAAAATGTAAGAAATTTATCTTTGGGAGAAGGAAGAATTTGAGATATTTTACCTGTCGAGTTGAAAGAAAGAAATTTCTCTACTTGATCCGTGACCTTATATGTACGGTAAAAATGCGATTTTCGGAATCGAGTCGGAAGTAAAGATGTCCTTAGGTACTTGATTACGCGGATGTAGAAGACGATTTCTAACTGCCTAAATACCCCGATTAGTATAACCATTTCTTATTACAGTTCTAGTAAAATGACGCGTTTTAAATCTATGTTCTCGGATTGGCAAATAGAAAAGGCGCGATGAACTAAAAATTCAATAACATAACATTTTTGTGCCGGATGATGATAAGACAAAGCATAAAGATATCTGTTGGTATGTGTGGGTCTGCGATAAACAGAATGGCTCAAACGTTCGTTGAGTTTAAGTAGAGAAATGGGAGAGAATTTTTATGATAAATATAGGGGTGTTAGTTGTTTAGGTGATCAAGAAACTTAGACTACTTGAGACGACCATGAGACCAAACAATAAAGGTGCCATCACATACATAAACCAGACTTTAGGTTTAAATATCGATGATTCTAAAACAACCGTTTCAAAAGAGTCATACAAATGTAAGCTACATCAGGAGATAGCTACAGGCCACAATATAAATTTTGATAACTCCTCGGTTATTGCAAAACCTTTATTCGCCTTTAATAAAAAAGTACGAGAAAGCATAGAAACTATCAAACACCCTAATAACTTCACTTGTGACAACGGTTTTGAACTATTCCCTCTTTCGTTCTCTGTTATTACTGATTTATCATAAAGACGCCTTTTTTCAAACGTAACTCAATCAGAGTCAAGCTTTTTCCACCGGGACTATACTTCTTTTATAAATACAGAGACAACTTCTATCGCGCTTAGAATCTGGCTTGGTCACCAAATTGATTACCTAACTCTGTAGTGATTCTTTGTTAGATTATAGTTTATTTTTTGATTTTTTTACACCTTAACAAAACCTTTTACGAAGGTGAACAAAACGTTGGCAATTTCGGTTACAACATTTACACGGTCCGAACCCAGAAGACGTTCTAACCTTACCATAAACTTTGTCCGTGGAAGCCTTTGCGGTTACAGTACAATTTTTTCGGGAAGAATATTTTTTCTAAAACTTCCGTATTTTTCAAACTCTGTCACAGTTTTGTCAAACTTTTGTTCACTTTAATCTTTTCTTAGTCACCACAATATTATTCCTAAATTTCTCAAAATTAAATTCTACATTCAAACACGTTTGTTTAAAAAAATCTTTACCCTGCTAGTCTAGCGTTGATACACAAACGGATTAAGCAAAACAGACGTGAGTTAGACACGATTTTATCTTCATCTTCAGTTGGTCAACAGTCAATCTCCAGATTTCTTTGACAACATTATTCACCAGCAGTCTAATTTCACTCTACGGTTAACCAATAAAACTCATTTCAAAAACTTTTGATTGTTAGAATCCAAAAATGAAAAAGTTTTTTTAACTACTAGCTTCGTGAAAACGATAGTCCAAAGGTCGGAGTTTTGCTGTTGCTTCCTAACGCATTCTTAAAGACATTTATGTGCTGTTGAGTCTTCTATAAAACATTTTTCCAGCTACATTTCAGATATAAATTCGTATTCATACTTGCAAAATTCTTCCATTAAATCTTAAAATCTTTGGAATTAGGTCAACACAGACCGTCTCACGTAGTTGACAGCTTCAAAATGAATCCGCAACCTGTCAGTAATCAAAAAGATTGGCAGAGGACGTCAAAACCAGAATCTAATTTTAATTCGATATACAGGGTATTACGTTATGAAAATTTCGCACGTAACAATATATCACATCTTTTTAGATTATTTAAAATAACACCATACCTTTATTATTGAGGTTTATTTTCGTTTGGGAGTTCGCAATGAACAAGGAACGTAGGATTATTTCTACCAAAATTGCTACGAACAGTTTCACGAGCAATTTCCCAATGACGTATGGCGATGTCACGACGTAGGATCATTGGTCCGATTTTTTTTAATGAAAATATTAATGCAAACACTTACAGAGAATTAATTTTGGATCCGTTTATTAATGAACTACATGATGATAAATTAAAATTGTTATTTCCAACTTGATGGGGCCACCGCTCGCGCTGCTAGAATAACATTAAATTATTTATGACAGTTTTCCGGTGACCGATTGATAAGTGAAAATAGATGGCCTTCACGATCACCGGATTTAACCCCATTGGACTTTTTAATGTTTGGTTTTTTAAAAAATTAAGTACATTCACAGCATCTACATACTTTAGAAGAAATGCGATTACAGAAGCTGTTAACAGTATTACACTGGAAGTGTTACATAATATTTTTAACAATATTAAAAAAAAGAGTGAACTATATTTAACACAATAATAATTAATATCTAAACGATACCAGATTCTAAGACAGGTGTCAGTGAACAAAACAAGTTAACGTTGAATGATGATGGTGGTGGATCCAGGGTGAATCCGGCTCGAAAGACCAAATGTTAAGCACGAAGGTGTTAGCGTACTTAACAGGTGGACACCTACCCAAGTAATCAGTATCTAAACGATACCAGATTCTAGGACAGGTGTCAGTGATCAAACAACTTAACGTTGAATGATGATGGTGGTGGATCCGGATCGAAGGACCAAATGTTAAGCACGAAGGTGTTAGCGTACTAAACAGGTGGACACCTACCCAGGTAATCAGTATCTAAACGATACCAGATTCTAGGATAGGTGTCAGTGATCAAACAAGTTAACGTTGAATGTGATAAATGACATAGCTACATAGCTATTATAAATAAATTAATATTTGTAACGGGTGAATGTTTTATAACAAATATTATATAAACGTTTACAAAACACTTTTATACTAATCTCATAAGCAGTTTTATAATTTTGTTGTAAGAACGTTCTAAACATCGATTTAAAAAACAATTTTGAATAGATAACAAAATAATCTTCCAGACAACTTTAATAGAACCATTTTACATTTAGAGAGCAACAACATAACTACAATAAAATTGAAAAGTTTTCTAACTTAAGAATTATATAACCACTTTGTTACTTGGGATAGGATTAGTTTCAATTTATAGCATTAACTTTGGCAGTTAGAATAGGTTTAAGTCAAATGTGTTTGATAATTTCATGTAAATAAATATTTTGAGGTGTGTTTCTTTGCCAATTTATTGTATTAGCTGTGAAATTGAGGTATGTATTAGACGACTAGTTGATAGGTAAGAATGAATAAGGAAAGTATTTCTTTTACGACTAACAGATATGATACGTTGTATGTTTAATTGCGATTAGGCAACGTTGTGCATTGTGATTGTGTAATTTCATTTCCGTACAGGTCAAAGTCATTTCCGTACAGGTCAAACCTATTAACGTACAGGATAATGAATTATAAGAACATAATTTAGTAGACTTTTACAAATATTCTCTGCATCACAAATTATAAAATTTAAAAATGAAATCATTGAGTGTCATGTAGAAGGTATTGCATTCGTTTAATAGCATAAAAATTAGATATTTTAGGTTATATTCGTAAACGTTGACGTTAGGTGGTGATTTTCTTATAATAAATTGTAAATATATTTTAGAAGTTCAAGGTAATTATAATAAATAAATACATCTAATTTGCAACCGAACGACTTGTTTTCTTGCAGGTTTTTTTTATAGGAAGCAAATGTTAACAGTAATTTATCGGACTTTTGCAGTGTTATAAACAGATTAAGTAATCTAATTTCTAATTAATGTCTTGAAAAAGTTACACAACTGACATCCTACAAAATTAATTTAATGCTAATCCTAAAAATTAAGTTTTTAGTAGCCTTACAGTACAGAATGAGACTACATGTCTTAGTAACCACATAAATGTTATTTTCGGTGAGTCTTATAATCAATGTCTATAAAAGTGGTGAAAGAGACATTCTAAAAAGTTAATTTTATGTTAATCCAAAAAATTCACTTTTTAGTAGAATGTTTGGTGTAGAATATGACTGTATCTCGGAAAAACGCGATCGAAAGAAAAATCACCCTGAACCAAAATTACTTTTCTATCTTCTAATAGTTACCTCTTACTATTATTACGACTTACAAGGAGAAACTAAGAAATGAGTTTACCAATTGCGTTTCTGATTTTTGGTGATTCTCATGGCAAAAAAGTACCCTTATTTTGGCTTTTTGTGCATTACCGCTTAGTTTTCAAATTATGAATTTTTAATGAATTGATCGAAATCGTCAAAAGTTAGTCGCTCCGTGAGCTCTAATTACAACAAATTCAAGGGTATGTTTTTTTAAATAGACAAACACTTATTTTAAAAATATTTAAAAGCACTGCAGCTGGAACCTGCATTCATTGTTTCACTAATTATTTGTTGTAATTTTTATAAGTATATAGGATCCGTAGTTGTATACGCTGAAACTAATTATCTTAAAAAAACTTGTATTGGAAAAGAAACATTTTAGTGGAGTTGTAAGTGTAATTTTGATTATTATTAATTAGTATCAAGTTTTTCTTTAAAGGCGTTTAGCAGGTTAAAGAGAAAGTAATAATAAACGCGATGGCATCTTAATGTTGATTGTAAAAACTTTTTTTGTTGTTGTTTTTGTTTCATCCGTTACGGTAAATGATTAATTTAAGAACTTATTTTGCATTGCAACTGTGTGTCAACTGGGCACCAAACAATAGCTTTTGTGGATTTTAATCCCTTCAATGTGTCGGTCTCTTCGACTATTCAAGGTCTTTTTCTTAGATATTGCAGTTTTAACGGAAATTTTATTCAAAGAATCTCATTCTGCCGATGTTGAAAAATTTTTTTTAAAAGAAATCTGTTTTGTCGTTATCTGTACTCATTGTTTCTTCTTATTAGTAATAATTAATAATCTATTTTTAAGTTTATTTTGTAAGTCTCTGTATATACATATTTCGACATTTATATATGTGCCAGCTTTTGAATTCGATCTGGGCGTGTCGAGGATTTTAAAATAAGGGGAAAGAAAAGATTTCAGAGTTTTATGAGTAGTACCATTATAGCGGTTAATCCAAATAGCTGCCTAAAGATTAAATGTAAAAGTTGCCGTTGCAACATTGTACATATCATTATATATATGTGCCTTAATTAAATCTTTAAATGGTATAATTATTTTTTTTTATGTGATCGCAAACTCGAAGATACCAACCACCCTACCACCGGCGTGGATAAATACACAGTTAATTTATTAATACCTTGATATTAAGGTAAAGAGAGATTACAAACTCATTAAAATCGTTATTACTTTAAGCAGAGTTTAATATTCATTTCTGCTTTAACAAATCCGTTAAACAATTACAATATAAACTTGGCCTCTTGATAGCAAACAAGAAAAATGTATTTTTCCAAACAGACATACCGAACAAGTTTTGTATTTAAGCTTCTTTAATATTGTGACTCATAAAAGAGCTATATGCGCATCAATATCCAATTTTCAAAACGTAATACAGGCAAATTTTAGTGTTTCTTATTAAAGTATAGTTTATTCGCGATAAACGATAAAAAAGTATTATTAATGTCGAAAGTGACAATACAATAATTGAACAGTTTTTTATTATGTATTGAAAAAAAATTAAATTTCGTAAAAAAAATTGTAACTTAAGTTTTCATGTCGCAGTTAACAATGAAGATATGACATTTGTACTGATTATTCTCAACTTCTTATTTAACCTCTTAAAGCACTTTTTAAAAAAAAACGACAAAAAATCTTTTTTTTTTTTAATTTAAGAAAATACATTTTTGAACTTTATTTTGGCCAAAAGTAATAACTAAACACAAAATAACTGTCTATAAACACTTATCTTTACAGTTTTATAATTTTTACATATTACATCACAAAAAAAGTCTTTCACTACTAAATCAATAATAATTATAAAAAAGAATAAACAGTTGTAGCTATTTGTAATTTACAAAAAAAACGTTTCTTTGTTTTACAACTAGACGAAAAGTAATATTACTCTAACATTGTATAGCTTACAAAACAGATGTAAATAAAAAAAATCAAAAAACCAATTTTTTTCTTATGTTTTATATAGCGATACCGCTCGAATTAATTCGAGCGTGCCAATTTTGGCTCATTTAGCGTAATAGAATTAACTCGAGCATGCACGTTACGGGGTTAATTTAAACTTAACAAAAACAGATTTCAAGCATTATTGAATTAACATTAAACAAACGCCCACCGTTTGTAAAATTTAAAATTATGTTGTGGAAGTGGGAGAAAATGGGTATAGTAATTTAAATAACCACCGGATTGTTTTAAGACTTGTTACAAGCTTTTGGTATTACGAACCTGCACGGCCAAACTCTCAATAGTCGGAGAGGGGGTAAGTTTCCAAAAAAAATATATATAAAAGATGTTTCAGGGCGCCAGAGCTTATCCCAAAGTCATACTTCTGTCTGCTCACAACAGAATGGGGTAGAACTTGTAACAATTCAAAGATTCGTAATCCTTCTACTCAGCTGTTCGAGTAGCCCAAACTGGTTCGTAGGAAAAAATAAGCACACAAAAAAAAAAAGAATTAACAACTTTAATCGCCCTCAGTCTATCAATAACAGTTATCACAGTTGGAATTGTATTAAGTAACAGTCATTACACCCCACAGTTGGAGTTATTAAAGACTAGAAAAATTTACATTAAATAATTATAACGGTATTAACGTTTGAGTTCGGAATAGTCAATTTAGAGAATTATAGAAACAAGAAAAATTAAGATCTCGATGCCTACAACATCGGCAACCCACCACACACAGTTATAAACAACCGAGGTACATATTTTTCAACTACATACAATATGCGAAACATTTATTTCATTGAAGTTAAATACCCTAATGGTAGCTACGCGTTATACTTATTTACTAACGTTAAATTGAAATCCCACAGTTCGTGAGTAATTGTACGTGACCACGATATGTAAAGTAAATTCAAAGCACTCACCGAACTCCAGTACCCACTAGCCCGAAGAAAAACGTTTTTCTTCTTCAGTGGCCTGCAATAAAAGATTAATACGAATCGTGTCACAATCCCCAACTCACAAAGATCGTTCAGCTAAAAACAATTTTATATTAAATAATTCATGAAATATATCTCAAAAGTAAACAAAACGTGCATCGATTACTGTATGTAGTGAGAATCGAAAATAGGTGGTTATTAATATGATTAACGTCGTGTCATCCACGTGTAGTATAAGTTGGCCCAAAACGCTTCCGAAGACCCCAATTGCGCGGCTTGAAATCGCCTTCTGCTAGCGCTCGAGTCCGGCAACGCGATGCCTTAGTTAATAATAGTTACGATATCCATTTATCGAGAATCTAACAGTTATAACAGGAAGGTACGCAAAATGGCTGTCAAAAGGAAAACGAATTACAAACGAGTTTATATTAAAAGATGGCTTTAGCTTACCCTGTAACGTCTTAACGAAACTAGGAAATTAAATAATTATAAATGGTTTTCCATTATTTCCCCGATGGTAACGGATATATTAATCTTTACTAGTTACAGGCCATTTACATATTCCACATGTCACGACTTTTTACCAAATGACATCTAATGCGCAAAGGATCGTTAGCGGGTGTCAAAACTCGAATCTAATTTCACGTCGAAAACCCATAGGCGTACCTAATGAAGATTTCAACCGTAACAACAAAGGCGTACGTAATGAAAATTACCGTAACAGACTAGTTTAAAATTGAACGTCGTTTTTTTTACCTGCTAGACAATCGTTCAAGTTTTGTTGATTTGCGTGTTGTACAAGTCGAGTGTTAACTTTGTGTAATTGTGTTATACTAAAAATTCCAGTTATAAAGGTAAAACATCTTTATACATATTTTTAACAGACACAAAAGAACACATAATTCATAATTGCAGATGAACGGTCACTATACAAAAAAGACATAGAAACAGGTTTTCTCTAAATTCTACATGTTTGCCTTGATTTTAGAATACCCAAATTTTTTACAATTTTCTAGATCGCTGGGAACCTTGTAAAAAATCAAATCAAATATAAATATTGGTGGTTTAGTTAAGTATTTTTTCTAATTTCAGCTTCCGTAAAATGAATAGTTTCCACAGCCACATAAATGGACGTTTTAGTGGCGACAAAAGTGTGGATTAGAAAATCGAGAAAAAAAGTGAAAAATTGTTAAAGGAGATGACATTTATTTTAGATATTTTTAAATTTGTAAATAAGTAATAAAAATATATCTATTATATCGTATCGTATAAAATCTGTTTTTCAAAACTTGCACCTTTACTTTAATGTGTTTTATTTTCAAATGTTAACTATAAGATATCTGTTAAGCAGCCATTAATCGCTGAGCAACTGAAAAAATAGTATTTTTTAACCAGTTTTAAAACCTAACAATTATACATATTTTACAGTTAACTTCAGGTTGATTCTTGAACAAGTGCAAAAATTGTATATTTTAAACAGCTTCAAAATTAAATAGTAAAATACCCATTTAGATTAACTTGAAGTTATCCTAACAGGTTGAACGTTAAGCAAACAAAAATTAGTATCTTTTAGGCAGTTTTAAATACCAACCATTAACAATCACTTTCGATTAACTTTAGATTACCCTAAGAGGTTGAACGTTGAGCAAACAAAAAATGGTATCTTTTTATTAGTTTTAAAATTCAACTATGCACTGGGCATTTCGATAAACTTTAGATTAGCCCAACAAGTTGACCAATGAATAACTAAAAAGAAGTATCTTTTGAGTAGCTTTAAAAGTGGACAATAAGTTGTCCGTTTCGGTTAATTTCGGGTTATCCTAAAAGGTTGACCGTTGAATACACGCAAGGTCAGTATAAGAGTATCTTATGGAGGGATTAAGTGGGACATAGTTCACCATTGGGTGTGCTTTTGGGTGCTCTATGATCACATTTGCCAATCCAAAGCGGATACCTTTATTACGACTTTTGGTTACTTTTGGCTGTGTGGGAAGGTGTATTGCCAACTCGTACAAATTGCCAACCTCGCCTTCGGCTCGGTTGCAAATTTTCATACTCGTTGGCACTGACAACCATTCCTTACTCATTATACAACATACTATATTTAAATGTTTTTGTTTAATTGTAACACATTATTTTGAAGTTTTTTTTTAGTTTTGTTCGTTAGTTATATCCTCCCTTAATATAGTAATCATAAATTAATCAAATATTTCTTATATTTCATTTTTGTGTTTTTGTGTTTTATGTGCCTGGACGCACATGTGTTAATGACCCCTGTAACTTTATATTTTTCCAACTTTTATTTATGAATCTGGGAAAGAACCAATTAATTTGTTACCCCTGTCACTTTGCATTTTTTCTATATTTTATTTATGCATGTGAAAAGGAACCATTTAAGTTGTTAGGATTCAAAGTTAGTTTTAAGAATGTATATTTAAACACAAAATGAAAAAGAGCAGATATAATTGTAACGCAGAGGTGAGCGGATCGGTTGTAAATATAAAATAAAATTAATATAAGTTTGTTATTTTTGTGTTATTGGTAATTAACCACGAACATAACTGGCGCAGTCGTTAGGATAGTTAAGAATAGTTCAATTTATTCTAACCCGAGAAAACTTTCATCGAGTACTGTTTTCGTGAGTTTCAACTCTTTGTGGGAACGAACCAACGTCTATAAGAAAATTAAGTAGAATAAATCTACGCGGCGGTCCATCCGAAGAATACGCAAGTCTCAAACTTTTCATTTTGTTCATATTTCGATAAAATTAATCTTCCCAGAACACAAGTCATTTGCAGAAAAATTTTAAAAATTTTATTAACAGAGTTATAAGCAAAACAATTTTGTTATTAATGCGAGGCTAGAAAACGTACCTAATAAGGAGACTACCAATGTGACGTCAGTAGCGTGCAACTTCAGTCTGTGCTTCATTCGAAACTGAAGGTTTATCTAGATTAAACGCTTCTTCTGCGAAATCATTCACCCTCCTAACATCTACAAGATGTTTTTTCACTTTCTTCGTATGTCTACTAATTTCATAAATTTTATATTTGACCCAACTTGAGCTAAAACGGTTTTTTTCCAATAACAAATGATTGAAGTAGAAGCTGATTCCTCCGACCGAGACATTTAATATCTTTAATTGTATTGTTGTTTTTATTAATTTTGCTTATGACTGAATAGGTTTTAGTCGCACTTTGTATTCAGGCAAACGCGTCCACAAATAATACATATAATACCTTTTTTTTCACCTGGACGTATCCTACGGACAAATCTCCATAATTTTCTCTTTTATTTTAAAAATAGTGTAGATTATATATGTAGTACATGCTAATGACTTCAATGTCGTTCCCGGTTCATATATACAATGGTATCAATTTTGTTTTTCAATAAAGAGGGTATTGTCAAAAATGACTTTTTTGCACGAATCAATTAAATTTAAAATTTGTAACCCGTATCGTAAACCGTAGGTACGTAGACTATAGAAGTTGATCTTTGAGACAAAATTTTCTCAATGTTTTCACTTGTATGTATGTAAAGTTTATGATTCAGTTTTTCTTTTAATTAATTGTATTACACAAGATAATAAAAGTGCGAGAAAATATTTAGTTGTTTCTGAGAAAAATGTGTAAAATGGACTGTTTTTATGACACCTTCGCACATTTTTTGGTGCTTGAATCTTTGTCGGGTTGTTACTGTATCCTTCAATAAATATAAATGCATATTTAGAGAATTTGCGTTGATTGTTAAATAGAAGTTTGTCTAAATTGTTACGTGCATAAATTTAAATAATGCATTACCCTGTATATTGGTTTAATTAAAAATTACTTTTATATTTCTCGACGCCATCTATCGGATTCGTTGGTCACTTTGGGTTGAGTAAGCGACATCCGGCGAGGACCGGCATTTTGACTTGAACATCGTACAGGTGTTAATCTATGTCTGCGTGAGTGAAAGTTTGTTCTCTAAAATCATCCACGTGTTTGGACACGATGGAAATTAGTAGTTTCCTTAAATAACTAATTTGTTCACGCAGAGTAAGGTAAACCGGGGGAATATGGCAACGATTATTTTTAGTGACGCTGTGTCAACCAATTTTAACATTAGAACTTAATTTTAATGCTTGATAAATAGTACGACTAGTAAACTATCATATAGCAGGAGTCGTCGTATCAAAAAATAATTAAAGACTCAGAAAAGATACAATTAAGAAAAAAGAGAAAATGCCATATTACCCAACAACCTCGGGAATATGGCAACACCCACCTGGGTAATATGGCAACAGGGTCTACAAACAATAAAATTGAAAATGTTTCTTAAATTCTTAAAATAGTCTTAAAAAACAAGAAATCGAAATCTATTGATTACAGTCTTCGCAAAATGTTTCAGAACTTGTGCAAGTTTCGTGAACCCAGCGTGAACATTTTAAGCACTGTAACCAATCACATTTAGGGCCTTTCTTATCAAAAAAGTACCCATTACAATGTTTGCAGTACTCACTTTCATCAACGATATCTTGATCATCGTTAGTTGAGTGTACACTCATTTCAACAGAGGAAGATCTGCTTGAAGATTCAATCCGCCGTCGGAGATTTTGGTTTCTTCCTTTCTTCACAACGGTTTGTTGTAAATTTTTCTTGGTTTTAGTAGCTTGCGACTTCTTTTTAGCGGCATTTTGTGCTTTTTTTTCAGCAGCAGCCTTCATTTTTTCTTTTTTTGTGCGTTTGGCAGCAATGACATCAAGGGACGTCAAAATTTCTGCATGTTGTTTGCGATTAGAAGCTTTCCCTCTGGGACCAGAAATTGTGGGGATTCTTTGAATAGCGTAAAAGCTGATAGAGAGAATAGCAGCAATACTTTCGAGATCGACAGGAGCAGTTGGCAATGCAGGATTGGTGGTAATTTCTTGGTCCTTAGCAGTAGTTGGCAAAGCAGGAGCAGGAACAGTCGCCGGCAAAGTAGGTGAACCAGTGGCTGCAGCAGGGGTTACTGGAGTTACTGCAGTTACTGGAGTTGTCGATTCATTTTCATTATATCGGTAAGCATAATCCGGAATAACTGATTCATCTAGTGGGTGAATACCACAAGCCTTGAAACCTGACACCCCGTTTTGTACTGTGACAGCTTTGGACCAAGCAGTATTAATCAGGGAAGGGACCTGGTAGCGAGTGAGTTTTCTGCCTGCATTATTTCGTATCCACGAAGCACAAGCATCACGCCAATATGTCTTTAGTGGCTTAAAAAAAGACCGATCCAAGGGTTGCAGATAAGGGGTAGTGTGGCTTGGGAGACACATAAGAACCACATCATTATTTGCGGCGTAATCAAGTACATCTGGGTTTGAGACATGAGACGAATGACCATCAAGTATCAAAAGTACTTTCCCAGGATCTTTTCTAAGCACAAATACGTTTTGAAGCCACTTTAAAAAGATGGCTGAAGTAACATAAGCGCTCTTTTCGCCCATTATTACTTGTCCTCCTGGTGGTAACCCGTCTTCAAACTCTGGTTTTTTATTTTTCCCTTTAAAAATGCAATACGGTGGAAGGAAATGCCCTTCAGCATTTACACAGCTCAGCACCGTAATGGTTTCCCCCTTTTCAGCGCTGGTTACTGAGCATACGGCCTTCGCTCCTTTGGACGCAAGTACTTTATCTGGAGGATTGTTAAGCTGTACACCGGTTTCGTCAGTATTATATATTTTTCTGGGGCAGTTGTAAAACCCATGTTCATCGAAAACATTCTTCAAAAGGTCAAAGTAATCGTCAACTTCTTTCTTATTCATGCCTTTCATCCGGGCAATTGATAGCCCTTGAGCCTTTCTGATTGTTATTTCTGGGTGTCTTTTTAAAAATCCAATAATCCAGTCATAACCTGCCTGTTGTTTAACATGGTTGAAAGTGTTTGGTATGGCGTTTCTGATCACAAACTTATATGCCAAGATCTGAATGTCGCGCATCGTAGCTGGAAAGTTACATTTTTCTAATTGTTTAATATAAGCAACCAGCCTTTCTTCGTTTTCTTTGCCCAATGTACTTTTTCTACCCAGCTTTGGCGGCTCGATATCGTTGGCTTTCATTCGTCGCATTAAAGTACGTACTGGTACCTTGTATGTCCGGGATATTTCTCTAATAGATGCTTTCTTGTCTCTTATGTCCATAATTGCCGCTTGCAAGTTTTCCAGGCTCCATTGCGCCCGCAAATTTCTCTTGACATAATTTCGAGGCATTCTGTAACAATCGCAATCAAAAATTTTTATACATAATGCATCAACACCCAAATCATCCCTAATATAAGAATGTCGGGAAATACGCCGCATTTATAGTGCATGCGGCATATTACCCAACAGAAGTGTGGCGTATTACCCCAAACTATAAATATGAGAATAAATGCTACTACCTCAAATACAACAAAGTGTAATAGCAGCCGGGACACACGCATTGACACGGACTGAGATATACAATCCAACTTTATAACATCGATCACGCTACAAAAGGTGGGTTTTATATAAAATTCAGTTGAACACCGCCCTTAAGAAATTTCTAGGGTAATTATTTTAGCACTAACCTCGAAGTTTTCACCAAAACTCGATTTTTTTGTACAACACGGCGGAGCACTTGCGAACTACGATGACTTAATAGCCGACTGACAAACCGTTTCAGTTTACGGCGCTATCAAGTGGCAGTTGACGGATTTAAGATGCTTAACGTGTCAGTGCGGCGTATTACCGATGTTGCCATATTCCCCCGGTTTACCTTAAGTGGATTGTGTTCTTTCTTTAATTAAAGATAATTT
Source organism: Aquatica leii (assembly GCA_035610365.1). NCBI lineage: Eukaryota > Metazoa > Arthropoda > Insecta > Coleoptera > Lampyridae > Aquatica > Aquatica leii. The sequence goes on along the minus strand of CM069435.1, from coordinate 95,815,141 downwards.
TTATGTCTTTTGTCAGCGCCATGTGCTACCTCCATGATTAGGGGTATTCTTATCGTTACCTAAAATCCTCAAGGGAAAACTATAATCGTAAGCGGAAGATCCTAATTACTGGATACGATTGAATTCTATTCGGAGGCAATTAATACCTTGATGACTATCACCTTGTTCGGAAGATCCTAATTACTGGATACGATTGAATTCTATTCGGAGGCAATTAATACCTTGATGACTATCACCTTGTTCGGAAGATCCTAATTACTGGATACGATTGAATTCTATTCGGAGGCAATTAATACCTTGATGACTATCACCTTGTTCGGAAGATCCTGATTACTGGATACGATTGAATTCTAGTCGGAGGCAATTACTTAACACCACCATAGGCGGAAAATTAATGTAACAGCATACGATAAGTGTCGGTTCGATCACTGTCCCTTAAATGTGTCTTTTATTTGTAGTTTGTGAGTCGCCAGGTAGACACGATTATTTTTCAGGAAGTTTAATTCCAGGAAGCCAGTAGGAAAAACGTTTTTCTGAAGGTCGTCCTGGAATTTGGTGAGTCAATTGTTACTATTTATTCGTTGTCGCTACGGTGTATACTCACGACTGATTATCATTACTAATCGTACGTTCGATTTGATTTGTTGCTTGTTATTGTTACTCAATTAGCTTAAGTAAATGACTTATCGCTTGCTGCTATTATCCACCGTAAATTATTATTATTAATGTTACTTATTGATAAAGTTTTATATATGTTTTGGTGGCTACACTTTTGTTTGACGTGTAGTGTAAGTTGCCGATCCTGCTGTGATTCTATTTTGTATATTCTCGCTAGTACCTACTTAGATTTGGCTATTTAACTTTGACTATATTTATCGTAATAGAGTAATTAAAGTACAATTGTTATGAACGATTTAGTTTTTCTCTTTCTTTTGCTTCTTTTAGCATTACGAACCTAACATCTTGTTACAAGTATCCTGTTCTGTCCTGAGCAAGATATAAAATTACTTTGGGATAAGCTCTGGCGCCCTGCAACATCTTTTCTGTATTTAGTGTGGACCTCCCCTCTCTCCGATTATTGCGAGTTGGCCGTGCAGGTTCGTAAAATACCTAAAGCTTGTAACAAAATATTATAGTTATCTTATAAATTTAAGTTTACCGAACTGTTGAAATACCAGAAAAACTGGACGTAAAATAAATAAGTTTTATATAACATTTATATATCAATATACGTAGTAAAATTGTATCTGTCAGCTTTTTGAAACACCATTTCAATGTTGCAGATTAGCAACAATACTAAAAGAATAAGTAAGTGAAATATATGCCACTATTTACGAGCCTTCCTTAATGCAAGTACGCAAATTAAATATTTTAGCGAGCTACTGACGTCAAGCCAATTAAAAACGTTTTACTTTGCGCGTAAAATATTTAAACTGTTTATGGATATTTTGAAGCCGTTAAGTGATATTTTCCAAAAATTCTTTCGTTGGTCTAATGTGACTTAGTATTTTTACATTTTTGAGTTGTAAAACACAGTTATAAAATTTTTGGGACTTCCCTATTGGCGTACACAATCTCTAAGGTAGGAGCCATCCTTATCATTAGTCCTATGTCATTAATTAATCATTAGTTGTAATATATAACAGTTTGAAAATTGAATGCGAAAATAAGATTTACATTTTTTTTTTATTAAAAATTCTGGATTAGATTAGAAATTTATTAAGAATAATAATTATTATAGTGAATAATTTTTATTTAGTAAATTGATTAATTATCGACATTTTTTTTTCTTTCTTTCAAAATTGATATTGAAAGCGTGATAGTTCAATTAAATAATTTAAGTCTTAGAAATAATAGTACAATGACGCAACCAACCGAAGTAAATTATAATATGTTACGATTGTATATAGATACAATACCAAATTTTAACGGCAATTCAGAAACTTTAGAAATTTTTATAGAACATTGCGAGCAATTAAATTTAAATTACCGAAATGATAAAATTCCGAACGATCCTATAAATACATTCTTAATTCGTGCTATCATAAGTAAATTAACCGGAAATGCTCTAATGCTTATTGGTAGTCGTCCCGAAGTTCGAAATTGGGTAGATTTAAAATCCTTGTTAAGATTGAGTTTTGGAGACCAAAGAAATTTGGATTGTTTAGTTCAGGATTTATTGATAACTAGACCTTTAAGAAATGAATCGTATTTATCATTTGGCCAAAGAACTCAAAAATGCAGAAGCGCTATTGCTTCAAAATTACTACGCGAAAGTTTAAGTAACGAGGAACGTACCTTTCAAATGAAAAATTATGATCAATTGGCATTAAAAACTTTTATACGTGGTTTGCAAGGTCGCGTTCAAGATATGACACGGCTACGGAACCCGGATACTTTAGAATTAGCTTTATCTTATGTATTAGAAGAGGAAAATTTTATGTTATATCAGAAACAAAGTCATGCCACTCAAAATACTATGTTTAACCCAAATAATCAAAAAAATTATCATAAAATTCAAAATAACAATTTTAGACCAACTAATTATCAAAATATTCAACCTTCTCATTTCAATTCACAGTATAATGCACACGAAAGCTTTAATTCGCAATTTCCTTCCCAACCGATAAATATACAACCAAAGCCAAATTTGCCCACTCAAAGATTTTTTAGTAATCAGGAAGTATTTGGAAAACCTAAAGATGTATTCAAACCTTCATACAATTATACACCTCAAAACAAAACCGAACCAATGTCGACAAGCACACATATTTCAAAGTTTCAGCAACCATGTCGATTTCAACGCGAAATACAAATTTCTCTAAACCTTTAAAAAATAATTTATATAATTTAGAACAAAATGAATATACATCCGAAAATCAAAGTGATAATAATACTGCCGGGCCAAGTAGAGCTTCAAATTACGATTTCAGTAATCGCAAATTCTATGAACATGTAACGTCCCGTTTGAATTCATTACAATTAAAATTCAATTTTACATTCATTTATTTTTTGCAACTAATATTGCACGTAAATTTATTCAGTTTCACAACGTCGCGTTGTATTTCGGAGGCATCTGCGTAGTTGACTTGAGTAGAAGGTCAAGTTTCCACTTCCGTTTGAACGATCTCGCGTAGTTCACGTGTGTGATGCAAGGAAGACAAATTTTCTTGATTATGGCGTAAAAACCCATGCAATTTAATTTTTATTCATTCCATCTAATTATTGGTGAGTTTACCTTTATTTTGATATAAATTTTCTATTGAATTCAACATTTTTAGTGCTTTCGCAATATTGCGCAAAGGTTAGACAAAGGAATTTATTTCGAAGACCGTTACATTGAAGGTGTGACGTAAGTACATGATGTCATTTAAAAAACCGTTCTAATTATTTGTATTTAGGGTCTTTTCATTGGACTTTTATTTTTATTTGGATCTTTCTTTTTATTGGATCTTTTCGTTTATTGGATTTTTATTCTGGATCCTTTCTTTTTGGTTTTGTCGTTTAATTACTGGATTTTTCGTTAATGAAGTTTATTATACATGGATAATTCATGCTGGCTGGTGTGTTTTTGAAATCTACATTCCTTTAGAAGAATTTTATCACAAGAACAAAGTATGTGCTAAAAATAGAAGATATCCGATAACGTTATATTAAACATGGTGAGTCAATTGGAATTAAGTTACATTTTACATTCAAGCAGTTAAATTGTGTTGTTTAAAACCTTTCGGGAAACATACTCGATAACAAATTTACCGTTTACTATTTTTTGCATTTAATATTAATTACTTATTAGGTGTAAGATTTTACGCTCTTTATTCATCACTTAATGTGGTTGGCGTCCTAATATTTTATTTTAAATACTGTTTTATTCTAAATATGTTTAATTGAAATATTGTTCATTGTTCTCTAATGTAAATAGTTAGTTACGTATAGTTAATAAATTAACGGAGTTCACGTCTTTGTAGTTATTATCATTCAAACCCATCACCTTGAGGTCTGTGCTTACGATTGCTTGCCGTGGTTATATTATTTTTACTTTTTATTATACGTTCTTTATTTCCATTCAATCAGTGTTGTATTTTTTATTACAAACAACCTGAACAAACAAATTCAAATGAAAATTTTTACGAGGCAACTACAGAAACCGCTATAACGTAATAAACTTAAATAATTTATCTAATAATTTACCTTCTGTATATATTCCAGAATTAGATTCAATATTTTTAATTGATACGGGTAGTACTCGAAGCATAATAAATCCAAACGTATGTTATACTCATTATCCTAATAACATTTTTAACGAAAACTTTAACATCCAAACCTCACACGGAACTACTTTTCATAACGAAGTAGCAATCATACCCGTTTTTAATATTTTTCGTGTTAACGAAACTAATAAATTTTATCTTTTTAAATTTAGCGATAAATATGATGGTCTTATAGGTATGGATCTTTTATGCCAATTGAAAGCTAACATAGATGTAAATCGTAAGTTGTTAATTACACCATTTTCACAAATTTGTTTAAGATTTAATTATGAGATAAATCAGTACAAAGGTAATTGTTGCCATACAGTTGTTATACCACCAAGAACCCAAAAAATTGTCAGAATCCCTGTTAATTATAAAAGCGGATTAGGAATAATTAATTATCATAATTTTGGAAACAATTTAGAAATGCCCCAGGCTCTAGTTACCATAGAAAATTATTTTATTATTACAACAATAATAAACTCGGGAGAAATTAACTCTAAAATTACGTTTTTTAAGCCATTTTATATAGAAATAATCCAAATGAAATTAATTTTTTAGATGTAGTAGAGAGTGAAAATCAACTAACTATAGAACAAGATAATATCTTAAAAGAAAATATAAAGAATATTAGGTTAGAGCATTGCAATCAAGAAGAGATCAAGAGCATAAAAAAATTATGTTATAGCAAAGAGTTATAGTTAAGGGACATATTTTACAATGAACAAATACCGCTTAGTTTCACTAATAAAATAAATCATAAAATTAATCTTACTGATGACAAACCTATTTATACTAAATCATATAGATTCCCTGAACTTCATAAACAAGAAAATCAAATTAACAAAATGTTAGAACAAAAAATTATTCAACCATCCACCTCTCCATGAAGTAGTCTAATTTGGATTGTACCAAAAAATTAGATTCCTCTGGAAAAAACAAATGGCGAATTGTAATAGATTATCGAAAACTTAACGAAAAGACTATTGACGATAAATACCCTCTGCCTAATATTACCGACATACTAGACAAACTAGGAAGAGCAAATTACTTTTCGACACTCGATCTAGCCTCCGGGTTTCATCAGATTGAAATAGATAAACAAGATATCCCAAAAACGGCTTTTTCTACCTTAAATGGTCATTACGAGTTTGTTCGTATGCCATTTGGATTAAAAAATGCTCCCAGTACATTTCAGAGAGTCATGGACAATGTACTGAGAGGTCTTCATAATGAAATTTGCTTGGTTTACCTCGACGATATTATAATTTTTAGTACTTCTCTTCAAGAACACATTACTAGATTAAAAACCGTATTTGACAGACTTCGAGAAGCAAATTTTAAAATTCAATTAGATAAATCACATTTTTTACAGAAATCAGTTGCATATTTAGGACATATTATTACCCCAGACGGAGTAAAACCAAATCCCGATAAAATATTAGCCGTTCAAAAATTTCCAATTCCTAATTCTCAAAAGGAAATAAAGTCATTTTTAGGATTGATAGGATATTATAGAAAATTCATCAAGGACTTTGCTAAAATAACAAAACCTTTAACAATGTGTTTAAAGAAAGACGCAAAAGTAATTCATAGTCAAGAATTCGTAGATAGTTTTAACTTGTGTAAAAGCATTCTTTGCGATAGCCCAATTTTACAATATCCTGATTTTGACAAAGAATTCATTTTGACGACAGACGCATCGAATGTTGCACTTGGCAGCGTTTTGTCACAAGGACCAATTAGCAAAGACAAACCTATCGCTTACGCATCCAGAACTTTGAACGAAACACAGCAAAAATACAGTACTATAGAAAAAGAACTGCTTGCTATAGTTTGGTCGTGTAAATACTTTAGACCATATTTTTTCGGTAGAAAATTTACTATTGTGACTGACCACCGACCTCTTGTTTGGCTTTTTAACCTTAAGGAACCTAATTCTAAATTAACCAGATGGCGCTTAAGACTTCAAGAATTCGATTTTAAAATTATGTATAAAAAAGGAACACTAAATAGTAATGCCGATGCCCTATCACGAATACAAATAAATGCAATACACGACACGGACTCACTAATTAATTACCCTGGAGATATTGACAACAAAACCTTTGAATATTTACACCACACACCTGAAAATTTACTTGCAATCAATAAAACGACTAAACCAATAAACTTTTCCAGTCAGGCACCTTCCATGACAGAACAAACGCCACATTCATTATCAAAAGAGATTTTGAACGACGGAATACCCATTTTAGATAACATTGTAAATAACAAAAATAACCAAATTCATATTTTTAAAAATAATATTAATCAATTACAAATTACACAAGACCAATACCAACATCAAAAAATAACTATCGCAAAAATGCCTCTAGATTTTAACGAGGGATATATAATAAAGTTGTTAACAAATTACTTAAAACCAAACACAACTTATCACATTTATTTTGATAATTTAAAATTTATAAAAAATTTTACGAATTTTTATTCAGAAAATTTCAATAAAAATACTTTAAAACTAATTAGATGTACAAAACTAATCAACACAATAAAAAATATAGAAGAACAAATTTTACTAATCAAAAACCACCATGAAGGAAAAACAAACCATCGCGGTATAATAGAAACTTTAGAATATTTAAAAAAAAATTATTATTGGATTAATATGAAAGCAGATATTTCGAAATATATTAACGCTTGTAAGATATGTAAAAAAACTAAATATGAAAGAACACCGGCTTATGTACCTTTAGTACTAACTGAAACACCTTCAAAACCTTTTCAAATTTGCCACATGGATGTTTTTTATTACAACTCAAAAATCTATTTGACTATTATAGATGCTTTTTCAAAATTTGCTCAAGCCATTCCGATAGTGGGAAAAACAGCTATTAGTATATGCGACGCTTTAGCGGATTATTTTTCAAGATTTGGTGTTCCTCAAAAGTTTATTTTAGATTGCGGAAAAGAATTTAACAACGAAACTGTTAAAGAACTACTTAAATTACATAAAATTGACATACATTTTACAACACCCGGTCATCATGAATCTAACGCAGTAGTCGAAAGATTTCATTCCACACTAATTGAACATTTAAGAATCTTAGCAGAAATGTACCCGACACAGAAAAATAATATCAATTATGCAATTTTAGGGTACAACCACTCAATACATAACACAACGAATTTTACTCCTTTTGAAATAGCATTCGGACATACTGATCTTAGAAGTCCTAATATATATAACCCAAAAGAATTTTATTCAAATTATGTAGAAAATCACAGTAATAAACTTAAATTTGTGTACGAACAAATAAAGCAAACAATCGAATCTAACAAAAACAAAGTATTAGAAAAAACCAACATAGAGAGAGAAACAAATGATGAATTTAAGATAAATCAATTAGTATATAAGAAAAATCCTTTAAGTAGAAATAAGAAAAATAATAAGTTTATAGGACCTTATAAAATTATCGAAATTCTTGATCATAATAGAGTGAAGGTAGAAAATAGTAAAAATAAAACTGAAATCATACATATGAAAGAATTAAGGAAGCCTGCTAGTAGTAGTCTCGAGAATAATAGTTTATAAGTTAATAGTTAAGTTATAAGAAAGAAAAATGAAAACAACAAAAAATTAGTAGGGTAAAAAAACCGGTGACTATTAATAAGCGTATAAATAGTCAATCATTTTTAGTGTAATTTAAATATAAGTTAGAAAAAAAAAATCATTAAAACTATTATTTCGGAAATTAAACAAAAATGTATTAAAATATTATAACAGAAACCTTAACGAACGGTTTAAGTATTAGTAAGTGTTATCAATCGATCATCAATCAATTTATTATAAAATTAAAATTTGATTTTACTTATTATTTTGATCGCTTTAAAATTGCCATATTTTCTAAATTATGTATCCGACATCCAGATATTTTAAACGTTTAACTTTACAATTGAAAAAAAAAACTTTAAATGGAAATTTAAATTGGCGTAATTAATTCGTCAAACTGTTATATAAAAAAGAATGATGTTCTTTTGTATCACAATTTCTATTATATATGTAAGTCCTAATGATACCATTACTTCCCATACTTCCCATCAAAAACAAAAAAAAACCCAATGCATCAAAACCCAATTGGCTCCGGAAAAAGGGACAACATCATCAACATATATTAAGAAGAAAAGTTTTGTGAAGTGATAGTGAATGTTTTAAACTTAACAAGGCTTGTTTTAATTTCATCAAACAAAAATTAAAGTAAAATGTGTTATAAATGGGAGTCGCGTGTGTTAAAACTACTTGAAAAACATGAAAATCTTAGTGATCCACGGTAGAAACCAGTTCAATTTTACTTTGAACGAGGACGTCCAATCTTAAGGAGGGAAGAGTTATATCCTCCCCTAATATAGTAATCATAAATTAATCAAATATTTCTTATATTTCATTTTTGTGTTTTTGTGTTTTATGTGCCTGGACGCACATGTGTTAATGACCCCTGTAACTTTAAATTTTTCCAACTTTTATTTATGAATCTGGGTAAGAACCAATTAATTTGTTACCCCTGTCACTTTGCATTTTTTCTATATTTTATTTATGCATGTGAAAAGGAACCATTTAAGTTGTTAGGATTAAGTTTCAAAGTTAGTTTTAAGAATGTATATTTAAACACAAAATGAAAAAGAGCAGATATAATTGTAATGCAGAGGTGAGCGGATCGGTTGTAAATATAAAATAAAATTAATATAAGTTTGTTATTTTTGTGTTATTGGTAATTAACCACGAACATAACTCGTTAATGTCTATCAATAACTTATAAAAATCAGTAACATTATTATTGCTAGAGATAAAAGTTTAAAAAGCATATTATTCTAAAAAAAATGCTATTGTTACTATTTTATTTAGTCAACAATCAAAACACAACACAACAGCTCAAATGGTTGATATTATCCAATCATACACGCTTAAAATTTTTGTATGTAAGTCGGGAAAGCCTCCTCCGCAAGTTCTAATAGATACTATTCCAAATTGAATGCCACATACGACAACTGGACTGCCATCATCAAAACCGCAAGCTCCGCCATGCTCCAGAAACGTGCAGATTTGTGTTGAATCGACAGGATACCCTTGAAATAGAGTTAGGCAAAACGTTTGATTAATTACTATCGTGTTTAAGCTTTGTAACTGGTTTACAGTTGACACAGAACCACTGCTGTTGGTTCCCCAACCAGTTATAACAGCAACAACTCCATCAAAGGGAAGAAGAGGCGTTATTACAATTGGTTGAATATTAGAAGAGTACGATATAGACGTGGTAGTGTTTATGAGTCCAGCGTTATAAAGTTTAGTCTCAACATCAAACAAAGGATGCTTAACATAGTATGATACTTGATAAGTTACACCGTTTGCATTTAAAGTATTAGATCCGACAACAACCGTAAATACGGGTTTTCTAAAAATGATAACACTAAAAAAATATTAAGGCTTTGTTTTACATACTGATTTATACAATAAGCTGCCGTTAATATCCAACGTGTATTAAGTATAGAACCACTACAATAGTGAATTCCTAGAATTCTCAAAGAAGCTTGATACGGATATTGACCATTTGTTGCTGTCGTTCCATTTACGATGCGTGTATCTATTGCAACAGTAGGATTGTCTAAAAAAATATAAAAAACAGCATTCTGACTTAATTACTTAACACCAAAAGCAAACTTACTACTCAAAGATACAACCAAAAGCAAAACACTAACAATTCTAGAAAAATACATTGCGAATAAGATAAGTAGCAGAAAAAACGATTAATTTATATAAAAACCGTTGTTTGCTATCATAATAAATTTTTCAAGATAAAATTTTTAGATTAACAAAGTTACATGTTTATAATTAGGTATTGTATTCCTTTAGAAGCTTAAAATTTGTCGGTTTGTGTAAAAAAACCGAACCCAACGAAATCATCTTTAGACTTACATTACAAAATAAAATGTGTTTAAGTGTTTAATTACAGATTTATTTTATAATTTAAAAAAGTCACTGTTCACATTTATTGGGTGTAGAGTATAATATATATGGAAAATTGTTTGTCTTTATATGATAAGAAAGATGATATCGGCGTACCACTTTTACATATCTTAGTCAAAATTATAGTTAAACTGATTATACAAGCTGTATCAAATTTCGTGTTAAATACAAGGATCTCGTTTATTATCAGCAATAGAGAGTTGGTTAAATAGACAAAAAATGATCAAGTTATGCTTAAATAAATTGAAAAAATAAAACTTACCCCTTTTATAAAGTTTCTGAAATATGGCGGAAAATAGTAAAATTTGTGTTTTTGATTTTTAGCTTTGAAATTGTTATTTAGGGAGGTATTTAAAAACTGATAAAATTTTTGTTAACAGAACTTTTTCTGTTGTTTCAGATGATGTCAATAAATTTTTGTTATCGTTATTACTTTAGTTTATATCGATACCAAGTTTTGCTTTTCATATGGTAGCCATTTTAAAATTTATGTCATAAGATAGAGAAAAAAATCCTGATATCAAAAATGTATAACATGTTCATAAAAAAAACAAAAATAAGTTTAACATTTAAAGAAAGCCGTTCTGATTGAATATTTATTAATAAGTGTCAATAATAGCAATATCCGTCTGCTCAACAGTGTTCGAAGTTACAGAATACACGTGATCCTTAACGTAACCCCAAAAGTAAAAGTCTAGTGTGGGTTCATTTGTTTCTAACCATCTTTCAAACGAAAATCTAACAAAGAACCACTACCGAGTTAGGTAATCAACTTGTGAACCAAGCCAGATTCTAAACTAGGTAGAAGTGACTTAAGAAGAAATAGTCTCCGTATTTAAAGGAAAAGGATCGTCACGGATGATTAAGCTCGACCCTGATTGGGTTACGGTTGCTAGGGGGCGTGTTTTTGATAAATGACTAATAACCGGGAACCAAAGAGGGGATAGTTCGAAACCATGATCGCGATTGAAGTTATTGGGGTGTTTGATGATTTCTATGCTTTCTCGGAATTTCCTGTTGAAAAAGAATGGAGATTTGGCATTCAACGAAACATTATCAAAATCTATCTTGTGACCTGTAGTAAAATGATGTTCAGCGACCGCAGACTTGGAAGTATACCTTTTCCTTATACAACGATCATGTTCTGAAATGCGAGTAATGACGGAACGACCGGTTTCACCAATGTAGACTAAACCACAAGAACAGGGAATTTGGTATACACCTTAAGATGAAAGTGTAGGAAGTTTGTCTTTGGGAGAAGGAAGAATCTGAGACATTTTGCCTGTCGAGTTGAATATGAGTTTAATACCATTTTTACGAAGGAGTTTCCCTATTTGATCTGTAACCTTGTGAATGCAGGGTAAAAAGGCCAATTTCGGAGATTTGGCATTCAACGAAACATTATCAAAATCTATCTTGTGACCTGTAGTAAAATGATGTTCAGCGACCGCAGACTTGGAAGTATACCTTTTCCTTATACAAGATCTTCTCGTGAGCTTTGATGTTTCTTCACTTTTTACTAAAGTTCCTATTAAGGATTCGCTTATTATCATCAAACAGATTCTGTCTCAACATGGCAAGGATTTGAGTTTGGTTCCTCTTATTGAAAAGTGTCTATCCTCTACTTACTTCCAATTTGATAATAAGTTTTACGAACAAGTTTCTGGTGCTGCTATGGGTTCTCCTCTATCACCTGTTGTAGCTAACATTTTTATGGAATCCTTTGAAACGGTTGCTTTGGAATCATCAATATTAAAACCTAAAGTGTGGTTTAGATATGTTGACGACACGATTATTGTTTGGTCTCATGGTCATCTTGAATTGTCTAAGTTTCTTGATCATCTTAACAATCAACACTTAGATATCAAATTTACTATGGAAATCGAAAGTAATGGTTCTCTTCCATTTCTTGACGTTCTTGTGACTCGTAAGCCCGACGGACTTCTAGGCCATTCTGTTTATTGCAAACCCACCCATACGGACAGATACCTTTATGCTTCGTCTCATTATCTTCCTGCACAGAAACGTTCTGTTATTGAATCTTTGGTCCATCGTGCCTTTTCTATTTGCCAACCTGAGAATCTAGACTCAGAACTCCGTCATCTTACTAGAACCTTAGTGAACAATGGTTATGTAAAGCGAGATATTCATAGAGTTATTAATCGTCGTTTACATCCACATAATCGATTACCTAAGGACATTTCTACTCCCGAATCCAACCCGAAATTGGCCTTTTTACCCTGCATTCACAAGGTTACAGATCAAATAGGGAAACTCCTTCGTAAGAATGGTATTAAACTCATATTCAACTCGACAGGCAAAATGTCTCAGATTCTTCCTTCTCCCAAAGACAAACTTCCTACACTTTCATCTTAAGGTGTATACCAAATTCCCTGTTCTTGTGGTTTAGTCTACATTGGTGAAACCGGTCGTTCCGTCATTACTCGCATTTCAGAACATGATCGTTGTATAAGGAAAAGGTATACTTCCAAGTCTGCGGTCGCTGAACATCATTTTACTACAGGTCACAAGATAGATTTTGATAATGTTTCGTTGATTGCCAAATCTCCATTCTTTTTCAACAGGAAATTCCGAGAAAGCATAGAAATCATCAAACACCCCAATAACTTCAATCGCGATCATGGTTTCGAACTATCCCCTCTTTGGTTCCCGGTTATTAGTCATTTATCAAAAACACGCCCCCTAGCAACCGTAACGCAATCAGGGTCGAGATTAATCATCCGTGACGATCCTTTTCCTTTAAATACGGAGACTATTTCTTCTTAAGTCACTTCTACGTAGTTTAGAATCTGGCTTGGTTCACAAGTTGATTACCTAACTCGGTAGTGGTTCTTTGTTAGATTTTCGTTTGCTTTTTCAGGTTATCGTTTTCTTTCTTACCTTTTCATAGTTTAGGTTATGGCTTGTTTTACAAGTGGATAACCTAACTTTTGAGAAGTTCTTAGTTAGATTTCGATTGCTTGTTTGAGTTTTGCGATTTATCTCACGCCCTGATGAAGTCCTTTACGAAAGTGGGCGAAACGTTGGCAGCTTCGGTTGCAAATATGACACGGTCCAAACCCGGAAGACATTCTAATATTAGTATAGATTGCGGCCGTGGAAGCCTTCGCTATTACATTAACAAAAGATAAATATAAATACAATCAATTGTTACAAGATTAATGCAAACCACTGTTTATACATTGAAAAAATTATATATTTAGACGTAATTATAAGCAAAAACACTGAATCATTTGTTTCCTTTTACCTACAATGTGTTTTGTTAACAATTCATTTCTCATATTTAAACTAATTTTGCAGTAAAGTTTATTGCAGCATATTAGATCCATTAGAATAATTAACTATCTTGCATTAAAATAAAAAAATTTTTTCAATTCTTTAACTACGATGTTCTTATCACCTTCTTAGTTCGGAAAGCTTGATTCTTAAGAATAACACCTATAAATACAAACTATCTTTAAACATTTACAAATTTACCTTTTTTGCTTTGTAAGCCACATCCACATGTTATTCGGTTGAAGCTTCTAGAAAAAACTATCACATATCAACGTTTGTCAGAACTTGACATTGTTAACGATTCAGGCTTCGACATGAATAGATTTATTTTATATACTGGCTGCAAAAGCCAAATTTTGTCATTGGATCACTAGTACTTTTTAAACTAATCGAGATCATACATGTTAGGTTATGCTTGAAATTAATGTATTAAAGAAAATTCAACTACTAAATCATTTGAAATTAACTAAACTATCCTGTATTTAAAGTCAATAAATTATACTCACTATTTCTTTAACTAGAGATGAGTAAAAAACAAGAATTAAATAATAGTAACAGATAACTAATAGTATAAACGCTGTCAAGTTGACATAAAATAAATACAAGTTTCGACATAATTTTTTAATTGTCATTTTAGGTGTTACCAATACATTTTTTTAAATTAGTTTAGTTATTTTCTGCGTTCTTTTTTTCGTAAAATTCTGTTTAACTTTGATTACTAATTAAATATAGAGTCGTAGTTTTCTACTATAGTGTATAGTGTATATACTTATATATATATATATATATATATATATATATATATATAGCTATAAACGGTATGTTGTGGAGCCCGATACGTTAACGGGCCGCTGTTGAGCCCGGTACCCCGCAAATATATACAGAACGTTGTGAAGCCCGATTATATACAGAATATATCTTAAGCGTTCCTTCGTGAGCCCGCCAACGTTGCCAGTCTACTTGGGCTCATCAAGGTACTTATGGTGTATATGTTAAGCGAACCTTTTATACTATTTCAAGGGATTTTTCCTGCAAGCCACGACTATTCGAGTTTTGCGCGATTTCATTAAATTAAGACTTTTTTATTATAACATTTGCCATCTGGCAATATATTTTTAAATAAAGAACTTACTTTTAATTTTTTGGGCAACTTAGTACCCAGTACACAATTTCCGGAAAAATGATAGTTCATAAAAAATTATTAAGCGAAGTTCAAAAAACTGTATCTGCTTTAAACAAAACAAAATATTAGGTTTAATACTTTTTGTTGCCGATCAAACAGGATGCGGTTTTGTAATTTATTATGAATTGATCAAATTTAGATTAAATATATTCAATTGAGTTTGTACTAACTTAAAATGGACTTTCCAGCAAAGCATTTACATTTAACATTCATGAAGATAAAAACGCCTGTTATGTGTTCTTAGAACTTTATTTTAAAGAACTGCTTATTTAATTTTTTAATAGAAATTATATTTTAAAAGGAATAGTGAAATTAAATTAGTCGTAATTTCATTATTTTGTTTGCTCTAGAAAGTCCAATTTAATTAGACAATATAAGCTTTCATAACATTGACCTTAGATTACTTGCAAAAATATTTTGAGCCAAATCAAAAGCTATTTTTAAAGAAACAATTGCCTTCATTTAGAAAAATAAAAGGATAACAATAAGTATGGATCCCCCTTTAAAATTTTATTTTTCCTTTAATGTGCATACCTATGGATTGCAGATTAACGTAATTAACTATTGTACTATTAACGATTGCAATTCTATTTGAAATTCCCCAAACAAAACCCAGGTAGTTTCTAATTGCGGTACCCATTTTAATGACACAGAAAATTGATTATTCCTATAAGACTTTTGTTCTATTCATTACAATGTCTTCGTGGTTAACTTCAAAAATGTTACCATTCAGTTTATAAATTTAATTTTAGTGTGTACATCGTTAATTTTCAAGTGATAAATGAGTTCTAGAGCTAAAAAAATATGCAAAATGGCTGTTAACAGTAGCGGTAAGTACATTCTAAAGTTTTTTCTTGCTTCGATTTTAGTTTTTTTTATTTCCTAATATTTTGTCAAAGAACTGAGAGTAAGACAAAAAAATATCAATTTTATTCGCAGACAAGGAAATTATGCCATTTCTGAAAAAATAAGTCACGTGCGGCCAGTCAGGAGACCAAAAGCGCAGAATGAAACAACTAAAAATGATTACGTTGTTTGCCAATTTTGTTTTGGTTATTTTTAAAAGGCCTACCTGAGAAGACATCGAAGTAGTTGTGAATTACGCGCAACAAGTAAAACTTTTGGTCAGCGTGAAAATCACTTATCTGAAGCTCAACTATTCAGTATATGTTCGAGAGTAAATCGGGAATTTTATGATTTATTACGATTAAAAGAGGAAGTGTTCAAAATTATGAGAACCGACGACATATCCCAAGTGGCCATAAAAGATGTACTTATTTGCAGTTATGGTGAAAGTTTAAAAAAAACACAAATGAATCCAAATTAGAAACACAATTTCAAATAAATTAAGAAAACTAGGCAGACTTCTAATATCTCTTCGCGAAATGATGGGAGTAAAGACTCGATTCGAAACTTTAAAACCAGAGTTTTTTGATAATTTAGTATCAGCTACGAAGATAATCAGTGGATATGAACCATCTTCCCGTACGTTTTCCGCTGCTAGTTTAGCTGCACATATGGGTACAACCCTAAAACAGGTATGCCACATCGCTACAAAAATGATTATTAAAAAAAGTAAATTGATTATTTGTCACAACCAAGAAGAATGTCTTACAAATATTAAGCGATTAAAACATCTAATCGAAAACCAATGGACTTCGGAAGTATCAAGCTTAGCCTTAAAAGATTTAAACAAAAAAAAATGGGAGAAACCAAAACTGTTGCCATTAACAAGCGATGTAATGAAATTTCAAAAGTATCTTGTAAAAGAAGCCAAGGAAGCAAGCGAAAATATCTTAAAAAAACATAAATTGGTCAAGGAATATAGACGATTATCAGAAAATGTCTTGGCTATGGTGGTTTTGTTAAACAGAAAACGTATAGAGAAAGTTCAATTTCTAAAAGTAGAAACATATTGTAAAAACGACGCGCAAGTTCAAAAAGAGGAATTTTCCGCCGCCTTAACCAAAAGCGAACAAATATTGGTGAAAAACTTTAAACGTGTTGTAACTGGGGGGAAAGGAAGTAAGCCAGTGCCGATACTCTTTTCCAAAGCGGTTCAAAACTGGATCGATGTAATGCTAGGTGTTAGAAAGGATTGCGTTCCTCGAACTAACGAATACCTATTTGCTAATCCAAAAACTCCAAATAAATGGATTAGCGGGTATCATAGACTTGAAAAGTTAGCCAAGCAATCGCAGGTTAAGAACCAAGAATTATTTACATCCACCCGCCTTCGGAAGCAAATTGCATCTTTTATTAAAGTACTGAATGTAACAGATGCGGAAATGGAACAATTTGCTACTTTTATAGGTCACACCAAAAAAACACATGAATCATATTATGGGTAGGTAATAGAATTACCATTTAATATTAAATCGCAGCAAAGGTCATAGTTCTTATTCTTGCTACTTAGTAATTATGTTGTTTTAGATTACCTCAGGGCATTTATCAAACAGCAAAGGTGTCGAAACTATTGTTGACGATCAATAAAGGAGAAGGGACCAAGTATAAAGGAAAAAGTTTGGAAAAAATTGAGTTATCTGAAAATGATGAGGCTGAAAGATCTGACGGAGATGAAGAGAAAAACCCAGATAACTTGCATCATTCACCTTCGAGTTCTAATTCTAATTATCATTATACGTCGGGTTTCGGTCCCTGCGTTAACGACAATGAAAATAGACGAGTTATGACCACAAAACTAGAAAAACGAAAGAAACAAAATAATGAAACAAGCAATTCCAGTTCCGATAATGTGCACGAAACTGTGAAAAAACAAAAAAACATGCAAAAAAATCAAACAAAAAATAACACAGGTACATTTTCAACGTTTATGTTTGCAAATATACGTTTAATTGGAAAATCCAAAAAAAGAAAAAAAAACGCAGTTTTATTCAAAGATTAGGTATATTTTGTATATCTCTCCGCAATAATAATTTTTACAGTCTATTCTAAATTTCGGACACGAGTGCAAGTTTAGCTTCAGAGAATGCAGAAAAAACATCTAAAACCAATAAAAAAAAATCAAAAAAAATTGTAAGAGAAAGATGGACGGAAGAACAAAAACGATTAATAACGGAACACTTCCGTCATCATGTAAAAAATAAAATTTCCCCCAAAAAAGACGAAGTAGAAAAATTTATTCGAAAGCATGGTCCAGTATTTGTAGGGAGAACATGAATAGTCGTTAAAGCTTATGTTTATAATTTATATAGACAAAAATAACGTAATGTTTAATTATTATTAATTAATATATTAATTAATTAATATAATTTAATTCATCTATAAATAATTTATTTTATTTTAATGCAGTTCAAATACAAAATAGTATCGCAGTCATTGATATTTTTCTGCAAGAGAGCGAAGAAATAGTAAATTAAGTTATTGTAATGCGTTCAAACTTCAATCCAAAGTTCATAATATACCAAGCAGCCCTTATAAAGCCCGAACATTGTTGCCATGAGGTGGGCTAAACAACGCCCGCTTAGTCTCACCACAGCAGTTGTATAAAAATGCGCCCCCTACAACGAAATGCTTAGCACTAATCTGTATATAATGGTTATGGTAATGGTACGTTGTGGAGCCCACCAAAAACTTTGAAATTACGCGTTTTATGGCATATACCATCGTATTATGATGATATACACTGGGGTACGCTATGAAGCCCGCAAACGGGCTCCGTAACGTTTTTTCGGGCTCGGGAGCGTACGGTTTATATAACCGACGGGCTCCACAATGACCGTTTATATGTCTATATATATATATATGCATTTAGTACTCATACACCTCCGAATGCTATATGATATGATCGATTTCGCCTCCGTTTTTACGTGTTTGCCTCCGTTTTCGGAGCCGAAAGCGGTTTTCTTATTTTTCATCTGAATTATCTTTTTTGAAACACTCTCTATCGTTTGACGATTTTTTTGCCGGAGGTGAAAACGATCTAAATATACATACAAAAATACAATACAGTTCTACTACTTATTCACTAGGGGCGCTGCTGTTTTATATTCATGATGTATTTAGTTCCAAACCACCTCCTTATGCTACTAGTACGCATTTGCCTCATTATATTGGCAACACCGCTAGAGGCAAAAACGATACAAAGATATATGTACATGACGTATATGGATATAATTACTTTTCTGGATTTAGTCGTACCTACATACCTCGTATTTTCTTCCAGTCAATTTTTGTTTAATTTGCTTATATTACAGATTAGTAAGGTAAGTATGATATTGATATGAACTAATATAAAACAAGTCAGATCAAATTTACAAGAGGATAAACCACCTAGAGAAAAATAAAAAAATTTAAATGAAAAGATGCCATTATCTACAGAATAAAATTTTTATACAAAAATAAATAATATTAATTAATTGTTAGATCTGGGACACTGTTTTGGACTTTGAACGAAACGTTGGCAACTTCGGTTTCTACTTTAAAACGGTTTAAACCCAAAAATCGTTTTCACTTTACTTCGGCCATGGAAGCCTCTGATCTTATATTTAAATTCATTTTATTTTGTAGAAGTGTTTTAATCATATTATTAAAAAAAATAATTTTGTTTTTAGGTAGCTGTTTAGTTACAATTAAATAAATAACACGCAGTTATAAAGTTTATTTAACAAAGATTATAAAAGTAATAAAATGAAAACAATACAATACAAATAATAAAATAATGACATTATGTCAAAATGACTACGTATTTTTATTTTTCTGTTGTTGTGTATATATGATAAACAAAAGTCTTCACTTTCTGTTGGTTTATAAGCTCACACACCCAAGCATTTTTAGAGCTTACTTCTTTTTAGTATGCTGTTTAAAGTGACGATACCAATTTTTTCTGTTTTTCTAACTATTCTGCTTCTTTTCTATTTTTGCAACATTTTTAGAACTTGATAAACTGCAACTTTTTTCTCTTGCAGAGTCTTTTGTAGTCGAAGGTTTGTATAAATTCTTGTACATTTGGCGGAAACAAAGAGTTATAAGTCTAAAAAGGCATCTACTTATGAAGCCTGTAGTGGACGACTAAATCAAAATGCAGATAGCGTGATTTTAAGTGTAAGCAGCAATGCGGTACGGATTTACCACTCTGTCGTTTGCAAATTTGTAAGTAGTAAAAAAACAATTTTTTAAATCTTTTTTCCAATATTTATACTTTGCTATAAATTTACATTTTTTAAGATATAACTTTAAAAAAGAAAATAAAAAATAACTGCTGCACGACACAGATAATATTAGTTATGTTTTGGCCAATTAATCAAGCTTTAATTTAAAAAAAAAAAAAATAAAAAAAACGATACTAGACTTGTTTTAGCATTAGCTACAATAAGAGAAAAAATATTGGAAATTTTTACAAACCGTGAGAACAAAGCTATAAACTAAATGAGCGACGTGAGAGAACTACCTTAATTCTCTTTTTAAGTATGAGGAATGTGTTTTTAGCTTGGAGTAGTAATTTTACAAAAATGAACTTTGTCCAAAAAACAAGGAAAAACGCAAAATGCATTTTTCCGTTCTTTAGTAATAATGCTTAATTAGTTGGTCTATGCACTTAGAAAAGGCTATTTTATCTGCAACATTGTTTGCTTTTAAAGAAACATTTTTGAACAGTAGATTATTCACTAAAGTTGGTTTTAAGCGCAGCTTTTCTGGATGAAAGGTAGGATCTTCATCGGAGTTGTGGCTGCAGTAAAACGGATCTAACAATTCATAGCCGGTAGAGCCTAGAAGGAATAAAAAAAGAAAACAAATAGTCAAACACATTATTATTAATTATTAAGTACGCAACCTAAGTTTTTTCAAATTTCTTGAGCATTTTGCTTTCTCTGATTACATTTGATCGCCAATTTTAGAAGTATTTTGTATTTAAACAAAAATAGTACGATATAAAATTTTAAGCTTTCGCGATTGTTATGATTATGATTATAAGCGACTTTCGGCTTAGACCGCGTCGTAGTTAAACACCCAGACTTAGGCTTGGTCCTAGTCTCTTTTTGACTGTCAAAACGAGAAGTAAAACTTGGCCTTTGCAGTATTGTCGTTCGTGAACCTAAACAAACTGACGTTTCGCAAGACATTGCTGCTTGCATCTTCAGAGTAGTAAACGTCACTGAAAGAAAAAGTGTAAATGACGATTTATACCAATAGCGATTAGCGTGATTAACGGACCTTATCTTTTCGTTACCGCTTGACTGACATCGTTATTACTTGGAGTAAGTGTTTGTGTCCTTTCCAAGAAGGTTGATCTTTGTTTTAGAGGATATAATACTGGTAGCCAAGATTTGCTGAGTCTTAAACCGTCTTCTCGATTCATATTACATGGATGTTTTTCTATTTCCACGGCTTCGCGGATTAGTCTGGAAAAGTAGAAAGGAGTTCTAGCCAACACTCTAATTTGGTCGAAGTTCAGTGTGTGTCCTTGGTTCCTCACTTGCTCTGCAACTGCTTATTTAGTAACTCTGCGGTGTTTGCAGTCAGCCATATGTTCTTTTACTCCAACTTCAATAGAGCGTCCCGTCTGTCCTATATAACTTGATCCACAGGAACAAGCAATTTTGTAAACTTCGGCATGTTTTAGAGTCCCTTGTTTGTATTTAGCAAATGTAAACCAGGTGTTCAGGGTATCCTTAGTCTAAAAACAGTTTTAATATTATATTTCTTCAGCACCCTGTTTATTTTGTCTGGTGAACCCATACAGTAAAGTAAATCAGCGGTGCTAGTAGGAGGTGATAAGTCTTTTTTGACTTTTAGATTTATTGCTCTTCTCCATGCGTTTTGGATCTCTTTAAACCCGTATTTATTTTGTTGTAGGGATTCCAACAGTGTTTCGTTTTCTTTTTGTAGATTTTTATTATTGGACACACGTTTTGGCTTTTGGCTAAAGTATGCAAAACAGATTCTCTTATGTTCTAACTCCATAGTAAATTTAATGCTGTTATGTGCAGAGTTTAGATGTTGAAAGAACTGATTTAGTTTATCTTTGCCATGAGGCCATACAACAAACGTATCATCAACATATCTAAACCAAGTTTTTGGTTTTAACTCAACATTTTTAATAATTTCAGTTACAAAATATTCTATGTAAATTGGCTATAACTGAAGAGAGCGGTGAACGCAAGGCCGCTCCTTCTACTTGCTTTAACAAGTTGTCTTTATAACTGCAATAAGTGTAAAGTTAAAGAACATATGGCTGACTGCAAACACCGCAGATTTACTAAATCAGCAGTGGCAGAATACGTGTGAAACCAAGGACACACGCTGAACTTTGATTAAACTAAAGTGTTCGCTAGAACTCCTTTCTACTTTCCCAGACTAATCCGCGAAGCTGTGGAAACAGAAAAACATCCATGTAATATGAACCGAGAAGACGGTTTAAGACTCAGCAAATCTTGGCTACACTTTTTCTTTCAGTGACATTTACCACTCTGAAGATGCAAGCTGCAATGTCTTGCGAAACGTCATTTTGTTTGGGTTCACGAACGACGATACGGCACAGGCCAAGTTCTAATTCTTGTTTTGGCTGTCAAGAAGAGACTAAGACCAAGCCTAAGTCTGGGTGTATAACTACTACGCGGTCTAAGCCGAAAGTCGCTTATAATCAGTATTATATATTATAATAATATAACATAAAAAATGAATTTGGCGATAAAACATTTAAACGTTGTCAAGAATTTTGTACACCACAGTAATTGAAAAGACGTACCTAAGCAGTTATTAGAATATTTTGAGTTCTCAGCAATACGCCAATACATCTATTTTGTAATAAAAGAAACTTTTACTTACTGCAAACAAGTATTTATTGCAACAGTCTGGTTTAACTGCACACTACTCAAAAACAATGTTAATACACTGTCTGCACACAATAACTAAAAATTGTTGTACCACTGTAAAAACTAAATCACAAGTACAAAATATGATGCTGTATTATCGCAGCGTTTTTATTAAATGCGTTGAAAATATTTTTAAATTTTGGCAGCGCCGCTGGAGGTGAACTCGACCGTAGCATTTTACAATTATATATATAAGGAGGCGAAAGCGTCGTAATCCCATATGGAGGTAAGGTAGTACTAAATACAGATTTGTATTTTGTATGAAAAAAACATGTGATATCATTACCCCTCTACCTTTGCTTGTGAAATGGTGTAACACCTGACCCCTTAAATACGGAAAAAACTTGTGTAACATAATTTGTTCTACCGGATGGATGGGCGTCCTAAAGATATGCGGAGACGAAGACGATACAAATGCATATATATATATATATATATATATATATATATATATATATACAGGCAGTCTAATGAGCCTACAGATGTCGGTAACTGAGTAATTTTATGCCGGTAACTTTATATATGACATAGGACCATAATCATGGTAATGTATCAATGTATATAGGCTCATAGTACATTAAAAGTTTGGTTTTGTATATAAGCTCATAATATTTTTGTAATACTTTTTCTGTCGACCAACAGAGTTCGCTAGAACGATTTTCATTTATGATTTATTAAGATTGAATATCCATTGTTACCACAATTACCCAAATAATTACTGATTGTGGTTACACCTTGTAAGCATGCAATTTAATTTAAATATAAGTAGATAAGATCAATATTTTGCTTATCGTGGAAAATGTATAAAAACAGAATCTTTCAAGCATAATTGCATTTTGTTTGTTTCTACAGAGATTGTTAACTTTCTACCTCATACCGACAATTTTTAACATCGATATATTTACATATACAAAAAATGCTTCATTATAAATTAAGTTGTTAGAAGTACAAAAACATTCATAAAATTTCTTGAAATTGAATCCTATTAACACATTCGTCAAAATTATGAATGATATTAAATTTTTATACTATTAACTAAATACAAAAAAATTCGAATGAGTGTATTTATTAGTTTGGTGTGTTTCTATACAACGATAGATCCTTCGATGTGGAGGATAGGCACCACTCAGAAATAAAACTCTGTCGTAATTGTGGCTACGTTTCGTTGGCTATTGTGCCAACTTCATCAGGCCAATCATCACAGTAGAATGTTTAATTTCTGCCAAATATACATGAAATTTAAACCATGGACACAGGAGTAAAGTACGAAGAACATGTAACCTTATACGACACAAACATAACCCACACATAAGGTGAATCTTAATGATAGAATTAAACTTTTTTAGTTTATTTAAGTAGGTTTTTTTAAGTAAGTTTAATTCTATCATTAAGATTCACCTTATGTGTGGGTTATGTTTGTGTCGTATAAGGTTACATGTTCTTCCTACTTTCCTCCTGTGTCCATGGTTTTATTTTATGTATATTTGGCAGAAATTAAACATTCTACTGTAATGATTGGCCTGATGAAGTTGGCACAATAGCCAACGAAACGTAGCCACAATTACGACAGAGTTTTATTTCTGAGTGGTGCCTATCCTCCACATTGAAGGATCTATCGTTGTATAGAAACACACCAAACTATTAAGTTTTTTGAGGATTTATATGGTTCTCATAGTAAGTGTATTTATTGTTTTAAGTAGATTTTGAATTATGAGATTCATAAGTGTACGATTCATTATACCTACTGTTCAAAGTTATAAACAGGCTTTTTTCTATTTTACCCATGTATTGTAAAAACTTCAATACTGGTGATGACATAATTTGAGTGCATTGCTGGATTACATGCTTTTTGCCGGTTTTTAAGTCTTGGCGTAATTTGTAAGACATTTTAGTAGTTTTAGTTCAAAATTATGTCTTAATTGTAATTACCTTGTGAACAACTGTTAGTCAACTTTTCTTTGTTATTTAATTTAGTGGTTGTTAGTTCAGTTATTTATTAGTGAAATGGTTTTTTATGCTTACATACTTTAATTTGAAATTGTGTTATCAATATATTCCGAACTTAATGATTTAGCACGAGACTTGGGCTTTCCCATGTACTTATGCTGCTGAGCATTTTGCAAGAAAAATCTTACACTAGGTTCAAAAAATATATACGTTAAAGCTTAGTAAAGGCAGATAAAATACTTTTACCTCAATTGCAACTCAAATTAGATATAATGAGGCAATTCGTAAAAACACTGAACAGAACCTACTTTTGGTATCTTCGCAGTAAATTTCCTAGTTTATCTAGATATTTTTATTGGTCCAAAAATTAGAAAATTAGTTTCTGAAAGTCAGTTTAAAAATACCATGACTGCTGTTGAAAAGGAAGCTTGAAGTTTTAAAATGTAATGAACGTTTTTAAGAAATCACAAGATTATGAAAAATCGTTAAAAATATGCTAGAAATGCTTTACAATTTGAATTTAGGTAATATGAGCACCAAAGTTCATTCACTGCATGCCAATCTTAATTTTCCTGACAATCTTGAACAAATGAGCAAAAACAAAGAGAAAAGTTTCATCAGGAAATAAAAGTACAAATGTACAAGAAAGAAATTCTGAGTTTGTGCATAAAACGAACAACATTAAACGGTTTTTTCAACAAAAATATAAATGTCTGGTTAATTAAATCTTTAAATTTTGATTAATATTAAGCAGTCATACATTTTTTGTAATAACATTGTAATTTTCTTTATTAAGCAGAATAAAATTACATACGTTAAGTAAAAATCAATACATTTTGTTTGTTAAATTGTTTTCTGGATGTGATAAGAAAAATTGAAATCTTATTTGAAATTAAAACAACATATTTAGTCAATTCAATTCGCCAACTAAAATTCAAACTTTAGCAAAAAAGTTAAATCTGTAAACTAGTGGAATTATACAAGTAATACATTATTATGTTAATGGAGTAACGTCCAAATCGTCATCTGATGTTTCTGATTCCAAATTGCCTTATTCGTCAGAATATTTAACGCAGCCTATATTTTTTAATCGGGCTCAATTTTTGATAAGATGATAGATGTAGTATGAATGCCCATATTCGTGCAGCAACTAAGTCAATTTGTGTACATAAGTGTTTGATTTATGTACTCCAAGAATCCATATAATGCCTATAAACAATAAACATTAACTTTAGAAAAATACACAACTAATTTTGTAAGTATGGGTACTGTTTGTGTTCAATAAATTTTCTGGTTAGTCAGGCAAGTAATACTTTAAACTTTAAAAACAAAGGTCTTGAATAGTTAGAGACAATTATTTAACGTGAATGATAAAATATTAGTTTACCTTTTATAGACGGTTATGATTTTTCCTTTTATGAAAATCATTTATAAGCATCCTAATAGCAGGATTTTTTCTTCCTACAAGTTCGTATCTGTTTTTCTTATGTCGCTTCTTCCTTCAAGTTGATAAAGAAGTTATCCGCAGTCTTAGATTCCTTTACTATTGTTTCAGTAAATCTTTTCAGATCCCAATTACTGGCGTGACTCACTATTTGTAGTTGGTTATCAGAATGTGCAATTCTTGATTATTTTGAACACAGTCGGGTTCCCTCTTTATAAAAAGTTACCACATTGACGATAGGTTCACGTACTTGACTATGTATCACCTTGCATCTTTTCCAAAGCGTTTCATGCGTAGCCTAATCCATATTGTTAGTATTAAATCTGTAACAATAATTGTTTAGTTAGTTTTATTAAGAAATTCATTTAATAATAAAAATGCTACTGCAAAAAAGATATGCGTCTAAGTTTTATTTTACATATTAATATAAATATACTTCCTATTACAACTTTTAAGGTTAGAATAAAAATGTGTTTACAAATTTTTTATCATATGTACTTACCAAAGCAAATATTTGACTTGCAGAGTTGTTTTCAAAATACACTTAGCACTACTTATCAAAATTTAAAAACGGAAAACAATTATTACAACTGTCAATCTAACAATAGATTTGCCGACAGGTGTCAATTTTGGTGAATGCGCGGTATGTCCTTCTTACATGTAGGATTTCATCAAATAAAGCGAGCACGTACATTAGTTATCTGAATTAAGAATTACACTACACGTTTGAAAGTATTCGTCATAACAACCATTAGGTTAGAAAGAAATACCAAATAAAGCAACCATGCGCTTTCTTAAACCCATCCCATTCAAAACTTGTTTGTAAAATTTTTAAATGTGCAGCAGGAAGCGTTGAAGTACGCCAAGAATGGAAGACTATAACTGTTGACTGCGCTATGACGAAGAAGCGCAGTCAAAACAAATACTTGAATTTTTACTATTATTTTCAAGTTAATCATAAATAAATTTAATATTTGTTCTTTACAAAAGAAAAATCAAATTAAGGAAAATGAACTATTTTTTTAGTTTAAGCCACCAAGTTTTTATTTGTTAAATTTTATTAAAAACCGAACCCGTTTCCAGTAACTATATTTTACACCATGTAAAATTATAAAGTATGATAAATAAATACTTTATACAAAAAGTTTTTTAAAAACCACGTTTTCCGTGAACTAAAAGTAAAAAATAACTTTTCTTCAACTTAAAACGTGGGCGCATTTAAATGTACATATTTTCTTAAATTATATAAGTTCTTATAAATGCGCCCACACGTTTTAAGTTGAAGAAAAGTTATTTCCTACTTTTAGTTCACAGGAAAAAACGTGATTTTTAAAAAACTTTTTTATAAAGTATTTATTTTCTACTTTTTAGTTTTATAATAATTTACTTTGATAAAGTTTTAAACAAACAGTTTAAACACTTGCCCGACTTAGGTACATAGCTTAGACAACTACTGTCGTAGATCAGAAATCTTCAAGTTATGGCAAGAGTTTTATGTTTTTTGATGCTTGAATATTGTATTGTCATCAATAATGCACATATCCAAAAAATTCTAGCTTGATTAGTGCAGTAGAAATGGTCGAAAAATCGATTATAAAATTTGAAATTTTGCGGACAAGTAATCAAAGAAACAAACAAACAAGAACGCAAGCTAAGAAAAACGTGGTAAAAAACAATTTTTTAAAAAATAAATTCATTTTAGATGTCCCTGATTGTAAAGTTGTTATCAAAGTTATTTTTACCTAATCACTGATTCTTTTTCCAACTTAAACTAAGATATACCTAAACCTTTGTATAAATAAAGAAATTTCTACTTTGATTTCTTTTTAAATAAAAACTTACATTTTTGTTTTGCATTTTTTAATTTACTTTTTAAAGTGCAATTCGAGTGATAACATTTAATGGGGATTTAAGCGTGTTATAAAAAAAATATAAAAGCACAAGTGCCTTCATTTATTCCGTTGATTACAGTACTGTATTCTATTAGTTTGTATATTTAGCTCAGCTGGTCTTTAGTTTATGGACTTTAAAGAAAAACACTGGCAAGTTTCTTTTTCACTTTCTAGAAAAAAAATGGTCAAAAGCAGTGGTTTCTTTTGAAAATTATCGTTGTTCAATTGTAAGACAGTTCTTGAATTGATTGTAGAAGAAAACCAACCCAAACCGATTTAGCGTAAAGGCGATTTTAGTAGTTTTACATGCCGCCCGCTCCTATAGCGTCTCGGTGGTTCAAATAACACAATTTTTTTTTAATAAATTCATTTTAGATCTTGCTGATAAATATAATACAATAATTGTACTAATCTGAAGATAAACCATTTTTTTCTCATTAAATTGTGTTTTTAATTTTTAGTAGCTTTTAATCATTATCCCAGAGCACACCTAGAATAGTTTTAAATTATGTGAAAATTGTACCTACTAAGAATTGGTAATATTATTTTACAAATTAAAAAAGTTAGCAATTTTAGATTATTTTCAATATAACCACGCACTACCGTACCGGAGACAAACTATTTAAGAAAAAATTATAAATTTTACTAAAAAAATAAAACAAATTCATAATTTAATAAAGCAATTATAAATTATTAATGAATGAGTAGAATAATTAAATTTATTATCCATAATGAATCTACATTCTAACGTTGATTCTACACTAATAATCCACTAATTGATTAAGGTGTCAAAATAAAAGAAATCTAAGATAAGTTCTTTATAACACAGTAAAGTAAAAATATCTGAAAACAACCAACTCATAAAATAGTGTAGTTTGCGGAGTTAGAAAAGCCGTCTAGAAACGATTTTCGTTTGCACTTTGTTGTTAAAAGCAACAACTATTCTTAAACGATTACCCATCGAAAAAGATAAAGGTTTAGCGTGGTCGTATAAAATTCGTGCTGTACAGGGGGTTGTAAGGGGCGAATTTATAAAAAATTACAAAATTTTTTTTTGCATTTTTAAAATCTCCGATAATGTAGCTTTATCCTGGTATAATATTATATACATGTTTTACTCCGAAATATTTATTTAACAATTATTAAGTAATGTCATCTCAATGCATTCTTATGAGACGCCTAATTGCTTAAACGCTCGTCCTGAAACAGCATATTTCGTGAAATGTTTAACTTCCCATAACTCGAGAACGTGTATTTATTTTTTAAATACCCCTGAAATAAACGATATAGCTCCGACATTTAGGATTAATTCCCTTTTTTCAAATTTGAAATAGAGTTAAACGTTACGTCTGTATGATTTTTTTTTGTGTACGAATGTCCGATGTATCAACGACAAACGCGAACATGGCAGCAAGGTTCATAATCCACGTCGCGTACAGTGATATTCGACCTTATAGCTGGTGCGCACATTAAGAGCGATTTTACGGCGATTCTCACTTTTCGTTCGAAACGATTTTAGTTTACACTTTGTTATTATAAACAACAACAGTTTTAAAAGATTTATCATCCAAAAATAAATGTTTTTAGCCTGATCGTATCGTTGTACACTACTGGTGCTGTATGGGGTGAAATTATAAAGAATTGGAGTTTTTTTTATTTTTAAAATAATTTAGTTTTGTCCTGGTATAGTAGTAGTAGGTGCATATTTCATTTCGAAATATGTATTTGGCTAAGAAAAGCGATTTTTTAAGTCTAATTATATAAACTACATTTCAAGATGTGTTTACATTGAATTGTGATGAACTAGAGCCTAGAATATATATATCAGTATCAGAATTCATCCAAATCAGAACTAGATTCAGAGGGATTTTCGATATGGCCATGCTCTATTTTTTTATTTGCGCAAGTTACTTGAGCCATGCACTTGCAAGATCCAATGCAACAATTATTTCTTTTCTTGCACGAACAAAGTGGTCTAGCACATCCTAAAATTACACTTTATGAGAGAATAATAGTATCTTACAATTAGGATTAGGTACCTTTCTTGCAGTTGCAAGTACTTAAGATTGACGTGTCTTCATGTAAAACTGATGTTGTTGTCAAGATAGCTTCTGCTTTCCCGTCTACAATTTTCCAACCAGAGCTTTTAAGATCAGGAAGAATTCGTTCTAGTCCAGGTACATTACTATTTAACCAAATCTTTGTTTGGTAGTGAGCGCGAAGACAGTGTTGCCGTAGACTGTCTAAGGTTGGTGGTAATTTGTTAATATTTTATGAAGAAGTTGAAGTTCTGATTCACCACACAATAAATTCGATTCCAGGGACTCGGTTTTGTCAATAATGGTTTCAATATAATTACTCTTATCAACTTTTTGATGAAAATTCTCGGTTCATTAGATCTGGATGCACTGACAAGTTCTACAATTTCGCCAAAGTAATCCGATATTGCCTTGATCAATACTGTGTCACTGACATCAATATCTCCTATTTCTTTGTGTCTTTTACAAACTGCCGATGTTGTGTAACCTTTTCCGCGATTCAAACCTGTTTCTATTTCATTCAAGAGTTGTTGAAAACCTTGGTTATCATCAGTAATTTTTCGTTTTCTACTGCTATTGCTACAATATGTTTTAGTTTGAATATTGCGAAGTTGTATTGTTACACATGCTGAATGATATTTGATTTCAGATGCAATCAAATCACTCTCGCCGATTCTTGCATAAAATATGGGACTATATAGAGATATTTCTTTAATTTTATTTTCCATATTTTTAGTCATAACCTGGCATAATTTTTATTATGTAAACGTTTTTGACACAACACGCATTTTTACATCGAACTCTTTACGTAACAAACGCTTTTTAAGTGAGGTATCTTCAGAAGGAGCAATACGATCTCTTCTGTGTCTTGATGTGAATGCGGTAATGTTTACAATACTTGTGTACGATTTGTAACAATTCTTGTGCCACAGAACGTCGTTTTCTTTTAGTTCATTAAAATTTTCAAATAAGTGTGACCAATTCGGATCTTTACCTTTGCAGCTGTCTAAATGAATTTCGGTACACTTAATGAAATGAAATTTTCTTTTTCTGAAAAACACAAGCGTGGTAATTCAAATTTGGTTTTGCAGCACATTGCGAAACGTTTGGGTTCAATATTAATTTTATTTTAGATTCCAGTTCACTGTCAGAACTAGTACTGCTTAGAGAAGTCATTTTTATGTACCTACTAATAAGACGACAAATTTGCAATCTAGACTGGATAATATAACTGAACTTACGTTAAAGTAAACACTGCGTTACAGTTACCTACAGCAAACACAGATAACACCAATACAATCAATAGATTAATTATTATTATTATTAACGACTTGCACACGCATTATATTAAGGCGCGAAAACTCAATGTCGCAAAAATAGCTCTTATGTGCGTGCCGAGCGAATAAGGTCGAGTATTACCGTACGCGACGGGGATTATGAACCTTGCTGCCATGTTAACGTTTCTCGTTGATACATCGGACATTCGTACACAAAAAATCATACAGACGTAACGTTTAACTCTATTTCAAATTTGAAAAAGGGAATTAATCCTAAATGTCGGAGCTATATCGTTTACTTCAAGGGTATTTAAAAAAATACTCGTTCTCGAGTTATGGGAAGTTAAACATTTCACGAAATATGCTGTTTCAGGACGAGCGTTTAAGCAATCAGGCGTCTCATAAGAATGCATTGAGATGACATTACTTCATAATTCATAAATAAATATTTCGGAGTGAAACATGTATATAATATTATACCAGGATAAAGCTACATTATCGGAGATTTTAAAAGTGCAAAAAAAAATTTTTGTAATTTTTTAGAGGTTCGGCCCTGACAACCCCCTGTACAGCACGAATTTTATACGACCACGCTAAACCTTGTTCTTTTTCGATGGGTAATCGATTAAGAATGGTTGTTGCTTTTAACAACAAAGTACAAACGGGGTGACACCATAGGACTAATTTTTTACTCTACTAAAAACAATAAAACGGATCAATGTTCAAGTATGTTGTGCCGCCAAAAGAATAAATTATGTCTTTGTTGCGGCACGATAGCTTTAGCTAAGGGTTTCAAGGTTCAACGTTCAGCAAAATTTTATCTTATAATCATCCTATAATAGTATGAATTTTGTGTGTATATTAGGGTGATATTTCTATTATCAGGTGTTTACGTTATCGTGCGTCTGTATCGCAAAAAAAAATAAAAAACGTAGAAAAAGTTGTATTTTTCAATTGTAGGGATACAGAATCACATGAATACTTGAATTTAAAATAATCCAAACAAAATTAACCCAGTATAATTTGTTGAACTAGGTGCTACAATGAATTTCATACACTGAATATAATCAACATCATCATATCTATAATAAGAGTTTGGCTTATCCAGTGAATGGCTTATCGCTGTCCAAAGACAAAAACATAAGCAAATTATTTCACATAAAATTTTTTGGAAACAATTTTTTTAGGGTAATGTGAGGTCACCATCAAAACTTCAATTACTTTTTTTGCCTATTTTTAAATCTGACATTTTAGGAATTATTTACACAGCTACTTATCACATACTTAGAATATAAAAGTTTCTGTGTTTATAAAAGATAAAATTAATATAACATACAGTGCACTTTTAATCATGTATAGAGATATGAAATCATGTTATTAAATATGCGTCCTCAAGATCGTTAGTGTCTTGTATCAGATTCATATCATTTTAACGGATTGTAACTGAAATTGTCGGTAATATTTGACAATTTGGACAACATACGTTAGCAATTACATTGAATTTGGGTTCATCAACCTGGAATACGATAAAAATAATTTAAGCATTACTAAAACTATGTAAATGATTATTTTTTCTAGTTAAAGTTTACAAAAAAATTGAAAAAAGACAGAATTAACGGAAAACAAATTTAAACATTTATAATGATGTGAAGGATTGGGTGATATGACTTTATTTAGTATCCGATAAATTCTGTGCGGTGGTAATTTAGACTGGAAAGGTCGTACGCTGTATTTAGACATTGGATTGTAACTTTTTACCATTTAATTCTATAAATTTTAGTGTAGAGTTTGAAATCCATGAAATAGTTTTTTCTGTTAAAATGTTTCAAATGTTGGTAAAATCTTGATTTTCTTATATAATCTTTGATTTCTTTTTTTTAAAACATACATTTTTGTTTTGCATTTTTTAATTTACTTTTAAAGTGCAATTCGAGTGATAACATTTAATAGGGATTTAAGCGTGTTATAATAAAAGCACAAGTGCCTTCATTTATTCCGTTGATTACAGTACTGTATTCTATCAGTCTGTATACTTAGCTCAGCTGGTCTTTAGTTTATAGACTTTAGTTTAAAGAAAAACACTGGCAAGTTTTTTCACTTTCTAGAAAAAAAATGGTCAAAATCAGTGGTTTCTTTTGAAAATTATCGTTGTTCAATTGTAAGACAGTTTTTGAATTGATTGTAGAAGAAAACCAACCCAAACCGATTTAGCGTAAACGCGATACATAATGTCATAACTGCGACCTCGTATATCGTAGTTTTACATGCCGCCTGCTCCTATAGCGTCTCGGTGGTTCAGATAATACATTTTTTTTTTAAATAAATTTATTTTAGATCTTGCTGATGAATATAATACAATAATTGTACTAATCTGAAAATAAACCATTTTTTTCTCGTTAAATTGTGTTTTTAATTTTTTCAACATTAGTAGCTTTTAATCATTATCCCAGAGCACACCTACAAACTATGTAAATGATTATTTGTTTCTAGTATTAACCGAAAGTGCAAAAAATAAAAAGGGGTTAAAGTTTACGAAAAATTGAACAAAGACAGAACTAACGAAAAACAAATTTAAACATTTATAATGATGTGAAGCATTGGGTGATATGACTTTATTTAGTATCCGATAAATTCTGTGCGGTGGTAATTTACACTGGAAAGGTCGTACGCTGTATTTAGACATTGGATTGTAACTTTTTACCATTTAATTCTATAAATTTTAGTGTAGAGTTTGAAATCCATGAAATAGTTTTTTCTGTTAAAATGTTTCAAATGTTGGTAAAATTTTGATTTTCCTATATAATCCGGCTTGATTTACTTTTAAATCACACTTCGCGTGAATGTATTTATTACGTCACACTAATATTTTAATTTGTATTTTTGCCCACCGAATAACTAGACTTTATAAGAATCGTGTCGCAAGAAAAGCTAACTTGAAATCGTGCAATTATTTTTACGAAAGAGTTCTAATTTTATGTTTTGTTAATTATTGCACTTTTCGTTATTACTACAAAGAATATTTACTGCAAGCAACTACATCGTTTGTTGTTTTAGTAATGCATTTTTAAATAAATCACTAATGTCAATAGGTTTTAAGTTATTACGTGCTAAAAATGCGCTTGTCGAACTGTATGGTAAAGTAAGCAATAAAAAGTTTTTAGAAAATAAAGGAAACAAAATGCATGGCAGATATTGCTCTGAATCCAAAATCCAAAATGGTATAAATTCATATACAGTGTGCCCCAAATTTTTTATAGAAATGGACAAAAATTTCTTATATTTCTCAAAAAAATATTCTTGGTAAAATGCTCTGCATGACTAGTAAATCTATAATCAGGTATAAAATGTTTAAAACATTGCCTGAAATACAGGCAAAATAAAAATGCAGTTTTGGAGGGAAAGTAAAATACGTTTAAACTGTAGTAGGGAGCAAAATGTTCATTGAATTTGCTAATAAGTAGCTAAAAATGATGCACATTTGTAGATTATTGATATTACCAAAGAAAAATTAAAATACCATAATAAACACGTCAGAAATTGTTATATTAATGCGCAATACGAAACTTCGTAAGATCCCGTTCCTCAAATAAGTGCCTTATTTTCTGTTACTGATAGAGTGCTTTGGAATAGCTAACAATTTTCAACAAATGTCAAATGTAACTCAGTGCATGTTTGCAATAATTAGATTAAATGCCAGTAAAACTAAGCACTGCGGATAAAATTGAAATTGTACGCATTATTGGAAACAAATTATAAAACATGTAGAGAAGCAGCGAATATTTTTAATAATAGACACCCTAATAAAACTATACATTTTACAACTGTCTGGGTTACAAACGAAGATGTTGAAAATGAAGTAATGCTATCGGTAGTGGAAACGCCAAAATATTTACTTCGGAAAAATCCAATTTCTTGAATGTAAGTAAATCTACAGTTGAAGAAATTTTAAAGTCCATTTTACTCTGAAACTTTACTTTAAAAGAAGGAGATTTTGAACAAAGGTTAGAATTTTTGGTAGTTCCCAAGCACAATTTGAAGACAACAGATTAATGACCCGACAAATACTTTTCTCTGACGAAACAACGTTTACGTCTAATGGTACAGTAAGTTATCTAAATTGTCGATGGTGAAGCGATGTTAATTCTAGTTTTAATGTGCAAACTCGAGGTCAATATTTATTTAAAACAAGTGTATGGCGCGGCATTTACAAAAACAGAATTTTTTTTTCGAAATAACATGAATGGAGAAAGATACCTACAATTTTTAAATAATGAGTTGTATGAATCCTTGATGGGTCGTCACTGAATGAACGATAAAAATATGGTATCGAGAGGTACATGGAGTTTCATTGGCCTTCAAGGTCTCCAGACGTTACCCCTCTAGACTTGTTTTTGTGAGGCTAGTTAAATGATAACCATTTCAAGAACTTAATCAAGCTGAAAGAATCATTCAAGAAACGTGTGAAGCTATAACTCAAGATGTGATTAAAAATGTTATAAAAAAATTTAATCAAAGAACAATTACTTATTGGAAAAGGACGCTGTATACGTGTATACATTGAAATTTAGTAGTGGTCAAGTAATGTTTTCGTTAACATTTATTAGTTGAATATTATTTTATGTTGATAAATTAATAAGAAAGTTTATCAATCTTTTAAAATAAAAATTTTTTTAACAATTGCTGATTTGCTTATTAAGTATATCTTTTAGTTTTTATCTGAAAATATCAATAATCTAGTCATCGAGAGCATTTTATCAAGAATAATTTATTTTGTGAAGTGTAAGATAAACGTTTTCTCCATTTGTATAAAAAATTTAGGACATATTGTTTTTATTTTGTGTGGTAAACATACAGCGAGTTTAAAAAATATGACTGATACTCCTAAAATAGAATACAAAACTTTTAAGACAAGTAAGTATATGAATTAATTATCACTATATGCACCTTTGGTGTCACAATTGAGTATCCAAAGTATTGAGCAATTGTTTAACATAAAAATGGTTTGCGCCATGGGAACGGAGTCAACATTTTTTAAGTAGGTTGAATTTGGGTGGCTGAATTGTGGAATCTGTCATTGGGTTTTAACTGAATGGGTTATAGGCATTTTAATCGTTTAACATGCATTCAGCTAGAAGTTTTGATGTACAAGTGTTTTTGTTAAAGCTCATGTAGGCTTCTATAGATCTTAGTCTTTGCATGTGTTATACAGTTCAGTCTTGATGATGTTTTGAGCGAGAAAGAGTAATACCGCACAGCATTTGTAACTATTGTAGACGTTTAGGTTTCATCGTGCTAAAAATTGTCTTCATCCTATCGTAGAAAGCTATTTCGTATTTTGTGCAACGCTAAAGAGTTAGTACATAGACTGGTGCACCTCATCTACTGTAAAGGATATTCCAGAAAATACACGCATTTTTAAACACAAGATTACAAATATTGTTTTTCAAAAAGCCTTTAGAACACTTTCGAGTTTCTTGAAATGTGTACACCGTATGATGAAAATAAAATGAATAAACAGAACAACCAATGCAAAAGCGCTAAAGAGAGTAGAAAAAAAATAAAATCCATAAAATAACATTATGAGATATATTTTGTCACTCGTAAAATTATATACAGTAAAACCTCCAAATATCTAGAGGTCTGGAGGATCTAAAAATATCTGGAAATATTTTTCAATTGAATTTTGAAATTTTATTAGAAAACATCAGATTCACATTTTGCTAAAAGTGTAACAATGTCTATAGCTAATTCAACTTTGTCATAAAAAATATAAGTATAAAAACATTTGCACATTTCTTAATTTTTCACGCACTTCATGGATATCTTAAATGTTTGACGTACAAAGTTTAGATTCTTCAAATACTTATACTCTCCGAATACCGAAAACAGTGATTATTTCTTGTATACTCAAATCGGAACTTTCGGTCAAAGCATTGCAATCGTTTAGGCTTATTCCATATGTGTACTTTGCAATACACTGAAAAACGTGGTTAGTGGAATTTCGTCTTTTTTATCGAAATCGTCTTTTTGCTGTGCTATTTCAAAAAATCTCGCTTTCTGAAAACATTTTGAGATTGAAGCTGGCGAAACGTTTTTCCAAGCTGTTGATGTCCAAATTAAAGCGCTGGTTAAATAATTGTTTTCTCTGCATCTTTAATAGAACATTTGCTGTGTGTGCAGTCTTTTGATAAGAAATTTTCTGTATGCTACTTTTAAGTTATGGATAATCTCTTGTTCTAATAGCTGATAATGTATTGCTGTGTTTGATGGCAGAAAAACAATCTTCACATTTTTTCATCAAATTACGAAGTCATAAATTCTGTTGTCATCCAAGCTTTTTTATTAAATACCTATTCTAGCCTTTAAAACATCCTTTTTGTCATCATTGTAAACATGTTTTGGTGAATAATCCTTCGATAATATCGCTTATAATAAAATAATACGTTTTGCTCTAAAGGCTTAAACAGTGTCCAGGCAAACATCAGCTGACTCTCCACAAATTATTTTAGAGCTCACTGTGCCTTTGACAACATTTTACCAGCCAGCCATTTGAAGCTTTAATACTCGGCTTCGGCTGCTTCTAAAACTTTTTTGTTATTAAAGGGCTAGATATGAAAATGTTATTTCTGGTTTTACAGAACCAATTGTCAGTTTTCAGAAATTTTCTCCTCTGATCTGTATTACTTTCTTCAAAAGCTTTGCAAGTCCGATTTTGTTTGTGATTTCATAAACTTGCGTTCTTCCAACACTGAAGTATTCAGCCAACTTCAACTTTCTAGCACTGTTACTATTTTTTTTCATTTGCCACAATAATATCAATTTTCTCTTTAAGAGGCTACTGAAATGCTAAACATAAACTACATCATGTAAGTTAAAATATTTGCGATGAAAGATTAAATACGGTTTTAGAGTTTTAGTAATCATAGATAATTAGCTAGGCTCCTTGAAGACCTGACAGTTATGTAATTAGAGGTAAAATTTGATGTAGTGACCGTGACGGTTATACAGGAGTGGTAGCTATAGAGCAGGTCTTTGTAGTGATAATTTAAAATAATTTAAAAACTGGCCGTTATTTAGAGGTGATTGTTCTTAAGAGGTATCCGAGGTTTTACTGGGGTTAAGTAAAACTAAACTTAAAAAAATTTTATAAGTGGAATGCGAACATTCAAACAAAGGCTAAGATATGAGAAAATAAAACAGACTTAACCAAGAAAGTTTTTAATTATTACTTATCAGCATTTAGATCATTTTAAATAATAAGATTAAAAAGAAAATTTTAAGTTATAATAAGAAGAATAAGAAAGGTAGTCTAGAAAATTATAAGTTTTATATCATCTTTTTATCAAGTTACTTATATAAAATGGGTAACCTTGAGTTTAAAAATGATATTGTGGTATGTATACCTAAAACAAAATATTATATCCAGAGACAATTTTTGATAACAAATAAATATAAATTGACTTGGTAAATATATATCGTAACCTTAGTCCTAAGGAAATAACTCAATGTTTCTTTGTAACATTTTGAAATGGTCAGCATTCAGAATTTTCTAATTCAGAAAGTAAAATTTAAAGGTGGAAAGATAACGTTATAAAAATAAATCATAATCTAATTTTAAATTAAAACTAATATTTTTAAAAGTGGAAACCAAAACCAGAATTAGAAAAAGTAAAAAAAAAAATCAAGTCTTAAAGGTTTTTTGGGTTTATATTGTATATTTACCGACGACGAACGTAGCTTACATGCGAAAGCTTGAGTTTTTTTAAATAAATATACATCATAAACCCAAAAAACTATTTTAATTGTCTTATATTTAAATAGGTAATTCTAAAGTCAAAGGAGATAACTTCGACGTAACTACAGTCCAGCTGTTCCAACTTATCAATGTACTAATGTAAACACAGAGGTAAATGACACATCACGACAAAAAGAAATATAAAATGTGCGAGCAAATTAAGATATCATTTTCATGTCCACATATTTCTTCTGCGATAATTTTTAACATTCGTAGATTATACCCAAGGTTATACCGTTATACACTCTAGAATAACTAACTTTCGAAATTTTGATTTTAAGAGTTAACACAAGAAGATCGTATCACATTCTATTTTTGGAAGTTTATATCAATCATATTTATTATCCGCGTGAGTTTAATGCACAAAATAAACAGCAATAAACTCTCAATAATTGAATGTAGGTAATAAGTCAATAAAACTGATTTAATTAAATTCCTTATTATTTTTCTTGAACTAAAAATATCTATAAATAGATAAAATTATATAGTGATAAGGAATAAAAACAATACAAAGGGTACCGAAATAGTGACTATGCTATTACAAAACTGGAATGCTACTTTGCGATACCGTTCATGGTCACAGCTGTGGTCACAGTATAATGCATTGCTTTTAAAACCATAAGGATCTCTGGGGTAAAAAGTTTCTCATATTTGAGAACGCATGACAAACTCTCAGGTAGTACAAGTTTTAATGCCTTGAGTTTGTTTATGTAAATAAATACTATAATCCAATAAAACACTTGTAAAAGTTGTATATTACATTATTCCAATGACAAAATTCATATTATAACAAGTATAATCGGATAATTAGGCACTGATGTATCCAAATTCATCATGTTGCATTGAGGTAATTCAAGGTTGTTTGTTTGACAGAAAGAAAAGAAATGTTTAATTTGAATTACGCGCATAAATAAAAACCGTAATCATTGGGTAATCGGATCTCCCCGTACGTTCCGTATCAACTCTTGGTTAGTTGCGCATGAAAACTTTATACTTAAATACATCAGTTGTTTATGTTTGTATATAACCTCATTGCTTGACCTCATTGTTTTACTCTACTTGTTTTACAGAAGCTTTTATAAAAACTACTTTGGTGTTCGTATTGATTTTAAAGGTAAATTGTTTTAATTGTTCTTAAAGTTAAATATAATAATGAAATAATTTCTAGCATTTTATAACGTGCGAAGAAACTACGTCTACTCGAAAGAAACATCATGTGTTCTGTATCTTAAAGCATGATTCTGCAATTGATTGCGGTGAGAAACGTTCCTTTGTGATTTCAGTAGTAGTTGTATTAGTTAACAGATAATTCGTCGAATCATTTATAACCTACGTATTATTGAAAAACAAAACCTACTATAGAAGCAATTTATAACGTTATTAAAGACGATGATTTAATTGGATTCTTGGGAAAGAAATCGTCACTTAGGACGTTGTTAATAAAAATGGGTTTTAGGTAGGATAATTGTTTATTTTTGCATTACTTTTTTAACAGTATTTTATTCAGATGGAGAAAAACAATGGATGATGAAGGGACGAAAAATACTTGTGAAATGACATTACGTTCATATATATGATTAATTACTAATTATTGTAAAAGCTGAACAACCAATTATATATATCGGTTAGTAAACTGGATTATAAACGTTAATTATATTCTATAATTTTGTATAAATTCTAGATGAAAGATACATAAATGAATCTTACACGTCGATAATTCAGCTGCAAGTCTTAAATCCCAATAGGAAAGGGAAACAAGTTATAGTACACGCTGGTATGTCTACATGATTTTTTCATAACATTTTATCATTTACCATTATTCATTTTAGGTGTGAAATGTGTTTCATCAAGTTTTGTTGATATTTAAAACGGGAGATTCTCATAATGATCTGAACTACATAAATTATAAAAGGTGGATTGATGACCAATTGCTACCCAACTTACAACAGAATTCTGTAACTGTAATGGATACTGCAAGTTACCTTAACGTGTTATAGCTATGAGGCATCCAATTTCGACAAGTCGAACGGCAGAAATGACTACCTGGTTAATGGAATGTGGAATCTCATATGATAAAACATTAACAAAACCAGAACTTATACTTAATAAAATTAAATAAACCAGGCTACATTCAATAGAGTATTGATTCAATATTTGCGAAGAATAGGCACACCGTATGTATCATTTGCTGCCATACCAGATGAATGGCGCAATGTATGTTTTTACTAAAAAGAAGTTGAAACGTTTATAATACAAGTAACTATTGATACTTTCGATGAACCCTTTGACAGTATGTGGGGTATTGAGTAATAATGATACTTAATTAACTGCTTAAAATATGTATTTTCTGATTTATGTAGCAGAAATAAATAAATTTTCTAATTTTAGGATGTCAGACTAACTGTAATAATGTTATACCAATACTAACAAATCTTAAACTGTGTATTATTAATTACTTTACTGTTTAAATAAAGTACTCTGTTTTTTTGCAATATTAATTTTTACAAATACTTCTGCATATACTTTGTCGAAAGCTTACAACCATTTTTAATAAATCTTGAAAAAATGAGTTCTAAGTTTGGTTAATCGCACTTTAAATTAAAGTTCAATGTAGTACTCGTAAATGAGTACATAAGGTTTACAGTACGATTTATAAAAAATAGTTTACGGTTTCCAAATAAAACAAAGATAACTAACTCGTAATAAGGCTTTCAAATCATTTTGTTTAAATTTGTTTGAAGACTTGTCCGGTAAGTTACACTTTAATTGCAATCCATTTTTATTATGATTTCATTCTAAAGCTCCACATAATAGATTGGTTATTTATTTGTTTATCTAATGGGCAAATCGATAGTTATTAATGTAATGAAGTAAATAAGAAAGTTATTAAGCGGTTATCTTTAATTACTACAATAAATGTTATTGTCGCATTTCTTTCAAAAGTTTCTATAACATTTAAGTATAAATAGGTAAGCACCAAAACATGTGCGTTTCAATTGTACAAATTTACTTTAGTAATATATAAATTAATAAGCAGGATGTTATGTAAAACTAGAAATGGCTGATAAAATCATCAAATGTATGTAATTTAATTAGATACATTAATCATCTGCACAACTATAGTCACCGACGTCAATAATGAGTTAACGACATCTATAATATATATATCTGAAACACTTAATTATTTTCAGCGGTTATATCCCCTGCAGTGTATGCAACAACTTGTAAAATTCTCACAACAACTCAACCGAACGTTCCATTTATCACCGCAAAACGCCATCAGTGTAGGACCGTTTTAACATAGTTATATACTTGTCACTATGAGCCTAGGCTCGTAATTCGCAATAAAGGATCATAATATATGTTGTGTATGTTGAAATACCTACACATAGGCTCATACTATACACGCTATATATATACATATATATATATATATATATATATATATATATATATTTATATATATATATCGTTATTTGCTATCATAGTAAATCATTCTACATATAATCCTTTATAATAAAAAAAAAACAAACATATAGTATAGTAGTTACAAAATTGTAATATGAAAATGATACAGAAAAGTAAAGTAAGTTAAATGTTTACACTACAAAAAATATTTTATTCAGAATCATTATAGTAATATTTAAATTA
This sequence comes from Aquatica leii, assembly GCA_035610365.1. Taxonomy (NCBI): domain Eukaryota; kingdom Metazoa; phylum Arthropoda; class Insecta; order Coleoptera; family Lampyridae; genus Aquatica; species Aquatica leii. The sequence continues at coordinate 95,772,506 of CM069435.1, read as the reverse complement.
TAAGCTTATAAGAAGTCGAGAAATTGATAATTTTTCGCCGTTACTACGCTAGTGGTCGGAAAATGACAGTTTTTACTTTCTATTCAAATGGTTTTGCATATAATCACATGTTATAAAAAAAATGACGTTCGTGGGTACATCGTTACACACTGACACACACATACCCGCGCACAAACACGCAATTTTCTTTTGTCAAAAATACATTTTTCTGATTTAAGAGACCTTAAAACGTAAAATCATGCAAAATATTTTTTTTTAAAATTGCGACCGCTATACTTTCCTTATAGGAAAGTAATAATTAGAGGGACATAAAAATTTTAAAGCACCATTGATCTAAAGTCAAAAATGGCAACATTTGAGTCACATTAAGTAATCTCACTGAAAGAGCATTAAACAAAACCGAAAAAAAGGAAAATACGATACAGAACTGAAACAATTGTGGAAGACGCGATTAACACTAATGATTATAATAAGTGAACTTGTCGACTAATTGATGAAACACAATGCAACATTGAACATCTTAAGAAGTATAATATTGAAACGCTCGAGAAATTATTCCCAAGTTCAAGAGCCTTCTCGAAGTTGCTATCTATTTTTCAGAACGTTTACCGAAGGATGTGGAACATTCGCGAACGTTTCGCCAAAATGTATAAATGCGGTGCAAACAAATTAGAGATCAGTTATTTCCTGTAATTCGAAGACGGCAGTGTTAATAAGATTATTCAAGTCTAAATAAATAAGTAATTAACGCGTGTGAGATAGAACTACAGTGTATAGTGTTTAAATAAGGAGAAGTTATCCGCGGACTCTTCTCTTCGTGTACAGGATAGTGCAATACATAAATTATAGTGTAAGTGTTTTTATTAAATATTCTTAGATTTAATTAGTTTGAATAGTTATAAACGTGTACATATTTTAATATAAATAAATTTGTAGTTTTAATAAAAATCGTTAGTGGTATCAGGTGTCCGGTTTAAAACCCGTGGAAATCGTCTAAATAAATAAAGCTGTTCATATTTTCAAAGCTGAACCTTTTAAGAATGTGTCTTTAAGATGATTTTTCAAAGTTCAAATTGTTTTCGGAGATATAGCTGTTTTCGTGACGCGAACCAAAGGTAACCCTATGTATTTTACAATAATATTTTATATTTAGTGTTCAGTTAAATCCAGTTGCTGACAGTTAAATTCTAACCGCAACATATGTATTGCCCATCTGGTGCGGAAAGTTGGTGTAAGTGGCAAAACGCTGCATATGAAGGTACGTTGCAAGAATTTGATTACGAAAATCCTCCTTTGGGTGATAATGTTTTAAAAATTATAAAACCAATTTACGAGAGTTTATTGTCAGAGGAGTTACTGACTCGTTGTTTAGATTCAGAAACCCAAAATAATAATTAGTCCCTAAATTCTTTGATTTGGACTTTTGCGCCGAAATGCATTCATTCCGGAACTCAAGTAATTGAAATTGCTACATTTATTGCTGTTTGCATATTCAATGAAGGCTTTATTCCAATTTTAAAAATGATGACGCTTATGGGAATCAAAATTGGTCCGGAAGCTTATTCATTTGCCGTGAAACGAGACAACGCCCGAATTGAACGCTCTGAGATTCGAACATCTAACGCGTCAAAGGAGGCCAGAACTGCTCGATTGGAAGAGAGAAAAGCGAAAATTGCTTTTTTCGAAGTCGAGGAAGGTTTCATGTATGCAGCAGGAATGGCAGATTAAATGCATGTTAGTATAAAGCATCACTTTATGACTTAAACTGCGCGAAACTTGACGCGAAACTTTAAACGTCTTTTTCTCGAAACTATCTTTTTTAAAATGGTACCCACGATTTCTCAAGTTCTACTGAACTGATTTGCTTGAAATTTGGCGTGGATCTTGTCTAGACACTTCTCTATCGTACTAACTATCATCAGAACCAAATTTGAATTTTTTTCTATCTTTAAAAAATTCAGAAAACTTAAAAAAAGTAGTACAAAAATTAATTTTTTATTCAGGCAACTGCCATTTTGTGAAAAAATATATTTTTCTGCTTTTTATTAGTTAGTACGATAGCGGCATTACTCTAAATTAATGATTTTTTTTTTTAATTATTCAGATTGCTAGGGGGGTTGGAATCGTGGTCACCGTCGCACCCCAATTTTTTGAGACTCCCCACTTCATCGGCCGATAACTTTTTGAGTTTTTAATTGTTTTCACTTTTTTATTTTTTTTATGTATGCTTGAAATATTAATTAATATCTTATAAAGAAATGGTTTGTAAAAATACTGTTTGCCTATTTCTTACGGCACTTCAAAAAGTACCTAAAATTCATGCTTCTAGACGTAATATAATTGCTAACAAATTAAAATAAAATAAAGCTGCCGGCAGTAATTGATCAAGCGTGTTTGGAAGAACCATAAATGATATATTACCAACAAAAATTCTAAAACTTAGTGTCCCCGTTACTTGTCATGCTTGTAGAAAGTTGATTTGTGTTTGACTTTAATACTAGAAATTAAAAAATGCAACTAAAATTAATTTAAAGACGGACGAAAATTTAGTTCTTATTTTATTTGTTTGTATTGAATAAAGGCATGTTACAAAACTTGAGTAAACAACAGACTACTTACTTACTTTAACAATTTTCTTTAAATAATAAACATGGCTATCTTTAATTTATAACAGTCATAAAACCGCGTGTTCTAAAAATTTTGTTTGAGAACCAATACAACTAAAATAAAATAATTTAAATAAAATGTTACAGTTAAAAAATGTTTTTTTGCTTAGCATTCTGTTTTTAAAATTTGCTTTAGGCAGGTTTATTTCGTAACAATTTTGATCATTCAACTGTATGTACTGTTCTTTTATTTAATTTCACATCGTCGTATTACGTTTTCAGCAATCGTGATAAATAAAGATTTTCTTTACTAAAGCTGTCGCTACAGAACCGTTTGTAGATATAGCGGTTGCCGCCATTTTTCTGTTTTGATAGTTTAAAATAATTTCAGCAAGTTCAATAAAACTTTACTGCAATTAAAATTGATTACTTATAGGTTGAAAAGATCATTTTGGCTTCAATTAACTGTCAATAGCCTGTATAAATCTTTTATGTTGTTTACTTACTTGAAGCTATCAATTTTGTTAAATTGCTTCAATGCTGCAACTATGTTTTTTAATTATCTAGATTTTTTATATGAAACCTTCAGGTTCGTTAATTATATTAAGTCTTCAGTTTTATGAATTGTATTACGCTTTTATTTTCATTAAGCGTATTAAACCTTTAGATTTTTGGTGTAATTACTATCATTATTAATAATTTACTTTCAGTATAATTTGAGTATTACTTTTTTACGTTTATGACGTGAGCCAAACGAGTAACCTTTTCGTATTCATTGGTGGCTATTTTAAATTGGCATATAAATGTTTGTACTTTTTCAAAGTGTCCGCAATGTTATATACAGTTAACTAATAGAATTACATGCTACACTAAAGAACTCCAGTTGAAGAAGTAAGTCTTAAGTTTTGTCTATTGGAAAATAGACAACTAATTGGTTTACCACGGAAATCTGGGAACTGGTGGCAAACGTATCTTTACTTCCCCGAAACTAGCTCTGAGCGGGGTTCCTATATAGAATTGAAGGTAATTATTGAGGGCGCCAAGCCTAAGGGAACGAGACAGCTCTGGGAAAGCCCCAATCCAATTCTCAAACCTACACGCAATTAAAACAAAAAAAAGAATGCTTGTTTGGCTATTTATGTATTGCAAAGAAACAGAAAACAAAATAAGAATAAATGATAACAATTAAAAGGAATATTGCATCGCGAAACAAAAGTATTTTAAATAACTGTACAATTCCTAACTAAGCCTACCAACGACCACAACCTACCGAATACGTAATAACTAAATAATAAAGTAAAACCTTTTTAGGTAAGGGCTTACCTCCACGTCACAGGCTGACGCAATCGAATGCTATATACCAAAAAATTAATGCTATATATGTAAGGCCTTATATATATAAATATACTCTGTACACAAAACAAATAAAAATTCGCCACGAAGAAATAACCCGTTTCTCCCAAACAAAACTTACAATAAATTTACTAATTTGCTTACTCGGTGAATAACAAATGGGAAGTTCCACAAAAAAATACGTTTCGATCAATTCGGTGGAACTGACAAAAAAAATATTACCCGCACGTTTAAAATTAGTGGTTATGTACACAAGTTATGTATACTAAGTTAGTCACGTTTTACGGTGTCGGATTGCTTTTTATTTTATGTTTAATTTTGTTTTTTTTTCGGTAGTTAGTGTTAAGTTTTATTTCCTTCTTGCATGCCCTTTTCTTTTATTTTCTAACCAGAATGGTACTTTATTTTAGTCTGTCTGATAAAATGTTTTGAAATTTTAAAAATTGTGAAGGTCCGGATTTTAACGTTACAGATTCCCCCCTAACAAAACCTGTGGCTCAAAACAAAACAGAAATAGAAAAGAACTGAGGCTCACACCAAACACTTCGGAATTATCTTTTTTTAAGTCCTTTGCGTGCCATATACCTAGTGACTTGCTATTTTTGTCGGATAACTCGTAAGTCCAAGGAGAAATATGTCGCTTAATAACAAAAGGTCCTACAAATTTTGGAGCAAGCTTAGCATTAAAATGCTTGCTAGCATCTGACAGAACGTAATTCTTTTTCCAAACATAGTCTCCTTCATTAAATGTAACCTGACAATGTCGTAGATTGTAACGCATTGCACATCTTTTATATGCTCTTGTTAACCGATTTAAAATATCCTTCCTCAAATCTTCATAGAGCTGTAGTTTTGGTGGTAGGGTAGTACGATCTGGTTCTTCGAGTACGCTGTGGTCATCTGGTGGCTTTCCAAATACGTCACTATAAAGTACATGTTTGCGTCCCCACAATGCGAAATACGGAGTGTACCCAATCACTTCATGCTTAGCCGTTCTAATAGCACAACCTATTTTTGCTAAATGTTTATCCCAGTGACGATGGTTTTCTTGGACATAGGATGATAACATTGTTTTTAACATTCGGTTCACGCGTTCTACTAGATCGGCTTGCGGATTATATCGACCAGTAAACAAAATCTTTGTGCGATATTGAGAACACAGATCCATAAACATTTACTTCTGAATTGTACCCCATTATCAGAAACAATATAATGAGGAGTACCGAAAACTAAAAATATCTGTTCTTCAATGATTTTAGCGACTCCGGAAGCTGTTGCACTACGTAAAGGAAAGAAAAACGAATCTACCACTACTAATACATACACATTCCTCCTCGAAGACCGTGGCAAAGGACCAACCAAATCTATTCACAAAACCTGCCAAGGCCTACTATTGCTCGAGGTGCCAAACAACCAGGTGATTTTGCTTGTTCTACCTTTTGCGCTGCGCAAACGTTACATCGCTTTATGTGCTTATTCACATCATTCCTCATTCCAGGCCACCAATATCTATTTTGAATCCTTGAAACCGTTTTGAAAACACCAGAATGACCAGCAGTCGGAAGATCGTGATTTTCTTTGAGAACTTCGAACCGTTGCTCCTTTGGCACTACTAATTTCCAAGCATCCGACGGCGGAGCAAGAGCCGAAAATTTCGTGTGAACACGCCTACACACTCGGTCGTTCTGGACAGACCAATTTTGATACTTATGAGGAAGTGCTATCATTTTTTCACGTATCTTAAGGTACCATAAATCTAATATAATATTATCAGATTTTAGAACTTCACACGATTCTAACTTGGAAACAGTTCTAGACAGAGCATCCGGAATTACATTATCCAAACCTTTCCGATGTATGATTTAGAAATCATACTGCTGTAACCTAAGAGCCCATCTTGCTAATCGACCAGTTAGATTTTGCAATTTTTTTAGCCAAATTAAAGAGTGGTGGTCGGTAATCACTGTAAAGCGGGTTCCTTCTAGACGGTTGAAACTTTTCAATCGCCCATACTAATGCAAGACATTCCTTTTCCGTAACCGAGTAGTAGCGTTCTGTCTTTTTTAATGAACTACTTATGTAACTGATTACAGTGATTAGTTTTTTTCCATCAGGATGTTGTTGAGTTAAAATTGCACCAAGACCAAAATCTGAGGCATCCGTTTGAATGACAAATGGTAGCGCAAAATCTGTACAGGTTAGTACAGGAACCGAAATCAACTTTTCTCTAATGCTATCGAATAATAGTTGAGATTCTGATGACCAAGCAAACGGAACTCCTTTCTTAGTTAAATTTGTTAGTGGAGCGGCGAGGGACGAAAAACTAGGTATAAACCGTCTATACCAACTAGCCATTCCTATAATTCTCCTAATTTCTGTTACTGATGTAGGTACTAGAATACTCAATATAGCAGCGACTTTATCCGGATCAACATTCAACCCACGCCGATTTACTACGTATCCCAAATACTTTAATTCCAATCTACCAAAAATACATTTTTCTTTTTTCAACGTTAATCCCGCAGTAAAAAGACGCGAAAGAACTAGTTCCAGCACTGCCAAATGTTTTTCAAACAAAGGTGTCGCAATAATAATGTCATCCAAACATGCAAAACAATACGGCTCCAAATCGGGTCCAATTATCTTATCAATTAAACGCTGAAATGTTGCAGGTGCATTGTTCAACCCAAACGGCATACGCCTGAACTGAAACAATCCTCGACCAGGTACTGTAAATGCAGTAATCGCCTTAGCTTCAGAGGTTAATGGTATCTGCCAATATGCGGAACAAATATCCAAACTGGACAAAAACTTAGCATCTCGGAGGCGGCCTAAAATCGACGAAATATATGGTAGCGGGTATGCATCCTTCTCCGTAACACTATTGACCTTTCAAAAATCTATACAGAAACGGTATGTGGCATCTTTTTTCTTTACCATCACTACTGGGCTAGACCACGGACTGTTTGCAGGCTCGACGACCCCTAAAGCTAACATATTCTCTAATTCTTGATTCACCTGTTGTAATAAAGCGAGCCTCATAGGAAAATACCTCTGTTTGATAGGTTCTGACGTCGTTCTTATATCATGAAATACTAAATTAGTACAGCCTAAATGATCACCATTAGGGACAGAAAAAGATTGATTTACAATTGCTAACAGCGCTTTAGTCTGACACGCGGACAAACCTTCAACTGCAGTTATCTGTTCTACTAATGGAGTCGTATCCCCTTCAAATGTTCAATTACCACTACGAAAATCAGGTACTACTCCCATTTTTCTCCAAAAATGGATTCCTAAAATTAAAGGTTGTGTGACCGAAGGTACAACTAAAACATCAAAAATTCTAACTCTATTTTCTATATAAATAAGAACAGAAACTACACCAGCGATACTACAAGACAACCCATTGGCTACTATACAATTCGAAACATCAGACGAGGACAACGATAGCCCTACACTTTCTAAAATGCTCCATCCAGGACCTCCAATAATCGTACGTGATGCTCCTGAGTCTAATAGACCACAAAAAGGTATACCAAAAATAGTTATTTTTAGATAGGGTCGCTCATTACCCTGTACACTAGATAGTATAAATTCCAAAAAATATTTTGTACGGTCTTCTAATTAAAATAGATGGTCCAAGCTTTTCGAATCAATGGAATCAGTAACTCGGCCTACTGTTTCCTGCCAAAGTTTCCCAACTTCTTACATTCGTCACAATTCGGACGAGTAGTTCCCGGTTTTCCACAACCATAACAATGCAATTGCTGAGGCTTACGACAGGATCTTGCTATGTGACCAGATTCTCTACAATTCTAACAGACAAACGGTAAGTTCGAGGTAGATGAACAGCAGCAAAAGCTACAACTTTTTCTGGACAATAAACATATGCCAAATCAGGTTCTAATAAATTTGGATTTGTCTTTCGAGGAGGAGGTTGAAAATTATCTATTGCAACCTTACTCGATTCTAGTTTACGACTAATTTAGAGTAATTTGTCGAAAAAAGAAACATTAACCAAAGCTAAGTGTGTCTGCAAGTAAGGATTAAGATTCTTTAAAACTAATTTAAATCTTGTTGGTTCAGGTAGCGGAGTTGAAAGACGTGAAAACAATCCCTGCATAACGGCAAGATATAACCCAATCGATTCAGTAGGACCCATAGTACGTGCTTTAATTCCTTCTAACAATTTATCGTCGTAATTCACTGGTTGAAATTTATCTTTTAGCAATCTAACAACATCGAGCCAACCCGTTAACAAATGCCTATGTGCCCTATACAACAGAAGCGCATTTCCCGACAATAAATCTGATGTAGCAGCAAACAACTGTTCGGACAAAACGTTACGCGCAACACACAATTCCTTACTTCTAACCAAAAATGCGCTTAAGGACATCGAATTATTTCCGGAGAATTTAATATTCCATTTCGTAACTGGAACTGAATAAGACGGAACCGATGGCATACAAACTTGCGAATAAGAACAACTAGGTTCGCCAGTCTCCGACTCACTACTGCTAAGCTCTTCTAACTCTTCTGGATTTTCAGGCGTTTTGCGATTCTGACTCGAGGTAGGAATTGCCGGTAGAAAAGTCGTTCTCTTAAATTTCCGAATGCGGGACTCAAATTCAGTACGCAGGTTAGTCAAATCTAGCATTAATTGTCTTTGTCTTGACTATTGTTTATCATCAGTCGTATTCATACGCGCACAACGAGATAAGAGGTGTGGAACAAGAGTAGACACACGCTTAAACTCAGATGACAAAGTATCCCCATCGAAAGACTGCAACGCGTTACCTAATTCGAGAATTCCTTCTGAAATCGCTTTATCGTCGTCTCCAAACACAATACTAAGCTTTACTTCCTGGAAAGAACGATTTTTTTCCAACTTGAGGACATTCCGTACTGACATTTTTAGACGATCAACAGGCGCTTCAGATTCAAACCCTCGTGAAGCCATTTCGTACTTCCACTCACTTTGAACCAGCATACAACATTTGTATTCCAATTCGCCATAATTATAATATCCAATTGCATTACACAAAGCCAAACAGAAAAGAAAAAAAAAAAGAAATCGAACCCACAGATGCTCAAATCAAAAATAACCAAAGTTCCGATTAAAAAAAAACTTCCTAGCCAACACTTCGTACCGATTCGGCCCCACGTTGGGGTCGCCAAAAATATCTGCCACGTAAATCTGGGAACTGGTGGCAAACTTACCTTTACTTCCCCGAAACTAGCTATGGGTGGGGTTCCTATATAGAATTAATGGTAATTATTGAAGGCGCCAAGCCTAATGAAACGAGACAGCTCTGGGAAGGCCAACCCAAAGCCCCAATTCAATTCCCAAACCCACACGCAATTAAAACAAAAAAAAAGAATGCTTGTTTGGCTATTTATGTATTGCAAAGAAACAGAAAACAAAATAAGAATAAATGATAACAATTAAAAGGAATATTGTATCGCGAAACAAAAGTATTTTAAATAACTGTACAATTCCTAACTAAGCCCACCAACGACCACAACCCACCGAATACGTAATACCTAAATAATAAAATAAAACCTTTTTGGGTAGCGCGGCTTACCTCCACGTCAATGGCTGACGCAATTAAATGCTATATACCAAAAAAATTAATGCTATATATGTAAGGCCTTATATATATAAATATATAAATATACCTATACTAAAAAACTTCTCTCTGTTCATTTCCTTTTCTACTCAAACACAAAGGTGGAAAACGGTATTGCTTCGCAGTGATATATTGCAATACCTGCTTGTTGTCTGGCTATCTCAGTTTTATTCTATTTTATGTCTTATTAACCTTTTTTGCTTCTTTCTTGTCTTTTAGTTTCTTATCTATCACGGTCTTGTTCATTTTTGTTTTACTGTTCTAGTATTTTTCTTTTCCTAATAACAAGTTAGCTACACTGTTTTTTATTACTTTTTGGCTAACCTTCTTTAACTGTTATTTCAAATCCAAACAGCTATTGTACTCTGCCAATAGCTATAATAACCGGATTATTCATATGCATGTATTTAATTTTTAAATTTTTTGGAATTATGATACTCACTACTGGATTTTAAGTTACAACCTATTCATAAGTAAGCTTCTTTGGAGATAAAAATTAATCAATGCAATTTTAGTTTCATATCATTTAACACTCTTTTTACATTAGCTGCGCGTAAAATGATTGACGTTCCCAATTTTACGTGGAACGAGTTCTAAAAATTAAATTAAATGTTAAACCGCACAACAATGATAATAATTCAAAATAAACATAGCAATAAGAAAAATACTGCTTTTTTGTATATATTGAACTAGCATTGACAGAATTTATCGCCGATAACTTCGTATATTCAATACCTTAGCAATTGAATAATCCGGTTGTTAACGACTTAACTATAGATAATGATGTTGAGTATTGGAAATCTAGTAGTCGGTTGTAATCTAATCCGTTGGCCATCAATCGTTTATTGAAATTTATCAAAAATAATGTGGGTATTACCAACGAAGATAATCTTACCGTTCTTAGGAACGACCATGCACAATCAATTATAATTAGCTTTAATTTGGTACCAGATGAATAATGTAGAATGCACACTTTAAATTAACGTCAAAGAACGCAAATTTTACAATAATAAAATTGTATGTTTACTTAACTACATGACGATAATAGATAAAACAATAATAAATAAAAATACTATATGTAATTAAGTTTTGTAAATTTGTAAATCAAGTTTAACCTAACAAATTAATGTAACAGATATTGGAATGTTACATATGTATATATAAGTTTAACTTTATTCATTGTCATTTGGCTTACAAATTTGGTCGTGTTGTCTATACATATATACTACATTTTCTTATCCCTTTTCCCCCCTTAACTTTTTCCTCCTGTTCCATACTTCCTCCATCCGTTCCGCTCCTTTTCCGTTTTCATCTAAGATATCCACTATTTTCATCACCTCTTCTCTTAGTTCCCTGCATCTCTTTCTCATGTGGTTAATGTCTTCCCTTTCTTCTCCACATAGCCTGCACAACTTTTCTGGTTCTTCTCTCCAATATTTGTTACCTAGCTCCTCGTTGCCACATCTGAACCTTGCCACCATTTTTTTCCTTTTGTTGCTTTTTTTCTCACTGTCTTTTAAATATTCCGGCACCCCTTCACCCTTGATATCTTTATAATTCATATTATATCTGCTCTCTTTTATCTTTGTCCATCTCTCTTGTTTTTCGATGTCTCTATCTCTCCTTATTATTTCTTCTCTTGTCCCTACCCCCTCTTCTCTTAATCTCTCCACTTCTTCACTCGCGTACCCGTTTCTTTTGTAATACTCTTCTCTGCCCTCCTGCCCGTACTACACTTTCCTTCCCTTTATCTCTTTCCAACATTCTTGCAGAATTTTGCAATTTGTTCTTTCCCTCATTTCTTCCTCGTATTTTATTGCTCTTTTTCCTGTCTCAATCCTTATTTTTTCTATCTGAACCTCCTCTCTCACAATATACCCCGGTGTATCCCTGTCCAATCCTAACACCCATCTCCAGTATTTTTCCTGTAGCCCCTCTACCTCCCTCCACTCCTTCCAGCCCCATATTTCCGCTCCATACATTACCACCCCTTTATTAATTTTTCGAACAGCAATTTTCTTTTTTTTATATCCATCTTGAATATTCTTTCCCCCACACCCATACTTGTCCTATTAACCTGTTTTCTTTCTTCACCCTTTCCTTTATGTGTTCTCCCTCTTTATTATCCTGTTTCATCGTGTAGCCCAGGTATGTAAATTCCTTCACTTCTTGCACTTTCTCATCACTTCATCTCCACTCCTCTCTTTTTCTTTCCCCCCCTCCTTTTCTAAATACCATAATTTTTGTTTTCTCCGTATTTACTTCCATCTCTTTTTTTTCATGTATTTTTCTAGCGTCTTCATCATCTTCTTCAATTTCTTTTCCTCCTTAGCCATTAACACTATGTTATCCGTATACGCCAACGACCATACCTTAGCTTTCCCTACCACTATCCCTCCTGTCTGTTGTCCTCTCATTGTCTCTTCCAGATCCCCCGTATATACCGAGAACAGGCTTGGGCTCAGTGGACATCCCTGCCTCAACCCTCTCTTTGTTATGAATTTCTCACTCTCTTCCCCATTCACTTTAACCCTGCTTCTCGTTTCTTCGTATATTTCCTCTATTCTTTGTATTAATCTGTCATTGATTTTTTTTCTTTTCATATATTCCCACAGCTTTTCTCTATTCACTTTGTCAAAAGCAGCTTTTAGGTCTACGAATAGTGCTACTATTTTCCCTCTTTTTTTTCTAGTTCTTTATTTGCTAAGTGTTTCATTATATATATGTTGTCTATCGCCCTTCTTCCTTTTCTGAATCCCGCTTGTCCGTCTGGTACCAAACTTCTTTCCTCTATTTCCTTCTGTAATCTTTCTTGCAGTATTGTCGCGTACAATTACATATGTATATGTCTTAATTAATAATCTTCCTGCTCGTCGCTTGTGTAAGTTAATTAACACAATTTCAAATACCAGTTACATAACATTTTTGCGCTCATTTTACCGTTGCCAAAGTGCATGTTGAGAAATAACCGGTTTTGTCTCAATTTTCCCGGAATAAAATTTGATATTTAGAAGTATAAAACATTTTTTTTCTTAGTGTATTTAACTAATCATGTAAATTTGGTAATAGAAAAATTTTTTAATAGGTTTAAAGATTTTTACATTATAATCGACAGTTTCAAAAACTCGTTCTTTTTATGAACCAAAACAATTAAGATTGCAAATTGCGATGAACTTTTTCGAGTAACTCCTTTCAATAACAAATTTTTTTTATTGTTTTCTTTTGCTACATCCGATATGCGACGTGATCGAAAAGCGACAAGAATATTTTCCGTAAGCTGAATTTGCAACAGATAGTGATAAAGTTTGAGCAAGGGATAGTAAGTAACTCAATACTACCGTTTTCCACTCGTGCAATCCGAACACTTTAACATATGGAATTAAACACAAAAAAATGTAGTAGAAGTAATCAGATAGAACTAAGATTGGTAAATCTTTTATTTTGTAGGAGAGGCTATTAAAAACGACTTTATAAATTTTCTTAGAGCGACGTTTCGTGGAACGGTTGTGTCCACTTCTTCAGGCCAACTGAATTTATTAAAAAGAAAACAACATAAGTAAAAAGGCAGTAACAATTCGGTGAGAACTAGACATTTTTCTTCTACTTATTATAAATGTTGTTTGATAATTATAGACGATTACTTACGGAAAACAAGTACACAGTAGAATGGTTTGCAAACAACGTCATTAATACAAAATTAATAAATAACGAAAAATAATTAATGTAAAAATACACGAAAACCACTACAAACTAAATCACTAACATTACAATTTTATGGTCGTGTGTTATAAAATATGAGCTAGGAAAAGATAACCCAAAACATACCCAAAATCTAGGAAATTTTTGAGATAAGATTATTATAAGCTGTACTAAGGTTGTTAGTATCAGTGTTGAAATTAACATTATTCTTATGTTGTGTAATAAATATCATTTCTGCAACTAATCTTTTATACAATTTGGGTTCCACATCTAGTATTGAAGGATTACTAAAATCAAAATTATATTATATTAATATGGTGGAGAGCAAGAGCTGATTCAGTCTTTTTATTTTTACAATCGTATTGGTGATTCTTAATTCTGTTAATAGTTTTTTTGTTTTGTTTGACCAATATAACATTTATTTCAATCCATACAATTGATTTTATATACAACATTATGTTTGTCTAATAACTTGGTCTTATCTTTAATGTTGGAATAAATAATGTTGTAAATAGTATTGTTATTATAAGTTGTTACTTTAAGGTCCGATGTTAAAATAAGAATCAGCTTCTCTTAATAAATTACAGGGGCGGTTCTTATTGGTCGATAATAACAAAAAAAGGAATGTGTCCGTTATATATGAAACAGATTAAACAAAAAAGCTTTAATAAAAAAAAACCAAGCCATATCTTTTATACTATTCTTTATACAAGGATTATTCTTAAGAGAAAATAAATGTACAATAGACAAACATCCTTATTAAAATAACTAATACCAAAAAAAGTGTACCTTTTCAAAGTTATTATTATTGCCACTAGCAAATTAAAGTTTGTATTTATCTTTAAGCACTATTAGTATCTTTAAGCGGAAGACTACAAAGTCTTGATGCAGCTCGACGCACCTCACTATCACTTGCAGTTTTTACAGTTGCTCTTCGCACCACACCATCGGTACCAGGATGCGTGGCGAACAATCGCTCAATTTTTCACTGAAGCGACGAGGCATTGTCTTGTCGAAGAATAACCATTTGAGCAATTTGTAATTGAGGGCCCTTGGTAACCTTCCATTTACCCCTTTGATAGAACTCCGCTAGATATTCCGTAGACCAGCGATGCTAAAAATGTTGCGTCACCTGTTGGATCCTTTGCCAACGATCCAAGCGATTGATAACTAGGTTTTGATAATCAGGCTTATTTAGTCAGAAATGCAGAGTCATTGGGATTATTGCTTATAGGAGTGAGTGGTCCGGAGTTCAAAATAGTCTCAATTTGACACATTAATGTACACATTTCTTCGAAAGTTAGTGAAGCTGTACCTGCTACTCATTTTAAATGATGTTTAACTGATTTCACGGCAGCTTCCAAAATACCACCAAAATAAGGCGAGTTGGAGGGAATGAAATGCCAATTAATGGTACTCTCTAAATCTTCTGTAATTAAGTAATGGTTATCTCTTATGAATTTTTTACAAGCCCCTACACAGTTCGTTCTGTTGTCTGAGTACAAATCTGAAATGTTTCCCCTTCGCGCAATAAACCGTTTAAGTTAAGCAATGAAGGCATCACTTGTTAAGTCAGATACAACTGCTATATGCACGGCACGTATAGAAAAATAAATAAAGATTGCGATGTACGCCTTACACGTGTTCTTGCTTTTTCGATTGCCTTCCTTTATTACAAATGTCGACACTACTGATTAAGAATGGCCATGAAGGAGTGACACGTACTAAAAGGAGGTCGCCCATTAGTGGATGTGAAAACCTAGGACTGGCGTGAAAACATGTAACACATTCATTTATGATTTTCTTTACATTGTTTAGAGCGTTTAAAGGCCAATAATTTGTTCGCGCACAAGTTAAAGTAGTGCTGTTACCAGCATGTAAATTATTTAAATGTTCTTGTCTAATAACAAGATTAGTGAAATCATGTTAAGCAGGCAGAAGTATGGCATGACGAGCGTTGTAATGAATTCCTATTGCGTTTTTTAATCTACCACCGACTCGAAGAAGTTCGTTTTGATCTAAAGATAGACAGAGGATTGGACTTACCGATTGGCTTGCACGCCTTTAGTGCCTGAACTTCAGTGAGAAATTGTGAATTTTGAATAATCTTGATAATATAGTTAAGTAATGCGAAGTAATAACATTCTGTTGAACTTTCATTGTTTATTATTTTGAAATGAATATTCATTTTAAAATAATAAACAATGAAAGTTCAACAGAATGTTATTACTTCGCATCACGCAACATTGTTTAATACATTCAAACAATAGTTAAGTAAGTTTCGCTTTACTTAATAGGCCATTTTGCCGATCCTATTTATTTTTAACCTTTTTATTCTGACAAAACCGAAGGCAGTAGGCAACTAGTCTCACCAATTTGTTCAAAGACGAATATTTGGAAAATAAATATTTGAAATAATTGGCTATAACTAGAGTGGCAAGAGAAGCTACGGTTCTCTTCGAGTCGGGCAATTCTTTTGGCATGCTTGTTACATTAAGCGTTGGTCTAGCATATTTGTCTGATCTCAACCATTTTGGGCCATTTCACCAAAAACTGTTATTAATCATATCTAACGGTTTGATTCCACGCAAGACTAAATCCGGAGGATTATCTTGCGCAGGCACGTGATGCCAGTCGTGGTTAAAATTCGTGTGCTGCTGTATGTGTAAAAGGTTTTATAATTAATCAATCCTAACAACGTTAGAGAATTTAACATCAAATCGACTAATAACACGGCGCCACAAAGTTCTAACCGCGGTATGCTAATTGACTTTAAAAGGGCCACTCGCAATTTTGAACAAAATTATTCGACTGCCAGCACTCGTTGCGAACAGTCGAGCTCTTCCTGCAATCTTAATGCTGTAAAGCAAATTCTATCCAAGCCTTTCAGTCGGTGGTGCGTGTGTATTTCATATACTCAAGCCGCCGTTTATATTGCTACTTCCTGATTGGTCCATGTGTTTTTAAACGCAACCAATCCGAATTTTTCTAAAAACGTTATTTATTTAATCTAAATTTATGCTTTTTTAAGCAATTTTTTCAGCTGAAGACTACGTTTTAAAAGAATTTTTTATTAAATAAATGCTTTTTTAAGCAATTATTTCAGCTTAGTCTTTTATAAGACTTCTTAAAAGAATTTTCGAAATGGATCCAATCATGCTTTCCGAGCACGATTGGACCAAAATCGCAGCCGCCGCCGCCTCCACGTCGACCGAGTCTCTTCAGGATCAGGTGAGGATGCTCACCGAAGAGAATCGCCAGCTCCGCCTCCAGGTCACCGAGTTGACCAAGAAGTTGGACCGCCTTCTTGACGTCCTACCCGTAACCGCGCAGAAGAAGAAGAAGAAGAAGCAGCCGTCGCCTGCGCCTGCGTCTACTTCCCGCGGCGAGTTTCTAAACGTTCTGACGCCTAGCCCGGAACCATTGGAGACCCCGGCGAAGTCCAGGCGCACCGAGCGTGCCACCGCCGCCAAGCCTGCCACCACGCCTTCCGTCGTGCCTACCGCCACGCCTTCCGTCGTGCCTGCCGCCACGCCCTCTGTCGTGCCTGCCGCCGAGTCCGCCGCGTTAGAAGAGCCTATAGATGAAGAAAGATAGACCGTGGCATCCAACAAGAGGAAGCGTCCCGCTGTCCTCGAGAAGCCGGAAGCCGCCGAGACGACACACCGGGATAGGATTCCGCCAATAGTCTTTCACAACTAGAAGGACTTCGGTAAAGCGATGCAGACCTTACGCAAGTCTAATGTTGACGTTTCCAGAGCTAAGACTACCCGGAATGGCGTAGTCATCCACGTCGCCACCCCTGAAGATTTCCGGACTGCGACGCACGTTCTTGAAGAGGCCCGTCAGGAGTTCCACTCCTACCAGCTGAAGGGGGACCAACCGCTGAAGGCCGTCATCAGAGGGATGCCGCACTACGACGTGTCGATCGACGACGCCGCCACCTACCTGAGTCGTCAAGGTATGGATGTCATCAAAATAACTAGAATGATTTCAGGACGTTCCAAGCGACCTACGCCGCTTCTCCTATTCCAGGTTCGGAGGACTCCACAGGCGAAGGCGATCTTTGATATTACCCGTATCGGAGCCGTCGACGTCCGCGTGGAGACTCCCCATCCCAGAGGCGACATCGGTCAGTGCTACCGATGCCAGCGCTTCGGTCACTCCGCGAGAGGATGCCGAGGGACTCCACGCTGCGTGAAGTGCTTTTAGCTATGAGTGTCCGAAGAAGCGTGAAGACTGTTACAAGTTTTTCGGTATTACGAACCTTGCACGGCCAAACTCTCAATAGTCGGAGAGGGGGTAGGTTCAAAAAAAAAATATATATATATGTATAAAAGATGTTTCAGGGCGCCAGAGCCTATCCCAAAGTCATACTCCTGTCTGCTCACAACAGAATGGGGTAGAACTTGTAACAATTCGAAGATTCGTAATCCTTCTACTCAGCTGTTCGAGTAGCTCTAACTGGTTCGTAGGAAATAATAAGCACACAAAAAATTAACAACTTTAATCGCCCTCAGTCTATCAATAACAGTTATCACAGTTGAAATTGTATTAAGTAATAGTCATTACACCCCACAGTTGGAGTTATTAAAGACTAGAAAATTTACATTAAATAATTATAACGATATTAACGTTTGAGTT
Organism: Aquatica leii; assembly: GCA_035610365.1. NCBI lineage: Eukaryota > Metazoa > Arthropoda > Insecta > Coleoptera > Lampyridae > Aquatica > Aquatica leii. The sequence continues at coordinate 95,754,571 of CM069435.1, read as the reverse complement.
CGGAGTAGTCAATTTAGAGAATTATAGAAACAAGAAAAATTAAAATCTCGATGCCTACAACATCGGCAACCCACCACACATAATTATAAACAACCGAGGTATATATTTTTCTACTACATACAATATGCGAAACATTTATTTCATTGAAGTTAAATACCCTAATGGTAGCTACGCGTTATACTTAGTTACTAACGTTAAATTGAAATCCCACAGTTCGTGAGTAATTGTACGTGACCACGATATGTAAAGTAAATTCAAAGCACTCACCGAACTCCAGTACCCACTTGCCGGAAGAAAAACGTTTTTCTTCTTCAGTGGCCTGCAATAAAAATTAATACGAATCGTGTCACAATCCCCAACTCACAAAGATCGTTTAGCTAAAAACAATTTTATATTAAATAATTCATGAAATATATCTCAAAAGTAAATAAAACGTGTATCGATTACTGTATGTAGTGAGAATCGAAAATAGGTGATTATTAATATGATTAACGTCGTGTCATCCACGTGTAGTATAAGTTGGCCCAGAACGCCTTCGAAGACCCCAATTCACGGCTTGAAATTGCCTTCTGCTAGCGCTCGAGTCCGGCAACGTGATGCCTTAGTTAATAATAGTTACGATATCTATGTATCGAGAATCTAACATTTAGAACAGGAAGGTACGCAAAATGGCTGTCAAAAGGAAAACGAGTTACAAACGAGTTTATATTAAAAGATGGCTTAAGCTTACCCCGTAACGTCGTAACGAAACTAGGAAATTAAATAATTATAAATGGTTTTCCATTATTTCCCCGATGGTAACGGATATATTAATCTTTTTACTAGTTACAGGCCATTTACATATTTCACATGTCACGACTTTCTATCAAATGACATCTAATGCGCAAAGCATAGTTAGCGCGTGTCAAAACTCGAATCTAATTTCACGTCGAAAATCCATAGGCGCACCCAATGAAGATTTCAACCGTAACAACAAAGGCGTACTTAATGAAAATTACCGTAACAGATTCCCCCCCAGCAAGATAAAAGCGTGGAGCGAGAATAACGAAAACAAAGCTAAAATGAAGACAGAAATTTAGGCATACGCCAAGGATAGAACCCTAAAATCCAAAACCAACCCCCAAACACAATAACGCCCAACCCCAGAAGAAACGTAGAGGAAAGAGGTTTTCTCGGTTTACTAAGCATCACCAACCAGATGTGTCCAAAAAGTCGCATGAAGCGGAATGATACTTCAAAGAACCAGAAACTCAACTAACAGAATAGAAGTATCAGCACAGGTACTCGTTGGAAGTCGACAACAGTCGTTACGCTAAAAAGCCAGAAAGCAACGCAGTCCCATAGACCTTACTGATCGACAACACTAAAGCAACCCCAGAGAAAAAGAAGAATGATAAGAAAGAAAGAATACACATCTAACCCCAAATATAAGTCCCCAAAGCTAACTAAGCTAACGAAGTAAAAAGAAAAAAAATATCTAGATGTTGCCTGGTGATACGCGATTTAGAAGAAAGTCCAAAAAGAAAAACTAATGCAGTTGTGCTCAACAAGTCGTCAACAGACGATATGAGATTCTTCCACCAAAAAAAACCCAACAGATCCTAAAGATCTAAGCAAAGAAAACCAATGAAGAAATCTCAAGCAAAAAGAAAGATTCTGATTAAAAGTCGACATCAGTCGGACTACCTAAAAGGCAGAGAAAAAAAATCAGTAATCCAAGAGTCACACCAACAAAGTTACCAAAAAGCTAACCACTAAATAAGTGCCAATCCAAAAGCAATCCAAACCGCGAAACCCAAAACAAAACCAAAAGAAAGAAAGAAAAAGAAGTAAGAACCAATAAAGAAGAGAAAGCTTCACTTGCCAATTGAACGTCGTGAGTCAGTGCCTGTTGTGTTAGAAGGTCACCTGGAACTTAAATGCCGAAGAACGGATTAGAATATTCCAAGAGCAAAAGAAACCCAAAGGAGAGAAATATCCTAACAGTGACTAACAACATCAAAAATGCCGACTAAGCGGAAGTACAAAGTACAAGAAGCGACGTTGCAGTCTATCCCAAGCTTCAATCCAAAAACAACAAAACCAAAACCCACTAAATCCAATACAGCAAGAAAAGTAACTGAGAAAGAAAAGAAAAAATAAGAAACACAGTTGCAGTGAACACTAAAGAAAGAAGTAACTAAAAAGAAAAAAAAGAAAGTGTTCAAGCAACAAGCCAAGATAAAAAAAAGACAAGAAAGATAAGACTAGGTGTTTCTATGTTCAACTAACCACCCAAGAGGTGAACCATAAGAAGATCAAAAAGAAAAAAAGAATTGATGTCACATAGAAAGTCCCTAAGCCCAAGAAGAAAAAAAATGCGAAATAGGAAAGATAAGAGATAGAGGAAGACGGAGAAAGATAAGGCTTGATGTAACTGCCTGATTCATTCTTCACCCCGTAAAAGAATGAAAAGAGAGACCACCCTACGGTGCCCATCCAACCGCCCTAAGGGGTAAACCTTTAGGAGGAGGAAGAAGAAAGAAAGAGATATGGCATGTAGGTGACCAACAAATCAAGAAGAAGGGAAAAAAATAAAAAGTAAGAAAACGAGAAAGGAAGAAAAGAAACAGACGGAGAAAGATAAGACAAGATGTAGATGTCTGATTCGTTCTTCTCTCCGTAGAAGAAACGAAAGGGAGTGACCAACCCTTCAATGCCCAACCAACCGCCCAAATATAGAAGAAGAGAAAAGAAAAGATATCAGTTAGTCATAGAACGAAAGCGTACCAATTGCTGTCCCAAATTGGAAAGTATACTTCAAGACTTTAATGCCGACGAGCGGAATAGAAAACTCAAGAAAAGAAAAAACCAAATCCAAAAGTAGAAGAGATAATTCTATAGATGACGTACCAATCCAAAAAGGCCGACTAAGCGGATATAAATATATACAGACGGAAAGGTAGTCTGTCCTGAAGTAAGATGGAGAAGAAAGAAACCAAAACAAAAGTACTAGAAACTTAAGCAAAGAAAAGAAAATCGGTGACAGCAAAATGAGAGGAACAATTGGGTAGCACCGAGCTACAACCAACAAGATACCGACGACATATTCAAAGACTCGAACCACCAAAACCGAAAGAAAAGAAACAAAAGAATAGCAAAGGTCGAAAGTCAAAAATCCAAAAAGCGAACTAGCACTTACGACGCTTGCGACGCCGATGAAAGCGAAGAGAACGATTAGTAGAAGGAGACAACAAAGAATAATTAGAATCGACTGAAGAAGAAGATGCAAAAGCAAGAGAAGCGGCCTTTACACCTGGAGAGATAGTATGATCTTTATGTAGACGCGTAGACCTTGTCGTTAAGCTAGTGTTGGAAAGCTTCGTCGTTGCTGGCAAAACGTGACGTGGCCTAATAGGCTTGCTTCGTCGCGAATTCGAACAAGAACAATAACGTATAAACTCAGCAACCTTAGGTCTCATATGAGGCCAGTAAAAATGACATCGAAGAGCTTCCAAAGTGCTCCTAACACTGAGGTGATCACAATTAGAGGTAAAGTGGTGATCTTGAATAAGTTGTTTGCGCTGGTCCGATGGTACAACTAACTTCCAAACGCAAGGATCAGTAGAGGAAATGCGTACACGTTTACATAAAAGATTTTTCACAACACACCAACGAGAGAAACGACGAGGAGAAGTAGTAACTTTAGATATCATACCTAAATACCAAGAATCAGTAGTAGGCCTAATAATCCTAGAAACTGAAAAGAAATTAGGAGGAAGAGAAAGAAGAGAACGAACAGTACGTAAAGGCTTATCACCTTGAGAACAACAACGAACACAAGTATTGGGAGGAGAAGTAGTAAGAGAGCAAGTAGCTGAAGAGACGGAAGTAGAAATCTTATCAGCAAAGACTACAGATGACTTTGGAACTTTGTCACCAATCTCTGTTGTAGCGAAGTGGAAAGAATCGCGAGAATTGATGTTAGACTCCAAACGCTTGCCTAAAGATATTAATTCAGCGATAGATTTGATTTCCATCAACGCTAAAGGAAGTTGATAGAACGGCGTTAGATTCCGACGAATAACCTTGAGCTGCATTTGTTCTGAGACTGGTTCTGCTAGCTGAAGAAAAAGGTATCGCATATTGGTAACGTAAGTACCGATGGTTTCGTTAGCTCCCATCGTACTACTGCGAATAGAATCCATCAAGCGCTCATCATAATCCAAAGGTAGAAACTCAGATTTCAACAAAGCAGCAACATCATCCCACGAACGTAACGAACTTCGATTCGTCCTAAAAACAAGAAGGGCTTTGCCAGATAAAACTTCAAAAGCTGAAAGAAAAAGTTGATGTTGTGAAACACCACGAGACAAACACAACTCGTCGATACGAATAAGAAATTCTATAAGTACAGAAGCATCTTCACCCGAAAAAGTAACATTCCAATTACCTAAATTCGTTTCGGAATCAGAGTCCGAAGAAGTAAGAAATGGCGGTTCTTCATCTGAAGAATACATAGCTAAAACAAACAAGTAAACAAGAAACTAACCAAAGCAGTCAATTTTGGCGAAAATCTGTCACCACGTGTCTGACACGACCTCAAAATAACAGTAAGTACCAGCAGTATTACTACCAAGTAATTACACCAATAAGAAAAAATAATCGACGTCGTCCAGTCAATCCAAAAATCAAAACGAAGGTCCGATTAAAAGAAACGTAAGCAAAGTGCTAATCTACAGTCAAACTGCAGCACTAAAGAAAAATAAAAGTAAAAGTTAATGAAGTAACTCAGACGTCCAGTCTAGTAGCAATAACTAAGTAAAGAAAGCAAAGTAAAATCGAACCCACGTAAGACTAAGAAAAGAATCAATAAAGCTAGAGGAATTTATGATCGCCCACACTAAATCGATAGCGAGTCAACAATATAAACCACCTATTCCTGCTAGTAATCCTATACTAATTAGAGAAAAAAAATCTAAACAGCAGAAAGAATTATAACGAATGGGAAATTCGAAAAAAGAATCAAAAAGTCGGGTTGCCAATTTGTTACACACTAAGTCGAGGGAAATTCAACAGTATAAGTTAATCCTACGTTAATCACAATTAAAGAAAATAGCTAAAAGTAATGTAGTGAAATGAGAAATTCGAAATGAGATAATCAAGGCCCCAAACAGTTGGGCTCGCCAAATTTGTTACAAGTTTTTCGGTATTACGAACCTTGCACGGCCAAACTCTCAATAGTCGAAGAGGGGGTAGGTTCAAAAAAATATATATATAGGTATAAAAGATGTTTCAGGGCGCCAGAGCCTATCCCAAAGTCATACTCCTGTCTGCTCACAACAGAATGGGGTAGAACTTGTAACAATTCGAAGATTCGTAATCCTTCTACTCAGCTGTTCGAGTAGCTCTAACTGGTTCGTAGGAAATAATAAGCACACAAAAAATTAACAACTTTAATCGCCCTCAGTCTATCAATAACAGTTATCACAGTTGAAATTGTATTAAGTAATAGTCATTACACCCCACAGTTGGAGTTATTAAAGACTAGAAAATTTACATTAAATAATTATAACGATATTAACGTTTGAGTTCGGAGTAGTCAATTTAGAGAATTATAGAAACAAGAAAAATTAAAATCTCGATGCCTACAACATCGGCAACCCACCACACATAATTATAAACAACCGAGGTATATATTTTTCTACTACATACAATATGCGAAACATTTATTTCATTGAAGTTAAATACCCTAATGGTAGCTACGCGTTATACTTAGTTACTAACGTTAAATTGAAATCCCACAGTTCGTGAGTAATTGTACGTGACCACGATATGTAAAGTAAATTCAAAGCACTCACCGAACTCCAGTACCCACTTGCCGGAAGAAAAACGTTTTTCTTCTTCAGTGGCCTGCAATAAAAAATTAATACGAATCGTGTCACAATCCCCAACTCACAAAGATCGTTTAGCTAAAAACAATTTTATATTAAATAATTCATGAAATATATCTCAAAAGTAAATAAAACGTGTATCGATTACTGTATGTAGTGAGAATCGAAAATAGGTGATTATTAATATGATTAACGTCGTGTCATCCACGTGTAGTATAAGTTGGCCCAGAACGCCTTCGAAGACCCCAATTCACGGCTTGAAATTGCCTTCTGCTAGCGCTCGAGTCCGGCAACGTGATGCCTTAGTTAATAATAGTTACGATATCTATGTATCGAGAATCTAACATTTAGAACAGGAAGGTACGCAAAATGGCTGTCAAAAGGAAAACGAGTTACAAACGAGTTTATATTAAAAGATGGCTTAAGCTTACCCCGTAACGTCGTAACGAAACTAGGAAATTAAATAATTATAAATGGTTTTCCATTATTTCCGATGGTAACGGATATATTAATCTTTACTAGTTACAGGCCATTTACATATTTCACATGTCACGACTTTCTATCAAATGACATCTAATGCGCAAAGCATAGTTAGCGCGTGTCAAAACTCGAATCTAATTTCACGTCGAAAATCCATAGGCGCACCCAATGAAGATTTCAACCGTAACAACAAAGGCGTACTTAATGAAAATTACCGTAACAGATTCCCCCCCAGCAAGATAAAAGCGTGGAGCGAGAATAACGAAAACAAAGCTAAAATGAAGACAGAAATTTAGGCATACGCCAAGGATAGAACCCTAAAATCCAAAACCAACCCCCAAACACAATAACGCCCAACCCCAGAAGAAACGTAGAGGAAAGAGGTTTTCTCGGTTTACTAAGCATCACCAACCAGATGTGTCCAAAAAGTCGCATGAAGCGGAATGATACTTCAAAGAACCAGAAACTCAACTAACAGAATAGAAGTATCAGCACAGGTACTCGTTGGAAGTCGACAACAGTCGTTACGCTAAAAAGCCAGAAAGCAACGCAGTCCCATAGACCTTACTGATCGACAACACTAAAGCAACCCCAGAGAAAAAGAAGAATGATAAGAAAGAAAGAATACACATCTAACCCCAAATATAAGTCCCCAAAGCTAACTAAGCTAACGAAGTAAAAAGAAAAAAAATATCTAGATGTTGCCTGGTGATACGCGATTTAGAAGAAAGTCCAAAAAGAAAAACTAATGCAGTTGTGCTCACCAAGCGGTCAACAGACGATTTGAGATTCTTCCACCAAAAAACCCAAACAGATCCTAAAGATCTAAGCAAAGAAAACCAACGAAGAAATCTCAAGCAAAAAGAAAGATTCTGATTAAAAGTCGACATAAGTCGCACTACCTAAAAGGCAGAGAAAAAGAATCAGTAATCCAAGAGTCACAATAACAAAGTTACCAAAAAGCTAACCACTAAATAAGTGCCAATCCAAAAGCAATCCAAACCGCGAAACCCAAAACAAAACCAAAAGAAAGAAAGGAAAAGAAGTAAGAACCAATAAAGAAGAGAAAGCTTCACTTGCCAATTGAACGTCGTGAGTCAGTGCCTGTTGTGTTAGAAGGTCACCTGGAACTTAAATGCCGAAGAACGGATTAGAATATTCCAAGAGCAAAAGAAACCCAAAGGAGAGAAATATCCTAACAGTGACTAACAACATCAAAAATGCCGACTAAGCGGAAGTACAAAGTACAAGAAGCGACGTTGCAGTCTATCCCAAGCTTCAATCCAAAAACAACAAAACCAAAACCCACTAAATCCAATACAGCAAGAAAAGTAACTGAGAAAGAAAAGAAAAAAAAGAAACACAGTTGCAGTGAACACTAAAGAAAGAAGTAACTAAAAAGAAAAAAGAAAGTGTTCAAGCAACAAGCCAAGATAAAAAAAGACAAGAAAGATAAGACTAGGTATTTCTATGTCCAACTAACCACCCAAGAGGTGAACCATAAGAAGATCCAAAAAAAAAAAAAGAATTGATGTCACATAGAAAGTCCCTAAGCCCAAGAAGAAAAAAATGCGAAATAGGAAAGATAAGAGATAGAGGAAGACGGAGAAAGATAAGGCTTGATGTAACTGCCTGATTCATTCTTCACCCCGTAAAAGAATGAAAAGAGAGACCACCCTACGGTGCCCATCCAACCGCCCTAAGGGGTAAACCTTTAGGAGGAGGAAGAAGAAAGAAAGAGATATGGCATGTAGGTGACCAACAAATCAAGAAGAAGGGAAAAAAATAAAAAGTAAGAAAACGAGAAAGGAAGAAAAGAAACAGACGGAGAAAGATAAGACAAGATGTAAGTGTCTGATTCGTTCTTCTCTCCGTAGAAGGAACGAAAGGGAGTGACCAACCCTTCAATGCCCAACCAACCGCCCAAATATAGAAGAAGAGAAAAGAAAAGATATCAGTTAGTCATAGAACGAAAGCGTACCAATTGCTGTCCCAAATTGGAAAGTATACTTCAAGACTTTAATGCCGACGAGCGGAATAGAAAACTCAAGAAAAGAAAAAACCAAATCCAAAAGTAGAAGAGATAATTCTATAGATGACGTACCAATCCAAAAAGGCCGACTAAGCGGATATAAATATATACAGACGGAAAGGTAGTCTGTCCTGAAGTAAGATGGAGAAGAAAGAAACCAAAACAAAAGTACTAGAAACTTAAGCAAAGAAAAGAAAATCGGTGACAGCAAAATGAGAGGAACAATTGGGTAGCACCGAGCTACAACCAACAAGATACCGACGACATATTCAAAGACTCGAACCACCAAAACCGAAAGAAAAGAAACAAAAGAATAGCAAAGGTCGAAAGTCAAAAATCCAAAAAGCGAACTAGCACTTACGACGCTTGCGACGCCGATGAAAGCGAAGAGAACGATTAGTAGAAGGAGACAACAAAGAATAATTAGAATCGACTGAAGAAGAAGATGCAAAAGCAAGAGAAGCGGCCTTTACACCTGGAGAGATAGTATGATCTTTATGTAGACGCGTAGACCTTGTCGTTAAGCTAGTGTTGGAAAGCTTCGTCGTTGCTGGCAAAACGTGACGTGGCCTAATAGGCTTGCTTCGTCGCGAATTCGAACAAGAACAATAACGTATAAACTCAGCAACCTTAGGTCTCATATGAGGCCAGTAAAAATGACATCGAAGAGCTTCCAAAGTGCTCCTAACACTGAGGTGATCACAATTAGAGGTAAAGTGGTGATCTTGAATAAGTTGTTTGCGCTGGTCCGATGGTACAACTAACTTCCAAACGCAAGGATCAGTAGAGGAAATGCGTACACGTTTACATAAAAGATTTTTCACAACACACCAACGAGAGAAACGACGAGGAGAAGTAGTAACTTTAGATATCATACCTAAATACCAAGAATCAGTAGTAGGCCTAATAATCCTAGAAACTGAAAAGAAATTAGGAGGAAGAGAAAGAAGAGAACGAACAGTACGTAAAGGCTTATCACCTTGAGAACAACAACGAACACAAGTATTGGGAGGAGAAGTAGTAAGAGAGCAAGTAGCTGAAGAGACGGAAGTAGAAATCTTATCAGCAAAGACTACAGATGACTTTGGAACTTTGTCACCAATCTCTGTTGTAGCGAAGTGGAAAGAATCGCGAGAATTGATGTTAGACTCCAAACGCTTGCCTAAAGATATTAATTCAGCGATAGATTTGATTTCCATCAACGCTAAAGGAAGTTGATAGAACGGCGTTAGATTCCGACGAATAACCTTGAGCTGCATTTGTTCTGAGACTGGTTCTGCTAGCTGAAGAAAAAGGTATCGCATATTGGTAACGTAAGTACCGATGGTTTCGTTAGCTCCCATCGTACTACTGCGAATAGAATCCATCAAGCGCTCATCATAATCCAAAGGTAGAAACTCAGATTTCAACAAAGCAGCAACATCATCCCACGAACGTAACGAACTTCGATTCGTCCTAAAAACAAGAAGGGCTTTGCCAGATAAAACTTCAAAAGCTGAAAGAAAAAGTTGATGTTGTGAAACACCACGAGACAAACACAACTCGTCGATACGAATAAGAAATTCTATAAGTACAGAAGCATCTTCACCCGAAAAAGTAACATTCCAATTACCTAAATTCGTTTCGGAATCAGAGTCCGAAGAAGTAAGAAATGGCGGTTCTTCATCTGAAGAATACATAGCTAAAACAAACAAGTAAACAAGAAACTAACCAAAGCAGTCAATTTTGGCGAAAATCTGTCACCACGTGTCTGACACGACCTCAAAATAACAGTAAGTACCAGCAGTATTACTACCAAGTAATTACACCAATAAGAAAAAAAATAATCGACGTAGTCCAGTCAATCCAAAAATCAAAACGAAGGTCCGATTAAAAGAAACGTAAGCAAAGTGCTAATCTACAGTCAAACTGCAGCACTAAAGAAAAAATAAAAGTAAAAGTTAATGAAGTAACTCAGACGTCCAGTCTAGTAGCAATAACTAAGTAAAGAAAGCAAAGTAAAATCGAACCCACGTAAGACTAAGAAAAGAATCAATAAAGCTAGAGGAATTTATGATCGCCCACACTAAATCGATAGCGAGTCAACAATATAAACCACCTATTCCTGCTAGTAATCCTATACTAATTAGAGAAAAAAAATCTAAACAGCAGAAAGAATTATAACGAATGGGAAATTCGAAAAAAGAATCAAAAAGTCGGGTTGCCAATTTGTTACACACTAAGTCGAGGGAAATTCAACAGTATAAGTTAATCCTACGTTAATCACAATTAAAGAAAATAGCTAAAAGTAATGTAGTGAAATGAGAAATTCGAAATGAGATAATCAAGGCCCCAAACAGTTGGGCTCGCCAAATTTGTTACAAGTTTTTCGGTATTACGAACCTTGCACGGCCAAACTCTCAATAGTCGGAGAGGGGGTAGGTTCAAAAAAAAAATATATATATATGTATAAAAGATGTTTCAGGGCGCCAGAGCCTATCCCAAAGTCATACTCCTGTCTGCTCACAACAGAATGGGGTAGAACTTGTAACAATTCGAAGATTCGTAATCCTTCTACTCAGCTGTTCGAGTAGCTCTAACTGGTTCGTAGGAAATAATAAGCACACAAAAAATTAACAACTTTAATCGCCCTCAGTCTATCAATAACAGTTATCACAGTTGAAATTGTATTAAGTAATAGTCATTACACCCCACAGTTGGAGTTATTAAAGACTAGAAAATTTACATTAAATAATTATAACGATATTAACGTTTGAGTTCGGAGTAGTCAATTTAGAGAATTATAGAAACAAGAAAATTAAAATCTCGATGCCTACAACATCGGCAACCCACCACACATAATTATAAACAACCGAGGTATATATTTTTCTACTACATACAATATGCGAAACATTTATTTCATTGAAGTTAAATACCCTAATGGTAGCTACGCGTTATACTTAGTTACTAACGTTAAATTGAAATCCCACAGTTCGTGAGTAATTGTACGTGACCACGATATGTAAAGTAAATTCAAAGCACTCACCGAACTCCAGTACCCACTTGCCGGAAGAAAAACGTTTTTCTTCTTCAGTGGCCTGCAATAAAAAATTAATACGAATCGTGTCACAATCCCCAACTCACAAAGATCGTTTAGCTAAAAACAATTTTATATTAAATAATTCATGAAATATATCTCAAAAGTAAATAAAACGTGTATCGATTACTGTATGTAGTGAGAATCGAAAATAGGTGATTATTAATATGATTAACGTCGTGTCATCCACGTGTAGTATAAGTTGGCCCAGAACGCCTTCGAAGACCCCAATTCACGGCTTGAAATTGCCTTCTGCTAGCGCTCGAGTCCGGCAACGTGATGCCTTAGTTAATAATAGTTACGATATCTATGTATCGAGAATCTAACATTTAGAACAGGAAGGTACGCAAAATGGCTGTCAAAAGGAAAACGAGTTACAAACGAGTTTATATTAAAAGATGGCTTAAGCTTACCCCGTAACGTCGTAACGAAACTAGGAAATTAAATAATTATAAATGGTTTTCCATTATTTCCCCGATGGTAACGGATATATTAATCTTTTTACTAGTTACAGGCCATTTACATATTTCACATGTCACGACTTTCTATCAAATGACATCTAATGCGCAAAGCATAGTTAGCGCGTGTCAAAACTCGAATCTAATTTCACGTCGAAAATCCATAGGCGCACCCAATGAAGATTTCAACCGTAACAACAAAGGCGTACTTAATGAAAATTACCGTAACAAGACGGTCCGGCGACGTGCTGCAACTGCAGGAACGACCATCCCGCGAACTAGAAGGGATGCCCGGCTCACCCAAGACAGCGACAGGTAAGTACGCAACGTACTAACCAATATGCTCCTGTTTCAGCCCCACGACCAGCCGCCAGGCCGGTGAACCCAACCGTCTCGTTTGCCCAGGCAGCGAGACCGGTTGAGCCCACCGCTCCTGCGCCATCCACCTCCACGGGACCCACGAAGACGCAGAAGTACGTCAGCGCGGAGATCACCAGAGAAAAACACGCCCTCATCACAGAGCTCCTCGCCCGACACCGCGCCCGCTACCAGTAATGGCAGCACGAGGAAGAAAACCAAACTCCTTCCTCATTGCGATCTGGAACGCCAACGGTATCCTTAATAAAAAACTTGAATTTCAGGAATTTTTCTGCCGCCGGAACATCGACGTCGCTCTTGTTTCCGAAACTCATCTTCGGAACTGCGACAATCCAAACATTCCCAATTATGCGAGATATAATACTAATCAAACCACAGGTCGCGGTGGAGGTACGGCCGTTTACGTAAAACGGTCTATCTCCCACCACCACATTCCAACGCCACAACTTCAAAACCTTAAAGCAACCCAAATCGTCATTAACACGGCAGCCAACGGAGACATAGTTCTTTGCGCTGCTTATATCCTACCCACCAAAGACGTCATTCCCGCAGATTTTGACGCAATTTTTAACGCAAGGACCCCCACAATTCTCGCAGGAGACCTTAACGCGAGACATCCAGACTGGCTCAGCAGGAAATCGAACCGCAACGGTCGACTCCTGCATGACCTCGCCAGCATCCAAAATTTCGTCGTAGATGGACCCTACGAACCTACCATCCACCCTCACAACGGACTCCCCGGCGTCATCGACATAGCCATTTTCAACAACATCAGGCTACTCCACGATTTAACCACCGTTTCCGATCTTAGTTCCGACCACGAGCCCGTACTCTTACAACTCGGTGATCAATCAGAAAACGATAACCTTCAGTTCGAAACGAACATCACCATGTGGCCAGTTTTCCAATTCGAGGCCAGTAAACTTTTCACTCAAGTCCTGGTCATAAATAACATCGCCCAACTTCAAGCCGCGGTTGCCAGTTTTACAGATCTTGTAAAAAAATGCATTTCAAAAGCCACAAAAACTATCACAAAAATCACGTCCGATCCCCTTCAACTCTCAATTCAAATTCGTGACTTGATCACCGAGAAAAACCGCCTTAGACGCAGATGGCAACGCACTCGCCATCCAAACGATAAAAGAGCTCTTAACGCAGCTCAAAACAATATTCGAACCCAGATCGAAGAACATCGGAATCTCCTTTTCAACGACAAACTTCAGTCGCTAAATTCACAAGACCTAAGCGTCTGGCAAATGACCAAAATCCTTAAAAACAGGAATAATCCTCCCATGCCCGCCATTCACGGTCCCCGAGGTCTGATCTTCACCGATCTAGACAAAGCCGAAGCTTTCGCCGACACGCTCGAACTCCAATTCAGAGCAAACCATTCAGACGACGAAGACTTCCGTCGCACGAACGCCATCCACCGCGAAGTCAGAAGCATCTTGACAGCAAATTCAAACGAGCCCATCAGACACACCTCCCGCAAAGAAATCGAAGCGCACCGCCTAGGCATCGACGTTCCCATGGTACAGCTCATCGGCTCCTTCCTCAATCGACGCTCGTTTGCGATCAAACTTCGCACCGCCAAATCCACTCCACGTCACATAGAAGCCGGCGTCCCTCAAGGATCTACGCTATCCCCACTTCTATACAACATCTTCACCGCAGACGTTCCAAAAATCGATGGAATCGCCTACACTTTTTACGCCGACGACACCGCCGTCTTGGCAACATCCCGCTCGCCCGCTCAAGCCGAGAGGAATCTTCAAATGGCTCTCACCTCGCTCGACAACTGGTACGACGACTGGCCAACAAAAGTCAATCCGACGAAAAGCGCCGCCGTTTTTTTCAACCGAAGAAACATCGATCCCGTAAGCCGCCTCCACATCAAAGGCAACGACGTCCCCTGGGTGAACGAGACCAAATATCTCGGCCTCACCCTAGACAAAAAATTGTTATGGAAATCGCACATCACCCAGAAGCTCGCCTCTTCGAACGGCCTACTGGTCAAGTTATACCCGATGTTGTGCCGCAACAGCCGCTTCAGCATCGACAACAAATTACTCATCTACAAGACGATTATCCGCCCTGCCACAACGTACGCAGCACAAGTATGGTTCTACGCTGCCAAAACTCACACCACCAAGATCCAAATCTTCCAGAACAAGATCCTCAGAAAGATTGCTGACGCCCCCTGGTTCTTCCGAACAGACCGGCTCCATCAGGAAGTCGCCATCCCGAAGATCGCTAATTTCGTCCGCCAATCCGCAGCTGCGCTCCATGCAGACCTCGCGGCCCATCCCAATCCCCTCGTCCGGCGGCTTTGAGAATACGACAGTGATGGCATGCCTAGGCACAAGCGGTCTAAGTATGTCATCCTAGATTAAGTGTAGAATGAAATGTGCAACCCAGCGGATAAGTTCAAAACCAAAGAGGCATGTATGTAATCTGAATCTGAACAAATTAAGTTTGATTGTATGGTTCCGTTTTTGTCCTCGCTGCGTATATAAATACAAGCACTATAAACCTTTTTGCTTGTATCACAAAATCCGTGAATTTCAACTGAATTAGGCTTATCACCAGGTATGATACACCTGTTAATGGTTAGTCCATTAAGGACCTCAATGGATCTACAATAATTGCACCAGGAGGAATAAAGATCGATAGGTAAAGATTCGTCCTAATCTATTTTTAATTTCCATAGCACTTGTAACAGAATTTTTGCTGTTATGGTGACCGTAGTTAAAAAGCCTAAAAGGTCAAAAATCTTCGCGATGTCTGACAATATAATACGTTTTGATTTTTTATCACGATCTACAAATGGCTGATAGGAAAATTTAAACAGATCATGTTTTGCGTGCCACTACAAACCTAACATTTTTAAACACTCGTCTCTGTAGAAGTCTAGAATGAGATTTTCTTCACCTTGTATGCATTTTACAACATCCGCATTGTTTGATGACCATTTTTGCAAGTGGAAACCCAGAGTATTTATTGTATATTTAGTATATATTTAGATTAAAAGCTTGTCTATCAGTAGTTAGTACATACGTTGTATCACATTCTAAAATCTATAAAATAAAATCGCTCATATCTATATTTTCTAAGCTTTCCTAGTGTCTTTATTTTTATTGTTTATAATCATAATCATTTAATAACATTACTACAAATCGATTTCGCGTAAAAGTGAGTTATGTAAGTATTATTTAACTCTACTTTTCTAAAAAATAAACTTAAACAAATATATTACAAAACACGTGTGTTGGTTATGAAATTACTTAAAAATTAAGGCATGTCTTATCTGGTTATAATTAAATACTTGAACAATAATAATCTGTATTTTTTTAAATTTTTAGCGAAATTTTATCCTAAAGATTTATGCTGCCAAATATAATAAATTTGTCAACTTGTCTGTTTTTCTGTAAATAATTTTTGTCGTTTTTTGAATATCAGTTGCTATGTAAGATTCATTTACACTGCTAAGTCACCAGATAAGAAAACTAAATAATTTGAGGCAGTAAATTCGAAAGTAGTATGCTTCCAATTCATCATAGTAAAATTCAGAATATGTTTATTAATGTAAATTATAATACAAGGAACAAAATTATACGAATCATAAAATTTTGTATTACAAATAATGAGTACTATGAACATAAATAATCACAACACTGCCCAATCACCCAGAATTAGAAATACAATTCTAAATACATTAAAATGTAAGCAAGCACATGTAAACTATTCAATGTCTGATTCGGAACTTGAAGTCGTATCACTACTGAAAAGAAGCGGAAATAGGTTCAAACCATAGACTAGTAGTTGCAAAAATAGATGAAATAGTAAAGAGTGAAGAAATAACATACAGCTGAATAGCCCTATACAAATTTAAAAAACCGGAAAGACAAGAAGAGTACCAAGAAAAGACAAACAAGCAATTTTGTAAATTATTATAGAAAACAAAGAAAGATGACCTGGAAACAAAATAGGAACAATTTAAAGAAATAATTCTAAAGGTAGCTGAAGATGTATGTCGAAGAAGAAACATCAACGAAACCCTAAAAAGAACAGGATGGTGGACTGAAGAGATAAAAGAAATAGTAAAAGAAAAGAAACAGGCTTGGAAAAAATATATCCGAACAAAAGACTAAGAAGATAAAGAAAAATATAAAGAAAAAAAGAACAAAGTAAAAAAAAAAAACAAAAAAGTGAAAAAGGAAAGCTGGAAAGAGCTTGGACAAGAAATAAGTGACAAACATTAGACAGACACAAAAAAGTTTTAGACAATAGTGAAAAGAATGAGAAGGACTAGAAGCAAAGAAATAAAAGCAATAAAAAATAATCAGCAGAAACTCAAAATGGAAATAATAGAAATATTGGAAGTCTGGTAAGAGTTCTACTCAGAGAAATTTGAGCAAAATTAAATGTAGAAAATGAAATGAAAAGAAAGAGGACACAGTAGAAGTACCAGAGATAACAACGGAAGAAGTACAGGAAGCGATAAAACGAATTAAAATAGGCAACGCGAGTGGAGAAGACGAAATAGCACTAGAAATACTTAAATATCTAGAGGAAGATGGAACAGAATGGTTACATGAAATATTAAAAGAGGCGTGGAAATCGAAGAAGATCCCCAAAGACTGGAAAATAAAGCTAATAATTCTTATACATAAAAAAGACGAGACAACAAACTATAAAAATTACAGAGCGATATGCCTAGCCCAGACCACATTAAAACTATATACGAAAATAATGGAAAAAAACTGAGAAAATACGTAGTACACAAACTTGAAGAAGAACAAATGGCATTCAGAACAAGAAGACAGACAAACGACAACATTTATATAGTAAAAACGCTAATAGAAAGAGCAATAGAAGAGGATAAAGACGTAATATTCATTGATTTGAAAGCAGCATTTGGCACAGTACACAGACAAATAACATGAAATAGCCTGGAAAACTAGAAGCGCCGACACAACTTATCCAAATAATTAAAAGCACGTTCAAAACAGTAAGGCGGAAAGTACAAATCGCAGGACCGCGATCAGAAGAATTTGTGTTGAGAAAAAGAATAAAGCAAGTAGACACCCTAAGCCCACTTTTATTCTTGATAATAATGAACAGAATAGTAAAACAAACCAAGAGAAAAGAATACTTAAAAACGACAGTAAGAGACAACAAGCAAGAACGTATATCAATAAATAGTCTATTATATGCGAATGATGCACTACTAATAGCGGACTCATAAAAGAAAATACAGAAATTATTAAATATCTAGATAAAAGAAATAGAAGAAATGAAAATGAAAGTAAACAACAACAAAACAAAATTGCTGATAATAAATGAAAATCAATAGAGAATATACACAAAGAAATAAAATACAAGAACACATTTTTAGAAAGAAAAAACTTTCAACTATCTAGGCACAATACTAACAAATGAATGGAAAAACAGACGCAGAAATAACAAATCGATCTAATAAATCAACAAAACTATATTACGCACTCAACCATATGCTAGGACATAAAGAAATAGATAAAGAAACAAAAAAGAAAATACACAATACAATAATAATTCCAACAATCACATATGCAGCGAAAAATTGGACAAACCATAAAAAAAGAAATAAAACAAACAACAATATTAGAAAGAATTAAAGAAAAAAACCTACTAAGGTTCGGACATGTCATGAGAATGAAAAACGATCGACTGGCAAAAAGAATAATGAAAGGAGGGAAACCAAGAAACAGAAATAAAGAAAGACCAAGAAGAAAATAGCTAAACCAGATAAAAGAACTTGGAAAAAAAAGGGAAAACAAAGAAAGAGATAAAAACTTTAGCAAGAGATAGAAAAGCATGGAAGAAATGGGTTAAAGAAGACCGTGACCCACAATCCGACGCCTGAAAAGGCAAAAGGAAAGGAGAAAAAGAAGAACTGTCTCGTCAAGTGTTTGGAGGCCTGCAGGTCGGCCACCACAATGTTGAGGACTTGCAACAGTTCCTGTACTTTTATATTCTTTTAAAACACGATACACAGTTGATTTTGCAATGCCTACAAAAAATCTACAATCAATTTCGATCATCAACAAAACATACCTGCTCCTTCGGAAATTTTAGATACAATAAAAACAGTTTTTGTATTTGCATCTTCACTCAGAATTTCATTGTACATATTAATGATGCACTGCTTTCCTGCGACAGGCAAGTAGCCTAAGTCTAATCGTTTTCGCTTCTTTGGTGGCGATTTAACGACACCACTGGTACTCGGCATTGTGTAATCCATATCAAATATCGTAATACAGAATTCTTAGTTCTCAGAAGAACTTTTTTAATTAAATACAGGATCACATAAGTTTAAAACACAAAAATATCACAAAAGTTACAAGACGACACAAAAGCAAAATGGCGTGCTAAACAAACAAGAATATTTGCGGCTGTGTAAAAAAGGCTGCAATTTAGCCTATAGAATTGCAGGAATTAAGCGCGATAAATTTAAATCGCTTCTCGTAGTTATTAAATGAAGTATAGTATAACGAATTTTTTTCTTGACAAAATCAAATCAGAAAGGAACAGATCTCTAAACCGTAACCTAAGACATTGAAAGAAATACTTTATTAAATTTAAATTCCTAAAGATTAATTCAACTTCTATTTATGTTTTTTTTATAATTCATGCATCATTCAAATTATGCATTACGTTAATTCTTTAATATTTTTTTTCTCTTGTTACTTATTGAGAACAAACGAATTCACGACTAGCCTTCTAACTAAAACACCTGAGTTGCGGGCTAGAAGGCCACAAATTTGAAGATTCAAAAGTGTTATGTATTAAAACGTTTTCAAATTCAAGAACCTTTTCGAAGTTGTTATCCATGTTCTAGAACGTATACAAAAAGATATAGAACATTCGAAAAGGATTTCCAAAATGTGTATAAATACGGTACAAACAAATCGTAGGTCAGTTATTTCCGGTAATGAGAAGACGGCAGTGTTAAGAAAATTATTCAGGTTTAAATAAATAAGTAATTAAATATACGGAGTATAATCTAGTACGTGACTTTAATGTAAACAAACAAGTGTTAAATAGTTATCCGCGGACTTATCTTCATGTAAGTGATAGTGTTATACATAAATTATAGTGTAAGTGTTTTTATAAAATTTCATAAGATTTAATTAGTTCGGTTAGTGTACGTATTTGTAGTATACATAAATTAGTTAGTTTTAATAATAACAAAATTCGTAACGAGTGGCGTCAGTGCGGGTTATCGAATAGAATAAACCGTTCGCAATTTTTAGTGTGAATACCATTAAGTAACTTAATGTCGCTCCCGTAATAAAAACAATAATTGCATAAATAAATAAACCTTTAGTTCGCGTTTAATCGTAGCTGTTCCATTTCGTTAAACTAGTGTCGGGCATTATTAAAATTTAGTGTTATTAAACTTTTTTTTATTAATCGTGATTAAATTTATGCCAGTGACCCGTTTGCAAGCAGTTAAAATGGATTCAAAAATATTTGAAATTCTCGAATCGATGAATAAAAATATGGAAGAAAATAATAGTAAAATGGGAGAAAATTCTCAAAAAATTGAAAAAAAACTGTCTGAAAATTTCAGAAAAATGGAAGAAAAGTTTTACGAAAATTCACAGAAAATAGAAGAAAATTCTAGAAAAATAGAAAACAAATGTTGTAAAATTTTAGACGTTTAAAAGAAGAAATACGAAGGAGCATAGAAGCCCAAATTAAAATTGTTCAAGAAACAGATATGTTAAATTTAAAAGAAGAAATTTGCGAATCTGTAAATGACAAAATAGAAGTACAAGACAAATTAGAACAGAAATTAAAAGAAAATTTAAGAACCATAGAAGATAAACTAGAAAAAAAATTGAGAGAAAAAATACAACTGCTTGAAGAAGTATGAACCAAATGAATTGTCACGGTGAAGGAAGCGTCACGAGTGAAGATTTAATAATAGACCAACGTGAAGAAACCATTCACAAGTTTAAAGTTGTTCTACCAAATTTTGTTGGTAAAGTTCCAGGGTCAACCTACTACAAGCAGTTTGAAGCCGCAGCTACAGCCAATGGTTGGAGCCACAAGCAGAAAGGGACGTCTCTAATAGTGTCCTTACGTGGAAAAGCACTTAGAATTTTACAAACTGTTGACCACCTGCAAGAAAATTACGAACTCTTAATTTCACGATTAAAAAGGAGATATGGAGATGCTCATCTTCAACAAGTGTACCAAGCTCAAATTAAAAGTCGGGTTCAGAAAGCTGCCAAAAGCCTTCAAGAGTTTGAGGCTGACATCGCCAGATTAACACGGCTTGCGTATCCTACAGCATCAGATACCTTTTCGGAGCAGTTGGCTATTCAAACCTTTGTAGACGGCCTCCGAGACAACGAAATGCAGCAGACTCTCCGGTTAGCTCGACCAAAGACATTGGATGACGTTTTGGTGCATGCTTTGGAGTTTAAAGCAGCAAAACAAACATTGCAACAAGACGCTCATAAACTTTGCTGTGCTGGAGAAGTACCCGCGCAGACACTAGAAAGCATCAAGGGAAAGAGGAGTGACGACTTTGAACTGCGGTGAAATAGGCCATGTACGACGGCATCGTACTAAACCTAAGAAGAAAAGAAAAAAAAACGCTCAAAAATTTTGAACGAGGTGACCAAAAGAGACAAAAGGTAATTTCGTCTAGTCAGGCTCCGGAGATTACAATTCAAATGGCATCGCCGATAGAGCAATTGCATAGCGTTTATCTCAATGTCAAAATCAATGAAAGAAGTGTTCGGTTACTGGTTGACACTGGAACGACGAAGACCATCATTCGTCCTGACATGTTATCCGAACACGAGAAGACTACGAGAAACAATACGACTTCGAACGGCGAATGGCGAAGAACCCATTGGTTTGGGTAATGGGGTACTCAACCATCAAGTACTGGCAGCCGATATCACAAAAAAAGTTATCCTGGGAATAGACGTGATAAAGAAGTATAGGTTCCATTTGGATATGAAGAACCATGTTCTAAAAACCGACAATAAAGAAATTCCTTTTCATTTGTCAGAAAAGGCAGACGTGACTCCGCCTGCAAGGACTGAAAGTGTGGTGATGGCACGCCTGGATGGAAATCTCCGGGAAGGCTGTATAAGCGCGATTGAACTAATGGAGGGCGGCTTAGTTGAAAAGGGACTACTTGTTGGCAGATCTTTAGTACGAGTAAAAAACACAGTTAGGATCTTAAACATCAACTCAGATCCTGTAACGTTGAAAAAGAAGACCGTGGTAGGCCAATGCACGCCAGTATCTCAACTTGTGAGATGCGTGAAATCTAACAAAGATACGGTGCCGAAGAAGTGTCCACAACATATATTGGACATTCTTACCATTAAATGCCAAAAACTCAGCCAAGACCAACTGGCTAAAGTTAAAGTGTTGATCCAACAGTATCATGATGTGTTTGCGCTGGAAAGTAGTTCCATAGGAAGAAATAACGTAGTGAAACATAAAATTATTACCGGAG
Organism: Aquatica leii; assembly: GCA_035610365.1. Taxonomy (NCBI): domain Eukaryota; kingdom Metazoa; phylum Arthropoda; class Insecta; order Coleoptera; family Lampyridae; genus Aquatica; species Aquatica leii. The sequence continues at coordinate 95,732,745 of CM069435.1, read as the reverse complement.
ACGCTCGGCCGATATGACAACATCCACGTTGACTTCCTTTGGCGAAAAGAGAGGAAGCCGAACATATAATTACGGATATGAAGAAAGAAGGCGTGATTGAAACTTCAAGCAGCCCATGGACATCCCCAGTGGTTTGGAACTAATTTGTAGCAGTTCACTGTGATGCCCTTCGGCTTGTGTAACGCTCCTGCAACGTTCGAGCGTTTGATGGAGACCATCTTGCGCGGATTGTCTTAAAAGACGTGTTTGGTTTACCTGGACGACGTGATCGTGGTTGGAAGGTCGTTTGAAGAACACTTAAACAACTTGAAGTAGTGTTCTAGCGACTATATGGGACTAATCTCAAACTGGGCCCAATGAAGTTCCACGTATTTAAGAAGGAAGTGCAAAACCTTGGCCATGTCGTATCTAGAGATGGAGTAAAGGCTGACCCAGACAAAATTTGAGCAGTGCAAGCATGGCCAAAACCAATCGACAAACATCAGGTCCGAAGTTTCCTTGTGTTGTGCACCTATTATAGACAATTTGTATCCGGATTTGTCAATATTGCAAAACCTTTGACGAAATTGACGGAAGAAAGAGCAGAATTTAAATGGAATGAAGACTGTAAAAACTCTTTCCATTAACTAAAACAGGCCTTAATCACTTCGCCGATTTTGAGTTATCTAAGAGACGATGGAAAATTTGTTTTGGATACTGACGCAAGCAATCTAGCCATAGGCCCGGTCCTATCGCAAGTTCAAGATGGACAAGAAAAAGTTATCGCGTATTTTAGCCAAGTTTTGTCCAGGTCAGAAAGGAATTATTGCGTGACTAAAAAGGAGCTAGCGTCAAGTCAATCGAACATTTCTACAAATATTTGTATGGATGACAATTTTATCTGGTAACAGACTACGCCGCTTTAAAATGGTTACTGCAGTTCCGTAACCCAGAAGGACAAGTGGCAAGATGGATCGATAGACTGCAAGAATATGACTATGACACAAAACATCGTGCCGGAAGCAGTCATCGGAACGCTGATGCGTTGTCCAGAAGACCTTGTCCGGCGGACTGCAGCTATTGTTTGCAACTGGAAGAAAAAGTTGAATGCTTCCGGAGAACTACTATGGTTGATGACGAGTGAGAACCCAAGCAGTTGCGTCGCGAACAAAAAAACGACTCTGAAATAAGACTACTCCTAAACTGGAAAGAAAACGGCCGACCACCAACCTGGGAGGAAGTGAGTGCTTTAAGCAGAAACATCAAAGTGTACTGGGCGCAGTGGGACTCTTTGATAGTAGAAGACGGTCTTCTTAAGCAAACCAAAAGAAAGTGTTGAAGGCACGGGAAACAGACTACAGTTGGTAGTGCCAAAGAGCCGGGTGTCAGAAGTGTTAAAGCATGTTTGGCATTAAGAAGACATTAGGAAAAAATTCTACTGGGTGAACTGCTAAGAAGACGTCATGAAATGGTGCCGTAAATGCATGGTCTGCGCATCTCAAGAAATGGTCCAGCGAGAAAGCGCAAAGCACCCATGCAGCAATACAACGTAGGAAGCTCTTTGGAAAGAGTAGCGATTGACATTGCAGGGTCGTTCTTAGAATCTAATTCGGGAAATAAATACATCCTGGTAGCGATGCACTATTTTATGAAATAGACGAAGGCTTACGCCATACCCAATCAAGAAGCAGCTACAGTCGCAGACGTATTAGCAAAAGAGTTTTTTTGCCGGTTTGGAGTTCCGTTGGAATTACACTCCGATCAAGGCCGCAATTTTGAGTCTGGGCTGTTTCAAGAAGTTTGCCGATTGTTAAAAATTAAGAAAACTAGGACGACGCCTCTACATCTTCTATCTGATGGCATGGTGGAGCGGATGAATCGAACAATGAGCAAGTAGTATCCGAACACCAAAAAGACTGGAATCAGTACTTACATCTTTTTTTAATGGCATATCGATCATCCGTTCACAAAAGCACAGACCAAACACCAATTTGTGTGATGCGAAATACGACTGCTATGCGACCTCCAATTTGGAAGAATACCGGAAGAAGAAGTTGCTGGAGAAGTACATGAAGAGGTCCGTAAAAACACACAAATTGCCAGCGACGTCAAGGCACAAAATGGTGGTTTTTAACCTGGCGACATGGTTTGGTTGTATAAACCCCAAAAGAGACGTGGTTTGTCGCCGAAGCTGCAAAGACATTGAAAGGGCCCTTATGAAGTCGTGCAGCGTATCAATGACGTCATATAACACATCCCAAAAGCACCCAAAGGCAAGTCAAAAGTGGTCCACGTCGATCGTGTAGTCCCGTTTGCTGGCAATAACCACAATACACAAGTGCAGGTCCGAACCAGATTAATAAGCAGCAGAACCAGGAATCAAATCGAAGGAATGGAGTTCGATAAGTTTATGAACTTATACGGAGGTTCTGGAAAAGCTAGGTTCGAAGTTACCACCGAAGAACGACAACACTTGTTTCGAACACAAAAAGATTACGCCATCGCACATTTCGTGAGCGAGAATCTTGACATGTCCAGAGGGGCTGCAGTCGTGTTTAAAAAGAAGTTTGGGCAGCTAGATGAATTACGAAAACAGCAACCCGCACTCGGAAAAGTTTTAGGACTACGTGGTAACAGATGCTTCGTTTTCTATTTGGTCACCAAGAAATACTCACGTTCCAAACCGTTATACAAAAATCTGTGGCAAACGTTATAGAATCTCAAGAGAGAAATGGAGTTCCACCATGTTAAGAAATTGGTAGTACCCAAGCTTAGTTGTAGCTTAGATCAACTAAATTGAAGGACAGTTCGAAACATCTTGGAAGTCTTATAAGGAACAGGCATTCAAGTGTTGGTCTGCAGTTACCAACCAAAAAGAATATTGGGTCAGGAAAAGTCCACTGACTGTTACTTCTATGGACAAGGAAGTTGCCGAAATGGAGGAAGCTGCCGCTTTCGCCACAATCTTTTCTACCGGTGTCGCATCCAATCTCTTGCTTTAGGACAGAACAGTCCTAAGGAAGGGGCAGTAAAACGTTTTCAAATTCAAGAGCCTTCTCGTAATTGTTATCCATTTTCTAGAACGTATACCGAAAGATATGGAACATTCGAGAAGGATTTCCAAAATGTGTATAAATACGGTACAAACAAATCGTAGGTCAGTTGTTCCCGTAATGTGAAGACGACAGTGTTAAGAAGAATATTCAAGTTTAAATAAATAAGTAATTAAAGCGTGTGTGTAGATAAATATACGGAGTATAATCTTGTACGCCACTTTAGTGTAAACAAACAATATAGAGAAAAAAATCCTGATTTCAAAAATGTATAACATATGTTCATAAAAAAATCAAAATAAGTTTAAAATTAAAAAAATCGTTTTGATAAAAAATGTATTAAGTTGGTCCACAGAAAATGAAAGAAGAATTGTAGAAGTTAGACCTCAAATTCAGTTTACTTTAAATGTTTGGTGTGGAATATTTAATAATATGATTATATGACCTATCATATACGAAGGACATTTAAATTCTGATATGTATAGTATATCACTTTCTTACAAAACGAGTTTGAACATTTCCTAGACAATATTCTCCTAAATCAACTCGAATCCATTCATTTTCAACAAGACAGTGCTCCTGCGCACAATGCGCAAGTGGTCCAAAATTATTTAAACCAAAAATTTCCAGACAGATGGTTGGAAACAAATGAACCGCAGACGGATATTGCTATTATTGACACTTATTAATAAATATTCAATCAGAACGGCTTTCTTTAAATGTTAAACTTATTTTTGTTTTTTTTATGAACATGTTATACATTTTTGATATCAGGATTTTTTTCTCTATCTTATGACATAAATTTTAAAATGGCTACCATATGAAAAGCAAAACTTGGTATCGATATAAACTAAAGTAATAACGATAACAAACATTTATTGACATCATCTGAAACAACAGAAAAAGTTCTGTTAACAAAAATTTTATCAGTTTTTAATACCTCCATAAATAACAATTTCAAAATCTAAAAATCAAAAACACAAATTTTACTATTTTCCGCCATATTTCAGAAACTTTATAGAAGGGGTAAGTTTTATTTTTTCAATTTATTTAAGCATAACTTGATCATTTTTTGTCTATTTAACCAACTCTCTATTGCTGATAATAAACGAGATCCCTGTACTTAACACGAAATTTGATACAGCTTGTATAATCAGTTTAACTATAATTTTGACTAAGATATGTAAAAGTGGTACGCCGATATCATCTTTCTTATCATATAAAGTAAAACAATTTTCCATATATATTATACTCTACACCCAATAAATGTGAACAGTGACTTTTTTAAATTATAAAATAAATCTGTAATTAAACACTTAAACACATTTTATTTTGTAATGTAAGTCTAAAGATGATTTCGTTGGGTTCGGTTTTTTTACACAAACCGACAAATTTTAAGCTTCTAAAGGAATGCAATACCTAATTCTAAACATGTAACTTTGTTAATCTAAAAATTTTATCTTAAAAAATTTATTATGATAGCAAACAACGGTTTTTATATAAATTAATCGTTTTTCTGCTACTTATCTTATTCGCAATGTATTTTTCTAGAATTGTTAGTGTTTTGCTTTTGGTTGTATCTTTGAGTAGTAAGTTTGCTTTTGGTGTTAAGTAATTAAGTCAGAATGCTGTTTTTTATATTTTTTTAGACAATCCTACTGTTGCAATAGATACACGCGTCGTAAATGGAACGACAGCAACGGATGGTCAATATCCGTATCAAGTTTCTTTGAGAATTCAAGGAATTCACTATTGTAGTGGTTCTATACTTAATACACGTTGGATATTAACGGCAGCTTATTGTATAAATGAGTATGTAAAACAAAGCCTTAATATTTTTTTAGTGTTATCATTTTTAGAAAACCCGAATTTACGGTTGTTGTCGGATCTAATACTTTAAATGCAAACGGTGTAACTTATCAAGTATCATACTATGTTATGCATCCTTTGTTTGATCCTGACACTAAACTTTATAACGCTGGACTCATAAACACTACCACGTCTATATCGTACTCTTCTAATATTCAACCAATTTTGTTAACGCCCCTTCTTCCCTTTGATGGAGTTGTTGCTGTTATAACTGGTTGGGGAATCAGCAAAAGTGGTTCTGTGTCAACTGTAAACGAGTTACAAACCTTAAACACGATAGTAATTAATCAAACGTATTGCCTAATTCTATTCAATGGGTATGATGTCGATTCAACACAAATCTGCACGTTTCTGGAGCATGGCGGAGCTTGCAGTTATGATGATGGCAGCCCAGTTGTCGTATGTGGCATTCAATTTGGAATAGTATCTACTAGAACTTGCGGATCAGGTTATCCCGACTTACATACAAAAATTTTAAGCGTGTATGATTGGATAATATCAATCATTTGAGCTGTTGTGTTTTGTTTTAATTGTTGACTAAATAAAATAGTAACAATAGCATTTTTTTTAGAATAATATGCTTTTTAAACTTTTATTTCTAGTAATAATAATGTTACTGATTTTTATAAGTTATTGATAGAAAATTGAATTATTTGACTCAAAGTCTTTTCTTTTTTTTTCTTTTTCTTTTTTTTTACTTTAACGTTATAAAGTTATTGATAGACATTAACAAACAAAACTAAAAAAAAAACTTCAAAATAATGTGTTACAATTAAACAAAAACATTTAAATATAGTATGTTGTATAATGAGTAAGGAATGGTTGTCAGTGCCAACGAGTATGAAAATTTGCATTCCAGCCGAAGGCGAGGTTGGCAATTTGTACGAGTTGGCAATACACATTTCTTACGAATTATACACTATACTATATGTATATATATATATATATACTCCAACGCATGTCTGTACGCTTATGGCATATGCTGGAGGTTGTTATTACGACTTTGGTAGTCCAGTCACTGTATGTAACGTGCAATATGGAATTGTGTCAGTAGTAAGTTGCGGTCGTAATTTTCCTGATGCACATACAAAAATTTTTAGTGTTTACAGTTGGATAATGTCAAACACTTTAATTAGTGATTAATATAGTTTAAATTTCTATGTTTAGTGCACACTATATCAAATAAAAAATAATTATATTTGGCAATATAACTTCTCTGTAGGCTGTTAGATTTTAATTTTTTCACTACAATTCCTTAAAAGCAATTTTTGTGTGACATCTAATTAAACATGTTTTTAACAATGCTATTTTAATTTTTTTTTAAATAATTTGTACGACAGTTTTATGTAGTTACTTTGATTTTGAGCGCTATGACGCACGTCTAGGCAAAGATTTTTTGATATGCATAGGTATTGTGAGTTTAAGGTAAAAATGAATCTTAATGTGTCAAACCAAAAATAAATTAAAAAATCTGGTGTAGTCATCACACGACTTTCCTATAAGGAATGATGAAGGAATATTTTTTTTTTTGAGGTTAAGTTGTCATAAAACCATTCCAATAATTTACATACGTACAAAATTATATAAGCTAAACTGTTACAAATAGCGGATACACTCACTTCCGGTTTCTTTATCAAACCCATCTTCTGAAAAATCAGAGAGAATATGAAAAGCCAGCTCTACGCCAAATTTCAAGTTGCTAGGATTGTTTCATCAGTACATCGTCGACATGTACGCGAAGATTGAAACCGAACGACTCTTATATATTCGATTGAATCAAACCGAGTTGCGTTCTGGAAAGTGCATCCATTTACGAGACGCAATGATGGTAACGTGAATCCAAACGAATTAGAAAGAATGGTTATATTACCGTCTACATTCACAGGGAGTCTACGGCACATGCATGAATACGCACAAGATGCGATGAGATACGTTCGCGCATATGGTCGTTCAGATTTGTTTATTACATTTACATGCAATCCAACATGGGATGAAATTAAAGAACTTCTGGTAGCTTACATTACCGCACGTGTATTTAAACAAAAATTGATATCTTTAATGGATTTGTTACAAGCTTTTGGTTTTACGAACCTTGCACGGCCAACTCACAATAGTCGGGAGTAGGGGAGGTTAAAAAAAAACACACAGAAAATATGCTTAAGGGCGCCAGAGCTGATCCAACGTAATGCTTCTGTCTCGCTCACGACAGACGGTTCAAACTTGTAACTCAATTGAAGGTTCGTAATCCTTATACTCGGCTGATTGAGTAACCCAAATTAGTTAGTAAGGAACAATAAACACAAGAAAGAGAGAATTAACCAGAGAGCTTAACGAATTTAATCACTTTAAGATTATAGTTAACAAATATCACAGCTTTAACTTAGAGTAGCATAATAATCGTTATACATTGAATTCTGAAATCCTAAATACTAGGAAAATTAACAATAAGCATAAACAAGTGTAGTAAACTTTGATTTCGCAACAAGTAAATTTATAGAATTATGTAGAAGATTTAGTATGTGAATGCTTGCAGTATCGGCAACACACAACACACATTTAAAGTAAATCGAAGTAAGTATTCTTTACCCACACACAGCATGCGATACAGTAAAATCAATGATTATAATTACCTTATTGGTAGCTACACATTACATATATTTACGAGCGTTAATATGAATCAAAATTTTGTGAGTAATTTTTCGTGACAACGATATATACAAAAATTAATCAAAGTAACTCACCCGAAGTCCAGCTTCCACTAGCGTAAAAAAAACGTTTTCCCCCTCTAGTGGCCTGTAATAAGCATTAACCACAAATCGTATCACACACCAACTCACAAAGAATATTTAGCTATAACAATTAGTATTAATAATTCATTAAATATGTATAAAAACCGGTGTATCGACTACTGTACGCAGCGAATCAGAACAGGTGGCTGATAACACAATCAACGTCTGCCTTTAGTATTAAATAGGACTCCAGTATATCGAATGAGATAAGTCGTAACGTAAAACAGGTGGCTGATAATGATAATGATAATAGTCGAGTAATACACGGGTAGTAACATCTCCCACGGTAAGGCTTATCGAGACCTCGTTTTCGTGGCGTAGCAACCGCCTTCCAAAAGCGTATGTGTACGGTAACGTGATTTCCTAGTAAGAATTACGATTCACTATTCGTTTATTTCAAACATACATGTGCTCGAAGCGGATAGAAAATGGCTGTTAAATGAAAGAGGAATTACGAACGAATTTTAATAAACGACAGCAATTATCTTACCCTGTGACGCCGCAAATATTTTATGCACTTAATGTAATTACAATTGGATTTCCATTCTTCCGGATGGTATTGGAAAAAGAAATTACTCAAAACGTCCAGACCATTTTAGACAATCGACAGCTTTGAAAGTTTGTCGTAAAAATGACAGTCGCGACCAAAAATCGGTAGAGGGCGTCAAAACCCGAATCTAATTGTAATTCATCTACAGGGTATTCCGCAATGAAAATTTCGTATGTAACAGGTTTTATTATCAAGCATCACATTTTTGGAGAGACGCGCTGCTGGATGCATTCCATTGAATGGCAGAAAAGAGGATAGCCATATGCACATATTTTGGTTTGGTTAATCAACAAAATCCAGACTTCGTTACCATAAATATGATTTATGGTCCATGTGGCGCATTCAACAAAAATTCACCATGCATCTCTGATGGGAAATACACGGAACGATACCCAAGAAACTTAGTTTCTGATACCATCACTGGCGATGACGGATACCCACTGTATCGTCGACGATCAGTTCAAGATGGCGAAAAATCCATTGTTCTGAAAGTACGAAACGTTAATGTCGAAGTCGATAATCGTTGGGTTGGGTTGTGCCAATGAAGTCGATCAAATACATTTGCAAATATGTCAACAAAGGAAGCGACATGGCAGCCTTCGGAGTAGGGAATGTGACTGCACCGCTCGATGAAAAAAACCAATATCAACTTAGACGCTTCATTAGCAGCAATAAAACAGTATAGCGCATCTTATCATTACTAATCCATGAACGACATCCAACAGTAGTTCACTTGGTAGTGAATTTCAAGAATAGACAGCGCGTGTACTTCACAGCAGATAATGTACGTGCAAAAGCATTGGTTCCACCGGCAACAACTTTAACTGCTCATTGTGCTAAGATGATCTTTTTGCAAAGGCTTTACTATATTCTGAGATACCGAAATTCTACACATAGAATGCATCGGCTAAAAAGTTTCAACGTTGCAAACAAGGTAAAGCAGTTGAAAGACATTCCAATTTGTATTCCAGTGACGCATTGAATCGTTTGTACACTGTTCACTCGAATGCTTCTATCTGCGATTGCTGTTAATCAATGTACGTGAACCGACATTCTTCCAAGATTTAAGAACAGTCAACGGTCAACTGTGCGCCACTTGTCGTCAAGCTTGTAACGTCCCGTTAGAGTTCATTACATTAAAATTCAATTTTACATTCGTTTATTTTTTGCAACTAATATTGCACGTATATTTATTCAGTTTGACAACGTCGCGTTGTTTTAACCGACTTGAGTATTAGCTTAAGCTTGCACTTCCGTTTTGGGCCACGCTTGGCCGTGCGTGTCGTAGTGATGCGGGGAAGACATTTTCTTGATTATGGGGTAAAAACCCATACAATTTAATTTTTATTCATTCCATCTAATTATTGGTGAGTTTACTGTTATTTTGATATAATTTTTCTATTGAATTCAACATTTTTAGTGATTTCAAAATGTTACGCAATATTTAGACAAAGGAATTTATTTTGAAGGCCGTTGCTAAATGTAACGTGAGTACAGCATGTCATTCAAAAAACCATTCTAATTATTTATATTTAGGGTCTTTTATTTTATTTCGGTTTTTACTGGATCTTTCGTTATTGGAGTTTATTATACATTGGTTTTTGCTTGCTGTTGTGTTTGGAAATTTACATTCGTTTGGACGAATCTTATCGCTTCAACCAAGAATGTGCTAAAAATAGAAGATATACGATAACGTCATATCATGTGGTGAGTCAACTGGAATTAATACTACCTGTTACGTTTTGAATTCAAGTAATTAAATTGTGTTGTTTAAAACTTTTCGGGAATCATGATCGATAACAAATTAACAGTTTACTATTTTTTGCATTTAATATCAATTAATAATTAGATGTAAGATTTTACGGTTTTTATTCATCACCAATTTAAAGGTGGTTGGCACCCTAATATTTTATTCCAAATATTGTTTAATTCAAATATTGTTCATTTTTCTTTAATGTAAATAGTGTATTATGTTATAGTTAATAAATTTAAGGAGTTCACATCTTTGTATTTATTTTCATTCAAGCTCACACCTAGAGGTCTGTGTCTCCGATTGCTGCCGTGGTTATATTATTTTACTTTTATTAAATGTATTTTCACATTTTTTATTATACCTTTTTTATTCGGAATAATTTTTTATTACAAGCTTGCCGAGAATTAAATCTTCTTGAGAATGATGCACATTGCGACACTGCACTCGCTGATGCATCGAATACTGCTCAACGACAGCAAATACGCACGTTATTTGCCATAATATTGACAATCTGCTTCCCATCTAATCCAAAAGATTTTTGGGCAAAATACAAAGACTACATGAGTAATGATATTCTACATTGTTTGCGCACTGCGAATCAAAATCCGGACATTCACACCAAACGTGCATAATGAGGCATTAATTTTGATTGAAGGCATATGTTTAGCAATCGCTAACAAGACACTGGTGCAACTGGGAATGCCTGCTCCGAACCGACTAGCGAACGACCTTTTCGATTGTGATTTGCAACAAGAAACACACTTTGATTCTGACGAACTGGGAACATTTTTTCAGAGAAATCTTTCGCAGTTGGTTCCAGAACAACGCATTGCGTATGACAGAATTATGCGTGCAATCACAGAACAAAGCGGTGGACTGTTTTTTATTGATGCGCCCGATGGTACAGGCAAGACTTTTCTTCTTTCGCTTGTTTTCGCAACCATACGATCACAAAATAATATTGCACTGCCCATTGCATCATCTGGAATTGCGACAACTCTTTTCGATAGTGGCATTGAAACTACTGTTGAATTTGCAAAACACTGAGGTACCAATATGCAACATCAGCAAAAACTCTGGAATAAACAAAGTACTCTAAACGTGTAAATTAGCATATGGTACGAATGTACAATGTCTCACAAGAAAGCATTGGAAGCGCTTGATCGTACACTGTGAGATTTAACAGGAAACGCAAGGATCTTAGGTGGCGCACTCATTTTATTGTCTGGCGATTTTTCACAAACACTGCCGGTTATACCACGTTTAACACCCTCTAAAGAACTTAATTCATGTCTCAAATCATTAGTTTTATGGCGTCATTTACAGAAATTGACTTTGAAAACCAACATGCGTATACAACTACAACGGGGTGCATCGGCTGAAAATTTTGCAAAACAATTAATGGATATTGGAAATAGGCGAATGCAAATTGATAAATCTACGCAATGTATCACCTTGCCAGCGAACTTCCGTCAGATCACAGAAAGCATAGACGAATTGGTGCAAAAAGTTTTCCCAAACATTGTACAGAATTACAAAAATCATCAGTGGCTCAGTACGCGTGCTAAATTAGCGACCAAAAACATCGATGTCAATATCATCAACTTTACCATTCAGAATGGAATACCCGGCGAAACGACAACATATAAGTCCATCAATATTGTGATGAATCAAGACGAAGTTGTCAAGTATCCAACTGAATTCTTGAATTCGCTTGATTTGCCAGGCATGCCACAGCACGTTTTTACATTGAAAATTGGCGTACCCATCATTCTTCTTTGAAACATAAATCCACCACGATTTTGCAACGGAACCAGACTCTCAGTCAAGAAAATGATGAACAATGGTATCGAGGCAACAATTTTGACTAGAAAATTCAGGTGAAGACGTACTGTTGCCACGGATCCTAATGATCCCGACAGATATGCCATTCGAATTCAAACGTTTGCAGTTCACGATGCGACTCGCTTTCGCAATGACTATCAACAAAGCACAAGGACAATCGTTGCAAGTGTGTGGATTAAATTTGGAGAATCCATGCTTCTCACATGGGCAGCTCTATGTCGCCTGCTCACGCGTCGGAAAACCTTCTGATTTATTCGTTTACGCACCAAATGGAAAAACAAGAAATATTGTGTATCCCACAGCACTTCAATAAATATCGAATTGAAACGAAACGCTGCAATGTCACAATTTTTTCGACATGAACAAAATGAATAAAACTACTCAAAATACAATATTTTTAGGTTAAATTTACCCTAAAAATATTTTAATAGTAAAAATAATGATTAAAAATGTATAAAGTAATAATAATCGTAATATTGCATTACAGTTATAATAATTGTAATTACTTTGAAATAATGTAATATAAAAATAATGAAATTAATTGTTAATAATAATTATGAATAATAATAATATCAACGACAACAAATAGATGAAAAAAAGTACTTATACATCATTACTTAGTAATGCGAAAAATGTCTTGCGAAAACTTTTTCATAAAATTCGCACAAAGTTAAAACACCACCAGAGGATGCATGTCAGGTTTGTTGCTGCAAACAGATTGTGGCTGGAAATGGATGCCGAACCTACGCAAAAACACAAAACAAAACTCTGCAAGACAAAGCGTGCTAATGAAATAAACATTAATTAGACATCAATAATATGTTTAATCAAATTGGTTTTATATTTGGTTATTACGCAACAGCTGAGGATACGTTTAAACGTGCTGCAAGGCGTCCATCTGTCAGTTTTGGAGCTTGCAGTGAGAGGATAAAAAATAGAGAACGCAGACAGTACGAAACCAACACGAAATCGACAAGCTAGCCTACGTGTTGCAAATGAGTTTCCGCAATGCTGGGAACGTGGATACAGCAAATGTGGTGAAGGAGATTGCTAAAAACCATTACAGCTACGAGTATCAGTCATAATTACAAATTATTTCCGTCATACAAGAACTCTAAGAAAAAGTGTTATGCCTCTGCTGTAAATATGCGAATTACAAAAAGTAATGCTGAAGTAAAATTTCAAGCACTGCTCAATTACACGGTCGAAAGAATTTTGCTGGTCCAAAAATATATCATTTGCAGATTCCTTGATTATGTTTACGATGTTGATTTAATTTGTAAGTAGGGATGCGACAGAACTTCAAGAGCACTTTTAAGCAAAAATTTGATGACGACCCTCATGGCCACAAAACCGACGCTAATATATTTTTGTTTTTATTATGCCTCTTCAGCTTTTGTCTGTCAAGAAGTCGACACAGAAAAATATCGTCATTTGGAAAAATTCGCGTCTTTCATGTCTTCGATTTTGTCGGCTATTAAAGATCAAATTTTTACACGAAACTGCTAAATATACGAGATTTATAGTCAATGACATTGAAAACCAAGAGCGGAATTTAACACCGTTTCAAACAATTGTTGAATGAAAAGAAGTCAATGTTACATACAAATTATTGCTCACCATAATCGATGAAAAAGTTTGTAACTCTTTAACTTGCATATCTTCAAGTCACAGATGGCACCTTTGCAAATGCACATCAAAACAATTTAAGGGTGTTGATGGCACGTTAAAAAAAACATAAATAGTCAGCATTTGGAATTTGGGATTTTCAGTTTGCATGACTGGATTCGTTTTGAGCGCCTTTGGCACCTTTCATACAAATTAGGTGTAAAAATATATCAAATAATGATAAATTAAAGGTCGAAATTCGCAAAAAAACTTTCAGAAAGGTTTTGTCAACAGTTGGGGCTGTTGGTAGATATGCTTAAACGGGGATATAGAAGTTCAAATGACGGAAACACTGCGCACCGTTTTTTCGAAAATGCGAAAATTACCGCAGCGATTACTGGGTTAGACCAGTCGTTGATTAAAAGGTTTTACATCATCTTACAAGTTCTTTCATACAGCTTTGATATTAATGTTCCTAAGTACGAGAAATATTGCATAGAAACGTCTTGTTTGTATGTACAGCTGTATCCCCGGTTTGGTATGCCAACTACGGTGCACAAGATTATTCTTCACAGCAGCACGATCCTTGAAGCTTCAATTCTACCAATTAGACAAATGTTTGAAGAAGTTCAAGAATCTTACAATTAATTCATAAAAAAATATCGGCTAGATTTTGCGTGAAAATGTAACCGCATTAAAAATATGGAGGACATGTTTCAGAGGCTTTTGGTATCCTCAGATCCTCTGATACTGAAGATAGTAGAAAAGTAAATAGTAAAATTTGTATATAAAATCAGTATTATAGGAATGCCAATACTATAATTTAAAAAAATTGTCATTGTTTTGAGACCTCCAAATTAAATCTGCCATTTCGTTTTTTTTTAATTTTTAATCAGCGACCTGAAATTACACTATATACAAACTTTCAATGAAGTATGACACTTTTAAAAATGTTTGTACGCCATATTAGATCTTCCATTTTGTTTTTTTTTTTAAATTTTGAATAAAGATTCTTAACCAGCGACCTTAAAATACCTTTTATACAAAATTTCACACAATTTGAATAATGTCTTCATATTTTGGCTATCTTTTCGGTATTTGGAACCACTGTGCGCCGCCATTTTAACATAATATCTTGCTCTTGTAGCTGTACATATATTGAAATATAATATTTATTTTCTCCACAATTATGTTCTAATTTTTTAATTGTAAAACTAGTTTCAACAATTTAAATTGTCATCATCAGTTACACTAAAAAGCAAATCAATTACCAAAAATAATTAAACGAAAGAAAAGATGAACAAAAACTAGAAATAGGATCTTTGGAAAGTATTTTAAATTCACCTTTACTAATAAAATCTTCAACTTTATTAATATAATCAAAACGAGAAAGAATAACAATGCAATTACCCTTATCAGCATTAGAAACAATAAGATCATTAGATTTAATTTTTGATCTTAAACATTTCTCCTCTTCTTAGTAATAGATTTTAACTTACTTTTTTCATTTTTCTTTTTTCTTTTCTCTCCTTTTTTTTCATATCACCCATGGCTGTGTATTTAATGTCAGTTTGAATTTAAAATTTTTTAATTTGTTGACGTTTGTCATTCTATTTTTATTTTTATAATTTGATATAACGTGTAAGCTCTTTTAAATGTTTAATTATTTTTGGTAATTGATTTGCTTTTTAGTGTAACTGATGATGACAATTTAAATTGTTGAAACTAGTTTTACAATTAAAAAATTAGAACATAATTGTGGATTGACTTCAAGAAAATAAATATCATACTTTATTACAATTTCTCCACTTAGAGATATGGATTACTTTAACTATATTAAGAATGTACATATATTGTACAAATTTTGACTAATGTTCTTTATTTTTATCACCAAAAAAATACTTTAGAATTATTTTAATATTAATTAAAATTCTCATTTTCTTCTTTAGAGGTTTTGAAACTAATTGAGAGTAAGCGCAACAAAGCAACTAATATTTATTTAATATATTTGGAAGCATAAATCTTCTAAAATAAAATCTAGAAATTAACAACCTGTAAAAATCGTGTAAATAACTTTTTTAAAAATATACAAAGTAAAGATTAATTATTGCTCAAGTATTTAATTGTGACCAGATAAGGATCGTCTTTATTTTTTTGTAATTTCATAACCAACACACGTTATTTCGTAATATATTTTATTATATTTGTTTACGTTTGTTTTTCGAAAAATAGAGTTAAATGACACTTTTTGTTACAAACAACAAAAATAAAAGTAGTTAAAAAGGTTATAAAATATAGTTATGAGTGATTTTATATTACAGATTTTACAATGTTACTACTGATAAACAAGCTTTGATCTAATTCAATTTTGTGTATGCTTGTGACGAGGCCCGCGCCTAGCATTTTTGGCGCCCTTGTGCAAATTTAAAATAACGCCCCAAATTTGTATTACGTTCAAATGTGAGTACAGATACGGGTTAAGTTAGGTATTATTATCCACTATTGAAAAATAATTTGAAAAAGTATTTTCATAAATTTATTTTCATTTTTATATTTTACAAGTACAAGCCATAAGCCATACAAATATTTTTTCATTCAGGTAGATAACATAATTATAAAATTATAGAAAACAGAAATATATTCTAACAGAATTACAACTCAAAATTTTTGTATTTTAGTTTCAAATGTAATATATGATACAAAAGCACAAGAAATAAAAAAAAATATTTAAAACATTAAAAATACCCTATCACAGGACAAAACTGATCCACAAATAAAAACAAAACAATATATTATTTTAATAATGCAAAATGTCTGAGTAAAAACTTATTTGGGGTATGTGAGTATATAACTTTTTTTATATTGAGGACATAAATTGATTCTTTAACGGGTCGCCACCCCACCACTTGTGTCTTTTATCTGTGAAGCAGATAAAACACATTTTATAATTGGAAAGCTTCCATGACTTCGTCGCTGAAGTTCAAGGGTTTGAATACAATCTTATTGGAAGAAATATTTACAAAAGCTCAAAGTTAATTAGAGAGAAGCTCGGCGCATTCGTTTATTTCAATTTGCGTATGAACTAAAGACAGGATTTACTTGTGATAACGCCGTATGTACGTTTTTGTTCTAGATTTCATATTACGTTTTAGGTCATACTAGTACGTAATTAGCTAATCCTCTACTAGATAATACAGAACTATAAGTATTGCATTTTCTATTTACATCAGTACTACTTCGTTGGTCATGTCGATTGTTAGAATGGGTATACGTACAGCCATAGTCATTGGAAATGTCCCTAAAATGAGCATTTTTAGTCACATTCTAATAGTACCAGTATTTATACTTTTAAATATACCTTCAGGTTATGGAGATTATCATTACTAAATTTTACATGTATTTCTCAAAGCATAAGAAAACAGTATTACTTTTATGGCCGTATTTATATTTTTATGCGAATAAAAAAACACACATTTTATGCTATAATTTTAGATACATACTTATTGATAGTAAAATTTTGAACGTATAAAATTACGGTAAATTGTAAATAATAATCTAATTACTGATTTTATAAAAACAATTTTACATAGGTACTATTAATATTTTGCTGTATGTGCAAAATTATTTATAAATAAAGTGAAACATTTATACTTTAACTTTGTTTAAATATAAATGATACTATCAAACAGAATTTTCCCAGTGTAAGAATAAATATTTGTGCCAATATAATGTAATTTATTTAAATTTTTGTTCTACAGTCACATTCTTTTTTTTTTGTTTAAGCGGTAAAATACTTCACTTATTAATGAGTATCAGAATTACATTTTTCTATTCATTAATATTATTTTTATTTTAATAATAATTATTTAGGTATTACTCACTTTTGCGTTAATAAAATGTTAATAAATAAGCATACGTTTATAATTACAGTTTATGCTGTAGTTTATTTTAATAATATAATTAAATAAAAAAACATATTATGATATAAAAAACAATAACAATACAAAAGTTGTATAGAAATAATGCTTCTAATCTAGACTGCTTAGAGTTTACTAAATTTTCACACAACTGTGATCCCCGAAAACGTTCCCAAATTGTGAATGTTGGATAATATTTTCAGGTGTTCTAAATTGAATATCACTATCCCAGTTTCTGATCATTGCACCCCACATATTTTTAATTGGGTCAAATCTGGTGATCTCGCTGGCCATTCAATTATTTAAACTTCGTTTTGATCTTCAACCCAGTCCTTAACAATTCGTGCTGTATGAATAGGAGAATTATCCTGGACTACTTGAATAATTTCCAGCTCAAATTGTGGAAATATTCTTCTCACAGAAGGTATCAAGATATTATCTAAAATATTTAGGTATTGAATATTGGTGAAGTAGTTCATTGCTCTAAGTAGAGCCTTGTTTAAAATAATATTTTATTATTCTTTAAGAATAATAAAATATTATTTTATTCAGGTATTGCTCTGAAGTAAATCGAGGTAGTGTGACTTGCACTAACTCTCTTGGACCCGCTTGAGATATCCATCCCCACACTCCAGCTGTCACTCTACCACTTTACCTATTGGGCAAAACACGTTCTATATTGTAACGAGTGTTTTATGGTCTCCACACTGTAGTTGAACATTGATCAGTGCTAGAAAATACTTTTTCATCTGTAAAGATAACAGTACTCTAATCCAAATTTAAATATTGGCGACAACAGCGCAACCGATCTGCAGCATGACGATTCTGTAATGTTTCGTGTAAACGTCTCTAAATGGTAGAAGCAGAGCAATTAGTATTCAGCGTTTCCTTTATTTTTTGGCAAGTTGTAAAAGGATTTTGTAATGTATAGCCGAGTATGTCTGCATCTTCTTGCCGAGAAGTAATTCTAGGTTTAGGTAGTCTGTTGCTTACAAGTGGCCTATTACCAAATTCTTGACCTTTCGTAATACATCGCCGAATTTGTTTAATCTACAAAGTGTTAAGTTCTTAGTATTAGATTACATTTATCATTAGTACTATATTAAAAGCCATTATACATCATATATGTTTTTAAAAATTTGACGTCAATTTAATAGATTCCAATATCTTATAAAATAGTATTGTTAGTGATCATCTTTAATGCATGCTGAATGTGTTGCAATGCAATGTAAAAAATATACTTTAGAAAAATGCTTACCGATAAGTCAACATGTTGTGATATTGTTCGAGGTGACATTCCTGCTAGTACCATCCCAACAATACTTTCTCTTAATTCTAAGGTAGAATCTATTCGTCCAAATCTTTGAGGCATATTCACAAAATATTATAATCACATAAACAATGATGTTACCACTGGGAACTCCCAATTTATATTACAATTTTGTAAATGAAAAATTTATATTTATACGATAAAAGGCCGTAACCTGATGATATATTTACAAAGGGTAATTATGAAACTCATTAATAAGTGAGGTACTTATTAATCTGCTTAATCCTAAGATGCATATTCAGTAGAATTGTTTATTAAATTGCACAAAAACATAAAAGCAGTTGTGGTTTTATAAAACGCTTGTTTCAGAGTAATATTTAAGTCTCCTCGTGTGATTTTAAGAAACACATATACAATTTAATAATGGTAATCACCTTTTTGTATTCATATGACAAACAAAAAGCCATAACCTCAAAGTATATTTATAGATGTCAATACGATCAATACTATTAAATGTCTTAAAAATGAGCATTACCGCACTTTCATTGACAATACATCATTAATAAGTGAGGTATTTGTTAATCCGCTTAACTCTAGGATGAATATCCGGTACAATACCTACTTTTACATAAACCGGACCAACATTCAAATTAGGAAATTAAAAAAATAAACAGTTATTTTATAACAAAAAACAAGTATTGTTGTTACTTATTAATTATTATATAAGAAAAATTGTTTATAAATTATAGTAACAAACGCTGCATATTCTTATAAACAAACATTACTCCGGGTCTGATAAACCAGGTTTATACTTCCTACATACAAAAATAATGTGACTATCAGAACACACATTTCAATAAATTACATTAATAGTTAAAATTTAGTCATAACAAATACTTTTTAAATAATTTTGCAAATATAATTTCGGCATTTTTAATTATATGTCCTATGTTTATTAAAAAATATGTTAATAAATTGTTATTCAAAATTAGAAAAAAATGTTTGTTTTTTAATTTGCACAAAAAATATAAAGAAATATTGGTTTTATCAAACGTTTATTTGAGAGTAATATTTAAAAGCCTTTTCGTAGGATTTGAGAAATACATACATACAAAATTAAGTAATGGTAATCACCTTTTTGTATTTATACGACAAAGAAAAAACCATAATTTTAGGATATATTTGGAGGTATAAATACGAATAATACTACTAGAATGTGATTGAACGTGCGGTATTGCTCATTTTAGGGACATTTCCAATGACTATGGCTGTACATACTATGTTGTAATCACAATAATTGTTAAAATCTTTTTTGTGTGTCACATTCTTATCTGTTGTGCTTTGATTCTCTAGATTTTTGATTTTTGTATTCTTGTAATTTAACTTAAAAAAGTAAAGTCTTTCCTTCATTAAATGTAAAAGTTAGACCGATTAGGTCGCTTTGATGTGCGACTTGTTGCCCAGTTAAAGGCGTAACTTATACTTGGCTTGTGATATCAACCCATGTAATATTGTTTGCAACGTTTATATAACTATACTTATGTACCGTTTTCGTCCATCTTTAACCTGTAATAAAATAAATATATATTTTGTGTTATTACTTCTGTCGTGTGATTTGTTCTTTTCCAGCTGCGAGTAGAGTTAAACGATAGCTCCCTAATTTAGTCTTTCATCGTTTTGACGCATTTTTAGATCTAGTTGTCGGAGAATAAATTAAAAAGAGATGCTAAACTCGGTTTTATTTTACTTATAATTTGATCCACACCATTAGTGATACGCTCTTGTAACTCAAAGATTCAGCTAATTCGTGTAATCCGGCAAATGTTTCTTTTCCATGACGAATTTGGAATCTGGCGCCCTTTTTTCTTTTTTTTTAATTTTACGTTTCCTCTTGGTCAAGCGTAGGTGCGAGTGCATATTTTAGTTGACCCGTGGCACGCACGATTGCGTAACGCTTGAACTGGTCGGCAGTTCATCTTCCAGTTAATTATTTACGAAAGTAA
Source organism: Aquatica leii (assembly GCA_035610365.1). NCBI lineage: Eukaryota > Metazoa > Arthropoda > Insecta > Coleoptera > Lampyridae > Aquatica > Aquatica leii. Next base: position 95,712,109 of record CM069435.1, on the reverse strand, counting down.
GCCCCATTAGGAATTAGACGACGGCACCCACGTTTTCAAAACTCCGTTGCATAGGTTAACGCCAGTCATGTTACTACAAAAGTTTTGGCAGATACAACAATTAAAAAGGTACAGCAAGTTTTCATTTCTGAACTATCTACTTCTAAATCTTTGTAGTAAAAACAAACAATTAATTGTGTTACATATAAGATCAGATACAGGATTTGTTAAAAATGATTTATTCATTTTCGAATTGAAAGTCAACTACCACTACCACGAAAAAATTAATTCTAGAGCATTTAAAAACTGGTTTGTACTGTAATAGTGTTAGATAATACAGATCATTGCAGAAAAGTAGAAAAAAATCCAACTACCGCAACTAAATAAGCTGTACAAGGTTGCTTGATAAGTAAATCGATTAAATTTGAATAAAACATGGTTAAACCAGAACGTTTAGCACTTCTCAAAAAAAACATTTTAGTAAAAAAGTATGTGGTGGAAAATATGGAAAAAAAAATTAAACTGGTTGTGTTACGGTTGCCACCATATCACTGTGAGTTGAAAAGAAAAGAAAAAGTCGATCTTTACACCGGCACATGCTTCAAAGGCTCAACCGCCACAGTGATGGCATTTTATCTACCCTTCTTGGAACTTCGAAAAGTTTGGTGCATTATAAACAGAGTTCGTAGTCATTTTCTTCAGAACTAGTCTCTTTAACTTTTTAGGTTTACTCAATTTATCAACTTTTTTCGCTTTAGGAATCTTTTTCTCAACTTTCTGTTTATTCAATTTTCTTTTGTCTTTTTTTATTTCGTTATCAACATTTATATTCAGTTTTGATTTTTTTGCCTTTCTTTTTTTTGATAGCCAATTCAAGTTCATGTTTATAAAGCGTTGAAGTAAGAATCGCAGTTTTCGCTCTTCTATCATTGGGATTGAACCGTATTTTGTTGTAGGAAACTGAAACAAGAGTTTCAGAAGTATTACTGAAAGAAAAAGTTTCATGAAACTGTTTAGTAGAAACAGAAAGAAAACACTTTTGTACCGGTTGTAACAGTGTTGTAGGTCTTGGGAGAGTTATATTATGAATTTCTTGTTGCTGAATTAGTTGTAATGGTGTTGTAGGTCTTAAAAATGATACACGATAAACGTCTTCTTGAGGTAAAGGTATTTGACTAACATTTTCTCTAACGCTATACTCAATAAACTGTTTATTAGTGGTCTCAACTGGCTTGAACATCTAGTCTTCAAAAACATCCGAGTTTAATAGAAATGTCAAAAATGCTGTCAAATTGCTCTTACTTTGCAATTTTTTTTCCTATACAATTTAGCATTAAACTAACCCAACGTTTATGATTATAAGCGACTTTTGGCTTAGACCGCGTCGTAGATAAACACCCAGACTTAGGCTTGGTCCTAGTCTCTCCTTGAGAGCCAAAACAAGAAGTAGAACTTGGCTTTTGCCGTATTGTCGTTTGTAAACCCAAACAAACTGACGGTTCGCAAGACATTGCGGCTTGCATCTTCAGAGTGGTAAATGTCACTGAAAGAAAAAGTGTAACTGAAGATATTAATATCATTAGCGATTAGCGTAAGTAACGGACTTTATCGTTCTGTTGCCGCTTGACTGACTTCGTTATTTCTCGTAGTAAGTGTTTGTGTCTTTTCCAGGTTGATCTTTGTTTGTTCTGATGTAATATTGGCAGCCAAGATTTGTTGAGTCTTAAACCGTCTTCTCGGTTCATATTACATGTATGTTTTTCTATTTCCACAGCTCCGCGGATTAGTCTGGAAAAGTAGAAAAGAGTTTTAGCCAATACTTTAGTTTGGTCAAAGTTTGGCGTGTGTCCTTGATTCCACACGTGTTCTGCCACTGCTGATTTTGTAACTGTGTGGTGTTTGTAGTCAACCATATGTCCTTTTACTCTAACTTAATTAAAGTGTTTCATCTGTCCTATATAACTTGATCCACAAAGATAAAGAAATTTGTAAACTCCGGTATAAGCCCCTTGCTTGTCTTTAGCAGATGTAAATCAAGTGTTCAAGGTATCCTTAGTTGTAAAGACAGTTTTGATATTATGTTTCTTTAGCACCCTGCTTATTTTGTCTGTCGAACCCATATAGTATGGCAATAAGCAGTGCTAGTAAGAGGTGATAAGTCTTTTTTGACTTTTGGATTTATTGCTTTTTCTCATGCGTTTTAGATTATTTTTAACCCGTATCCATTTTGATGTAGGGACTCCAACAGAGTTTCCCTTTTCTTTTGTAGATTTTTATTATCTGACACACGTATAGGTCTTTTACCTAAAGTATGTAAAATGGTATTGTTTTGTACTGGATAGTGGTGAGATTTGGCGTTTAAATATTAAACGGAATGTATCAGTTTTCTGTTATATTTCCTTATCACCATTTCATCAACAAAATCTAGATGCTGTTATGTTCTAACTCCATAGTAAATTTAATGCTATTATGTGCAGAGTTTAGATGTTGAAAGAACGTGATAGCGTACCATCAACATATCTAAACCAATTTTTAGGATTTAACTTAACATTTTTCAGAATTTCAGTTTTAAAAATACTCCATGGAAATATTGGCTATAACAGGAGAGAGCGGTGAATCCATGGCCGCTCTTTCTACTTGTTTAAATAATTGTCGTTATAACTGAAATAAGTGTTTTTAAGATAGAGTTTGATGAATAGAATTTGTTCTTCAGTAATTCTCTCCTTGAGCAAAAACGACACTTTTTCGACCGGAACATTATTAAAAGAAAATACCACATTAAAAGTAGGATATGCTACAAGCTTATAGGTTTTACGAACCTTGCACGGTCAAATCACACTAGTCGGAGGTTTAAATAAATAGAATTTAAAGGGCGCCCGATCTTAAAAAATAAAATTTCTGTTTCGATTAAGACAGAAGGTCCAAGCTTGTAACAAAATCAAGTTCGTAATCCTAAACGGACAAAAAAAAAAGATAAATATGTATTAAGTATATATATATATATAATTTCTAATTGTTTTATTGGGAAGTAAAGTCTTAATTATTTGTTTATTTAGAAGTCGAATAAATATTTAACATTATATATATATATATACGTAAGTGTTGAATTATGTGGCACCCACCATGACTATTGCATAAAAGACACCCGGGTGTATAAATTCTTTGATAATATATGTCATTGTGACATATCGACGTGTATGATGCAAATGGCACCCATTTGTATAAAAATACATGTTTAAAATAGCAAATGACACCCAACATTGTTGTCATATAAATTAAATAGTTAAGGTGCCAGTTAGTAAATATTTCGTTTTTAATTAAACTGTATGTATATGATTATATTTCATTTCTATCATGCTGCTTATATAGAGTGGGTGTTTGAAAAAAAAACATCCCTGCTTTAGGACACTTTTGGAACACAACTTTAAGTGTCAAACTTGACATTGACACATCAACCCTCTAAACCCAGCAACCCCTAACTTAAGAATTTAAATAAGGGAAGGGGGTTGATCGAACCTTCATTTAAAACCACCTGCAATTCTCTATGAGGACAGCATGGCAGAAAGTGGTTTTATTGAATTTGTTTGTGTTCCTATGAAAAACAACCCTCTAGATTAAGTAAAGTGGGGGAGACTAGTTTTTTAACAAACGCTTTGACAGGTCGATTCTTGATTTTTAGTAAATAATTTGAGATATTAAACTTGACATTGACACATCAACCCCGTAGCTCCAACAACCCCTAACTCAAAAATTTAAATAAGGAAAGGAACTCGAATGACTCTTTATTTAAAGCGTCTTTAAATTCTCTATGCGACAGCATGGCCAAAAATAGATTTATCCAATTTTTTTTCGTCTTCTTTAAAAACAACCCTTTAGATTAACTAAGGTGGGGAGACTAGGTTCTTAAAAAAACGCTCGGGCAGATCGATTCTTGATTTTTAAAAGACAACTTTAAATTTCAAACTTGACATTGACACATCAACCCCCTAGCTCCAGCAACCCTTAACTGAAGAATTTGAATAGGGCAAGGAGGTCGAATAACCCCTCATTTAAAGCGTCTTTTAATTCTCTATGCAACAGCATAGCTGAAAATAGTTTTTTCCAATGTTTTTTTGTCTCTATTAAAAACAACCCTCTAGATTAACTAAGGTGGGGAGAATAAGTTATTAAAAAAACACTCAGACAGGTCGATTGTTAATTTTTAGGAGACAACTTTAAATATCAAACTTGACATTGACACATCATCCCTCTAGATCTAGCAACCCCTAACTCAAGAGAAGGGCGTCAAACGACCTGTCATTTAAAAGGTCCTTTAATTCTCTATACGACAGCAAGGCCAAAAGTAGTTTTATTAATTTTTTTTGTCCCCATAAAAAACAACCCTCTAGATTACGTAAGGTGGAAGGTGTTGTTTAGAAAAAATCCTAAAACACGCCACTTTTGACTTTTTGAACGACACATTTTGGCGTCAAATTTGATTTTGTCAGGTCAACCTTCTAGCCCCAATAACCCCCAACAAAAACAAAAATTATAGTAAGGTGGTCGAGTAACCCTGATTTTAAGGTCTCTTGATTCTCTACGTGTGTGCATGATTGTTTTTAAATTTATAAAAATTTTAAAAGTGTAGAAAAATTTAAAACATCAAAATTCAACGTCAGAAGAAATTTTTATTAGTTCAACAAATGCTCAAATTGTGCGCCACCAACTTCCATACAATAATACAAATTCCGCTCTAAACGTTTCCTTTCTATGGCGTAATTTAGCGGCATTCTTCAATATTGCGTCGACGAAATTTTTCCAGAGACCCTGGTTTCGTTGTGTAAATTTTAGTTTCTTTTTACAGTCGCATAGAAACTTGAAAGACGCTTCAAATTAGGGGTGGCTCGACCTATTTTCCATATTTAAATTCTTGAGTTAGGGCACTAGTTTCTGAGTTAAGGTTTGCCGGAGCTAGGGGGTTTATCTGTTAATGTCAAGTTTCACGTCAAATCTTAAAAAAAAATGAAAAATACAAAAGCATGAATATAATTAATTACGAAATTTAGTAGTAAAGTTTTTGATCTGTTAATAAATAATGTTTTGAGTTTCTTAAAACTGTAATTTTCGGTTAATACTTTTTAGAAGGGCAGATTATGGTGTATTGATTTTTATACTCATCAATGGGTATCTTGCTAAGTACTTTATTAAAATAATTATAATTTTAAAATTGTAAGTTTAATATAAATCTTCATCAATTCTTTGTCATAAGAAACGTTAGATGTAGTATTCGTTTTGTTTTCTAATGTTTTGTACGTACAAAATTACCAGAAAGGATCAAGGTAAATACTGAAAAAAGTAAAGGTAAAAGTCAGAAAGTTTAAAAATACAAAACTAAAAATACATTTTTTTAATATTAAATTTGTATTTACATTTATCAATAATGCAGCAAATTTTCTAGCAACTTTAAAGAAGTAACTACTTTTTAAGATGCGGCTGTTAATTTCTAAATTTCTACAACTTGTCTCTGATATTTTCTATTTTGGTATTGAATAAAGAATCTTTGTTCATTTACATTAACAATCTATAAAATGGTCAAGAAAAGTCGAATATAACTGTAAATAATATACATTTGGTTAGGTTTTTCAATATGGTAGTATCATCTTATAATAAAAATATAATTTTGATTGTTATATTTAAAGTTATTTTTTACATTGAAAAAAAAATGTTAAATTTCAAAAATCTTCAAAAAATAACATTTTTTGTTTACAACACTTATATACCAATTTAATAACAAAAAACAACAAAAAAGATAAATCACAATCATGATGAAGCAAAGGAAAACCGTATAACAAAAACCAAATAAAAAAATGGGCCAGAAATCAATACAATTTATAGAACCTCGCATCTTTAATCAGATCTCCATGCAACTAAAAAATATTATAACAGTGAAACAATTAGCAAACAAGATTAAAAAGTGGATGTTTCAAGAAAGAACTGAAATTCTAAAACCTGGAACTACTTAAGCTAGTGTCTAGTTCTAGGGACATTGTTATGAATTTGGCTAGCCACCTGTGTTTAAGATGAAAAGAACAGAGAAAAAACTAAACAATTTCGACTATAAACTAAGTGAAAATAACTATTAAACCTCAAAATAAATTTAATGAGATGACACATTTCAAAAGACAATTTTTTATAGTACTAAATATTACGATCTTTTATTTATTTTTTAATTTATTTAATCATATGCAGCAACACCACAGTTACCGTAACAACAGTTTAAGTTATAGAAAGTAAGTAGTAAACGAAGCGACGTTTATGTATGCTGCAGAAACAGAAAAAAACTCAAATATACTCAATCTTGCAGAAAATACAAATTAGAAGCAAAAAAAAACAGTTGTTTGAACGGATGAATCACAATTTAAAGTTTTTGAAAGCAAACGTCGTACATTTCAGTTTATCAACAACTAATAAAAAATATTGGAAGAAAAATAAAAACTATAAAATATGGAAATGATAGTACTATGATTTAGGGTTGTTTTTAAGTGCAGTAAAAATTTCATAAAATAGCTAACAAAATGACTAGTAAAACAATTACTTACTACTTTAAACTTACTTACAAGATACTCTTCTTAACGCTTTATAACACTTTAAAAAACAAAAAAGTGTTTATTTTTTGTTTAATAAGTTTTTGTTCTAATATATTTTATTTACAAAGATCAATTTTCAAATACAAGAAACTTAAAATAGAAAATAATATACAAGTTAAAGTTCCTACGCTAAAATAAGCATAAATTATTGCTTATGAAAAACTAATTAAAACAAATATTGAATATAATTAATTATTTTGTTAATAAATATCAAATAGTATAGTGTTTTAAGTTAAATAATTAAACAAAAACATAACTGATATCAAAAAGCATTATCAAGTTTTTATTAAATCAAAATGAGTTACGCAAGTTATATTTTAGTAGATTTATTTTGTTACGATATCGCACTGTTTAACAATGTTGCCGCTAAAAATGGTGCCACAATCTACAACAATTATCGGGGTGCCATATAGTCAATACGTCAAATTTGTATACACGTGTATATCGCACAACGCCCTCTGTCTTATTATGAATGAACCAAACTGTATAAATCTGACCACCAATTGACAAAATGGCTCCCAAGCAATTTTTTGCGTGCGAGCTTAAAAAGTGTTGATAAGCTCTAGAAAAATTTTTAATGTAAAAGTACTGTGGCTCCCAAACTTGGGTGCCTCTTTGTATTTTTGGGTGCCACAATAACAATGAATACCCAATTATGGTGCCACGATGACAATTTTTATGTATATATATATATATATATATATATATATATATATATATATATATATATATATATATACGTATTTACTTGCAATTCATGCAGTTCGAGCTCTGTAAAGTTTAACAAATTTGCATGAACGTAACGTATTTTTATTTTTATTTTTCGAAATTCACTGTGTTTTGTGAAGTGTAAGTTTTCTTATCGCATCGTGTATAAATCTATAAAAAAACCGTTATTATATTGGTGCAATTAGTGACATAATGCAAAATATTTGGGTTTATTGCGCCAACAAATCAAATTGTTAACGTAAGTTACGGATGTTTATTTATCCTTGAGGTATTTCCAATTTTTATCGTGAGAATAAATATTTTATTAAATAAATTTCATTTAATATCGACGGCAGTCATGGATAACAATGCAGTAATCAATGAATTACAACTTGAAGTATCATCACTTAAAAAGTATAACTGCTCCCTCAAAAGACAAATTGAGGACAACCTCAACGAGAGCACTTCAATGGAAAGTTTACTTAATGAAGAAAATTCTAAGCTGCAGCTACTTGTTTTTAACTTAAAAATGGAAATAAAAAACTTATGTAAAGAAAAACGTGAGCTTATGGATAAATTAGAATCGGTTGTAAGGTCAAAATCTAATGTAAAGCGTACACATAGGTCAACCCAAACTGAAAAGAATTGTAAGGACATTGCCATTCAAACTGTATATAAAACTGTTTCAAACTATACTCAAACTGACTTAAACAATAAGGATGCAACTACTCAAGTTGTGAAAATTGCAAAAAAAGTTGTTGACGAGCAGGCGACGGCGATTAAGAATATAGAAGAATCTTTCTTTAACAAACGTCAAGAGACTAGTAAGCCATTGAAACAATCAAAATGTAATTCAATCATTAGTATGTGTACAACGGCCGCAGCCAACAAAAGGTCAGACAAATCTTTGTTTAAGGAACTTGCAGAGGCCAATATTGACACTTTATCGTCTACTTCTATTTTTCCCAGCACTCTAAAGGAAAATATGAAAGTAAGTGTTAAGAATGACAAGCCGCTTGCACCAATAAAGCAGTCAATATTGATATTGGGCGACAGTCAAACGCGGGATATGGGATTAATGCTGAAAACCTTATTAAATAAATCATCAGTGAATATTCTAAATATTTTTAAACCGAATGCACTATTAGAAGATGTGATTTCAGATGTAAAAAAGCTAACGAGAGAATTTACTTCAAACGATTATGTTGTAATCATCGGAGGATCCAATAATGCCATAATGGGAGCAAGGATGAATGTTAAACAAATCTCCACTAAACTACGCGAATTAATGAATAAGATTAATATAGTTATTATGTCAACACCTTACTGGCACAACTGTAAAGAAAATTGGGTAAATGAAGTGATTCAACAAAATAACAGTAAACTCTATAGTTACCTCAGCGGTAGTGGTAGTCAAGATAATTTCCGGTATATAGACGTGAATTCTGAACTTGCAACACGAGATTTTACTAAACATGGGTTACATATGAATAGTGCGGGAAAAGTCAAACTCTTGAAACGGCTCATTCAAAAGACAAATAATTTTACACCCTGTAGTAATAAATTTGTAAATGTGGATAATTTAGTATACGTACCAATTCGTGAGATGGCAAATGACATGCATAGTATTCCTTTTTTAGAAAAAAATATATTACAAAAAACAAAACCGTAGCAATTCGAGTTGGACATGTTAACGTAAGGTCGTTAATAAGTAAAATACACTTAGTTGAACTTTTCGCGGAAACGTATCAACTGGACATTTTGTTATTGACCGAACACTGGTTATTAAACAGTGATATTGAGTTCATAAAAATAACGAACTTTAAACTAATTTCATATTGTGCTAGGTGTGTATATAAACATGGTGGGGCAGCAATATTTTGTAGAGAAGGATTATGTTTGAAGAAAATATGTATGAACAGTTGCGCAAGAGAACGTTATTGTGAAGTCTGTAGTGTTAGACGTGAGATAGGTAAAAACATTGTTAATATTTTTTGCATTTATAGGTCACCCTCGGGTGATTTAACAAAGTTTTTTCAAACATTGGACAGTATTATGAAACTGAGCAAAAAAGATTCTTTAATTATGGGAGACCTAAATATTGATTTTTTACAGAACTCTCCTAACAAACTTGCTCTATTACACATATTAGACTCGTTTAATTGTAAAATGTTAATACAGGAACCAACGAGGTGTTTTACAAATATTAATGGTGTAACGTCCACTTCATGTTTAGACTATGTAATCGTTAATGAACGTTTTCAAAAAGAGGTAAACAGCTGCATTAATGCGGATTGCAACATTGCGGATCATACAGCTCAAATTGTTGAAATTAATAGTACAATTACAAAGCAGCCTGACCTGAGAAAGAAATGTTCATTTCGAGTTATTAAGCAAAATTTGATTAACAAACTTAAAGAAGACATAAAAACAAATTTAAATACTGAGGTAAACTCTAAAAATCTTGACCTATCAGTAAAAATGTTTATTGAAACGTTAAAATATTATATAGATTTAAGGCTTCCGAAAAAAATATCAGGCCAAATAAAGGATGGGTAAATAAAGGGATTAGACGAGAGTCGTTTTATTCAAAGGAATTACACTCAATGGTTGAAAGTGATTTATACCAAAAAAAAAATTGGCAAATGTGTACATACTCAAAAAGAGCTGTTTCAAACAAAAAGTAAAACAAACTAAGCGTTCATATTTTGAAGCTAAAATAAACAAGTCCAAGAACGTTAACAAAGAAACGTGGAATATTGTTAAAATTGTAACTGACTCGAAGGAAACTAATGAGAAGATATTTGAGTTGAACATCAATGGTAATATGGTGACAAATGAGCTTGAGATAGCAAATTGCTTTGGTGAATACTTTTCTTCCGTACCTGCTGCCGCACTACGATCTCATTTTAATAATAAGATGTCACCCTCTTGCACAGTAACTACAAACCCTATATCTTTTGTTATGTTTCCAATTAGTTCAAAAGAAGTAAGAGCTGAAGTGTTAAACTTAAAAATTTCTTTGCCAGGACCCGATGAAATTGAAGTCAAAGTGCTCAAATTTATTATTACAGAAATAGAAGATCAGTTGGCAAACATTTTCAATTGTTCCATAGAGTGTGGAATTTTTCCATCAGATTTCAAAAATGCAAACGTCATTCCGCTACCTAAAGGAAAGAAAAAATCAGATATAAATAATTACAGACCTATATCTATTTTGAACGTAATTACAAAAATTTTTGAAAGACTGGTTTATATAAATTTGATGAGCTACCTAAATAAACACAATTTAATAACTACATGTCAACACGGTTTTAGAAAAGGGAAAAGCGTTGAAACTGCCTGCTACGAATTCACCCAAGAAGTCAGCAATAAAATTGATAAAGGTAATTTTGTGGTGGGACTATTTTTCGATTTCAAAAAAGCTTTTGATACGGTAAATTTTGAATTTTTGATTACAAAATTAGAAGCGTATGGTATACGTGGGGTTGCATCGAAGTGGTTTTCATCTTACGTATCGAAAAGAAGAATTTTAGTTAAATATAATGGCATGAAGTCAGATTATTTTGATAGTAAAATAGGAATTCCTCAGGGATCCGTATTAGGACCACTCTTGTTTCTGTTATTCATCAATGATCTTCCCCTACATCTTAGTCATGCATTTGTGATATTGTATTGTGACGATGTTTCTGTAGTAATTTCGTCGAAATCAGAAAATGAACTTATTAATAAAATTGGATTATTATTTAAAGAAATGAGTGACTGGTGCAACAAAAACAATTTAATATTAAATGCTGAAAAAACTGTTATAGTTAATTATTCCAGAAAAGCGATACATCAGAGCATTTACGCAATTATAGAAAATAAGTTTGCAAAATTCAGCGCCGTTACAAAATTCCTTGGAGTAGAAATGGATAGGGAGCTAAAGTGGAAGTCCCATTGTGATCTAGTAGCAAAAAAACTGACTAAATCCTACTACGCCATTTATCAATTAAAAGATTGTTTATCTTTAAAGGGTCTTATAAACACATACTACGGGATAGTATACTCCCACCTGGCTTACAATTTAGCAATCTGGGGAAGGTATGCTAATATTAATAGATTATTTATAGTACAAAAAAGGATAATTCGTATAATTTTTAATATTCCCTACAGATCAACATGTAAAAATATTTTTATTAAATACCATATTTTAACATTTCCATGTATTTACATTTACAAAATACTCTGTTTTGTTAAATCGTACCTTATTGATAATGGATATGTGACAACGGCGCGTAGTAATAATAGTAGGTCCAAACAGCTGAGAATACCACAACACAATACGACAGCTTATGAAAATACTACCTTATATATGGGAATAAAATTTTACAACAAACTAGATGTTAATGTTAAATTACTACCGTTTCAGCAGTTTAAAAAAAAGTCAAAACTATGTTATCGTCGAAAGCATTTTATACTTGCAGATAATACATGGAAGACAAGTGAACAAAAAAGCTTGGTCCATTAATAACCTCTGGTTGATATATTTTATAATCTTATAGTTGTTGTTTTTTGTATACTATTATAATTATTTATAATTGTCTTATTTATTGTGTCTATTTTTGTATTGTTAGTTATTTATTTAGTATTTTAACTGTTTACATTTGTTTTTTTATATTAATCGCATAATTTGTATCGACAATGTAATTGACGTGTCCTACATCCAAATACGTGATCTATCGGACCAATAAAAATTATTATTATTATTATTATTATTATAAGAACTTTAATATCGTAGATTATTAACAACAAGCACAAGCAACTTTGTCGTAAGTTATTCGATCAATAAATGCTGGAAATATCGGCAACACACACAATACATAGGTTAACACATAGGGTGTTGACAGCAAAGAAAATTATATTGATAATGACAAGTATCTATGATTCGCAATTATTGTAATTACGTAAGTTAAAATAACGAGCAAAATTTCGTGAGAGACCTTTATAAGACAAATGTAATTAAATCGGACTTATCCACAATCTAGTACTTGCCCGAAGAAAACGTTTTTCTCGTTGAGTCAATCTAAAATATTTATGAACAGAGCAAACCGTGTCAGCACAATGACTCACAAAAGCAAAAATCTACAAAATTATTAATTAATGCTAAAATAAATTAGACAAAAAACCGGCTATGGAATGCTATTGCACACATTAAATTAAAGGTTGATATCGGAGTCGGAATACGCATAAGGAATAGTATATCGGAGAAAATTTCTTGTCGAGACTTCATTTTTAAGCCTTTCAAAATTACAATCTTTCTATGAAGGTATTTGGTCGATATTAACCTCTCAACGGTCGAGAATACACCAAAACATATGCACTAACACGTGTCGGGTCGTGCTTATAAATTAACAAGGAAATTACTAAAAAAATTTAAAAATTAATAAAAAAAGCCTGTGATGAATAAACTAATAGAAATGCGTTTTCAATTTATATCTTAATTTCTACATACGCAGATGATGTTAGAAAATTAAAATTTAAATATCACAAGCACGATTTCAAGTAGGTTTAACGTGTTGACAGGAAATGAAATAAAACAAAACTCGTTAGAGAGCGTCGAAAGTAGAAATCTAACTTTAATGTAATGAATATACAGGATATTACATTTTGAAATGTATGCACGTAACAGATATCTTATACGCAAGTTCTGAATCTTCTTTACAAGAGTTTGCAAGAGTTTCGCAGCTAGATAACGTGCTAACGATTAGGTTAGTTAATTGATGGTGCTCACTATCGGTCAAAGGAGGACTTCTTCTTTGTGTATCGTAGAAAGACCGTAGATTCGTGGCATAACTAGATTTTTACAATCAAAGTTTTTTTCTTGTTAATATCTTTAGTAGTAGAGTTTTTGATGACGGAATTTACTTTAGTGCATGAGGAGTTTAAAGGGTTTATCTGTAGACCTTTGTCTTTCGAGAGTAATCTTGTCTGTTTATGACGACTGCAGCGTTTCGTTTATTTGCTCTCAACACTAAAATGTTTTTTGTTCATTAACAGCTGTTTGGACACAAGCCGCTTTCAGGAATGCTGCACCAAACAATTTACCTATCTGTGAAATTGTCGTACACTTAGTAAGATGTTGCTGTAACCATTTGTAAACTACTGATGTATAGTAAATGCTTATTGGTGACATGAAGATAACATCCAAAAGTTGAAAGCGGTGTGTTGTTTGAGGAGGAAAGCACAACATCACAATATTGTTTTTTCGAGCTTTTTCAATTGCTTCTTTTTGTGTGCATTGTATGGCCATCTAATAATAAGAAAACAGGCAGTTTATTGGGAAGATTTCAAAATTGATCTAGTTAGGACACGAATATATTTAACTTCATTCATCCTTAAAGGTGATAACATCCTTTACTTTCATACAAAAAATAAATGTAGGTGGCATGAACAACCCTGTAGAACTCATGCATATTTCCGCCGTAATTAAAACACTTCGTTTGGCAGATGATAAAGATCTTACTTATCTTTTTCCAAAAAACGATAGAAGCTTTAAGCGTTTTTTCGGGACAGTCATAATACCGGTTTCGAGGACATTATAAATTTAATCAGGACTTATTTTGGCATTTTTAAGTATTTCAGATAGCAGTAAGAAAAATTCAACTAAAGGAAGTTCATTGAAACTGATAGCTTAAGCAAGTGATGTAGGTTTCGCAATCCTCTATGTCACATATCGATGTCGCTTCAAAAAGCTGTACAGTCAAACTTTACTATCCTTTCTTTTTTCAATATTAAATTGATGATATATATCATTTTTTTCAGCTAATTTAAAAGCCACACTTTGTTGTCAAGGGTGAAACCAAAAAACTAACTCTTCCTCCTTCTGTGATACTGTGAAAACTAGCTTGTATCTTCCAAGTTGTTACTGTTCTGAGTTTCCTAGAGGTAGTATACCTGTTCTAATTTGCTTGATTTTTGCCTCTAAAGTTGTACGTGGAGCTTCATAATCTTTGAAGGCCTTTAAATACCTCATTCGTTCTTCTATAACCTCGTCCACTGCCAGACTCATGCTCAATTGAAACCAACTTTGTTTAAAAACTGAAATAACAACAAGACAAATTTTATAAAATATGTTTAAGATGTGTAGAAATTTAGTTAGACAAAACGAGATAGTGTCCCTTTTTAACCAACTAGTTCTATCCCGTTTTATATGCTATTTGAACCCAAATAGTCGTTTTTCAAACAATTATCAAATAAAACTACATAAACGCTTGTGAAAATATAAAGAATTTTAATACATAATAAAGCTACATTAGCTTAAGTTATTTACAAATTGATGGCAATAGTGGCAAAAACAAAAACCGAGGTATCTTGTTCTACTCGTCTATCCCGTTTCGGCTGTTTCTCCCTTATATGAATCGGTTTATTCAAGAAAAATGTATTATTTTTTTAAGACCTTTTGTGATAAGACTGCAGATCATTGTTGAATACATAACGTATACATTTGTTTGGGTTATCTTATTGCTAAAGTATATAAAAAAAATTGCAAAGTAACGGCAATTTGACAGTATAATTTAAATAAAACGCCAAATTTTTTAATTTATTAGAAAATGTACTTTTTAATTATTTATCAAATAGTAGTAAAATGCTCTATAGTTTTTTGGTACCATTATATGTTTTTTAAATAAATTTCTGATGAATCTAGTTGCTTGTATTTAAAAATGTCATATAGTTAGCAAATCTAAGAATAATAATAATAAAGAATATTTCTAGAAATTTTTAAAAACTTGCAACGTAATTTATAGTCTAACAGGCTATAGCAACAATAATGATAATATCATACCAACGATAAATTAAAAGAAAAGCAAAATATTTATAATAGTTGTTTGAAATCTCAACCGTCCGTTTCTAAACACTTATATATCTGTTTTTAAAACCACTACTATAACATTAGACAACATTTGCAAGGTTACAGTTTTAAAAGTGTCCTTTAAGCGTCTTTTCATATTGTGTAGTGTTACCGATGGCGTATTGTAGATAATTATTTTTAAATATTCCCATAAAAAAATTGGCGTAAATAACTTGGGGGATTTGAGAGAAGGGGAGCAATTGTGATATTTATTTCTTTTAAGCCACTTGTTTTGTTTATTATTTATCGTTGGTATGTGATTACCATTATTACTGTTATAATCTGCTGGGTTATAAAATATTATTCTTATAACGGTTAATTATCTAATATTTTTAAACACAATAGGCAACTAGATTCATCAGAATTGGTATTGAAAAAACATCAAATGTGACAAAAAGCTATTATTTGACGTATTGCGTAAAATTGGAAAAACTTAGCTGTTGTTACGGTCGAATTTTCTTTACGTACGTCTATGTTGTTACGGACAAAATTTTCTTTACGTACGCCTATGTATTTTCAACGGGAATTTAGATTCGGGTTTACGCCTTCTAACGTTCGTTTCTCGGTGCGATTCATTTGACGGAAATTCGTCACGCGGGCATGATATAAAATGGTCTGACGCATTGAAGAGTTATGTTATCTATTACCATCTAGAAAACCAATTATAATTAGCGATTGATCTGATTGCTTCAACGCGTTACAGGCCATTTTATGTTCCTTTCTTTAACATCTGGTACCTTATCGATAAATGGCTATCGTAAACGACTGCTAAATACGTTAGCACGTTGCCGTACACGGGCACCAGCGTAAGGCGATTTCCACGCTACGAAATTGGGGGTCTTGCGGAGCCTTCCCGGTCAAAGAGTGCTACACGTGGATGACACGCCGTGACCTGTCTTAACCACCTATTTGTGTTCTAACGATATTCAGTATTCGATACCAATTTACTAAGGAATGAACCTCGACAAATATTTGGATGGGACGATGCAAACCTTTTCGTTATAAGGCTTATGGCTATAACAAATTAAACCAAAGATAAGGGGTACCACAGCATACGACAACCGGTTTATATTATTTATACTTTCTTGTACCTTAAGTAATGATTGTTGTAGATGTTTGATTTCGTGAGACATTAGTTTGACACGAGTTGCGATTCAAATTGCTTACAGGGTTACGTGTCGGGGAAAGTACTTTCTTCACACCAGTGGAAATTCCTGTATTGTTGGTAAGTGCTTTTATATGTTTTATTTCGTAGTCAACCGGGTCACTCACGAAACTTTTGCTATTAATTCTGTAATTATCGCTATTGTTGTTTACCGGCTAGGTAGTAATTTTTTTACTTATGTTGAGTTGCGCATGCTGTGTACTTCCAACGATTGATTAACGTTAGTGCTATATTAATTTCGCACGCTTTGTTACGATAAGTTAACCTTAACGTAGTAACTTATTATTATTACTGTGTTTGATTGTCAGTAATGCCATATTACTAAATTATTTTGTGTACTTTGCATATGGTATGTAGACGAAATTTACTACCATCTACTCTTCGCTAGTCATGTCAATGTAATCTACGAATGTGTTGTGTGTTGCCGATACTTCGGATATTTAGTTATATTCGAACTAAAATTATTCTTGGTCCTGTTATCCAACTGTTATCAATTCGAACGTTAATCTATTTATCATTATAGAGGAATTAAAGTGAAATTGTTATTAACGATTGAGTTTCTTTTTTTATTCGTTCCTTTCAGCAGTTACGAACCTAACATCTAGTTACAAGTTTATTACCACCTGTCTTGAGCGGGACAGAAGTGACTTTGGATAAGCTCTGGCGCCCTTAAATATCTGTTCGTTATTATCTAGAAACCTTCCCCTCTCACCGACTATTGTGAGTTGGCCGTGCAGGTTCGTAAACTAGCAAAAAGCTTGTAACACTGTGGAACATTCTAATACTATTCGATAGGTAATTAAAAAGTGCATTTTCTGCTAAGTTAAAAATATGGCGTTCTATTTAAATTAAACAAGTACTATAGGTTTTAATATTTGAACTCCCTGTATAAGATGTAAAATGTATTATAATTGTGATATAAAATATAATATATTGTTACACTTTACTGTAAATTCTGCTCCTATAACTTAAATACTTCTTAAATAACACCCATACATTGAAAATCACGTATTTTGGCCCCAATATTTCGAACCGTATAGCGTAAATAACTCTGTATAGTTAAAATACTCAATAAATAAAGCTAAGCCACTTCCTACGAATTAATTACGCGGTTTGTTTTGAAACCAGATTTACACGTTACCATATATCGAAAACAATCTTGTGGTGCCCTCTCTTATCGAGTGTAAAAATTGTAATAAAAACGAAGAAAAGGTGAATTAAAAGTACAACTAACACATACTAATAGTTATTTAACGAACAAGGTTGTTAATGATAGCGATTAATAATTGAGACAAACGCTGTGAGCGAGTGTAGCGAGCGAACGCGTTAATATTGACGAGATTATTTGTCGCTGATTAACAAACGAGTTAATTTTAAAGTTTTCCCGTTGATTGTACGTTAGTAAAACGCGTGAAGTTATAAGAAAACTAAAGTATAAGTAATTCGTGGTTATATCTAGTAGTCGTGCCATGTCGTTAAATCGGTGGTTGTTAACGATTTGATTGGTTGCTATACAAAATCGTTTATTAATAGAAATTCATTCATTAATAGGGGTCATTAATGATCTGTTTCTGATACGTTAATATTACTATTAACAGACGATGGACGGAAAAAAAATATTTCACTATTTAATCAGTTGAGATTTTGCCAATCATGTAATTTCTATAAGTTTTCGCGAGAGGTGACTTAACTTTATCTGTTGAATGTTTTAACTATACTATTTTTTTTTTAAATTATATTCCTATAAGAATATATATAAAAGAATATCTACATATTTTTTTAAGGTTATGTTGTCATAAAACCATTTTGAAGTGATATATACACGTTTGTATTGATTTTCTAGCATATTTGTGCGCCTCGATATTACTTACCCCTTTAGTAAATCAGTAAAAAAATCGTCGCAGGCAGGATTTGAAACTATATTATATTTGTGAATTCATTTCAAATTACAAATTAAATATCTGATAAACTGTTAATGTTAGAAATTTTTTTATTTCAATAAATTCTTAGCAAGAATTGTCTATAAGAAACTGTAAAAGTAATTCGGATAATTTACATACGTACAAAATTATATAAGAAAAACTGTTAAAAATGGCGGATACACACACTTACGGTTTTTTTATCAAACCCATCATTGACAAAACAGAGAGAATATAAAAAGCCAGCTCTACACCAAATTTTAAGTTACTAGGACTTTTGGTTCGAGAGTTATCATGGGTACCTCCAAAGATAATTTAAATAAGATACAGCGCTTTGCATATAAACAAGTCAAATATCTAATAAACTGTTAATGTTGGAAAAAATTTTTATTGAAATAAATTATTAGGAAAAATTAACTCTATAAGAAACTGTAAAAATAATTCAAATAATTTACATACTTACAAAATTATATAAGAAAAACTGTTAGAAATGGCGGATACACCCACTTTCGGTTTTTTTATCAAACCCATCTTTTGATAGAATTGAGAGAATACCAGCTTCATACCAAACTTCAAGTAATTAGTATTTTCACTTTCAATTATAACTCAAATATCTAATAAACTGTTAATGTTAGAAAAAAAAATATTTAATTAAATTATTAAGAAGAATTAACTCTATAAGAAACTATAAATATAGTTCAAATAATTTACATATGTACAAAATTATATAAGAAAAACTGTAAGAAATGGCGAATACACCTACTTTCGAGAGAATATGAAAAACCAGCTCTGTACCAAATTTTAAGTTACTAGGGCTTTTGGTTCGAGAGTTATCGTGGGTACATCGTTACATACAGACACACATACACAGACATTCAAAATTTCTTTGTCAAAAATACATTTTTTTGATTCAGGAGACCTTGAAACGTGAAATTATGCAAAAAATTTTAAAAAAATATATTTTTTTTTAATCAGTTGTTTTCTCGTTTAGCTTTGCAAAAAAATTAACGTTCAAATTATTTACACAAAAACGCAAACATATAAGAAAAAATAGAAAATGATTATGAGTAATAAACTAAGCAACAAAAAGTCATTAAACATAAACATTTATTTAATAATCTAACTAACAATGTGGAAAGAGACTATTTTAAAATCTAAACCATTATTTTTCTGTGTTGCTATATTCCGATAACCTACAAAATCAGTTTTATTTAATTTGCAAATAGACATTATAACGGCTTACATATGCAAAGTCATATTTCTCAGTTCTCTAAGAGAAAAGTGCAAGTTGCATTTGTTACGTAAATATTGAGCCAATTCAACAATCGATATAGAATTCATTCCCAAACTAGACAAATTTAAATGCATACTGACGTGCTTTAAATCTTTTTCACCTAAAAGCTCAGCGACAGTACTTAATACATTGTCAGGATTAGCATTATGTTTAATTTCTTTACTGTCAAAAACAGTACTAGAAACTATTGTTTCGTCTTGAGTTAATAAACTGTCTAACACGCTCAAGCAAGATGCAATTTTTTGTTTTCGAAGTCCAATAAATGTTTCTACTGGTGATAACGATTCGGCAACTAATCCTACCTGAAAACAAAAGTATAATCAGAAAAAACTTAAAACTGAAACACTAACATCTCCTATAAACCCCCACTGTATAGCCAAAGCCGGATATCCATCAGTTTTTCTCTGTTCACAAATTCTTTCAGCCACTGAATTAGCCATACCATAATTACTTTGGCCTGAATTTCCTCTACCACAAACAAATGAAGAAAACAGTACAAAGTATCTACAAACTATTTTTATACATTTGTAATTATTGTATAAATAAGAAACCTTAAACGAGGACAAAGTATTTTACTAATTTGGTCCATGTTCCTAGTAATTAAAACTTTTGGTGCCAAAGCCGTTTTAAAAGTATTTTCATTTTGATTTTCAATTAGTGCGTCGTGCAAAACAACGGACAAATTAAATATTCCATCAACAACTCCTAATTTGTTGGTTTCAGTCAGTAGCTTAGTACATCCTTCTGTAGTTGTTAAATCATCTTGAGCTATTATCACCTTACAACCGATTTTTTTCCAACAGTTTAATTTGTAGCTTTGGTATCCAGTAGTGATACCATTTCTCGAAACAAAAATAAGTTTTGTGGCATTTCGACTAATTAACCATCCAGCTAGTTCTAGACCAATTCCTCCTAAACCACCGATTAGCACATAGACTTTGTTAGGATCGCAAAAGAACCTGTTGCATTTTAATTTTAGAAAATTCATAACTATAATGTATAAATACCTTGGTTTAGCTTTCATTGACAGTTGATTAGTAATCATAGTTTCATCTTTAAATTTTATTACGGTTTTTTTGACGTGTTTGCTTAATGTAGAGTAACCCAAACCCTCTTGCAATTTGCCTTTGTAATATACAACTTTTAGTAAGGGTTTTACATATCCTTCTTTTATGCCTTGTTGTAACAAAGACAAAACTTGCTGCTTTTTACTTAGGTGTTGGTTAAACAATAAATCCACAGAAACGTTAACAAAAGTGCGACCGTTAGATAATTTATCTATACCAAATTTATTATCGTGTTTTCCTGAAAGTACAATCACGCCGTTGGGACTAAGACATCTTAAACTTGCGTGTAATTGTTCTTCTGTTAACAAATTTAAAATGATGTCCACTCCTTTTCCTTTTGTTTGTTTAAGAATCATTTGTTCAAATTTAGTATCATGCGAGTTTTCAATATGGCAATCTAGAAAGTTTCGTTTAGAGTTTTAACTATTTATTATTATGATTACCTGAGATGCTAGGATACAAAGTTTTCAGATAGTGACGATTTTCTTCAGACTCAACTGTAGTAAATATATTGCAGTTATAGTACAAAGCTATGTTTATTGCTGATTGTCCAACAATGTCTGTTCCAGAATGTATCAAAATGCTTTGTCTATTTTTTAACCTAGCGACCTTTTAAGTTGAATAAGTAAAATACTCTTCAAGTTTAATGAAGTACCTTTAAGAGCGCGTATAGTACCATTAAGTATGTAGCTGGTACTGTTGCTGCGTCTTCCATTGCCCACTGATCCGGAATCTCACATGTAATACTAGTACTAGCTGAGACGTAATTGGAAAAAGCTTGGTTTAATGATATCCCCATCATTCTTTTACCTCTACAAGATTCAATTAATTCACAAGTTGCAATTGTTAATTCAACTCACTTAGAATCTTTACCAGAAAATTCAGTAACAATTTCTTCAAAAGTTGACTTATATTTTTCCACATCAATAGTTGTTTTAGTTGTTGTTACAATATCACTGTAATTTAGCCCAACACAATAAATCTAAAAATTTGTTTTTAGTAATAATGTTAATAACAAACATACTTACATTAATTATACTTTTATCCATCATCAAGGACTCTTTGGTAAAATGACTTTGAACATATTCAACGTGTGATAAGTCACCACTAGTCACAGCGATTACGTGTTCACAATCTTTTTGTTGCTGATATAAAGGCAAGTGTTTGTAAGACCCCCATTGACCATCCTTAAAAACATTAATCAAAAGACCTTTTCTTAATTGCTTTTGGTAAAAATCATCTTCTAAGTCAAATTTTTTAACGTTATCCGATAAATACACGCACGAAACGTTTTGATCTACTTCTTGCTTTAAACAATTAACTAAACCTAATATTCCACTTGTGGGATTGTTTTGTGCAACCAACAACACTTTTTCGTTTTGAAGTAGAGTCGACTTTAAATGTTCTAACCAGACAAAATCTGATTTTACTTCGATTACTTTTTGAGGTATTTTGCAACTTTTGCGCAAAAGTACTAAGTTTTCTAAATTTGTCCGGTGAATTGAAACTACTTCTACATCTCTAAACGTCTCATAATTTAGAGATTCTCTTGATAATATAAAACAATTACGGTTTTGGAGTATATGAGCAACTGTCTAAAATAGGTTTAGATTTAATTTTGTAATGTTAAAGTAATAACTTACTTTTTGTCTTTGGGAACCACGTGAAATAATTACTAAATTTAGATCAAAAGGTAACTGTTCGATGGTTTTATATTGGACAATCATGTTTGGGTAATCTGATTTGATAGTTGGATATATACATAGGTTGTAGCTGATTACATATTCGTTTTGAAGAACATTATCAATGGTGGGATAAAGAATCTCGTTTGTATAAAAACTGAAATCGTCGACAACCTCAATTATTTTTAGGTTATTAAGTGAATTCTCTGCTACAAGTTGAATGTTAACTTTTACAGAGTCTTCTAGTGAGAGATCAGTTTCAAAAGGTAAAAATTTGTAAATTCCTAAATATGGGTCCTTTTCAGAATGTATTTTAATAGTTGATAAAATTGGGTTGCGTAATTCGACTCCAGGTACAGTAATTCTCTTACAAAGTGGTTCGTATTGTATTGGGAGGATGTTATCGTATTGATATAAAGCTTGAGCGTGCTTAGCTGGATCAATGGCTAATCGTTCCATTTCAACTGGTATATACAGGTAATTCTGTTGTTTGTTTAACAAAGTAAAGTGCAATACGTTATCTAAGAACGTAATCCAATTGTACCATTTTAGTGATCCCATAGTTCCATCTAAACTTGCGTTTTGTACACAACAAAATTCATCTCTAAATATTTTGATGATGCATATTTACCCTGTATAAATTATGGTAATACTCACTTGTAATTGTATCCATGCAGTGTCAGTTTTTTATAAAATTCTTTAGTACTCATAGTTTTTTGCGGTTTGGGTTTCGGCGTGAAGCTTGTAAATTCAAAATCGTTTGTCAGTGCACGTATTTTACCAGTAACTATGCAATCGTTTCCATTATTGACCTAATGTTTCACATCAAAATTAATTTTAAAGCAAAAACAAAATAGAAATTATACCTCAAATTTGTTTTGCATTTTCAATAAGTTAACTGTTAGAGTTAACGGTTTTTGCTTAGAAAGAACCATTAATCGATAAAATTTTATGTCTTCAAAGAGTACTTTTGTTTCGTCTAATAAAAGGCGGTTGGTTTTTAAATAGCAATTCCATACTATAAAAAGATAACCACTGCCTGGGAATAAAGTGCGACCTACATAAACAATTCTGATTTATCAATCTCTATATGAATTATGTATTAGGTATACGTACCGTCAACAACGTGACCCTTCAAAAATTTCCATTTGTTATGATCTAAATTTATGGTCACAGTATCTGAACCTAGGTTTCTCATTTCAAATTTAAGAACATGCCAATTATCGTCGTGCTGCCATTTGATTAATGGAGATATTAATGGTGCTTTCACTGGCCAAGTGCAACTGGGATACAGTTTATCTAAATTTAAATCAAAACCCAAAACATACAATCTACAATTATTTACATTATAAAAAACCTATGCTCGTATTTGAATTAATTACCGCCCTAAAACATGCAACATTGTTGTATTTGAATTAAAATTAAGTTGGCCATTGGTTTTGTCAGATCCAATAACAAGTTTTATCGTTCCTGTCGTAAGTTCTTTAGTTCCTTCTTCTAAAAGTGCTAAAACCTTGATTTTATATATGAGTATTGACAAAATGATAATTACCTATTTCTTTTTCTCGGCACATGCGTTTTATCTCCGTTGCAACTATTTGATCATTTTCCATACACTACGAGAATACGTTACCTGAGTTTTTTAATCAAACCGTAGTCGATTTACCTCAATATTGGTAACTGTTTTTAACCGATTTTTTAATTCAAGTGTCCAAAGAAGAGCGTTTTCTAATGAAAGCGTTCCTTCTGCATAAGCGCTGGCAATAAGCCCGCTAGAAAAACCTTGGACAACAGTAATCCGTTCCTGAAATAAATATTTGATCAAATCGGTTATTATTATCTGCAGAGCAGTTGTTGCGATCACAAGATCTTCAAAACCAATAGTGTTTTGTTTCCACAGTTGAAATACGTCAACTTCTTTTGATAAGAGAGTATGCCTTACTCTAACAAAAGTTGAAAATTTTAGACTGGTAACAAAAACAATAAGTTTTACCGTTTGAAACTATTTGACAACAATGAAATTTTTTTTAATGTTTCAGACATTTTCAACCACTCTCTGGTACACGGCCGATAAATTAAACATAGTCGTGGTTTTTCGTTACAAAATCCAAAAAAATTTTCTAAAAGATTTTTGTTGTTAATTATTGTGTATCCTCGGTACCAGTGTTTTTGAACATTGCGTCTAAAAACCAATATTTGAATTTATTTTCTAACATATGAATATGTACTTAAATATATTTTGCAATAGTGCCAAAAATTCATCCGTTTGATTATCTGCAAGACTGTTAACAATTTTAGTTAATGAAGACATCGTTCTTCCACTGAAACATACAAGACGCTCAAAATTGCTCGATCGATTAGTATAGTGAGAACTGTTAAAATGTTTTACTATCACATGTGAGTTAGTACCACCAAACCCAAAATTGTTACAGCCTGAAATTTTCTTCGATAAACAATTATTAGAGTTAATAAAAATTATTGTACCAATAATAACGTCTTGATCAGTTGGCAAAGTAAGATGTTTATTTAAAACCACAATTTTGCCATTTTGTAAAGCATCTGGTTTTCGTGTTAACTGTTGATAATTTGGATTTGGCAAAACGCAGTTATGTTGCAAGCCAATTAAAATCTGTTGATTGAATCGTTGATCTACTTTTGACTGTTAAATAACACAAACCTTAATCAAAGACATTAAACCACTTGCTCCTTCGCCGTGTCCTACGTTTGCTTTTACCGATCCTACAAGCAAAGGTGTTTTTCTGCCAGAACAAAACACTTTTTCAACAGCCTTAATTTCTTCAGACATTCCTGCAGCTGTACCTAAATAGTTTGATTAAAACAAATTTAGTTAATTATTTTATTTTTTTATTATGAAGCATTAGAGAACCTGTAATATGGCATTCAAGAAAACTAACGGTAGTTGGATTAACTCCGACCTCGTCGTAAACTTTCTCGATCAAATTAATTATCATCTCAGCTGAAGGATGTGAAATTCCCATTTCTTTAAATCCATCACTGTTTGTTTTGATGTTTAAAATCTAAACAGCGGCAAAAAACAACCAAATAAAGAATTATAAAAGTCTACGTACTTCAGCATAGATTCGCTTTGCATCTTGTAGTTTTTGAACAAAAACCGCCGTAATTGCTTCTGATCTAATATATCCGTTGCATGAATTGTCGAACACATTGATAACGCCATTTGGTTCTAGTATACCTAACCTGCGGCAACACTGTAAAATTAAGCTACAAATTTAGCAAACGTACTGATGTAATCCAAATTGAATGAAAGGATTTTGAAATATATTAACACCACAAACAAGCGCATTGTCGCATTTGCCCGCTTTTATTGCCATAATTGCTTGATCTAACGCGTACATGGAACTGGCACATGCCGAATCGCAAGTAACTGACGGTCCTTGCAATTGTAAATAATAACTAATCCATTCTGCCGGTGCCCAACATGCAGACCTATTTTCAATTATTAACAAAAACACGTAAAAATATTATACGTCTTACCCAGACATGCTAAAATTAGGCGAAGACAATTTGCGCCATATCCATTCATTATCAGCTTCAATTCCTGAGTTAGCCACGAACACTCCTGTTTTAGATCCTTTAAGATCATCAGGATTAATTCCCGAATCATATACTGCTTGTACGGCTTGTTCAAGTAACATTCTACACATATGATGCATTTCTTCTGCTTGTTTGTAATGAACTCCTGCAATAGTGTTAGATTTATGGAGTAAATGAGTAAACAGTTTTTACCAAAATAACCAGCGTCAAACTTTTCTTCAAACGGCAATTTTCCAATGACCGATGGTACACCAGGAGTAATAATCTGCCAATAAGAATCTATTTCATTCAATGATTGTATCTTATTAGAAAGATTAGTGTAGAGCTGGGCTACATTTTTCAAATTAGGAAAAACGCCAGCAACACCGCTCACTACAATTTTTTCACTAGCCATCGTTTACGGTATGTTAAGAAAATGGTTCTGAGAATATTAAAATTATATTGTGCAAAAGTACAACGTAAAATGCTTTTAGAGTAAATCTAAAATTTCATTTACAAGTAAGATTTTTTTTGTTGTCTATATTAATTACCATACAATATGGTTTTTGATAGATTGTTTTACTAATATTTTGACTATTGTTCTAGTTTTGCGTTTTGACAATTTAATGTTGTTTTTTTCCTCTGTTATATTTTAGTATTTTTACTTTCCTAAGGAAAGTACCTATAGAGATCGCAATTTTTTTTCAAAAAATTTTTATTGCATAATTTGACGTTTCAAAGTCTCCTGAATCAGAAAATTGTGTTTTTGACAAAAAAAATTGTGTGTCTGTGTGTGCGTCTGTATGTGCGTGTCTATGGGTGTGTGTGTGTTTTATTATTATTTTATGGTCGTGTGTGTTTTTTGTTATTTATTAATTTTTGTATTAATGACGTGGTTTGAGGACCATTCTACTGTGTATTTGTTTTCCTTGGTCTGAAAAAGTGGACACAACCGTTCTACGAAACGTAACCCTAAGAAAACATATAAAGTAGTTTTTATAACCTTTCCCACAAAATAAAGGGTTTACCGATCTTAGTTTAATAAAAACATAGCTAAATAAAAGCAAACTTTGGAAACGACTTTTTTTAAGTTCTAATTGCTATATTACATTCACATTCTTCACTGCTAATTAAAAAAAATTGAGTTTTTATTTCTGCAAATACATTTTGATTTTTTTTTAAATTTAGCAATTTAATTCGAACAATTCTTACTTAAATTTAATTTATCTTACATCTAAGCAAGTCTTAGCGGTTGATGGATGTACTCCCACTGGCGCACTCCACATATGGTTTAAAACACTTATTTCACATGTTTTAATTGCTCTTATATCACTGCACTTCACTTACACTAGCTCGAAGGGTTTTAGCCTTTTTAGTCTACGAGTATTTGCACAAACCGCATGAAGTGTTTTATTGAAATAAAGCAAGCTGCATAATTTTATAAAACGATTTAATGACACACACAACAAAAAAAAAATAACTAACATGATATTGACCAGTTAAATACCTAATAAATGTATTATAAAATAATAAAAAATATCCGCGGCCGGCGACGTAGGTATTGGATCTATATATTAAAATCACAATAAATACTTGAATGGAAAAAGGAACGAACTAACCTTGTAATACTAATAATGTCAGCGGCCGACGACGTGGGTATTAAATTGGATCCTGTGGTCACTTGTTCGATGGGGGTCTCCAATAAAATGTGGGGACAAGGAGCTCCATCCACAGCATTCTTCTCCCAAACTTGATAACGGTGCCACCAGTTTAAATTAATACAAAACGACTCTTCATGTCGCAAAAAACGGCTCGTAGATTCAACCGACAATTAACAAGTAAGGTTCGTTCTTCGGGTTTGGGCGAGTATCGGAAAGCATCAGGAAGCAACAAAAGGAAGGGGTATGGTCGGGATATCTGTAAATTTAAATACAAATCCAAAACAACGAGTAAGTTGATTGTTGTCGAGCAGTTGTAGCACTTCGACGTTTTCGTATTCATGGAGTCTTGCTTCATGTTTTCTCGCAAACTTTTTAATTTCCGCACTGACCGTTGGCACTTGTAGGTCCTTGTGGATGTCATCGTTTTTGATGTACCAAGGAACAGTAACAATTCTTCGAAGTACTTTGCTCTGAAAGGTTTGTATAATTTTGACATTAGATTTCTTCGTGAATCCCCAAAGTTGCACGCCGTAGACCCAAACGGGCTTTAGAATCTGTTTATATAACAGTATCTTATTATGCAGGGATAGCTCGGAGTGTCTTCCAAGTAACCACCACATATTTTTAAATCTATTGCCAAGTTCTTCGCGTTTTTTCTTGTCGTGTTCTTTCCACCTGAGCTTGGCGTCAAGTGTCATGCCCAGGTATTTCGCTGTGTTAGCGTGTGGAATTGTCTGCTGATTGATCATTATAGGTAAGTAATCGATTCTTTTATTGGTGAAGTTTATGTGAGTAGACTTCGCCTCATTTAGCTTGATCCGCCATTTCTTGGTTCAATTTGTAACGTTGTTGACGGCTGTCTGCAGTTTGTTTGTTGCTGTTTCTATCTCGTTGCTTGTGGCCAGCAATGCAGTGTCGTCAGCAAATGTAGCTGTCTTCACTTCATCGTTCATAGGGATGTCGCTGGTGTAGAGTAAGTACAAGATTGGCCTAAGGACACTTCCTTCCTTCGCCGTATCTTATTCTGAAGTGACGGTCGAAGATGTATGATTTGATAATCTGACTCATTTGTTTGGGTATATTCTGTTCCAGTTTGTATTGTAAACCCTCGTGCCACACTTTGTCAAATGCTTGGGCTACGTCTAAAAATATTGCTGAGCAAATTTCTTTCTCTTCTAAGGATTTTTCAATTACATCCGTGATTCGGTGCTTGATCGATAGTCGAATGTTTGTTTCGAAATCCAAATTGATGGTTCGGGATAAGTTGCTTCTCCTCAATAATTGGTTTGAGGCGTTTTAGAAGCAGCTTCTCGAACAATTTGGATACTATTGGTAATAATGAGATTGGTCGGTATGATGTCTTCTCATTGGGTGGCTTCTCTGGTTTCAGAATCATAATCACTTCTGCTACTTTCCACTGCATCGGTACGTATTGTAATCGCAGAACAGCGTTGAATAGCTGCCTAAGTTTTATTATGCCCTTCCTTGGTAGTTCTTTAAGCACTTGCGCACTAACCAAATCATAGCCAGGTGCCTTTTTGGCGCTTAGGTTCTTTCGAATCTCCGTGGCAATTTCATTCGGAGTCATTAGATCAATAACCCTATTTTCCCAGGTGTCAATCGTGGATAGCTGTTCGTTGTCATTAGCGAAGTGAGGTTGGAAGGTATTTGCTAAGTGCTCAGCAAATAATTCCGCCTTTTCATTAACTTTCCTTACCCATTCACCGTTTTCTTTGCGGATAGGTGGATTTTGGTTTTGTGGTCGGTTTAACCTCTTAGTCGCCTTCCACAGGGAGTACTCGGTATCTTTATCATCTGATAAATCTCTTAGAAATTCAGAAAATGTTTCGTTTTTAACGATACGGATTTCCTGTTTAAGTTGCTGGCTTAGTCGGTTTAGCACTGTTTTGTCTGTAGGCTTCCTTGCCATTTTTTCCGTGCTTTACGTTTTGTGATACGAAGTCTCTAATTTCCTTTGGGTAATTTAGCCCAGTTGTTTTCTGTTTAGGCGCCGGAGTATAGTTCCATGCCACTTGTTATAAGTTAGCAATGAGATGACAGGTCGTAATTGTCTTCAATACTGATGTAATTAGATGAAATGTTTTTCAGTATAAAGAAGTCAATTAGATCTGGTATTTTGTTGCCATCTGCTGGCCAATAAGTTGGCTTACCAGTGGACTGACATTTACATTTAACTTGCATCGTATAATTGCTTACTTTTATTGGTGATGAGTTTCGAACCCCAGAAGGTATGCTTGGCATTAAAGTCGCCTCCAATTATAAAGTGATCTCTTAATGTTCAGAAGAGTCTGAAGTAATCTTCTTTTTCTAACGCGTATCTAGGTGAACAGTATATTGCAACAACGGTAAACTCCTTACATTTTGTAAAGACTTTTACAGCTGTTGCTTGTATCTCGCAAGTTTCATATTTAGAATCTTCATAGTGTTTGATATTGTCTTTTATTATTACCGCAGATCCTCTCCTAGCTGTGTTGTTTAGATGAATGGTGCAGTATAATTTGTAACCTTTTATTTTCAGGTAATTTTCTCTAGTGAAGTGTGTTTCCGAAATTTGACAGATGACAATTTTTTGATTCCAGAGGAATAGTTCTAATTCATGAACGTGTTGTAAAAGCCTATTGGCATTCCAAGCAGCTATTCTAATAGTCGCCATTTCTTGTTTTTGGCAGCCGCCTTATTGCTGGTCTCAAGCTTTTGAACTCTGTTTAAGATTGCTTTGATTGATTTGTCTTGCTTATCAATTTTTTCTAGAATTGTTTGCAACGTGATGTTTATTGCATCTAGTTTTGATTCTTCAACAGTGCTTTGTTGTGGCTTACCTTTAATCATTTGTGCATAATTGCTCCCCGTTGGGTTGCGTTGTTTTACTGAGTCAGTTTTTGGTAGAGTAGGAAAATTCTGTAGGATTTTTTCTACTACTCTTGCTACTTGTTTGTTATCTGTTCTGGCGATTCTTTTTTTTTCTTTTAGCGTTTTTTCTTTTCGCTTTTGAAGCTCCTTTGCGATCACATAACCTCGATAGTTCGCTGGGTGAGCTTCTCCGCAGTTGACACACTTGGTTTTTGCAAGTCTAGCTGACTTACAATCTTTAGTAGCATGGTGTCTTGCACACTTGACACATCTAGCTTCTTTATTGCAGAAGGATTGGGTGTGTCCAAATGCTTGGCACTTTTTGCATTGTGGAATAAGAGTTGTGTTTTTGCGTAAAGGTTCTATTTTTACTTTTAACCACGCGATTAAATTAATCGTGAAGATATCTTTAATATCTGCTGATTTGTTAAAGGATAGCATATGTAGCGGTAGAGGCTTTATAGTAGTGACATTATCCTTTTTTAATTTCTTCATGATGTTGGTAACATTTTCAATATTAAAACCTTTTGCTAGCAGGTCTTCTGTAATCAAGCTTATTGAGCACGTTGGATGTATGCCCCTGGCCATAACCTTTATGCGTCGATTTTGCTTATCTTGGTAAGTATAGTATTCAATTTCATAGTTACGTAATGTGCTTATTAGCTTCCGGTATTGTATTTCGTCCGGAACATTAATCTTAAACACATCATTATTCATAGCAGTTACTTTATATGCTATTGTTGCTGATTCCAATATTTCATGCACAGTTTGGCGGTAAGGGTACTTTATTTTTTTTAACCGTGTTGTCTGTTTGATTAGAGGTCGACGCTTGTGGAGGAGCTTGTTATCTTAGGCCGCGGCGTACAGTCACATTTAAGCGATAGCACTACCTTGTTGACGTTAAACACAATTCACTTTTTATCACGTACACGTTCCGTATAGAATTTCACTGCAAGAGTGGCTTACAACACGTCTTTATCCTTCGAAAGTAAAACAAATACTGTACATTTTTTTTTATAGTAATTTTTGCTTGTCTTGTTATAACTTTTTTACCTTAAGAATCCATATGCTTTACAATTTCAACAAACTTTAGAATTTTTATATTTGAAGATTATTCTAAGGAATTTATTAATAATAGCATTCATAAAATAAAGACCGTAGCATTTTGTGTGGAACGTGCAAAAAAGTAATCTTGCAGTAAGTGTAAATATGGATTGATTGATTTTACACCCGCAAAATTCAAACTAGTGTTAAATAAAACTTTGGGCTAAAACCACAACGTCAAATAGAATTGGTAGTAAAACAATATCAATTCAATTGTGCAACTGCCACCAGAGGAAACTACTAGACTGCAAATTCGCCCTTTTAAAGCTCATCTGCAGTAGGATGCACTATATTGTATTCCCACACTTGCTTCGACAAATCTTATAGTTAATTATTCAAGTACGATGAGGGTAACCATTAGGAACATTTGATGACAGACTCATGGTAGAAGTTACTATGTATTAAATACACTATATAATACATAGTAAGTTATACTGTCAGATGGCTCTGTCATCAAATTTTTTTATTGGTTAAATGAGCGATGATTGAGTATAGTCTAACAAGATAATTGCGTTTGTCATTTAGGATAAGCTTAAAAATCAAAATCGGTCAAAAAATGTCGACCGTTACTTAACAAAGTATTAACCTGTGGTCACTTTTGATGATATCTAGGATATCGCAAGTTATTTAATTGGCTAAAAATTGTGATTCTAAGGTTACATTAATGCGAATAACAAAAATAAAGATTTGATAATGCTCGTTGACAAAACGTAGATTTAATTCCCGCACAAGTTTTTTTAATCATCTACGCCATCCATCGGTCTACGAGAAGTACCAAATTTTTTTATTTGTTATTATTAATAATCGGTACAGTTTTTAAGTTGTTTAAAACTTAATTTATTTAACCAATTATTTAGCCAATTATTATACTGTTATTATAAGTAAATGTAAATAATTTTGACTAAACTAAAAAACACTATACAACAAGCAATGTAAAATAACAAACTAGCGATTCAATAAAAACAAACACTTAATATAATTTATATATCACTGTAACCGTATACCGTCCTTGGATAAGATAATTATTCACTTAAAGCACTTGTCTATTTAAGAACAATTCGTTCTTTTTTACATTGACGTTGCATTTATTTATTCATACCTGTTTCTTTAGACTAAAAACTAGCTTTAATTTCCTTTCAATACTTTTTTTATATTTTCACCGTAGCTAGGACTAAAACATTGCATCTCTTTCGACAATTGCCTCTAATGTTTCAAATATTTTGTGAACGTTTCACAGCCTTTTTCTTAAGATGTCATTAATATTGTTACGTATCTATTTATTAAAACTAATTATTTATAACAACTAAAAATACGTTTACTTAATCTAGAAATATGTACACTTTTAAATTAACCGAACTAATTAAATCTAATAATATTTAATGAAAACACACGAATTTATGTATAACCGTTGTATAATACTATCACTTAAGATAAGATAACGTCCTCGGATTTCACACTGTAAGTCACGTTCACTCGCTACGGTGTACACTGTTATTTATTTAAAACTCCGCACGTGCTAATCATTTATTTATCTTCACTTAAATAATCTTCTTAATACTGCATGCATTCACATTCCAGCAATAACTGACCTACGATTTCCATGTTCGGCATTTATAGACATCGGCGAATCCTTCTCGAATCCTTCTCGAACGTTCCCTACTTTTCGCTATATCTTCTAGACAGCTTCTAGAAGGCTCTTGCGTTTGCAAGTAATTTCTTGAACGTTTCACTGCCCCCTTCTTAGGACTGTTCTGTCCCAGAACAGGAGACTGGATGCGACACCGGTAAAAGGGATCGTGGCGATAGCGGCAGCTTCCTCCATTTCGGCAACTTCCTTGACCATAAAAGTAACAGTCAATGGACTTTTCCTGAACCAATACTCTCCTCGGTTGGTAACTACAGACCAACACTTGAATGCCTGTTCCTCGGAAGACGACCTCCAACATGTTTCGAACTGTCCTCCAATTCAGTTGGTCTAAGCCACAACCAAGCTTGGGTACTGCCAATTTCTTAACATGATGGAACTCCATTTGTCTCTTGAGACTCCATAATGTTTGCCACAGATCTTTGTATAACGGCTTGACACGTGAGTATTTCTTGGTGACCAGATAGAAAACGAAGCGTCCGTCACCACGTAGTCCTAAAACCTTTCCGACTGCCGGTTGCTGTCTTCGTAATTCATCTAGCTGCCCAAACTTCTTTTTAAACACGACTGCAACCCCTTTGGACATGTCAAGGTCCTCGCTCACGCAATGTGCGATGGCGTAATCTTTTGTGTCTAGAACAGGTCTTGTTGTTCCTCGGTGGTAACTCCGAACCTAGCTTTTCCAGAACCTCCGTATAAGTTCATAAACTTTTCGAACTCCATTTCTTCGATTGGATTCCTGGTTCTGCTACTTATTACTCTGGTTCGGACCTGAACTTGCGGATTGTGGTTATCGCCAGCAAACGGGGCTAGACGATCGACGTGGACCACTTTTGGCTTGCCTCTGGGCGGTTTTCGGATGCGGTATATAACGTCGTTAATGCGCTGCACGACTTCATAGGGGCCCTCCCATTGCCTTTGCAGCTTCGGCGACAAACCACGTCTCCTTTGAGGGTTATACAACCAGACCATATCGCCAGGTTGAAACCCACCATTTTGCGCCTTGACGTCATATCTTGTTTTCATCCCGTCGCTGGCAATTTGTGTGTTTTTACGAACCTCTTCATGTACTTCGTCTAGCCTCTTTGCCAGCTTGCTGACGTAATCTTCTCCAGCGACTTCTTCTTCCGGTCTTCGTACAAATTGAAGATCGCATGGTAATCTTATCTCACGACCGAGCATGACACAGGATGGTGTTTGGCCTGTGCTTTCGTGAACGGATGATCGGTACGCCATTAAGAAGAGGTGCAAGTACTGATCCCAGTCTCTTTGGTGTTCGGACACTACCTTGGCTAAGTACTTGCCCATTGTTCGATTCATCCGTTCAACCATGCCATCAGACTGAGGATGGAGAGGCGTTGTCCTAGTCCTTTTAATTCCTAACAGTCGGCAAACTTCTTGAAACAGCCCAGACTCAAAATTGCGGCCTTGATCGGAGTGTAATTCCAACGGAACTCCAAACCGGCACAAAAACTCTTTTACTAATACGTCTGCGACTGTAGCTGCTTCCTGATTGGGTATGGCGTAAGCCTCCGTCCATTTCGTGAAATAATCCATCGCCACCAGTATGTATTTATTTCCCGAATCGGATTCTGGGAACGGCCCTGCGATGTCAATCGCTACTCTTTCCAAAGGGCTTCCTACGTTGTATTGTTTCATGGGTGCTTTGCGCTTTCTCGCTGGACCATTTCCTGAAGCGCAGACTATGCATTTACGGCACCATTTCATGACGTCCTCTTTGCAGTTCATCCAGTAGAATCGTTCTCGCACTTTACCCAACGTCTTCTTAATGCCAAAGTGTCCTCCTGATGTCCCATCGTGGAGATGCTTCAACACTTCGGTCACCCTGCTCTTCGGCACTACCAGCTGTAGTTTGTTTCCCGTGCCCTCGGCACTTCCTAAAGATCGCTTAAGAAGACCGTCTTTTACTATCAAGGAGTCCCACTGCGCCCAGTACGCTTTGATATTTTTGCCCAAAGCACTCACTTCTTCCCAGGTTGGTCGTCGGCCGCTTTCTTTCCAGTCCAGGAGTAGTCTTATTTCAGGATCGTCTTCTTGTTCGCGACGTAACTGCTCAGGTTCCCACTCATCATCAACCATAGCAGTTCTCCGGAGGCATTCGACTTTTTCTTCCAGTCGCGAACAATGGCTGCAGTCCGCCGGACATGGTCTTCTGGATAAGGCATCAGCGTTCCAATGACTGCTTCCGGCACGGTGTTCTGTGTCGTAGTCATACTCTTGCAGTCTCTCGATCCATCTTGCTACTTGTCCTTCTGGGTTACGAAACTGCAGTAGCCATTTTAAAGCGGCGTGGTCTGTTCTCAGTAAGAATCTTCGTCCATACAAATACTTGTAGAAATGTTCGATGGACTTAACGACTGCTAACAGCTCCCTCCTAGTCACGCAATAATTCCTTTCTGGCCTAGACAAAACCTTGCTAAAGTACGCGATAACCTTTTCTTGTCCATCTTGAACCTGCGAAAGGACCGCGCCTATAGCCAGATTGCTTGCGTCGGTATCCAAAACAAATTTTCCATCTTCCCTTGGATAACTCAGAATCGGCGAAGTGACTAGGGCCTGTTTTAGTTGATTAAAAGAATTTTCGCAGTCTTCATTCCATCTAGATTCTGCTTTTTCTTCGGTTAGTTTTGTCAATGGTTTGGCAATATTGGCAAATCCGGGGACAAATCTTCTATAATAAGTGCACAACCCAAGGAAACTTCGGACCTGATGTTTGTCGATCGGTCTTGGCCATGCTTGCACTGCTCGGATTTTGTCTGGGTCAGCCCTTACTCCATCTCTAGATACGACGTGGCCAAGGTATTGGACTTCCTTCTTAAATACGTGGCACTTCTTTGGGCTCAGTTTGAGGTTAGCCCCACGTAATCTCTGGAACACTTCCTTCAAGTTGTTCAAGTGCTCTTCAAACGACCTTCCAACCACGATCACGTCGTCTAGGTAAACCAAGCACGTCTTCCAAGACAATCCGCGCAAGATGGTCTCCATCAAACGCTCGAACGTTGCAGGAGCGTTACACAGGCCGAAGGGAATTACAGTGAACTGCCACAAACCAGTTCCGATCGTAAAAGCTGTTTTTTCACGATCCTTGGGTTCTAATTCTACCTGCCAGTATCCACTCTTTAAATCTAACGTAGAAAACCACTGGGATCCTGACAGGGTGTCTAGCGTATCGTCAATTCTGAATAAAGGGTAGCTGTCCTTTTTGGTCACGTCGTTTAGCTGCCTGTAGTCTACGCAAAACCTCGTTGATCCATCCTTCTTCTTCATGAGTACCACTGGGGATGCCCATGGACTACTTGAAGGTTCAATCACGCCTTCTCTCTCCATATCCGTAATTATTTGTTCGGCTTCTTCTCTTTTCGCCAAAGGAAGTCTGCGTGGATGTTGTCGTATCGGCCGAGCGTCTCCGGTATTAATTTTCTGTTTCACTACGTTAGTTCTTCCTTTGGAGCCACTCTCCAGCGCGAACACATCTTGGTACTCTTGGATCAACACTTTAACTTAAGCCAGCTGGTCTTGGCTGAGGTTTTCGCATTTGGTGGTAAGAATGTCCAATAGATGTTGTGGACACTTTTTCGGCGACGTATCTTGGTTCGACTTCACGCATCTCACAATTTGTGATACTGGCGTGCATTGGCCTACCACGGTCTTCTTTTTCAGCGTTACAGGATCTGAGTTGATGTTTAAGATCTTTACTGGCATCGTCTTCTTTACTCGTACTAAAGTTCTTCCAACGAGTAGTCCCTTTTCAACTAAACCGCCCTCCATTGGTTCAATCGCGCGTATGTAGCCTTCCCGGAGATTTCCATCCAGGCGTGCCATCACCACACTTTCAGTCCTTGCAGGCAGAGTCACGTCTTCACTCAATAAGACTCGCACGGCTGCCTTCTCTGACGAATGAAAAGGAATTTCTTCATTGTCGATCTTCAGGACATCGTTCTTCATATCCAAATGGAACCCATACTTCTTTATCACGTCCATTCCCAGGATAACTTCTTCCGTGATGTCGGCTACCAGTACTTGGTGGTCGAGTACTCCATTTCCCAAACCAATGGTTACTTTGACTTGTCCGTGAGTAGGTATTTCGTCGCCCGTCGCTGTTCGAAGTCGTGGTGTTACTGGTGATGTCTTCTCGTTTTCCAATAAGATGTCAGGACGAATGATGGTCTTCGTCGCTCCCGTGTCAACCAGTAACTGGACGCTTCTCCCATTGATCTTGCCATCGAGATAAATGCTATGCAATTTCTCTCTAAGCGATGCCATTTGGATGGTAATCTCTGGGGCATGGCTCGTTGAGGTCGACTTTCGCCTCATTCGGTAGACCTGTTCTAGTTTTCCGCACGCTCTTCTGGTCTTCTTTTGGGCTTAGTACAGCGTCGTCGTACGTGGCCCACTTCCCCGCAGTTCCAGCACGTCACTTCTCTTCCTCGAACTACTTGTTCCCGAAATATACGTCGCACTATGTCTTCAATGCTTTCTTCTGAGTTCGAGGGTATTTCTGTAGCACAACGGAGCTTATGGCTGCCTCGGTGCGACGCTTGTTTCGCCGCCTCGAACTCCAAAGCATGGGTTAATGCGTCATCCAACGTCTTCGGTCGAGCTAACCGGAGAGTCTGCTGTGTTTCGCTGTCTCGGAGGCCGTCTACAAAGGTTTGAATAGCCAACTGCTCCAAGAAGGTATCTGGTGCTGTAGGATACGCAAGCCGTGTTAATCTAGCGATGTCAGCCTCAAACTCTTGAAGACTTTCGGCAGCTTTCTGAACCCGACTTTTAATTTGAGCTTGATAGACTTGTTGAAGATGGGCATCTCCATATCTCATTTCTAATCGTGATATTAAGAGTTCGTAATTTTCTTGCAGGTGGTCCGGAACAGTTTGTAAAATTCCCAGCGCTTCTCCACGTAAGGACACTATTAAAGACGTCGCTTTCTGCTTGTTGCTCCAACCATTAGCAGTAGCTGCGGCTTCAAACTGCTTGTAGTAGGTTGACCATGGAACTTTACCATCAAAATTCGGAGGTACAACTTTGAATTTATGAGTGTTTTCTTTTCGATGGTCCATTATTAAATCTTCACTCGTGACGCTTCCTTCCCCGTGACAATTCATTTGGTTGATTCTTTCTTCAAGCAGTTTCATTCTATCTTCTAATTTGTCCTCTATTGCTTCTATTTTCTCATTCATAGATTGTTTTCCGTTTTCCAGAACTTCGCATATTTCTTCTCTTAAACATAACATGTCTGCTTGTGTTTCTTCTTGAGCAATTTTAATTTGATTTCCTACACTAACTTGTATTTGTTCCTCAATAGTCTTTATTTGATTTTCCATGCTCGCTCGTTATTCTTCTTTTAAACTTCTAGAATTTTCTTCAATTTTCTGGGAATTTTCTTCCATTTTCTGCGAATTTTCGTGAAACTTTTCTTCCATTTTTCTATTCATCGATTCCTGACCATTTTTGATTGATTCAAGAAATTCAAATAGCTTTGCATTCATTTTAACTGCTTGCGAACGCGTCACCGGCATAAATTTAAATATAACACAAATATAAAGTTTAAATACACTACTTTTTAAAATGCCGTTTTCGTATAATACAAAATTTTAATTATATCGCGATCACACACTTGTTAAAAGAAAAAGTTTAATAAACACTATTTTATACTTTATAAATAAACACGCGTATCGCAAATCTTTCAGATGTTTACGCAATGAATGTTTTTATTACGAGAGCGATTAGATTACTTAATGGTATTTACACTAATAAAAACGAACCCGACACCGACACCAATGTTACGTATCTATTTATTAAAAACTAATTATTTATAACGACTAAAAATACGTTTACTTAATCTAGAAATATGTACACTTTTAAATTAACCGAACTAATTAAATCTAATAATATTTAATGAAAACACTTACACGAATTTATGTATAACCGTTGTATAATACTATCACTTAAGATAAGATAACGTCCTCGGATTTCACACTGTAAGTCACGTTCACTCGCTTCGGTGTACACTGTTATTTATTTAAAACTCCGCACGTGCTAATCATTTATTTATCTTCACTTAAATAATCTTCTTAATACTGCATGCATTCACATTCCAGCAATAACTGACCTACGATTTCCATGTTCGGCATTTATAGACATCGGCGAATCCTTCTCGAATCCTTCTCGAACGTTCCCTACTTTTCGCTATATCTTCTAGACAGTTTCTAGAAGGCTCTTGCGTTTGCAAGTAATTTCTTGAACGTTTCAATATGCTACAGAACTTGATAAAGGTTTTTCTATTGCCTATTTTGGCGACAAGCCACGTTCGTTTGGTGATTATATAACCACAACACGGCGCATAAAGAAACCCACCGTTTTGTGCCTCGGCGCTATAACTGATCATTATTCTATTGCTGGAAATTTACGCATTTTTCCAAACCGTCTCATGCAATTTATTTAACATCTTCATCATGTTGCTGACGTAGTCATCTCAGACACTTTTTCTTCTGGTTTTTGCTTAAATTGGAGGTCGCATGTTCGGGCACTACTTGGACTAAGTACTTTTCCATTGTTTGATTCATCCGTTTAACCACGCCTTAGCTGCTTTGATACTGCCAACTGCAATTTACTTTTCGTGCACTCGACACATTCTAGGAATCGCTTAAGAAGTATGATTTGATTTTCCGTTAAAGAGTAGTTTCAAGTTGGAATCCTTTTGCTTACGACGCAACTGCTTTGGTACTCACTTGTCATCAAGCATAGCAGTTTCTTGAAGACAATAGATCTTTTCCTCTAGTCGCAAACACTGGTTGCAGTCTGCCAGACATGGTTTTCTTAATAATCAGCGTTTCGACGATTTCAATACGGCAAGTTCCGTTCTTAGTAAAAAATTTTGTTTATACGAAGTATTCTATGGACAGCTATCTCTTAGTCACACAGTAATTTTAACAAAACTTAGCTAAAATACGCGATGAGCTGATTCATACGTTTAAACAGACCTTCGCTGCTTTGATACTGCCAATTGCAATTTACTTTTTGTGCACTCGACATTTTCTACGAATTGCTTAAGAAGAACGTTTTTCACTCTCAAGAAATTCTACTGCGCCCAGTATGATCTGATGTTTCTGCCCAAAACACTCACTCGTTCCAGATTGGTTGTTTGCCGTTTGATTTTCAGTTGAAGAGTAGTTTCAAGTTGGGATCATCTTGCTCACGACGCAACTCCTTTGGTACTCACTTGTCATCAACCATAGCAGTTTTTAAAGACAATAGATCTTTTCCTCTAGTCGTGAACACGGGTTGCAGTCTGCCAGACATGGTTTCTTTGATAAGAGATGAGCGTTTTGACGATTTCAATACGGCGAGTTCCGTTTCTAGTAAAAATTTTTGTTTATACAAATATTTTTTTTTAAGTATTCTATGGACAGCTATCTCTTAGTCAGACGGTAATTTTTTTTTCCAAGACAAAACTTTGCTAAAATACGCGATGAGCCATTTTTATTCATCCTAAATCTGTAAAAGAACTGCACCTATGGTCAGGTTACTTCGGTATATAACACAAGTTTTTTTAATCTTTTTTGGGATAATTTAAAATCGGCGAAGTGACTAAGGCCTGTTTAAGTTAATAGAAAACGTTTTTGCAATGTTTATTCCGGTAAATTTTTTTGGTCAATTTTTTCTAACACAAATTGTATATAATAAGTGCACAATGAAACTGCCAAAAGCCGGTTCTTAGTAAAAACTGCCTTTTTACGATTCTTGGGTTGCAATTTTATTTACCAGTAAACCACTTCTCAAATCCAACGTAAAAAACCACTAAGATTTTGGCAGGGTGTAAAGTATTGTCAATTCTCGGTAAAGGAAAATTGTCTTTTTTGGTCATTTTGTAAAATTGTTTATAATCTACACAAATCCTCGTTAATTTATGCTTTTTTTATTGGTACTACTGGGGACGTTTATAGTAGTATTTGAAGGTTTAATAACACCTTTTTGCATATTCGTAATTATTTGTTTGGTTTCTTCTCGTTTTGCCAAAGAGCGTTCTCTCTTTCTAGGTTCTAAATGTAAATAAGCTTTTCTGAACGATAAAAATTAAAATGATGAATACATCAGTTTAAGCTTCTTTTCAAATAGAACTAAATGTCTTAGATAGTAGTTAGTGTAAAAAACAATCACCCAAATCAAAATCTAAAATAGATCAAAAAATTATAAGTAACTTTGGAGTATACGTAATAAAAATACATCATACTTATGAAAAAAAAATTTATGGTGTTATAACGATCGAATAATTTGTTAGATTTGAGGAAACTGTTAACAGTAAAAGTGTTGCTATCAAACTTTTTATAAAATATTATCTTTAGCGTTTTTTGAAACATAATTTTCATGGGGTATGTTACATTATGGTTCCATGCAACTTAATTCGACTTTCCGACAAGTTTCGACCCCATAATCCCTGTTTATTATTTTTGAGAAATAAAAAAAAAATAACTAGGTAGTTTGACACATATAAATTTAATTATGAAGTTTTCAAAGAAATGATTTAGTTACAATAAAATATTAATTCAAAAATTGCGTATTGGCAAAAAAATGTCAGGTCAGGTTTTGTCGGTTGCGGTAATGTCCTCTTTATGTGTTAATTTTGCATCGGGCTTAAATTGGATTTAATTTTCAAAATCTTCATTATTATGTTGATTTATGTAGGTACGTTGCATTCACAACATAAATAAAAACAAAAAAATTGTTTAGTTACAAAAAAGTACGTAAAATAATCAAAACTGATAAAAACTGCGACGTAACCAATCAATTAAAACAATACAAAAATGAAATGCAACATGAAATATGCATAAGTAACAAGAATTGTTATTGTAAACTGCGGTGTATAAAAATAGAGTAAAACGCAATTTCGCTGTATAATGAGCTTTGAATTCTAGGTAAAGTTAGAAAGGAAAAATGAAATCCTGATAAACAGCATGATTGGTATTTTTTTCTATACAGAATGTATCTGAAATACGACTATTGCAACTATCCGGTAAGTGATGGATGTAAATGCTGTAAAACCCGTGAAACGTACGATGTATCGTGTTAATTATTGTTTTCTTTAATTTTCCATCATCTACAAAATCAATTGCTAATAAAATAATTAAAACAGATAGTACTGTTTATTTCTTAGCATTATTACTGACCTAACTCAGCAAAATATACTTTGTGTACACGATCACGTTTATTTTTGATTGTAGCCAAAAGAAGACTTCAGATAATTAATTGCAGAATTTAGTTTTCTTAGAACTAAGTTTAACAATCTGATTTATTTCTTTCTCGATTTTTCATAGGATTTCTTTAGTTGATGCTAAGTGATTTGTTTAACGTACTTCATAATATTTAGTTCAAGTTTTCTTTATTATTTACAACAGTGATGCTGTTTTAATGTACGGTGAGTGCAATTATAAACTCCACACCAGACGTCGACTGTGGGTACAGCAATAGCCTAATAGAAAATTACCTTCAATAAACTTTATTTTGGCGTGTGTGCAAAAGCTTAAAGAAACTGGTGGTGGTCTAGAAGGCGACCCCATATCAGCAACAGAAGAAGAATAATTTTTTTCAATAAAATTAAAACTTGAATATTTGTTTTTCTTCAATGTATGTGCAGATATTGTACATTGAATTGAAGAATTATTCTTTGTACCTTTACCATGTTCAAAGAGTCTAACAGTTTTAAACTGCGACTTGAGTTTTCTGAGTAGTTACAGCAACAAGAAGTTTTTCACCCTGAATTTAGTGCCAAAATATTATTTTCAGATGAGTGTTGTTTTACACGAAATGGAGTGGAGTGAAACCCGCAAACGCGAAGTGAGCATTCAGTGCAGTCGTGTCTCTTTTGCGCGAGCAAAACTACGCACATTTATTGGTGAGTAATGCAAACTCCGAAAGAAAGAAAAGAAAAAAAGACGTTTGTGGCGACCGTTTCAAAAAAAGAAATGGCACGGAACTGATGCTCGATTTGAAGTTCCATGAAATTAGTGGTCATTACAAAAATTTTACTAGAATGTCACCAACTAAGTTAATTCTAGTTTTTATCTTCTTTAGGAGGGGCAATAAAAACCACTCTAAACTGTTTTTATGGCTACGTTTCGTGCCTCTAGTGTGCACTTCTTCAGGCCACTGAAAATTTATTTACGGTAAGTAAAAAATTTTCAGTGGCCTGAAGAAGTGCACACTAGAGGCACGAAACGTAGCCATAAAAACAGTTTAGAGTGGTTTTTATTGCCCCTCCTAAAGAAGATAAAAACTAGAATTAACTACAACTTGACAACAGGAGGATAAACTACTTTACCGTCACCAACTAACTTTGAGAACCTTCTACAAAAGATTGGTCCTCATAATTCCAAAGAAGATACGAATCTTCGCAATGCGATTTTGGCTTAAGACAGGTGAGTACCAATATTTTGTTATTAA
Organism: Aquatica leii; assembly: GCA_035610365.1. Lineage (NCBI taxonomy): Eukaryota > Metazoa > Arthropoda > Insecta > Coleoptera > Lampyridae > Aquatica > Aquatica leii. The sequence continues at coordinate 95,668,481 of CM069435.1, read as the reverse complement.
AACTGCGTTTTCGGTAACATTGAAACCATACAATTTCTTTTTATTCCGGTATATTTTTTGTACCACAGGTTTTCCCAGCACTTGTAAATGAGTTACAAGAATATATCAAGGTAACATATGAATGAACAGCTATTTAATTATTCTTTGAAATATTTTTATTTTGAGTCGTAAACATAATTTAAAATTCCATTCAATAAACACCACCAAAACTCATTTAACTAGAGACAGGTTACACAAAATCTGAAAAGTGTTCTGAAATAACTAATGCACCTGGAAATAGTTGGGTGCAGGTAGATGGCAAGGATGTAGAGGTTGCAAATGGTATTGTTGGGAATGTATGGGTACACCTGGAAGATTCTGCCAATGGTTAGACTGTTGGAGATTTAAAGCACCCCAACCATAAATCCCTGTATCAGCCTTTATGCGGATTTCAAACACTACATGTTGAACCGAATTCTGAACAGCAAGGGCATATTTATTAACTTTTGCAGCGATGTACGCAAAAAATAAATCTATTTTGTTTGGTTTAGTCGGTTGGTTGTCCATCTTCTTGGCAGCTTCACTGAAAATGTTGAATGCACTGCTCATCATTGATGCATTGTTATCAACAGCTTTTTTGGCTCGTTTAGTAGGCCTCTGAGTAGATACTGGCGCTGTTGTGTCTGGCTGGCTTTTTGGGTTGTTCTCAATGTCTTCTTCATTGCCGAGTATATCATCCGTCTTCTGCAAATTTAAAGTTAGTTAAAATTATGTTTTAGAGTTATCAATAATCTGGTAATTAAATTTTGTTTTAGCTACCCACGACACCTGCCGTTTGGAAAGAAATAAGTAAGATATTTGAAATACGTTGGAACAGGCCTCACTGTATTGGTGCCTTTGATGGCAAGCATGTTGCTTTGCAAGCTCCAGTAAACTCACGTACAGAGTTTTTTAATAATAAATCCTTCTTTAGTATTGTGCATTTTGCATAAGTGGATGGTGATTACAACTTCATATTTGCTGATGTGGAATGCCAATGACGGATATCGGACGGAGATGTATTTCAAGGGAGCAAGTTACATAATATGAGTACAAGAAAAGCGTTAGGTCTTCTATTACCAGAAAAATTAGTTGGGTGTTCTATGCCAATATCCTATTTTATGGCAGGTAATGGTGCATTTTCTCTCAGCGAATATCTTCTTAGAGAAATTTTAATTATCGCTGACCAGGGCTCGACGCATAGTCGGGAACGTCTTCGGTTTAGCAAACGCAGTTTTTCGGGTTTTAACGAACCAATGTTATTCAAGCCCAAAATGACCAAGTTGATAGTAATGGCAATCATTTAGTTACATAACTGTTTAAGGACCCATTCGCCAAACGTGTACACTCCTGTTAGCACACTCAATCATAAAGTAAATAGAGTTTTAGTAGAAGGATCGTGGACGGCTGAAAGTGAAGATAATATGACCTCCATGTTACCACTGAGACAGGTTTCCCGAAGATTCACAAACTGTTATCAACAAATTAGAGATAAAATAGCTAACTATTGTATGAATGAAAGATTCCTAGATTGGCAGCACAAATATCTTTAAATAAATTAATATTTACTAACTGTCATTAGTCTTTTTCTCGGCTCATCCCTGTCTTCCAGAAACTTGAGGGCTTCGTAGGCGAACCATCTGCTGATATAAATTGCGTCTCTTCCTGAAACAATAAATAGATGTAAAAAAATAATTAATTAGTGTTACAAATATAATAGTATCTGTTTTGTTTACTAGAAAGTTGGCGTACATATTTTATGTAGAACTTGTAATTTTTATTATGTTATTATTATTTTACAACATATAACTTACATTTTCTTGCACTTTGGCTGCTTTTTAGTTTGCATTTCTCGCACCAGTAAGAAGAAAGCAAAGCAATAATCTTTTTTTTGCGTATATCAGGAGCGATCTCAATCTCTGCTGCTATTGCTTCCCATGCATTTACTTTTAGTGTTTTTTTTAAAATGTTCTTTGTATCGTGGGTCCCACAATAAAGACAGTTAGCGTTTTGGGTTAATTACGTGACGTTTACTGGTAGTAAAGCAATTCTCAAAGATGGCGTCGTCACGTTATCTTTGAACTTTTTTTAGCGAGTTTTGAGGGATTACTATGCTATTTTCGTACCCAGTGGTATTCGGAGATACGCATGTAACCTGTGGACTCCACCGTTTAACATAATCGGAAGGGACGAGAAAAGATTCACACCTATATGAGTATCGTATTACTTCATTAAATTACTGTATGCACATTATTTGGTATAGCATATTATTTTTTTTTAGTAACGTAGAATATTGCTTTATGTAATTTACTTCAATTGTATTCATTAACAGTCAGCCTTCAGCGCATTTTATCTGTTTTATATAACATTAGATCATACTGACTTAAATTTGCTTTCACTCGCAAACTTTATATCATCTGTAATCTTATGTATTGTTGTTGAGTTCGTTGACTACAATTGACGAAAAAGTGTTGGTTTGGTAAGTTTCTGTACTCATGTAACAGGATAAAATCTTAATAACAATTAGGTCCTATGAAAGTTAGGCCAAACAACTTAAACAACAATTTCCCGCCTAGAAAAGGTAAAATTTGATAGCGGTATAAGTTTTTTAAAAAGAATGTAGATACTGATAAGAACGTCAGAACGGAAAATTCGGTCACTTCTTGTCTTATCACGTACGAGGTGGAATGTACAACAGAGCCTGTGCTTAGAGCACCCGGAAAATTACCGGATCAATTCTGAAAGTACAATTATTATTTCTCTGTGTATTTGGATTAGTATTATGGATATTTGGTTATCGTGAATTACAGTAGAGAATCACCGTATTGAACGGGATAAAAAGAAACTACCTCATTACAAGCAAGCCGCATTACACCTAAGGTAAGCACATTCGATTTTCAGTTTAATCACTAAGCTAACGATAGTCATTTTAGGCTTTTTGTTTTCTGTTTTTGTTTTTGCCCCTGTTGCTCGTTTCGCTTTATTTTTTTGCTTTTTATTCGTTCTCTTGGAATATGGTGTTGTAAATACGTTGTATCGCTGTGAGCTGCTTGCGATTTTGGGCCCTTCCATATACAACTTGTCAACGGGGAAGTTTATGTAAAGTAATTCGTCTCGCTGTACTTACTTCGTCAATCTGTCGCATACGGGGAACCTGCTTCGACACCCGGAAGCATTGAGGGCAACATCGACCTACAAAGTACCTGGTTTTAGTGTGTGTTTGGTTAAATATTTGGTACGTACCTTCCCATCGATAAAGTTATGCCGAAGACAGCTGCGACAAGGTCAGTCCGTGTATTCGTGTTCGTCCTGATGTACCTGTTATAACTTTAATTGTAAATAGTTAAGATTTGTGAAGTTTAACTCACCTGATACCACCACAACAAAAATAGGTCATTCACACAAAAAAATAGTCACTCATATAAACAAAAATAGAACAATCACACCGCACAAATTCAAACATTCACACACCGAATAAGAATAAAATAAAAGGGATTCTATAAAAACGAAAATAAAAAGACATTCAATCGCATGCAACATGTGTCAACTTTCATGCACGTTTTTTTTACACTGTTGTCACTTGTCACTCAATTAAAGAACGAAAAATCCCGTCACTTAAAAATTCTTGTTGTGTAAACCGGTCATTGATTCGTATTTAGTTTTGCATTGTGATTATATCATTATTATAAAGAAGGTGATACATTTCTGTAGGGGATTCCAACGAATAACGTTTGTAATTAACGATAAGCATTTATTTAGTCCTTTGATATTTCTTTTATTGTGGTTATTCTAGTGGCGACGTATATGTATGCATATATATATGGTTTACTTGTTATTTTGGGCGTAATTTGACGAATTGCGCGTAGTAGTAGTTTTGGTCCCTGTAAGAAAAGATAAAGAAACTAATCACCTTTGTCTTGCATTTAATTCAGTTTGCTTTTAAACCAACAAGGTTTACAGTTCATTATAGAGGGTTAATGACACGGTGAGTAAGGTACATTTTGTATATATATATTTTATGTGTGTTATATATTTAGTAGATCTTAAGGCATTATTATTGGTATGGGGTTTTTGTTTTGTGTTCATTATTGGGGATTTGCGTAAACGTGGTTGACGCCGTTTATATTTATGTACCATCGATTTTTTTTTGGTTAACTGTTGATTTGGTAGAGAAATAAACATCTTTTGGTTCTTTATCCTTGGCTTTTATTGTTGCCGTCTTTCGCGTGGTGTATTTTAGGTTAGTTGAGTTGGAAGAAGAAAAACCTAGGGTAATCCCTCCACTTGGGTTCCGTGGAGGTTGTATGCAGAGTAGTTGCTTCGTTCAGTGGATCACTGAACCCTGGCGCCCGGTAACTGTGACGACCACCAGCACAGTTCCATCAGATCCACGACCCGAACGAGCTAGCTGGGCGAAGCAATCTACCACCCCCTTCCTCGTCTCCGCACCACCACAGGGAGTAAGGCGTGATACTCATATTTTATTTTTTTTTGCGATTCATTATTATCATTGTCGTAATATTGCTCGTTTATATTCGTCAGGACTTGCGTTAAACCGATTTTGACGTTTGCCAAATTAATGACGTAACTAAGACAGCTCACTCAATCTAAGGCTTCTTTAGACGAGTATAAACTACCTACGCCTTCTCAAACTACTTCCTTTGGGACATCTTCGGTAAACGCAAGTGAACACCATGAATGTCTAATTCGGTTGCATATTCCCCTGAATGTTTCTCCGCTTTCTTCTTCTGCTAATTGGAATTTTCTTGGTTGTTGTAATGCTAAACATGCTAAATCTTTAGGTTCGGTTTCTTCTTTTTCTATTTTGTCGACTGCTTGTTTTCGGTTTTGAGGATTACTGGACCTACTAACAACTAATCGTATAACCAAGTGTATACGTCTTCTTGTAGATTTTCTCGTTGGTTAGTGATCCAAGATGTTCTGTGCAAACAAATTTTTTTCTGAGGTTAGGCAGCTATGGAAGCTTTGTCGTCTGTTTCTAATCGGTCTTTTCTCTTTCACGGACGTCGTAAATGTTTATTCATTTTTAGCCATAGGATTTGGACTTTTGGCTATTTTTTTGGTTTTCGTCTGTGAATTTTGTGATTTGTTTCTTTGACTATGTTAGCGGTATTTTATTAGTTATAGCTGAGATGCTACTTAATTAAAATAATAACGTCTTCCGGGTTGGACCGTGTCATTGTTATAACCGAAGTTGCCGACGTTTTGCCTACTTTCGTAAGAGGCTTCATCAGGACGTGAGAGAAATCTAAGAACTTCTGAAAAGTTTGGTGATCAACTTATAAACCAAGCCAGGTTCTAAACTCTGAAAAGGTAAGAAAAAAACTATGATTTGAAAAAGCAAACAAAAACCTAACAAAAAGCTACTACAGAGTTACGCTACCCATTGTTTTTTTTCCATTTGGGGTGCTAAAATTCTAGTTTGTTTAAGTATTTAGTAAACTTGGGTCTTTTTCTTAACTCTCTTACTTCGAAACAGACGGGTGGTCTCTTTGTATATAGTTACATTCGCTTAATCGGATATTTTGAGATTGATAAGTCATTAGTACGACTGTCACTTTGGTTTTAGTTTAATTTTTCTTTTTTTTTGGGGTTGCCTATTCCACTTGTCGGCATTAAAGTCTTTTGTAAACTTTTCGTTGTGGGACAGTAATTGGTACGCATTAGTTCTAGGACTAACTGTATTATCTTTTCTTTTCTCTTTCTCTTTCTATTTCTATATAATTTGAGCGGTTAGTTGAGAATTGAAGAGTTGGTCACTTCTACGGAGAGAAGAACGAATCAGGCACTTACATTTTGTCTCATCTTTTTCTATCTACATCTTTTCTTCCTTTCTTGTATTTCTAACTTTTCTTTTTTCTTGCGACTTAAACACTTTCTTGTTTTAGTCACTTTTTTCTTTAGTGTTTACTCAATTAAGTTTCTTTTTTTTTCTTTCCTTTCTCAGTTACTTCTCCTGCTCGATTGCTTGATTGGGTTTAATAGGTTTTTGTTCGGTTGTGTTTAGGTTTAAACTTGGGATAGACTGCAACGTCGTTTCTTGTACCCTAAGTATTTCCGCTTAGTCGGCAATTTTGACGTTGTCAATCAATCAATTCTAATCTGTTCTTTGACATTCAAGTTTCATTGTGACATTCCAACATGACAAGTAAAGAATAATCACATTCCAATAAAAAATAAAGTTTCTTATTCTTTCTTATCTACTCTTACTTCTTTTCCTTTGTGTTTCGGTTTTGTTTTGCGTGTTGCGGGTTTGGCTTTTTCTTGGATTGGTACACTTTAGTGTTTAATTTTTTGGGACTTGGTAGTTGTGAGTATTGGTTTTGTTTCTCTGCTTTTTAGGTAATCCAATTTGTGTTCGCTTTTGATCAGAATTTTTTTGCTTGGGATTCCTTAGTTGGTTTTTTTTTCTTGGATCTTTAAAGTCTGTTTGGTTTTTTTAGTGAAAAAATCTGATAACGTCTGTTAACGACTTTTCGACATAACTGCATTAGTTTTTTTTTACTTTATTTTTAAATCCGCATATCACAATTCAAGATCTGCTAAATAGTGATATTTGTTTTTTTTTTACTTCTTGAGTTTTATTAGTTTTAGGGACTTATATTTAGAGTTAGATTTATATCTGTAGAATGGGGTTTCATGGAATTTTAAGAAGTTGTCTTTGACCGTGGTCTAAACTTCTCTCTTTCTTATATTTCTTCTTTTTTTTCTAGGTTTGCTCTGGATTTTTGCTCGGTAAGGTCTATGGTACTGCGTTGATTTTCTTGTTTTGTTAGCGTTTTGATTTCTGTTGACTTAACAACGAGTACCTTTTTTGATACTTCTTTTTCTGTTGGTTAAAGCTTCTTTGGTTTTCGTAAGTGTCATTCCCCTTTATGCGACTCTTGGACATATTTGGTCAATTATACTAACTTAGCGAACTACAAAAACTTCTTAAGTTACGTTTCTTTTTGAGTTGAGTGTTGTTGTATTTGAGTTGGGTTTTAATTTTAGGGTTTTATTCATGGCGTATGTCTAAATCTTTGTTTTATTTTAAGCTTTTACTTATCATTTCTAGGTTTTAATTTTGCTGGAACGAACTTGTCACATGCCGTTATTGTGTACTTATTGAAAAAGTTTATGCTAAATTAAAATTAACGACTGCACTGTCTAAGTACGCTACTGATTCTCTTTATAATTGGGGATAAACGGTATATCGGTTTCAAACGTCCATTATTCGCTTTTGTTTTTTCCCGTTTGGAAATCGCTGATGAATTTTTGTTTACATGGGGTTATTTTAAATACATGCAAGTAGTTTTCTTTTTGTTAAATATTCCTCGGTAGCGATTTCTATCACGCTTTTAGCGGATTTGCTAGAGAAAACAAAAACGTATTCTAGGTCAAAATTGGAAAAGCTAGATTTACAAAAATGTGTACCTAAGTTAACTAAGCTTATTATGTATTATTATTATTAGGTACATTTAAATAAACAATAGATTTTGGTAACGTTAAATGCACTTTAGTTGTTTCAAAAGAAACGGTTTGCTGACACACTTTTTAAAATACTACTTTATTTATGCTGCTGTAGATAACCAGTATATTACGTAGAAAAATTGCAAAAGTACAGGTCAATTAATACCGGAAAATTGAAATCAAACAATACATATGCAAAGCAGCCATTGTTATTGTAAATTGTAATGAAGGTCAAATGAAACTTTTATTCTAAGTATTTTATTATCAAACCTTTTTCTGAAACCATGCAAAAAAAAGATTCTGAGAATAAAATTATGATAACCGGAATGGCTGGTATTTTTCCAAAAACGAAAAATGTTGCCGAACTTTATACGAACTTACTCAACAAGAAACAGTTGTTTAGTCCTGTAGATCCTTATTGGAAAATTCTCACTCCTAGCGTGCCGCCAGTTATTGGTAAACAACCATTTCAGACTAAATTCGACGCTGGATATTTTGGTAGAAAATGTTAATATTATTAGTACTAATTATAAACACTAACAAATTGTAGACATTCATTATAAACAGGCAGAAGAAATGCATCAGAATTGTAGAAATTTGCTCGAGTTATCCGTGGAATCGATAATCGATTCGGGGATAAACCCTATCGATTTGAAAGGAACAAACACAGGTGTTTTTGTAGCAACTTCAAGAATTGAAGCTGGCGCTGAATGGGTTTATCACAAATTATCATCGCCTAATTTTGGCATAGTTGGGTAAGAAAAACGCTTTTTTGTTTGCCGGTTTTTGTAGTAATCTGATACAGATCTACAATGTCAGTACTAGCTGAGCGAATTAGTTACCATTTGCAACTGGAGGGTCCTACCGTTACTGTTAATTCAGCTTGTACTAGCTCTTTATGTGCTTTGGATTGTGCAGTAGCGGCTATAAAATCCGGCAGATGTGACAGTGCGCTTGTGTGTGGTGTAAACGTGATTCAAAATCCTAACATACACTTTGGGTTCCATCAGTACGTTTATTAGAAGGTGTTTAACACGCTGAAGATTGTATTTTCAGATTACGCGCTTTGGATCCTAAAGGAAACGGCAATGTATTTGATGAGTCCTGCATTGGGTATATCAGATCGGAAGCAACGGCAGCCATTTTTGTGCAAAAAATGAAAGCTGTCAAAAGAATTTATGCCGAAGTATGTAAATAAAAAAATGTAATTATTATCGCAAATTCTTGTTCAGATTTTAAACGTGAAGACTAATTGCGATGGGTTTAAAAAAGCGGGTATGTTGCATTGTTCAGATGAAATGATAACCAGACTGTTTCAAGAAGTTTATGAAGAAGTTGGTGTTGATCCAACAACTGTCTTTTTTGTTGATTGTCACGTTACGGGTACTGTTGTTGGTATGGTTCAGGAACTTAAGGCAGTTGAAAACGTATTTTGCTCAGATAGAGAAACACCGTTGTTAGTGGGATCAGTTAAAGCCAACATTGGACACAGTGAAGGAGCTTCTGGTTTAACTTCTTTAATTAAAGTCTGTACTAATTAGCGTTCTATCAAAAAAATAGTAATATAAATTTGTAGATTCTGATAGGTTTACAACAGAATTGTATTTTGCCAAATCCCATCTGCCAAAAAGTAAAACCGCAACCTGACGCACTTCATAATGGAAAAATGTCAATTGCAACTGAACGTGTTTCCTTGCCAACGGGACAAGATGTGATTATTGGTAAATAACAAAAAAACGTTTTGTATCATTTAATTCTTTTCTTAACTATAGGTTGTAACAATTTTGGTTTTGGTGGAACCAACGCTCATTTAATATTAAAACATCATGCACAATTAAACCCTACTAGTCAAAGAATTGATTCAAATCGTTTAGTGTGTTTTAGTGCTAGGACTATGGCGTCTTTTGAAGAAATTATCAGCAGTTTTAAGGATAACCCAACAGAAGAATACTTAGCATTACTTCAAAATATATTTAAGTACGTGTATATGGGAAAATACCGTCATAAACCTAAAATTGTAGACGTAACGTCGACAACTATTGGTACCGAGGTTATGTGATACTTAACAAGAAAAAAATCTTAAAACAATTTGGTCACTACTCTAATGAAACATTGCAACTATGTTTGATTTATTCTCACAGTACCAAAAAATGGTTAAGTAAATTTGGTAAATTTAAGAATATTACTGGGTTGTCACAAACCATCAATCGGTAATGACTGTGTTTTGTTTTACTTATAAATCTTTTCTTATTTGCAGAATGAGTAAAATTCTTTCGGCAAAAGATGTCGATTTACTACGATTATGGAAAAGTAAAAAACAAAAACTTGGCTTTGAAGATTGTGTTCTTCGAACAATTACTCTTCAAATAATTTTAACTGATTTGTTAAAAAATTTACTTCAGCAGCAGATTATTTTAGTGCAAGGATTTTTTAGTGGTGCTATTGCCAGTGCTTATGCAAAGAAGACACTAAAACTAGAAGAAGCCGTTCTTTTAGCGGTTGACTTAAGAAATCATTTAAAGAAAAAGGTAAAATAATCTTAACTAGATATGACATAACTCCTATTTTTGTAGTGTGTAGAAAGCGAAGTTGAGGTTTTAGCAGAGATCAATAATTTTTGTTGCAAAACAAAGTTAGCAGGTATTATTCATGTTAGAAATATAAGTCAAACTAAGCGTTTTGACGTTTTTAGACGATTCTAATTTTGAGCTTACGCATAACGTGGTTAGACTTGTCATTGGGCCTAACGAAAGTAATGAGCAACTTGGTTTTAATTCACACACATCGTTTTTGCAGATTTTAGGAAGGTAAGCGGTTATAGTAATTTATTGTAACGAATTTAAAACTAGTTTATTTGTACTAAGAATATTTACACGTTTAGAACTAACCCAAACTAATTATATCTAAGGATATTTAAGAAACACTTACACTCATTTATATAATACTATCACTCAAAAGATAATGTCCGCGGATAACTTCTATTTATCTAAACACTGACACTTGTTTACATTAAAGTCACGAACGTTTTTAATTCGTTGTATTTATCTCGACACGCGTTAATCACTTATTTATTTAAACTTGAATAATCTTTTTAACACTGCCGACTTCGAATTACTGAAATAACTGACTTATGATATATTTATGCCGCATTTATACATTTCTGCAAACATTCAAAAATATTCTATATTCTTTCGTGAACGTTCTAGACGTGGATAAAAAGTACGAAAATGTTCTCGAACCCTACAAAAACTTCGCAAATCTTTCATTATTCTATCCCAAGTTCAATTTTAAACAGGGTGTGATGGAATTTAGATCATTCATTTGAACACGGTGTGAAAAATACTACTTTTCTTAAAGTACTAAAAATTCACTTCTTTTTTTAAACAATTCTTACAGTTAAGTTGCGTAATATTTTTTACCATGAGATCAAAATAAAAAAATTACACAAACATTTATATTATCAACTGTAGCTGATGTATTGGGAATATAAATTAGTTCGGTCCGTTTTTTTTGTAGTCAAAATACATTATTATCAGGACAAAATAAACAGATTAATCAAAGTATTGTCCATAGCTGGCTACTACTATTTTTGAATTCTATTTCTTTTTTCGTCTTTTGAGCGATCCAAGTTAGAAGTCAATTTTTGATTTCTGCGAATAAAGTGAACCGGCGACCTACCGAATCGTACTGTACCCGTCGGAACGTGCGGTAAAATATCGCACTTAAGCGTTTTTAAATATTTTCTTACAACTTTTGCGACATGAGGCCAAGCGTTGTGCTACAAGTTTGTTACGTGCGAAATTTTCATAACGTAATACCCTGTATATCGAATTAAAATTAGATTCCGGTATTGACGCCCTCTACCGATCTTTTTGGTTACTGACATGTTGCGGAATTCATTTTGAAGCTGTCAATTACTTAAGACGGTTTGTGTCGTTGTGAATTTACCTAATCCAAAATTTTATTAGCACATCCACTGTGATGGACAGGAAATTATAAGTTAACTACGAATGTAACGTAATTTATTCGGCACAGGGTAAGATATTTGCATCTGGTTTGTTAGGATTCTTTTGTAATTTCTTTATTAATTTGATAGCCGTTTCGCCACGCTTTGACCACATGTTCGATTTAATAAAAGAACAATGAAGAATTAATACTATTGATAAATACCGTCACTGAACGCTTAAGATTCTAGAAGGCATATTATCCACAACGAAAACGAAGTCTTGACCAGCATTTGCCTTTGAGATGTTATTTCTTATTCGCCAGTCGATTGCGATACCCACCTTTTCGTAATCGCAAATAACAGCATTCGATACAACGGGATTTTATATCTTATTTCTTTTATTATTATTAACGATTTTGTAGCTTCCTATCTTCGTGAGTTATTGAGTTAACACGATTTGCTATTCAATATCTATTCCAGGCTCACCTACCGGGGAAAACGTTTTCTTCGCTCAAGTAGGTACTGGATTGTGGGTAAGTTTATTTAATTATTTTTTTCGCTGTCAGAAAAGTCACTCAGGGAACTTTTGTTTATGTTAATTTCCGTAATTAGGATTATTGTTGCAATACCATTAAGGTAATTTCATTCATCATTTTGTGTGTATCGCATGCTGTGTTCAAACGATATTTATTACGAAATTTTCTTCGGTATTCACTTCGACTCAACTTATGTATTGTGTGTTGCCGATACTTCTGGCATTTATGGATTGAGAATTAGATATACTCTTGTTAATATTCTACGTTACTAAATTAAAGTTTTTATACCTGTTAATTTTTCTTTTATGGTAACATACCTTTCTCTTTTAATTGTGATTACCCGAACACCAGAGTAACAAGGATTACGAACCTAAAAATTCGTTACAAGCTTGGACCGTCTGTCTTAATCGAGGCAGAATTGTTAATTATAAATGATCTGGCGCTCTTAATTATTATTCACTTGAACCTCCCCTATCTCCGACTGTGTGAGTTGGCCGTGCAAGGTTCGTAAGACCTAAAGCTTGTAACAAGCTTCTAGCAGTTACAAACCTTGCACAGCTAGCTCACCTTTTTCGGAGTGAGGTGAAGATCGAGTGATAAAGTTTCGTTATTAGGTGCAAGATCTCCTTTTGTAGAACGGCTTCTGTTAGATCAGGACAGAAGGTACGAAGCGTGTAGTAACATTGTTAAGGTTCGTAACGTTAAAAGGACAAAGAAATAAACCCAATCGTTCACAACAAACTCGATTTAGTTAATTTAGAATTAATAACAGAATAAAAAGTAGTAGTAGCTTGATTACAGGTACAATATGCCGGAAGTATCGGCAATTTAGAATACATTTGAAACACAATGACGTATAATTTTTTATAGATTAAATGAATTAACAATGACAATTAACGTGTATCTAACAGCATGCGACTAAATTTAAGTAAATTACTATTGATTTCAAACAAAAAAAATTATGAAGGTTATAGTAAGAAAAATTTCTGAGTCACTGTAATAACATTGAACATAAATAATTAAAATTAACTTACCTAAATCTAGTGTTAACTTTAAGAAAACGTTTTCTCAATAGCTCAGATAGAATATTATTAACTACAAGAAATCGTGTCAGATTAGTGTCTCGCAAAGATCTACAAAAGAAACGTAACAGTTATGACAAGTAAAAAGAAACCGAATTTCTCGGATGTTGTTGAGGATTTATTTAGTTTTCTTAAAGGTGGTGTACGTCTATGCCTCGTAATAAAGTTTCAATTGTCAAGCTTAGTTTCTGAGTGAGTTATCAACTCAATGCTCCCTTTTAGTAATTGCATCAAAATTTTCAGAATAGCTTAAGGTATGGCGTTCTACAAAAACAGTGCTGTTAGATGTTAGACCTTACGAGTACAGGTAACACGTGGTGCTAAGATATTCACATGGAAACGTGTTTTAAACATTCCAAAAACCGACATGCGGGATATAATTATACGAGAGTAACCTTACATACTAAGCAAAACAAATAAAAGGAATTCAGGAAGATAAGCTTTCCATAAATACAAAATAAAGGAATAAACTATTCTATCAATGACATACAACGCCGAGAAGCCTACAAAGCGGAACGTAATATACACAGTGATGGTCTTACTGATGTCAAAACTACTAGCTATGCTAACAAAGAAAACAAATCCAACCTAAGATATCAATGCGGAGTTTTGACTCCTAAAGAATGAGAATACTATACTACTAAACTTATATTATGTGTCACTACAGCTAAAGAGTAAGGATATCAGATCTACAAATCAGAAAAAGAGAAAAAAATCAATCCGAAAGTACCTTAGGACCAAGAAAAGAACGCTAGTAGTCAGAGTACTTAGAAACCAAGAAGTTACTATGCTACAGCCGTTTTTGAGGTTTGTGGTAGTAAAAGGATAAGGTATCAATAAGAAAAGAAGTAGAGTATACAAAAGAATCTGGTTCGTTGTTCAAAACAGCAGGTTTTAGGTCTTTATGCCAAATCCCAAGAGAAACTCCATCGTGATCTGCTAACTCGTATGTCCAAGGAGTAGAAACGTGTTTGTTTTGGATATGTCCAATAAATTACAAAGTTACGTTTCTAGAGACGGTCTTCAACCTGGAAACGACGTACATTAGACCGATGTCCAGTATTAGCGTACGACTTAGACCATTTTTGTAGAACATCTAAACGGAGTTTTTCGTAGAATTCGTTGCGTGGATGTATTGGACGTTCGAGTTCACGAAGTTCTTCCGTCGGAGAAGAAGGATTACCTAATAGGGCTTTATAGAGATTATGTTTACGACTACAGAATGCAAAGTAAGATGGCATCTGTACTGTGACTGTATGTAAGGCAAGTAAACATCCCACAAGCGTTGATTTTCTTTTACATAAGACGTCAATCTGGTTTTTACTACTCTATTAACCTGTTCAACAGGGTTGGTTTGAAGATGGTAACGAACCGTTAACAGAGTAGTGGTGCAATATTGTACACATAAGCTAGTAAACTTGCAACTGCAAAATTAAACGCCATTATCAGAGGTAATGTACCGAACAATAAGAAGTTATTTTCTTCTATTACTTTAGAAACCGCAGAAGTCGTATACGCGCTAGCGTTTTTGTAACTCTACAGTGACTAGCAGTAAGAAGATCGTAATATTGCTGTATAATTAACTTTTATTGATTTTTAAGGACCACTACTTTCCAGTTAGACTGAGTCGGAGAGGTTCGGAGTGATTTATACAATAAGCCATCAACGACTGACCACGAAACGAGCTTGCGAGGAAACATTATGACTTGGTCGATCAGTTTCAAATACCAAGAGTCAGTTATAGAAAAAGCAATGCCAAACACAGACAAAGTGTTACAAGCTTTAGGTCTTACGAACCTTGCACGGCCAACTCACACAGTCGGAGATAGGGGAGGTTCAAGTGAATTATAATTAAGGGCGCCAGATCATTTATACTTAACACTTTTGCCTCGATCAAGACAGACGGTCCAAACTTGTAACGAATTTTTAGGTTCGTAATCCTTGTTACTCTGGTGTTTGGGTAACCACAGTTAAAAAAGAAAGGTATGTTACCATAAAAGAAAGATTAACAGGTATAAAAACTTTAATTTAGTAACGTAGAATAATCAACAAGAGTATATCTAATTCTCTATTCATAAATGCCAGAGGTATCGGCAACACACAATACATAGGTTAAGTCGAAGCGAATAGCGAAGAAACTTTCGTAATAGATATCGTTTGTACACAGCATGCGATACACACAAAATGATTAATGAAATTACCTTAATGGTATTGTAACAGTAAACGTAATTACGAAAATTAACATTAGCCAAAGTTCCGTGAGTGACTTTTCTGACAGCGATTCAATAATTAAATAAACTTACCCACAATCCAGTACCTACTTGGTCGAAGAAAACGTTTTCGCCGGTAGTAGCCTGGAATAGATATTGAATAGCAAATCGTGTCATACAATAACTCACGAAGATAGAAAGCTACAAAATCGTTAATAATAATAAATTGAATGAGATATAAAAACCCGTTGTATCGAATGCTGTTATTTGCGATTACAAACAGGTGGGTGGTAACGCAATCGACTGGTGTATAAGAAATAACATCTCCAAAGGTAAATACTGGTCAAGACTTCGTTTTCGTTGGATAATATGTTTTCCAAAATCTTAAGAGTTCGGTGACGATATTTATCAATAGTATTAATTCTTCATTGTTCTTTTATTAAATCGAGCATGTGATCAAAGCGTGGCGAAACGGCTATCAAATTAATAAAGAAATTACAAAGGAATCCTAATAAACCGGATGCAAATATCTTACTTTGTGCCGAATAAATTACGTTACATTCGTAATTAACTTATAATTTCCTGTCCATCACAATGGATGTACTTAAAATCTTTGGAATTATGTCACGACACAGACCGTCTCACGTAGTTGACAGCTTTAAAATGAAATCCGCAACCTGTCAGTAACCAGAAAGATCGACAGAGGGCGTCAAAACCAAAATCTAATTTTAATTCGATATACAGGGTATTACGTTATGAAAATTTCGCACGTAACAGAATTCTCCCTCAGCAAGATAAAAGCGTGAAGCGGGGATAACAAAACAAAAGCTAAAATAAAGACAGAAATTTAGGCATACGCCAAGGATAGAACCCTAAAATCCAAAACCAACCCAAAATACAATAACACACAATCCAAGAAGAAACGTAGATGAAAGAGGCTTTCCCAATTTGCTAAGCATCACCAACCAGATGTGTCCAAAAGTCGCATGAAGCGGAATGATACTCCAAAGAACCAAAAACTCAACCAACAGAAGAGAAGTATCAGAACAGGTACTCGTTGAAAGTCGACAACAGTCGTTACGCTATAAAGCAAGAGAACAACGCAATCCCATAGACCTCACTGACAGACAATCCTAAGCAAACCAAGAGAAAAAGAAGAAGTATAGGAAAGAACGAAGTTTAGACCACGGTCAAGGACAACGCCCTAAAATCCCTTGAAACCCTAGCCCATGAATACAAATCCAACTCTAAATAAGTCCCCAAAGCTAACTAAGCTAAAGAAGTAAAAAGAAAAAAGTATCTAGATGTTGAATTGTGATACGCGGATTTAGAAGAAAAGTCAAAAAGAAAAACTAATGCAGTTGTGCTCAAAAAGTCGTCAACATGAGATTCTTCCACCAAAAAATGTAAGATCTAAGCAAAGAAAACCAACGAAGAAATCTCAAGCAAAAAGAAGATTCTAATTAAAAGTCGACAGAAGTCGGAATATCAAAAAAGGCAGAGAAAAAAAAAATCAGTAACCCAAGAGTCACAACAACAAAGTCGCCAAAAAGCTAAACACTTAATTCTTCATTATTCTTTTATTAAATCGAACATGTGATCAAAGCGTGGCGAAACAGCTATCAAATTAATAAAGAAATTACAAAGGAATCCTAATAAACCGGATGCAAATATCTTACCCTGTGCCGAAAAAATTACGCTACATTCGTAATTAACTTATAATTTCCTGTCCATCACAATAAATGTACTTAAAATCTTTGGAATTAAGTCACGACGCAGACCGTCTCACGTAGTTGACAGCTTCAAAATGAAATCCGCAACCTGTCAGTAACCAGAAAGATCGGCAGAGGGCGTCAAAACCATAATCTACTTTTAATTCGATATACAGAGTATTACGTTATGAAAATTTCGCACGTAACAAAAGGTAGGTCAGAAAGTTTAGTCATAGTGTCTACTGGTGTAACGGAGCAAGATAAAAGATCAGGTACTACGTGTTCTTTCCCTTTTCGGTGTACGATAGAAAAGTCATATTGTTGTAGTTGAAAAACCCAACACGCAAAGCGTCCAGAAGAAAATTGTAGCCGATGTAACCATAGCAAAGAATGATGATTAGTCACTACTGCAAAATGAGAGCCTTCAATATAAGACCATCACTTTTCTGTAGCCCAAAGTACTGCTGAGAATTCCTTTTTAGTGGTAGAATAATTCCACTTAGGTTTAGTTAGTGAGCGACTAATATTGTTAACGACAGTTTCTTCTTTATTAGTCGTTTGACAACATCGCACCTAGCCCAAAGTCTGCACAATGAAAAGAAGAGAAAAATTGGGGCAAGAAAAAATTAGTGCTGAAACTAAGCAATTTTGTAAAGTAATGAAAGCGTATTGACATTTGAAACCAGAAAAAAGGAACATTTTTTCTATTCAAATTAGTTAAAGAAGATATCTAAGAAGAAAAGTTTGGGATAAATCGCCAATTTAGGCACTTTGGAGACTTTTGTAGGAATAGGAATATTGCAAATCGCAGCAATCTTGATGACCGATTAGTAAACCATTTTTGTTGACGACATACTCTAAATATTTCAGCTCAAACTGACAGATATGACATTTGTCTCAATTTAATGTGAGGCCAGAACTAAATAGTCGTTGTAACACTTATGCCAAAACTTGCATATGATCGTTGAAACTAAGCGTTGCTATGATAATGTCATCTAAGTACGCAAATTAAAAAGGTTCTAGGTCAGCCCTAATAACTTGATCAATTAGACGCTAGAACGTAGCAGGTGCATTATGAAGTCCAAAAGGCATTCTGGTAAATTTAAACAAGCTACCTCTGCGGCGCTGTAGAAGATGTTATAGCCTTAGATTCAGAAGAAAGAGGAATCTGCCAATAGGCCAATCTGATATCTAACGAAGAGAGAAAACAAGCGTCTCGTAAACGATCCAGAATAGAAGATATGTAGAGAAGCGGATACCCATCCTTTTGAGTCACTTTGTTGAATATCGTGAAGTTCACACAAAACCGATAGGTACCATCAGATTTCTTAACTAGAACAATCGGACTAGATCAAGGACTCGAAGAAGATTCTACTACATCCAGTTGTAACATCTTGTCTAATTCTGTGTGAGTTATTGAGTGTAAAGTAGGCGAAAGAGGATAGTAACGTTGCTTAATCGGTTCCGCCAAAGTCAAGATTCAATGTTGTACCAAATTAGTCTGTCCTAGATCTGATGGTTGAGAAGAAAATGCTTAGTCAAGTAAACTAGTCAAAGTTAAATTTTGTTCCGGAGTCAATACAATGCTCGTGTCTGAGTCTAAAAAAAAATTAAGTACCATAATCATTTACAAAAATCCGGTACAAAATTCATAGCTTTCCAAAAGTCAATGTCCAAAATTAAAGGATGAGAAATTTTAGGAATAAAAGTATTTTAATATTGTCACTTTTTCTTTGAGAAGGAAAGGAAGAGATAAAAAACGTAAAACTGTACGTCACCCCATTAACCAATTTGCAGAAGGAAGTCAGGTTTAAAGAAATTTACGTTCAACAAAGGTAGTTTTTTTCGCCCTGGTCCGCCAAAAATAGTGCGTGAAGCGCTAGAATCCAGAAGTGCATTGAAAGGAATTCTCAAAATCGTTACATTTAGAAAAAGCCGTTCGTCACCCCTAGCACTTGCCAGAACAAATTCCCAAATAAGTCGTTGCTTTTCTCTTAGCCTTTAAAAGGTGTGTCCAAGCTTAAAAATAATTCACAGGAATCCTCGACTCGGTCCGAAAACTGGAGCTAGTTTCCCGAATTACAACGTGGATAAGAAGTACGAGTTACATTCTGCCTCCCACAACCATAGCAATGTAGCGTTTGAGATCTCGAGCATTGCGGAGTGACCAACTTGATTACAACTCCAACAACTTGCATCTTTGACTATAGTAGTAGTAGACTGACTTCGAGATGTAAAAGCTCAATTATTAGAAGAAAACGAAGTACTAGGAGACAGCGAGCAGAAATGTTAGCGAAAGTAACTCTGATAGAAGTACTTGGTGTTTCTGCAACTGGACCCACATACGCAAAATTAGGTTCAAGCAATCGAGGTGTTTTCCTAGAAGGAAGAGGTTTAAACGTATCTACTAGTAGTTTATTGTATTCCGATTTCTTGCCAATAGCTAACAATTGTAAAAGCGACGTAATGTCTACAAGAACAAAAGAAGGTTAATAGAAACTAAGGAAGTTTGGCAAAATGATCTTTAATTGTTAAGCCTCCATCAAAGATTGCGCCAGTAAATTAAATAGACTTTGCATAATAGCGACGTAAATCGCAATCGTCTCGGTATGTTCCATAGTTTGAGAACAAATCTCTTCCAACAATCTTTCATCGTAATTAACTGGTAAAAATTTCTTTTTAAGTAATGTCACCACATCTTTCTACGAACGCAAATTAGAACGACGAGTACGAAAAGGTTGAGTGCAGTTGAACAATGTTGCTTAGAAACGTTACGAGCTACTCGTAATTTCTTTGATTTTATTAAGTTATCGCCACAAAAAGAAATATTAAGTTATTAATATATATTGAGGCAAAGAATGAGTTACCGGAAAAGAAATAGAAACACTAGAAGGTCTTGCTTTGTGGATCTTTGATTCAACGTCGTTTTTCAGTCCCTGTAGTGTTATCAAGGACTTATTTTGTTCAGCCAATTCAGTCAGATACTGCATTAGCAACTCGCACCGTCGTTTTGCATAAAGACAAAGAGTACTTAGTTTTGAAAACAAAGAAGAAGAAATGTCTTCATTAAAGTTATTCACTAACGCTGTAAGTTTAATAAGAATTTGTTTGATAGCTGTCTTATCTTCTTCATACGGTATAGATTGTTTAATTGAGGTAAAAAAATTATTGAATTCCACCTGAGACAATCTGTCTTAATATCTGCATCGATATCTCTAAAGATTAGTTCATATTCAAGTTTAAATTGGTGAAGACGATTTACATCGAATTTCCACATACTAATTTTTGGTAAACCAATAAGTAATACACAAAATCGAGAAAAAGCCAACAATACACCTGTTTCGTCCCTAATTTTAATTAGAAAATTTGTAATCCCGTGTTCCTTGCGTATGCAACAACAAGTGAAATACGTTGTCACGGAAAAAATAATTTGTAAAAAAAATTGTAACAAAAAAAATTGTATCGATATCAACAATTAGTAGACTCCGTTATCTTCTTTGAATGTAATGCGCATTCATGGTTCGATGGAATTATGTAGTATGGTTCGTACCGATTTGAATTCGAATAATTAATTTTGGCTACTGGAAAATACGAAAATTGGTCCCCATGAATGCAGTCGACTAATTAACTACTACCAATGGTCATTTGGGTCGCACTTATGGGTAATTAAGGTACATAAGTATCAGCATCTGGAAATTGTACAAACGCACATATGGAAAAGAAGACGTTGTTTCGTGTCAATTGTGGTTGCATAGGCAATATCCTTTTTTTGACTTTATTATATTTATCCGAAACTAGCCTGTAAGTAAATTGATTTATAGCCTTTGTGGAGCACATGTAAACAATTTAATTTATTTGACAAACTTGTAAATATAAATATACGTTAGTCGTTAGTTATCGCTTCTTTTATTAATTGTCTGATAAATAATAGTAGCGACCGCATGTTTGTTGCGTACATAACGCAACTGGTCCTTGCCTAACAGTTTGCAAAGATTTTGTATTTTTCCAAACACGTTAGATAGAAACAACACCTTAACTTATTTTTAAATTAACTAACTAAACTGCCGGTGAAAGATGGTAATCATAAAAAAGACTCAATTAAAGAAAATCGCTAAAAGAAATATAGAGAACAAGAAAGTTGTTATAAGAAAATTGTGCCACACGTTGGGCGAAAAATTTGGTACAAGCTTCTAACAGTTACAAACCTTGAACGGCTAGCTCGCCCTATTCGTAAAGACGGGAAGTTCGAATAATAAACTTTTTTTAATGGGCGCCAGATCTCTCAGAAACTCAATTGAATTAACTTAAAATTGAAAACAATAAGAAATAGACGTCGGAAAGAACGGCAATTTACAATACATTTGAAAAACAATGACGTATAAACTTCGTAGATTAATTAAATTGATAATGACAATTAACGTATATCTAACAGTATGCGACAAAATTTAAATAAATTAGTATTGATAACAAACAAATCCTTTTAAAAATTATGGAAGTTATAGTAAGTAAAATTTGTGAGAAGACTGTAATGACATCCAAACATAAATAATTAAAAATTCATTTACCCAAATCCAGTGTTTACCTTAAGAAAACGTTTTCTCAATAGCCCACCTAGTATTTAGTTACTACAAGTAATCGTGTCAGATTAGTGACTCACGAAGATGTACAAAAAAAAGTTATAGGTATGACAAGAAAAAAACGAGCTGCTCGGATAATGTTAATGATTTATTTAATTTTCTTAAACATGGTGTACGCCCATGCCTGGTAATAAGGTATCACGAGAGGAAGTGAGGAGTACAAAATTCGTTAGAGGGCGTTGAGAAGTAAAGCCTAACTTCAAGTCAACTAAAAATATACGGTGCAGCACAATTTGAATTTGATTTTGACTAGGCATAGCTCTTATTGCGTTTGACTCGAATCTTCATCGAGTAATACTTCTAATTCGTTGTCTTAAATTTTTTTGCAGTTTATGCTTTTCCTCAACACTAAAATCACTATTCTTAAAAAGTCGAAATCATTCTGTACATGATTTATCAGTTGGTCACTGTAAACTTTCACAATCATTCGATGCGTTTTAGCTGCATTTTGCTTCAAATTAAAATAGAAAACTAAAACTTACTGCAAGTGCTGCTTATTTAACAAAAAATTTGACATATTTAAAATAGTAAAAATTAAGGTTATTGCATGAAACTTAAAGCGATATAAACTGGATATCATTTAAAATTGCCATATTTTAGATTGTACGTTATGGGATTTAATCTAAATTTAGATGTATTGTACTCAAATGTAACTTGGCCAGTAAAAGCGCCTCTAATATCTCCATTAATCCAATGGCATCACATAGACGATTGGCATGTACTTAAATACCAACTAAAAAACTTAAGTATTCATGTAATCACTATTAATCTAGAACATAAAGATTGGAAATTTTTAACCGGATACATTGTTGACGGTAAGCATTTGTACAACAACGAAAATCATATTACTTCGTATAGGACAAAATTTGTTCCCGGTCACTGCCTACCTTGTCATGGTATGGAACTGCTATCTGAAAGCCAATCGTTTGTTCATGAACCAGACAAAGATACTTTTTGAAGATGTAAAATTTCATCGATCAATCGTTGTTTCTAAGAAAAAACCGTTAAATCTAACTGTTAACTTAACAAAAATACAAAATAAATTTGAGGTTTGTGTTTATGAAATCAATTTCAAGTTTGATGCATACTTTTAGGTTAATACAGAAAATGACTGTTTAGTCACTGGTAAAATACGTATTTTAACAACAGATTTTGACTTGATCACAATTTTTTTGCCCGAAACTATGTTGGTGGATCATCAAGAAATTTACAAAAAACTGAACCGATTTGGTTACAACTACAGGTGAATAATACTACGACATTGGCAGATTTTTTTATTAAAATGATTTAGAGACACGTTTTGCTGTTTACAAAGCGCCAGTCTAGACAACAGTGTTGGAACTATAAGATGGAATAACTGGACCACGTTTTTAGATGGCTTACAACAATTTACTTTATTGAATGAGACACCAGATCGTCTGTATACACTAGTAGAAATTGGATATTTAGCAATTAATCCGCAAAAACACGATCAGGCTGTAGAAAAACATAATAACGTTCTTCCACTTCGTTATGAGTCAAATTGTAAAAGGATCGCTGCACCAGGTATTGAATTGCGCAATTTTGTTTTACGTAGCATGTAACCGTCGTTTAAAATAAATGATTGGTATTGGATTATTTTCGTGAAAAACCCTGTATTTGGATTGACGTTATTCATTTCATGTATTTTGAATCTGTTTTAATGATTTTTAAATTGATTTTAATAGGTTATTTTACGTTTTTGAATCCAACTTCATAATTCGAAATTGTTGATAAGGTTTTGTATTTTGTTATGCCGAGAATCATCTGATTCTGCATTTCTGTTTATTGAGCATTTTTCTTTGTTTGATCAGAATTTCAGTGGTAATTTATGTTTTATCATTGTAATTAAATATATTTTAGCCGTTTGTTTATTTTAAGTTGGTTTAAAAGTTCTTTGTTTTAAGTGCATTCTCAGTACATTCGTACTGAGTTTCTTTGTGTTAGTCGATTAAATGACGTGGGAATGAAATTATTATTTTATTTTATTAGATAGCTTAATCTTTACGACAGTAATGTAATATAATGGTTTGTCAATTTGACACTTTTACGTAGAAACAAACGCCGTGGTCCAATACATCCTTGGTCCAATACTACGATTTTGACGTTATTTGATCTGTTTGCCTCGTTGTCGCTCTTCTTAATGAGATTGTTTTCTTTCATAAAGTTTCGAACACAGCCATTGTAGAAATGGTAATCGAATAAGATTATTAGGTGATTTTGGTAATAATAGTGAGTTGATTGATAGTCGTACAAAATAACTTAAGTGTCGGTATGTAGTTGTCAGGGGTTAAAGTCACCCCTTGTAGATGTAGTAGTACCGCGGAAGGCTTCAACAATAGTACAATGAATCGTTCGAGTGGAAAAACTTTCCTATTTAGTAAAGCAATTACGGCTTATTAAAGTCACTGTTTATTAGTTTTGTATTAATATATATCGTGGGTTTGCGTGTACGTTGTGTTTGGCAATTCCAATTTTCGCCTTGATGGTGGATAATTAAAAATCTTCCGACGGTAAATAGTTCAAGTGGCTGTGGTGCCCTATCAAAATTCCAGACGACGTCATCTGGCCTAAGCTAACCAGGAGCGCGTCTTCGAATAATCAAGGTATTTGTAGATTTCCAATTAAGTATTTATTCGTGAGTTCAATGATTAAAAAGCTTTGAAATTAGTTGTGAGAATTTATTGATAGATATTGAATTTTTTGACGATTCAAACCATTTATGGTGTTCAAGCGTGCTAATTTTAAGTATTATTCTTATGCACTAAATTAAAAGACGTAATGTAACCAACTTATAAAGGTTGTTACGACATATAAAGTAAAAGTTTTTTTTTAAATATCATGTGTCAAATTAAGTTTTAATGTAATTTTCTTGTTTTATTGATTATCTATTCTCATTTTATTTATGTAATAAATGTTAAATTTAACGAAGCTCTTATTCCGTCGGCCTACGCGTTTGTAAATTTTTAGAATGTTTCAGATTTTACGTCTGATACACTCATAAGGTCAGTCCCAATTGAGTGTATCTATTTGAAGCGGACTCGTGGTTGGCAAGGGCTTCTAGTCCATTGAGCTTTACTCCTTTCTGGCGCTCTTTGATTTTGACTTTTTTGATTTTGTGTTTTCGTCAAGTTTTTCAAAACAATCACGAAATTTTGAATATAACCCACCCCGTCTTCACTGAGCACCGGCCCAACACCGTTTATGGTACTTTATTTCAGGCAAGTGTCATTGTTTCCTCTTTTGCATGTAACAACCACCAAACGCTTAAACCAAAACCCAGTTTTAAGAATTTACAAATTCGTGCCTTATAACATTGATGTTTCACCAGAAAACTCAGTAAAACTTCACGTTCAACTTGTCACAGAAAATTTAGGAGACACTAAAAGTCGCTGAAACCGTCGACTTATTTAGTTTAGACACTAATAATCTTCTTTACTTTTATAACAGTTTCAAAATTATTACATTTAAATAATTTTAATTTAAATTTAGTAAACAAATATATGCAAAAATAAATAAAATAGATTAACACAAAAACAAATAAGGTACCGTATGATCGGGTTGTATTCGGTTTAAATTTAGCCGATGATAGTCGTGGAAATTCGTATTTAGGTTCGATAACGGTCGGAAAATTTCGATTTGGAGCGTAAACCTTTGACAGTTTGCAAATGATCCTGCAGACACGTAAATCTTTAAAAGTTAATAATTTATCCTCGCTTTATTTGAATCATTAGTTAAACGAAATACTTAATTTGTGCAAAATAGATACACTGTCTACCTTATGTAAACGAAACTTGACAGTTACGCGTGTTTACTTTAATAACATAACAACGCTGAACAAAGCTGATAATTTCAGCGTTTATATTAATCGAGGAATATCAACTGTTTGTAAAGCAATCAAAAATAAAACACACAAAGAAAATATATTGGAATCCCCTTTGTGGATTGTAACAATCTAGAATTTTATTAATAAAAAGTTAAAAAATTTTAAAAAAAATTTGTGGTAAAATTGGGTTAAGGTCTATCATCAAGTTAAAGACAAATTAAGTATAAATTAGTTGGGGAGATGTGGAGTCGTGTTTTAACAACAGAATTTGCACCGGTTTCATATCAAGTGTTAATATAAAGAATCCCATAATTTTTTGAAATCTAAAATTTGTCGGCGTTTTTATTGAAACAACTATCCACTCACAATAATAAGATTTTTATTTGTGAACGATGTTTAAATTACTTTTCAACTCGTGATATACTTCAGAAACATAAAACTTACTGTATGAATTTTAATAAATTTTGCGCAAAGTTGCCAAAGCAACTAGAGAAATATTTATCATTTAAAGCATGTTACCAAAAAAAATTCCGTTTGCTATTTATGC
This sequence comes from Aquatica leii, assembly GCA_035610365.1. Taxonomy (NCBI): domain Eukaryota; kingdom Metazoa; phylum Arthropoda; class Insecta; order Coleoptera; family Lampyridae; genus Aquatica; species Aquatica leii. The sequence goes on along the minus strand of CM069435.1, from coordinate 95,642,476 downwards.
AAATTTGAAATGTATCCTGGAAAAGTGTAATGATGTCAATTTTAATTTAGTTAATACTTCTAAAACATATCAAAAACATATACCGTTTCGTATATATGAAACATTATCAAAATCTTGTACATATCGAGAAACAGATTGGTTTTTATACGAATTGAAAATTATTGTAATGTGACATTTTCAAAAAATTAGTTAGAGTTCAAGGTCATAATGATCAAACGGGATTATTTAGGGAAACTGCTCATCAGACTTGCTGCTTAAACTATAAAAATAAACATTGTATATCTGTAGTATTTCTTAACTTAGGTGAGTATGTCGCGCATTTCATTATTTAAAAATTATTTATTATTTACATTATTAGAATAAAATATCAAACTGTAAATAAAGAAAAATACATTTAATATACAAAGTCAATATCAAATACGAATACGTCTCTTAGGTTTATAGGTTCTTACATTTTATGTCACAAAAATTAAATCGTTTTTTTTCTAATTTGTTAGATGATAAAAAAAGATTACAAAAACTTATTGTAATAATTCAAAAGAATTTTGTCTATTAAATAAGAAAAAAACTTTTTTACGATTATGTAGGTTCCTGAGCAAAATTAGAAGAAACACGTTTACCAAATAAAGAATCATTCTATAGAAAGTTATGCAGTAAAAGTTTTCAAAAATCGAAATACAGGTGAACTTGTATGTGTTTGAAACTTTCCGTCAAGCTTCTTTAAAAACTTTTACTTTAGATCTATTACAGTATTACATTGTGCCGAGGTTAAGCTTAGATGCAATGTTAAAAGGTACAAACGTTTTATTAGATTTTCTAACGCATATCGATATAGTTATGTTTATTAAGAATGGAGTTAGAAAAGACGTTTCTCAATGTTCCAATAGATACGCTAAGACAAATAAATATTTAAAAAATGGCTTTAGTTTAACTAAAGGTAATACATTTTTTTAAATGTATTTTGATGTAAATAATTTATATGGAGCGACCATGCTTTAATATTTAGCATAAAAATCTTCAATTTATAGAAAAATTTGATGTTCAAAAAATTTAAAATGCACCTAAGGACTATATGTTGAAACCGTTTAAATTATCTCATTAAATTACATAACTTACATCGCAATTTGCCATTGGCGCCAGAACACATGATTCCTCTGACTTGAAACATTAAACTGCAACAATTGCTATTACGGTTGTTTAAAAAAAAAGATATATCGTTTACTATAAGAACTTAAAAATGTATTTAAGATTAGGAATGATATTAAAAATAAGCTCATAGAATGCTTAAATTTCATCAATCGCTTTAGTTATAGCATTATATAAATTTAAATAGAAAATTACGCCAACAATCTAAAAATGCGTTTGAAAAAAAATAAATTAATAATCAACGCAATTTACGCGAAATGTATAAAATATTTTAGAAAGCATAGATATATAAGTTTAGTAACACGATAGGATGGACGATAGGAAGCGCGTTCTCTTAGTTCAAAATCAAATTTACGCAGTTCTGTTGATTATTATAGGAATAAACGAATTGGAAATATGTATGAATAATTCATTAAATAACGGTGAGGATTTTTTAATTTCTGGTACTCGTAGGCATTAAGTTTCATTAAAATTAAATCTATAACAAAAATGTCAATAATTTTTTGTTGTCACAAAATTTTTTTCAATCGCACAAACTTTTGGGGGTCCCCAGGACCCCGGGCCTTAGGCCCGGGCCCAGGTGGCCCGTGCCTAAAAACGGTACTGGTTCTGCCACTTTTGACTATCATATTGATAAGATTAATCAAATCCAACCAAAAAACAACCGGGATTAATGAAAGATGAAAATAATAGAAATATTATGCTAGAATTTGTAAGACTTAGATCAAAGATGTACTCATATTGTTAATAAATTTTCTAAAAAATTAATTAAAAAATCTAATGGTTCTAAAAAGTCTTCAATCAAATCATTTACCTTTGATATAACTATAAAGAGTCAATGATTTATTAAATCTAAACAACCTAACATCTTATCGTTAAACAAAGTAAAAAAATTGTTCTAATAGTACTGAAACAAGACCGTGGGGTCATCTATATCAACTTTTTGGAGAGAATTAAATTTTATAATCGTTTTAGGAACACACAATCAAGATGCTGTATATTAATGGCAACATAGCCTTCTACTAATTGGGAGGATTACAAATAAACGGTATCTTACCTAATGTTAATTTCACATTAATAACAATAAAAACTATTATTTATATTTTTTTTACTTTAATTTAATTCGACAGTTTGAAGTTGAAAACTTTTTCTTTCTTGTCACTGTGATATAAGATGCTTTTATATAATTTTAATTTTAATTTAAATAAGGTTAACTCTAATACTATTTGTAAATGCTATAAAAATGGGTCAAATAAAATGATGATCTTTTCATTGAAGAAATTGTACAAACACATTTTTTGTACTGTCTACAATGGATGGAGTTTATTTGAAAAACTAATTGCTCATTTTAACTTTACATTCTAAATTTTAATTGTTTTGTTATTTTTAATTACTAAATAGATAACTGGATATATTTAATTCTAAATTACTTTAATTTAATGATGTATTAATTTTAAATAAATGATTTTTATTTAATAGTTCAAAACCATTATCACGATTAAAGTTATTGAGGATTTCTGAACAACTCATTACTTTTAGATGGCCAACACTCTATGTCCAGATGATTTTCTCAGGAATTTTTTTGACAAGGTTACTCACCAGCAGTCTAATACAATTTTACGGCTAACCTCTCAAACTTATCTCAAAAAGTTTGAATTGTTGGAATCTAAAAATCAAAAAGTTATGTACAATATACCATATAAAAATATGTCTTAAAAAATGCATATGGTATAACACCCTCGACAGTTCGATTAAATAACTTATAGTCTGGTTTGAAATCAAGTGGTCTTTGAAACAAAAAGAAAAATCAAAAAATGAATTTCCACATTCAGACACGTTCTTCTAAAAATATCCTACACTATGCTAGTCTAGCGTTGATGCGCGAAAGGATTAAGCAAACTAGGCGAGAGTTAGACACCATTTCAAAACAACTCTTTTATCTTCATCTGGAGTTGGCCAACATTCTATCCCCGGATGATTGGAATCTCTTTAATAACATTACTTACCAGCACTCTAATACCACTCTACGACTAAGCACTGAAAGTCATCTCAAAAAGTTTCAATTATTGGGATCCAAGAATCGTAAAGTCTTATCAACTGCTGACTCCTTAGAGACGGTTTTCAATTTATCTAGTTTGGTTCTCACTTCAGAACAGTAATCGGTGCTATCTAAGGGTTTGAATTTTGCTTTTGCTCCCGAACGTATTCCTAAAGAAAATATTTTATGTGCTGTCGAGTCTTTTATAAGACATTTTCCTCGCAACATTTCAGATCCCATTCGTATTCACACTGCAAAATCCTTGAATCATCTAAAATTCCTAAATCCAACATTTCTAAGTCGGAAGAGTCAGCCTTAAAAAGTCTTCGTAAGAATCCTGATATGATTGTTCTTCCAGCCGACAAAGGCAACGCTAGTGTCGTCTTAAATCAAATTGAATATGCTGCAAAAATCCATTTTATTTTGTCTGAGTAAACGTACGCTCTTCTAACTCGCAATCCCACGAGGATTGAACGTGAGGTCAGCCAAATCATCAAATCTTCCAATCTACCTTCTGAAACTAAACGTCGACTTACCCCAGGTTTTAAACTTTCTCGTCTATACGGACTTCCCAAAGTTTACAAACAAGGTATTCCCTTTTGACCTATCGTTAGTACTATCTACTCTCTTACCTAGAAACTAGCTAAGTTCTTGTCTAACACTCTTTGCGATTTTACAAGTAAAATTTCTTCTCACATCCTCAACTCTCAGCATTTTAAAAAAGAAAAATTTCCTAAAGGTAGAAAGAAAAGAAGGACCTAGCGAAAGACAAGGAAAAGGCTAGATGTTATACCTTGTCTCTCACTTTGTAAAGAGATGGAGACAGTGAACCAATCCTACAGCCCAAGCAACCGCCCAAAAGGCAAACCTTCAGAAGAAACAAGGGAGAAAGAAGATGCTTACACGTTTACATAGAAGACCTTTTACAATATACCAACGAGAAAAACGACGAGAAAAAGCAAAAACTTGAGAAATCAAACCTATATACCAAGGATCGGTAGTAGGCCGAATAATCCTAAAAACTAAAGAAAAATTTGGAGAAAGAGAACAGGGCGTATATACAAGTTTCTTCGTCTTAGGACGGCAGTGAACACAAGTAGTAGACTTAAGAGTAATTATAGAAGAAGGAAGTGAAGAAGTAATAAGAGAATCAGCAACCATATTACCAGAAGGTGCGGAAACAACAGTTTTTTTTTGTATAAACCAAAGATGGTTCTAGAAGTCAATCACTTCCCTCAGATGTCGAAAAGTTAAAAGAATTACAAGAGTTAAGGTTTGATTACAAATATTTGCCTAAAGAGACTAATTGAGAAAAGGAGGTAATATCCACCAGCGCGAAATGAGATTGATAAAATGGAGTCAAGTTGCGGCCTATGATTTTCAGCTGCGTCTTCTCCGAGACTGGTTCTAACAATTGCATAAAAAGATATCGCATAGTAGCAACGTACATCCCAATAGATTCCTTAGGTTTCATCACTCGGTTACGAATAGTGTCCATTAACCGTTCATCATAATCTAAAGGCAGAAATTCAGTTTTCAACATCGCAGTAACCTCATTCCAAGAACGTAAAGTATGTCATCTATTTCTAAACACAAGAAGAGCTTTACCCGATAACACCTCAGAAGCTGAAAGAAAAAGTTGATGCTGAGAAACTCTACGAGACAAAGACAACTCATCAATACCAATAAAAAACTTGATCAGTACAAACGGATCTTCACCAGAGAAAGTAATATTCCAATCAACCGAGTTCATTTCCGAATCAAAGTCTGATGAAGTAAGATGTGGTGGCTCCTCGTCTAAAGAATACATAATTACCATTTTGGATTAAAACTTTTTTGGTGCAAAAGATTATGCGGCTCAATTAACTTGTGTTTTGATGCTAATTTCTAGCCCAGTGTTCAGTTCTTGTTAAATTTTTGTTTTTTAGATTTGCTTGAATTTAGATTTATTACATTATAGATACAAGTACAATTTATGCAAAACGTGTTTTTATTATTAAGTTCAGATTCGAGAAAAAAGTATAATCTTTCTGTACATTTTGTAATAATTTTAATATACCTTAATGGTTTATTTGCAAATTTTTTTGAAGTGTAGCACATTATTAATCCAACCAGTCAAAAATAGATTGACAAAGAACGCAAAAACAAATTTAACTGTTTATTATATTAAGCATAAAATATTAGTTATACCAATAATCTAAATCAGTGATTTCCAACACGCGGCCCGCGGGCCGCATGCGGCCCGCGGCTTTCATTAGGACCGCCCGCTCAAAAATAATAAGTAAAACCATATTATGAAAAATAACTACTACCGCCCTTCAATATTTACTAGTTGTAGCTATATAAATATATACCTGTGCAGATGCGGCCCCCTATTTACTCCATGAATCTAATGGCGGCCCTCCGTCATTCATAAGTTGCAAACCCCTGGTCTAAATTAATCAATGTCAATGTATGCAAATAATTTGTAAGTGTAATAGGTATTAGGAAGTAAAGATTATTAATCAAGGTCAAACTTCTAAATATGCATAAACTATGTAACTGCTACGCAAACGCAGAACAAGAAAAAAGATGTGAAAAAGAGATGCCATAACAAAAATGCTATTGTATTGTAATTACTTTTAGAGTAGAAGTAAAAATCTAACTTGTAAATAGAATGTAGATGTACCGAACGAAACAGTATATATTATAAGTTTGTTACTGCTAAAAAGGATTTCGTAACAATGCACCGAACAGTAACAAACGAAGAAATTGTTGTGAGCGGTATTGCAGGTATTTTTCCTGGTATGAAAGATGTGGACGAATTTTACACACATCTGGACAACAAAGTACAGTCGTTTAACCAAACAGATCTTTATTGGCAAGTTCTTAATCCTGACGCACCATCGGTTATCGGAAGATTACCGTTTGAAGAAAAATTCGACGCTGGGTTTTTTGGTAATCGTTTCTAGTGAATGTGTTTGTGATTCTAATACTAGCGTAGGTGTTCACCACAAGCAAGCTGAAGAAATGCATCAGTCTTGTAGAGCCATACTCGAACTAGCAGTAGAAGCTGTCATGGATTCAGGTACTAATCTAAAAGATCTAAAAGGATCGAAAACTGGAGTGTTTGTAGCTAGTTCAGGAATTGAAGCTGGAACTGAATGGATCTGGCTCAAACCGGTTACACCTAGTTTTAGTATGATTGGGTAAGCACGATACTTTTCCGTTGGTTTTTTGTAGCATTTTTGCCACAGATCTTCGTATTCGACTATGGCAGAGTGGATTAGTTATTATTTACAATTACAAGGGCCGACAGTTTGTTATGATTCAGGATGCGCTAGTTCGTTGTATGCTTTAGAGCAAGCAGTTTTAGCAATAAAAACAGGCAAATGCAACAATGCGCTTGTTTGTGGTGTAAATGTTATTCAAAATCCTTATATACATTTTGGATTTCACCAGTACGTTAATCAGATTGTTAATGCTGAGATAAAAATTCCTTAATTTACAGATTAGGTGTTTTAAGCACGAATGGAAATGGCAATGTTTTTGATGATTCTTGTAATGGATATATAAGATCAGAAGCGATGGCAGTGATTTTTGTACAAAAATTACAAGAGACCAAGAGAATTTACGCAGAAGTATGTATATCTTTGTAGTTTATACAAGGTTGTTGCTCAGAAGTTCCATCGATCTATACATGAGTAAGTAGCATAAATCTAAAGATTTGACGGTATAGTATTGTCAATGGGGAGGCATTTGGCTAAATCACTTTTAAAAAATTGGTACATTTCTGTTTTCCATATAAAAAAATTAAGAACTGATAAGTCTGGGGAGCGAAATAATCAACGATATGGTTCATTATTGAGTTGTCTAAATAATCAATTTCTAAATGTTTCAAGGTTTTTAGATAGGCCTCACCGATAAGTTAAAAAACGTATATCTAGAAAAAGCTTCAAAAATGATAAACTTACATCTAGGTTATTCTTATAGAATTCTAGCGCTATGACATCGTCATTCTTTATGGCACAATAATCGTTGACTCTTAAAAATTTAATTTTCTAAAACACATCATTTCTTGTAAATTTGGCTTTGTCCGACCAAATAATATTTTGCATTTTCTTGTCATCGAACTAAAATAAATTCGCAGAACTCGATTCTTTGCGGAAAATTAGTTTTTTTTAAATGCTGGATTACTGAAAATGCGTATAGATGAAAGTTAAGGTTACATAAAGTTGTTGCAACTGATTTATTTGCCACTTGTCTTGTAGATATGGTTCGATATGCGGTAATATATCCCAGAGCTGCGCTTTCAATATTTTCATTGTTAACAGAGATCAGATCTTACTATATAAAACAAAGTCGGGTTTGTTCGAACACTTATAACTCGAGAACGGCTGGACCGATTTATATGATTTTTGGTTTGTTGGATTTGTCTCCGTCCAGAATAGCAGAATAATTATTACAAACATTTGAAAATTGACGAAAAAAAAATCCTATACAAAATGTTCGTGTATTTTGTACCTGTCAAATTATTGAGATATTTATTATTATATATCAAGTTCCTAAAATATAGAACAAATCATAAATGAACAAATGCTTTAATTAAAAAAAACTGTCAAATCGATTGGTTTCACGTTTACTTCGCGAAAGTTGTTTGTGATTTGTTTTGTGAGGATTATTATTAATTTGTTTTATAAATTAAGATGCCGCGACAAAGAAGATCTAACCTTTCCCAAACGGAACCGTACTGCAGTTAGGCTACGGAACCTTGCGAATCAATTAACTGATAAAAAACGACAAATTGCACGAGAAGAGCGCCGCGTTGGTATAGCACAAAGTAAAGCAATACTTCGTACTTATCAAAAACAAGCGCGAATAGCGGCCACGTTGTTAGAAGAATGCCGTACGGTTCATTCCGCGTTAAAATTGCACAATAGCGCACCAACGCGCATTGGAAACTCTTGATCGAACCTTAAAAGATCTGCGCAACGACTCGAGAATTTTTGGTAGCGTAATGATTTTTACTATTTGGCGAGTTCCGCCAAAAATTGGCAGTCATTTCGAGATTGACTGCTGCCGATGAAATAAACGCTTGCCTCAAACCATCAAATCTGTGACACTATGTTGTGACGCTTACTCCAGATTAAACTGCTTAGCTGTAATAGAAAGCTAGTGGACGGAACGGTTCTCGGGCGCCAGATTCTGTTCGACGGCACTGTCCGGGTAACTACAGTGAAGACACGGTTGTCCAGGGCTTCAAACGGATCTAAAAGCGGAGCGAGGCGACGGAAATAAAATACACAATAAGAAAATAATAACTTTATTTATGCTTAAAATAAACAGGTAATGGGCAAGAGATTCGACGAGAGCGGAAGCGGCGACTACAACCAAGCAAGCGTAAGGTGATATATAAACCAATAATTGATTAGCGTGCGTTCGACAAGCGGTGACGTCGGTGACTAAGCGAGCAAGCATGCATTAGGGTAGCAACCTCCGTTGGATCGGTAGACGGCGTTTACTCGGATTTAAACTTGAGGAGGAAGAAAAGGGATTTGGGCACGGTACTGGAAGACGTATCCGCAGCTCAAAGCCAAACACTACGGATACGACGTGTTGACGGCGTATTTGCAGGCCAAAGCCAAACACTACGAGTACGACACCCGGTAAAGGATCAAGGAAGGCGTATCCGCAGGCCAAAGCCAAACGCTACGGATACGACGTGGTGACGGCGTATTTGCAAGCCAAAGCCAAACACTACGAATACGACGCCCGGTAAAGGATAGAGTAGGGAAGAGCAGACAAGAAGGAGAGCGGTATCTTCCCGGAGGTTCGGTTAATAAAAGCAAAACGGCTTACCCTAAAATCCAGTTGGTATACTGGAACCCCGGAATCCTCTTCAGTGTGAGCTCCAACTGGAACTTCCGTTCCTGCGTCTGGGTTCCGGTTTTATTGCGGACGTTCGGAAAAGGGAGAACGGTTCTAAGCGGGGATGGCATGCGCTCTGACGGATAAAGCGCCTGTAAGCGGAGATAGCGCAAACTCGGGTGCGCGTTCGGAACTTAACGGAAATACCTTTTGTACGTTTATTTACCAACAAACACGGATAATTATTACAAACTTAATAAATCATTATTAACAATAGTAAATATCGGCGGGCTCGGTAGTCATCATGCTTGGAAATCTAAACTAACCAAAACTATGCAATGGAACAGGGTTGGTAATAAAGGAAAAATTTAAAGATGAGTTAGTTTTCATTCCGAGAATTTGAATGATTCTAACGGATATGCCCTTTGAATTTAAACGAATTCAGTTCCCAATTCGTCTTGCTTTCGCCAAGTCACAAGGCCAAATCTTGACTGTTTGTGGTCTCAATTTAGAAAATTCATGTCTTTCTCATGGTTAGTTGTACGTGGAATCTTCACGTGTTCACGTTCAGTTCAGCTAATAAGTAACACTAGATTCATTGACTGTTAGGCGGTACGAAGTTAAAAAATACTATATTTTTAAATAAACTACCGATATACAATTTTTAATCTTAATATATAAAACAAAGTCGGGTTTGTTCGAACACTTATAACTCGAGAACGATTGGACCGATTTTTATGGTTTTTTATTTGTTGAATTTGTCTCCGTCTCCAATAGCACAATAACTATTAAAAATATTGAAAAATTGAAGAAAAAATATAATAAAAGAAAACAAAAATACCTATACAAAATTTTCTTGGATTTTGTACCTGTCAAACATTTAATATTTATCCAGTCGATACGGTAAACAGGTAAACTCTACCCTCAAATTAAATAACAAATGTAAATAAAGGTATAGAATAATGTCAGATGAAAAAGGATTGAGATATTTTGTGGTTGTCAAATATTTATGCGTGCGTTCAGAAATTTATATCAACCTCCTTAAATATAGAAAAAATGATAAATGAACAAATGACTTAATTTAAAAAAAACAACTGTCAAATCGATTGGCCTTATTTTTGCCGCGCAAAGTTGTCTGTGATTGTTTTTGTGAGGATTATTATTAATTTGTTTTATAAATCAAGATGCCGCGACCAAGAAGATCTAGTCTTTCCGAACGGAGCCGTAATGCAATTAGACCACGGAACATTGCGAATCAATTAACTGATGAAGAACGACAAATTGCACGAAGTAGAGCCACATCTCGTGCTTCTCAAACACAAGAGCAAAGAGAGACAGTTCGTGAAACGGCTAGATTAGAAACGAAAAATCGTAGAGCTGATCGAACAGATCAACAACGAGATAATCTTCGAAGTGCAAGAAGAAATACTTCAAGTGTTGAATTGAATCGAGCAGCGTTTCTATACGATTGCACAATCAACTACAACTCGCATCCTTTCGTTTGCATTAGTCTAATGGACGTAGTTTGCGAGCATTGTGGGGCATTGAAGTTTGCTGGAGAAACGCCTGGATTGTGCTGCCTTAATGGCAAAGTGAAATTGCCATTATTGGTTCCGCCACCAGAACCATTGCATTCCTTGCTTCGTGGCGAAACACCTGAATCACGACATTTTCTAGCGAAAAAAAATACAATGGCTGTTTTCAAATAACTTCATTTGGAGCGAAATTCCAGGAGAACTATCATAAAAAATTTGCTAAAATGTAGTTTGTTGGGTATCTGTATTTGTCTCTAAAAAAAAGGTAATAGTATCAATAAAAACTCTCGACTTACAGATTCAAGGCTAGATTCACCATCGAATTGGATCATTCCAATCTCTTAAAGATGCACAACATAAATTCTTACAAATATACTATACCAAGCTAAATTGCGTCTGGACGAGTATATACATTTACGCGATGCAATTAGCACCGAAAGAGATTCAGGTAATGTTGGTCGATTGACTATTTTACCGACGACGTACATAAGTAACCCGCGGCACATGCACGTATATGCGCAAGATGCAATGACATATGTTTGTCGTTGTGGTCAGCCAGACATATTCAGTACATTTACGTGTAATCCTAAATGGATAAAAATTGTTCAAATACTGCTTCCCGGACACACATCAAGTGATTGGCATGATATCACCGCACGTGTTTTCAAGCAAAAAATCCGTTCGTTTACTACATTGTTAAGCAACACGTCTTTGGGATTACTCGATGCTGCATGTATTCAATCGAATGGCAAAAACGAGACTTGCCGCTTGCACACATTCAAGGATTTGACTGATCAAATAGATGATATCATATGTGCTGAGATTCTTGATCCCAAAACAGATCCAGACCTACATGATGTTGATATTACAAATATGATTCATGAACCATGTGGCACCATCAACCGCCAATCACCGTGCGTGGTCGACGGCAAGTGTTTCAAACGTTATCCACGAACATTGACGACGGAGACCATCACTGGCAACGATCCACTGTATCGTCGTCGATCGCCCGATAGTAATGGTAGAACTATTACAACAAAAGTGAAAAAAACGATTTCGTGGTCGATAACAGTTGAATCGTTCCGTATTCGCCACTTCTTTCAAAAACATTCAAGTCACATTGTAACGTGTAACGTTGAGTATTGCAATTGCAAGTCCATTAAATACAAATATTTTTTTAAAAATTTATTTCAAGAGGTGGTTTTTGTACACCTCTGATTTTTTACTCCCTCATCAGTTCTGTTTCGTCAAGGAAGCCCAGAAGTTTATTCCAAGGGGCTTTTTTCAATTCATCATCGGTCAGCTTTCGTTTTCCGAGAATCGTTGTGCGTTGCATTTGATACGCTTCGCATTTGCACAGCAGATGCTGCGAAGTCTCGTCATCCTCCAAGCATCGGCGGCATAGCGGGCTGATTTGCAGTCCCATTTGATGCATATGTTTGCTAAAACCACAGTGCCCTGTAAGTAGTCCCGTGAGTTTTCCTAATTTTTGTAGACTTGCTTGATAGTGCAGTTTGAGTGTTTAATTGTGGCTCTGTAAGGAAGAGTTTTGTGTGCCTCATCCTTGAAGAGTTTTTCCATAATGTTTTATGCTCCGCTGCAGGTTTGCTGCGAATTATTTCTTTTCCGGTCTCGTATGGAATTCAGAAAACGGGTTTAGGTCCGATATATGTCCCTGTTGTGCCCTTTTTTGCTAGTGCGTCCGCCATTAGGTTACCCTTTACCTTCTGGTCTTTTGGTATCCAGATGAGCTGCATTGGTTGGCGAGTTGCCAATGTTTCCAGACTGCTTATGCATGCCATAATCAGTTTGGACTGCTTGGCTGTCAGACATGATCGATATCGGCCTATTTGCGTTCTACTGGTGCTCTTGGTCGTATTTACACAGTTCATCCAAAGAATGATAAATTTTTGTGGTTGTTGCTGGTAAATATTCGTGATCCGACATCATTTGAATCACTACAAACTGTTAATGGTATAGTGTGCCCAACATTTTGTACAGCATGTCAAGAGCTCAATTTGCCTGAAACCGATACTCATTCAGACACGACAATCGCTGAAGCAATTATTTCTGCATCTCAAAGTCAGATACGCACATTATTTGCTATCATTATTTTTACATGCTTCCCATCTAATCCAAATAACCTGTGGAACAAATATAAAGATAACATGTCAGAAGAAATTTTACATAGTATTCGTTGCAGTTCAGTTTTCGATCAAAAATATGTGTTACCTCATGTATGGCAGTTTGTTAGTCAGGTTAAGAATGCCAGCGCCAGATCGCGGAATGAATGACACATTTAATAGAACATTGGAACGTGAACGTAAATACGTAAACAGAAGGAAGTTTATAATACATTAATTAATGCAATTGATAATAGAAATGGTGGCTTATTTTTCTTAGATGCTCCTGGTAAAACTGGAAAGACATTCTTTATGTCATTGATTTTGCCCACTGTTCGTGCGAGAACCAAAGTTGCCTCAAATCATCAAATCTGTGGCGCTATGTGAGGAAACTTTAACTAACAGTAAACATGAGAATTGCATTGTTAAACGACCCATATGCTAAAGATTTCTCCAAGCAATTACTGACTATCAGTGATAGCCGTGTTCTTGTCGACGAATCGAACGGATTTTTTTGCAATTTCACGTCATCGAAAGAAGAGCTCATCAACAAAGTATTTTCAAACTACCCAAATAACAAATGGTTAAATGAGAGAGCAATTTTGGCGGTTAGGAATACAGATATGGATGACTTAAACTTTTAGTAGAATGCAAACTTTCGCGGCCGTTGTTTAATGTAGCACTGTTTTTCGGGTGTGCCGTTTTGTGACGCGGCTACACCCGAAAAACAGTGCTACGACTTCAACTTTATCATTCAGATTCAAATCGTTGGTACTTTGCATTCATTCAAATCAATTGACTGTGTAACAAACAAAAACGATGCCACTAATTATCCAACTGAATTTTTAAACTCCTTGGATGTGCCTGGTTTACTACCACACAATTTACAACTGAAGGCGGGCTCGGTAGTCATCATGCTTTGAAATATAAACCAACCCAAATTATGCAATGGAACGTGCTTGGTGATAAGAAGACTGATGAGTAATGTGATTCACGCGACGATAATCAAAGGAAAATTTAAAGATGAGTTAGTTCTCATGCCGAGAATTCCGAAGATACTAACGAATATGCCCTTTGAGTTTAAACAAATTCAGTTCCCGATTCGTCTTACTGTCGCCATGTCCGTTAACAAATCACAAGGTCAATCCTTCTCTGTTTGTGCTCTCAACTTAGAAAATTCATGTTTTTCTCATGGTCAGTTGTACGCGGCATGTTCAGGTGTTGGTAGTCCATCTGCTCTATTTGTTCTTGCGCTTGATAAAGAAACAAAAAATGTCGTATATCACCATCTGCTTCAATGAAGAAAATTAAACCGATTGATTTTTGTACTTTTATATTTTTATTTGTGTTATTATCTAAAGTGCTGAATTTAATATTTATTTTGTATTTATTGTATAAAATCATAAATTTAGTTCAGCTAATAAATAACACGAGATTCATTGACTGTTAGGCGGTACGAAGTTCGCCGGGTCAACTAGTACTAAATATGATAAAATTATAAAAATAGGGTGTTCCCATCTAAAAAAATTGTTTTTTTATTGTTAATTTTTATTCTTCTTTTTTTGATCACCCTGTGCTAAGGATTTTTAAAATATCATGCAAAAAAATACTAAAGTCAAACAAAACCAAGCCATATTGAATAATAATGGCTTTCTTATAGAAAAAATCCACAATTATGTCTTGTTCTGCAAACGTCAAAAAAAGGTCAAAACTGATGCAGCTCATGTATAGGATACCGTACATAAAATATGTTTAAAATTGTACACCGAAATTGAATATGAAATAATATACAAGGTGTTTAATCTAAAATAGGCAAGTTGTCATTTACTTCTGGTATAACAAGAGATGTCGATTTTTTAGAAATGATTTTAGCGAAATTAGTATATTAATATTACCAAACTTTTAGATATATGCTATTTACAGTTGTCCATATATCGATCGATGAAACCTCTAGGCAACTACAGCGTATTTTAACATTTTGTTTTTTAGATTTTAAATATTAAAACAAACGCCGATGGGTTTAAAGATACTGGAATTTCGTATCCTTCAGATGAAATGATGGCATGTTTATTTCAAGAAGTTTATCGTGAAGTGAACGTTGATCCAAAAAATGTTGCTTTTTTGGAATGCCACATTACAGGTCTTACATTATTGCAATAATTAAAAAATTACAAAAAATGTATATAGGCACAACTGCTGGAGTGTGTCAAGAAATGAAAGCTATTGAAAAAGTATTTTGTGCGGGTAAAAAAGCGCCCACTCTTGTAGGGTCGGTTAAAGCCAATATTGGACATTGTGAAGGGGCTTGTGGTTTAGCGTCTTTGATTAAGGTTTTTATAAATTATTAGTAGAATCTAACAACACTAGTAATTGTAGATTCTAATTGGTTTTCAACGCAACTGCATTTTACCAAATCCCAACTACAAAAAGTTAACACGACATTTCGATGCGTTGCAATACAGCAACATTGTAGTATTAACTGAACGCGTTCTATTACCAATAGATGAAGATGTTATTATCGGTATGGTAAATTTTTTTATGTAGCATAAGTTGTTTATTTTGGATAATTCTAGGTTGTACTAGTAATGGACTTGGTGGTACCAATGCTCATTTAGTTTTGAAACATCGCAACAAATTGCAGTCTATTAAGCAATTGAAAAATTTAAATCGTTTAGTGTGTTTTAGTGCTAGAACAATGCCTTCTTTAACAAACATTATTAATAGCATTGAAAACAATCCAACAGAAGAGTATCTATCACTATTGCAAAATATATTTAGGTACGTTTTTAATAAACTTATTTTTCTGATACCATAAATGAAATGTGTTAGCAGTGCCATCTCACTTTTTTTTTTACAGTACGATCAAAATTATTCTAAAAGTACGTGACACTGTAGCATAGGTAACGCAGTAAATATTTCTATAATTTTAACATAACAATCGTTTGGTAAATTTAACGTCCTCTCATTTCACTTTTAAATCGAAAGTTTCAGCAAAGTGATATGTTTCATGAACATCTGTCTATTGACGAAGCTATAGTATAGTTTTTTAGTTGACATTCTAGCAAGCAATACGTAAGAGGCAACCCTGTGCGATTTTGATATAAGAATTGAATGTTGTGTAGTTGCACAGATTATTGCTACGTGTTTGACATGTATTACAGTGCTAAAAATATCACTAATGAGATCGTTGATCTTCTTTTGGGATCTAGGGCAGTACTTGAGTTTCTGACATGTGTCGCAGTACCATCGGATCATATAATTTATTTGTTTGGGCATTTATTTTAGCAGCCGTTGACTTTTAAAGCTACTAATAGAGCAACGTCAGCAAGCTACCAAAACAGTCTGGAAAAATCGAACAAGAAAATGTATTTTAACCAACGTAAAAATTTTCAAAAAGATATGGGCTGCTTTGAGGATAGGTATGATAGTGATTCAGCAAATTAGATAATAATAGTATTGATGATAACACACTGTGACACGTTAGAGTCTATCCATTGTGTAAAACGATGGTTGACAGCTGCAAAAGAATATGATATTCCTTAACCTAACATTTTTTTAAATCTACAATAAATCTATGGGCAGTGTTGATTTGCATGATCAAACTGTAAACAACTACAGAATCTGCTTTTGTGGCAAAAAATGTTGGTAATATGATTAGAAGATATTTCAAGTTGTACACGCAGAGACAATTCTTATAGTTTTATAGAATTTGAGTGAATAATAGTTTAACATTTTTTGGTTTGTCACGAAAAATCAAAATACAATTTAGCAGGCTAGCTGGTCAACCACCAGTTAGTCTGACGAAACATGAAGGTGGCCATTTTTCACTAAAATTGGAAAGAACAGTTGAGATCTATTCAGTGCTATCAGAAAGTCAGATCGAGTTGCTCAAAATGCCGAGTTAGTTTATGGGTGATTGTTTTGCCATTTATTATTCCTAATTCTGTTTTTTGGTTTTAAAATATTAAAATTTGCTTTTTAATGTTTTTATATGCCATTATTTTCATTAGCCTATTTCCAAAAATTTTTTCTTGAACAAAGTTTGTATATATTGTTACGTTTATTATTACTATTAATTTATTTATACTAAAAATACGTACACGTTTAAACTGAGCGAACTAATTAAATCTAAGGATATTTCATAAAAACACTTACACTAATTTATATATAGCGCTATCCGTGACACGAAGATAAGATAAAGTCACACACTTGTTTAACACTTATTGTTTACGTTAAAGTCACGTACCAGGTTATTTATCTCACACGCGTTAAATACTTATTTATTTAGACTTGAATAATCTTCTTAACACTGCCGTCTTCGAATTACGGGAAATAACTGACCTGCGATTTGTTTGTACTGCATTTATACATTTCTGTAAACATTTGAGAAGTCTTCACATTCTTTTGTGAACGTTCTAGACGTGGATAAAAAGTACGAGAACGTTCTCGAAATTTACAAAAACTTCGCAAATGTTTCACAGCCTTCTTCTTAAGACTGTTCTGTCCCAGAACAAGAATCTGATTGTGACACCGGTAGAATGGATCGTAGCGATAGCGGCAGCTCTCTCCATTTTGGCAAGTTTTTTGACCGTAAAAGTAACAGTCAATGAACTTTTCCTGACCCGATATTTTCCTTGGCTGGTAACTACAGACCAACACTTGAACGCCTATTCCTCGGAAGACGACTTCCAAGATGTTTCAAACTGTCCTCCAACTCAGTTGATCTAAGTCACAACCAAGCTTGGGTACTGCCAATTTATTAACATGGTGCAACTCCATTACTCTCTTGATATTCCATAATGTCCGCCACAGATTTTCGTATAACGGCTTGGTATTTGAGTATTTTTTGGCGACCACTTAGCCTTAAAACCTTTCCTACTGCCGTTTGCTGTCTTTGTAGTTTATCTAACTGCCCAAACTTGTTTTTAAATACGACTGCAACCCCTGTGGACATGTCAAGATTTTTGCTTACGTAATGTGAAATGGCGTAAACTTTTTGTGTTTGGAACAGGTCTTGTTGTTCCTCGGTGGTTACTCCAAACCTAGCTTTTCCAGAACCTCCGTATAAGTTCATAAACTTTTCGAACTCAATTCTTTCAATTTGATTCTTGGTTCTGGTGCTTATTACTCTGGTTCGGACCTGAACTTTTGTATTGTGATTACCGCCAGCAAACGGGGCTAGACGATAGACGTGGACCACTTTTGGCTTGGTTTTCAGATGCGATATATGACGTCATTAATACGCTGCACGACTTCATAGGGGCCTTCCCAATGCTTTTGCAGTTTCAGCGACAAACCACGTCTTCTTTATTAATTATACAACCACACCATGTCGCCAGGTTGAAACCCACCATTTTGTGCATTGACTTCATATCTAGTCTTCATTCTGTCGCTAACATTTTGTGTGTTTTTACGGACCTTTTTATGTATTTCGTCTAGCCTGTTGGTCAGCTTGCTAACGTAGTCTTCTCCAGCAACTTCCTCTTCCGGTCTTCGTCCAAATTGGAGGTCGCATGGCAGTCGTATTTCGCGACCGAGCATCACACAAGATGGTATTTGGCCTGTACTTTCGTGAATGGATGATCGGTATGCCATTAGGAAAAGGTGCAAGTACTGATCCCAGTCTCTTTGGTGTTCGGACACTACCTTGGCTAAGTATTTTCCCATTGTTCGATTCATCCGCTCAACCATGCCGCCAGATTGAGGATGGAGAAACGTCGTCCTAGTTTTCTTAATTCCCAACCGTCGGCAAACTTCTTGAAACAGCTCAGACGCAAACTTGCGGCCTTGATCGAAGTGTAATTCCACCGGAATTCTAAACCGACAAAAAAACTCTTTTACTAATACGTCTGCAACTGTAGCTGCTTCCTGATTGGGTATGGCGTAAGCCTCCGTCCATTTCGTAAAATAATCCATCGTCACCAAGATGTATTTATTTCCCAAATTGGATTTTGGAAACGGCCCTGCGATGTCAATCGCTACTCTTTTCGAAGGGCTTCTTACGTTGTATTGCTTCATGGGTGCTTTGAGCTTTCTCGCTGAACCATTTCCTGATGCGCAGACTGTGCATTTACGGCACGATTTCATGACCTCCTTTTTGCAGTTCATCCAGTAGAATCGTTCTCGCACTTTACCCAACGTCTTCTTAATGCCAAAGTGTCTTTCTGATGTCCCATCGTGGAGATGCATCAACACTTCTGACACCCGGCTCTTTGGCACTACCAACTGTAGTTTGTTTCCCGTGCTCTCAACACTTTCTAGGGGTTGCTTAAGAAGATTGTTTTCTGCTATCAAAGAGTCCCAATGCTTTGATGTTTCGGCCCAAAGCACTCACTTCTTCCCAGATTGGTCGTCGGCCGTTTTCTTTCTAGTTACGGAGTAATCTTATTTTGGGATCGTTTTTTGTTCGCGATGTAACTGCTCAGGTTACCACTCATCATCAACCATAGCAGTTCTTCGGAGGTATTTGACTTTTTTTTCCAGTCGCACACAATGGCTGCAGTCCGCTGAACATGGTCTTCTGGACAAAGTATCAGCGTTCCGATGACTGCTTCCGCCACTGTGTTCTGTGGCATAGTCATATTCTTGCAGTCTCTCGATCCATCTTGCCATTTGCCTTTCCGGGTTACGGAACTGCAACAACTATTTTAAAGCGACGTGGTCCGTTTTCAGTAATAATTTTGGTTCATACATATATTTCCAGAAATGTTCTACAGACTTAAAGATTGATAATTCCTTTCTGGTCTGAACAAAACCTTGCTAAAATACGCGAAAACTTTTTTTGTCCATTTTGAACCTGCGCAAGGGCTGCGCTTATGGCCAGATTGCTTGCGTCGGTATCCAAAACAAATTTTCAATCTTCTCTTGGATAACTCGAAATCGGCGAAGTGACTAGGGCCTGTTTTAGTTGACGGAAAGCATTTTCGCAGTCTTCATTCTATCTAAATTCTGCTTTTTCTTTGGCCAATTTTGTCAAAAGTTTGAGAATATTCGCAAAACCGCATAACCCAAGGAAACGTTGGACCTGCTGTATGTCGATTGGTCTTGGCCATGCTTGTACTGCTCGGATTTTGTCTGGGTTAGCCTTTACTCCATCTCTGGATACGACGTGGCCAAAGTATTGCACTTCCTTCTTAAATACGTGGCATTTCTTTAGGCTCAGTTTGAGATTTGCCATACGTACTCGCTGCAACACTTTTTTCAATTTGTTTAAATGTTCTTCAAACGACCTTCCAACCACGATCGCGTTGTCTAGGTAAACCAAACACATCTTCCAAGACAGTTCGCGCAAGATAGTCTCCATCAAACGCTCGAACGTTGCAGGAGCGCTACACAGGTCAAAAGGCATAACAGTGAACTGCCACAAACCAGTTCCAATCGTAAAAGCTGTTTTTTCACAATACTTCGTTTCCAATTCTACCTGCCAGTAGCCACTCTTTAAGTCTAACATGGAAAACCATTGGATCCTGGCAGGGTGTCTAACGTATTGTCAATTCTGAGTAAACGATAGCTGTCCTTTTTGGTCACGTCGTTTAACTGTCTGTAATCTATGCGAAACCTCGTTGATCCATCTTTCTTTTTTACAAGTATTACTGGGGATGCCCCTGGGCTACTTGAGGGTTCAATTACGCTTTCTTGCTATATATCTGCAATTATTTGTTTGGCTTCTTCTCTTTTTGCCAAAGGATGTCTGCGTGGATGTTGTTGTTTCGGCCAAACGTCTCCGGTAGTAATTTTATGTTTCACCACGTTAGATCTTTCTTTATAACCACTCTCCAACGCAAACACATTTTGATACTCTTAGATGAACACTTTAACTTTAGCCTTTAGCACTTTAACTTCTGCTGAGGGTTTGGCATTTGGGGTTAAGAATGTCCAATAGACGTTGTGGGCACTTCTACGGCGATGTTTCTTTGTTACATTTCACGCATCTCACAATTTCAGATACTGGTGTGCACTGGCCTACTACGGTCTTCTTTTTCAAGGTTATAGGATCTGAGTTGATATTTAATATCCTTACTGGCATCGTGTTTTTTACTTGTACTAAAGTTCTGCTAACGAGTAGTCCTTTTTCAACTAAGCCGCCTTCCATTGGTCCAATCGCGCGTATGTAGCCTTCCCGGAGATTTCCATCCAAGCGTGCCATCACTACACTTTCAGTCCTCGCAGGCAGAGTCGCGTCTTCACTTAATAAAACTCGCACAGCTGCCTTCTCTGACAAATGAAAAGAGATTTCTTCATCTTGAAGACATCGTTTTTCATATCCAAATGGAACCCATGCTTTATCACGTCCACTCCTAAGATAACTTTTTCCGTGATGTCGGCTACTAGTACTTGATGGTCGAGTACTCCATTTCCCAAACCAATAGTTACTTTGACTTGTCTGTGAGTAGATATTTCTTTGCCCGTCGTTTGAAGTCGTACGGTTACTGGTGATGTCTTCTCGTTTTCGAATAACATGTCATGATGAATGATGGCTTTCGTTGCTTTAGTGTCAACTAGTTACTGAACACTTCTTCTATTAATCTTGTCATCGAGATAAATGCTATGCATTTGTTTCATTGGCAATGCCATTTGAATTGTAATCTCCAAAGCCTCACTAGACGAGATTACATTTTGTCTCTTTTGGTCACCTCGTTCTAAATTTGTGAGCGTTCTTCTTATCCTCTCTCTTCTTAGGTTTAGTACGATGCCGTCGTACATGGCTTATTTCACCGCAGTTCAAAATTGTTACACCTCTTTCCCGAA
Organism: Aquatica leii; assembly: GCA_035610365.1. Taxonomy (NCBI): domain Eukaryota; kingdom Metazoa; phylum Arthropoda; class Insecta; order Coleoptera; family Lampyridae; genus Aquatica; species Aquatica leii. Next base: position 95,621,039 of record CM069435.1, on the reverse strand, counting down.
GCATTCGTCGCGTTATCTCCTCGATTCTTTCCAGTGTCTGCGCGAGTACTTCTGCAGCACAGCAAAGTTTATGAACGTCTCGTTGCGATGCTTGTTTTGCTGTTTAAAACTTCAAAGCATGCTCCAAAACGTCATCCAATGGCTTTGGTCGAGCTAACCGGGGAGTCTGCTGGGTTTCGTTGTCTCGGAGACCCCCTACAAAGGTTTGAATAGCCAACTGCTCCAAGAAGGTATCTGGTGCTATAGGATACGCAAGCAGTGTTAATCTGGCGATGTCAGCTTCAAGCTCTTGAAGTCTTTCGGCATTTTTATAAACTCGACTTTTAATTTGAACTTGATACACTTGTTGAAGATGAGCATCTCCATATTTCATTTCTAAACGTAAAATTAAAAGTTCGTAATTTTTTAGGTGGTCAGGAACAGTTTGCAAGATTCTAAGAGCTTCTCCACGTATAGACACAAAGACGTCGCTTTCTGCTTGTTGCTCCAACCATTGGATTTAGCTGCGGCTTCAAACTGCTTGTAATAGGTTGACCATGGTACTTTACTATTAAAATTTGGAGGTACCACTTTAAACTTGTGAGTGAATGCTTTCCTATAGTCTATTATTAAATCTTTACTCGTGATGCTTCCTTCACCGTGACAATTCATATGGTTCATTCTTTCTTCAAGCGGTTGTATTGTTTCTCTCAATTTTTTTTCTAGTTTTTGTTCTAATTTGTCTTTTATTTCTTCTATTTTGTCATTTACAGATTTGCAAATTTCTTCTTTTAAGTTTAACATATCTACTTGGGTTTCTTCTTAAACAATTTTCTATAATCGTTTGCATTTCTTCTTTTAAACTTCTAGAATTTTTCAACAATTTTTTTTTATTTTTCTAGAATTTTCTTCTATTTTCAGCGAATTTTTGTAAAACTTTTTTTCCATTTTTTGTGAATTTTTGTAAAACTTTTCTTCCATATTTCTAGAATTTTTTTCCATTTTCCAAGAATGTTCGGATGGTTTTTCTTCGATATTCTGAGAATTTTCACCCATTTTTTTATTCATCGATTCTTGACCATTTTTTATTGATTGAAGAATCTCAAATAGTTTTGCATCCATTTTGGTTTGATTACGAGTTACTGGCATAAGTTATAACACGAATAAATCAATTCAATTACACTACTTTAACGAAATGGAACAGCTAGAAATTACACACTATACAACAAATACGCGAATCTCGAACTAAAGTTTTTCTAATTTATGCAATCAATGTTTTTATTATGGGAGCGATATTAAATTACTATTTACACTATAAATCGCGAACGTTTTATTCTATTCGATACCCCGCATTGACGCCGCTGTCGCGAATTTTATTAAAACTAATTAATTTATTTATACTAAAAATATGTACACGTTTATTATTATTAGTCGAACTAGTTCATTCTAAAGATATTTAATAAAAACACTTACACTAATTTATATATAGCGCTACCATTGACACGAAGATAAGATAAAGTCTGCGGATAACTTCACACACTTGTTTAACACTTATTGTTTACGTTAAAGTCACGTACCAGATTATTTATCTCACACGCGTTAATCACTTATTTATTTAAACATGAGTAATCTTCTTAACACTGTCGTCTTCAAATTACTGGAAATAACAGACTTCTGATTTGTTTGATCTGCATTTATACATTTTGGAAATCCTTCTCGAATGTTTTATATCTTTTGGTATACGTTCTGAAAATGTACAAAAACCTCGCGAAGGCTCTCGAAGTTGAGAATAACTTCTCGAATGTTTCAGTATATATCACAAAAATATAAAAAAATTACTTGGGGCATAATGCATTAAAACATTATATTGCAGGTAAAGATTCTTTCTCCTCCTCTGTATGTTTACTAACTAACTGAATTGGTCAATTGTTTGTTAAACGTTTATGTCCTGCGTTATATAAAAATTTTAATTATTGACCATTTTATGTTTAATGATTTATTTATTATTAATTAAACACAATCTCGTAAAGTTGCCGATGTCCTTGGTCGGTGGATTGGTCCACTTGATTTTATTCTTTAGCCTGATGAAGTGCTCACCTTTAACACGAAACGTTGCCACAAAAATAGATTAAAGTGGTTTTACATGCCCCTCCTAAACGAAGAAGTCTAAATTAATTATCTTGCAGATATAATATAGAAAACCACACGTACCGAGCTTACGGTATAGTCAACAACAAAAAGGTAGTAAGTTCAGTTAACCTATGCAATGAAAAATCTCAAATGTGCTTGATTTATCCTAAATGCACTAAAAAATGGTTAGAAGTATCTGAAACAATTCAAAACATTCCATTTTTGTCAGAGAATATTAAACGGTAAAAAGGAGTTTTTTTGTAGTTTTAACACACAATATTTCTGTTTTTCTAGTGTTCGCAAAAATTTCTTGGCAAAAAATGTTGATATTCTTCAGCTGTGGAATCAACGAGAAGAACTTGATTTTGCAGATTTTGTATTTGCAACAGTTATTCTTCAAATAATAGTGACTGATTTGTTGAAGGATTTACTTCAAGAACAGATTACAATTGTTCAAGGTTTTTCTAGCGGTCTCATTGCCAGTGCTTACGCAAAAGGAACTCTACCATTAGAAAACGTCCTTTTATTGGCGTTTGAGTTGAGAACTCGACTTAAGAAAAATGCTAACGTTGAGGTAACTAAATTAATTTTCCAAAAGTTTAGTGATTCATTTTCGTAGTGTACGGAATGGGAAGATATAATTTTAACAGACATTGAACGTATGTGTCAAGATACAAAACAAGGTAATTATGTAGTTATAAACAATGCAATTCAAAGTTAAAATTACTACTTTTAGAGGACACTACTACAAAACTTACGCCAAAGCTAATAAAAATCATTGTTGGATTTCATGAAAACAATGGCCATCTTAGTTTTAACTCAGACAGCACTTTATTACATATTTTAGGACGGTAAAAAGTTAAGTTCCTAATTTGGACTATTTTATAGTAATAATGATTTCAGACTGTACCTTTTGGGTTTTGATTTAAACTTAGACAAATTGTATCCCAGTGTATCCTGGCCTGTAAAAGCACCTTCAATTTCGCCATGCATCCAATGGCAACACGACGACAATTGGCCAGTTCTCAAATTTAAAATGAAAAGTTTCAATACATATAATGTAACTATTGTTTTGGAGTATGATGAATGGAAATTTTTAACGGGTCATGTAGTTGACGGTACGTTATTTTATTTAAATTTTGTGTCTCTATGCTTTTTTGTAGGCCGCATCGTACTTCCGGGTGCTGCTCTTCTCTCTATAGCATGGAATTTCTATCTAATGAACAATCGTTTTTTAAATCAAACAAAAATAGTATTCGAAGATATTGCGTTTCATCGATTAACTATTCTTTCTAAAAACAAACCCTTAACTCTAACAGTGAATTTAATGAAAAACAAACTTGAGGTATAGGCTTTTTTGAATCGGAATCAACTCTATTATTAATTTTCAGATAAGTGACGGCAATGACTGTTTGCTTGAAACTAAAATACGCAGATGGAAAACTAATTCTGAGTTTATGACAAGTTTCAAGTTCACAAGTACCTCACAACAGACTATGAATACTACAGATATCTACAAAAAATTGAGTTTGCATGGGTATAACTATCGGTAAGTATTATCAAAATTTTTACAGTAAATATTAATCAATTTCAATAGAAACCAGTTTTGTTGTTTGAAAGAAGTTAGTTTAGATGGTAAAGTTGGTATAATAAATTGGAACAATTGGATAACGTTTCTTGATGGTATACAACAGTTTACTATAGTAAATAAAGAACTCGATGTTCTATATCTACCTTTAAAAATTGGGCAATTATCAATCGATCCTGAAAAACATGCACAAGCTTTAAACGAACACAATTATGCTGTTCCTATTTCTTATGAGTTAGATTGTGATACCGTCAGTACACCTGGCATCGAATTTCGAAATTTAATTTTAGCAAATAGTAAAAAACACTCAACAGAAGAACCAGTGTTAGAAGTTTACAAATTCGTTCCTTTTGACGCTGATCTTTCTCTAGAAAACTCTATAAAAGTTCACATTGAACTTGTGCTAGAAAATATATTCAACAGTTTAAAAATAATTGAAATCGTCGACTCATTTAGTTCGAATACAAAGCTTCTTTGTCCGATAATTGAACACGTTTTAAAGAATGGATTCCCGATCAAAAGAAACTTAACAGTGTATTCAACTAAAATAATCGATTCCTCAAACGTTACCTTTGAACACAAAACCATCAAACAGCTACCATCCGATATAAACTTATTAGTTATGTCAGGTGGTTCTAAAAGACTAATAGTAAGTACTTATTTTAATATAAAAAAAAATTAATAAAATTTCTTTTAGGAAATTGCTCAAATACTTCAAAATCATAACTGCTTTATATTATCAAGAGAAGATTTTTATTTTGAGACGTTTAAGCACGTGGAAGTCATTTCAACTCACCGAACAAATTTGGAAAGTTTCGTGCTGTTGCGCAGAAGTTCTGAAATACCTAAAAAAATAATTGAAATAACATCAGACTTTTTCTGGTTAGAGCAATTGAAATTAACATTATCTAAAAACGAAAAGGTGTTGTTAGTTGCGCAAAACGACCCAACTAGTGGAATGTTAGGTTTAGTACGTTGTCTAAAGGAAGAAGTTGGCCAAAGTGTGACTAGTGTGTTTTTAACCGATGCCGCTAAAAAATTTAATGTTGATGATGATTTTTACAATAATCAATTAAAAAAAAGTCTTTTGATCAATGTTTTTAAACATGGTCAATGGGGATCTTACAGACATTTACCTTTGCACCAAGAACAGCGAAACTGCAAACATGCGTTTGGAGTAACTACCAGTGGTAATTTATCAAGTCTGCAGTTCATTGAAGGTCCTTTTATGAAAGTACCAGATAAAAATCTAATTCATGTAAACGTGCTTAGTAGTATTACAAATTGTTAAATTGAAACAACGTTCTAGGTTTATTATGCTGGCCTAAATTTTAAAGACGTATTAATAGCCACAGGAAAATTCAAATTAAGTAAGCAATATAGATCAAATTTTGAAAATATTGGTTATGAGTTTGCTGGTGAAGATTTCAAGTAACATATATTTTATATAATACAAAAATTTAATTCAAATCATATTATTTTAGAGGTAACAAAACAATGGGGATTGTGTCAAATGGCGCATTTAGCAATTTCGTTCCAATCGATAAATCCATCACGTGTCCGATTCCTCATACGTGGTCAATGGAAGATGCGGCAACTGTACCACTTGTTTACTTTACGGTGTTACATGCACTTTTAAAGGTATGTTGTTAAGATCAACAGTATTTTTACATTTTGAGTTTAAAAGGTTGCTAGATTAAAACGTGGACAAAGTGTTTTAATTCATTCTGGAACCGGCGGAGTGGGACAAGCTGCGATTAACATTTCGTTACACTTTAATTGCAAGATTTTTACAACTGTGGGATCTACAGAGAAACAGAACTACCTTAAAACTTTGTATCCTAGCATACTAGGTATAGATAGTCAAGATTTATTAAATTTGTGAATCTTTTTGTCTAGATTCCCATATTGGAAATTCGCATGATATTAAATTTGAGCAAATGATTCTTAAACAAACCAAAGGTAAAGGTGTAGACATCATTTTAAACTCGTTGGCAGATAACAAATTACAAGCTAGCACACGGTGTCTTGCTCGCAGAGGAATTTTTATAGAGTTAGGAAAACAAAATGTTTCTATATTATTGGATAGTTTTTCTAATGGTCGTACTTATGCTGGTATTTTTGTTGATAAATTTTATGATAAAAACGCAAAAAAGAAACAATTGCAATTACTGATGCAACAAGGTATAGAAACAGGTTATGTTAAACCTCTACCAAGAGTAGTGTATGGCAAAACTAAATTGCAAGATGCTGTACGATACATGAGCATTGGCAAACATACCGGTAAAATCGTTATAAAGTTTCAAGATGAATTAACCAAAAACATCTTACCTGTAAAAGCCACACGAAGGTATTTATATTGTTCTGAACTACATATTTAATAAAACCAATTTTTGATAGATTTTTTTGCGATATCAACAAAGTATATGTACTTATCGGCGGTTTAGGTGGATTTGGTATTGAGTTAGCTGATTGGTTAATTGCTCGAAATGCTAAAAAACTCATTTTAATTTCAAGAAATGGTATCACTACTGGATACCAAAACTACAAAATAAATTATTGGAAAAATCTCGGTTGCGAAGTGTTAGTCAATCAAAATAATCTAACAATTGAAGAAGAGTGTATGAAATTACTAACTATAGCAAATACCTTAGGAAATGTTGATGGAATATTCAATTTATCTGTTGTGCTACATGACGCAACAATTGAAAATCAAAATAAAGATACTTTTAAATATGTTTTAGAGCCAAAAGTTGTAATCACTAGAAACTTAGATACAATTAGTAGAAAATTTTGTCCTTACTTGAGGTTAGATATTTAGGTAACGGAAGCAAGTTGATCAAGGTATTTTTTAGGTATTTTGTTGTATTTTCATCGTTTTCTTCTGGTCGGGGGAACCTAGGGCAGAGCAATTACGGTATGGCCAATTCAATCGCAGAAAGAATTTGTGAACAACGAAGAAAAGAAGGTTACCCGGGTTTAGCCATACAGTGGGGATTGATAGGAGACGTTAGCTTCTTATTTTTAAATAAAAAATAATTTATCTAATTCTTTTAGGTGGGAATTGCTGTTGAAAATGTGTCAAAACCAGTAATGATTAATGGACTTAGAAACCAACAAATTTCATCTTGCTTGAACGTAATGGACAATTTTTTAACCCAGGACGAACCGGTAGTTTCGAGCACTGTCTTTGATAACAAGCAAATCAAACATAAATCAAAATCTGAAGATTTATTAAGTACTGTTGCTGAGCTTTTAGGTGAATGAGTTCTTTACTTAAAAACAGAGATTCTTTATCGATTTTGCAGCGATAACCGATTTTAAACACGTCAGCATGTATTCAAAATTGTCTAGTTTCGGTATGGATTCTATATCAACTATACAACTGAGACAATACTTAAGTACCGAGTGCAATATGCACTTTTCCCTCAATGAACTTAGAAATATGACCTTGCATATGTAAGTCGGTAAATAGCCCTGTATAAATTAATTAAATCTTATTTTTTAGGCTAGTACAAAAGAACTCACATTAAATAATCACATTTAAGTAGAAATATTTAAAATTTTTTGTTTTTAAATTTAGTGATTACTAAAAATGTACATGAGAAACATCGTTAGATCAAAAAGTTTGTTGACATGCAAATATCTGCTTATTTTTTGAGCTAATATATTTTAATGCCTTAAAAAATTTTTTATCACAAAGATAACACAATGTTGTTTAAATTTGATCAGTGCGAGAATAAAAGCATAAAAAAAAATTCACAAAAAACTATGTCTAATTATTTTTTATCTAAGCAAACAACAAACTAAGTTTTAGATTCTGTTATATTTTCTATTAAAAATCTAATGTCAGTTATAATTTAATATTAGATTAATTAAATTCTTTAATAAAATGTTGTTCTTGTTTCCATACTTTGCACATCACACACTATACTTTGCTGTTGCGATGCTTTTAAAAAAAGTATTACAGTTTTTTATTTACATGCTAAAAAATTTGTTATTGTATGGCATTGGCTTAAAAGTACATTCAAAATAAATTTACGTTGGTAAAAACCACACAAACATCAAAGCTTAAGCGAAACGAAGCTCACTGTTTAATTTATTACATGTACTTACAGTAGTACTTACAATTATGCGTTCCAGAATATGTAGTTAGCTAATAGCATCTGCAACACAAATTGTCTAAACAGTTAAACTGATATGTTTAAAAGATCCAAGTGCGCTAATCTTCTTTAGGATATTTCAGTAGCTGTGTGCTCTAATTTGGTCGTAATGCTTTGTGTAATCATAGCATTCGAAGCGGTGGTTTAAATGTCCTCATCTAACATAGGTTCGCAGCATACGTATCCGGAACAATTTTCAATAATCCATGCGTGTTTTATTAATTGTTCATAAAAATTTTTCAAGATGAACGAACATTGGCAGCTATCCTAAATTTAAAGAAACACGTGCAAGCAACCAAAGTTGCTAAAAAGAAAATAGAAAAATTATATTACCCTGTAAAATAAAAATGCATTTTTACCCCAGCAAATTTCTCACAACGACCACATTCTAAAACGCAATTTATTATTCAAAACCAGCGTGGATAATTTAAGATACTTAAAAATGTGGAATCTTACGGGGTTGACACTAAGCGTTTCATAGCCTTCTGAAGCTTTTTGAAAGTTTTTTATATGGGCTTGGTTTATCTATTGTAGCTAAGCATCTCTATGTTTCATTTCTAGACATAAGAATTACAGTTGCAATATCTTTTAAAGTGATCAGGAACAATCTGAAAAATTTCAAGCGTTTTTCCTGATATTGTATTATTAACTTTTTGCTTGTGTATACAGCCTGTAATATGTGGAAGGAAACACCATGGAAAGGAAATTTTTCTAACCTTGGTTAAAAATGCTCCCGATTTTCAAGCTGAAGTTGCTGCTATTGACTGGTGTGTTCAGAACATTATTGGCTCATCATACACAAACAATCCGATATCGACGATGACTGACAGTCAAGCAGGAGTATTGGCGCTAAGGCCGCTAGTAATAAAATCTAAACTGGTTAAGTCATAAACAGTATGGTAACAATGGCAACTCGCCAACAAATGAAGGTAGTCTAAATACTAAGGGATCAGGATGTAATGGAAAACCTACTGGCAAACACACTTGTTAAAAAACAGGGACATACATTAGACTTGAAACTGCCTTCGGAAGTTCTTACAAAACCAAAAAAAAAAATCTGTAATAAACTAGCAACGGAACATAACAATTTATAAAAAAATTCTTAGGAATATGTCACACAAAACCCTTCCTTAAAAAATAAACACTCAAACTGTAGTATCAAGCACAAGTCGACAAAGGTTAAGAAAACACAATACTAATTACAAAGAATTGTGACCTTAAAAAACATATGCATAAAATGAGACTGAAAAGTAGCCCTTTATAGCGCGGCTGGTTGGGCGACAAAGAGACTCAGCAGCAGTTGCTGTGTAAGTGCGAGCATATCAAACGCAACGCACAACGATTCCGAGCAAACCAAAGCTAACCGATGATTAATTGAGAAAAGCTCCTTGAAATAAGAGTTAAGATTTTGTAGACGAAACAGAACTGCTAAAGTAGTAAAAATTAGAAGTGCACAAAACAACCAAGAAGATCGCAGTGAAGAGACAAACCACATATTTATAGAATAGATCGTAAGAAGATTTGTTGGTTTATTAAACTTTTCCATATATCATCAATTCCTGTGATCGAAGAGAAACGGTCCCCAAAAACCAGAATTTGAAAAGCACGATCTTGACGATTTGTGATGCATCTGATACGATCGTGTCGTAAACGCTTCCTGTTTTAATACTTTTAAATTGAAATTTAGAATATATAACTGCTTCTACTGCCAGTTCAAGTACAATTTTACCAGATTGGTGCATTTCTTATTTATAGTGAATTTCCATACCATTGTTAAAATTGTAGTCAAAATTGGGCGAAAACCATTATCATAACATCTAGAATCCAATTTATCATCAAAATGTAATTTTTTAATAATCAATGGTAGACCAACAATAACTATATACCAGTAAAGATCTGCTTGGCTTAACGACTATATATTATTGTTGGAGGTTAGTTAAAACTTAGCTAACTCTTTGAATTTGGAAAAACGCTTGCAGTGCTTATCACAATTTTTTCACATCGTTATGAAAATGTTTTGAGTATTACAAAATTTTTAATGCAGAGCTTTTAAATCTTTTTTTTTTACAAGTAAGATTTTTTTTTATTGTTAATTACATTTTTATTTGACGAACTTACGAACAATTCAGTCTATGTTTTTTTGCATTTTTGTGTGCGCATAAGATCAATAACAAGCATTTGTCATTTTTGGTGATTATAATGTCTTAATTTTGGTCTAATTCTTCCGTGTTCGGACCGTGTTAATGTTGTAACTTGTAGTAGCTTGTAAGTAGGAGAGTACAGACTATAAGTCTAACACTTATACCTGGTTTGTGAATTTTAAAAGGTGTCGACAAGATGGTTTGGAAGCTGAGAGGGTGAATCGACGTTTGCTTTCAGGAAGTAGATTAAAAGATCTGATGATTTTGATGACCTCGCGTTCAATCTTTGAAGTTAGATTTTAACTTAAACTTAAAATGTTCGATTTAGAAACTTTAGATGATTCCAGAATTTTGCAATACATATGGGGTTTGAAAAGTGGCAGAGAAGATGTTTTATACAAGACTCAACAGCACATAAAATGTCTTTATTAGGAATGCGCTTGGGAGCAACAACAAAATATAAATCCTTGGATAACACCGATTCCTGTTCCGAACTAAATGTATTGACTTTTACGGAGTAGTTTCTGTCTGATTTATGGATTCTAACAACTAAAACTTAAGTTTGAGCAGTTAGCCGTAGAGTCGTATTAGACTGGTGGTAAGTAATGTTGTCAAAGAAAATTCAACCATCTGAGTATAGAGTGTTGGCTAAATCAAAATGAAGATAAAAGAGTTGTTTAGAAACCCCCAATAAATTTAATAGTGACAACGGTTTTGAACTATCTCTTTTTTGGTTTCCAGTTGCTAATAGTTTATTAAAGACATGTCCCTTTTTGAACGTCAAAGTCAGAGTCTAGCTTATCCGGTCGATATCTCTTCTATAAATACGGAGACAACATTTTCTTAAGTTACTTGTATAGAGTTTAGAACTTGGTTTGTATCACAAGTTGATTACCTAATTCTGTAAAGATTCTTTGTTAGATTATTGTTGTTTATGCCCTTATGAAGCACATTGTGACAATAGGCAAAACATTAGCAATTTCGGTCGTAGTTTCAGGATAGTCTACGGCCGTAGAAGCCTATGCAAATACATTTTTATCTAAACAATTTTCGAAATTAATTTCCCTTAACCGCATAATAAATGTAACCTTTTTTTATAAATTTTTATATATTTTATTTTGAGTTTATAAACCTTACAAACTAAGTCCACAAGCTCTAACAAAACTGGTTAAAATTGTATACACTTTTATGTTATCTAATGCTAGCAGATGCAAAGGATTTAAAAAAAAATGCACTCCCATTTGACCCAACCCAACAAAGGTATGTATATCTTTGTAATTTACTTTTTGACAATGTTTTCTTTAGACTCTAAGTATTAAAACAAACGCCAACGGGTTTAAAGATACTGGAATATCATTTCCTTCAGACGAAATGATAACGTGTTTATTTAAAGAAGTTTATGGTGAAGTAGCGGATGATTCAAGGAATGTTGCTTTCATTTCATGTGATTTCAAATAATAAAGTTCATTTTTCAAAAATTTTTTAATAGTTATAGTGCATCTTAATTTGTTACTAAAATGTTTAATAAACTTTTTTTTTTTTGATACCATCAATAAAATGTGTTGGCAGTGTCATCTCTTAATCTAAAGTTACTACTAATTAGATAATTTACAATTGAACTTAGCATCAGTAACTTAGTAACTATCCTTATAATTTTAACAAAACAATTGTTTCGAAAAATTACAATGTTCAACTTTGCCAGTTTGTTAAGCAGTTCGAGACTAGTCTAAGCTAAATTTGTTTGAAAGCTAGCATTAAATTCGGTTTTTGAGTATTTTTAGACATAACTTCTCTAATTTTTTTGACATCAATTTTTAAGTATTACACTTCAGTTGCAAAGAAATTGTACTCTTCTTTTTGTTTTTATATGCCATTGTTATCATTTGCTTATTTCCAAAAAGTTTGAGATTTCCTTGAACAAAGTTTGTACATGTAAACAATTTATAAAATCTTTTTTTACAAGGTATTATTCCATTGTACTCATCTGAGTACATGGGTTTCGTCACTATCTCACCACCACACGTATCGAGCGTACGGTATATTCAATAACAAAAAATTAGTAAGTTCGGTTAACTTATGCAATCAAAAATCTCAAATGTGTTTAATTTAACTTAAATGCACTAACAAATGGTTCAAAAAATATTAAACAGTAAAAAAAAGTTTTTCTAGTTATAACACACAATAGTTAACTGTAGATAGCTATAAACGATGGTAAATACGTTGAGTTAGTTTAACACCCGCGAATTTCAAAATATATATAATAATTCAAAGTATATTTTGAAATTCGCGGGTGTTAAACTAACTCAACGTATTTACCATCGTTTATAGCTATCTACAGTTAATTTTAATCACATAGTAAATTTATACTATGAGATGGCTCTGCCATCAAACACTTTTGAATGGTAACTTCATCGTACTTAATTATAAAGCTATAAGGGGCGTCAATGCAATTGTGGGAACAACATTGGAGTGTATCTCCTACTACTGATGAGCCCCAAAAGGGCGAAACAGCTGTCTAGTAGTTCACTCTGGTGGCGTTTACACAATTGCATTGACATTGCTCACCCCCAATGTCCTTTTACGTTGTGGTTTTATCCCGACGAATAATTCAAAGTATATTTTGAAATTCGCGGGTGTTAAACTAACTCAACGTATTTACCATCGTTTATAGCTATCTACAGTTAATTTTAATCACATATTAAATTTATACTATGAGATGGCTCTGCCATCAAACACTTTTGAACAATAGTTAACGTAAACATTTCTTGGCAAAAAAACCTTGACATTCTTCAGCTGTAGAATCAACGAGAAGAACTTAATTTTGCGGATTTTGTATTTGCAACAGTATACGGAATGGGAAGATATAATATTAACAGACATTGAATGTATGTGTCAAGATACAAAACATGGTAATTATGTAGTTATAAATACTGATGCAGTTCAAAGTTAAAACTTGATTACTTTTATAGGGCACCACTAAAAAACTTACGCCATAGCTAATAAAAATTATTGTTGGATCTCGTGAAAACAATGGCTATCTTAGTTTTAACACAGACAGCATTTTATTACATATTTTAAGACGGTGAAAAGTCAAGTTCCTAATTTAGTCTATTTTATAGTGAGAACAATTTCAGGCTGTAATTTTTCGGTTTTAGTTTAAACTTATACAAATTGTATCCCAGTGTATCCAGGCCTGTAAAAGCACCTTCAATTTCTTCATGTATCTAATGGCAACACGACGACAATTGGCCAGTTCTCAAATTTAAAATGAAAAGTTTTAATACATATAATGTAACTATTGTTTTGGAGTATGACGAATGGAAATTTTTAACGGGTCATGTAGTTGACGGTACGTTATTTTATTTAAATTTTGTGTCTCTATGCTTTTTTGTAGGCCGCATCGTACTTCCGGGTGCCGCTCTTCTCTCTATAGCATGGAATTTCTATCTAATGATCAATCGTTTTTTAAATCAAACAAAAATAGTATTCGAAGATATTGCGTTTCATCGATTAACTATTCTTTCTAAAAACAAACCCTTAACTCTAACAGTGAATTTAATGAAAAACAAACTTGAGGTATAGGCTTTTTTTAATCGGAATCAACTCTATAATTAATTTTCAGATAAATGACGGTAATGACTGTTTGCTTGAAACTAAAATACGCAGATGGAAAACGAATTCTGAGTTTATGACAAGTTTCAAGTTCACAAGTGCCTCACAGCAGACTATGAATACTACAGATATCTACAAAAAATTGAGTTTGCATGGGTATAACTATCGGTAAGTATTATCAAAATTTTTACAGTAAATATTAATCAATTTAATTAGAAACCAGTTTTGTTGTTTGAAAGAAGTTAGTTTAGATGGTAAAGTTGGTATAATAAATTGGAACAATTGGATAACGTTTCTTGATGGTATACAACAGTTTACTATAGTAAATAAAGAACTCGATGATCTATATCTACCATTGAAAATTGGGCAATTATCAATCGATCCTGAAAAACATGCACAAGCTTTAAACGAACACAATTATGCTGTTCCTATTTCTTATGAGTTAGATTGTGATACCGTCAGTACACCTGGCATCGAATTCCGAAATTTAATTTTAGCAAATAGTAAAAAACACTCAACAGAAGAACCAGTGTTAGAAGTTTACAAATTCGTTCCTTTTGACGCTGATCTTTCTATAGAAAACTCTATAAAAGTTCACATTGAACTTGTGCTAGAAAATATATTCAACAGTTTAAAAATAATTGAAATCGTCGACTCATTTAGTTCGAATACAAAGCTTCTTTGTCCGATTATTGAACACGTTTTAAAGAATGGATTCCCGATTAAAAGAAACTTAACAGTGTATTCAACTAAAATAATCGATTCCTTAAACGTTACCTTTGAACACAAAACCATCAAACAGCTACCATTCGATATAAACTTATTAGTTATGTCAGGCGGTTCTAAAAGACTAATGGTAAGTACTTATTCTAATATAAAAAAAAATAAAATTACTTTTAGGAAATTGCTCAAATACTTCAAAATCATAACTGCTTTATATTATCAAGAGAAGATTTTCAGTTTGAGACGTTTAAGCACGTGGAAGTGATTTCAACTCACCGAACAAATTTGGAAAGTTTCGTGCTGTTGCGCAGAAGCTCTCAAATAGCTAAAAAAATAATTGAAATAAAATCAGATTTTTCTTGGTTAGAACAATTAAAATTAGCATTATCTGAAAACAAAAAGGTGTTGTTAGTTGCGCAAAACGACCCAACTAGTGGAATGTTAGGTTTAGTACGTTGTCTAAAGGAAGAAGTTGGCCAAAGTGTGACTAGTGTGTTTTTAAACGATTGCACTAAACAATTTAATGTTGATGAAGATTTTTACAAGAATCAATTAAAAAAAGGTCTTTTGATCAATGTTTTTAAGCATGACCAATGGGGATCTTACAGGCATTTACCTTTGCACCAAGAACAGCAAAACTGTCAACATGCGTTTGGAGTAACTATCAGCGGTAATTTATCAAGTCTGCAGTACATTGAAGGTCCTTTTATGAAAGTACCAGATAAAAATCTAATTCATGTAAGCATGCTTAGTAGTATTAATAATAGTTAAAATGAAACAACATTTTAGGTTTATTATGCTGGCTTAAATTTTAAAGACGTATTAATTGCCACAGGAAAATTCAAATTAAGTAAGCAATACACATCAAATTTTGAAAATATTGGTTATGAGTTTGCTGGTGAAGATTTCAAGTAACTTATATATTTTATATAATACAAAAATTTAATTTAAGTCATATTATTTTAGAGGTAACAAAACAATGGGGATTGTGTCAAATGGCGCATTTAGCAATTTCGTTCCAATCGATAAATCCATCTCGTGTCCGATTCCTCATACGTGGTCAATGGAAGATGCGGCAACTGTACCACTTGTTTACTTTACGGTGTTACATGCACTTTTAGAGGTATGTTGTTAGGATCAACGGCATTTTTACATTTTGAATTTAAAAGGTTGCTAGATTAAGACGTGGACAAAGTGTTTTAATTCATTCTGGAACTGGCGGAGTGGGACAAGCTGCGATTAACATTTCGTTACACTTTAATTGCAAGATTTTTACAACTGTGGGATCTACAGAAAAACGAAACTACCTTAAAACCGTGTATCCTAACATACTAGGTATAGATAGTCAAGATTTATTAAAATTGTGAATCTTTTTGTCTAGATTCCCATATTGGAAATTCGCATGATATTAAATTTGAGCAAATGATTCTTAAACAAACCAAAGGTAAAGGTGTAGACATTATTTTAAACTCGTTGGCAGATAACAAATTACAAGCTAGCACACGGTGTCTTGCTCGCAGAGGAATTTTTCTAGAGTTAGGAAAACAAAATGTTTCTATATTATTGGATAGTTTTTCTAATGGTCGTACTTATGCTGGTATTTTTGTTGATAAATTTTATGATAAAAACGCAAAAAAGAAACAATTGCAATTAGTGATGCAACAAGGTATAGAAACAGGTTATGTTAAACCTCTACCAAGAGTAGTGTATGGCAAAACTAAATTGCAAGATGCTGTACGATACATGAGCATTGGCAAACACACCGGTAAAATCGTTATAAAGTTTCAAGATGAATTAACTAAAAACATCTTACCTGTAAAAGCCACACGAAGGTATTTATATTATTCTGAACTATATATTTAATAAAACCAATTTGTGATAGATTCTTTTGCGATATCAACAAAGTATATGTAATTATTGGCGGCTTAGGTGGATTTGGTATTGAACTAGTTGATTGGTTAATTGGACGAAATGCAAAAAAAATTATCTTAGTTTCGAGAAACGGCATCACTACTGGTTATCAAAACTACAAAATAAACTATTGGGAAAATCTTGGTTGCAAAGTGTTAGTCAATCAAAATAATCTAACAATTGAAGAAGAGTGTATGAAACTACTAACTATAGCAAATACCTTAGGAAATATTGATGGAATATTCAATTTATCTGTTGTGTTACATGACGCAACAATTGAAAATCAAAATAAAGATACTTTTAAATATGTTTTTGAACCAAAAGTTGTAATCACTAGAAACTTAGACACAATGAGTAGAAGACTTTGTCCTTACTTGAGGTTAGATATTTAGCTAACAGAAACAAGTTGATTAAAGTATTTTTTAGGTATTTTGTGGTGTTTTCATCGTTTGCTTCTGGTCGGGGAAATCTAGGACAGAGCAATTACGGCATGGCCAATTCAATCGCAGAAAGAATTTGTGAACAACGAAGAAAAGAAGGTTACCCGGGTTTAGCCATACAGTGGGGATTGATAGGAGACGTTAGCTACTTATTTTTAAATAAAAATAATTTATTTAATGTTTTTAGGTGGGAATTGCTATTGAAAATATATCAAAACCAGTAGTCATTAATGGACTTAAGAACCAACAAATTTCATCTTGCTTGAACGTAATGGACAATTTTTTAACTCAAGAAGAACCGGTAGTTTCAAGTACTGTCTTTGATAACAAGCAAATCAAGCTTAAATCAAAATCTGAAGATCTATTAAGTACTGTTGCTGAGCTTTTAGGTACGTAAGTTTCTTTACTTAAAAACGGAGATTTTTTATCGATTTTGCAGCAATAACTAATTTAAAACACGTCAGCATGCATTCAAAGTTGTCTAGTCTTGGTATGGATTCTATATCCATTATACAACTAAGACATTACTTAAGTACAGAGTGCGATATGTACTTTTCTCTGGGTGAACTTAGAAATATAACCTTGCATATGTAAGTCGATGAATAATGCTTTATAAATTAATTAAATCTTATTTTTTAGGCTAGTACAAAAGAGCATGAATTAAATAACCACATTTACGTAGAAACAACATTTCAGATATTCCGTTTTTAAATTTAGTAATTAACTAAAAATGTAAAAAATTTTAAATATAATTTTAAAACGTGTAAAAAAACTAACAAGTGAATAAAAACTTTAAATTTAGAAGAGAAACATCATTAGATCAAAAAGTTTGTTGATACGCAAATATTCGTTTTTTTTAAAGCTAATTTATTTTAAGGCTTTATAAAAATTTTATTACAAAAACAACACAAAGTTGTTTAAATTTGACAAATGTAAATAAAAACGTAAAAAAAGTTTTCACAAAAAAAACTTTAATTCGAAATCTAACAAAACCAAAAAGTGTATTTTAGATTTCATAACATTCTGTATTAAAAACGTAATTGTTCGTAACAATTTAATATTAGATTAAATAAATTCTTTGATAAAAGATTTTTCTTGTTTCCAGATTTTGCACATCATGCACTACTCAGCTGTTGAGATCGTTAACACTAGAACGGCCAGAGCGGTCAATTTGACCGATGAGCATTTGGTTTTATCTGTTATTTGCGTACCGCTTATAATACAGATATATGCTTTTGTGACATTTCCAAAAACATGTAGTTAAATGTTATTAAACATATTCTATCAATATTTCTCTCTGTAGTTAGTAGATATTATCACATATAACTAGAACGGCCGGGAACGGTCAGAATTACTCCCACTACATTATAAGACGGAAAGCATGCGCGTGATTACAGTGTTCAGTCATCTGCACGTGTTTCAGTGTTAAGTTGTCATTTAGAGTGCGTAATAGTTATAAAATATAAGTATGTCTCGTCGTGGTCTTACTGACAAAAGAGCTCCTGGAAGAGCTTCAACAAATATTTGAGGATAAATCGGATGGCGAAGAATTATCTGACAGTAGCGAGAAGGATTATGTTCCTAGCTGTCAAGAAAGAAGTAGTGATGATTCCCATTCATCTTACGAAGAAGTAGAAGGGTCGCAATCAGGTGATTACTTTGCAACAATCAATTCGCTATAATCTTTCTGTACGAGTAATATAATACGATGAACTAGTTTATAGAGCCGTCTACTAGTTTCAAAGGGAGACTATTTCTTCTTAAGTCACTTCTACGGAGTTTAGAATCTGGCTTGGTTCACAAGTTGATTACCTAACTCGGTAGTGGTTTTTTGTTAGATTTTTGTTTGCATTTTTAAGTTATCGTTTTCTTTCTTACCTTTCAGAGTTTAGACTTGTTTCACAAGTGGATAACCTAACTTTTGAGAAGTTCTTAGTTAAATTTCGATTGCTTGTTTGAGTTTTGCGATTTATCTCACGCCCTGATGAAGCCCCTTACGAAAGTGGGCGAAACGTTGGCAGCTTTGGTTGCAACAACAATGACACGGTCCAAACCCGGAAGACATTTTAATGTTAGTATAGATTCCGGACGTGCAACCCTTCGCTATTACAGTCTAAGATTGGCTAATACCAAAGGATAAACACAAACCTTGCAGTTTTCTCGGCGCACGTATCATCCGTATTATTCGTGCTGGGATTTGCCAACATTGCAAAACCGCTGACGAGACTTACCAAAGAAGGACGCGATTTCGTAGGGTCAAAGACTGAATTTCTGTTAAAAATATATAGCCAAAAAATCTATAAATTTTAGTTAATCTTCATTTAAAAATATAAAGCGGAAGAGATTCGTACGAGCCATGAGAAATGATAAATGACCAAAAAAACGACTAAAAAATCCCCGACTCTGGAATAAATTATGAAATCTTATGTTGAAACAATTTACTTTGAAATGTTGCGAAAGACATAAGAAAGTACACTGAGTTTCAAATAAAATGCACCACATAATAAAATTTTGTATGTAAAACAGTTTATATGGACAAATAAATGATTAAAATTTGGAATGAAAATGTTGATGTATTCAAAAAATATACATGGTGTTATCAACATTTCCACGCTTCTTTTACTTTTATTTTTGAACACTTATCATTGTAGTTTTTCAGATTTTTTTAGATTTAGTTATCAGTTGTCATTGTTTTTAAGTGTCAGAATGCCATGAGTTCGCAGACGAGGTAATTTTCAACAATTAACCTCTTTTGAAAGAGGGCGAATTATTGGTATGCAAGAAGTTGGGTTGGGATATCGTAAAATCACCAGAAGATTAGGACGTACTCATTAAAAAATATTAAGAAGATGTCAAAAATAGCAGGAGGAACAGTTGCAAACACGACGTAGAAGTACTGGACGATCCAGAGTCACACTTGAACGAGAAGATCGTTTGTTACTAAGAAGTGCCGTTCAAGACCCTTGAGAACCATCGCGTTCAGTAGAAATAAACTGGATATGAGCATTTGGTCGCAGAGTCTCTATCAGTACTGTTTATGGTGGAATCCGATTTTTTGGTTTGCGATAATATCGACCAAACTCTCGTATTCCTCTAACACCTCACCACCAAGAAGTCAGACTTCAATGGTGCCAACCCAGACAACATTATCTACATGAATAAAACAACTTTTTTTTCTGATGAGTCTAGGTTCTGTTTATGGCACTCGGACGGACGTACACGTGTGCGGAAACTTAGAGGACGACGCTACGATTTACAGTTTGTACAACAAAAACATACTGGTTTAACACCTGGTGTAATGGTTTGGGATGGCATTTATTGGGGAGTTCGCTCTTCTTTAACATTTATCCAAGGCACGTTAAATGCTCGACGTTACATCGACAACGTCTTAGAACTAATTGTTCAAGAACGTTCAGAAGCTATCTTTCAACAAGATAATACGCCACCGCCTACGGCAGTAATGACTAAGAGAGTTTTTGAAGACAATGACGTAAATTTGCTTCGTTGACCTGCTAAATCGCCAGATTTATCGTCAATAGAAGATATCTGGGGTCATGCTGGACAGAAGACTGCGTCATCTAGCTCACCTTCCAAATACCATAGTAGAATTTCGACAACAGCTTCAAATAGCCTGGGATGAGATACTCCAGGACGCAATAAATCACCTTATTTCCAGCATCCCTAGAAGGGTAACTTCTTGCATACAAGCACGTGGTAATGTTACACATTATTGATATTTTTTCAATAAAACGTTGTACCAGTGAAAGCCAATTTAACATAAATCACATATTTTAATTAAATGCACAAAACTTGTATCATCAACAAATACAAAATAAGAAGAAGAAAACAATCGTCTTACACAGACTATTGTATGATAATTAATTTTAAAACAAAAATAAAAATTATAATTGTAAATAGAAAATGTATGAATATTACTGGACTATATATTGTGAATTTATCATTGACATAAGCAATTTGTTAATGATGGAAGAAACTAACAAGAAAATTGTTATCAGTGGCATGGCTGGCGTTTTTCCAAATTTGAACGACGTGGCCGAGTTTTACACAAATATCGATAACAAAGTACAGTCGTTCAATCACGTTGATCCTTATTGGAAAATTCTTACTCCTGGCGTGTCATCAGTTATTGGAAAATTGCCAGATAAAACAAAATTCGACGCTGGGTTCTTTGGTAAACAGTTTTATTTAGTTTTGTTTATGATTCTAATACTAGCGTAGGTGTTCACTACAAGCAAGCAGAACAAATGCATCATGCTTGTAGGAATCTACTTGAACTGACGGTAGAAGCCGTCATGGA
Source organism: Aquatica leii (assembly GCA_035610365.1). NCBI lineage: Eukaryota > Metazoa > Arthropoda > Insecta > Coleoptera > Lampyridae > Aquatica > Aquatica leii. Next base: position 95,600,034 of record CM069435.1, on the reverse strand, counting down.
TTCCGGTATGAATCCTAATGATCTGAAAGGATCCAAAACCGGGGTATTTATGGTTGATGCAGGGCTGGAAGCTGGAAATGAATGGATCTGGCAGAAATTGGTATCGCCTAATTTTGGAATATTTGGGTAAGAACAATACCGTTTATGTTTTTTAGTAATAGTTTGGTACAGGTCTACATGGTCAACAATGGCAGAATGGATCAGTTATTATTACCAATTACAAGGACCGTCAGTTTCTAGCGAGACAGGGTGCTCTAGCTCGTTGTATGCGTTACATCAAGCAGTGTTAGCGATTAGAACAGGCAAATGCGACAATGCGCTTGTTTGTGGTTTTAATGTTATTCAAAATCCGTACCATCATTTTGCGTTACACCAGTACGTACAGCGACTTGTTGAAAAAAATTAGTAACATTATTTGTATCTAGATTAGGTGTGTTAAACACAGAGGGAACTGGCAACGTATTTGATGACTCCTGCAATGGATACGTTAGATCAGAAGCAATAGCAGTGATTTTAATACAAAAAATACAAAATGCAAAGCGAATCTATGCTGAAGTACGTAAACTTTCGTTAGAATTTTTTTAGTAACATAGTAATCCTTAGATTTTAAACATTAAAGTAAACTGCGATGGGTTTAAAGACATGGGATTTGCTCATCCTTCAAATGAAATGATAGCATGTTTGTTTCAAGAAGTTTACGATGAAATACAGGTTGATCCAAAAACGGTTATTTTTTTGGAAAGTCACGTTACAGGTATGTTTATTATAAAAGGTAACAAATATTACAAAAGCTTATTTGCAGGTACTGTCGTTGGATTGTATCAAGAAGTTAAAGCTATCGAACAAGTATTTTGCTCTAATAGAAAAACACCCGTGCTTGTCGGATCGGTTAAAGCAAATATAGGTCATACTGAAGGAATTTGTGGTTTAACTTCTTTGATTAAAGTTTGTATAATTTACTAGTCGGTACTAACTAAATAAATTTAATTACTTGTAGATTTGTGCCGGTTTGCAACACAACAGTATTTTACCAAATCCCGATTATCAAAAGTCAACACAACTTTCTAATGCGATGCAAAATGGCACAATTGCAATACCAACCCAACGTGTTTTTTTGCCAACGGATAAAGATGTTATTATAGGTATATCAAACATTTTTTTCTTTTACTATTAGTTGTAATTTGATAAATCTTTAGGTTGTACCAGTTTTGGGTTGGGTGGAACTAATGGTCATGTAGCTCTAAGACATCACAACAAATTTCAGTCTACTGAACTACTACGCAATTTTAAACGTCTTGTATGTTTTAGTGCCAGAACGATGCTTTCCATTAAAAAAATTATGAATAGTCTTGAAAATAATCCAACAGAAGAGTATTTAGCACTATTGCAAAATGTATTTAGGTAAGTTTCTACAAAACACTAAAAATGTTTTGAGTGTAAAGTTTTTTTATTTTTGTTCTAATTTTTTGATATGCTAGATCACAAGTTAAAATTATCAAATATTCGTATATTTTACAAAATAAGACTTATTCTCGTACGTAAAAAACAAACGGCAATATTTCAGCTAGATGTAACTGAAAAATTTGCTTCCGCGATAGAAAGTACGACCATGCAAATAGTTACCGATAACCAAATATCAAAACATTTAGATTCTGTAGCAATTAGAAACACTACTGCACAACTCAAATTAATGCTAAAGCTGGATTCTGATACCAGCAGTTCTAGTATGTTGCGTGTAACAAATAATTGTATACAATGTAGTTGCATTCTGTTTTCTTCGTCGTTGTCTATACGCATGTTTCCTATGCCAGTACCGTTACTTGATAAAGCTAGTGGATGTAAAGATTAGACCGTTGTCTGATAAAATATCTCAAAAGTATTGTAACAATCAGGTCCGCGCCTAGCACTTTTGGCGCTCTTGTGCAAATTTAAAATAACGCCCCAAATTTGTATTACGTTCATATATGAGTACAGATACGGGTTAAGTTAGGTATTGAAAAATAATTTTAAAAAGTATTTTCATAAATTTATTTTCATTTTTATATTTTACAAGTACAAGCCATAAGCCATACAAGTATTTTTTCATTGAGGTACATAACATAATTATAAACTTATAACAGTCTTACAACTCAAAATGTATGTATTTTAGTTTCAAATGTAATATATGATACAAAAGGACAAGAAATAAAAAAAATATTTAAAACATTAAAAATACTCGTTTATATATCGCAGGACAAAACTGATCGACAAATAAAAACAAAACAATATATTATTTTAATAATGCAACATGTCACTTTTTAAAGGTTAATATCCAGGTATTAGGTATTGTTATTAATATTTTAGCTAAGTGAATTGAGCTTTTCGTGCTTTAATTTTTGCAAATTGTATAATTAAATCTTTTGACTGGTCCGTTTCTATTGAAATGATAGCAAGATTACTTAGTCGATTTTGTCCCATGGTCAATCTTATAATTTTTTATTATTTTAAGTTTTGGAAAAGATTGTTTTGCGGTAGCAACAGAAACCGGCATTGTTAATAAAATACGAAAAATTATGCTCGTATTAGGAAAAGAATCCACTAAGTTGTTAATTGTTATATAATTTAAAGTTTCTTCTCGAGACGTAATAAGTTTTTCATCAAAATTTTGTAAATTTTGCACTTCCTTAACAAGTTCCACGCCAGTTATGTCTCGTTCATTGCGAGTTTTGACGTTTAATAAATTTTCAATTTTTTGACATAATTCTATTTGTTCGTTTTCAAAATAATTTTTAAATTTATCATAATTCCATAAAAACGCGAAATTATTAGAGTAAGAAGAAAGTAATTGGAATCTGTCATCCACTGAAGTTATGATTACATCTAGAGCATTAAAAAAACAATCAACTTTGAACTTTAAAGTTTCGTCGTGGATCGGTTCATCGTCACATTCGTAATCAAAATGTTTTTCTTTTATTTTTCGCGTCCTTAGATCTCTTTGTTTTTTGAATATAGGTTCTATGTCTACGCTGGGTGCTATTTCTTTAGCATCAATCAATAGATCATTAAAACCTTAATCGGAGCGATAAGCTTTTAAAAAATTATTCAAATTATTTAAATCATTACAACACTGAGCAACATCAAAGTTCGGTTTTTGAGTAATTTTACTAACAATGTTAAATTGACTTAAAAAATTATACCACAATATAATAAAGCAAATGAACTCAAAATTTTGCAATTTTTTGGCTAACGATGCACCCAAATTTTTTACGTTATTTTCAGTTTCCTTCGCTTATTTCAAACAGAGCATCATAAACCCCCCTAAGCTTTTTTTTTATTATTATTTACGCACTTAGCGCATACATTGCAACTAGTTAATAACTATCTAGCAATTTAATTCGAACAATTCTTACTTAAATCTAATTTATCTTAAAACACTTATTTCACATGTTTTAATTGCCCTTATATCACTTCACTTACACTAGCTCAAAGGGTTTTAGCCTTTTTAGTCTACGAGTAAGTTGATTGTTGTCGAGCAGTTGTAGCACTTCGACGTTTTCGTGTTCATGGAGTCTTGCTTCATGTTTTCTCGCGAACCTTTTAATTTCCGCACTGACCGTTGGCACTTGTAGGTCCTTGTGGATGTCATCATTTCTGATGTACCAAGGAGCATTAACAATGCTCCGAACTACTTTGTTCTGGAAGGTTTGTATAATTTTGACATTAGATTTCTTCGTGCATCCCCAAAGTTCCACGCCCTAGACCCAAACGGATTTTAGAATCTGTTTACATAACAGTATCTTATTATGCAGGGAGAGCTCGGAGTGTCTTCCAAGTAACCACCATATCTTTTTAAATCTAATGCCAAGTTCTTCGCGTTTTTTCTTGACGTGTTCTTTCCACCTGAGCTTGGTGTCAAGTGTCATGCACATGTATTTCGCTGTATTAGCGTGTGGAATTATCTGATTGATCACTATAGGTAAGTAATCGATTCTTTTATTGGTGAAGTTTATGTGAGTAGACTTCGCCTCATTTAGCTTGATCCGCCATTTCTTGGTCCAATTTGTAACATTGTTGACGGCTGTTTGCAGTTTGTTTGTCGCTGCTTCTATCTCTTTGCTTGTAGCCAGCAATGCAGTGTCGTCAGCAAATGTAGCTGTCTTCACTTCATCGTTCATAGGGATGTCGCTGGTGTAGAGTAAGTACAAGTTTGGCCCAAGGACACTTCTTTGCAGTACTCCTGTATCAATGTCTTTTAATTCTAAGTATTCTTCGCCGTATCTTCGGAGATGTATGATTTGAGAATCTGACTCATTTGTTTGGGTAGATTCTTTTCCAGTTTGTATTGTAAACCCTCGTGCCACACTTTGTCAAATGCTTGGGCTACGTCTAAAAATATTGCTGAGCAAACTTCTTTTTCTTCTAAGGATTTTTTAATTACATCCGTGATTCGGTGTACTTGATCGATAGTCGAATGTTTGTTTCGAAATCCAAATTGATGGTTCGGGATAAGTTGCTTCTCCTCAATAATTGGTTTGAGGCGTTTTAGGAGCAGCTTCTCGAACAATTTGGATACTATTGGTAATAGTGAGATTGGTCGGTATGATGTCTTCTCATTGGTTTCGTAATCATAATCACTTCTGCTACCTTCTACTGCATCGGTACGTATTGTAATCGCAGAACAGCGTTGAATAGGTGCGTAAGTTTCATTATGCCCTTCGTTGATAGTTCTTTAAGCACTTGCGCACTAACCAAATCATAGCCAGGTGCTCTTTTGGCGCTTAGGTTCTTTCGAATCTCCGTGGCAATTTCATTCGGGGTTATTGGATCAATAACCTTATTTTCCCAGGTGTCAACTGTGGGTAGCTGTTCGTTGTCATTAGCGAAGTGAGGTTGGAAGATATTTGCTAAGTGCTCAGCAAATAATTCCGCCTTTTCATTATCTTTCCTTACCCATTCACCGTTTTCTTTGCGGATAGGTGGATTTTGGTTTTGTGGTCGGTTTAACCCTTTAGTCGCCTTCCACAGGGAGTACTCGGTATCTTTATCATCTGATAAATCTCTTAGGAATTCAGAGAATGTTTAGTTTTTAACGATACAAATTTCCTGTTCAAGTTGCTGGCTTAGTCGATTTAGCACTGTTTTGTCTGTAGGTGCTCTGCTTTGTTGCCATTTTTTCCGTGCTTTACGTTTTGCTGATACGAGGTCTCTAATTTCCTTTGGGTAGTTTAGCGCAGTTGTTTTCTGTTTAGGCGCCGGAGTATAATTCCATGCCACTTGTTGTAAGTTAGCAATGAACAGCTCTGCGTATAATTTTCAGTAAATGTACAAAATTAAAAATCCTTACCTATAACAACTTTATTTATTAGTTTAGTTACACAATTTATTTTAAAAATTTATCAAACAACACTTGGAGGGAACAACTAAACATTTAAAACCCGTATAAACCATTAACGAATTTGATGAACTAAAGTTATGACATATTTTATGGGAGTTTAAATAATAATAATGACTCAGATGAAGAAGAGTCACACGAATTATCAATGATTCCACTATAATTTCCATTGCGGTGTCAGTTTGCCACATTCTTTATTTTTCCACTTTGTGCATGACAAATAGCAAGACTTTGCAAAGCGCCAGTTTCTTTTTTCCTAATTTATTTAGCCGCCCGAACTTATTAAATACGACTACAACCTTTCTGGACATCTCAAGATCTTAGCTCGCTCAATATGCGATAGTGTAATCTTTTTGTGTTTGGAACAGCCTTTCCAGAACCCCCGTACATGATTCTGGAAACGGCCCTGAAATGTCAAATGCTACTCTTTCGAAAGGGCTTTCCACGTTGTACTGTTTTATTGATGATTTGCGCTTTTTTACTGATTTCTGATGCGCTGACTGTCCACTTACGGCACTATGCTATGACGTTTTTTTTACAGTGCACTAAATAGAACATTTTTCAATAATGTCTTTATTACGTCAAAGTGTCTTGCTGATGTATAACCGTTCAAATGTTGCAAAATCTGTGACACTCGTTTCTTTGGCATTACCAACTGCAGTTGCCTTTAATACTCTCTAGAGAAAGACTTTCTTGTATTCTCAAAGAATCCCATTACGCCCGGATGCATTCATGTTTTTGTCCAAAGCAATTACTTCTTCTCCGGTTGGTCGTCGGCCGTTTGCTTTTCAATTCAAGAGTACTTTTATATTGGGATCGTTTTCTCATTTGCGACTCAACTTCTCAAGATCCCACTCGTTGTCAATCATAACAGTTCTTTAAAAACATTTGATTTTTTTCGTCAAGTCGCAAACAATAGTCACATTTTGCCGGACATGGTCTTCTAGACAAGCATCAGCGTTCCAATGAATACTGCCGCCACAGTGTTTTGTTTCGTAATCATACTCTTTCGATGCATCTTGCGACTTGTCCTTCCAGGTTACAAAATTGCAATAGCTATTTAAAGGAAGCGTAGTCCGTAATAAATACAAGTATTTATAAAAGTGCTGTATAGACTTGACTATGGCTAACAGTTCTCTTAAAATACTCAATGACTTTCTGTTGTCTATCCTTGCACTTGCGAAAGGACTGCATCTATCGCCAGATTACTTCCATTAGTATCCAACACAAATTTTATATCTTGGATAACTTAAAATCAGCAAAGTGACTGGAGCCTGTCTTAATGGTTAGAAAACATTTTTGCAGTCTTTATTCCGTCTAAAATCTACTTTTTTTCGGTCAATTTTATTAAAAATTTGGCAATGTTGGCAAATACAAGTACGAATTGTCTATAATAAGTGTTCCATCTACGAAAACTGCAAACTTATTGCTTGTCGATTCGTTTTGGCTATGCTGGCACTGCTTGAACTTTGTCTGGGTTAGCCTTTACTTCATCTCCTTCTTAAATGCGTGGCATTTCTTTGAGCTTAGTTTTAGATTAACCCCAGGTAGTCATTGGAACGTTTCTTTCAAATTGTTCAAATGTTTTTTAGGCGACATTTCAACTACGACCACGCCGTCTAGATAAACCAAGCATGTCTGTTATAAGTTGCCATCAAACGCTCCAACTTTGCAGAAGCGTTACACAGGCCCAAAGACATCACAACGAACTGCTGCAGACCAGTTCCAATCGTAAAAACTTAGATTCCAATTCTACCTGCCAATAACCACTTTTTGAATCCAACGTGGAAAACCATTAAGATCCTGACGAAGAGTCTAATGTATTATCAATTCTCGGTAAAAAATAGTTGTTTTTTTTATCACGTAGTTAAGCTATCTGTAGTCTACGCAAAACCTCGTTGATCCATCTTTCTTTTTAACTAGTATCACTTGAAAAGCCTATGGACTATTTAAAGGTTCAATCACACCTTCTCTCTCCATATCCGTAATTATTTATTCGCTTTTTCTCTTTTTGCAAAAGGAAGACACGTGGATGTTGTGGTATTGGCCGAGGGTCTCTAGTATTGATTTTATGCTTTACTACATTAGTTGGAATAACTTTCCAGCGCAAACACTTCTTGCTACAGCTGGATCAAAAGTTAGCTTTAGCCAGCTGGTTTTGACTGAGGTTTTGGCACTTAGAAGTAAAAATGTATAGTAGATGTTGTGGGCACTTTTTCAGAGACGTAGCTTAACTAGAATATACACATCTTACAGTTTAAGATACCGGCGTCCATTGGCCTACTACGGTTTTCTTTTTCAACGTTATTAGATCAGAGTTGACATTTAAGATCCTTACTAGCACCGCGTTTTTCACACTTACTAATGCTCTGCCAACTAGTAGTTATTCAATCAAGTATCCCTTCAATAGCAAAAATGTAGCTTTCGCAGAGATTTCGATCCAAGCGTGTCATCACCACATTTTTAGTCCTTCCAAGCAGGTAGTCACGTTGCCTTCTCTGACAAGTGAAAAAGTGTTTCTTTACGGTTGATCTTTAGAACATCGTTCTTTTTATCCAAATGAAATACATCTTTCTTTATAACGTCAATCCCTAAGATAAATTCTTCTGTGATGTCGGCTACCAGTCCTTGATGGTCGAGTAATCGATTTCTTAAACCAATGCTCACTTTTATTTTTCCATGAGTAGGTATTTTGTTATGTTAAAAATGCTTTAGTATAATGTTTGTATCCTGCATAAAATTTATTCTCGCTACGCCCAATTTTTGTTGTTGGAGTAGGGGCAAAAATGTCGAATTGAAACTATTTTTCCAGTGACTGTGATACACCTCACATGTAAGTTTTAACATAAGCGCCCAGCGTAGTTTTTACTTCTAAAATTTTACAAGCATTTGTGTTATAAATGGGTGTATTATTATTGCTGTTTTTGCGAAATTCTTCCGTGGGTAAGCATTTGACTCATATTTTTGCGATGTACGTTGACTTTTCTGTAACTGTCATAGCGATTTACGATACCACTACGTGTTGGGCCAATTTAGAAGATTCATGACTAATACATTACCTTCCGTTGGAGGCTATAATTAGAAGCACATACAAAAAAAGGGCTTTCAATCAGTTAAGTCACTTCTAATACAATCTGGAAGAATTGGTTATATTTGTAATTCGTGTGATGTTTCAAAAATTTTGGAGGCACACCTGCATTAAGATTAGTAAAAATTACTGGAGGCTTTACGCATTTAACTAAGATTTATTATTTGTCGATAAGCAATTTAATTGTGATAGGATCCTATATCTAATTTTTTGACATTTCCTTAGCATTTTTAAGGGATGGTTAAACGTGCCGACAGCTATTCTCATGGACGATCGTAAGTACTCCTTTTTCTTTTACTTGTCAGTAATTTGATATTTGTCGAACGTCAAATATGTTTGACGTAGATATAGCTGTTATCACAATTAACACATGCAGGTTTTTTTGTTTCTACGGTTTCAATTTACGTGACATACGCTTTGCAACGGGTGTGAAGTCACTAGTTTCACATTAAATCAAAGATTAACTCCGAAATTACATATTACTTGATTTTGTTCTGTTGAATGTATTCCAATAACTTCGTGTGAAGGGTTGCTTAACTTCCAGGACTTGTATCAACGCTATAATAGCTGAATTATTTTTTACTACTATGTATGTACCCAAAGTATTTATTTTTCATTTATTCTATTTCAGTGTTGAATAGATTTGAACGTCTATCACTCTAGCTTTTAATCGTTTTGGCGCCTTTTTAATTTGTTTTATAATTTAGCATCACAAAGCTTACGACCCAAACCTCCGAATTCAACAGTTCCGAGTTAGTTGCTAGCCATTTACGTTGCGAGAAAAGCCGTAACAATTTTCTCGTCCGTTGTCGTTCGAAATCGTACTGTTACTGGTGATGTCTTCTCATTTTCCTGTAATATGTCAAGACGAATGATGGTCTTTGTCGCTTACGTGTCAACTAGTAACTGAACAGTTCTTTAATTGATCTTGTTATCAAGATAAATACTGTGCAATTGCTGCTGGCCATGGGTTGTTGAGGTCAATTTTTGCTCCGTACCCACTTCCTTGCAGTTTCAGTAGGTCATTTCTCTTTCTCGAGCTATTTGTTAACAAAATACACATTGCACTTTCTTTTCGATGTTGTTCTGCGATGTCTGCGCAGATACCTCTGCTGCACAGCGAAGCTTATGACTGCCTCGGTGCGACGTTTGTTTTGCTACCTCAAACTCCAAGGCATGGGTTAAAGCTGATCCAACGCACAGTGGTTTCTACGACCCGTTTTCTTGACCAAAATACGTTAGGTTTTGTTTTATTGTAAAAATTATTGTAATTGTTTCATATTTAGAATAAGATAAAAGGTGCTATTTACGAAATATAATGTTCTATACTATAAACCAGTAGCGTGCCGGGGGGAGGAGGGATCCAACCCCACTATGAAGAATGAAATTTTTTTGGAATAAGTTTTAGTAATTTCTCTGGATTTTGTAGTAAAAAGTTTCTTGTCAGTAACTTAATATTATTTACTCGATAGAAAATTTGTTTTTAAAATGTATTTTTTTCACAATCTAAGTCCTAAAAATCAATAAATACTAATACAAATTTACACAACAGAGTTTGTACTAACATTAGAATGTCTTCCGGGTTTGGACCGTGTCATAGTTGCAACCGAAGCTGCCAACGTTTCGCCCACTTTCGTAAGGGGCTCATCAGGGCGTGAGATCAATCGCAAAACTCAAACAAGCAATCGAAATCTAACTAAGAATCCAAAAGTTAGGTTATCCACTTTCAAACCATAACCTAAACTATGAAAGGTAGAAATCGATAACCTGAAAGCAAACGAAAATCTAACAAAGAATACTACGAGTTAGTAACACTCAGAATCAGCCAAATGATTCTAAACTAGGTAGAAGTGACTAAAGAAGAAATAGTCTCCAGATTTAAAGGAACAGGATCGTCATGGATGATTGCTCGACTCTGATTGGGTTGCTGTTAGCGTGTTTCTTAAATGATTGATAACCGGGAATCAAGAGGGGATAGTTCGAAACCATGATCGCGATTGAAGTTATTGGGTGTTTGATGATTTCTATTCTCAAATTTCCTGTTGAAAAAGAATGGAGATTTAGCAATCAACGAAACATTATCAAAATCTATCTTGTGACCTGTAGTAAAATGATGTTCAGCGACCGCAGACTTGGAAGTATACCTTTTCATTTTACTACAGGTCACAAGATAGATTTTGATAATGTTTCGTTGATTGCTAAATCTCCATTCTTTTTCAACAGGAAATTCCGAGAAAGCATAGAAATCATCAAACACCCCAATAACTTCAATCGCGATCATGGTTTCGAACTATCCCCTCTTTGGTTCCCGGTTATTAGTCATTTAACAAAAACACGCCCCCTAGCAACCGTAACCCAATCAGGGTCGAGCTTAATCATCCATGACGATCCTGTTCCTTTAAATACGGAGACTATTTCTTCTTTAGTCACTTCTACCTAGTTTAGAATCTGGCAGTTCTACAAGTTGATTACCTAACTCGGTAGTGATTCTTGTTAGATTTTCGTTTGCTTTTTCAGGTTATCGTTTTTTCTTACCTTTTCATAGTTTAGGTTATGGCTTGTTTTACAAGTGGATAACCTAACTTTGAGAAGTTCTTAGTTAGATTTCGATTGCTTTGTTTGAGTTTTGCGATTGATTCACGCTGATGAAGCCCCTTACGAAAGTGGGCGAAACGTTGGCAGCTTCGGTTGCAACTATGACACGGTCCAAACCCGGAAGACATTCTAATGTTAGTATAGATTCCGGCCGTGGAAGCCTTCGCTATTACATCAACAGAGTTTGTTTTAGTCATAAAATTGACAAAAAATAAAGCTTAGAAGCGACATTTTTTATTTTATATAAATGTACAAAAAAATTAAACATGTAATATAGTAGATATGTACTTTATTTGAAGTACATATTGTGCCGTTTTAAACTTTAAAATGGATAATACAATCTTAAAATTAAACATAATTATATAGTGGAAAATAAATATATGATTTAATTTGATAATATATTTTACATATATAATTTTTATTTGCATTTCTATAATAATTACTAGATACATAATTACATTATAATACATAAGTTTATTTAAATTGGGGTAGAAAACCATTTACAAGTTTAAGTAAATATATTAATCAATAGAGAGTTATTGCAATGTCATTTTTGCTGATCCTTTAATAAAGTTTTCCTTTATTTGACATACGCGCATGCGCAGATATTATCGCTTAAAATTTTTTACTTTATTAAAATACAGGCCTCCTCTATTTAAATTAAATACAGGCAGAGATACTTTAATAAAGCACTTATTTTGACATATGTCATGTCAAACCGATCGGAGTTCTGAGAGATTTTGTATTTTTAAGAAGAGAAATAATTGTATTTCTAGAAAGTAGTGTTTCTATAATTGTGTGTAATTTTAGATATTTAAAGGTAAGTCCTAACATCCGTTTTTGGGATTTCGTAAAAACAAATAATTCAATTTGAAACTGTATAAATAACAAGATTCTGGTCGATTCGTTAAAAAGAATTAACAAACAATTAACAAAACCTCTATAACCTATATTACAAACTGCCAGAGTAAAGTCAAGAATAAAATAAAGTACGAAATCAAGGCACGTTGCAATAGCACTCAGTTAAAATAAATGCAAAACTTTATTATAGGATACTTTATTTAAAGTTTCTTTTAATAAAGTAACTTTTATTTTACTTTGCAATAACTCTCTAATTTCTGTTTCTAATTCTAAATTGTCCAAATAATAAAAATCAAACGCTTCTTCTTTTTTTTCTTCGTCTTCTTCATTTTCTGGAGATAAATTAGTCATGATAGGAATATTTAGTTCTTTAAGTAAATTTAATACTTTTTTCCAACCAATGGTCATATTTCGTTAAAAAAAAATGATGCGATCTGCTTACGTTCTGCCAACGCGTTGCAACATTAGAACAAAATTTACGAACTTCTTCTTGAATATTACAATTATTTTTACTATAAATATTTTCTCCAATTGCCGTACAAATATAAGAACAAATAGCAGTTTGCTTTCCATTAATATCATTTTGTTGATGCCACAATTTAAATAACTCTTCATTTTTAAAGCGATGCATATCTAAACAAACAGATATTGTAATGTCTTGCACTTTCTTGCAGCTAAAAATCATACAAAGTAGAAGTAGAGGCATGCCTTCATAAGTTTTATTTGAAACATTTTGCTAGCAAACTTAAGCGTTTTTGTATATGATTAATTATATTTTAGTTTCTATTATAAATGACAGAAAGTGCGCCACCCCAACAAAATAATTTTTTATAGGAAATTATTGTAAGATAACAAATAAATGTAAAATACATATATAATAAAATGCATACTTCTACTAATGATATTCAAAACACTTTTTGACAATCCACTAAAAAGCAAGCGAAATTTAGAAATTCAAACAAAAAAAGGTAACTTTTTGTCTAATAGCGTGCGTACTGGATGATTTGTAAAATTCAACTAGTTTAGGTATACTTGTACAGTTAAGTTTCTTTCTTAAATTTGATAAAAGATAAGAAAGTGGCCTTTTGGAATGTTTACTTTCGAATGAAATACACTTTTGTACTAAAAGTAAATGTCTGTTTTTTTTTTATTTTGGCCACGAAAACAGGTTGTAGAAACCACTGTGCAACGTCGAGCTAAGCGAAGAGTCTGCTGCGTTTTGCTGTTTCTAAAGCCGTTTACAAAGATTTGAATAACCAACTGCTCCAAGAAGGTATCTAGTACTGTAGGATACGCAAGCCGTTCACATATTTTTTCTCTTAAATTTAACATATCTGTTTTTTGGTTTGTATGTTTGTTCGTATTTCTTCCTTTAAACTTCTAAAATTTTCCAACAATTTTTCTTCTATTTTCTGAATGTTTTCTAATAATTAATTTTTCAGTATTTTTATTTTTCTAAAGTATTTCTTCAATTTTTATAAAAAAAATTTCCATTTTTCAGTATTTTCTTCCAATTTCTGAAAATTTTCGAACAGTTTGTTTTTTCACTTTCTGAATTTTTTTGAAGTGTTAGTTGGAAACTCTAGGTTTTAGTATTTATGTATTTATATTATAGCCCTAACTAATCAATTCCATTGTCACTGACACTATCCGTTTTCTAAATGTTAAAAAATATTGAATAGAATTTCTTGTTCTACAATGCGCTTAAAAAGTAAAAACGTTTTTAATAGAAGTTGTTTTATGAATGGATACCTTTACGACATCATTATTACTCCTATATCCGACACGATCGTTGTATACGAGATAGTGGACTTTATATTCTTGTTTTCTGACTTATCAGGTTTTTAAATCCGTTTTTTTGCATATTGTTGCGTATTTTATTATTAAAAACTAATTTATTTAAACGACTAAAAATACGTTTACTTATTCTAGAAATATGTACACTTGTAAATTATCCGAACTAATGAATTCTAATAATATTTAATAAAAACACTTACACTAATTTATGTATAACCGTTGTATAACACTAACACTAACACGAGATAAGATAACGTCCGCGGGTAGCTTCACACTTGTTTACACTAAAAATCACGTACACGATTATTCTCGGTAGGTTTATCTAACACGCGTGCTAACGACTTATTTATATTAACTTGATAATCTTCTTAACACTGCTGTATTCGCATTCCAGCAATAACTGACCTACGAATTGTTCCTTCGGTATATATACACATAAAGAAATCCTTCTGGAGTGTTCCCTATTTTTCGGTATATCTTCTAGAAGATGGATAATAGCTTCTAGAAGGCTCTTGCATATGCAAATAATTTCTCGAACGTTTCAATATTGTTAACTTTTACATTATTTTATTAATATCTTAGATTTAAGTAAATGTACAAATGCTTAAAAATTATCTAATAATTTAACCTGTAGACGTAACATAGAAAATCACTGGTACCGAGCATACGCTATAATCACCAACGGAAAAGCCGAAAATTTTGTTAGTTTATGCAATAAAAAACCACAGCTATGCTTAATTTATCCTCAATGCAGTAAGAAATGGTTGAAAATAACTGAAACAATGCTAAACATTTCATGGTTGTCTGAAAGTATTGAACGGTAAAATAAACTTTTTTCATAACTTTTGCAAAACTGTAAACACTTTTTTAGAATACGCAATTATTTTTTGCTAAAAGGCGTTGATGTTCTTCAGCTGTGGAATCATAAACTAGAACTTGATTTTGCAGATCTTACACTTGCGAATATTGTTCTTCAGATAGTAGCGACTGATTTCTTAAAAAATGTTTTGCAAGAGCAGATTATATTTTCGCAAGGTTTTTCAAGCGGTGTCATTGCCAGTGCTTATGCAAAAGAAACATTATCATTAGAAAACGCTCTTTTCTTGGCATTTAATTTAAGAAATCGCTTAAAAATTATTACCATTGCCGAGGTAACTTTATTAATTTTTCTTAAATCTTAATGCCTTATATTTGTAGTGTATGAACAATGAAGAAATGATTTTAAGAGAAATAAAATGCATGTGCCAAGAAACGAACACGGGTAATTACAAATTTGTTAATACTGTTAGTAAAAGTTAGAATTTTAGAGTGTTTAGGAAATGCAGACTTAAAATTTACATCAAATCTGATAAAAACTGTTGTTGGATTTGACAAAAACCATGATGATTTTAGTTTTGATTCAAATATAACGTTGTTGCATACGTTAGGACGGTAAGTAGTTAAAATTTTCTTTTAGAATATTGTATTTAAAATAATTTTAGATTATATGTTTTCGGTTTTGATTTAAATTTAGAGAAACTGTATTTGAATGTATCTTGGCCTGTAAAAGCGCCTTTTATATCTCCATGCATTCAATGGCAACACGAAGACAATTGGCATGTTCTTGAATTTACTACAAGAAGTTTAAGTACACATGCTGTAACTATTGTTATAGAACATGAGCCTTGGAAATTTTTAAGTGGTCATATAGTAGACGGTATGCTTACTTGCTTAAATTTATGTGTTACTAATATTTTCTATAGGTCGCATTATTCTACCTAGTGCTACATATTTGTCTATAGCATGGAATTGCTATCTAATGCTCAACCGTCTTTTAAATCAAACAAAAATACTATTTGAAGATGTTACGTTTTATCGATTACCGTTTCTTGCTAAGCAAAAACCTTTAATTCTAACATTTAACTTTATGAAAGTGCAACACAAGTTTGAGGTACAACGTTTTTTGAATTGGATCAAAATTTAAAATTTTTGTTTAGATTAATGAAGGAAACGACTGTTTAGTTACTGGTAAAATACGACCGTGGGCAACAGATTTTGAGTTCACAACAAATTTTTTGTCTAAAACCAAGTCTCAAGAAATAATGAGTACCAAAGACATCTACAAAAAACTTGGTTTACAAGGGTATCAAAATAGGTAAGTACTACTATAGGTTATATAATAAATGTTAACAAAAATTATTTAGAAACGAGTTTTGCTGTCTACAACAAGCTAGTGCTGATGGCAAAATTGGTTTACTAAAATTCAACAATTGGACAACATTTCTTAATGGTATGCAGCAGTTTTCTTTAGTGAATAAACAATGTGATGATCTATATATACCAGCTAAGATTCATCTATTAAGTATTGATACACAAAAGCACGATCAAGCTCTAAACGACTACGATAATGTTGTTCCAATTTCTTATGACATAGATTCTGATATAGTCAGTACACCTGGCGTCGAATTGCGCAATGCGACTTTAGCAAGTATTAAAAAGCAACCAACTAAAGAACCAGTTCTAGAAGCGTACAAATTTGTTTCTTTTGACACCACTTCTTTTCTTTCTGTAGAAAACTTTCTAAAAGTTCTTATTCAGCTTGTAGTAGAAAATGTGTGCAATAATACTTTAGAAGTAATTGAAATACTTGATTCTCTAAGTGCAAATTCAAAACTTCTTTGTCCTACTATTGAAAATGCGTTGAAATACGAATACCCAATCGACACAAACTTGTCAGTGTATTCAACTAAATTATTAGATTACCCAAACATTACCTTTCAAGATAAAACTATAGAACAGTTACCATTTGATTTAAATTTACTGATTATGTCGAATGCTTCGAAGAGACAACCGGTAAGTTTTTGTTTAAATATTGCAATAAAATACAATTCGTTTCAGAAAGTCGAGCAAATACTTCAAAACCATAACTGTTTTGTTTTATCAAGAGAAAATGTTAACTTTGAAACGTTTACAAACGCGGAAGTGGTTTTAACTCACCGAACAAATTTAGAAAATTTTGTGCTTTTACGCAGAAGCTTTACAATACCTAAAAGAATTATTGAAATAAAATCAGACTTTGTATGGTTAGAGCAGTTGAAATTGACATTGCCTGAAAATGAAAAGGTGTTGTTAGTTGCGCAAAACGACTCAATCAGCGGAATATTAGGTTTAGTTTATTGCCTAAAACAAGAAATTGGTCAAAATCTCGTTTGTGTATTTTTAATAAATTGCGATAAGAAGTTTGATCCAGAAGATAACTTTTACCAGAGTCAATTAAAAAAAGGACTTTTAGTCAATGTTTTTAAAGACAATCAGTGGGGGTCTTACAGGCATTTGCTTTTGCATCAAGAACAGAAAAATTGTAAGCATGCGATTGGAGGAGTAACTGTCAGTGGGAGTTTATCGAGTGTACAGTATGTTCAGGGTCCATTTAGTAAAGTATCTGATGAAAATTTAATCCATGTATGTGTAAATATTGCTGATAGAGTTTTCACTAACATAGTTATAGGTACACTACGCTGGTATAAATTATACTGATGTTTTAAAAGCAAATGGAAAAATCAAATATAGATCTAATTTTGGATATCTTGGTAGTGAGTTTTCTGGTGAAGATTCTAGGTGATTTATTCTTAATACGAAGCAATTGATTGACATCATAATTTTTTAGCGGTAAAAGAATAATGGGGGTTGTGTTAAACGGCGCGTTTTCTAATTTTGTACCAATTGATAAAAGTATCTCGTGCCCGGTTCCTCATACGTGGTCCATGGAAGATGCAGTAACAGTACCAATTGTTTACTTAACGGTGTTACACTCACTTTTAGAGGTATTTTATTAAATTGAAACAGTGTTTTTACGTTTTTAATTTAAAAGTTTGCTAAGTTAAAGTATGGACAAAGCATTTTAATTCATTCTGGAACTGGTGGAGTAGGACAAGCTGCAATTAACATTGCTTTACATTACAATTGCAAGATTTTTACAACCGTTGGATCCGAGGAAAAGCGACAATATCTTAAAACGTTGTACCCTATGCTATTAGGTAAACATAAGCTTAAACTTTTCAAATTTCATACATTGTTTTTTAGATTCTCATATTGGAAATTCGCGTGATACTTCATTTGAGCTAATGATACTTAAACAAACAAAATGTGAAGGTCTAGACATCATTTTAAACTCTTTAACAGATGACAAGTTACACGCTAGCCTACGGTGTCTTGCTCGCCGAGGTATTTTTATAGATTTGAGAAAACACGATGCTTCTATTTTATTAGACACGTTTTCTTACGGTCGTACTTATGTTAGTATTTCGATGGATTCAATTTATGACAAAACCGCAAACAAAAAAGAACAATTGCTATCTTTGTTGCAACATGGTACAAAAGAAGGTTATGTAAAACCTTTACCAAGAGTAGTGTATCATAAAAATGATTTACAAGAAGGTTTGCGTTATATGAGCCTTGGTAAACATACCGGAAAAATCATAGTAAAATTTGTTGATGAATTAAGTTGTAATTTCTTACCTATAAAAGTCACGCCAAGGTATTTATATTCTAATAAAATACTGTATTTATTTATTTAAATCAATGTGTGATAGGTTTTTCTGTGATGCTAACAAAGTTTATGTACTTATTGGTGGGTTAGGCGGTTTTGGATTGGAGCTAGCTGATTGGTTAATTCAACGAAACGCCAAAAAACTAATTTTGGTTTCGAGAAGTGGTATTACTACTGGGTATCAAAACTACAAATTAAACTACTGGAAGAAACTTGGTTGCGAAGTGTTAGTAACTCAAGATAATATGACAACTGAAGAAGGGTGTACTAAACTACTGACTATAGCTAATACCTTAGGCCATGTTGACGCAATATTTAATTTATCTGTAGTACTACATGACGCATTAATTGAGAATCAAAACAAAATTGCTTTTGATACGGTTTTTGCACCTAAAGTTTTAATCACTAAAAACGTAGATACGACAAGTAAAAGACTTTGTCCTTACCTGAGGTAGGATATTTTGGTGATAGTGAAAATTTAATTAAAGTACTTTGCAGGTACTTTGTAGTGTTTTCTTCAATTGTTTGTGGTCGAGGGAATTCGGGGCAGACTAATTATGGTATGGCTAATTCAATCGCGGAAAGAATTTGTGAGCAACGGAAAAGAGAAGGCTACCCTGCTTTGGCCATACAATGGGGTTTAATAGGAGACGTGAGCGATGTATTCCTAATGTTTCGTTAATTAAACTAAAGTTTTTAGGTGGGATTTGTTGCTGAAAAACTATCAACAGTAGTGCCAATGTATGGACTCGAAAAACAGCAAATTTCATCTTGCTTAAACGTAATGGACATTTTTCTAAACCAGAAAGAGCCAATCGTGTCTAGTAGCGTTTTTGGACACCAACAAACGAAACGCAAATCAAAGTCTGAGGATTTACTAACCACTGTTGCTGAGATTTTAGGTGAAAAAATGTTTTGCGTAAGCATAAATATTGAATTATCTTTTTTTGTAGCAATAACAAACTTGAAACACGTCAGCATGTATACGAAGTTATCTAGTCTAGGAATGGATTCGATTTCGAATACGCAACTAAAACAGTACTTGAGCGCCGAGTGTAGTATGCACTTTTCTGTCAATGAGCTTAGAAATATGACTCTGCAGATGTAAGCTGATATAGTTGAGCTTTAGAAATTTACCAAATATTACTTTTTAGGTTAGTAGAGAAAAACAATACATTCAAACATTGATGCGCCTAATTATCAAAAGAACAAAATGAAATTGACTAAAGTATTTTTATTGTACATGATAATTGCTTAATGGACAAACAAGTTTTAGATTGGGTTTATAGAAAGTGAATTAAATATTTAATTAAAATTAATGAATGGTTAAATTTTAGTAAACAACCAATTAGAAACAGAATTTTAAATTTAATCGCGATTAACTTAATTTTGATTTAATGCGCTTTCTGTAAACCCACCTTTAGTGTCTTAAACCACGTGTAAAGCTTATAAATAATATAATATTTTATTGTAATAAAGAGTACATCACTTTTCTCTTCAAGTGGCGAAGATTTATGTTGGACACCTATTTCTTCCAAGTCTTTTGTGCTTTTTGTAAAGTTTCAATTTTATTTATTTTAATATTTTTCTGTATTTTTTCTCGAGTTTGCTTCAATAATTATTTTTGCATTGCATTCATATTTAATTTGTAGTGGATTTTTGGACATTTTTATTATTTCTTTTGTAATTTTATTAGTTTTCACTCTTCGCACATCTTCATACTAATTTAATTTTTTCTTTTTCCAATTTTTTAATTAAATAAAACGTGACTCAGCAACGTTTATAGCAAAATCTCCTGATAATTTAAAAAACAAAATTAAACAGACTCTTCAAGTATGGCATAAGCGTTTGTGTCGCCGGAATAAACAACATGTATAAATGATGCTTAAATTGCACGGCATAGATGTAAAACGTAACGAAAAGTTCTGGGATGGGTTGGAAAAGTTTTTGCTTTTTGCTACGAATTTGTTTTTTTTTTAATATTTGATATTTTGTAAAAATGTATTCCAATAGGCATAAAGAAGTTTTATTTCAATTTGCATTTGTTTTGTACCCTCAATTTAAAAAAATTACCAAGGCGTATGTTTAAGGATTTTTTAAAAGACACATATCCTAGCAATAATAATTGCAAAACTATTGTATTTTTATTTTTATTCAACTCAAAGACAGTTTACTTATTATAATTCAAGAAGCAAGTTTTACATAGTGCAACATCAGAAGCAACACACATCGTTTCGGTTCTTTTTTCAATTTTTATTCGTGCAATAGCAACATCTACGTCGAGATTTTCTTTCTACTGGTAAATGATCACCAATATTCAACATTGGTTTGATTCTTTGTATTGGTCTACCTAAAGGTAAAATCGTGATATGTTCATTAATAGTACAGTTTTGACTAAAGATATACTTACCAGAACTAATTTCCTTCTGAAATTTTGATCGCTCCTTCTGCTACTGTCACTAAAAATCGATAGATTTTTTATGCTAAAGTTCCTAAAATACAATCCAGCAGTCATTAACAACTTCTAAAAAACTTTCTTCGACCATTTGTTTGATTTGTGATTGGGATCAAACAATTCAGAAAATTGATTAGCTAGATCAACACCACCCGTCTATGTACATTATAATCATTTGTAAATCACAGTAAAATTTTGTCTCGTTTATTTATGAATGGAGTGTACTACTACTCTTGTTCTCGTCACATCTTTCAAGTTAAGACAGTTCTATCATCGTTTTGCTAAAAATTCTTCTAGTATTAGTACCTAAATTTTTTTAAACTTTTCTTCTGATATTAACTTTTTTTCTTGGTTCCACATTCGAAGCTTTTTTTACTCATACTTACAAAAAATTCATCATTATTCTATTGTAATAGTATTTAAAAATTATTAGACCAATTAAATCCAGGTGCAATTAAAATTGGGCAAGGGCCTACGTTCGAAAGGAAAATTTTTGGTTTTGATCAGTTGTTGATAATCTGTATTATTCTTTAGGTTATTTACTACCCTTACACTTGCTATTTTTTATGACCTTTTCAGTTTTGTTACTTGCTTAGCTACAGTTTCTTTATATTAAGTTTTCAACTAATTTTAGTGTGTTTAGAATCATTATTAATATTTCTAGTCTAGTATAATTATTTAGCTTATAGCTTATCGAATTTGAGTATGACTGTTTACATTCATGACTTGAATCGAATGAGCAGCCTAAGTAATTTTTTGTATCCAAGTCAAGGGGTAAGTCTTACGTTACTTTTATAATATTTTTAAAAGATCAAGTCTCAATGTGGAGAATTATTACACTATTGCGACTATATGTATTTGTTAATTTTTGACCGATTTTATCTCTAATTGACTAGAATCTGTTTATTGATCAATTTCGTTTCTAATTAACTAAAATTTGTTTATTAAAAATATATAACTAATTAATTAAGTTTTGCCGTGTTTTATTAGCATTTTTAAGTACGCCCTCTCACCGACATCTCAGCTAGTCATGGTGTCGAGATTGTTACAAGGAAGACCCGTTAACAAAAAAAGTTGGCAACAGCACTAAAAATTGTTTTTGCACTACTTGATTATTTTTTCTTAGTTACTATGCTGGTTTTTAAGACCGTATCTTTGATTTACTAGCTGTTAGGCGTAACTCATCGGTAAGTTATTTATTTACCGTTCTAGAACGATAAGTGCATGACAAGCAACGTGACAACGCTTGGAAAGCCAACTAGTTTGAACAAAAAGTCTTTAGGTAGCTAAAAAATAAATAGTAACGTCATTTTGACGTTTATCATAATAATGTAATAAGATTAAATAAAAAAAGTTTCTATCGTGCAAAAAAACATGAGCATCATACTTACCTTAAAAACATATTTTTTAAATGTTTTATTTTATTATTTAGTTACCGCTTAAGTATTGATATTTTAAAAAACCAATAATTATTTTAGTTAGTTTTATTTTGTTCTCTTTATAATTTGACATATCACTGTTTTATTGTATTGTTTTTTTCTACCAACCTAAAAGGTAATATTTACCTAACTATTTTTTAGTTTTTAATCATCGGCTTACATTTGCAGAGTCATATTTCTAAGTTCGTTGACAGAAAAATGCATACTACACTCGGTACTCAAGTACTGTTTCAGTTGGGCGTTTGAAATCGAATCCATTCCTAAATTAGATAACCTCGTATACATGCTGACGTGTTTCAAGTTTGTTATTGCTGCAAAAAAAGACAATCAACTATTTATATTCACGGCAAAGGTTTTTTACCTAAAATCTCAGCCACAGTATTTAGCATATCTTCCGACTTTGATCTGCGTTTGACTTGTTTGTGGTCAAAAACAGCGCTTGAAACTATTGGTTCTTTCTGGGTTAGAAAAACATCCATTACGCTTAAGCAAGATGAAATTTGTTGTTTTCCTAGTCCATACATTGGTACTACTGTAGATAACTTTTCAACAACAAATCCCACCTAAAAACGTTAATTTAATTAACGAAACATTAAAAATAAACGCTGACGTCTCCTATTGATCCCCATTGAATGGCCAAAGCCGGGTAGCCTTCTTTTCTCCTTTGCTCACAAATTCTTTCGGCTATTGAATTAGCCATACCATAATTCGTCTGTCCCGAATTTCCTCGACCACAAACAATTGAAGAAAACACCACAAAGTACCTGTAAATTGTTTTAATTCAGTTGTTACTATTACTTGAACGTCTAACCTCAAGTAAGGACAAAATATTTTACTAAACGTATCTATGTTCTTCGTAATTAAAACTTTTGGTGCCAAAACTGCATTAAAACTATTTTTGGTTTGATTTTCAATTAATGCGTCGTGTAGTACCATAGCTAAATTAAATATTCCAGCAACATTGCCAAATGCATTAGCTATAGTTAGTAGCTTAGCACATCCTTCTTCAGTGGTCAGACTATCTTGGGATACTAACACTTTGCAACCAAGCTTCTTCCAGTAGTTTAACTTGTAGTTTTGATACCCAGTAGTAATACCACTTCTTGAAACCAAGATTAATTTTTTAGCATTTCGTTGAATTAACCAATCAGCTAGCTCTATTCCAACTCCGCCTAAACCGCCAATAAGTATATAGACTTTGTTAGCATCACAAAAAAACCTGTCACACACTGATTTTATAAAAGATATTTAATCAGAAAATAAATACCTTGGCGTAGCTTTTATAGGCAAGAGTTTATTAGCTGATTCATCTTTAAACTTGACCACGATTTTACCGGTTTGATTGCCCAAGCTCATGTAGCGTAAGGCTTCTTGAAATTCATTAGGATGATAAACTACTCTTGATAGAGGTTTGACATAGCCTGCTTTTATACCTTGTTGTAACAAAGATAACAATTGTTTCTTTTTTGTGGTTTTGTCATAAAACGAATCCATAGTAATACTATTATAAGAGCGACCGTCAGAAAACGTGTCTAATAAAATAGTATCATCGTGTTTTCCTAATTCTATAAAAATACCTCTGCAAGCAAGGCAACGTAGACTAGCGTGTAATTTGTCATCTGCTAACGAGTTCAAAATTATGTCTATACCTCTACCTTTTGTTTGTTTAAGAACCATTTGCTCAAATGATGTATCATGCGAATTTCCAATACGACAATCTAGTTAACTGTGTTTAAAATGTTATTAAATTCATGGTTACCTTTACCTAATATACCAGGGTACAAATGTTTAAGATAATTCCGGTTTTCTTTAGATCCAACAGTTGCAAAAATCTGACAATTGTAGTGCAAGGCAATGTTGATTGCAGCTTGTCCTATTCCGCTAGTACTAGAATGAATTAAAATGCTTTGTCCATGTTTTAATCTAGCAACCTGCAGTTAAATTAAAAACGTAGAAACACTGTTTGAGTTTAATAAAATACCTTTAGAAGCGCGTTTAACACTGTTAAATAAACAGTTGGTACTGTTACTGCATCTTCCATGGACCACGTATGAGGAATCGGACATGTGATACTCTTATCAATTGATACTAAATTAGAAAATTCACCGCTTAACTCAATTCCCATAATTTTTTGACAACTAAAAAAACATGATGTAAAACAAATTTTTGTATTAAGTTTAAGTTACTTGGAATCTTCACCAGCAAAGTCACTACCAAAATTTGATCTATATTGCTTATTTAAATTTATTTTTCCATTTGGCATTAAAACGTCATTATCATTTATTCCAGCGTAGTGAACCTAGAACTTTGTTTGGGTGAGCTCTATCATCTATTTTTATACATACACGTATTAAATTTTCTTGTGACGCTTTAGTAAAAGAACCCTGAACATACTGCACATTTGATAACTTATCATTAGTAGTTAATCCAATCACATGTTCACAATATGTTTGTTCTTGATTTAAAAGCAAGTGTCTATAAGATCCCCACTGATTGTTTGTAAACACGTTGAATAAAAGTCCTTTTTTTAATTGACTCTGGTAAAAATCATCTTCTGGATCAAACTTCTTATCGCAATTAATTAAAAACGCACAAACGACGTTTTGGCCAACTTCTTGTTTTAAGCAACAAACTAAACCTAATATCCCGCTCATTGAATCGTTTTGCGCAACTAACAAGACTTTTTCGTTTTTTGACAGTGTTAATTGCAACTGCTCTAACCATGCCAAATCTGATTTTATTTCAATAATTTTTTTAGGTATTTCAACGTTTCTTCGTAAAAGTACAAAAGTTTCTAAATTTGTTCGGTGAGATGAAATCACTTCTGCGTGCATAAAAGATTTAAAGTTATGAGTTTCTCTTGATAAAATAAAACAGTTTTGTTTTTGAAGTATTTGCTCAACTATCTAAAATCGATTATATTCAACTACAATATTTAAATGTAAATAACTTACCATTTGTCTCTTAGAACCTTCCGGCACAATCAGTAAATTTAAGTCAAATGGTAACTGTTCGATAGTTTTGTTTGCAAATGTAATGTTTGGGTAATCTAATAATTTAGTCGAATACACTGTAAAGTGTTTGTCGATTGGATATTCGTGTTTTAAAACATCTAAAATAACAGGACAAAGAAGCTTTGAATTTCCACTAAATGAGTCAACAATTTCAATTACTTCTAGAATGTTATTGCATACATTTTCTACTACAAGTTGAATAAGAACTTTTATAGAGTTCTCTGTAGAAAGTGTAGTGTCAAAAGGTACAAATTTGTAAGTTTCTAGAACTGGTTCATCAATTGATTGCTTTTTAATGTTTGCGAAAGTGGCATTGCGCAACTGGACGCCAGGAGTACTGACCATATTAGAATCTACGTCATAATAAATTGGAACAACATTATTGTAGTCGTTTAGAGCCTGATCGTGCTTTTGGGTATCAATTGTTATCAGGTCAATTTTGACTGGAATATGTAGACCATCAAGTTCTTTAGTCAGTAAAGGAAAATGTTGCATACTAGTAAAAAACGTTATCCAATTGTACCATTTAACAAAACCAACTTTGCCATCTAAACTAGCAGTTTGTAAACAACAAAACTCGTTTCTAAATAGTTTTTATCAAAATTAGGTATGTAAATTATAAAATTACTTACGTATTTTGATATCCTTGTAAATTCAGTTTTTTATAAATATCTTTGGTACTCATTGTTTGTTGAGGTTTAGCTTCGCGCAGAAAATTTGTAAAGTTAGAATCAGTTGCCGACGTTCGGATTTTACCAGTAACTAAACAGTTGTTTCCTTCATTAATCTAAACAAAAAATGTAAAAATCTTGATCTAATAGAAAACAGAAATTACCTCAAATTTGTTTTGCTTTTTCATAAAACTAACTGTTAGAGTTAACGGTTTTTGTTTAGTAAGAAACGTTAATCTATTAAACACAACATCTTCAAATAGTACTTTTGTTTGATCTATGAGACGGTTGAGTATTAGATAGCAATTCCATGCTATAGACAGATAAGCAGCACTAGGTAGTACAATGCGACCTATAAATGAAATTAGTACCTTCAAATATTAAGCAAATAAGCCTACCGTCAACTATATGCCCGGTTAGAAATTTCCAGTGTTCGTGCTCCAAAATTATAGTTACAACATGTATACTTGAACTTCTCATTGTAAATTTGGGAACATACCAATTGTTTTCATGTTGCCATTGGATGCATGGAGATATTAAAGGTGCTTTTACAGGCCAAGATGTGCTCGAATATAATATTTCTAAGTTTAAATCGACACCCAAAATGTACAAACTAAAATTATTCTAAATACAAAAACTTAAATAAAAATGTTAACTACTTACCGGCCTAACATATGCAGCAACGTTGTATTTGAATCAAAACTGAATTCACCATTGCTTTCGTTAGAGCCAACAACAACTTTTAACACATTTGGTGTAATTGTTGTTGCCGTATTTTCTAAAAAGTCTAAAATTGGGTTTTTACTAACAATTTATTGACACATTCACAATTACCTTTGTTGGTTTCTTGACACATAAGTTTCATTTCTGTTAAAATTATTTTTTCACTTACACACTACAAAAATAAGTCATTAGGATTTTGACAAATTAGTAGTTACCTCGGCGGTGGAATATTTTTTTAAACGATTTCTCAACTCAAATGCCAAGAAAAGGGCGTTTTCTAACTGCAGTCTTTCTGTTGCATAAGCACTTGCTATGGCACCGCTTGAAAAACCTTGAACATATTTGATCCGCTCTTGAAATAAACCTTTCAAGAAATCAGTGACCACTATCTGAAGAGCAATATTTGCAAATGACAGATCTGCAAAATCGAGTTCTGGTTGTTGAGTCCACAGTTGAACAATGTCAATGTTTTTTGACAAAAAGACATTACGTACTCTAAAAAACATTAATGAAATTTGCAATGATTACAAAATAAATTGTTTTCACCGTTCAATACTTTTTGTTAACCATGGGATTTTGTGCATTGTTTCAGCTATTTTCAACCATTTCTTAGTACATTGAGGATAGATTAAGCACAGTTGTGCTTTTTCAGTGCATAAACCAACATAACTTTCTGCTTTTTCGTTGCTGACTACAGTGTATGCTCGGTGCCAGTGATTTTCTATATTATGTCTATAAGACAAGCAAGTTATAAGTTATATTTAAATATATAAAACAGTATAAGAGAAAAAAAATTGTCCTAGTATTAAAAATCTTAATTAAATTATGATCACTTGACACTTGTCCTAGAATCTGGTATTGTCCAAATATTGATTACTTGGGCAAGTGTCAAACTATTAAGTACAAACCACCATCGTGCTTAACATTTGGTTCTTCGAGCTGGATTCGCCACCATCATCATTCAACATTAAGTTGTTTAATCACTTGACACTTGCCCTAGAATCTCGTATTGTTCAAATATTGATTACCTGGGTAAGTGTCAAACTATTAAGTACGAAACACCACCGTGCTTAACAAATTACAAGAAAAAAATAATTAAATACAGAATTAAGAAAAACAATAGAAATTTTTTACAAAAATTCTGAACACGTGCAATAAATAAAATAGCATGTGTTGGCAAAAAAAATACTTTTAAATTATAAGTGCATAAAATTTACTGTAAACATGTTACAATAAAACAGTTAAAAATATCAGTGACTAGCAACTGGTACTTTTTAGAGAGAAGTTTAAGTTAATTCGTAAAAATTATAGAGACCAGTAACTGTAGAAGTTATAAACAATAGATTCCTATACAAAAATAAAAGATAGGCCGAATTAACTTATAATAAAATACCAAACATTCCTTTCTGAATTACAAACTGAGTAAAGTGTGCACTAGGTTAAAAACTCCAAAAAATAAAAAAAAGGAAAGAGTAGAAATCTATAAGAAACACTGGGCGAATAACAAAGACCTTCCAGCTGTACCGGGTAAAGTAAGAGAAAAGTTATTGTCTTAATTAGAGAAAAAAAATTTGTACAAAAAGTTATTGGTTTAAAAATTGTTAGATATTTTCAAACATACAAAGTGTTCCAATTTTGCAATACTTATAACTACAATTATTTTTTTTTCAAATGCAACCGTGTATAATTTATGATTTGCAAAAGTAATTCCTAATCAAATGTATTATTAATTTCTTCGTAAATATTTGACAGTTGTGTCTTTAACAAAAATAGCCTATTTTATTAGCTCTATTACCTATTGCTTGATAAAAACTACCATGAATTTAGTAAACTTCAAACGTTAATAATTACCGAAAGATATAGAACATTCGCGAAGAATTGCTAAAATGTATAAATACGGTACAAACGAATCATGGGTCAGTTATTC
The DNA here is from genome assembly GCA_035610365.1 of Aquatica leii. Taxonomy (NCBI): domain Eukaryota; kingdom Metazoa; phylum Arthropoda; class Insecta; order Coleoptera; family Lampyridae; genus Aquatica; species Aquatica leii. The sequence continues at coordinate 95,571,565 of CM069435.1, read as the reverse complement.
TAGTAATTCGAAGACGGCAGTGTTAAAAAAATTATTCAAGTCTAAATAAATAAGTGATTAACGCGTGTCGAGAGAAATCTACGGAGTATAACCTTGTACGTGACTTTAATGTAAACAAGTGTTTAAATAAATAGAAATTACCCGGTATCGAATAACTGTTTGCGATGTTAGTGCAAATACCATTAAGTAATTTAATATCGTTTCCGTAATAAAAACATTGATTGTGTAAATAATCAAACTTCAGTTCGCGATTCACGTGTTTGTTAATAGCGTTTAATTCAAGCTGTTCCATTTCGTTAAACTAGTGTCGGGCATTATTAAAATTTAGTGTTATCACACTTTTTTAAATTAATATTATTATTATTCGTGTTATAACTTATGCCGGTAACTCGTTATCAAACTAAACTAGATGAGAAAATATTTGAAATTCTCGAATCGATGAATAAAAATATAGAAGAAAATAATAGAAAAATGGGCGAAAATTATCTAAACCCAAAAAATTTAAAAAAAGTGATAGAAAATGCTAGAAGTTTAAAAGAGGAAATACAAACGAGCATCGAAAACCAAATTAAAATTATTCAAGAGGAAACCCAAGCAGATATCTTCAATTTAAAAGAAGAATGAGAAAATAAAAGCAATACAGTACAAATTAGAAGACTGAATAAAACTGCTTGAAGAAAGAATAAATCGAATGAAATGTCACGGGGAAGAAACCGTCACGAGTAAAGATTTAATAATAAACCACTCACAAGTTTAAAGTTGTGCTTCCAAATCCAAATAAGAAAACTGCCCAAAGTCTTCAAGAGTTTGAGGCTGACATCGCCAGATTAACAAGGTTTGCGTATCCTACAGCACCAGATAATTTCTTAAACCTTTGTAGACGGCCTCTGAGACAGCAAAACGCAGCAGACTCTCTGGTTAACTCGATCGAAGAGATTGGATGACGCTTTGGAGTTTTGAGCAGCAAAACAAGCATCGTAACAAAACGGTCATTCACTTTGCTGTGCTGCAAAAGTACCCGCGCAAACACAGGAAAACATCGAAGAGATAGCGCGACGAAATAGTTCGGGAAAAAGGAGTAGCAACTTTGAACTGCGGTGAAATAAGCCATGTACGACAGCATTGTGCTAAACCCAAGAAGAAGACAAAAAGAGCGCTCGAAAATTTGGAAGGAGTTGGCCAAAAGAGACAAAAGTTAATCTTATCTAGTCAGGTTCCGGAGATTACAATTTAAATTTCATCGCCGATGGAGCAATTGCATAGCATTATCTCAGCGACAAGATCAATGGAAGAAGTGTTCAGTTATTAGTTGACACGGGAACGACGAAGATAATCATTCCTCCTGACATGTTATTGGAAAACGAGAAGAAATCACCAGTACCAGCACGACTTCGAACGGCGACGGGCGAGGAAATGTCTACTCACGGACAAGTACAAGTAACCATTGGTTTGGGAAATGGAGTACTCGACCATCAAGTACTGGTCGCCAACATTACGGAAGAAGTTATCCTGGGAATGGACGTTAGAAAAAAATTATGGGTTCCATTTGAATATGAATAACGATGTCCTGAAGATCGACAATGATGAAATTCCTTTTCATTTGTCAGAGAAGACGGTCGTGCGGGTCTTATTGAGTAAAGACGTGACTCTGTCTGCAAGGACTGAAAGTGTGGTGATGGCACACCTGGATAGAAATCTCCGGGTAGATTACAATCGCGCGAATGAACCGATGGAGGGCGACTTAGTTGAAAAAAGACTACTCGTTGACAGAACTTTAGTACGAGTGAAAAACTTGATGCCAGTAAAGATCTTAAATATCAACTAAGGTTCAGTAACGCTGAAAAAGAAGACCGTGGTAGGCCAATGCACACCAGTATCCCAAATTGTAAGAAGCGTGAAATTTAACGAAGATACGTCACCGAAAAAGTGTCTACGACATCTATTGGCCATTCTTACCTCAAAATGCCAGAATCTCATCTAAGACCAGCTGGCTAAATTTAAGGTGTTGATCCAGCAGTATCAAGATGTTTTCGCCCTGGAAAGTGGATCCAAAGGAAGAACTAACGTGGTGAAGCATGAAATTAATACCGGAGGTACTCGTAAAGAAAAAGGATGGATCAACAAAGTTTTGCGTAGACTACAGACAGCTAAATGACATGACCAAAAAAAACAGATACCCTTTACTTAGAATTGACGATACGTTAGACACTCTGTTAGCATCCTAGTGGTTTTCCATCTTAGATTTAAAGAGTGGTTACTGGCAAGTAGAGTTGAAACCTAAGGATCGTAAAAAAACAGCTTTTACGATTGGAACTGGCAGTTCACTGTCCACGTCGTATCTAGAAATAAAGTAAAAGCTGACCCAAACAAAATCCGAGCAGTGCAGGCATGGCCAAGACCAATTGACAAACATGAGGTCCGAAGTTTCTTTGGGTTATTCATCTATTATAGACGATTTGTGCCCGGATTTGCAAATATTGCCAAACCTTTGACAAAATTGACCGAAGAAAGAGCAGAATTTAGATGGAATAAAAACTGCAAACTTTTTTTCCATCAACTAAAACAGGCTCTAGTCACTTCGCCGATTTTGAGCTATCTAAGAGAAGATAACAAATTTGTTTTGAATACAGAAGCAAGCAATCCGGCCATAGACGTGGTCCTTTTGTAGGTTCAAGATGAACAAGAAAAAATTATTGCGTATTTTACAAATATTTGTATGGACGAAAATTTTTACTGAGAACGGACCTCGCCGCTTTAAAATGACTATTGCAGTTTCGTAACCCGGAAGGACAAATGGCAAGATGAATCGAGAGACTGCAGGAATATGACCATGTTCAGTGGACTGCAGCTATTGTTCGCAACTTGAAGAAAAAGTCGAATGCTTTTGGAGAATTGCTATGGTTGATGATAATTGGTAACCTGAGCAGTTGCCTCGCAAACAAGAAAAGAATCCTGAAATAAAACTGGACTGAAAAGAAAACGGCCGACAACCAACCTAAAAAGAAGTGAGTGTTTTGGGCAGAAACATTAAAGCGTACTAGGCGCTGTGGGACTCTTTGATAGTAGAAGACGATCTTCTTAAGCGATCACTAAAAAGTGTCGAGGGTACGGGAAAGTGTTGAAGCATCTTTACAATGGTACGTCAGGAGGACACTTTGGCATTAAAAAGACATTGGGGAAATTTCGACAATGATTCTACTGGGTGAACTGCAAAAAGGACGTCCTGAAATAGTGTCGTAAGTGCACGGTCTGTGCATTAGGAAATAGTCCAGTAAGAAAACGCAAAGCACCAATAAAACAATACAACGTAAGAAGTCCTTTAGAAAAAGTAACGATTGACATCGCAGAGCTGTTCCCAGAATTTAATTCGGAAAATAAAAACATCTTGGTGGCAACGAATTATTTCACAAAATGTACGGAAGCTTACGTCATGCCCAATCAAGAAGCAACTACAGTTGTAGACGTATTAGTAAAAAAGTTTTTCTGTCGGTTTGAAGTTCCGTTGGAATTACACTCCGATTAAGGCCTCAACTTTAAGTCTGGGCTATTTCAAGAAGTTTACCGACTGTTGGAAACTAAGAAAATTAGGATGACGCCTCTTTTTCCTCAATCTGAGGGCATGGATGAGTGGATAAATCGAACAATGGAAAAATATTTAGCAAAAGTATTGTCCGAACACCAAAGAGACTGGGATCAGTACTTGCACCTTTTTCTAATGGCATTCCAATCATCCGTTTACAAAAGCACAGGACAAACACCATCCTGTGTAATGCTCGGTCGCCAAATACGACTGTCATGCGACCTGCAATTTGGACGAAGACTGGAAGAAGAAGTTTCTGGAGAAGACTATGTCAGTAAGCTGACCAAGAGACTACACAAAGTACATGAATTAGTTCGTAAAAACATACAAATTTTCAGCGACAGAATGAAGATCAAATATGACGTCAAGGCACAAAATGGTGGGATTTAACCTGGCGACATGATGTGGTTGCATAAGACGTGGTTTGTCGCCAAAGCTGGAAAGGAAAAAAAACTTACCAGTGTTGTAAATTATCTATATAAGTTAATATCTATCGTTATTACTACCTGGATTATTTTATCTAGTATCTGTTATCTATATAAAGTTTGAATAGTTCATCTATTATCTAATACTAGATATTTTTTGAAAAAAAAATAAATCTATATCTATATAATTTTAAAATTATCTATTTACAGCACTGGCCCTTATCAAGTCGTGCTGCGTATGAATGACGTCATATATCGCATCCGAAAACCACCCAGAAACAAGTCAAAAGTGGTTCACGTCGATCGTCTAGGCTCGTTTGCTGGCGATAACCACAATACGCAAGTCCAAACCAGAGTAATAACTAGCACTATTTTTAGATTTAATTAGTTCGGTTAGTAATATACGTGTACATATTTTTAATATAATTAAATTAGTAGTTTTAATAATCGTTACAGTATGATAAAAAACGTAGCGTCCAAAACCGCCTAGAAATTCAAATTATAAGTATTAAGGAAGTCAAAAGTAGATACCATGAGTTCTAGTTTAAAAAATCGATTTCAGTACTATCTTGGATTATAAAATATAGTAAACAAATTTTTAATTCGATTTTCTTTATTGAATTTAGTTGAGCGTGGGCTCACACCTTTAGCAAATTTACTTTCTGAAAAAACAGACTGCACACCACAGACAGTGAAGATTAAACAAAACAGTTTAATTCTGTACTTCCAAAAACTTTATCACGTAATGGCACTGATAAAATAAACAGTAGCGAATAGTCAACTACAGAGAAACGTACCTGAATATATTTTGCAATAGTGCTAAATAGTCTTCTGTTGGATTATTTCCAAGACTATTGATAATTTTTTTGATGGAAACTATCGTTCTGGCACTAAAACATACGAGACGATTAAAATTGCGTGGTTCTAAAGATTGCGATTTGTTGTTATGTTTTAGAACTACATGAGCGTTAGTGCCTCCTAAACCAAAACTAGTACAACCTAAAAATTTATAAAATAAACAACTAATAGAACATTAAAGTTATTTTTAATACCAATAATAACATCTTCATCATTTGGCAAAGAAACACGTTTGGTTAGTACTACAACTTTGCCATTTTGCAATGCATCAGAATGTTTTGTTAATTTTTTGTACTCGGGATTTGGTAAAATACAGTTGTATTGCAAACCGACAAAAATCTACAAATAATTGTTAGATAAAGCTAACCGATAAATCATACAAACTTTAATTAAGGAAACTAAGCCACTAACTCCTTCAGTGTGCCCTATATTTGCTTTAACTGATCCTACAAGCATGGGCGTTTTTTTATCAGAACAAAATACTCGTTCGATAGCTTTAATTTCTTGACACAACCCGACGACAGTACCTAAACATAATTGTTCATTTGTTATTATTGTTTAGCTTTATAATAAGAATACCTGCAATGTGACTTTCTAAAAATGTAACACTTTTTGGATCAATCTCTACCTCAGCATAAGCTTCTTGAAATAAAGAAGCCATCATTTTATCTGAAGGATGTGCACTTCCCATGTTTTTAAAACCATCGCAGTTTATTTTGATGTTTAAAATCTAAACAACAGCAATGTTACCAAAAAAATTCAGATAAAAATTTACATTACTTCAGCGTAGGCTCGCTTAGCATTTTGTAATTTTTGAACAAAAATCACTGTCATCGCCTCTGATCTAATGTATCCATTGCATGAGTCATCAAATACGTTGCCATTTCCTTCTGTGTTTAGCACACCTAATCTACAAATGGGGTTTTAATTTGAATCAATAACTTATTTTACGTACTGGTGTAACGCAAAATGCTGGTACGGATTTTGAATGACGTTGAATCCACAAATAAGCGCATTGTCACATTGTCCTGTTCTTATCGCTAATATTGCTTGATTCAAAGCATACAAGGAGCTAGAGCACCCTGAATCACTAGACACGGACGGCCCTTGTAATTGGAAATAATAACTAATCCACTCTGCCATTGTCGACCATGTGGACCTGTACAAAACTATTATTAAAAAACAAAAACGAAACGGTTCTTACCCAACTATGCCAAAATTAGGCGATACCAATTTGTGCCAGACCCATTCATTTCCAGCTTCCATTCCAGAATTAACCATAAAAACTCCAGTTTTGGATCCTTTTAGATCAATAGGATGTATACCCGAATCCATCACGGCTTCTACCGACAGTTCAAGCAACATCCTACAAGCAGGGTGCATTTGCTCTGCTTGTTTGTAATGAACACCTATGCTAGTATTAGAATCATTATTATAATAAAACAAAAACTTTTACCAAAAAATCCAGCGTCAAATTTTGTTTCAAATGGCATTTTTCCTATAACCGATGACACGCCAGGAGTAAGAATTTTCCAATAAGGATCAACATCATTAAACGACTGTATTTTATTGTCGAGGTTTGTGTAAAACTCGCCCACGTCTTTCAAATTTGGAAAAACGCCAGCAATACCACTCACAACAATTTTATCGTTAGTTTGCTGCATCGTTAAGAAAATATTTTTTGTTAGTAACGTAATACCCATAATATATAGTGCAATAATAAATGTAAGCATCTTTTGTTTACAATGGAAATTTGTTTGTTCTAAAGTTAATTATCATACAATATAGTCTTTGTTTGTTAAAGGTCAATCATTAACGATTTAAGCTTTGCAAACGTTTGTTAAATATACTTGTGTAAAGCACGTTTAAGCAAAGCCAGGTAGAAGACAAAATAGAAGCATCTGCTTAAAAACAAAATTAACCAAATAAATAGCTATTAAAAAAATGTCATAAGCGAAAAATTACTAACAGACAATCGGGAACAAACTGTTCACAAGTTTAAGGTTATACCTTCAAAGTTTGATAGAGAAACTCCTTGGTAACAATTAAAACGACGTTTCTAATACTAAGTTTTTGTACAAAAAAAACCTAAAATTTTGCAGATTGTTTGGCAATGAAATGTTAAGATACTCATCTACAACAGGTATACTAAACTCAAATCAAAAATTTGTTTCAGAAAGCTATAAAAAAAATTTAAAAGTTTGAAACCGACATCGCCGAACTAACACGTACCTTACAGCACTAGATAGCTTCTTAAGACAATTGACCATCTAAGTATTTATGAAACGTCTTAGAGACAACGTTTGGTAAGCACAACATAAGACGTTAGATGATGCTTTAACTCGAGTCGTGAAGATTAAAGCAGCAAAAGAGACGTTGCACCAAAGCAACCGTAAACTCCGCTGTGCTACAGAAGTCTCTCCTCAGACACAAAAAAACATCGAGAAAATAATACAAATATTTCGCAAACAAGTAGGTCATGAAAGAGATGTGACGAATTGAAATTACGGTAAAAAGGGTCACGTACGGAAACGCTGTACTGAGTTTAAAGAAAAACAGAAGCAGCATTCAAAAAAGTAGTACAAGTCGACGAAGTAAGCAAAAAGTTAACCTCAGCAAGCTATGCTTCGATAAAATGATTAATTTTTCAGTTAATTGTTGAGACAGGAAGTGACAAAGGCTATCATTTGTCATAAAATGTTACGCGAGGATGAGAAGACATAATTGGTAACAAGAAGACTTTGAACTGATGAAGAAATACCTACAAAATCTTAAGTCACGACATCACAGAAAAATTCAGGCAATAGAGAGAAAAAAGTAAAACGTCAATGCTCGTGTCTGAGTCTGAAAAAGAGTTTAAGTTCCCTAATCATTTACAAAAATCCAGTACAAAATTTATAAGTCAATGTCCAAAATTAAGGGATGAGAAAATTCAGGAATAAAAGTATTTCAATATTGTCACTTTTTCGTCAAGAAGGAAAGGAAGAGATAAAGAACCTAAAACTGTACATGTCACCTCATTAAGCAATTTGCAAAAGGAAGCCTTAGGTTTAAAGAAATTTACGTTCAACAGAGATAGTTTTTCCCGCCCTGGTCCGCCAAAAAACTTTGAAAGAAATTCCCAAAACCGTTACATTTAGAAAAGGTCGTTCGTTACTCTTAGCACTTGCCAGGACAAATTCCAAAACAAACCCTTGCTTATCTCTTAGCCTTTAAAAGGTGTGTCTAAGCTTAAAGAGTTATAAAAAAGGTTTCATTTGGATATGCAAAATGATGTTCTTGAGATTGATTGACGACGAAAAAATTTTTTTTATTAGTCAGAGACAGCAACCGAAAGACGTTACTCTGCATGATTTCCGGAAAGGTTACATTTGCGCTATTAAATTAATAAAACGCGACTTATTTAAAAAGAGATAACAAATTGGCAGAAAATTGATACGAGTGAAAAACAAGACGGCAATAAGAATTTTGGATGTTAACTCAGGTCTAGTGACGTTGAAAAAGAAGACCGTAATAAGTCAATGTACGTTAACAACTCAAATGGTACATAGCCAAAAAAGACTACCACAATAATTATCAAACATACTTATTTTTAAGTGTTAAAACCGAACGGTCAAAGTTAAAATGTTGATTCAAGATATGCACTGCAAAGTAATTCCAAAAAAGCACAAAATTAATATTAAAGGCGCTCGGTCAATATACTCCGTCAACTTCTTTTGGCAAAACAAAAAGAAACTAAAAAAATCATATCGGCTATAGGAAGATAAAGTGTGATTAAATCTTAAAATAGTACGTGGGCGTTCTTAGTAGTACTAGTAAAGGAAAGCACGGGCCAACAAAATTCTGTGTTGATTAAAGCTTAACAAAATAATTGAAAAGAGCATAGGTATTTTTTACCGAGCACTGACAATATTCTAGATATTGTTATGTTAAAAATGTTTTGGTATCATGTTTGTCTCCTGGATAAGATTTATTTTCCGAACGCCCACTCTCCACTACATTGCTGTGAGGTCGAAAAGTTTTGACATCGTAGTTGGATGAAAGAAAGATTATTTTTCCGGTAATGTTGGAATAACGCGGACATCACCTAACGTTATGTGCGCCCAACGAGACTTTCATTGCTAATTATTCACACGCATCCATGCGACTATTGGACGCAATATTGTTACAACATGAGTTAATGTGTTTATTGGGGTAAGCATTTGTTCCCTCTATTTGTGGTTTAATTTAATTCTTCCGTAATTGTCATTTAGCGGGTTCCATAGATGTGGAGATAGTAAAACTGGTTAATTTATTGAAAAAAATTCCATGATGACGTCGCGTCACTTGCGTTGAAGCTATCGAGTAAAGGAAAATTTCTAACCAAATTGGAGGATTCACTTAATGCAATCTTATAAATTTATTTAAAGGAAGCTCTGCACATTTGATTTGTTTTCATTGATCGTATGAACCAAAGGAAATTTAGTTACAGTAAGAAGAAAGAGTTTTGTGTGCCTCATCCTTGAAGAGTTTTTTCATAACTTTTTATGCTCCGTTGCAAGTTTTCTGCGAATTATTTCTTTGCCGGTCTCGTATGCGATTCCGAAAACGGGTTTAGGTTCGATGTATGTCCCTGTAATCTGCAGGCTGTATGATGATTGTCTTGCTTTCATCAATACAACGAGGTGTAATGTTGGAAGTGAAAGTAGTGTTTCTATGGCTGCTGTGGGCGTGCTGCTCATCGCTCGTGTTTTCAGTAGACATGCCATTCTCTGTACTTTGCTTAGCTTTGTAGCTGTGCTTTTCAGATTGGTTCTTACCCCATACAAGCGCGCCGTATGTGATGATAGGTTTTTTGTTACCACAGTATATAACCATTTGGTCATTGTGGGTTTCAATCCCCATGTGTGCTTGACCATCCGTTTGCTTGTATTAAAAACCCTGATGGCCTCCGTTGTAATTTTTTTCTAGATGAGCATTGAAAGACAGTCTGGTATCAAGAGTAAGTCATCCGTTTTCCGTCGTTTGGTAAACGGAACAATTGTCGTCTGTGTTGTTGTGTTTTTTGCACTATTTTTTGACGGTGTTTAGTGCACTTTGCATTATGTTTGATACAGTTGCCCCAAACTTCCCGTTTGTGATAATGGTGAGATTGTCGGCGTAACCTAAAGCAAATACCCCGCCGTCTTCTAGTTCTTGTAGTTGGCCCTCCATGACGAGGCACCACAGTAAGGGTGATAGCACCCCGCTTTGTGGACATCCGCCAGCTACTTTGGCTCCCACAGATTTATTAGCATACTGGTTTCGGTGCAAAGGCAAAGCCTTTCGTGCTTTGTCCCGTATATACCTGTCCACTACTTTTTCAAGTAGTTTTAAGATAAAAGAAGTTAAGCTGATCGGTTTGTAGGATTTTGCCAGGACGTACGTAGATCTCCCTGACTTTGGTATAAATACCACCATGACAATCCGCCAGTTGTTTGGTATGTGCGAACGTGCTAATCTGGCTCTGAGAATTTCGCATACTGCGCTTCAAAAAGCAGCAAATCTTTTTACAGCATGATAGGATAAATTCCATCGGATCTTGGAGACTGAAAAGGTTTAAACGTGTTGATTCCCCATTCTAGGTTTTCAGGACTAATTATTTTTCTTGCTAAGTCTTAGTTTTTTTTGGGTGCCCGTCTATTTGGTACCTCTAGGTCCTGGTGCTTAAGAACTTCAGTTAACGACGAACCCGGAAAGTGTTTTTGCAGTAGTTTTTGCAAAGTACCTTCAATCGAGTCTGTAAACTTTCCGTTTTCGGTCAGCAAAGAACCAATGTTTCCAGTGCGGCCTTTGCTCAGAGCCTTTTGGAGTCGAAAACTTGTAGGTGTGTTTTCTACGTCCCTACAGTACCTTCTCGATGAGTTTCTTTTTGCCTTTTTAATAGCATTGTTGTATGTTGTGAAGCTGGTATTGTATTTATCCCAGTCTCTGCTTTTTTTAGTTAGATTAAGTAGCCTTCTGGTGCTTTGTCAAGCTCCCTGTTTCACCAAGTTATTTTGTTAGGGGTTCGTTTGACAGTTTTTCGGAAGCTTGCTTCAAATGCGGATTTTAATGAATTAACAATACTATCCGTCATTAGTTCTAGCTCGTGCGTTGATCTTGCAACTGTGGGACAGTCTCGGATTTGGCCCGCTAAACTTTTGTTGAACAAATCCCAGTCAGTTTTTCCCGGGTTTCTGTATTCCATTACGAGTTCTGTGTTTAATTCAATGTTGAATTGAATGTATCTATGATCAGATAAAAAGGTTTATCTGATACATGCCACATTTTTATCACTTTGCTCGCTTTTGGACTAGAAAACTTAAGGTCAATAACTTCACTGCGCGACACGGTTATAAACGTGGGCGCATCTCCGTCATTTATGTCTAAATTGCCTTTTAAAATGAATTCTAAAAGTTTTTCACATCTTAGGTTTGTGTTTGTGCTCCCCCACAAGGTGTGGTGTGCATTAGCATCGCATCTAAGAATCAGCGGTTTGTTGGCTCTACTGTTAATCAGCTTGTGGATTTCCTCCGGCGAAGGTGATTTTGTCTGGTCGTAGGGGAGATAACTGAATCCGATAATAAACTTCCTCTAGTTGCCTTCCTCTACTACAGATATTTTATCTGCTACTATGTTTCTAGAACATGAATCCCACAATGGCATTAAGCTTAATGCATTTTTTACAATAATGCATGTGCGAGGGTTGTGCACAAGCTGGTCCGCAAGCAGCCATCTACCTGGACAGCCCTCTTATTGTTCCCTTGTGGATCCATGGCTCTTGGACAAGGGCAATGTCAATATCGTGTGCCACGATATAAGCACTGAGGGCCGCTGAGGCTGGCTTACAGTAATGTATGTTTATCTGAACCACTTTCAGCATTAGATTTGCCGTGAGTATGTTCTTTCTGGCTTTGGATTTACATTTATTGCATAGTGGACATCTCTTAGAGCATCTGGATTTTTGCTGTCTTTTTTGGAGTCGGCTAGCGCCCGGAAAGTAATCCTTGAAAATCCAAGATGCAATTGGTTAGTTGACGCTTCCACTATCTTCCAGGACCCCTTGTTCATAAACAGGACGTATTGGGTTCCTTTAGGATCTGGTTTAAAGTTAACTATCCGCAACGTTTCGGTACTGATGTTGTTCTGTACCGATATTCTTTTCAATAGAGTGGCCGGTTTCAGTGCTGTTCTTGGGATCCAAGTGATAACCTTCTTGGGTGCAAGAAAGTCTTTGAGATAAATAATTTTTAGTTTTCTATCCTCCCCCAGTGGTTTCTTAATATTTGACGTGCCGACTAGCCACTCTCTAGTTGCTTTGTCTGCGTGCGTTATTTCAGAAATCTCTTTTTATGGGTACATTTCTGAAAACGCTAAGAAGCTTGCCCCTACTCCAATTCGTCAATTCATCTAAGTACGGAGGTTTTTATGATCTCGGATTCTTCAAGACGGATGGTGTTTTTAGGTAACCCTTTTGGTATAATTGCAAGAGAAATTCCCGTCAGAGTGTCTCTGAATGTCTTTTTTTGAGTTCTTTCGACCCGTCGACTTCGCTTTACCGGTCGTTTCTGTGACAGCGGTGTGCTACTGCTAGAAAAGTTGGGTTTTTGTGCCCCTGTTCCGACAATTGCGTGCGCCGTCTAGTGTCGCTGTTGCGTTCTTGACGTGCCCACTTATGCTTCTTGTATAGATGGGTTTCGCTCTCGTGTCCCCGCCATTGTTTTTTAAGTTTTTGTTTTGCTGTCCTCGAAAGCGTTTTGGGCTTTTTGGGTTTGCGCTCAGCGTCAGCCGTTACTTTTGGGTTCTGCTCAAAGTCCCAGTCTTTTTTTACATTTAAATTTTGGGTCGATGGTTCCATATATGTTCCCACGAGTGCCGAGGAAAAGAAGGTTTCTGTGCGCAGTGCCCCGATACGCACGGAAAGCTATATTCAACGGGGTTTGCTTAGTGCCCCGAGGTTGGAACCAGTGACGACTGGTCTTCTATCCAGTCACTCATCTTTCGGTCTGGTCCTCTCCACCTTAAATTTAAGTTTTTGATGAGGTTGTTTCTTCTTGGCTCTTGCCACGACACTACAGCTTGAGCTGGGAGAGCTAGTTTGCGTGACAGTAGTATTGGAGTACGTACCGATTTTAGACCGCTACTCCAACACCTGCCAAGGTAAACAGGGTTGTCCCGGGTCAGCTGATAAAATTGCGTACCGTCACATCCTATTTACTTTTCTATGCACCACCTGGAGACGCGCCTGATAAGTAGTTCAACCCACGAGAAACATTCTTTACGTAACCACATACTTGTACGCTTTTAAATGATTTTTCCCAACTATTTTAATTTGGGCTGCTTGAAATTTAAGCTTTTGTGAATTTAAAGGTTGGCAACAGTTCCTTTACGGTTTTTTTAAATTTTAATTTACATTTTACTGGTTTTTTTTGTGATGAACATACACGTAGTCTTGTCTTTAGGCACTGACATATTTAAGATTTACGACTTGTTGTATTGAATAGATGATCTAAAATTAATATACTGCAGTCTTATCCTGCGTACTTTTTAAATCTAAAGCTAGGTTTGAAGTGTAGATAATTATGCTACTATTTCTATTCTGAAATAAAATTAAAACTAATTTAATATTTGACATGTACTTGTTATGGTTATGAACAATTATAGCACCTAATATTAAGATGCCTTAACTTAAAAGCAGTTTATGTTTAATTAACAGTTAATTAAATTTAAAGTAAATTAAACTGGCATAACGTTGTACTGACAAAATGTTCACGTTATAGACGTAGGATTACCACAATAAACAAGCTTTAAGTTAATTATTTAAATAATTCAATTACTGGGACCGAAAAACAACAAGAACTGGGCCGTTTCTGTCTATAAGAACCAAAACAGGAACAATTAAAAATAAAATCAAAACCGTATCGGAACCGTTACGTATAGGCCCAGGTCCCTTTTTAATACCAAATTAAATATTTTCAGTTTAAAGTTGCACTTTTTTTATGCCGTTTTAACGTCAATTGTAGTACTGGACAAATGTTTTTGTACACATAGGTGAAATATTTTCAAAATTAGTTTTCTTCGCATAATCTTTGATTAACAAATGTACTGATGTTCTAAGATCATGTTTTTGATAATTGCAGATATAAGAAACGTATAACCTACAATTAAATCAAACTAGAAAACATGACATAAAATAAAACATCAATACAATGTTGATGTAAAATTAAGAAAATTAAAATTTAGATTTTCGGCTACACAGCAAAACATATTTTTTCTAGAATATTAGAAAAAGTAATCTTGTAAAGGTACAGTACTTTGTTACTTCTTCATACACGGTTTACAAAATGCAGTCTGTTGTTGTTTGAGCAATTTAATACTTTTTGAAATTGGTAAAAATTATTTAGCGCTACGTTGCTTAGAAAAAACAGATTAAGCAAAATTTTAATACTTTTAATTATGCAATATACCGACAATAGTACAGTATGTTAAAAAAGAAGTCAAATTGAATCATATACTTAGCATACAAAAGTGTAAAATGTAAATATGCAAGAGTAAGACAAAGCTGACTGAAATCGTTATGAATAATACAATTGATAACGATAATTTGCACAGAATTTAATCCTTATTAATGAAGTACATTAAAAAACATCGATCAATGACAAATTAACATAAACCATAAATTTTGATACAGATTCATAACGTCTAACATCAGTCTAGCTAAACTGCATTGTATGCTAATTTTTAGACCAAAAATAAAAATTTGATTGTAAATAAAAGATGAATACATACATGTATTAATTCCACTATACAGGGTAATTAAACGTTCTGAGAAAGTAAACTGATGAGATCTTTATTAACTAAATGCGGTAGAAAAAACTTGTATAAAAGTGTAATAGCGGAGGCTTCCACGGCCGGAGTCTATACTAAGATAAGAACGTCTTCCGGGTTTGGACCGTGTCAATGTTGTAACCGAAGTTGCCAATGTTTCGCCCACTTTTGTAAGGGGCTTCATCAGGGCTTGAGAGAAATCGAAGAACTCAAACAAGCAATAGAAATCTAACTAAAAACTTCTTAAAAGTTAGGTAATCAACTTGTGAACCAAGCCAGATTCTAACGGTTACAACATTGACACGGTCCAAACCCGGAAGATGTTCTTATCTTTGTATAAAAGTGGTCATATTTAGTGTTCTTTATTTACTAAAATTATTTTTTGATGTACAGGTGTAATAATGACGAATTCTATTTTTTTTAAACCTAGGATATATATTTATTTTACTTTTTCATTCTTTGTAAAATTTATGACAACATTTGTAGAAATTTTTTTTCATTCATGAACCTTTTTCTGAAGATATTTCTATTTTTTTTAATACAAGTTTTGAACTCATGTTTTATAATAATCTAAACTACGTTTTAACTTGTACAGGGTGTTCTAAATTGGACGTTTTGATAAGGAAACTCGGTAACTGTAATAGATACAAGAAAATGAAGCGCGTATTCTAGATCTCTTTTTTCAAGAAAAACTCAAAGGTGAAAACCAATTTGAGCGATTGTTTTTTGTTTTTGAGTTATACGCGAAAGTTTGATTTTATCAATCTTCGACACATGGTGATATTTCAGTTATTTTTCAAAGTAAAGAAAAACGTTTTATGTGACCTTAAGGCAGTTTTTTGAGTGGAATGCAATGGTGTTGTATAATTTTGGATACCTTTATCGTCTTTGTTGAAGTTATAGCATATAGTTGTGTTTTTTTATAAATCAAATTATAGTAGGCCATTTGACAGTTAAAATGGTTTGTTTTTTCTCCTTTCAATAATACATAACTTGTAAGGTCTATGATTTCATATTTTACCCATTTGATCAAAAAATCAATATTTTTTAACAAACACGTATTCCGTTGTAGTTTTCTCATAGTTGGTTTCTGTCGTTAAAAATGTGAACAAATCAAATAATTTACTATTGAAAGCTAGTTTCTATAAAGTAAAATGGCTTTTTAATATTATGAAAAATACTATAATATAGAATGCTTTAATTAAAGTGATAACCATTTGGACGCTGCAGCCTAATTGTGTTTTGATCGTTATCATTTGACAAACCAAGAACAAGAAATTACAATTAATAGAAAAAGTTATAAAATTTAATACGTAATTAATAAATAAACATTTAAAGTAAATTTTCCAAATTTTGTCCATTCTTAGAAACAAATAAATTACACCTTTTTGTAACACCACTAACGTTTCCAGGTGGTGGATAGGAAGGTCACGGCACGCAGTTTTGCTAGCTGAACCGGGACAATTTTTTTTACCTTGGCAAGTGTTAACACCATAACTTGCAATTCGTGTGCCAATATTACTGTTACGTTAACCAGCTCCCTCAGCTCAAGCTGTAGTGTTGTGGAAAGAACCAACACTAGTATAACGACGCATGTTACTGCTGTACTGACTTTGTTCAGCAGATACGGCAGCTAACCCCAAAACTCTTAGTTGCTTGCAAGATTTGTTGGCTAATCTTGCCTTAATTGCCTGGACCAAGAAAAGACAACTTTATCACAAACCTAAGTAGAAGGTGCAGAAGACCAGGCCGATAGATGCGTGACTTTATAAAAGACCAATCGTCACTCGTTCCAACTTTGGGGCATCAGGCAAACCCCATTTATACAGATTTTCGTGCGTATTAAGGCACTGCGCACGACGACCTTTATTTTTCCGTTCCACAAGAACATATACAGTGTGTCCGAAAAGTATGGAATATATTATACAGGTCGATAAATATGCACTTTACACGAAAAAGTTGTAAATAAAAGTTGTTTATCACTTAGTTATCTACCATCTGGGAGATATCAATTTAAATTTTTGCTGTAAACAAAATCGCAACGAATAACACTTACATTTTTTTAAATGGCAAGGCACGTCTTTATTATACTCATTTGATAGAGTCTTTTTTTCTCTTTTCAACCATATGAAACTTGAATACCTTTACATCAAAAAATTTGCAAGAAAAACAAGGACATGTCTAACAAATTTATTTTACTGAGCAGTATTAATCAGGTACGTAATATGTAGTATTGAAACAATTGAATGCACTGTCACAATAGCAAATATTAAACTTTAAATATCTTTACATAAAATTGCTATAACAAAAAAATTTATTTAAACTAAATTTACAATAAATGTTCAAAATGTAAACCATTCATAATTTGACAGTGGTAAATTCGATTTTTAAAACCATCGATTGCTTTTGAAATCATATCTCGAGTTATAGCTCTTATCTCAACTCTAATGCGATTTTTCAAATCTTCAACATTATCAGGTCTATTTACATAAATTTTGCTTTTAATATAGCCCCAAAGAAAAAAATCTAGTGGACTTAAATCCGGCGAGCGAGCAGGCCATTCTATCGTACCTCTTCTGCCTATCCATGTATTTTGAAAAGTATTATTAAGAAAGTGGCGGACATTAATTCCAAAATGTGGAGGTGCCCCGTCTCGTTGAAGCCATATTCTGTTATGAGGTATATCTGGATCTACTTCATGTGGAAATAACTCGGCCAAAGCAGGAACTAACTCAAATCTTAAGAAATCGAGATAAATATTCGCCGTTAAACTACCTTCAAAAAAATATGGCCCCAAAATTTGACTTCCAATCATTCCTACCCAGACGTTGACTTTCTGCTGGTATTGGGTGTGTCCTTCTAGATACCAGTGAGGATTTTGTGAAGACCAGTAACGTGTGTTTTGTTTGTTAATTGTGCCGTTTAAACAAAACGTGGCCTCATCAGTAAAAAGGATATTTTTATGAAAATGTGCATCTCGTTCAAGTTTGTTTGTTATTGTTTCACAAAACTCCACCCTTCTGTCCAAATCGTCTTCAAATAGTTCTTGAACTACACAAGCTTTATAAGGATGAAATTTTTCTTTTTTTAAAACGTCATGTACAGCAGATTTATTCAAATTATGGTCTGTAGCAATTTGCCGAACAGAAATTTGTGGATTTTCCTCAACAGACAAGAACACATTTTCTCGTTCCACATTACTTAATGACAAAGGTCTACCAGTTCTATTCGCATCTTTCACCGAACCTGTCTCTTGAAATTTCCGCCAAATTTTGCTTACCGTGGACTGCGAAATGTTTAATTCTGGATGCAAGTTATTAAATAAATTACATACTTTGTCTTGGGTTCTTCTTCTATCTCCATATCTCAGAATCATTAAAATTTCAATTCTATGTTTCTCAGATAATTGAGCCATATTTCAAGCACTAACAAATAGCAAAGTGTGACAGTGTTCTAAAGTGCATTCAATTGTTTCAATGCTACATATTGCGTACCTGATTAATACTGCTCAGTAAAATAAATTTGTTAGACATGTCCTTGTTTTTTTTGAAAATTTTTTGATGTAAAGGTATTCAAATTTCATATGGTTGAAAAGAGAAAAAAAGACTATCAAATGAGTATAATAAAGACGTGCCTTGCCATTTAAAAAAATGTAAGCGTTATTCGTTGCGATTTTGTTTACAGCAAAAATTTAAATTGATATCTTCCAGGTGGTAGATAACTAAGTGATAAACAACTTTTATTTACAACTTTTTCGTGTAAAGTGCATATTTATCGACCTGTATAATATATTCCATACTTTTCGGACACACTGTATAGAAGATTCTGACCAAAACCCAATAATAAAAGTTGATGCGTAAATCCGTCACAAAAATGACCAGCAAAACAAAATTAAAGAGCCGAGAAGCTCAAAAAAACATTCAAAAACACTGTGGCGGGAATCATAAAAACCTCGATACTTTCTGCGTTTTCAGAAATGCAACCATAAAAAGGCATTCCTAAAAATAACGTGCGCAGGCAAAGCAATTAGAAAGTGGCTAGTCGGCTCGATTAACTAAAAATTATTTATCTTAAGGACCTTCCTGCGCCCAAAAAGTTCTCACTTAGGTCTCTAAAACGGTTCCGAAAATGGCCACACTACTAAAAAAATTAACGGTACGAAACCACATGAGTACCAAATTGTAGCAGGTGGTTAACATTAAACTCGGTTCAAAAAAAAACAATACGTGCTCTGTGCTTATATCGTGACACACGATATTAATATTGCTCTTGCAGAATAAAGAAATAACAAATAAATATTTTGTTATTGAAGCAAATAAAATATTTCTAGCTTAAAAATGAATCTTTGTACGCTGTTTTCACGTTATGTAAAAGGTATATGAGGAAGGAACCAGTATTGCAAGTGGTAGTAATGACACAAGTTAGTTGACAACAAGTTTCAATGCAATAGGTAGATAAATGGTATAATAAAACCGGTACTTTAGCGCACAAAACATTTTATTTCTAAATCTTGCACAAACATTGGTCCTTCGAGCCGGATGCTGTGTACGTAGTGATCCACAAAATGTGATGTACCTCCTTTTGGGTATAAGGTTCGTTAATTAAAATCCTTTATCAACTCTTTTATGGCTACAATTTATTTAAACATTAATACAACTTATTCTTAATACTACCATTCTAATACTACTTGAACTTTGTTAAGAATTGAACTTATCGATTCTTATTGAGGTAACTTAGCTATTTCGTTAGACGGGAAATGCAATTACGCGTCTTTCTAATTTCTTACAATTTACGTATAAATGTGGTCAATCCTAAATGCCACGTCAGTTTTAAAAGGTAGTCATCTTATTTTGCGAAGTTATTTAGTCTACCGTATCAATTAACGTCGGAGATAAAAAAGGTCATTGGAAAAAATCCAGAACGTTATTAGATCTAGGTTCGCAACCAAACTTATGCACGACTGCTGTAGCAACATTTCTAGATTCACATCTTAAACAAATTAATTTAATTATTTAAAGCTATTCTCAAAATCCGACCACGTAAATACGTATTAAATACGGATATTATTAAAATGTATCGGAAAATATGTATATTAAAACTTATCAGTTGATTTCTTGGCGCAATCATAATACATAACCTACTAACACATATCGTTTAAATACTATTACGTACGGTACATTTTGCGCGCCATTTTTACCTATACAAACGTTACGTCAATTAGCATCAAATAAAAAACAAAATTTTTTGTTAGCATTTTTGGTTATTCGCAATGATTTTTATGTAGACGACCTTTTAACGATACAAGGCTGTTACCACTAAATAATAACGATCATCAGTTTATTAGTTTAGATAAAAGCTTACATCAAGAGGGCTATTTCCAGATAAATTAAAACAATCTCAACTTTGGTAGGCAGGTCCTAGGTGACTTTGTAATCATAACAAAACTTGGCATGAACAACCCAACTTAAAAACGCAAAAAATGCAAGTACCCGAGACAAATAAAACTAAAAATATTTGTGTAACGGCTGTTAAAATTGATAACTCGTTTCATGATACTGTTACGTGCATAAATTTAAATAATGCACTACCCTGTATATTGGTTTAATTAAAAATTACTTTTCTATTTCTCGACGCCATCTATCGGGCTCGTTGGTCTCTTCGTGTGGAGAAGACGGTGGACTGTCCATTTTGACTTTAACATCGTTCACAATATAACATATTATGTCTGCGTGAATTAAAAATTGTTTTCTTAAAACATCCACATGTTGGGACACAATGGGTAAAAAAAGTATTCTTATTTAACTAATTTAATCCACGCAAGGTAAGTGGCTTTGATTCTTTTTTTGATTAAAGGTAATTTTTATGTCTTTTCGTTAGCGCCATGTGCTACCTTCTAAATATGAGTGTTCTTATCTGAGTTTAAAATCTACAAAGGAAAATTGTAATCGGAAACTGTAGACCTAAGAACGCTGCGATACCAGGGCAGAATTTCTATGCGGAGGCAATTATTACCGTTAATTATTTCTTCTTCTTGTTCGGAAGAGCCTAAGTACCGGACACAATTAAATTTCTCTTCGGAGGCAATAAATTAATACCATCGTAGACGAAAAAACATTGTAACAGCATACGATAAGTTTCGGTTCCATTACTTTATTTTAAATGTTTTTTTTACCTGTTGTTGTTTGTGAGTCGCCAGGTAGACACGATTATTTTCAGGAAGTTTAATTACAGAAAGCCAGTAGGAAAACATTTTCTGAAAGTACCCCTGAATCATTGGTAAGTCAATTTTTGTGGTTAACGATTCGCTGTGGCTACGGTGCTACTCATGAATAACTATATTTACTAATCGCGTCGAAACGTTCGAATTGATTTGTTACTTATTATTGTTATTTAGTTTAAGTAAATTACTATCGCATGCTGATTACGTCAACTGTCAATTATTATCATTATTAATGTAATTTACTTACGAAGATTGTTTATATGTTCTGATGGTTACACTTTTGTTTTACGTGTAGTGTAAGTTGCCGATACTTCTGTTATTTTACTAACTACATATATTTGTGCTCGGACTAAAATTATTCTTTGTTATGCTATCCGCTTATCTTGTAATTGTTATTGATTCAAATTTTAATCTTTTTATCCGTATAAAGTAATTAAAATGCAATTGTTGTTAACGATTTAGTTTCTTTCTTCGTTTCTTCCAGCTTTACGAACCTTAACAATTTTGTACAAGCTTCGAGCCTCCTGTGCTGATCTAGCAGGAGCTATTTCTGCAAAGAACAAAGGATCTGGCGCCCTTTAAAATAAAGTCACTTGAACCTCCCCTCTCTCCGACAGGTATGGTTTCAATCCTACAGTGAGTTGGCCGTGCAGGTTCGTAAATTACTAGAAGCTTGTAGCAATACATTTCAATGTTATTCTTGATTTTTTAAATTAATCAGAATAATAGCATTTGTCAATAGATTCGTGGCTAATAGTCGCAATAAAGAAAAAATAAGTGGCAAAATTATCACAAAAGAACTACAGAACTCACATAATTTCATTATTCAGTTAATGCAGTTAAGGAAATTTAAAGAAGATTGTGAGCAGTTAGGAAAAACAGGAAATTTAACCAAACACGGTAATTTACTTTTGTTAAATGCGTTTATAGATGACTGCCAACTCATACGAGTTGGTGGTCGATTTAAACACTTTAATTGTTATGACAAAAAAATATCCTTTAATATTACCAAAAAAGCATCATGTCACAAATCTTATTATTATTAAAGATAAGTATATAAAAAATTTGCATAGTGGATAGCAAGCGACGTTAGCTGCCATTCGTCAAAAATATTTGATAATCTCGTTATAAAACAGGTCATACATAAATGCGTAAACTGTTTTAGAAACAACTCGAAACAAATTATGCCAATAATAGAAAATCTTCCCGCAGCTCGTTTAGAAGTAAACAGACCGTTCCTTAAATGATGCGTACACTTTACAGGACCGATTTTTATTAAACTCCTAGGTAAATCAAAT
The DNA here is from genome assembly GCA_035610365.1 of Aquatica leii. Classification (NCBI taxonomy): domain Eukaryota; kingdom Metazoa; phylum Arthropoda; class Insecta; order Coleoptera; family Lampyridae; genus Aquatica; species Aquatica leii. Next base: position 95,549,356 of record CM069435.1, on the reverse strand, counting down.
GTGAAAATCAAATCATACATGGCAATCTTTGTTTGTTTTTCAACTAAAGTCATTCAATTAGATCTTGTAGGTAATATGACATCTCAAGCGTTTTTAAATTGTTTGTACCGGCTTATGGCACGATGAGGGCAAGTTTCGGACATATATTCGGACAGTGCAAAAACTTTCCTCGGGGCGCATCGTGAATCAGCTGAACTTAAAAAATTTATTTTAAATCAATTTTCAATCTGAAGTTATAACCATTTTGATATAAAAAATATTAACTGGCACAATATTCCACCCCGATCATCTAATTTTGGAGGAATCTGGGAAGCCCAAATAAAATCAGCAATATATCACCTGAAACGTGTGATGGGTAATGCATTTCTCAATTTTGAAGTTACTCACTTTGCTTACACTAATAGAAGAATGTCTCAACTTCCGTCTTTTAACTCCTTTGTCAAATGACCTTAATGATCTAGATACTTTAACCCCGGGACACTTCCTTATCGGAGAACCACTAACGGCACCAGCACAACCAGACATAACAAGAGAAAAGGTTAACCGATTATTTGAAAGTTTGGTCAAATTAATGACCCTTTCTTTTAGGAGGTTGGATGAAAGCAACTACTTCATTAATTTGCGACGTTTCGTGTTCAGGATGAACACTTCATCAGGCTCGCTCACACTGAGTCAAGTAATTTTTGATATAATTAAAATAAAAAATAAACACATTTAATTAAAAACATATTGTTTTACGTACATCGTGCACTTTTAAAAACGTACGAATGATATTCATTCATTCATTTCCTCGTTTTATTTTTGTTCTGTACGGCAAACAGATATAGTTAAGTCTCTCCCCATAAATCCGAATTAAATTTGAATAATTTTTTTTTATTGGTTAAAATTTTCAAGTTAGTATCCTAACAAACACTTGTATTTTAATGACATACTTCGGTTTAATGTTTAACATTTTGGTTAACTTATTCGCAGTTTTAAGTTTCTATTATTTTTATTCCTTTGACAAATGTCTTTTTTTATACAGAATGTTATTTAAAATTCCATAAAATATGTAATAATTTTAGTTCGTCAACTTCTGTAATATACAAAAATTTAATGAACCCCTTGTTTATACGCCTTTTTAATTTTAGCTGTTCCCTCCAAGTGTTATTTGGTACATTTTTAAAATAAATAATAAATAAATAATTAAAAAATAATAAAATAAATTTGAGCCGTGTACACTAGTCTCTTCATACATTGGTTTAAATTATCATACAAAATTGCAGGAGGGGCTTAAATCCATTTTTTTGCTCTACAGGGTAGTCTTGATTTCGGTGAGGTGAGAAAAAAATATTCTAGTTACGGTGTTAACTCCGCTAGCGCTTTTGTCGCAAACACTGCAAAAACGGTGCAAGATAGAGGAATGTTTTACATAAACATTTTTATAGAGGATAAAATTTACTATAAAAAAGTCCGCGGAAGGGTGTAATTATCTTTAATAGTTTATAAGATAAAAGTGTGCAAAGTTGTACAAAAATATCTCGCATTACATTAAAAGTCTGTAACTCTTAAAATAAAATTATTAGATATAATTATACCCTCCTGCAATTACTATCATTATTTTTCAGTATTGCTGAGTGAAATTAAAACTTATTATATTTTTAAAACATAAAACAAATCATAAGGAATATCTTGTTTAATTATAATAAACACTGCATCTAAAAAATACAAAAAATGGAGTGAAATTGGGCACCAGATTTGTTTCATCTGAGCGTTTCATCGTTTCGTTACACAAGTCTTCGAATCAAGCTCCCTATAAGTGATTTCAACATTAAAAATTTTACCATTACTGAAAATTGCCTCTACTGGAAAGTCAAGAGTAAACAGAAAAGTTAATTGATTCAGGTTCTCAGGGACAGTTCATAAATAAATGTAATTAAAGTTGAAGTGCAGCAAAAAGAATAGCAAATCGCAAAACTTTAAAAATTAACCCAACGTGTTATTTTGGACCCTAATGACGTGGAGCTTACGCCCGCATTTAAAAACTGCATTATTATTATTATCAAGAAGTCGAAAGCAGACCAAGCGCTATATTTTTAACAATGAAGGAAAGCCGGATAATTCTTACGCTAATGAAGATGAAGAGAAATCTTGCTTACGTTTACTGCAATGATTTATTTAACCGATCACGATCAAAGAAACTTTGGGTAAAGTTTCCACTATATTTACTTGAGAATTATGTTTAAATAATTAATACTCTCTAATGTGACATATGTGCGCCATCTTATATGCTATAGATATGGCATCTTACACACGTCGAGTTAAGTGTGATTTATGAGTTTATTTTATTATTTTTTAATGCACAGTAGATCGATTTTGTTTCTGAGAAAAAATAGGTTAACCAAAACATTAGTATTTTTTTTAACTGTAACGTTTGTGCGTGAATTTTTTGACTTTTTTGCATCTAACGGTATAAAAAAACCGGTGTGGTCATCACACGACTTTCCTGTAAGAAGTTTCTACATATTTTTCTTTTCAAATTGAAGAAAAACGTCTTAGTCAAAAAAAGATAGAGAAAAATTTTTATTTTTAACGTAGATATAAAATTGTCGCAGACAGAATTCGAACCTAGATTATATATAGAATTCACTTTAAATTATAAATCAAATATCTAATAAACTGTTAATAAAAAAAAAATTATTTAAATAAATTGTTAGAAAGAATTATCTCTATAAGAAACTGTAAAAATAATTCGAAGAATTTACATACGTACAAAATTATGTAAGAAAAATTGCGGATACACTCACTTCCGGTTTCTTTATCAGACTCATCTCTTGATTCATACCAAATTTCAAGTTACTAGGACAAGAGTTATCGTGGGTACATCGTTACACACACACAGACACCCAAATTTTTTTTGGCAAAAATACAGTTTTCTAATTCAGAAGACCTTGAAACTTAAAATTCTGCAAAAAAATTGCAATCGTTATACTTTTTTTATAGAAAAGTAAAAATAGCAATTATTACTAAATAGAATAAATTTTAAATAAAAATAATTGCAGGACAACACTATTTAAACCTTATGAACAATAGAAACTATAACGATAATGTGTGCAGATTTTAATCTTTGGCAATGCATTACATTAAAAAAAGTAGCGGTCAAGGCCAACTTAACATAAATCATATATTATGATCAGATAGTCGACCAATATTTTTACCAAACTGTATTGTATGATAATTCACTTTAAGCTAAAAATGAAAATTTTAATCTAAATAAAAAATGAATATATGTATATTTGCACTATATATTACAAGTTGCTATTGATATAACCATCTTGTTAACAATGCAACAAACTAACGAAAAAATTATAGTGAGCGGTATTGCAGGTGTTTTTCCAAATTTAAATGACGTTGCTGAGCTTTACACAAACCTCAACAATAAAATACAGTCGTTTAATTGTGTTGATCCTTATTGGAAAGTCTTAACTTTTGGTGTGTCACCAGTTATAGGAAGATTGCCATTTGAAACAAAATTCGACGCTGGGTTTTTCGGTAAAATTTGTCTAATTTGAATTATAATTTTAATACTCGTATAGGTGTTCATCAGAAGCAAGCCGAAGATATGCATCACGCTTGTAGGATTCTACTTGAACTAGCTGTAGGAGCAGTTATAGATGGGTCAAAAACTGGTGTGTTCGTGGCTAGTTCGGGAATTGAACCTGGAAATGAATGGATTTCGCACAAATTGTCGTCGCCTAATTTTGGCATAGTTGGGTAAGAACGGTACTTTGCTTGTTATTTTTAGTCACAATCTGATACAGATCGACTTGGTCGACTTTTGCAGAATGGATTAGTTATTATTTTCAATTGCAAGGACCGTCAATTTCTATTGATTCTGGATGTGCTAGCTCTTTGTATGCTGTTCATCAAGCAGTGTTAGCAATTAGAACAGGCAGATGCGACAATGCGATTATTTGTGGTTTCAATGTCATTCAAAACCCTTATCTGCATTTTGCGTTACAGCAGTACGTAAAGCAAATTATTGCTGCACTTTATTAACGTCACTTACAGAGTCGGTGTATTAAACACAAATGGAAATGGCAACGTATTTGATGATTTAAGCAATGGATACATTAGATCAGAAGCAATGGCTGTAATATTTGTACAAAAATTACAAAACGCTAAACGAATCTACGCAGAAGTAGGTAAATTCTAATTTTTTCCATTTGAGTAATATTGTCTTGTTTAGATTTTAAACATCAAAACAAATTGCGATGGGTTTAAAGAAATGGGAATTGCGCATCCTTCGGATGAGATGATAGCTTGTCTGTTTCAAGAAGTTTACGATGAAGTTAATGTGGATCCAAAAACTGTTACTTTTGTTGAATGTCACGTTGCAGGTATATTTATTATAAGAACAATAAGCAAAACCCAAAAAATATGTTTAGGTACTGCTGTTGGAATTTCTCAAGAGACTAAAGCTATTGAGCAAGTATTTTATTCTGATAAAAAAACTCCCATACTTGTGGGATCAATTAAAGCTAATATAGGTCACAGTGAGGGAGCTTGTGGTTTAGCTTCTTTGATTAAGGTTTATATAATTTACTAATAAATAATCACTAAACAATTACTTATAGATTTTAATCGGTTTGCAACACAACTGCATTTTACCAAATCCTGACTACCAAAACTTATCCCAAAATTCCGATGCACTGCAAAATGGAAAAATTGCAGTAGTAACTCAACGTGTCTCTTTGCCGACTGATCAAACTGTCATTATTGGTATAACAAAATTATCCCGTGCAGCATAATTGTTTTATTTAGGAAATTTTTAGGTTGTACTAGTTTTGGTTTTGGGGGTACTAACGGCCATTTAGCGTTGAAGCATTACAACAAATTGCAGCATAGTAAACAACTAAAAAATTTCATACGGTTAGTGTGCTTTAGTGCAAGAACGATGTCATCTATAAGAAAAATTATTGATAGTGTTAAAAACAATCCAACGGAAGAATATTTAGCACTATTGCAAAACATATTCAGGTGCGTAAATAAACGTTGGTGTGCTTTTTGTGTTTACTTTAGTATTAACGTTAACACATTTTAATTTTACTATGCAACATCATCTCGCTCTACAGCTTTCAGTTGACGCTTGATACTTTCTACTTTTTAACACGCTTTTGAAAAAATTGGATGATAATACGCGTACAAGTAGAACCTAGAGATACCAAGCTACTTTCCTACCGTCAATTAATCAAGTATTTAGAAACTCAAGCTAATGCCTTAATTTCTCCTCAATTTTCGTCACCAAGTTGTTTAAAGTTACGAAAAATGTTACCGACACGCACTTGCGCAGTTCAAAAATGAATCAACTTTCTAATTTTTCTTTACTTGCTGGTACAACTAATACCCCAAAACAAAATAATTCGCGCAAATGTACAGTATGTTCCGCACCGCACTTTCTTTACTAATATCTACAATTTTTAGCATTTTCTGTAAATGAAACTAAGTAACCGCAATCATTGATGTAAAAACTGCTTTAGTTCTCTACTCTCAACGCAATATTGTAAATCACATTCAAGATGTCGTGTATGTCATCAATCACACTATACACTTCTTCACACCAGTGCGCGCCGCAACAACTACAACGGTCGACTTCTGTTTCTAGTGTAACGAATGTAGATTCTACAACGCTTAGTGTTATGAAGAACACTATTGCCTGGACACCTTCTACCGTTTTGTTATCAACTGCCGTCGTTGAAATCAAAGATATACGTAGTAACTATCAAACTGCCCGTATTCTCATCGATTCTGGAAGCATGGTCAATATTTTAACGTAAACTTGTCTTTGAATCTTTTTTGTCGACACAACTATATTTCCATAAAAGGTTTAAAACATATGGTTTTGCAATGCACTAATGGCATTACACAATGTCACATACGCTCAGGCAATCAATTATATCTAGCATTCGACTTTGACACTCTCATTGTAACACAAATTTGTCCCCAAAAGCCTCAAATGACGATTTCATTGTTAACATTTTGGTAGGTGCTGAACTTACACTCTACATCCTCAAATACAATCGCATAACAAGAACACAAGCACAACCTGTCGTTTTAAACAGCGTTTTTGGTTGGATTTTACAAAAAAATCAACGGTTTTGTCTTGAATCTCTCTTAGACACGCCATTGTTGAATTGTCATATCTCTATAGAACCATCTCTTGATCGATGTTTACAAAAATTCTGTGAAATTGATCATCAGAAGACAAGCAATGTAAACGAATTTTTAAAAATACTGTTAAGCAAGAACATAATGGAAGATTTGTCGTTTCTCTTCGTTTAAGAACGGAGAGCTACAACTGGATAACTCCTACAACCAAGCTATTTGGGAATTTTTTCTGTTAGAGTCTAGAATTTTACGCAATTTATCGTTACATAAATCATATTTACTCCGCAAGTAGATGCAAAATCTACTACTGCTTATTATATTCCGCATCACTGCGTGCAGAAACCTGATAGTATCACAACAAAAAGTTAGAGTTGTTTGTGATGCGTTAAGAAAGACGCGTACATAATCGTGTAAAACTACACAAGAGATGTTACGTTAAATTTTCTTAAAAACTCAACAACGTTGCAGTATCAATATGTGTTTGCGCTGGAAAGTGGTTCCAAAAGGAAAACTAACGTGGTAAAACATAAAATTAATACTTGAGACACTCGGCCAATACGACAATATTCACTCCGATTTCCTTTGACCAAAAGAGAAGAAGCCAAACAAATAATTATGGATATGGAGAGAGAAGGTGCGATTAAACCTTCAAGTTGTCTATGGGCGTCCTCAGTAGTACTGGTAAAGAAAGAAGACGGATCAACGAGGTTTTGCGTAGTCTACAGACAGCTTAACAATATGACTAAAAAAGACAGCTATCCTTTACCAAGAATTAACGACACGTTAAACACCCTAATAGGATCCTATTGGTTTTCCACGTTGGATTTAAAGAGTACTTACTAGCAGGTAGAGTTGGAGCCTAAAAATCTTAAAAAAACGATTTTTATAATTGGAAATGGTTTGTGGCAGTTTAATGTGATGCCGCTCTTGCAATCTTCGAGTGCTTGATAAAAATCATTTTGCGCAGACTGTCTTGGAAGACATGCTTGGTTTACTAGACAGCGTAATCGTAGTTGGCAGGTCGTTTGAAGAACACTTAAACCACTTGAAAGAATTGTTTCAACGGCTATGTGGGGTAAATCTAAAATTGATTCCAAAGAAATGCTACGTATTTTTAAAAAAAAGTGCAATAGCTTGGCCATGTCGTGTTTAGAGATAGAGTAAAAACTGACCCAGACAAAATCCAAGCAGTGCAAACAAGGCCAAGAGCAATCGACATTCGGTCTGAAGTTTGCTTAGTTTATGCACCTATTATACACGATCTGTACGCGGATTTGCCAATATTGCTAAACCTTTGACAAAATTGACCAAAGAAAGAGTAGAATTTAGATAGAATAAAGTTTGCGCAAATGCTTTCCATCAACTAAAACAGACTCTAGTCACTTTGTCAATTTTAAGTTATCTAAGCGAAGAAGGAAAATTTGTTTTGGATATTGACGCAAGCAAACTGGTCATAGGCGCGGTCCTTTTGCAGGTGCAAGATGGACATGAAAAATTCATCAGGTATTTTAGTAAAGTTATGTCCAGGTCAGAAAAGAATTATTGCGTGACTAGAAGGGAGCTGTTAGCAGTCGTCAAGTCTATACAACATTTTTACAAATATTTGTATAGACAAAATTTTTTATTAAGAACGGACCACGTCACTATAAAATAGCTATTGCAGTTCCGTAACCCGGAAATACAAATAGCAAGATGGATCGAAAGACTGTAAAAATATGACTATGACACAGAACACCGTGCCGAAAGCAGTCATCGAAACGCTGATGCCTTGTTCAGAAAACCATGTTCGGCGGACCGCAGCCATTATTTGCGATTTGAAGAAAAAGTCAAATGCTTCCGGAGAATTGCTATAGTTGATGACGAGTGGGAACCTGAGCAGTTGCAACGCGAACAAGAAAACAATTCCGAAATAAGACTAATCTTGAACTGGAAAGAAAACGGGGAAAAAGCGTACTGAGCGCAGTGTGACTCTTTGATAGTAAAAGACAGTCTCTTAAAGCGATCACTAGAGAGTGTCAAGGGCACAGAAAACAAACTACAGTTGGTAGTGCCAAAAAGCCGGGTGTCACAAGTGTTGAAACATCTTCACGAAGGTACATCAGAAAGACACTTTGACGTAAAAGAGAAAGTTTGAGAAAGATTCTATTGAGTGAACTGCAAAGAAGACTTGATGAAATGGTGCTGTAAGAAAGAAGCGCAAAGCACCGATGAAGCACTATAACGCGAAAAGCCCAAAATCTCATTCGGAAAACAAATACATCCTAGTGGCAATGGATTATTTTACGAAATAGGCAGAGGTTTATGCCATAGCAAATCAAGAAGCAGCTACAGTCGCAGACGTCTTAATAAAAAAAAAATTCTGCCGGTTTGCAGTTCCGTTGGTGTTACACTCCGACGAAGGCCGCAATTTTGAGTTTGGGCTGTTTCAAGAAGTTTGACGACTGTTGGAAATTAAGAAAACTAAGACGACGCTTTACACAAGCAATGGGAACAATGGGAAAATACTTAGCCAAAGTAGTGTCTAGATACTAAAGAGACTAAGATCAGTAAATGCACCTTTTCATAAAGGCATATCAATCATCCGTTCACAAAAACACAGGCCAAACACTATCCTGTGTTATGCTTGGTCGCGAAATACGGCTGCCATGCGACTTCCAATTTGGACGAAGAGCGGAAGAAGAAGTTATTGGAGAAGACTACGTCAGCAAGCTAATCAAGAAGCTAGACGAAATACATGAGGCAGTCCGTAAAAAGACACAAATTGCAGAATCATGACTAGATATGACGTCAAGGCACAAAATCGTGGGTTTCAACCTGGCGACATAGTGTGGTTATATAATCCCAACGGAAGACGTGGTTTGTCGTCAAAGTTACAGAGGCATTAGAAGGGATCTTATAAGGTCGTGCAGCGTATTAATGATGTCATAATTTGCATCCAAAAACCACCCAGAAACAAGCTAAAAGTGGTCCACATCAATCGTTTACCCCGTTTGCTAGCAATAACTACATTATAAAAGTTCAGGTCCCAACCAGAATAATAACTAGCAGAACTAGAAATGAAGTTGAAGGAATGAACTCGATAAGTTTATGAGCACCACGAAGGTTTTGAAAAAGCTAGGTTTGGGGTTACAATGAGGAACAACAAGACCTGTTCTATACACAAAAAGATTACGCCATAGCAAGCGTAAGCAAGGATCTTGACATGTCCAGAAGAGTTGCACTCGTATTTAAAAAAAAGTTCGGACGAGTAGAAGAACTACAAAGACAGCAATCGGCAGTAGGAAAAGTTTCGAAACTACGTGGTGAATGACGCTTCGTTATCTATCTGGTCACCAAGAAGTACTCTCGTTCAAAGCTGTTTTACGAAAATCTGTGGCGAACATTATGGAATAAAAAAATGGAATTTCATAATATTAAAAAATAGCTTGGTTGTGGCTTAGATCAACTAAATTGAAGAACAGTTTGAATTATGTTGGAGGTCGTCTTCCAAAAAGCGCGTTCAAGTATTGATCTGCAGTTATCAACCAAGTAGAATATCGGGTCAAGAAAAATCTATTGATTGCTACCTTTATGCTCAAAGAAGTTGCCGAAATGGTGAGAGCTGCCGCTATTGCCACTATCCTTTTTACCGGTGTCGCCACCAGTTTCCTGTTCTGGGACAGAACAGTCGTAAAAAAGGGGCAGTGAAACGTTCGCGAAGTTATTGTCAACTTCAAGTACGTTTACGAATTTACTGTCAACTTCAAATACGTTTACGAATTTACTGTCAACTTTGGGAACGTTTACCGAATAATTTAGAAAAAGATAACAGAAATATATAAAAACGGCGAAGGCTTCCACGGCCGGAATCTATACTAACATTAGAATGTCTTCCGGGTTTGGACCGTGTCATTGTTGTTGTAACCGAAGTTGCCAACGTTTCGCCCACTTTCGTAGGGGGCTTCATCAGGGCGTGAGATAAATTGCAAAACTCAAACAAGCAACCAAAATCTAACTAAAAACTTCACAAAAGTTAGGTTATCCACTTGTGAAACAAGCCATAATCTAAACTCTGAAAAGGTAAGAAAGAAAACGATAACCTGAAAAATCAAACAAAGAACCACTACCGAGTTAAGTAATTAACTTGTGAACCAAGCCAGATTCTAAACTCCGTAGAAGTGTCTTAAGAAGGAATAGTTTCTGTATATAAAGGAAAAGGATCGTCACGGATGGTTAAGCTCGGCTCTGATTACGTTACGCCACTGTAGTTTTGAACCAAATTGATTATGTTACGAAAATCAATTCTATTTTGTCTGAGGAAACTTACGCTTTTCTAACCCACAACCCCACTTCGAAGATTGAACGTGAGGTCAGCCAAATCATCAAATCTTCCAATCTACCTCTTGCGTGTTTTCGATAAATGACTAATGACCGGGAACCAAAGAAGGGATAGCTCAAAACCATGATATACCTTTTCTTTATACAACGATCATGTTCTGAAATGCGAGTAATGACGGAACGAGCGATTACACCAATGTATACTAAACCACATGAACAAGGAATTTGGTATACACCTTGAGATAAAAGTGTAAAAAATTTGTCTTTGGTAGAAGGAAGAATCTGAGAGATTTTGCCTGTCCAGTTGAATATGGGTTTAATACCATTCTTACAAAGGAGTTTCCCTAGTTGATCTGTGAATGTAGGGTAAAAAGGCCAATTTCGGGTTGGATTCGGGAATAGGAATTTCCTTAGGTAATCGAGTACGTGGATGTAGACGACGATTAATAACTCTATGAATATCTCGCTTTACATAACCATTGTTCACTAAGATTCTAGTAAAATGACGTAGTTCCGATTCTAGATTCTCAAGTTGGCAAATAGAAAAGGCGCGATTTATCAAAGATTCAATAACAGAACGTTTCTGTGCAGGATGATGATGAGACGAAGCATGAAGGTATAGGTGGGTTTTCGATAGACAGAATGGTTCAGAAGTCCGTCGGGCTTACGAGTCACAAGAACGTCAAGAAATGGAAGAGAACCATTACTTTTGATTTCCATAGTAAATTTGATATCTAAGTGTTGATTGTTAAGATGATCAAGAAACTTAGACAATTCAAGATGACCATGAAACCAAACAATAAACGTGTCGTCAACATACCTAAACCACACTTTAGGTTTTATTATTGATGATTCCAAAGCAACCGTTTCAAAGAATTCCATACAAATGTTAGCTACAACAGGTGATAGAGGAGAACCCATAGCAACACCAGAAACTTGTTCATAAAACTTGTTATCAATTTGGAAGTAAGTAGAGGATAGACACTCATGAAATAGAGGAACCAAACTCAAGCCTTTGCCATGTTAAGACAGAATCTGTGTGATGATTGTAAGCGAATCCTTAATAGAAACTTTAGTAAAAAGTGAAGTAACATCAAAGCTTACGAGAAGATCTTAGGGTTCAAGTTTTATAGTTTCTAGACGTTGAATAAAATGCTGAGAGTTGAGGAGTTGAGAAGAGGTTTTACCTGTAAACTCGCAAAGAATGTTGGATAAGAACTTGGCTAGTTTGTAGGTAGGAGATTGGATAGTACTGACGATGAGTCAAGAAGGAATACCTTGTTTGTGAATTTTGGAAAGTCCGTATAGACGAGGTGGTTTAGAATCTGATGAGGTAAGTCGACGTTTAGTTTTAAGAGGTAAATTGGAAGATTTGATGATTTGGCTGACCTCACGTTCAATCTTCGAAGTGGGGTTGTGGGTTAGAAGAGCGTAAGTTTCCTCAGACAAAATAGAATTGATTTTCGTAACATAATCAATTTGGTTCAAAACTACAGTAGCGTAACCCAATCAGAGCCGAGCTTAACCATCCGTGACGATCCTTTTCTTTTATATACAGAAACTATTTCTTCTTAAGACACTTCTACGGATTTTAGAGTCTGGCTTGGTTCACAAGTTGATTACCTAACTCGGTAGTGGTTCTTTGTTTGATTTTTCAGGTTATTGTTTTCTTTCTTACCTTTTCAGAGTTTAGATTATGGCTTGTTTTACAAGTGGATAACCTAACTTTTGTGAAGTTTTTAGTTAGATTTCGGTTGCTTGCTTGAGTTTTGCGATTTATCTCACGTCCTGATAAAGCCCCTTACAAAAGTGAGCGAAACGTTGGAAACTTCGGTTACAACAACAATGACATGGTTCAAACCCGGAAGACATTCTAATGTTAGTATATTAAAACGGGTTAAAGAAATTATAGGTCAGTTTTTTCGAAGTTGGAAGTTGTTTGTGAATAAGGTTGCGCTGGTGGTCGCAAATTAGTGATATTAAAGCACTTACGAATAATCCGCACAGGCTCGAAATGGAGGCAGTCTTCTTGGTCAATCTGGCCAGATGACACACGTGAAGCGAATTCACCGAACTAATATTTCACTGCCGCGGAAAATCGTTAACACAGTAAAAGTTCTCGTTTTTAAATTACGATGCGTTGTATGTCAAAACTAGGAAACGAATCCAATGGGAATGTGGTGATAAGGATAATAAACAATGAAAGGAGGAGAAAGTGCAAATTGACGTACTTGGCGTTAACATACCGCCCACCAAATTAGAATAATTTCATATAATGTAAAAAGGTTAAATTAAACTAAGGGCAAAGCAAATTAAACTTAATTGCAAATAAACTGTAACTAACATTAAAAAAAAATTAAGCAAATAAATTTTAACTATTAAATAATTTGAGGATACCGGCAAAGGTACAAGGCTTGCAACTGGACGAGTGTAGGTACCACTACCTGTACGAATTAAAGCAACTCTAGCTATACGGTCTGAACCTGGATACAAGCATTCAATACGACCTATAGGCCAAGATAAAGGATGCGACGCAACTCCTTTCAGTAACACGATGTCTCCAACATTTGGAATCGATGTGTTAGATGTTCACTTATTGCGTTGAATCAGATGGTTCAAGTACTCTTTCGACCAACGATTCCAAAACGATTGAAGAATCTGATTTTGTCTTAACCAACGGTTACGCATGTTACGTGACTCGGGAATAGGATTTTCCGGTACAGAAAGTAAAGGTGACCCTATTAAAAAATGACCAGGGCTTAGATAATCACAAGACTCCGATGGATCTTCAGATAAGGTGCACAAAGGACGACTGTTAAGAACAGCTTCGATTCTAGCGAATAAGGTAGCGTATTCTTCGAATGTGGCTGATGCATTACCTAACAAGCGATAAAGCAAAGCTTTGGCAGATTTGATAGCTGCTTCCCACAAACCTCCGAAATGAGGGCCATATGGAGGAGTAAACTGCCATTTTACTTGTCGTGCAGATAAAAAATCACAAATATCTGTGACATGAAGAACTAAAAATTTGTAAACTTCCGTTATGTGCTTACAAGCTCCTATAAAGTTACGCCCATTATCAGAGTAAATAACTGATGCTAAACCCCGTCTAGCTACAAATCTATCAAGAGCAGCTAAAAAAGCATCAGTGCTCAACTCAGATACAAACTCAAGATGTACCGCTTTAGTTATAAAAGAAATAAATAAACATAAGTAACCTTTAGTGACTACTGGTCTACGTAAGCGGTTAGATCTTACTGAAAAAGGCCCGGCATAGTCTACACTTACTTGGGAAAAAGGGCGAGAGATAGAAACTCTAGAAGCAGGAAGATCAGCCATTGGAGGTTGGAAATTAATACCACGAAATTTATAACAAGTAAAAAATTCTCGTATGCATTTTCGAAGCAAACCACGAAGCGATGAAATCCAGAACTTTGTTCTAATAAGAGCTTGAACAGTGTTAGGACCAGAATGTAATGACAGATGATGATAATAAAAACATATTAATTTAGAGAGATGAGCATTTTTGGGTAGCAATAACGGGTGCTTGGCTGCTTCATGCAAAGCGGAGTAACGTAATCTTCCGCCCACCCTGAGGAAACCAAATGAATCAATAAAAGGCGATAACGATGCTAGGTTGCGCCTTGCGTTCGTTTTATTTTGGATTTGTTTTATTTCAGAATGAAAATAATGATTTTGAGTAATTTTTGTAAGAGATAATGTAGAACTTTCTAATTCTGCCACGGATAACGATCCAGAAATACGTACGCCATCTCGAAGCCTTGAATTGTGAATAAAACGTCTTATCCAAGCAAAAACACGACGTAATCTTAAGAAACTTGAGGTATTATTTATTTTGTCTAATAACGGATTTGAGGTTGTATGCTTTGTAAGTAAACAATTGAAGTCTTGTTTCATTTCCGAAAGCAAAGAGGAATGCTTATTATGCATTTGTAAAAGAGGTGGCCATTTTGAAACTTCTTTGTTCAAAAATGAGGGACCTTTAAACCAAAATAGTTTGATATCCGGACTAACAAATTGAGATACAGTTAATCCTCGCGAAGGAAGGTCAGCGGGATTGTTTTCAGATTTAATGTAAGACCAAACACACTTTGAAGTTTTTTCTGTTATCGTAACAATCCTATTACACACAAACGTTTTTAATAAGTGTGGTGGAGTCATAATCCAAGATAAAACTATCTCTGAATCTGAAAATAAGTGAACAGACTCAATGAAAAATGGCAAAGAAACAATTACTACTGATTCGACTAAATTGGCTAATAAAACGGCTGCGCTCAACTCCAAACGAGGAATAGACATGATTTTGAGTGGTGCTACTTTGGTTTTTGCCTTCCAAAAATAGGAAAAAAAATTCGAATTTGATTGGACGCATAAGTATAGAACAGCAGAATAACCCTTTTCTGAAGCATCACAAAATCCCGCAAGCCTAATTAGAGTAGGTTTCTGTGGAAGCACGCACCTAGGGATTTTAACAGTAGCAAGAAGAAAAATATTTTCTGTAAATAATAACCATTTTTTTTCTAGTGCTGGTGGAATCAAATCGTCCCAACCAACTTGAGCTAACCACAAGTGTTGAAGTAGAACTTTCATCGAAAAAACAACGGGTGCCAAAAACCCAAGCGGGTCAAAAATTCGTGCGATATACGATAACAAATTTCGTTTTGTAATATTATCATCGTAAGGCAGCACTCGAAATAGAAGAAAGTCAGAGTTTGGATTCTAAGATAATCCTAGGATTTTTAAAGAATTTTCCTCGTCAGAAAAATCCAATTGCGATTCTATATGATCTTCAGGTAACTCGGCTAAAACTTCTGGATGACTACTAGCCCATTTTCTGAGTTGAAAACCTCCGCCCTTGAATAAATCAGTTAACTGGTTTCGTAAATTTATAGCAGAAGATACATCTTGATGACCAGTTATCACATCGTCTACATATGTAGAGTTCATGATGGCACAAGACGCATCTGGATATCGTGCACCATCATCGCGAACAAGTTGATGTAATACGCGTATTGCCAAGTAGGCGGAAGGAGTAAGACCATAAGTAACAGTATTGAGTTCAAACTCCTGTACATTGCCATCAGAGGAAGCGCACCAAAGAATATGTTGTACAGCTCTATCTTCCTTTCGAATTGTTATCTGACGGTACATTTTTTGTATATCTGCACATAATGCAACAGGATAACAACGAAATTTTAATAAGATTTGAATAAGGTCTGTTTGTAGTTTGGGTCCGGGCAGTAATCGCTCGTTGAGAGAAACTCCTGTTGAATCAGGATCGGAAGCGTTAAATACAACGCGAATTTTTGTTGTGAAACTTGATTGTTTAGTGACGACATGGTGCGGTATTATATACATGGAAGGAGAAGAAGCAATTGACATATGTTATGATATCAAGTAATCTTGCATAAAATCATTATATTGTTTGAATTTTTCGGGGATACTGCATAATCGAGTTTCTAATTTTAACAAAGACCGTAAACCTCGAGAAGAGTTTGAGGACAAAGGACTCGAATTAGGTTTAAATGGAAGCGCTACAACATATCTTCCAGTTTCGTCACGTTTGTGAGTCTTTATAAAATGTTGTTCAACATACAAATTTGTTGGATCAGAAGGTGGAGCTCTAAAAATTTCTTCAACTTCCCAAAACCGTTTTAAATCTTTGGATAATTCAGAAAAAGTAAACATACTTTGCAATGTCTGATCATTATTGGGAAAATCTGTGGGACCTATAATTGTCCATCCGAAATAAGTGTTTACCGCAGAGGGATAACCAGTAACATATACTTTTCCTTCTTGATTAAAAATGGTAGGGTATACGTCGGC
Source organism: Aquatica leii (assembly GCA_035610365.1). NCBI lineage: Eukaryota > Metazoa > Arthropoda > Insecta > Coleoptera > Lampyridae > Aquatica > Aquatica leii. Next base: position 95,533,045 of record CM069435.1, on the reverse strand, counting down.
ACCTAATAGCAAATCGATAGAAGAAGGAATATGAAACGTTTCGTCAGCTAAGTTCAAGTGGCGAAACTGTTCTATAACACTTTCAGGTAACTGAGAAGAAGGTATTCGACTAGCAAGTTTAGGTAAAACTAACACAGGAAGACACATTGTATTAGTTGAAAATTTTGAACGAAGACAGCAATTTACAATACTCTGAGACTTTACTGTGGACTTACCAATTCCTGATAGCTCTGTACAAGCTAATTGCGGTTTTAACCTGAGCAACTTTACTAAAGATTCGGTAATAGCGGAAATTTGTGACCCGGGATCGATGAGGGCGCGTATTCTATGAAATAAACCATTTTTATCAGCAATGTAAGTCTGAACAGTTCCTAACAATACTTGTTTTACCTGAGGTGCTGCAAAACTAGATAAGGAAGTTGAGGTAAACAGAGAAATATCTGATTTATGTGAAGTAGACGGTTGAACTTCATGAGAAGTTTGCAAGGCATTCTTTACTGATTCGGAAGCAACGTTAGCATGCACTGAAGCAAGATGAAGCGGTTTTTGCGTCGAATGCAATACAGTGTGATGTTTATTTCCGCCGCAAACTCTACAAACCGACTTAGATTTGCAATTCGAACGAGAATGATTTCCGAGACAATTATAACACCTATTTGATTCACGTAAGTAGTCGTATTTGTCTGACAAATTTAAATTTATGAATTCTGGACATTGATACAATAAATGTATGCCTTTACAACGAGGACATGTTAAATTCCGAACTTGTGAAGAGTGCAACGAATTATAAAAATGCGAAGGTTTTGTTGGCAATTGTAATTTACTTTTGGTTTTATTAGAAGCATTAAATGGTTTAGAATAAGGTTCGGATAACTCGTAACTGCGCATCTGCTGAGTAATAAACTCAATTAGATTTTCATACAGCGGTATCTCATTGGAAATGTATTTATTTTCGAAAGCACGTTTAGTAGTTGGATCTATATTCTTTAACGATAACGAAAATAATAAGAAATCTGCTAAGTCGTCAATACCTAATGACTTTATAGCGTGTACACAAGTTTGATGAATGTTTAAAAAATCTTTCAAACTTTGTAGTGTAGCTGATGATGCCACTTTAAAATTTAAAATTTTATTTAAATACATGGTAGCTATGCGTTTTTTATTTTGATACCTTTCGTGTAAGGTTTGATAAGCTAAAGAATAATGATCATCAATAAGTTGAAATTCTGATATTACTGACAAAGCTTCTCCAGACAGTACTGATTTCAAATATTGAAATTTTTGAGATATGCGTAATGAACTGTTGTTATGTACAATCGAATTGTATAATGAAATAAATTCAGGCCACTCTTCGATATTACCAGAAAAGTTAGGCAGCGATATCTTTGGAAGCGTGAACGCGGGCGAGGAAGAGTCATGAACCGAAGATAAAGATGTTTCTGTTTGTACTGGAAGCTGCTTTTTAAGTTTAATGTAAGTAGCTCTAATGTAAGCAATAATTTCGTCAAAGGCGCAATGAGGTTGATACAATTGGTTTTCATCTAATTGTTCTTCGGGTTTTAAAAGCGTGTTGTATTCAACAATTTGATATTGAAAACTTTCGAAATCTGCCTCGTACCTATCTAATTTAGCGTTGTAGGCTTCCAATACCTCAAAATTTTCAATTGTATAATCTTTTACTTTGTTGTAAATAAAGGTCACGTTTGCAAATAAGCTTGAACGTTTGCTGATAGTTTTCGATAGCTTATTTGCAATTGATTCGACGTTGCTTTTAGCCATAATCGTATGAATTTATATCGTATATAAATGTATGCACGAATAAATTTTGAATGATTATTCTAATTTGGTTGCAATATTAATTTAAGAGTATAATTTAAGGGTGCAAACAGGTAGCAATGTAGTTTATGTAGGATTCAGAGGTTACAGAATAAATTTTATACGGCGCGGAGGACCAATATGTTTGGGAATAAGGTTTCGCTGGTGGTCGCAAATTAGTGATATTAAAGCACTTACGAATAATCCGCACAGGCTCGAAATGGAGGCAGTCTTCTTGGTCAATCTGGCCAGATGACACACGTGAAGCGAATTCACCGAACTAATATTTCACTGCCGCGGAAAATCGTTAGCACAGTAAAAGTTCTCGTTTTTAAATTACGATGCGTTGTATGTCAAAACTAGGAAACGAATCCAATGGGAATGTGGTGATGATAATAAACAATGAAAGGAGGAGAACGTGCAAATTGACGTACTTGGCGTTAACAGAAGTATTAAGAAGACCGTTTAAACAAATAGGTGATTAACGCGTGTGTTAGAGATGAATAAACAGAGTTCAAGCGTACGTGCCTTTAATGTAAAGTATCAGTTTTAGATATACAGAAGTTATTCGCGGACATTATTTTTCGAGTGAGTAAGTGTTTTTCTTAAATATTGTTAGATTTAATTAGTTACGTGTAGTTATAAACGTGTATATATTTCGGTATAAATAAGTTATATTAAAATTCGTTACAATAAGAACACATAGGTCGAAGGTGTAAACTATAAAGCAAAAATGAAGAAAACGTCAAACGCTACAGAAATCGATTTCTGAAGAAGCACGGCAAGAAAATCCAGAAGAAATAAAGTTTCAAATGAAACCATTCGACAAACAAACATTGAGGAGTACAACATGACATTACGGAAGACATAAAACTAATCAACTAATATGGTATTGTTAGGTTAAAAAAATTTACAGAATCCCAAAAAAATACTAAACGAAAACCGCACAAAAACTGGAAAGAGAGAGTAGATAAGAAAATTCGGGAGACGATTCTGGAAGGAGGCTTATGGGTAAACCGCAAGACAAAATTGTTTAAAATGAAGCAAGTGTAGAAACAATAAATGTTTATTTCTTGGGCCAATAAGAATACGTTTTACAAACTTAATTATCTCGTTTGATATTGAAAATTAAGAAGTAAAACTAAATGAAACTGGAGTCAACATAAATGTAATAAAATAGGATAATTTGAATGCAACAGTTGATGCCAAATCTGCAAGATAATGTTAAAAAAGATGTATGATTTGAGATTACGGTATCACATAAAGAAAAGGAACAAGAGGCGTTTTACAGGCGTTTTGCTGTTTTTTTTTCTGTTTTTTTAATAAATGGCACAAACGTTCAAAAACATTAAATTTTTACTTGCAGGCATAATATTGAAAATAATTGTTATCGAGCGTATATTGTGATTAACAACGAAAAACTAGTAAATTACGTTAGTTTATGCAATGAAAAATGTCAACTGTGTTTGATTTATCCACAATGCAGTAAGAAATGGTTCAAAATATCAAAAACAATCTACAAAATCCCACCGTTGTCAGAAAGTATCATTCGGTAAAAAATACTTTTTATTGTCACAAAACTATGAATTTGTTCTAGAATACGCAAAATCCTTTTGACAAAAGAAGTTGACATTCTTCAACTATGGAATCAAAAAGAAGAACTTGATTTTGCAGATTATGTGTTTGCAACAGTTATTCTTCAGATAGTGCTGACTGATTTGTTTAAGGACTTACTTCAGGAAAAAATAACAATTGTCTATGGTTTTTCTAGCGGTGTCATTGCCAGTGCTTATGCACAAGAAACATTACCCTTAGAAACCGTTTTATTTTTGGCGTATGAATTGAGAAGTCGGTTAAAAACAATAACCAATGTTAATGTAAACTATCCAATATGTCAAACATTTTAGTGTTTATTTTTATAGTGTATGGAAAATGAAGAAATAATTTTAAGAGAAATTAAATTTGTGTGCGAAGAAAAGAACACAGGTATTTGTAAACTCAAAGTCAACGTTTTAAAACTTTTTAAAAATGCTGATATGAAGCTTGCACCAAATGTTACAAAAGTTGTAATTGGATCTTGCGAAAACAACGGTCAATTTAGTTTCAATTCAAACATTACGTTGCTGCATTTGTTAGGACGGTAATTAGTACAAACAAAATTAAACTTTCTGCATTTGAAATAATTTTAGATTATACGTTTTGGGTTTTAATTTAAATTTAGACAAACTATATTCAAGTATATCTTGGCCAATAAAAGCACCTTTGATATCTCCGTGCATCCAATGGCATCACGAAAACGATTGGCATGTTCCCAAATTTGAAATGAGAAGTTTAAGTACACACGTTGTAACCATGGTTTTAGAGCACGAGCACTGGAAATTTTTAGCCGGTCACATAGTTGACGGTAAACTTGTTTGGTAAAACTTTTGAGTTGCTAATTTTTGTTTAGATCGCATCGTACTGCCTGGTGCTGCCTATCTTTCTCTAGCATGGAACTTCTATCTAATGATCAACCGTCTCTCGGATCAAACAAAAATAGTATTTGAAGATGTTACGTTTCATCGAATAACGTTTCTAGTTAAACACAAACCACTAACTCTAACAGTTAACTTTATGAAAGTGCAAAAAAAATTTGAGGTATGTATTGCTTTTATTTAATCGATATCAGATTTGTAGTTTTATTTTAGATTAATGAAGGAAACGACTGTTTAGTTACTGGTCGAATACGAGCGTGGATAACTGATTTCGAGTTAACTATAAACTTTAAACCCACAGCTAAACCCAAAATAGTAATGAGGACTGAAGATATCTACAAAAAACTGAATTTACACGGTTATAGCTACACGTACGTGCTTTTATAATTTACATCATAAATTTTAATCAAAACCATTTAGAAACAAATTTTGTTGTTTACAAGAAGCTAGTTTAGACGGCACAACTGGTTTAATAAAATGGAATAATTGGATAACGTTTTTTGATGGCATGCTTCAGTTTCCTTTATTAATGAAACCACTAGATGATTTATATTTACCAGCGAAGATTGAGCGATTAACAATTGATCCACAAAATCATGCTCAAGCTATAACAAAACACAATAATCTTCTTCCAATTACGTATGAGCTAGATTCTAACGTTGTTAGTACCCCAGGAGTCGAGTTACGGAATATAATTTTCACAAACACTAAAAAACATGCACCGGAGGAACCAATCCTAGAAACTTACAAATTCGTACCTTTCGACGCTAACTTTTCTCTAGAAACTTCAGTAAAAGTTCACATCCAACTTGTAGCAGAAAATATATTCAACACTCTAAACGTAATTGAAGTTGTTGACTCGTTTAGTACGACTACAAAGCTTCGGTGTCCTATTATTGACAATGTTTTGAAAAACGAATATCCAATCAACAAACACTTATTTGTGTATTCAACTAACGTGCTGGATTGCCCAAATATTTCGATCGAATATAAAACCATAGATCAGTTACCATTTGACACAAATCTGTTGGTTATATCGGGTGGTTCCAAAAGACAAATAGTAAGTTTTCATTCTATTGTTATAGTAAAACACGATTAATTATAGAAAATTGAGCAAATACTTCAAAACCACAACGGCTTTATTTTGTCAAGAGAAACTCTTAGCTTCGAGAAGTTTAAGCACGCTGAGGTGGTGTTAACTCACCGAACAAATTCTGAAAATTTAGTGATGTTGCGCAAAAGCCTCGAAATACCTAAAAGATTAATCGAAGTTAAGTCAGACTTTGCCTGGTTGGAGCAACTGAAATTATCGCTGTCTCAAAACGAAAAAGTGTTGTTAGTTGCGCAAAACGACCCAACCAGCGGAATATTAGGCTTAGTCTGTTGCTTAAAACAAGAAGTTGGCCAAAGCGTTTCTTGTATCTTTTTACCTGATTGCGATAAAAATATAAGATTATAACTATCTTTTGAGATTCCCTTGTGGGGAATAACATAGGACATTCACACATTCATCACTTTATTAACTATCAAAAATGAACAGAACTATGTCAAGCATTGCAAAATAAAACTACAATTGATAGTACCAATCAAAAACTTTTTGCAATCGAAAAACAATGATGGTATAATATAATTAAAATAATAGTATATGTTATTTACTTTTTAGCTTGGCAAAATTTAGCTTTTTGATGCCAAGACAGTATGTCATTTTAAAATGATAGCGGAAATTTTTTGAAGTGTATTGAGATGGTAAATAAATTTGATCCTATAATGAGTGATTATATTCAACGTGCTACTTCACAAGCTAAAAAATGCCCACGTATCTTGGTGACAAAATCCAAATTGAAATCGTATCTGTTTTGGCAAAGGAAATCCAAACAATATTTTTTTTTATGCAAGCAGAATAAGTGTTATTCAATAATGCTGGACTGTACACCGGATATAGAGGAATAACTTTTAGTATGCCAGTGTTATTTATTAAAGAACAATCAGCATTAACAAAGATAGATTCTTTTGAAACAAAACTAGTTCTAAATACTAAATATGTCACTTTTTACGAAAAGAACGTAGTAACGATTAAGTTATATCAAATATTTATTAATTTTACAACGATAAAATAACGCCATGCTCAAAATAGAGTAGTATAATTACAATTAAATTATTACCTAAAAGCTTCTCTACATGTAGAAGTAATAATTTCATTGTAATTAGTTTTACATTTAATTATGTTTTAAATACAATTATTGTATTATTTTATTTTACATCTTTGTTGCATTGCTCATTTGTACTAACCTAAAAAGTAACATTTAATTATTTTTTTCAGTAACGCAACAACGTCTTACGTATGTAGCGTCGTATTTCTGAGTTCTCTTAATGAAAAGAAAATATTGCATTTGGTACTTAAGTACTGCCTTAATTGAACAATAGAAAAAGAATCCATACCTAAACTAGACAACTTGGCGTGCGTACTAACGTGCTTTACATTTATTATTCCTGCAAAAAATTTAAAAATGCTTTGATGGCTAGAGAAAAAAGTGACGCACCTAAAATCTCGACTATGTTGGTTAATAAATCGTCGGAACTTGCTTTATGTTTAATTTGAGTATTTTTGAAAACGGCACTAGAAACTACCGGTTCTTCTTGGGTTAAAAATATATCCATTACATTCAAACAAGAGGCAAGTTTCTGTTTAGCAATTCCATTAATTTCTTCTGTTGATGAATACTTCTCAGCAAGTATTCCTACCTAAAACCACATTTTTCATTTCATTAATCAAAACCGTGTCAGCATTAATAGACTCACGTCTCCTATCAATCCCCATTGTATGGCTAAAGCGGGGTAGCCTTGTCTCTTTCTTTCCTCGCAGATTCTTTCAGCAATTGAATTGGCCATACCATAATTAGTTAGGTCTGAATTTCCCCGACCACAAGTCACTGAAGAAAACACCACAAAATATCTGTAACATACTTTCATTGACATGTCAATAATAGGTATGTCAACAACTTACCGTAAAAAAGGACACAGTTTTTTACTGACTGTATCCATGTTTTTAGTAATTAAGACTTTTGGTGCAAAAACCGTTTTAAAACTATAATCGGTTTGATTCTCAATTGAGGCATCATGCAATACAACTGATAAATTAAATATTCCGTCAACAACTCCCAAATAATTAGTCTCAGCTAATAATTTTATACACCCTTCTTTAGTAGTTACATCTTCTTGTGCTAACATAACTTTAATACCAAGCATCTTCCAACACCTTAATTTGTAGTTTTGATAACCGTTGGTAACACCGCTTCTAGAGATCAAAATTAGTTTTTGAGCACCTCGACTAATTAACCAATCGGCCAATTCTATACCAAATCCACCTAAACCTCCAATCAGTATATAGACTTTAGTGGAATGGCAAAAAAACCTCGGTTTAGCTCTCATAGGTAACTGATTGCTAACCGAATCATCTTTGAATTTTATTACGATTTTTCCGGTATGTTTGCCCAAATTCATGTAACTCAAAGCATTTTGCAGTTTTTCTTTAGGATACACAACTCTTGGTAATGGTTTTATATACCCTTCTTCAATACCATGCTCCAATAAAGTCATAAGTTGTTTTACTTTGTTTGAATGTTTTTCAATCATTATATCAAAACTAATGCTACTATAAACACGATTATTACGAAATGTGCTTAAGAAAAGCGGATTGTTTAACTGTAAATCGACTTTCCCTAATTCTAGTAGAATGCCTTTACGAGCAAGACATCGCGTGCTAGCTAAAAGTTTATCTTCGGATAATGAATTTAATATAAGGTCGACACCTGTTCCGTTTGTCTGTTTAAGAATCAAATTTTCAAATGACGTATCACGCGAGTTTCCAATATGGCAATCTAGATAACATTAATAAACTTTTTAAAACGATTCAAGTTGTATTAACCTGGTATCGTAGGGTACAGCGTTTTAAGATAATTTCGTTTTTCTTCAGATCCAACCGTGGTGAAAATTTTACAGTTGTAATACAACGCAATGTTAATTGCCGATTGTCCTATTCCGCCTGTACCCGAATGGACTAATATACTTTGACCACGCTTTAACCTACCAACCTAAAATATTTAAAACGTAAAAATACTGGTCATACTGAATTAAATACCTTGAAAAACGCATATAACACTGTTAAGTAAGTAACTGGCACAGTTGCTGCATCTTCTAATGACCACTCTTGTGGAACGCTGCAAGTAATAACATTACTAGCTGAAATTAAATTTGAAAATGAACCATTTGATGATACGCCCATGACTCTTTGATTTCTAAAAAAAAAAACTAATTTGAACAATACTTTTATATTGAAAATCAATTACCGCGAATCTACACCAGCAAACTCAAAACCGATGTTTTCAAAATCTGATCTATATTGTTTACTCAGTTTAATTTTTCCTGTTGCTATGACAACATCTTTAAAGTTGACACCGGCATAATAGATCTAAAATTTTTGTGTTGTTTAACCATTATATCTTGTAATAAAAGCAAGTATCAGATGTATAATAGCAACTAAAATATTAATAGAAACTTTGTAATCGTTAAGATTAGCAAACACTAGTAAAACCACGCCTTAAAGTTATGGCAAATTAAAAGTTTTCAAACCATTATTTTTTTTTAAATTTAAATGCTGTTATCAACATTTCGACGGTAATAACTAAACGAAAAACAAAACAAAACCAACAAATCGTAACTGTAAACGAACAATAATGTTTTGAAGACAACCTGAAGTCACCTTTTAAGTGGTACCTAAAAAACAGTAAAACTAGTACTAACTGCAGTTATACACGGGTTTATAATTTAAATTAATAGCATGATTTTGTCAGTGGTATGATTTTGCTGTGTTGTCTTGGAATTTGGTCCAGTAATTCTCTAACTATACATATCGTATTTTTCAAAACAAATTTTTTTTCCAATATAGGAAGAATACTCATATAAACTGAAAACTTGTATTTAAGTTCAGTCTTTTGCAGTGCAGAAGAATTTGAAATCAACAGTTATACCACTAAATGTATTCATGCTAGAGTTTTCTATCTTTTGCAATTTACCATGTAAGCCAAAACTCGCGTTATACGAATCTATTAAAATCTACGTTTATTTATGTGAATTCTATTTTTTACGATCGCTCTTTGCTCATAAAACCTAATATTATGTGAAACATGAAAATACAAAAAGACAACACCAAAACAGATGATTTTGCAATACGTTGTAGTAATAACGCAAAATTAAAAAAAACAATTAAACTAAATACATATAGCAAAAGTTCTAAAAGGTTTGTGTAAGAAGACGTTTTAGTATATATAAAAAGAAGAGAATAATGTAGAAATAGTAAAAATGCAAAGAAATGCTAGACTGATGAAACAAAAATTGGCCCGAGTATTTGAAAACGGGTCATTGACAATAGTCGCTAATTAAAAGAATGTTGAATGTTGAAAACAGTAGACAAAATTAAAGTGGAGATGTTGGATATTTTAAGAGACCAAATAATTTAAATTTGCAAAAAACACGTCTCAAAAACGTTTTAAATATGTTGGTAATGTCTACACGACATAAAAGAGTACGGTTGTCTGTCAGTATGGTTGTGGAAACACATCAAGGAATGAAACAGATGTCCGCTAGTTCTGATGTTGTTTTTCAGGGTTATACTGACATTGCTCCTAACCTATTTTATAGTTGGGATTTTGATAGCGTTACTTGTCAATAGATCATTGGCTTTCGCTGTCATTAAATCCAATGACAACTTTTCTACCTTCCGTACTAATTTATAGTTTTCTATATTATTATACGTGGTATTTTTGCCACAGGATGGCGTTCTAAAAACATTTTAAATAAGTTTTACTTTTTGTTAACTATAATTCTTACGTTTAAGTTTGATATTCTTGATTCATACTTACATCGATCAAGTCTTTATTATATTCTTTGGAAAGAGGGCCTTCAAGATACTGCAAACTGGATAAATCACCACTGACGGTTGTTCCAAACGCATGTTCACAGTTTTTTTGGTCTTGAGGCAAAATGAAGTGCCGGTAAGACCCCCACTGTCCGTTTTTAAAGATGTTGACTAAAAGACCTTTTCGTAATTGACTTTGGCAAAAATAATCTTCAACGTTCAATTTTTGATCTGGTACAAACACGCTGGAAACAAGTTGGCCAACTTCCTGTTTTAAACAATTGACTAAGCCTAATATTCCACTAGTAGAATCGTTTTCAGCAACTAATAACACTTTTTCATTTTCATGCAGCGACGTTTTTAATTGTTCTAACCAGATAAAGTCCGATTTTATTTTGATTACTCTTCTAGGAATTTCGCAACTTTTGCGCAAAAGCACTAATTTTTCCGTTTCTGTCCGGTGAACTGAAATTACTTCCACATGTTTAAACATCTCAAAGTTCTGATTTTCTCTTGATAATATAAAACAATTGCGTTTTTCAAGTATTTGTGCAACAGTCTATAACGAGTTTGTATTTAGCTACTGTTTTGTTACAATTAAAACTAACCTGTAATCTTTGTGATCCACGTGACATAATCAGTAAGTCTAATTCAGGCGGTAAGTCATCTATGCTATTGTATTCAACGTTGATGTTTAGACAATTCAAGGGTTTATTTGAGTATATAGATAAATTTTTTTTGACTGGATATTCGTTTTCAAGGACATTTGCAATTATGGGACATAGAATTTTATCAGTCTCTGAAGTAAATAAATCAATAATTTCGATTAGTCTTAAAATGTGTGTTAAATTTTCTAGCACCAGTTGAATGTGAACCTTGACAGAGTTTTCTAGTGAAAGATCAGTGTCAAAAGGCACAAATTTATGTATTTCTAAAGCTGGAGCTTTTGTTGAGTGTTTCTTAGTATTTGACAAAATGATATTGCGTATCTCAACTCCCGGCAAACTAACCATGTTGCAATTTAAATGATAGTTAATTGGAAGAGTCTTATGGTTGTTTAAAGCTTCGGCGTGCTTTTTTGGGTCGATGCTTAAACGTTCAATGCCTGTTGTTATATTTAGATAATCTAATTCTTTATTTAATAAAATAAATTGCTGCACACCATCAAGTAACGTAACCCAATTGTACCATTTTATCGATCCAATAGTACCATCTAAATTAACTTCATCTAAACAACAAAACTCGTTCCTAAACAAATGAATTCAAACAATTGTATATTTAATAATAGTACTGACATGTAATTGTATCCGTGCAAGTTAAGTTTTTTGTAAATGTCTCTCGTATCCATAGTTTTTTGAGACTTGGTGTTAAGCAAAAAATTTGTATCTAACTCAAAGTCAGCTGTAGGCGAACTTATTTTACCAGTAACTAAACACTCATTATCCTCAATAATCTAAAAATGAAATATATATATATGTATGTATAATTTGAAACTAAAGAAAATCATACCTCAAATCTATTTTGTATTTTTGTTAAGTTTACTGTTAGTATTAGCGGTCTTTTTTTAGAAAGCACTGAAGATCGATAAAATTTGACATCTTCAAAAAGTATATTCGTTTCATTCATTAACAGACTTTTAATGTATAAATAGCATTTCCAAACTATAAACAGATAAGCTGCACCAGGTAGCAAGTTGCGATCTATAAAAAATTCATTCATTTTAGAACTAGCACAAGTGATCGTACCGTCAACTACGTGTCCTTTTAAAAATTTCCAATCGCTGTGATTTACAGAAATAGTTACAACATGTTTACTTAAATCTGTTAGTTGATATTTAAGCACGTGCCAGTTTTCTTCGTGGTGCCATTCGATTAATGGAGATATTAGAGGAGCTTTTACTGGCCAAGATATACTCGGGTATAATTTCTTAAAGTTTAAGTTAAAACCCAAAACATAAAATCTAAAATTACTTTAAATTAGTCATAATCAAAATCAATCTGTTAAATGAATAATTCAGAATTTATCTATTCACTTTGATTCTTTAGTTAACTTCAAAACGTTTTTTTTAAATTGAATTCAATTTTTGAAAAAATAACTTTAAAAATTCTTAAATTTAAATACACACCGTCCTAAAATCTTTAGCAATGATGTGTTTGAATTAAAATAAAATTGGCCATCATTTTTGCCAGATCCAATAATAACTTTTATTACATTTGGGGCTGGCTTTAAATTTGTTTTTTCTAAAAACGCTACAAAAGTAAAATCAAACAAATTTCAACAGTTTTGCAATTACCGATAGATGCTGCGTCTTCGCACAAACGTTTTAATTCAATTGAAACACTTTTTTTAGTTTTTGACTAAAACAAAAGTTTATTTGAGTTTTGACATACTTACAGTATTTTACCTCAGAGTGTATCAGTTTTAACCGGTGTCTTAGTTTCAAAACTATTTCTACAACATCTTCTAATAGTAATGTCTTGTTTGCATAAGCGCTGGTCAGAACACCGATAGAAAAACCTTTGACATAAGCAATCTTCTCTTGGAGTAGATCTTGGAACAAATCGTTTACCGCTATTTGAAGAGCAACTGTTGCAACTGCAAGATCTCCACAATCAAGGTCATGTTTACTGTTCCAAAGTTGAACTACATCAACACCTTTTGACCAAAACACGTTGCGTATTCTAAAATTACAAAATGTTTAACAAATAAAAGTTAGATATCAAACTACCTTTCAATACTTTTAGACAACGTGGGAATTTTTGTTATCGTGTTATATACACTCAACCATTTTTGGTTACTTTCAGTGTAGATTAGGCACAATTGTGCTTTTTCGTTACAACAACGAAAATGTTTTTCCAAAATTTGTTTGTTCTGTAGTATGGCGTAACCTTTGTACCAATGATTATAAATATTATGTCTGCAAAAATGTTTGTGTCAATCAATTTTTATGTTTTAATCAACATACCGAAATGTATTTTGTAGTAGTGTTACATACTCTTCAGTTGGATTATTTACAAGACTGCTAAAAATGTTTTTTAACGAGCTCATTGTTCTGCCACTAAAACACACCAGACGTGTTGGGTTGCGTAGTTGATTACTAGACTGTAAAATGTTGTAGTGCTTTAGTGCTACATGACCGTTTGTACCACCAAACCCGTGATTGTTACAACCTTAATTTTTTATATGTAAACATTTAGTAATATAAAAAATAATGTTTTTATACCAATGATTACATCTTCTTCAGTTGGGAGAGAAATGCGTTCAGTTGCAATTACGATTTTACCATTTTGTAACGCATTAAGTTGACTTTTTATTAATTTGTAGTTTGGATTTGGCAAAATGCAGTTTTGTTGCAAGCCGAGTAAAATCTGTAAGTATTTAAAGATATATTATAATAAAAGGTAAAAAATGGCCTAAAAAACAAAAACACAGCTACAACTTTATAGATACATTAATCAAATAAAAATAAAGGCAAATAGTGATAAAAAATAAAGAAAGAATAAAATTTACACTAAAGTTGAATATAGAATACTGCAAAATGAATATCAAAAGGAATAGAATGAGAACTTAATACTATTACGTTCTGTTTCCGAAAAGTGTTCGAAGGATAAAGAAAATGAGAGAATCTGCTAGAAGCGATAAGGAGGGAATGTTTCGTATATACATAGAACCTGCAACAAACGATGGGATTTATTGTGTAATCAGGGCGAGTGAAGTTTAGTGAACATTACGGTATCGTATGCGTGATAGTGAAAAATGAAGAGTATCGAAATAAATGAATTATTCGTAACTTATTGTTAGTTTAATATTAGTTCTTAATTCTGTTACCGTTAATTCATTTTAGTTTTTAATTCATGTTTGTTTATTTTAATTTAGTGATTTTAATTTTTAATTTATTTTATTTTGTTTATTTATTTGTTAACTGTTATTAGCTTTTAGTTTCTAATAAATCTTATATTCTCGTTAAATTGTTGTCAGAGTGGGATAAGGGCTAATAAACAATTTGTGTGTATTTTTATTTCACGAGCAAATTCCGGTTACGCGCTCTCAAAGTGCCAAAATGAATATCAAAATATTGGAAATTTTAAAAGGAGATTTTACTAAATTAGAGAAAAATTCCAGAAAGCTAAGAAAAATTAATGGAAAGTTCGAGTAAAATAGAAGAAAAGTACAAGTAAAATAGAAAAAAAATTTAAAATTCCGAAAGAAAAGTTAATAGAAAATCCCAATAAACTCAAAGAAAAATTGTAAAAAAATTCAAGAACGCTTGAAGAGAACCTAAAACATTTTATGAAAACTTTCTTGATTAGAAAAGAAAAATTATTAGAAAATTCCAAAAGGTTAAAGGAAGAAACAAGAAACTATTTCTAATTGCCAACAAATGGATTATCGGCTACTGACCTCACAAGATGCAGATGCAATATAGGGACGCCCATCTTTAACAAATGTACTACACGCAAGTAAAGAATTGTTGTCAAAAGTCGGCAGAAAGTCTTCAAGAGTTTAAAACGGATATTACTCGTTTGCCTTACAGCTCTATGTAGTTTTCTGGAGCAACTGACAGTACAATCGTTTGTCGCTGGTGAGGTAAGGACAGCGATACATAACAAACACTGCGACTAGCTTGAAACCGCGTTGCACATGCGTTATAGTTTGAAACGGCAAAGCAGGAGTTTTATCGAGATAGTAATCGTGTTCGTAATATGGTAGAGGGTCAAGAAAAAAGACAGGAAGGCATTGAAAAGCTCTTTCAACGAATATTACGTGATCAAAAAAGTCGTGTATGTCGAGGCCCTAAATGTTGGAATTGCGGTAAACTGGGTTACAGAAGACGCAGCTGTTCCCAATTCAAAAACACAAGAGCCATCGAAAAACTAGTGGAAATCGTCCGAAAGAAGCAAAACTTGACCTCCAACAACCATATCTCTTAGATCACCATCCACGCTGTATCGCCAACTAACTCCCCTAAACAGCATTCATGTTGATGGCACCATCAATAGACGAGGAGTTTAACTATTAGTTAATACAGGAGCAACGTAAACAATAGTGCGGCCAGATGTAGTTCGAGAATATGGAAGAATAACACTCATCACGATACAACTAAAGACATAAACTGGCGAAACAATCCCAATTCATGGAGAAATGATGGTGACCATTTGTATTGAAAATAAATCAATTAATCATCAGATACTGGTAGCTAACATACCAGAAGAAATGATCTTAGGAAGGAACTTTATAAGAAAGTGTGGATTCCTTTTAGACATGGACAATGATTTCCTCAAACTAGAAACCTAAGGAATTCATTTTTATTCGTCAAAAGATATAAAGATGAGGGTTGTTCTAATAAGGTCGTTTTATCTGCACGAAATAAAAGCGTTGAGATCGGACGTCTGAATAGAGATCTCTGGAAAGATTCTGTTCGTAGCATCAAACCAATCAAAAATACAATATTTGCTTAAAAACTACTACTTGGTAAAGTTTTGGTTAAGTTTACAAACATAATACCAGTTAGAACTATGAATACTAGTCCAAAGCAGGTAATTTTGAGAAAGAACACTGTGATAGGACAATCTACGTCGTGTCTCACATTCTGAAATGTGCAAACATTGTTGAAAACCCATCAGCAAAAAAATCTCAACAGTTACTGGTAATGGTGACTTCAGCGTGTCAAGATCTTGAATAGCGCGAGCCCAGTGAAGTGAAACAAATAACTTTAAAGGAAGAACTGACGTCGTGAAACACAAAATCAATACTAGCGATTCTCAACCAATCCGACAACATCTAAGGCGACTTCCTTTGTCCAAGCAAAAAAAAGCCATCGAACCATCTAACAGTCCGTGGGCATATCCAGTGGTGTTGGTGAAGAAAGAGGATGAGTCAATGAGATTATGTGTTGATTATAAACAACTCAATGAGGTCATCAAAGAAGATAGTTACCCGTTACCCCAAAATCACGATAATTTAGATACCTTATTTCGTTTGCAATGGTTTTCCACTTTGAATTTAAAAAATAGCTGTTAGCAAGTGAACTGGAATTCAAAGAACCGCGAGAAAATTGCGTTTACGATTGAAACCGCATTATGGCAATTTACGGTTATGTTCTCTGGATTTTGCAACGCTTCTGCGAATTTCAAGCGTTTGATAAAGACGATCTTGCGGTGACTGTCGTGGAAGACGTACCTGGTGTATTTGGACGACGCGATTGTAGTTGGAAAATCGTTGGAAAAGCACTTAAAAAATTTGAAAGAAGTGTTTCAACGATTGCGAGGTGCAAATCTAAAATTAAATCCAAAAAATGCCATATCTTTAAAAAAAAAAAGTAAAGCATTTAGGACACCTTGTATCCAGAACGGGAGTAATAACCGACCTTCATAAAAATAGAACACTCTAAGATTGGGCAATACCAAGGGATAAACACAAACCAGTGCAGTTTTCTCGGATTGTGCACGTATTATCCGTATTATTCGTGCTGAGATTTGCTAACATTGCAAGATCGCTGACAAGACTTACCAAAGAAAGGCGCAATTTTACTTAGCACGACGACTGTAATCAAACATTTCAAAAGTCTAAGCAGTCTCTAGTTATGACACTGATATTGAGCTATACAGCAGTTGTCAAGTACATTGAACACTTTTACAAATACTATATAAACGGATTTTTTTTCTGCGGACTAACCATGCTGCTCTAAAATGGCTTCTTCATATTCAAAACCCGGAAGGACAAGTTGTAAGATGGATTGAGCTATTGCAGAAGTACAATTTTGATACAGAACATCGTGCTGGAACTAGTCAACCTAACACAAGCGCTCTATCTAGAGGACCATGCCCGGTTAACTGTAGTCATTGTTCTCGACTAGAAAGAAAAACTAACATACTTTGCAGAACAACGGCAACCAGCTTAACTGTACAAGAGAGTGATCCGTAACTACAGTTGATAATAAATTACAAAACGAATTTACAAAGGCCAACTTTGAAATACATCAGCGCGTAAAGAAGAACAGTGAAAGCATATTGAGCACAGTGGGACTCCTTGAATTTGGCACCATGGCACCGAGACGAAACTGCAGCTAGTGGTGCCGAAAAGCCGAGTGTCAGAAGTATTGCAGCATTGGCATGACGGAACTTCTGGAGGACATTTTTGGTGTGAAGACGCTTGATAATTCAAGGAAAGGTTCTATTGGGTGAACTGCAAAAAAAATCTAAAGCTGCAAATGTAATTTATGCGCGTCTGGAAACAGAACAATTGGAAAACGCAAGGCTCCTATGAAACAGTACAACATCATTCATTCATTCGAAAGAGTAGCAATTGACATCGCAAGCCTATTGCTAGAAACGGAACAAAGCAACAAGTACATTCGAGTGGTCATGTATTATTTCCCCAAATAGACGGAAGCGTACGCGATACCGAATCAAGAAACTACAACTGTTGCGGATCTGTTGGCGAAAGACCTTCTCTGTCGTTTGGGGTTCCGATAGAGCTTCATTCAGATCAGGGGCATAAGTTTGAGTCTGCTTTGTTCTAAAACGTTTGTCGAATGCTGGGAATCAAGAAGACCAGGAGTACACCTCTTCATTCTCAATCAGATGACATGGTAGAACCGATGAATAGAACGATGGGGTCTCTGAACACCAACGAAACTAAAAACAATATCTACATCTGTTTCTAATGGCGTATCGATCATCCGTTCACAAGTCTACCGGGCAAACTCTTGTTTGTGTGATGTTTGGACTTGAGATAAGGTTACCATGCGATCTTCAGTTTAGATGCAAGCCTGGAGAAGAAGTTGTTGAGGATGACTACGTCAGCCAACTTAAAAAGATAATGCAGATCATCCACGATATCGTCCGAAAGAACATCTAAATCGCTAGTGACCGAATGAAAGACCAATATGACGTAAGGGCCAGAGATAAGAACAATGCGAACGACTTCGTGTGTTCAATCTTCTTATAATGGAAGCGTGATGTTTAGAATGACCACAGAAGTACAACAAGATCTGTTTGACGTACCGAAGGACTACTCCCATGCACACTGTGTTGCCCAAGACTTGCGTATTTCCAGTAGTTACCAGAGTTGTCTCATTAGAAACCCGAATACAGAAACTTATGGAACGCTTTGAAAGACCACATCATGCGAAACAACATAGGAAACTGGCGGTATCCAAGGTTGACGATTTATACCAACTGGATTGAAATATGTGTACGGAATATGGTTGAAGTCATATTCTACGATACACGAGCTACGGTACACAAATGTTGGTTTGCAGCTATAACTTGAGAAACACGACCGAGAACGACAAGAGCGTGAACTGTTATATCAACAAGAACGATGCAGAAATAGACAGAATTGTGCTTTCCCTTATAATCCCTTTTACAGATGCCATGAGTTTAAACCTGTTCTGGGACAGAACGGATCTAAAGAGGGGACAATGTTACGTTCTGTTTCCGAAAAGTTTAAAGAAAATGAGGAAAAGTCTTGGAAACGATAAGAAGATAATGGTCCGGATATAAATAGAACCTGCAACAAACGATGAAATTCATTTGTGTAATCAGCGAGAGTGCAGCTTAATGACCTTTACATTACCGTATACGTGATAGTGAAAAATAAATAGTGTCAAAATAAATCAATTATTAGTGATTTATTGTTAGTTTGTAAATATTAGTTATTAATGTTTCTAATTGGTGTAATTCTGTAGCGCAAGTTTGTTTTAGTTTTTAATTCATTTTGATTTAGTTATTTTAATTTACAATTTATTTTATTTTGTTTAATTATTTGTTAACTGTTATTTTAGCCCTTAGTTTCTAATAAACGATTTTAAATTATCGTTGCAATACGTTTTAACGACATTCAAGATCAAAACATTTTAGCGACAAACTAGTAAAATTAAAAAACAACATTTAATGAAGTAGAACAACTTACTTTTGAGAACAACTAGAATAAAGGATTATCATGATAAAAACAAGGAACAATATTTACGAAGACTGTTTTCAACAAAATTATATAATTTGCATTACTTTTTCATATTTATGTTCCTTTATTTGTGATTGTTATTTACCTAATAAGTAGGATATGGATATTATTAACGCAAGCACGTGAAAAGTTGGTCGAGAAGGCCGTAGGCCGAGTGGTGTAATCACATAAGTGCGTTAATAATATAGTGTGCTACGTGTTGCCTACAAAATTTTATCTACAACTATAAATATTATAACTTTAATAATTATTTAAGTAAAAAAAAAATGTTTAAAAATTTCATCTCTCCTCCCAGTTTCCCATAACTAGTAAGCAATATTTTCGCATGTGCGGCAATGAAAATCTTTATTAGGTATAGGTCCTTAGCGGAGATAATAGTGATAGGCAAATGTAATTAAAGCTAGTAAAGTTGGAAGCAATAAATTAGAATAATTATTTAATGAAGAAGAAAAACCCTGTTGTAGTCCGGGTAAAAAGAGAAAGACTAGATGACGCCCAGTTTTAATTTAAAATTAAACCCACCCCAAATGCTCTACACGTCACCAACAAGCTGCCGCGCAGTATATGGTAAAAAGAAAAAAGAGATACACGTTACAATCTTAGCAACAGGCGTATCAGCATCTGACATGAATTTATATTAACGCACTAGTGCGGCAATAAATTCAAAGCACTATTGCGGTACTAAAGGTCATTATGACATTTCCATGGTTGTCAAATCATGATCATTCTATGACAGTTGTAGATAATAGTATATTATATATCAAGGTTGAGAAGTTCATTAGATAGATTATATCGCGAGACGCGAAGCGTCGAGGGATACAAATCGCGCAGGTTATAACGAACTTCTCAACCGTGTTATATATACATTTTTTTCCACTACTAGAATTATTAAAACCTTTTTACCTGTTACTAAATCAAATTTAAAATTTATGATATTAATTTTAAATTAAAAACCAAGTCAGTAATTCTGACAGTTGTCATTAGTTTAATAGAACTAATTTTGACGTAATTCTTAATTGTGATTTAAATCACCAAAATAAACAGATAACGTAAGTTTTTATTGGTAAAGTTGTTTAAAAACATTATTATTTTAAGCATTGATTATATCTAAAACATATTTAACTCAATAATATTCACATTTAATTAAGCGCGAACTTCAAATAACTTACTTTTTAAAATCAAATTAATTTATTAATTGAACGATTTAAAAACTTAAATTAGCATTAAATAAAATCTCTTGCTCTTGGTACGCAGTTTTGTAAACTTTTTTACTTTGAAACTGTTGTAGTATTATCAGAAAATGTAAATATGTTCATTATTAACTACTAGTTATTAATGAAACATTATTTTAATACAAATCAGTAATAGTAGATTACATACCGAGGCGGAAAGTATTCCATTTCTGTCGAGAGAACTAGTTCTCGAGACAAATGTACACTTTCCTGAGCAGTTTCCATATTTGTAATACCTCACTTCCGAACCTGTAATTTGTGTGTGTTTTGTTTAAACTAATTGGATATAATGACAATGATAAATTAAATACGTATATGTCAATTGTAAAGTGCCTACTATGTGTTAATATTTTACCGAAATAAACGATAATATTTTGGAAGCAGGTTTTCATTCATTTTTTATTAGTTTTATCTTATTTATTTTATTTAATGGCTGATTGTGAATAAAATTGTATACAAACCTTTAAGAGGTTCGGAAAACTACGTTACTAACCGAGTGTTTTTTTCCACTACTAGATGTATACGCTTGCATTATTACGTATAATAGTAGGTCGTGAAGTTATACTTTTTTAAGCGCAGGTAAATAAATATAAACTTAACCAAAAAGTTCGAAGGTAAATTAACTTTACACTAAAACAGTAACACTAAAATGTCTTATTTTGGTGAATTAAACAAAGAAAAATGATAAATTGTACAAACCTTGATCAAAGAAACCAAACCAGAAGCTCCTTCACAGTGACCTAGGTTACACTTCACAGATCCAATAGGCAAAGGAGTGCTCCTACCAAAACAAAATGCTTTTTCGATTGCATTAATTTCTTGAACAGCTCCAATAACGGTACCTAAACATGTGTTTAACCATTGTTGATGCCAGCAACAATTAACAAACCTGTACAATGACATTCGACGTAACTAACATTTATTGGATCAATTTCTACTTCATTATAAACTTGATAAATGAGACTAGCTATCATCTCATCCGAAGGATGCACAATCCCCATGTCTTTAAAACCGTCACAATTTGTCTTTATATTTAAAATCTAATTAAAAAAAAAACGTTATCACAAAAAAAACAAACAATTGACATACTTCGGCGTAGACACGCTTAGCATTTAATACTTTTTGTACAAAAACTACTGCTACAGATTCGGAACGAATGTACCCATTGCACGAATCATCGAAGACGTTGCTATTACCATTTACTTCTAACACACCTAATCTGCAAACAACAAAATACATTTGCCTCAACTTTTCAAACTTACTTATGAAATCCATTGTGCACACTCAAATTTTGAATAACATTTTTTCCGCAAACAAGTGCGTTGTCGCATTTGCCAGTCTGTATAGATTTTACTGCACAGTCTAAAGCATAATGAGAGCTGCAACATGCTGCATCAATAACAACCGAAGGTCCTTGTAATTCTAAACAGTAACTAATCCACCCTGCTATTTCTGATTTTGTAGATCTGTTAAAAAACAATATAAAAAACAATCAAAAACTAGTATTCTTACCCAATGATGCCAAAATTAGGCGATGACAAGTTTCTCCAAATCCACTCACTTCCAACTTCGATTTCCGAGCATGCTACAAATACTCCAGTGTTTGTTCCTTTTAGATCAATAAGGTTAACTCCAGAATCTAAGATTGCTTCTACAGCCAACTCGAGTAATTTTCTACAGCTATTGTGCATTTCTTCGGCTTGTTTGTGATGAACACCTGTGTTAGGTTTTAGAATTGTAATAAAAGTTGCGATAGAGTTTTTACCAAAAAAACCAGCATCAAATTTTTCTTTTAAAGGATATTTTCCAATAGTTGATGGTACGTCAGAAGCAACAGTTTGCCAGTATGGATCGACTTTATTTAGCGACTGTGCTTTACTCTCGAGGTTGTCGTACAACTCAGCCACATTCTTTGTATTAGGAAAAACGCCTGCAATACCACTGATCACAATCTTTTCGTTGACCATAGTTTGCTGTGTCATTAAAATAATCGTTATTTCACTGCACGCTGAAAATATATATGTTTAAATATGTAAATTTATAAATGATGTTGCTTATCATATAATGCGTTTTTTAAGCCATTGTTGCATCTTTTTTTGTTTTGTTATTGTCAAGGTCTCATGCATTATTTATTGTTTGTTGCTTAAAGTTTATTTTTTTATTCGCAATTTTTTTTAATTTGCATTGATTTTCTACACAACGCTAGTAGAAGATAATCTTAAACTTTTCTAGTTGTGTTTTTTAAATATTAAGTTGTAATTTTTCGTAGGTTGATACACTTAACTGCCCCATCCTCACATCGTATGGTAAACCAGTAAATAGTATCGTAGTACCTAACCAGGTTAGCTATGACCTTCCAGCTGAAAATAATGCAATGTGTTAAAATCCATCAAATAAACTAAACAATGCTTGATAATGCTCAAATAAAAAAACGATTACTTATTATTCTATAAGATATTACCATAAATGATCTTTTTATCTGACCGTGATCTAAGGATATAGTATCTATGTAAATAATTCTTTTAACAATTTTTTCTACAAACTTTTTGATATGCTTTTGTATTTGGAATTCGTTTAGTTTCTCGGTGAACAAAATTTACTGTTTTTGATTGTTAGTCAGCTTCAATTATAGCTTTTTTTACGTTACTTCCGACTTCTTCATCAACTGATGCACTCTCTTAAAAGTTGTTTTAAGATAATGAAATTTCAAAACTTTACATTCTTACAGCAATAAAAAAAGCTTTAATATTTTACTAATACTAGTATATTTAAAAAATATTATTATTTATGACAGAATCAAACTTTATGATTATAAGCGACTTTCCTTGTCCCAATTTTCCGTTTTTCTTTATCACCAGTACAGCAAGAAAGGTTAGACTGCTGTTATGTTCTAACTCTATGTCGTTATAACTGAAACAAGTGTTTTTAAGACAGAGTTCGATGAGCAGAACTTCTTCTTCAGTAATTCTTTTCTTGAGCAAAAATAACAGTTCGTTGACCAAGACTTTAGTAAAAAGAGTTTTGCAGCTAGATAATGTGCTAACGATTGTGTTGGTGAATTGATGGTGCTCACTATCGGTCGAAGGAGGACTCCTTCTTTGTGTATCTTGGGAAGACAGTAGATTCGTGGCATAACTGGATTCTTGACAATCAAAGTTTGTTTCTTGTTAACATCTATAGTAGTGGAGTTTTTGATGGCGGAGTTTACCTTAGTGCATAAGGAGTTTAAAGGGTTTCTCTGTAGACGTATGTAGCAATCTTCTGAGAGTAAGTTCGTCATTTTGTTGTTGTAATCTTGTATGTTCATAACGACTGTAGCGTTTCCTTTATCTGCTCTCAATACTAAAATCTCCTTATTCTCACGTAACCGCTTACTGACTAACCGTAACTGTTACGTTCGGAAATTCACAATAAACTCAAAGTACTGGATTCTGTTAGCAAACAGTTATATGTATGTAGCTTACATTTAACTTTGTCTAACAAATTAGAACACTCGATATGGGTAAAAATTGATGCTTATCACTACGATTCAAGCAAACAAGATTTACGAACAATCAAAAATAAAGCAAACTAAGAAATTTGAACGATTACAGCCTTCACAGCCTAAGAAAACGTTAGACGACCATAAAGTAATTGTCAACCTAACAGACACGGTTTTGGATGCACAGACCACATCCTTGTTGAAGAAGGGTTTTAACTACGCCGTTACGCCTAAGACAACTCCGATAGAAGATATAGTATGTGGAGTAGAAGCTGGAATACGCACTCTACTTAAGGAGATCTCTGAAACTATTCGACAAGATGTTTGCAACATTGTAAGAAAAGCAAAACCGCCACGCTCTAATATTAACAGACATGAGAGAGAAGCAGCTAAGCGGTTACGTGAGAATAAGGAGATTTAAGTATTGAGAGCAGATAAAAGAAACGTTACAGTCGTTATGAACATACAAGATTACTACGATAAAATGACGAACTTATTCTCAGAAGATTGCTACATACGTCTACAGAAAAAAAAACCATCTATGTAGGTACCTGTATTTTATAAAGTTATAAACTACATTGCAAAAAACAAAACTCCGCTGGTCTATAGCCAACCACAAAAGTAGATTTTTGACAATTTTTTTTGCTGAAATGACTGCTCTAATTGTATAACAATGTTCAACAATGTTAATCAACGTATTAAAAGCTTGGACATCTCAAATAGGTATATTTCTTTACAAAATTTACCTAAACATACATCTAGCTGTATCTATAAATTACAAAGTAAATATTTCACTAATTTAAACTTACATTGGAATCCTTTTCATCAATATCCGAAATGTTAGATCGCAAGCTGCGAGGAACATTTTGAGCTCTAATAATATCGAATAATTCAAAGTATCACAGTGTTGGTTTATAAATTTCATCAGATGATGATCCCGACTTCACAGATTTACCGTAATTTTTTTTCTTGTCTAACGTTACTACGTAACGTATTAATTTTTTTAATCCCATCGTCTTTTGTAGCAGTAGGCTCCAATTCTTTGAGCTTAGTTATCAATTTCCCGTATGGTGCAGATTTTTTTTCTCTGCCGTATAATTTTTTGTTTTTTAGGCGCCAAAGAAAAATATCCGACTTGTAAATTTCTATGAACTCTTCTCATAAAGGATTGCGTTGGCCATCTCCAAAGCGACGCGATAGTGCGCGCGCTACCTTCCACCATCACAGACAATAGAAAATTTTGATATTTACTTAGTTGCATGTATGTAGTACACTGCCTCAAAAAAGTTATTGGACACCTTAAAGCGCGACCTACAAGGTAGACAACCAAACTTACGTTGACAACATTGGCATTGTAAACATTACTTGCAACGATATTACAAGGTTACTAACCATTCTTTATATGCACCGCCTCAAGCGTTCAAAGAACATGTTTATTTGCTGCAAATTGTACCATAAAAATTTAAATTTTTTATCGTCAAATTTTCTATTTATGGATTTATGTTCTCTGCTCAGATTTTAAATAAATACATTTAAACTGCATGCCCAATTATAAAATTGCTGTGTTAATTAGCCTAAAATTTTTAATATTTCCGGATTAAATTAAAGTCAACGTTCCGATTTTCTTTGTAAAAGAAGTATTATCATCATTAGAACGTAATTAGTGGTTGAACAATTGTAATCTTAATTCCTTTAACAAATTCTTATAACATTTATTCGTAGTTTGCATTTTTTCATAGAAAATGTATTTTTATGAATATAGGTAAAATCCGATGTTCAATTGTTTTTTTGATTACACTGTCGTAATCCACGAAAAAAATGCATCAACTTTGTTGATTTAATACAATTTATGGATGATATCGAACCTATTACTGTTTAAGTATTAGACAGAATGTATGCATAGCTCAAATTTACTTATTTGTGCTTGTAGTTTTATTTTCAGGCGTGAAATCTTATTTATATGATAACAAAAAGAACAAGTGGCGAGAAAATTAATATTCTTTTAAAAAGACATTATATTTAGTTAGATGTAACTGAACTGGAAATCAAAACTAATATGAGTTTCGTTACCTAGAAATCAAAACAGAATTCTTGCAGGTTTTTGCTAAAACTAAGTAAACAGATTGTGATCATTCAGCTAACTCTGTATTTCTGTGTATATTTTGTGGTTGTGAAATTTATATCAAACGATAAAAATGATAAAAAACCAACTGAGTTCCATTTTGTAGGTCAAATTGAAAACATATAGTCTGATAAGTATTTCATAAACTTTCTTAGAAGATGAAGTGGTACTTTATCTTTCTTTTTTCCCGGGAACAAAGATGCTACTAACGTTAATATTAGGGATGTAATCTTAAGGTTACCACCACCTACCTACGAAGGTGGTACCAGCAGATCACTATCTTACATTTGGTTTAAACATGGAGAATAATAAAAACCTCCGTTAATTGTGTTAAAATAAATGTATCTTATACTTTGATTTCTGTTGTTTAAAGAAAATCTACCAAATCCCAAACATCCCGCACATATGACCCAATCCTACCTATTAGTGGGATGTATGGATCAAGATACACTCCCTTAGATTTTTAGCTATGTAGTTTCTACTATCAAATTAACAGAGCTGAGCATGTTTTCTAAGGTTGATATAAGTCTACTCTATTTACTAGAGGCATTAGTGCTTTACAATTTTATTTTTTTTAGTAGTAATTTTACAGAATTCAAAAATTGACCCAAACTTCCCGGTTTTCCCCTACATACCTGTAAAACGTAATTTCCAATAAAACCTTTATATTTGCACTTTTTTTACTATTACTTACTAAAAAAAACACACAAAACCATTATGTTTTAAATGCCTTTAAATAAAAACTAAAAAATTTTAAAACTAATTTATTTATACTAAAATATTTACACGTTTAAAACTACACGTACTAATTAAATCTAACGATATTTAAGAACAACATTTACACTAATTTATATGTTACAATCGCTAGAAAAATAATGTCCGCAGATAACTTCTGTTTATCTTAAAACTGACACTTGTTTACATTAAAGTCACGTACGTTTATACTCCGTTATATTTATCTTGAACAGGCGTTTATCACTTATTTATTTAAACATTTTCTTAACACTTCAGACTTCGAATAACTCACTTATGATTTGTTTAAATCGTTATTATATATTTCTATCTTTCGAGAATTTTCTACATCTTTTGGTGAACGTTCTGGAAGTTGGCAATAAGTTCGTAAACGTTCTCGAAACTGAACGTTTCAATATAAACAAACAAGAAAACACTATAAACATTTAAAAACTACTTACATTTTGACATTATAATGACACTAGTCTATCACCAATATGGCAGTAGTGATGCCGTTTTAGAATACAAAACGTGATCTCTTCATATAACTCAATGGTAGTAATCAATATAATATATGTCATAGTAATGCCGTTAACCAATCGCATAACAATATTTTGCCTATCTAACAAATGACGGTTTTTGAGCTCACTTTTAATTTATTAGTAGGTATGTAGTATGTATCAGAGATATCCTTAACAGGAGTATTCAGTTTGTAGCAATTTTTTTTAAATTGATTCTTTTAACTTTATAATTGGTAATCAAGAAATGAGAAAAGCGGAATGTTTACTGAGCGTTGATGATCATAGCACGTGTTCTTTGCAATTTGTCTGAAATTTTGTTTATAAATTTCAATTAATTCAAGCTTGTTGTTTTTGTGTCAAATTGACTTACATTTTTTTATAAATACTTTGAATATAACCTAACTTGACAGCTAAACGCATGATTATTTTTAAAATTACAGTAATGGTTTTGTTTGTATTGACGATTGAACAAATGAAATATTGTTCATACATTTTAGAGTATGTATTTGGCTTTTTTGTACCGTATCGATTGTTGTATTTTTATAAACCTTTTAGTCTAATGTACTTTTTGTTTTATCGACCAATTATTTGAAGACGTATTATTAATACGTACTAGAATACTTAGTACCTACATATTCTTCGCTATTGTAAGTTTAAAAAATGTCTAAAATATTGTTACAGTTTATATGTTTAACGTCGGTGGCGTGTCTGGTAATTAAAAAAGAAAAACAACTTGAGAATGCAAAAACTTGCGTGCAACAAACGATTGAACACATTTTTCAACAAGACGATACTTTGTTGTTTATGTTTGATAATGAATATTGTCCAATTTTTCCAGATTACATTACCAACCCTAATATGATTCTCGATGTGAGAACAGAGAGTACGATTTTTAACGCAACTATCGGTCACAAACAAAATTTCGTAATTTATTCAAAGAACTTCGACACAACACGTTTTATAATTATTAGACTATTTTTAAGCAAATTATGGAAGAACAATCCAAAAACGGTAAGAAAAGTTATATTCATAACAGAGATCTCAGATATATCTATACTAACTATAATATTTGAGGCGTTCTGGAACATGCAAATTGCAAATCTGGTCGTATTAACGTACGATTTAAATGCAGAAGACGGTGATACAAAACTTGTTGTCAGTGATCCTGTGGCGTTACCCAACCAATGTGGAGAGAATATCAAGTCATTCATTTGGCATCGTTGCGATAACGTTCAACTAATTAAATTTCCAAATCTTTTAAGGAAATATCATAATTGTGATCTCGTCTTTTCTTGTGAAGACGTTATTCACAATATAAATATACTAAAACGAGTTACTTTAATGCACAAAATACTTATAACAACTGCAAACTTTTTAAATATGACTTTTACTTTGGAAACAAAATATGACCCAAATTCTAGCAATTTCTTTACTGTACAATACTATCGCTTTATGAAATGTACTTCGATTTCGTGCACTGACATCATCGACTGGGCAGATTTTGTATGGATAGTTCCTACTCCCAGAAGAATTGCGCCAATAGAAAGTTTAAAGCTTACTTTTAAACGTACAGTATGGATTTTAATGCTTTTATTTTTTATCTTAACTTCACTTACTTTTTGGATAATTAAAAAGTATAAATGTTCAAGTGACTCACATGATTTAGTGCTATGTTTTTTGGAAGTATTCTCGTTGACAATATTAGGATTAATACACAGAATTCAATTATCTTCATCTTTTCGGTATTTATTTATTTCGTATTTAATATACTCAATTCACATTCAAGCAATATTTACTGGAAAACTCGTTACTTTATTAACAGTTCCACAGTACGAACCTCCAATTCAAACTTTGGAAGAGATAGCAGAGTCGAATTATACAATACTAAGTATTCAACCGAGTTTTCTTATGAACAACGTAGCAAGTACAGACCTGTTCTATCATAAAATGAATGAAAAAATGATTTACATGGAACTACCAGATGTCGTTGAGATACTCGATCAGTGGAACTCAGAAACAAAATATGTTATTTTTACAATAGATGAAGATTCGCTACGACCATTAATGCAATCAAGTGCTTTTACATATCCATATTTTACGGAAAGTTCTTTTGTCGGAACTTGTAAGACTGTATTTATGACTATAACATCGTCGTATTTTGTAAATACGTTTAATAAAATTATTTCTATACTTTTTGAATCTGGTATTACGCAACACTATAATAAAGAATTTGACCGATTAAATAAAATCAATCCAGATTCAATTACTAACAACAGGAAATTAAATCTAACAGATCTCTATCCAGTATTTGTGTTTTTAGGTATTGGATTGTTTATTGCTTTTGTCGTCTTCATCAGTGAACATTTGGTGGCACGAAAAAACATTTGTTGTAAAACATGTTAAAATCATAACTGCAATTGAGTACACATTAGAATTTACATTACTGTTTTATCACAGTACACTTTTCTTCATATTTAATAAATCGCCACAGTCAATATAAAATTGCTTATTAAACTTGTCTTACATAATGTTTAGTATTCAGATAATGTGTGTAATTTTATGTGAAAACAGGTATTTAATAAATATTAAAAATTTTAATCTATTTTAAATTCTAATTCTATAACCTTTTTTTCCATTTGCATTTTTAATATCAGAATAGAAATGTAGAACTTCGTACGAGAAATCTTAATTTTGTTGTGAAATAATGACATTCATTGTAGTTATAGATCAGCATTATGTTTTTATAATCTTTTTGAGATAAATTAGCTTATAATAAATAAAACAATTTATACAATTAAATTATACGTGTTACGTGCAAAAGCTGTTAAAAGTATATTGCCTGAAAGAAAATAACATGAACGTTACTCAGTGAAGATCGGTTGTGAGTGAGAATTCGAAAATCCGTGAATGATTTTGAAAAACTTAAAAAAAAATACACGTCAAGGTAAAGGGCGCCAGGAAGGTGTATAGCTCAACTACAAGATCGCTCCTGTTAGATACATTCTAAGTGAGACTTACCTTATCAGAGTGTATTACATTAAAATCTAAAATGATAATAAAATTCACATAACGCGAAAGCCGACGGAATAAAAACTTTGTTACAATTTAACTGTTTAACATTTATTTTACAAAATTTAAAAAAAAATTGAAAATAGTAAGAAATGAAATTAAAGTGAACTGAGTAAACGCAAATAAAACCGAATTTCAATAAATAAATGATTAAGAAAAATTGAAAACGATATAAAATAAATTACAAAAGAATCGATGCAATTTCGTCATACAAAAGAAATACTTTAATTACTATTTGCATTAAAAGAAAACAAATAAGTACCAAAATAAAATAAATTCCGTAAATCTTTTAAAAAAAATTGAAAATCTTAATAATAATAGTCCGAAACTACTGCATACAGTTTTGACTGCTTCTCGTGTCACGTCGAACAAAAACGTTTTGTGAACGTTTCATTTTTCTCACCACCAACAACATCCACCATTTGTCCTTGTAGATCGTTGTATTTATTTCTTTTGTGGCGGGGCTGGACCTACTTTACTCGGAGACGACGTTTTTCCGGCGACCGCAGGTTTCGCGGTTTTTGGCTTGAGAGTTTTCGGTTTCTTCATCGGCATCTTGGCAACGTCTTGGCTCGTTTGGCGCTCGTCGACGTCGCCAAAGCTGACCGCTGCCTTCGAAACCGATTTCAAAAACCGCCCGCTCCAATCTTAAACGAACCGCTTGGTCCTTTTCGCTTCGTTTGAACGAGGGCGCCCGACGCCACGGCCGACTTGATGTACTTTTTTATAAACGGCGACATTTTTTCGGCGTCTATCTTGTAGTTCGACGCGAGGTACTACTAAAATTTTTGAGCTTAACGTCGATAAAATACAATTTAAAAATTTGTTACATATCGTCTTTAATAACACAAACGACAATTAGCAACTAATAATTGTAAAATCGCTAAAATCAGTAACTAGCAAAGATTTTTTATTCTGTTTAAAATCAAAGCTTTTAAAACGTTAAGTTTGGGTAATTGCATACACCAATTTATTGTAAACGGTAATAAATAAATACCTTAAATTTCGTTGAAGTAGAACTAGGAAACGGCTTCTGGTTGATCATAAGGTTGACAAAAAAATTGTGAGGGAAAATGTTATCACACAACTTTACTTAAACGATTCTTGGTAAAGATTCTTTATCCTCCTCTATGTGTTTACTAATTAATTCAATCTTCTTCGTTTAGGAGGGGCATGTAAAACCACTTTAATTTATTTTTGTGGCAACGTTTCGTGCTGAAGGTTAGCACTTCATCAGGCCAAAGAATAAAATCAAGTGGATCAATCCACCAACCAATTGTCAATTGTTTGTTGAACGTTCATGTCCTACTTTATAATAAAATTTTAATTATTGACCATTGTATGTTTAATGTTGTATTTGTTATTAATTACTAGCTCGTAAGGTTGCCAATGTCCTTAGTCGGTGGATTGATCCACTTGATTTTATTCTTTGGCTTGATGAAGTGTTAACCTTCAGCACGAAACGTTGCCACAAAAATAAATTAAAGTGGTTTTACATGCCCCTCCTAAACGAAGAAGATTGAATTAATTATTAAACGATTCTGCGGTACGTAAAAATAAAAACAATTTGAAAACGCGCAAAATATTAAAAAAAGTATATCTACAAACTTGAAATTATTTCCACTAAGAGAACTAAAAATTTACTATGCCCTTCGTCATAATACCTCAAATTTTTAAGGGTTGAGTTTACCCCAAAATCTGGAACCACATTTCGATATTTTTGGTGCTTGGTAAAATTGCGAACCTTCTCTAAAATAAAAAATCAACTATTTTATAACCCCCGGTTACCCTACTGTTGAAAATCATGACGTCAAATTCTTTTAAAAAGACAAACAAGACAACAAAAACGTTGACAAAGACAGCAATTAACAACAAAGATTAAAAACACGTGTGTGTGAGATGGTTTTTACAAGAAACAGCCAAATCAGCAAATAACAACTGAATTATAAACAAACCTTTTAAGCGGTCTTAACACAAACAAACTCTGCTAAAATATATCAAATTACTAATTTTATCTTAAAAAAAATTGAATCAAATAGCAATTGGAATTTTACTAGGACAAGATAATGCAAAATCAACGTAAATACAGAATACGGTTGTTTAACCAATGTAAAATCTCAAATAATTTGAATACAATAAATTTGCTTACCAATTTGAAATGACAAAGATAAATTTAAAACGTAAAATAATTTTAATAAATTAAAGTAAAATTGCTCAAACAATCGCAAAGTAAACAAAATTAATAAAACAAGCTGGAATACCGGGTCATTCGCAAAAGAAATACGTCTAAATTCAAACGATTACATTTATTACATGAAAAGCTGATAAAACAAAAATTGCCTAAGTGAAAGTAATATAAAAGATGTAACTGCGAGTGCTCAGTGAGGATGTCGTGAGTTAAATTCTAAAACCCTAAAATAATTTGGAAAACTCTGTTACTTGGGTTTTTTCGTAACAAAAGTTGTTAACGACTAACTCAATCGAATTCGGAGATTTTAGTCGTAAGCTTTGTGGTGCTAAATCAATTAACAAATTAAAAAAGAGCCAAAACGGTTAGAAGCTAGAATGATAGACACCGTTTAAAGCTATCTAACACTGAAACAGAATTTTACGTTTGACAAATGTACAAATTACTGACGAGTAAAAGAAAAAGAGGATGACTTACGGTTGTGCATGCAGATAGCTGTTGCACGCTCTAACCATCTAATATCACTAAAGAAATGAAACAAAAATTAGATATAGGATCGTAGCACAATTAAGTTGCTTATTGACAAACAATGATTCCGAATTAAATGCGTAAAGCATTCAAGTTTTTGTCTTGGAAGTAGCCTAATTGATCAAGAACCTATTTTTGTACGTGTTTCTGAGTATAGCTTCCAGCGGAAAGTAATGAGTTATTGTAAAACGCTAAGACAATTACGGAAAAATCAACGTAAATCACAAAAAAATGTGTTATTGTTTATGTCAGTAAACTTTTACAAAGGGCTGGGCGCTTACATTAAGATATACATGTGAAATGTACCACAGACACCGGAAAAATGGTTTTTCTTTCGTTAAAAAAATTCAACTGTTAAAGGCAATCACTCTACGGCGCATGGCTGTCAGTATATCGAAAAGTGGGCCTTCCAAAAACAAATTTTATATTCGAACATTTTTAACATACTAAATTTTTAACTTAACATGTTATGTTAAAAAGTTGTTAGGTTAAAATTTTTCGAGTAAGTCGTTAGATTTTTCTGTATTGGGGGTTTAATTTGATTCTTTCCTAATTGCCTATAACGGATTTCTATACCCTCCACACGTCTCCTTTATCGGTGAAGATAACGAACAGCTGGCATATTTGGGAAAAATTTTTCATGACGTGACGTTACTATAACTTAACTCTTCACACCGTCAAGGGATTAGAAACAAAAATTGAAATTTCTTTTGAGAGGAGCTGTTACCATCAATTGCTATGTTAAGCCGAAAGGAAACACTGCGCATTTGCTATCTCAAATGATTGTATGCTTGTAAACGGAATTTACTTGTGTTAACGCCGTATGTACGTTTTGTGTTAGATTTAATATTACGTTTTAAATAACAAAGGTACGGAACTAGCTAATCCTCTACTGGATAAAACCTAACAGTAAGTATTACAATTTCTACTTTTACGATTAGTACTTCGTTCGTGTAACGTAACGTTACAAATGTTAAATTTAAGTTAAGGTGTTTATAGAACTCTATTTAGTTTGTTTTTAGGAGTATTTTTGAAATATTTATATAAAAAAACCGTTATTTATTTATTATAGTTAAAATTGATTTATTTTAATTAAGTTTGTAATCCGTAGCCCGTTTGTAAATAAACATTCGAAGGGAATTTTCACCGGGTACCGAACGGGCAACCAAAATTGCGCCATCCCCGCTTACAAACACTTTCTCCTTCTTGGAAAGGTCAGCAGTAAAACCGGGACGCCGACGCAAGAACGCCAGTTCCAGTTGAAGCTCAAACCGAAGAGAATTCCGGAGTCCCTGTACACTAGCTGAACTTTAAGGTAAGCCGTTTTGCTTTTATTAACCGAACCTCCGGGAAAATACCGCTCCCCTTTCTGTCTGCACTTTCCTTACTCCATCCTTTACCGAGCGTCGTATTCGTAGTGTTTGGCTTTGGCCTGCGAATACGCCGACAACACATCGTATCCGTAGTGTTTGGTTTTGGCCTGCGGATACGCCTTCCAGTAACGTGCTCAAATCCCTTTTCCTCCATCTAAAATTCAAGCCCAAGTAAACTCTGTCTACCGATCCAACGAAGGTTGCTACCCTATTCCATGCTTGCTTGCTTAGTCACCGACGTCACTACTTGTCGAACGCACGCTAATCAGTCATTAGCTTATAGATCACCTTTCGTTTGCTTGGTTGTGGCCGCCGCTTCTGCCCTCGTCACATATACCGCGCATTAATTATTTATTTTGGAAATGAATAAAATTATTTTTATTTACTTATTGTGTCTTTTACTTCTGTCGGCTTGCTCCGCTTTTAGGTCCGTTCGAAGCCTTGGACAACCGTGTCTTTACTGCAGTTACTTGGACAGTGCCGTCGAACAGAAGAGTAAACTCTTCGTACAAATCTAGCGCTCGAGAACCGTACCGTTTCCCTAGCTTTCTATTTCAGCGAAGCAGTTCGATCCGAAGTAAGCGTCATATTAGTCATGTCGATTGTTGACCGTACGTACATGTTAGGTTAACACAATTATTTATAAGATCAATTTGTGAGTCACAAAGTCATATGCAGTACGCGTTGAGTCTCTAAGGCTTCAATTGTTTTTGTTATATTCTTTTGCGATTTTAAATTTGCAAATATAAAGTAATTCCTTCTTTGAATGTAAAAATTTAAACCGACTAAGTCAGTTTATTGTACAACGTGTTGCCCATTATAGAGCGCAATTTATATTTAGTCCGACCTATGTATTAGTATTTGAAAAAATTACGTAATTATAATGATGTACCTTCTTCGTTTTCTTTCAAATTAATATTGTCTGTGATAAAATAAATATATATATTCTGTGTTATTCCTTCTATCGTGTTATTTGTTCTTTTCCAGCTACGGGTAGAGTTAAACGATGTCTTCCTAATTCAATCTTTCATCGTTTTGATGCTTTTTTAGATTTAATTGATAATTTCGCATCACGAAGGCTGCGACTCCTTCTCCGGGGACAACTGTGTTAGCTGTTGTTTATTTTTTTGGTTGCATAAAAACCATTGTAATAAGCAACTCGAAAATACAACAGTAAACGTCAAAATCAAAGAGAACCAAGAAGGTTCATAGCTCACAAGGGCTTCTGGATCTTGCCAATCAGAGAACGCGTCCGGTGATGCATGTACACAATATTGGAACCTACGCTTATAGTGCGTAGTCATTAAATTCTAAAACAAAAACAAATAAAATTAACTGACAAACAGATTGATTGAGTAAAAGCTTCGAGACAATAAAAATTTAAATCACAAAATAAAATAAATGCAGTGAACAAACAAAATTTCACGGACAAAATAAATTTATAATAAAATAATCGGTTACAATAGAAAAATTAATTTAAAAAAAAATATTTACTGTATCGTAAAATTGGATTTAAAAAAACAAGTTAAAGTCAACGTAAAATTAAGTAGAAAAAAGTAATCCACAGAAACCGCAATCTCAATGGCATGTACGTGAAGAAATAAAACAATCCAGTTATCATAGACTACAAAATTTGTTTATTCTTAACTAGTATACTAAACAATTTATCTTCTTCTTCTTCTCGAGTCCTTAAACCAAAAGTTTCATATGTCCTTCCAGTGGCAAGCACAGGCTATGGCCCTGTCGGTGGCTGCGGTGAGGTCCTCCATGGTGCATTTTTCGTCGAGGAGTCGGCAGATCGGAAGATGTTCCATGGTCTGTCTTTCCCCGCAGTCGCATAAATCGCTGTCGCTAGAGTACCCCCACTTGGTCATGTTGACTTTGGATCTGCCAGTTCTAGTGCGTAGGTGGTTTAGGCTTTTTCACGTAGTCCACTCCAGATCACCGCCAGCGGGTAGGTGTTCTCCCACTTCTAGGCTGGTACCGTCGATTGCGTCGGTGTTTTTAACGCGTTCGCGCCATGAATCCAACCTCGCTGCTTTAGTTGTTGAGTCCAGGGGTTTCTCGGGTATGAAGCTTTTTCGGGATTTTAGGCGTTTGTCGACGTTGGTATGGCCGTACAATGGATGTCTGGGGTTCTCTAGTTGCCTCAGTTTTTCCCGCCTACTCGCTACATTTCTTCTTATGTCTGGTGGAGCAATACCGGCTAATAGGTAGAGACTGTTGATGGGTGTCGGTTTCAGGCATCCCGTGATGTAGCGACAGCTCTCGTTGAGCACCGGGTCGAGTTTTTTGGCATGAGATGACCGCTCCCAAACTGCGCACGAAATTTCTGCTGTGGAGTAGCAGAATGCGAGTGCAGTAGAGCGCAGGGTGGTCGGGTTGGCGCCCCACTTGGTGTTGGCCAATTTTCTGAGGATATTGTTCCGAGCGCTGACTATCCCCTTCGTTTTTTCCACGTGGGCCCTATAAGTCAGGGTCCGGTCGAGGACGACTCCGAGGTACACTGGGTTCTGGTGGTGTTCTATTTCCGTACCATTCCAGGTGATGCGTAACTTCCGGTTTGCTTCCCGATGGTGCAGATGGAAAGCAGTTACCTGTGTTTTGGTCGGATTTGGTCTTAGGTAGTTCTTGCTGTAGTAGGTTGAGAGGTTTGATAGAGCAGATGTAAGGACTCTCTTGATGGTGGTGAACACGTTCTCCTGTGCTGTGACGCACAGATCGTCAGCATATAAGAAACTCCTGCAATTAGGTTGGATGGGCTGATCGTTGGTGTATATATTGAAGAGGGTCGGTGCTAGCACACTTCCCTGAGGGAGGCCGTTCTGTTACCGTCTCCAGCGGCTCTTCTGCTTGCAGAGTTCTACATAGAATCGTCTGTTTTCCAATAGCGATTTAATGACTTGCACTAGGTGGTAGTCGTCTGTCATGTCGTAGATCTTCGAGAAGAGCATCCTATGGTTCACAGTATCGTATGCAGCTGAGAGATCTACAAATACTGCGCCTGTGATTTTCCCTTTTTTAAAACCATCTTCTATGTGCTGGGTGAGGTTGAGTGTCTGTCCAGTGCAGGATTTGCCCGGGCGGAAGCCAGGTTGTTCTGGGATTAGGTGTTCTTCGATCAGGGGAGACAGATGGTTCAGGATGAGACGTTCATAGAGTTTGTGGAGGTGGCAGAGAAGTGATATTGGTCTGAAGTTTTTGGGGTCCGAGGCGTCTTTGCCCGGTTTTAGAAGGGCAATGACGCGTGCCTGTCGCCATAGCTTCGGGATGTTATATGAAGAACTGCAGTTCTTAAACAGCTCTAATATCCACTCTCTTGTCCTTGGTCCGAAGTGTTTTATTTGTTCTGAGCAAATGTCGTCCATTCCAGCCGCTTTACCATTTTTCAGGTTCTTAATACAGATGTGGAGCTCTTCCATGGTGAAGGTGGTGTTGAAGCTGTTGTTTTCTTTGCCAGGTTGTCGCTTGATCCTCATCTTAGGTTGTTTAGTTGGTGCTTTCCGGTTTAGAAGGAGTTGGCTTGCAATCTGGTTTGCAGTGACATTATAGTGTTGTTCAGCCTTTTTGGGGTCGTTGCTTAGCTTCTTGATGGTGAGCCAGGCTTTCCTACTGCTGTGGGTCATGTTCACACTTTCAATCATGTTTTGCCATGACTTCTGTCTTTCTTTCTGTATCTTTAGTGCTAGTTCTGTACCAGATGCAATGGTGCTATCCGAGAACGGATTTGCTTGGAATAGCTGTTGGTACTTCTCATATTCGTCTATCATTTCATGGGAGAGTCCTGGCACGTATCTGGTTCTACATCCTCGTGGTATGTTCTTTCTGGATGCAGTACGTACGGCGTCAACGAACAGGTTGTAGTTGGTCTGTGACGGTTCGATGTTTGCCACTTTCGTGTCCAGGTTCTCTGCAAATCCTGTCCAGTCTGCTTTTTTGAAGTTGAAACGGCGGCGGAATGGGGCCATGATTGGTGTGACTGCTGGTGATGCGCTAATGGATATCGGCCTGTGCTGTGTGTGTGGTATGGGTTCCAGCACGGCTTTACTGCAGAAGTCAGCGATGTTGTTGCTTACAAAGGCTAGGTCTGGGTTGTACCCCCGTTTCAATCTAGAACTGTTGAAGGACTTCGGGAGTTTGGGGTCGTGGATTAGACTGAGGTGGTTTGCATCGCTCCACGTCTCAACCAAGTCGCCATTTTCATCTGTTTTGGCGTAGTCCCAGTTGACGTGGTGACTGTTAAAGTCCCGATGATGATGTGAGTCTTGTTCCGATCGAAGTTTAACGGTTTAGCGAAGTCAAACCGTTCCCCGGGTGGCTTATAGACCGAGGTGATAGAGATGCTGTCCAGTTCCACTGTCAGGATTTCGATGTTGTTGGCTTGAGACATGTTGGCCGTCTTGACGATGAGATCGCTCTTCGTGAAGATGGCGCTACCGTATTTCTCGTGCTGGCACTCTAATATTAGCTTCATACCAGAGATCCGTGGGCGGTTGTTGTTTTGGCCTCGGTGGGTCTCTTGCAGACAGAGCACATGACATTTGTGGTCTGTGCAGATTTTTGCCGTAATGTCTTGTTTGGCTCTTGTGAGCCCCTCGACGTTAGCAAAGATGACAGTCAGTGCCGGCCCTGAAAAGGGCCCTTTGGGGTGACACGGATGCACTGTGCTGGTAGGTATCTGACAGGGGTCGCGACGAGAACGCTCCTACTTTGACCCCCAATTTATAATAGAGAAGAGAAAGAGAGAGACAAGTATCACCTGAAAAGTTTTGACTAATAATGTAGTCGTAAGTACACTCCTAAAATAATTATTACATACAATTGATATAAACATGTGGCTATGTCACTGCTATTAAACAGTATTGTTACGCAGAGATATACTTATTACTACTAGATACACCGTTTTGTGTACTTTTTTTTTACTTGTCATAAATGTCATTTTTCACTTTTTTTTAAAGATTTTGTGTCACTAGTTTGACACCACTTTTTAGTTAACTAAATTACAAGTGAGTCATTGAGAAAACGTTTTCTTAAGATTAACACCGGAGTTGGGGTAAGTCAAATTTTGATTATCATTTGATGTCACTACGGTTATTCTCACAAACCTTGTTTACTTATAAGTTTGGTAAATTTCAAAATGTGTTTGCTATCACTAGTAGTCTAACTTAAATGTTTATCGCATGCTGATATGTAAACAGTTAATTATCATTGTTGATTTAATTAATCTACAAATAATTTATATGCTCTTGGCGTTCAAATTAATATTAAAATTTACTATACCAATGTATTGTGAGTTGCCGATGCTTCCGACGTTCTTATAAGCAACGGTTTACCTGTAATCAAACCAAACTACTTCTTTTGTGGCAACCAAGTGCAAGACTTATTTGTTATTGATTCTAATTGTTTTTATATGTTATAATTCTAAGATAAGTAAATCGAATTTGATGTTAACGATTTAGTTTATTTCTTTGTTTTTCAAGCTTTACGATCCTTAAAAATTTTAATGCAAGCTTTGATCCTTCTGTATTGATCAAACAGGATCTGTGTCTGCAAAACGAGATCTGGCGCCCATTTTTCAAATTTTGTCAGTTTTCTTATATTCAAATTTAAAAAAATAACAAACAATGTAAACAAAGTACAAAAAACGCAAACTACGAATAAATGTTGAGAATTTGTAATGGAAATAAAGATTGCAACTGTTCAACCACTAATTACGTTCTAATGATGATACTACTTCTTTTACAAAGAAAATCAAAATGTTGACTTTAATTTAATCCGGATATATTGAAAATTTTACGCTAATTAAAACAGGAATTTTATATTTAGGTATAGTTTAAATTTATTATAGCTATTAATAAAACTTATTTAATTATAAACAATTAAAGTTTTTAAAATTAAGGGCTATAGCATTCATTTAAAACTTAAGCAGAGAATACATAAATAGAAAATTTAGCAAAACATATTTTACATATTTGCAGATAAGAAACATGTTCTTCCAACGCTTGAAGCGGTGCTTATGAAGAATGGTTAGTAACCTTGCAATATCGTTGCAAGTAATGTCTACAATGCCAATCTTGCCAAATTCAATGAACCGTTCTGTTATAACGTAAGTTTGGTTGCCTATCTTGCAGGTCGCGCTTGAAAGTGTACAAAAACTTTTTTGAGACAGTATACATACCTGTAAAACGTAATTCCCAATAATACCTTTTTATTTGCACCTTTTTTACTATTACTTACTACAAAAAACACACAAAACCATTATGTTTTAAAAACCTTTAATTAAAAACTAAAAAAACACAAATTTTAAAACTAATTTATTTAGACTAAAATATTTACACATTTATAACTACACGTACTAATTAAATTTAACGATATTTAAGAACAACATTTACACTAATTTATATGTTACAGTCGCTCAAAAAATAATGTCCACGGATAACTTTTGTTTATCTTACAACTGACATTTGTTTACATTAAAGTCACGTACGTTTATACTCCGTTATATTTATCTCAAACACGCGTTAATCACTTATTTATTTAAACATCTTCTAAACAATTCCGACTTCGAATAACTCGCCTATGATTTGTTTAAATCGTTTTTATATATTTTGGTTATCTTTTGAGAATTTTTCCTACATTGTTACGTACGAAATTTTCATTACGGAATACCCTGTAGATGAATTACAATTAGATTCGGGTTTTGACGCCCTCTACCGATTCTTGGTCGCGACTGTCATTTTACGACAAACTTTCGAAGCTGTGGATTGTCTAAAATGGTCGGTGCGTCTTAATAAGTAATTCTTTTACCATCCGGATTAATGGAAATCCAATTGTAATTACATTAAGCGCATAAAATATTTGAGGCGTCACAGGGTAAGATAATTGCTGTCGTTTATTAAAATTCGTTCGTAATTCCTTTCTCAATTAACAGCAATTTTCTATCCGCTTCGAGCACATGTATGTTTAAAATAAAGGAATGGTGAATCGTAATTCTTACTAGGAAATCACGTTACCGTACACATACGCTTTTGGCAGGCGGTTGCTACGCCACGAAAACGAAGTCTCGATAAGCCTTACCGTGGGAGATGTTACTACCCGTGTATTACTCGACTGGATTATCAGCCACCTGTTTTACGTTACGACTTATCTGATTCGATATACTGGAGTCCTATTTAATACTAAAAGCAGACGTTGATTGTGTTATCAGCCACCTGTTCTGATTCGCTGCGTACAGTAGTCGATACACCGGTTTTTATACATATTTAATGAATTATTAATATTAATTGTTTTAGCTAAATATTCTTTGTGAGTTGGTGTGTGACACGATTTGTGGTTAATGCTTATTACAGGCCATTGGAGGGGGAAAACGTTTTCTTCACGCTAGTGGAAGCTGGACTTCGGGTGAGTTACTTTAATTGATTTTTGTGTATATCGTTGTCACGAAAACTTACTCACAAAATTTTGATTCATATTAACGCTCGTAAATATATGTAATGTGTAGCTACCAATAAGGTGATTATAATCATTGATTTTACTGTATCGCATACTGTGTGTGGGTGAAGAATACTTACTTTGATTTACTTTAAATATGTGTTGTGTGTTGCCGATACTGCAGGCATTCACATACTAAATCTTCTACATAATTCTATAAATTTACTTGTTGCGAAATCAAAGTTTACTATACTTGTTCATGCTTATTGTTAATTCTCCTAGTATTTAGGATTTCGGAATTCAATGTATAACGACTATTCTGCTACTTTAAG
Organism: Aquatica leii; assembly: GCA_035610365.1. Lineage (NCBI taxonomy): Eukaryota > Metazoa > Arthropoda > Insecta > Coleoptera > Lampyridae > Aquatica > Aquatica leii. Next base: position 95,490,866 of record CM069435.1, on the reverse strand, counting down.
TTAAAGCTGTGATATTTGTTAACTATAATCTTAAAGTGATTAAATTCGTTAAGCTCTCTGGTTAATTCTCTCTCTCTTGTGGTTATTGTTCCGTACTAACTACTTTGGGCTACTCGATCAGCCGAGTATAAGGATTACGAACCTTCAATTGAGTTACAAGTTTGAACCGTCTGTCGTGAGCGAGAAAGAAGCATTACGTTGGATCAGCTCTGGCGCCCTTAAGCAAATTTTCTGTGTGTTTTTTTTTAACCTCCCCTACTCCCGATTATTGTGAGTTGGCCGTGCAAGGTTCGTAAAACCAAAAGATTGTAACAACATCTTTTGATGAACGTTCTGGAAGTTGGCAATAAGTTCGTGAACGTTCTCAAAGCTGAACGTTTTAATATAAACAAAAATAAAAAAACAAATAAACGTTTAAAAACTACTCACATTTTGACATTATAATGACACTAGTCTATCGCCAATATGGCGGTAGTGATGCCGTTTTAGAATACAAAACGTGTTCTATTCATATAACTCAATGGTAGTAATCAATATAATATATGTCATTGTAATGCCGTTAACCAATCGCATAACAATATTTTGCCTATCTAACAAATGACGGTTTTTGAGCTCACTTTTAATTTATTAGTAGGTATGTAGTATGTATCAGAGATATCCTTAATAGGAGTATTCAGTTTGTAGCAATTTTTTTTAAATTGATTCTTTTAATTTTATAATTGGTAATCAAGAAATGAGAAAAGCGGAATGTTCACTGAACGTTGATAATCATAGCACGTGTTCTTTGCAATTTGTCTGAAATTTTGTTTATAAATTTCAATTAATTCAAGCTTGTTGTTTTTGTGTCTAATTTAATTACATTTTTTTATAAATACTTTGAATATAACCTAACTTGACAGCTAAACGCATGATTATTTTTAAAATTACAGTAATGGTTTTGTTTGTATTGACGATTGAACAAATGAAATATTGTTCATACATTTTAGAGTATGTATTTGGCTTTTTTGTACCGTATCGATTGTTATATTTTTATAAACCTTTTAGTCTAATGTACTTTTTGTTTTATCGACCAATTACTTGAAGACGTATTATTAATACGTACTAGAATACTTAGTACCTACATATTCTTCGCTATTGTAAGTTTAAAAAATGTCTAAAATATTGTTACAGTTTATATGTTTAACGTCGGTGGTGTGTCTGGTAATTAAAAAAGAAAAACAACTTGAGAATGCAAAAACTTGCGTGCAACAAACGATTGAACACATTTTTCAACAAGACGATACTTTGTTGTTTATGTTTGATAATGAATATTGTCCAATTTTTCCAGATTACATTACCAACCCTAATATGATTCTCGATGTGAGAACAGAGAGTACGATTTTTAACGCAACTATCGGTCACAAACAAAATTTCGTAATTTATTCAAAAAACTTCGATACAACACGTTTTATAATTATTAGACTATTTTTAAGCAAATTATGGAAGAACAATCCAAAAATGGTAAGAAAAGTTATATTCATAACAGAGATCTCAGATATATCTATACTAACTATAATATTTGAGGCGTTCTGGAACATGCAAATTGTAAATCTGGTCGTATTAACATACGATTTAAATGCAGAAGACGGTGATACAAAACTTGTTGTCAGTGATCCTCTGGCGTTACCCAACCAATGTGGAGAGAATATCAAGTCATTCATTTGGCATGGTTGCGATAACGTTCAACTAATTAAATTTCCAAATCTTTTAAGGAAATATCATAATTGTGATCTCGTCTTTTCTTGTGGAGACGTTATTCACAATATAAATATACTAAAACGAGTTACTTTAATGCACAAAATACTTATAACAACTGCAAACTTTTTAAATATGACTTTTACTTTGGAAACAAAATATGACCCAAATTCTAGCAATTTCTTTACTGTACAATACAATAGATTTATGAAATGTACTTCGATTTCGTGCACTGACATCATCGACTGGGCAGATTTTGTATGGATAGTTCCTACTCCCAGAAGAATTGCGCCAATAGAAAGTTTAAAGCTTACTTTTAAACGTACAGTATGGATTTTAATGCTTTTATTTTTTATCTTAACTTCACTTACTTTTTGGATAATTAAAAAGTATAAATGTTCAAGTGACTCACATGATTTAGTGCTATGTTTCTTGGAAGTATTCTCGTTGACAATATTAGGATTAATACACAGAATTCAATTATCTTCATCTTTTCGGTATTTATTTATTTCGTATTTAATATACTCAATTCACATTCAAGCAATATTTACTGGAAAACTCGTTACTTTATTAACAGTTCCACAGTACGAACCTCCAATTCAAACTTTGGAAGAGATAGCAGAGTCGAATTATACAATACTAACTATTCAACCGAGTTTTCTTATGAACAACGTAGCAAGTACAGACCTGTTCTATCATAAAATGAATGAAAAAATGATTTACATGGAAGTACCAGATGTCGTTGAGATACTCGATCAGTGGAACTCAGAAACAAAATATGTTATTTTTACAATAGATGAAGATTCGCTACGACCATTAATGCAAGCAAATGCTTTTACATATCCATATTTTACAGAAAGTTCTTTTGTCGGAACTTGTAAGACTGTATTTATGACTATAACATCGTCGTATTTTGTAAATACGTTTAATAAAATTATTTCTATACTTTTTGAATCTGGTATTACGCAACACTTTAATAAAGAATTTGAACGATTAAATAAAATCAATCCAGATTCAATTACTAACAACAGGAAATTAAATCTAACAGATCTCTATCCAGTATTTGTGTTTTTAGGTATTGGATTGTTTATTGCTTTTGTCGTCTTCGTCAGTGAACATTTGGTGGCACGAAAAAACATTTGTTGTAAAACATGTTAAAATCATAACTGCAATTGAGTACACATTAGAATTTACATTACTGTTTTATCACAGTACACTTTTCTTCATATTTAATAAATCGCCACAGTCAATATAAAATTGCTTATTAAACTTGTCTTACATAATGTTTAGTATTCAGATAATGTGTGTAATTTTATGTGAAAACAGGTATTTAATAAATATTAAAAATTTTAATCTATTTTAAATTCTAATTCTATAACCTTTTTTTCCATTTGCATTTTTAATATCAGAATAGAAATGTAGAACTTCGTACAAGAAATCTTAATTTTGTTGTGAAATAATGACATTCATTGTAGTTATAGATCAGCATTATGTGTTTATAATCTTTTTGAGATAAATTAGCTTATAATAAATAAAACAATTTATACAATTAAATTATACGTGTTAGATGCAAAAGCTGTTAAAAGTATATTGCCTGAAAGAAAATAACATAAACGTTACTCAGTGAAGATCGGTTGTGAGTGAGAATTCGAAAATCCGTGAATGAATTTGAAAAACTTAAAAAAAAATACACGTCAAGGTAAAGGGCGCCAGGAAGGTGTATAGCTCAACTACAAGTTTGCTCCTGTTAGATACATTCTAAGTGAGACTTACCTTATCAGAGTGTATTACATTAAAATCTAAAATGATATAAAATTCACATAACGCGAAAGCCGACGGAATAAAAACTTTGTTACAATTTAACTGTTTAACATTTATTTTACAAGATTTTAAAAAAAATGAAAATAGTAAGAAATGAAATTAAAGTGAACTGAGTAAACGCAAATAAAACCGAATTTCAATAAATAAATGATTAAGAAAAAATTGAAAACGATATAAAATAAATTACAAAAGAATCGATGCAATTTCGTCATACAAAAGAAATACTTTAATTACTATTTGCATTAAAAGAAAATAAATAAGTACCAAAATAAAATAAATTCCTTAAATCTTTTTAAAAAAATTGAGAATCTTAATAATAATAGTGCGAAACTACTACATACAGTTTTGATTGCTTCTCGTGTCACGTCGAACAAAAACGTTTTGTGAACGTTTCATTTTTCTCGCCACCAACAACATCCACCATTTGTCCGTGTAGATCGTTGTATTTATTTCTTTTGTAGCGGGGCTGGATCTACTTTACTCGGAGACGACGTTTTTCCGGCGATCGCAGGTTTTTGGCTTGAGAATTTTTGGTTTCTTTGTCGGCATCTTGGCAACGTCTTGGCTCGTTGGCGCCCGTTGACGTCGCCAAAGCTGGCCGCTGCCTTCGAAACCGATTTCAAAAACCGCCCGCTCCTATCTTAAACGAACCGCTTGTAAATATAAAATTACTCCGAAATAAAGAATGTATAATAAAAAATTTGAAAGTACATTAATTAAAAGCAAAATAATATAACCACGGTAGCAATCGGAAGCACAGACCTCTGGGTGTGAGTTTGAATGAAAATAAATACAAAGACGTGAACTCCGTTAATTTATTAACTATAACTTAAAATACTATTTACATTAGAGAACATAGAACAATATTTGAATTAAACATATTAGAAATAAAACAGGATTTAAACTAAAATAATAGGGCGCCAACCACCTTTAAATTGGTGATGAATAAAAAGCGTAAAATCCTACATCTAATTATTAATTGATATTAAATGCAAAAATAGTAAACGTTTGATTTTGTTAACGAGTATGATTTCCGAAAAGTTTTAAACACAATTTAATTACTTGAATGTAAAATGTAGTAACTTAATTCCAGTTGACTCACCAAAATTAATATGACATCGGATATCTTCTATTTTTAGCACATCTTGGTTAACGTGATAAAATTCTTCAACAGGAATAAAACCAATGCATAATAAACTTCAATAACTGATAATCCATTAATTAAACGACAAAACCAAAAGAAAAGATCCAGTAAAAACGAAATACCAGAAAATAAAAAGATCCAGAATAAAAAATAAAAGACCTCACGCTGCATTGAACAACGGCCTTCAAAATAAATTCCTTTGTCTAAATATATTGCGTAACATTGTGAAATCACAATAATTAGATGGAATGAATAAAAATTAAATTGTATGTGTTTTTACGCCATAATCAAGAAAATTTTGTCTTCCCCGCATCACTACGTGAACTACGCAAGATTGTTCAAACGGAAGTGCCAGTTTAAGCTACAACTCAGGTACATTTGAAACAACGCGACGTTCCCAAACTGAATAAATTTACGTGCAAATTAGTTGCAGAAAATAAACGAATGTAAAATTGAATTTTAATGTAATGAACTCTAACGGGACGTTACACGCTTGCTCCTTTTCGCTTCGTTTGAACGAGGGCGCCCGACGCCACGGCCAACTTGATGTACTTTTTTATAAACGGCGACATCTATCTTGTAGTTCGACGCGAGGTACTACTAAAATTTTTGGGCTTAACTTCGATAAAATACAATTTAAAAATTTGTTACATATCGTCTTTAATAACACAAACGACAATTACCAACTAATAATCGTAAAATCGCTAAAATCAGTAACTAGCAAAGATTTTTTATTCTGTTTAAAATCAAAGCTTTTAAAACGTTAAGTTTGCGTAATTGCATACACCAATTTATTGTAAACGGTAATAAATACCTTAAATTTCGTTGAAGTAGAACTAGGAAACGGCTTCTGGTTGATCATAAGGTTGACAAAAAAATTGTGAGAGAAAATGTTATCACACAACTTTACTTAAACGATTCTTGGTAAAGATTCTTTATCCTCCTCTGTGTGTTTACTAATGAATTCAATCTTCTTCGTTGACATACGTTGTCGGCAAAAAAATTGTGAGGGTAAATGTTATCACACAACTTTACTTAAACGATTCTAAGGTACGTAAAAATAAAAACAATTTGAAAACGCGCAAAATATTAAGGAAAGTAAATCTACAAACTTGAAATTATTTCCACAAAAAAAACTAAAAATTTACTATGCCCTTCGTCATAATACCTCAAATTCTTAAGGGTTGAATTTACCCAAAAATCTGGAACCACATTTCGATATTTTTGGTGCTTGGTAAAATTGCGAACCTTCTCTAAAATAAAAAATCAACTATTTTATAACCCCCGGTTACCCTACTGTTGAAAATCATGACGTCAAATTCTTTTAAAAAGAGAAACAAGACAACAAAAACGTTGACAAAGACAGCAATTAAGAAAAAAGATTAAAAACACGTGTGTATGAGATGGTTTCTACAAGAAACAGCCAAATCAGCAAATAACAACTGAATTATAAACAAACCTTTTAAGCGGTCTTAACACAAACAAACTCTGCTAAAATATATCAAATTACTAATTTTATCTTAAAAAAAATTGAATCAAATAGCAATTGGAATTTTACTAGGACAAGATAATGCAAAATCAACGTAAATACAGAATACGGTTGTTTAACCAATGTAAAATCTCAAATTAATTGAATACAATAAATTTGCTTACCAATTTGAAATGACAAAGATAAATTTAAAACGTAAAATAATTTTAATAAATTAAAGTAAAATTGCTCAAACAATCGCAAAGTAAACAAAATTAATAAAACAAGCTGGAATACCGGGTCATTCGCAAAAGAAATACGAAAAGCTGATAAAACAAAAATTGCCTAAATGAAAGTAATATAAAAGCTGTAATTGCAAGTGCTCAGTGAGGATGTCGTGAGTTAAATTCTAAAACCCTAAAATAATTTGGAAAACTCTGTTACTTGAGTTTTTTCGTAACAAAAGTTGCTAACGACTAACTCAATTGAATTTGGAGATTTTGGTCGTAAGTTTTGTGGTGCTAAATCAATTAACAAATTAAAAAAGAGCCAAAACGGTTAGAAGCTAGAATGATAGACACCGTTTGAAGCTATCTAACACTGAAGAACACAGAATTTTACGTTTGACAAATGTACAAATTACTGACGAGTAAAAGAAGAAGAGGATGACTTACGGTTGTCCATGCAGATAGTTGTCGCACGCTCTAACCATCCCCTAATATCACTAAAGAAATGAAACAAAGATTAAATATAGGATCGTATCACAATTAAGTTGTTTATTGACAAACAATGAATCCGAATTAAATGCGTCAAGCATTCAAGTTTTTGTCTTGGAAGTAGCCTAATTGATCAAGAACCTATTTTTGTACGTGTTTCTGAGTATAGCTTCCAGCGAAAAGTAATGAGTTATTGTAAAACGCTAAGACAATTACGGAAAAATCAACGTAAATCACAAAAAAATGTGTTGTTTTTGTCAGTATACTTTTACAAAAGCAGCAATAATAATACAGCCATTTATAACACAGATGCTTATAAAATTTTTAGAAGTAAAAAGGTCGCTGGGCGCTTACATTAAGATATACATGTGAAATGTACCACAGACACCGGAAAAATGGTTTTTCTTTCGTTAAAAAAATTCAACTGTTAAAAGCAATCACTCTACGGCGCATGGCTGTCAGTATATCGAAAAGTGAGCGTTCCAAAAACAAATTTTATACTCGAATATTTTTAACATACTAAATTTTTTTTAACTTAACATGTTATGTTAAAAAGTTGGTAGGTTAAAATTTTTCGAGTAAGTCGTTAGATTCTTTCTTAATTGCCTATAACGGATTTCTATACCCTCCACACGTCTCCTTTATCGGTGAAGATAACGAACAGCTGGCATATTTGGGAAAAAACTTTCATGACGTCACGTTACTATAACGTAACTCTTCACACCGTCAAGGGATTGGAAACGAAAATTGCAATTTCTTTTGGAAGGAGCTGTTACCATCAATTGCTATGTTAAGTCGAAAGGAAATACTGCGCATTTGCTATCTCAAATGATTGTATGCTTGTAAACAGAATTTACTTGTGTTAACGACGTATGTACGTTTTGTGTTAGATTTAATATTACGTTTTAGGTAACAAAGGTACGGAATCAGCTAATACCCTACTGGATAAAACCTAACTCTGGCGCCCATTTTTCAAATTTTGTCAGTTTTCTTATATTCAAATTTAAAAAAATAACAAACAATGTAAACAAAGTACAAAAAACGCAAACTACGAATAAATGTTGAGAATTTGTAATGGAAATAAAGATTGCAACTGTTCAACCACTAATTACGTTCTAATGATAATACTTCTTTTACAAAGAAAATCAAAATGTTGACTTTAATTTAATCCGGATATATTAAAAATTTTACGCTAATTAAAACAGCAATTTTATATTTAGGTATAGTTTAAATTTATTATAGCTATTAATAAAACTTATTTAATTATAAATAACAATTAGAGTTTTTTAAATTAAGGGCTATAGCATTCATTTAAAACTTAATAAGAGAATACATAAATAGAAAATTTAGCAAAAAAATGTTAAACTTCAGTGTACAATTTAGATACATATTTGCAGGTAAGAAACATGTTCTTCCAACGCTTGAAGCGGTGCTTATGAAGATTTGTTAGTAATCTTAAAATATCGTTGCAAGTAATGTCTACAATGCCAATCTTGCCAAATTCAATGAACCGTTCTGTTATAACGTAAGTTTGGTTGCCTATCTTGCAGGTCGCGCTTAAAAGTGTACAAAAACTTTTTTGAGACAGTATACATACCTGTAAAACGTAATTCCCAATAATATCTCTTTATTTGCAGTTTTTTTACTATTACTTAATACAAAAAACACACAAAACCATTATGTTTTAAACGCCTTTAATTAAAAACTAAAAAAACATATTGTAACAAATTTTAAAACTAATTTATTTATACTAAAATATTTACACATTTATAACTACACGTACTAATTATATTTAACGATATTTAAGAACAACATTTACACTAATTTATATGTTACAGTCGCTCAAAAAATAATGTTCACGGATAACTTTTGTTTATCTTACAACTGACATTTGTTTACATTAAAGTCACGTACGTTTATACTCCGTTATATTTATTTCAAACACGCGTTAATCACTTATTTATTTAAACATCTTCTTAACAATTCCGACTTTGAATAACTCACCTATGATTTGTTTAAATCGTTTTTATATATTTTTGGTATCTTTTGAGAATTTTTCCTACATCTTTTGGTGAACGTTCTGGAAGTTGGCAATAAGTTCGTGAACGTTCTCAAAGCTGAACGTTTTAATATAAACAAAAATAAAAAAACAAATAAACAATATGGCGGTTGTAGTGCCGTTTTAGAATACAAAACGTGGTCTCCTTATATTAATGGTAGTAATCAATATAATATGTCATTGTAATCCCGTTAACCAATCGCATAACAATATTTTGCCTACCTAACAAATGACGGTTTTTGAGCTCACTTTTAATTTATTAGTAGATATGTAGTATGTATGAGAGATATCCTTAATAGGAATATTCAGTTTGTAGCAATTTTTTTAAATTGATTTTTGAACTTTATAATTAGTAATCAAGAAAGGAGAAAAGCGGAATGTTTACTGAGCGTTGATGATCATAGCACGTGTTCTTTGCAATTTGTCTGAAGTTTTGTTTAAAAATTTCAGTTAATTCAAGCTTGTTGTTTTTGTGTCAAATTGACTTACATTTTTTTATAAATACTTTAAATATAACCTGACTTGACAGCTAAACGCATGATTATTTTTAAAATTACAGTAGAGGAAAGTCGCCTAATATGAGGATACCGCCTAATATGGGGTATGCAGATTTTGAGAAATCCATTGCTGCCATCTATTTGGAAATATACACTCTGCATTACAATTGTATCAAACACTGCAATCATGTACATTTTAATTACAGACATCTACTATATCATATTATTTTAACCTAAAACCGCGTGCATATCGTTTCGAATATTTAGATTCCGTATTCAAAAGAGTGTAATATATAGATAAAAAGTAAGTATTATAAATGAATTTTAGTTAATTCTAAACACTAATAACTCTAGAATTCACCTCTCAAGTTGAAATTGTAACAGTTCATTTATTTCTTTTTTAATTTCACAAGTTTATTTGGAAACAACAATTTGCCTAATTCGGGGTACTATATAATGCTTAATATGGGGTACCCCATATTAGGAAACAAATGTTACAATATGTAATTTTCAGATGCCGAGTCAACGAAAAAAGTGGAGCAAACACAATATGGTAGAGGCTATTAAAGCATGTAAAGAAAAGCGGATGGGATATAAGAAAAGTTTGAGAACATTTGGAGTTCCGCAATCTACGTTAGAGAAGTATGTCAAAATTGATAAGGAGCCCAAAGAAATTGTCATGGGAAAACTTGGAAGGAAACCAGTAATGCCAGAAAAATTGGAAAAGAAGTTGGTGAAGCATTGTTTGGAATTAGAACAACATTATTTTGGAGTTACAAGAAAAGATATTTGTAAACTAAGTTTTGACGTATGCAAGAAAAATAATATAAAAAGCCTATTCAATACCTATAAAGAATGTGCAGGATCAAAATGGCTTACTGGTTTTCTAAAACGAAATCCTAAATTATCTTTCCAAACGCCGCAAGGAATATCATATGAATGAGTAAAATCTTAAAATGTTGCAAGCTTTTTTTAATATTTATGAACCACTATTAGAGAGAGTGAACAACGATCCTAGTCGTATTTTTAACTGCGACGAAACGGGCATTACGATAGTGCAACATAAGCATCAGAAAGTCATTGCAATAAAAGGAACGAAACAAGTTGCGGCCCTCTCGTCTGCAAAACGAAGATCCCTTATGACAGTCGTTATGTGTTTTAGTGCAACGGGTTTGTATATACCTCCGTTAATAATTTTCCTACGGAAAAATATGAAACTAGAACTAATGAATGGCATGCCTCCTGGCTCCACTCATGCTTGCCACCCATCATGCTGGATACAGCAAGAAATTTTTGTACAGTGGTTAAGACATTTTATCAATCATGCGAACCCAACAAAGGATAATCCAGCTGTTTTGGTTGTAGATGGCCACTACACTCACGCAAGAAATCTAGAAGTCATAACTGTAGCAAAAGAAAATCATGTTCATATTGTGTGTTTACCGCCGCATTCAACCAATAAAATGCAACCGGTAGATGTTGCTTTTATGTCTCCGTTTAAAACATTTTATGCTCAAGAGATTACTACATGGTTGAAACAAAATCCGGGTCGTGTTATAACAGTTTATCAAGTAGGAGAGCTTTTTGGAAAAGCTTACATGAGAGCTGCTGTTCTAGCTACGGCGGTTAATGGAATCCGAAAAACAGGCCTTTTTCCTGTCAATCGAAACATTTTCACAGAAGATGAGTTTGTAACTGAATCGTTAAATGCAGATATTTTTTCACACAAAGTTCTTTTAATCCCAGCGTTACCGGTGGAAGGGATAGAAGAGCCTCTTCATGTAACCTCCCCAAAGGTATCACCCCCCGAATTGTTACCCGTTCCAAAAGTATGCCAAAATATCACAAAAAAGAAGAAGTCTAATACTGGCAAAGCTGCAGTTGTCAACAGAGCACGCCTTACAAAGAAGAATTGGAAACCAGTTTGGCTAAAAGAAGTGTTGCTTCTACATCTAAAGTCGTAAGAAACATCACATCCAGTGTTGGCAGGCGGAATAAATCGGCACAGCAAAAAAATAACTTGGAAAATAAAAAAGGAATAAAAAAACGGAAAGTTTCTTCATCATCCTCATCACGGTCTAAAGTGGAAGTGACTTTAGATGATGGGGGCGAGTCACCATTTACCGAAAATGAAGATGATGCAGAGTGCATATTTTGCAATGATCTCTTTTCGAAGGAATAATGAAAGAAACTATATTTGCAATTTGTGTAAATAATATATAGATAGGTATGTGTTTAGTACCTATGTAACTTTAAAATAAGAAATTGGTAGTTCAATTCGCGAGTAGGGAAAATGTCTCGGTAGGTATTATGAAACTTGTCAGGACCTTTCTGCTCTTGCGCCAGACTGTCACAATTGCGACAGCATATTCGCAGTTCACTTTACATTACATCTTTGTCAAGTTCATTACTTGTATGCCCGGGTTAACCTTCACCGTTAAATTGTGTCACGCTGCTAATTTATAATGCGTTTATTTGTGGAAGGTTGAAACGCGGTAAGTGGTATACAATTTTCTTCATTGAGGGTTTAAATTGACACCTACTAATTTTCTATAGCGGATTTTGGTAGTCACCAATTGTTCTGCGTTATCAATTAAGATAACCAACAGATGGTCTTATTCGGAACATCCCATGACGTCGAAGTAGTGAAACGTACTGATAATATCCACCGTCGAAGGTTGCGAACCGCCAGGACCATCCTTTTCTGTTAAGAAGTCAAACATGAGGAATTTAATCGATTAAGTCACATGGAAACGCTGCGCACTTACATTCGTAATTATTGGATGCCAAACAAACTTTTTTTAGTTGTATTAACAGCATATGCTCGTTCCAATTTGGGTTTAAGATTATTTTTTAGGTACACCAAGTTCGGAGATTAGCTAACAGTTTGAGTGAGGTGAAGCCTGTAAGTATTACTACTTTAAATTTCTTATTTGTGTTTCGGGGACTAGGTCGTTGAGAACCGTACGTGCATGTTAATTTAACACAATTAATTGTATTTTTGCGCTTCGCGAATTTATCGTTTGTGCACATCGAATCTCGAAGGCTTAATTTACTTGATTTGTCTACGATTTAAGTATATGTATTTATCCATTTAGACCCTATATGTATATAATCATCTAGTCCGACAAGGGCAGTTTGTTGCACGGTGTGTTGCTCGCCACTCGACACAATTTCTAATTTAGTCAACCTACGTGCGAATGTTTTTAAGAATTTACCTTTCTATACTTGTTTCAACTTCTGTGATACAATAAATATATATATTCGGTGTTATTATTTTTGTAATGTTATTTATCCTTCGCTTACTACTAGGCGAGTTAGACGGTCTCCCTCGACTTTAATTTTTCATCGTCTTGGCGCCTTTTTTTTAGATTCATGTTATAATCACACATAACAAAGCCTGCGTTCCCTCTCCGAAGAAGCTGTGCTGGCCGTTGCTTTGTTTGGTTATGAGAAGATTGGTGGAACCTTTTATTTTGACAGCTCAACTCTAGAAACCCCCCGTTTCTCGTAACACCTAGGTATTGTTTTCTATATATACTACTTGAATAAACGTCTATTTATGTGGCTGTATTACTTATACCCCATAATAGGAACACTAGTTGCCTAATATAGGATTTGCAGTAAATGCATTTAGTTTATGTATTTATTGTTATAAATAAATAAATCAATATTATTCAATATCTAACTGATAGCGGATAAAATGAAGTATATATATCCATATTTACAGTTTGCTAGAACAAATTTTTGTATGTTTTTGTTGATACCTAAAAAAAGGGCCCCATTATAGGCGACTTTCCTCTAATGGTTTTGTTTGTATTGACATTTGAACAAATGAAATATTTTTTATACATTTTACAGTATGTATTTGGTGTTTTTGTACCGAATCGATTGTTGTATTTTTATAAACCTTTTAGTCTAATGTACTTTTTGTTTTATCTACCAATTACTTGATGACGTATTATTAATACGTACTAGAATACTTAGTACCTACATATTCTTCGCTATTGTAAGTTTTAAAAATGTCTAAAACATTGTTACAGTTTATATGTTTAACGTCGGTGGTGTGTCTGGTAATTAAAAAAGAAAAACAACTTGAGAATGCAAAAACTTGCGTGCAACAAACGATTGAACACATTTTTCTACAAGACGATACTTTGTTGTTTGTGTTTGATAATGAATATTGTCCAATTTTTCCAGATTACATTACCAACCCTAATATGATTCTCGATGTGAGAACAGAGAGTACGATTTTTAACGCAACTATCGGTCACAAACAAAATTTCGTAATTTATTCAAAGAACTTCGACACAACACGTTTTATAATTCCTAGACTATATTATAGCAAATTATGGAACAACAATCCAAAAACGGTAAGAAAAGTTATATTCATAACAGAGATCTCAGATATATCTATACTAACTAAAATATTTGAGGCGTTCTGGAACATGCGAATTGCAAATCTGGTCGTATTAACGTACGATTTAAATGCAGAAGACGGTGATACAAAACTTGTTGTCAGTGATCCTCTGGCGTTACCCAACCAATGTGGAGAGAATATCAAGTCATTCATTTGGCATGGTTGCGATAACGTTAAACTAATCAAATTTTCAAATCTTTTAAGAAAATACCATAATTGTGATCTCGTCTTTTCTTGTGAAGACATTCACAATATAAACGTAATAAGACGAATTACTTTAATGTACCAAATACTTATGACAACAGCAAACTTTTTGAATATGACTTTTACTTTGGAAACACAAGACCGTTCGGATTCTAGCAATTTCTTTACTATAAAATACAATAAATTTATGAAATGTAGTTTGATTTCGTGCACTGACATAATTGACTGGGCAGATTTTGTATGGATAGTTCCTACTCCCAAAAGAATTGCGCCAATAGAAAGTTTAAAGCTTACTTTTAAACGTACAGTATGGATTTTAATGCTTTTATTTTTTATCTTAACTTCACTTACTTTGTGGTTAATTAAAAAATGCAAAAATACAAATAACTCACATGATTTAGTGCTATGTTTTTTGGAAGTATTCTCGTTGACGATAATAGGTTTAACATATAAAATTCAATTAATTTCCTCGTTTCGGTATTTATTTATTTCGTATGTAATATACTCAATTCACATTCAAGCAATATTTACTGGAAAACTCATTACTTTATTAACACTTCCACAATACGAACCTCCAATTCAAACTTTGGAAGAGGTAGCAGAGTCGAATTATACAATACTAACTATTCAACCGAGTTTTGTTATGAAAAACGTAACAAGTACAGATCTTTTCTATCATAAAGTAAATAAAAAAATGATTTACATGAACCTATCAGATGTCGTTGAGATACTCGATCAGTGGAACTCAGAAACAAAATATGTTATTTTTACAATAGATGAAGATTCGCTACGACCATTAATAGAAGCAAATGCTTTTACATATCCATATTTTACGGAAAGTTCTTTTGTCGGAACTTGTAAGACTGTATTTATGACTATATCATCGTCGTATTTTGTAAATACGTTTGATAAAATTATTTCTATACTTTTTGAATCTGGTATTATGCAACACTTTAATAAAGAATTTGAACGATTAAATAAAATCAATCCAGTTTCAATTACTAACAACAGGAAATTAAATCTAACAGATCTCTATCCAGTATTTGTGTTTTTAGGTATTGGATTGTTTATTGCTTTTGTCGTCTTCATCAGTGAACATTTAGTGGCACGAAGAAACATTTTTTGTAAAACATGCGAAAATCATAGCCGTAATTGAGTAAACATTAGAATTTACATTACTGTTTTATCACAATACATTTTTCTGCCTATTTAATAAATAGCCACAGTCAACATAAAATTGTTTATCAAATTTGTCTTACATAATGTTTAGTATTCAGATATTGTGTGTAATTTTATATGAAAACAGGTATTTAATAAATATTAAAAATTTTAATCTATTTTGAATTCCAATTCTATAACCTTTTTTCTGGCTCTGTTTGCATTTTTATCAGAAAACGTGAATTTTTTAGTGCAGTTAGTGGAGTTTTGTTTCTCCTTCTTCGTGAAATCTACGGTTTTTAAGAGAATGTCACGTGTTTTCCGTTTTATTTGACGTAGTGTAGAACCGTATTCGTCGAGTGGTACGATACAGTTATATCTTCGTCTTGGTGGCGGTTATTGAGAACCTTCCGACAATACATAGTCCTTTTGGGGAACCATCAACATCTCTTCCGGATCAACCCAGAATCAACCACAAGTTTCTTCCTGGATTTATGACGACGACAGTTTGAGGTATTTATGTTGTACCAATTAATTAAAGTTGGTGAATTTTATTTACGCGTTTAAGTGTTTTAAAAGGTTTGGTTATTTTTAAAGAAAAATGAGTGTTGAAATTTAACGGTTTTATCGATAATACAATTACTAAACGGTAATTGTCCGTATTTATCAAAACTATATGTGACTAAATATTTGTTAGAAAGAAAATTTATGTTTGAAGCGGAAAATTGACAAATTTCGTAATTTTCTATTAAGATTGTGATTCTTGTTTTAAAAGAAATAAAGATATTTTGTTTTGTGTTTATTAAATTTCTATTTAATGCGGACACGACCGTGCGTGTTTTTATGTGATTTATTTCGTTAAATTTTATTTTTTTTATGTGCTTATTCAATTAACTTTATATTTTTTTTAATTTTTTTTGTTTTAACTTTCATGTTTACTTAAATTTTTTTTGTTAGCTTTCAGTGTTCAAATAAATGTTAAATAATTAAATGTAAACAAGCTTTTAATTCCGTTGGCCTTCGCGTTATGTAAAATTTAAGTTCATTTTAGATTTTAGTGAGATACACTCTATTAAGGTAAGTCCATTAAGAGTGTATCCTTCAGGAGCGGACTTCTTCCTGGCGCCCTTTGATTTTTAACTTTTCATTATTATTTGTCGAGTTTTCCAAAAACAATCAGGAAATTTTGAATAAAACCCACCCCGTCTTCACTGAGCACCGGCAAAACATTGTTTATGTTACTTTATTTCAAGCAAGTTCCATTGTTCCAACTATAGCACTTAACATAGTACAACAAATCAATTAGTGGCAGAGATGAACCGGAATATTTTGTAGACTGATATGATAACACATGTTATGAGAACGCAAACATTCTTTAGCCTTGTGTGCAGCCAACAAAGCTTTCATTGTTAAGTATTTCATGCACCTGCATGTGAATATGAAATCGAATATTGTGTCGATCCGAGTGAAAGTCTTTATTTGGGGTGAGAAATTATTTTTTGCATTGTAGTTTAATTGACTTCTTCCGTAATTGTCTGTAGCGGGTTTTCATACCTCCACACATTTTCTTTGCCTATGAAGATAATAAACAGATGTTATAGTTGGGATAATTTCCATGACGTTACGTCGCTGTAGCTAACACTATCTACACCTTCGAGAAGTTGGATGCAATTATTATACGTATTAGAAGATACTTTTACCAAAAATTACGAAATTAATTACAGTAGAACTCTTCGTTTTTTTTGGTTTACTTGTTATAACGCCGTATGTACGTTTTTGTTGTGTTAGATTTCAATCAAGTTTTAGGTAATACTGGTAAAATGCACTAGCTGGTCTCCTACTTGAAGAAATCAAATTGTAAGTATTACACTTTCTGTTATAATTAGTATTCTAGTTGTCAGTATTCCAGTTGTCAACGTGGACTATTAGGGGGAATGAATTTCCAATGTATTTCTTTGGTAGCCAAAAAATCTTAAATTTTACTATAATTTTGAAAAAATTTAAAAATTGCTTGCAGAGCTTTGTTAGCTTCCTTAAAATTAGTTGCGTTGTCGCTACTAATCGAAACTGAATTTCCTCGACGTGCAATGAACCTCTTTAAACCTGTTACGCAAAAAAACGTCCGTTAAAAGACTCGACACTAATTCTATGTGTACGGCTTTAGTTGCTATACACACAAACAATGCAATATATGCTTTGGGAATTATTGATTTTCGCAACCTTGATTCTTTGACCATGATTGGTCCGCCAAAATCAATGCCAACATGAAAAAACGAACAAAACGGGTAAACTCTCCATTAACTGTTTGGATACAATGGATTTAAATCGATGACATTTAACACAATTCATTACAATACATTTAATGCGTCTTAAAGCATGAATAGGCCAAACGCGTTGTCGCAAACTATGAAGTACTGAACGAGGACCTGCATGACCCAAGTACATTTATGTTCATATTCAATCAACAAATCAGTTACATGACAATTTGAAAACAAAATAATTAGGTGTTTACTATTAAATGACAATGGCGCATTTATCATACGTCCGCCTACCCTTAATAAACCTTTGGATTAAGAAATAGATTTAATGATACAAGAGAACTACTTCTTGATAACAATTTAGTAGTTTTTAAACATTATATTTCTTCATAAAAATGTTGAAGTTGAACAACCATAAATATTTGAGTCAAAGCTCGCTCTAATTCCTCTACTGACACAGAACCATGAACATTTAAAAAAATTATTTTTTAAATTATTAACAAACCTAGTATAAACGCTATGCATCTTTGTATTCTAACAAAGGACGAAAACCTTAAAAAAAACAGTTGAATTTACTTCTACTTTAGTGTTAACATGTGATACCTGTTTTTGTTCAGGCAAAGAACTAATTTCCAATTTAAGATTACTTCTGAAATTGCCTTCCATGAAGGATCTGACAAGAACTCTGGACCTTCCCACCAAACCCTACAATTTATTATAGTATCTGGCTCTATTCCGCGAGAGATATAGTCCGCAAGATTTAACTTAGAAGCAACATATTTCCATTTTGAATTGATGGATAACTCTTGAATCTCTGAACCTCGGTTGGCTACAAACGTTGTCCAACGTAAAGGTGGCGACTGTAACCAAGCAAGTACTATTTGAGAATCTGTAAACATAAAAACCGTATTGAAATTAAAATTCATACAGGTTATAAACTTATTACACATACGAGCTAATAATAAAAACCCGCACAGTTCTAATCTTGGCAACGACACCGTTTTCAGTGGAGCCACTATAGATTTTGAATAAACAAGATTACATGAGATCTTATTGTCGTCATACAACGTTCTTACATACAAGC
This sequence comes from Aquatica leii, assembly GCA_035610365.1. Taxonomy (NCBI): domain Eukaryota; kingdom Metazoa; phylum Arthropoda; class Insecta; order Coleoptera; family Lampyridae; genus Aquatica; species Aquatica leii. The sequence continues at coordinate 95,472,303 of CM069435.1, read as the reverse complement.
ATGCACCATACGCTTGCATGGAAGCGTCTGAAAACCCTATCAACTAAATTATTTCAATCTTTCCTGGAATAAAAACCTAACGTGAGTTTTTGAGGTCCCTCAATCGGGGCAAATGGTTATAAAATTTAAGCCATTTTATCAAAAAATCTTCTGTTACAACTTAATCCCACTCTGTCTTTAACGACCACAATCTCTGCATGATTATCTTAGCTACAATAATTATCGGACCAATAAAACCTATAGGATCAAATATCTGCGTAATTGTACCTAAAATTTCGAGTTTTGTGAAAGTCTGTTTTTAACTAAATCTGGTACAGATATCTGAAACGAATCGAAAACGGAATTCCATGATACACCTAAAACTTTAGAATTTTCGGATTGCAAAGAAGCAAATAGATATTTATCATTTGAATTCCATTTATGCAACATGAATCCTGTGGTTCTAAGAATTCCTTTAACTCTCTTTGAAGCTGATATAACTGTTCCAAAGTATTTGCTCCACCTACTACGTCGTCTACATAAGTTTGAATTGAAAGTTTCAGCCGCTAACGGAAAAGTATATTTATTTCTATTAGCTAACTCAACTAAGATTCTAGAAGCAAGAAATGGAGTAGAGTGTGTTCCACACGTTACTGTTTGAAGCTCAATATGTCGTAGTGGACCATCTCTCTAAACTATGTTTTGTAAAAATCAATCATCAGAACTAATACTAATACACCTTAACATTTTTTGTATATCGTTTGTTATAACGTACCGAAAAGTCCTATACCTACAAATAATATCAAACAACTCTGGCTGAACTGGACTTCCTTTTAACATGATATCATTTTAATTTAACCCCGAAGTGGTTTTCATAGATCCATTAAAAACAACACGATATTTAGTCGTAAGTTTATCTTTGCGAATTACACAATGATGAGGAAGATAGTACTTATTGGTTGTCATTGAATCGCCACCTTGATTAATTTCTTTAGCATGTCCGAGTAATAAATATTCATCAATAAATGCTTTATACTCTTTTTTCAGTGTAGCATCATTTTTGAACCTTTTCTTAAGAGATAAATATGATTGAGTAGCCTTGTTAAAAGAGTTGCCTAAGAAAGAAGCATCATAATTAGGTTTAATAGGTAACCTAACCTCAAATACATCAGATTCAAGTCTTTTCGTTGTAGCAGAATAAAATTTTTCACAAAGTTCGTCCTCTAGCGACATATACAAACAAAGCAACACTTAAATGTGATGAAACATTTTGTAAATCGGGAATGCTTCCTCTACAACCCACCCAAACAAACTTTTTTGTAAGACAGGAAGATTCTCGCCTAATCGTAAAAGCCCAGATTGAATTATGCCAAAATACACTTCAGCTCCTAGCAAAAGATCTATTTCACTAGCAATGTAAAAACCTTTATCTGCCAAACCTATATCATTTAGAATAGTTAAATTCTTGCAATTTATGTACGTATGAGGCAGTGGGCAAATAATGTTTTTGAGAATACCACAACTCGTCGAAATCCTTTTTTGGGGATCTTTTTGTGACTGAATTATAACTTTGATAACGCTTGATATACCTACACCACTTTGTCCAATCCCTGACACCTGAATATAAGTTAATTTTTTCTTTATTTATTATTTTTAACTTATTTGCAATCTTTGAAGTTATAAATGAACTTTGCGACCCTGAATCTAGAAGTGCCATAGCTTCAATCTTAGAACCATTATCAGTGATTAAATATACCCTTGCTGTAGCCAACAGTATTTGTCTATTTGTACTAGATGTTAAGCATGGAGTTTGTTGAATACACCTTATATCATAAAAAGTAGTTGCTTCTGACGATGAAGTTGATATAGTTCCATTATTTTCGATATTAGTACATTCTTTATTCCTTTCCTGCACAGGGCTAACTGTATCATTTTTTTGACCTCCACCTATTTTACGATTTCTATAGTCATGAAGCAAAGTGTGATGCCTTTCTTTACATTCCCTACATCCTTCCGACCTACACTCACTTACTGTGTGTTTACAACCAAGACAGTTGTACGATTTGTAAAATACAAAAATGAAAATTAATTTATAAACATACTTTTCAAAATTATTTTTCAATAGTGGATAATAATACCTAACTTAACCCTGTACTCACATATGAACGTAATACAAATTTGGGGCGTTATTTTAAATTTGCACAAGTGCTAAGAACATTATTCAAGTTTAAATAAATAAGTGATTAACGCATGTGATCGAGATAAATCTACGTAGTATAACCTTATACATGACTTTAATGTAAACAAGCGTTATATTATCTTTTTTTTTAATAACTCAATCGTGTCTCCACTGTCATTATAGGCACTGTAGGGATTGACTGTTCACTGTGCCATCTGCCTTATAATGGATGAGTTTAATATTGCTATAAATGACAATTTTGTGTGTCGGTTGTTACTTTTTAACTCAAGTTTGCGTTTTATATGTTCAATTTTTGACTTTAATGGCGACGCAGTACATTCGTTAACACAATTCACCAGGAACAGGATCACTCGAAAACTACCTAACGTAATTAAAAAAGTAAACCCTCAAATAAAAGGAAAAGATTTACGTCTTTCCCTAAGATACTTCAAAATTTTCTCTTTTTAATAGTATCAGTATATTTTACAAAAGAAAATTATCACTGACAAATATTGCTTACTTCCCAGCAAACACAGATGGACTTAAATTACTGTTGAATTGCCATTAAATTACGGTAATTTAAGTAGTAATTTAAACAGTAAAAAGGGCGCCATTAAGCAACCACTTAAACTACCAAAATTTCATTGACTTCTAAATTACTAATAAGCTATCATTAAAATACTGTTGCTATATTACCATTGAATTACTGTTAAACTACTGTTTTGATCTACTAGCAAAACTATTAAATTATTATTAAAACCACTAACACATTTAAAAAAATAGTTTTTTTAGTTAATTATTTGTTTCTGTAATTTTTTATTTATTTCGTTTATAGAATTTGACGCACATGATTGATAAATTGTGGGATTTTTTTTAAATTAGAATTTAATTTAAGTACTTACCTGGGGTTTGATCCCACGAACATCAGGAAAATCCCTTGCAACCTAAACGTGTTAACCACTACTCTACCTGACCTAATACTATATATGCTAACTACACGTTATATATGTTGAATACAAAATCGAGTAACTTATTCGTAATTTAATACTTTCAACGTGAACCATTAAATATTTCACATGACAATCAGACAGTCCTATATATACATTTGCATCGCTACGTATTAATTATACTCTTGTTGTTTTTGTTATTCTGTAATCAGGATAATTCATGTCTTAGTTGCTTGAAGTGTTTTATATAATCCGAATATTTTTGGATACGGCAGGTACATAATTTCATGCAATATTGATATTCTTGTATCATAAGTTATAATATTTACTTATGTTTTATATTTATATTGCGTTACTGGATCCCGCAGATTGACCAATGCTATTTGACTTTCCAGTATTAATATTTTCGTAAACTGTACGAAATCTTTTTAGTTGTCGATAATAATTGCCACTTTCCTTCTTTGTATGCATTCTTCAAGCAATTGTTGAATAGCAGACCTAACTGTTTAGCAAATATAACGACTATTTTTAAAATAATTTAGCTTAACATTTATATAGCAACTCTATTACTACTGACTATTAATTTACCTTGTATTTTAACGGACATTCAATTACCATTAAACTCCCCAACCTAATTCTGGAATTACGACTAAGTTACTGAGTAAACTATTCAAGCTACCAATCATTAAATTACTCCTAAATTACTTTTGAATTGCTGGGTAGTATAATGGTAACTCAATTACCGGTAAACTACAACGTTCAATTTTTTAATTACTCTTAAGTTACTGGTTAAACTATTCTTAAGCTACGCACCATTACATTACTCCTTAATTACTTTCTAATTACCGGGTAGTATAATGGTGACTCAATTACCATTAAACTACAACGTTTAATTTTTTAATTACCAATAAGTTACTAATTAAATTACTTTTATGCTACCACAATACTGAAATACTCCTAAACTACTTCGTATACTACTTTTAAACTAGTAACCATTTAAATTACTGCTAAACGTCATCTTAGACTACTCTTAAATTACGAAAAAAAATAAATTACTTATAAATGACTTTTCAATACCCAATAAACCACTAAATTAAGCTACCTTGTGTTTGCTGGGTTTGTTCCCTTTTTTACTGACAACATTCCTCTTTCGTAGGAACACATTTATGTGTTTATACGACTAATATTTTTTTTAGATGTCCTGTACCCCGTGCACGCGCGTGTGCTATATAAAATACATAGTCAAAATCCCAGTTTTAAACTTATTTTTTTACGAAATCTATTCGGCAAGTTAAAAAAAGTGTTAATTCCTGAAATAGCTCCAAAAATATCATTGGATTTAGAATGACGTCTAGAAAAATGTTTTAAACGTTTTTTTAACACAACAAAAAATTTCAAAAGTTATAAACTATAAGAGAAAAAGAATTAAAAGTGGAAAAAATTTCCAATAAATTTAACTAATTATTTAAACGTTAGAAATATTAAAAATGTTATTATTATTAAACAATTATTATAAACAATTAAAAATTGTTTTTAAGACTAAACAAGTTTTTTAATCATGTTTCATAAAAAAATTGTAAACATTTTTTTTTATTTTTACAGTAACCAATTTGTTTATAAAGAATTTATAAAGAAATGGCGTAAAAAACGACGTTAATAAATGTCTTTCTTTCTTCAATAGAAAAACATTAATACCATAACAAATATTTAAAAAAATATAACATTTTTTAGATTTTTTATTTTTTTGCAACTTGCAAAAGTTATTGTAAACAAAATAATCACCTTTAAAACAATTTTTTGAAGTGATCTTCTTGAGTATACATATAAAAAAGCTCTAAGCAGCAAAACATTTTTGAGTTAATGATTTAAACAATTTTCTTGCAATGATGACGGAGGTCATAAAAATTTTTTTAATTAACAATCGTCTAACTAAAATTAAGTTAAATCAATTTTTCCAAAGGGACCTTATTCTTTTAACTGTTGACCACATAATTTTGTATTTTATAATTATTTTAATGCAATTTTGAATTGTTGTAATTTACATTTTTGTTGCATTATTCATTTCCACTAACCTACAAAAAAAATTTGAATTTTTTTTACTAACATAACAATTTCTTACGTATGTAAAGTCATATTTCTAAGTTCTCTAAGAGAAAAGAACATATTACATTCGGCACTTAAGTATTGTCTTAATTGAACAATAGAAGTAGAATCCATACCTAAACTAGACAAAGTTGCATGCATACTAACGCGCTTTAAATTCGTTATAGCTGCAAAAAAAATTCAAAATAGTTTTGACGAGAAACAAAAATCACGCACCTAAAATCTCGACTACGTTCGTTAATAAATCATCAGAATTTGCTTTATGTTTAACTTTTGTATTTTTAAAAACAGCACTAGAAACTACAGGTTCGTCTTGTGTTAGAAACGTGTCCATTGCATTCAAGCAAGATGCAATCTTTTGCTTTGCAATTCCATTAATTCCTTCGGTTGATAAAAACTTTTCAGCAACTATTCCTACCTAAAACCACACATTTGATAAAAACGATTTTAGAAATAATACACTAACGTCTCCTATCAATCCCCATTGTATGGCTAAAGCGGGATAGCCTTGTCTTTTTCTTTGCTCGCAGATTCTTTCAGCAATTGAATTGGCCATACCGTAATTAGTCTGACCCGAATTTCCTCGACCACAAGTCACTGACGAAAACACTACAAAATACCTACAACATACTTTATTTAACGTGTTAATACTACGTCAACACTTTACCGTAAAGAAGGACACAGGTTTTTACTGACTGTGTCCATGTTTTTAGTAATTAAAACTTTTGGCGCCAGAACTGTTTTAAAACTATAATCAGTTTGGTTCTCAATTGATGCATCATGCAATACAACCGACAAATTAAATATGCCATCAACAACGCCTAAACAATTACTCTCAGCTAATAGTTTTCTACACCCTTCTTCAGTCGTTACATCTTCTTGTGCTAACACAATTTTAGCACCAAGCATCTTCCAATACCTTAATTTGTAGTTTTGATAACCGTTGGTAACACCACTTCTTGAAACCAAAATTAGTTTTTGAGCACCTCGCCCAATTAACCAATCAGCCAGTTCTATACCAAATCCACCTAAACCTCCAATCAGTATATAAACTTTATTTGAATCGCAAAGAAACCTCGGTTTAGCTCTCATAGGTAACTGATTGCTAACCAAATCTTCTTTGAATTTTACTATGATTTTATCGGTGTGTTTGCCGGAATTCATGTAGCTAAAAGCATTTTGCAGTTTTTCTTTGGGATAAACTATTCTTGGTAATGGTTTTATGTACCCTTCTTTAATACCATATTTCAACAAATTCATAAGCTTTTTTACTTCGTTCGAATATTTCTGAATAATCAAATCAAAAGAAACGCTGCCATAAACACGACCATCAAGAAATGTGTTTAATAAAAGCGGGTTATTTAATTGTGAATCGAGTTTTCCTAATTCTAGCAGAATGCCTTTACGAGCAAGACACCGCGTGCTAGCTAGAAGTTTGTCTTCGGTTAATGAATTTAATACAATATCGACGCCTGCTCCGTCTGTCTGTTTAAGAATCAGATTTTCAAATGACGTATCACGCGAATTTCCAATATGGCAATCTAAATAACATTAATAAGCGTTTTAAAACGATTCAAGTTATGTTAACCTGGTATAGTAGGATACAGCGTTTTTAGATAATTTCGTTTTTCTTCAGATCCAACCGTGGTGAAAATTTTACAGTTATAATGCAACGCGATGTTAATTGCCGATTGTCCTATTCCGCCTGTACCCGAATGTACTAATATACTTTGACCACGCTTTAACCTACCAACCTAAAATATTTAAAACGTAAAAATACTGGTCATACTGAATTAAATACCTTGAAAAACGCATATAACACTGTTAAGTAAGTAACTGGCACGGTTGCTGCATCTTCTAATGACCACTCTTGTGGAACGCTGCAAGTAATAACATTACTAGCTGAAATTAAATTTGAAAATGAACCATTTGATGATACGCCCATTACTCTTTGATTTCTAAAAAAAAATGTTTTTAAATTAAACTTTTATGCCGAGAATCGATTACCGTGAATCTACTCCAGCAAACTCGAAACCGATATTTTCAAAATCTGATCTATACTCTTTACTCATTCTAATTTTTCCTGTTGCTATCACAACATCTTTAAAATTGACACCGGCATAGTAAATCTAAAATGGTTTAATAATTATATTGTAATAAAATAATTAGTATAATAAGAAAAAAAATAGATAAAGATCTTGTAAGAAACTATACCTCATTATTTAATAATAATAAATAATAATAACTACGAGATTTTAATTTATCGCGCTTAATTTCTATTGGTCAAATTGCAGTCGTTTTTACACAGCCGCAAACTGTGTTGTTCGTTTACTATTTTTGTATTTTAAACCTCTGCGTTCTTGTATTTAATTAAAAAGCTTTTTTGAAAACTACAAATTTCGTACTACGATATTTAATATTTTTTAGCTCTAAAAATATGAGCAACAGCTCATTGAATTCAGAATGACCTCTAGGAAAATGTCTTCAAATGTTTTTTTAGCAAATGAAAAATTGCAAAAGTTATAAACTAGTTAAGATGAAAAAAGGATTTCGTTTTTGCAAATAACTTAGAAACTATAAGAGAAAAAAAATAAAGTGGAGAAAATTTCTAATAACTTATTATCTCAACATAAGAAATACTTAAAAAGACGATCGTATATAATTAAAAATTGTTTTTAAGAAAAAAAAAATTTTAATCATAATTTCAGGAAACAATTGTAAATTGTTTGTAATATTAAAGTAGCCAATTTCTTTATGAAGAATTTATAAAAATTTTATTCAAATGGATCAAGTAGTTTAACGTGTTTTGAGAGTGTGATTATGAGTGACAATAACTGCCAATTAAACGAATTTGACAGATACCGAATTAATGGCTTACGTAAATTGTCTTAACCGGAATCAATTCACTCTATCATGCGCTGTTATCAATCATGGACTAGGGGAAGTCAGAGTCAGACAAAGACGTAGAGAACGGAAATTTTCTGTGGGGATTATCGTATGGAGTGCTATAGCCTATGAGAACGCCGGGCAATATGTTAATAAAGTAGCAGAACCCCATATTCTTAGATTGCTTCAGCAGTTAAACGACCCACTTTTCCAACAGAGTAATGCTCGTCCCCACATAACAAAACACTCTAAAGACCAATTCGAAGAAGCCAATGTTAATCTCTTACTATGACCATACAGATCTATCAACCTTTCGCCTATTGAACACGCGTGAGACATAATGGGTAGCAAACCGAGAAACTTAGAGAATCTTCAACAGACATAGGAAGCTTTCCAGCACGAATTAAAGTTGCTTGGAATACAATGACACAAAAAAAATGACCATCTGCTGAAATTGATGGCTGAAGTGAGAGAGTGTAAAACCAATAGAAAGGGGACCAAAACATTGTAATTTTCTTTGTTCCTTTTCTTTAAAGTTTTTATCATTTACTACCTAGCTAAACCTTTTTGCTAAGTTTGGTCACAAAATTCTTATTCCTTATTGTTGTTGCAATTTCCATGTCACAGAGTATAATTTTATACGTTTTTTAATGTAAGTAGTTTATAATATATTATCTGATCTGGAAGAGACAATGAGAGGACAACAGACAGGAGGGATAGTGGTAGGGAAAGCTAAGGTATGGTCGTTGGCGTATGCGGATGACATAGTGCTGGTGGCTAAGGAGGAAAAGGAAATGAAAGAGATGATGAAAACGCTAGAAAAATATATGAAAAAAAAAGAAATGGAAGTAAACACGGAGAAAACAAAGATAATGATATTTAGAAAAGGAGGGGGGAAAAGAAAAAGAGAGGAGTGAATATGGAGTGATGAGAAAGTGCAACAAGTGAAGGAATTTACATACCTAGGCTACACGATCAAACAGGATAATAAAGAGGGAGAACACATAAAGGAAAGGGTGAAGAAAGGAAACAGGCTAATAGGACAAGTCTGGGGTGTGGGGGAAAGAGTATTCAAGATGGATATAAAAAAAAGAAAATTGTTGTTTGAAAAATTAATAAAGGGGGTGGTAATGTATGGAGCGGAAATATGGGGCTGGAAGGAGTGGAGGGAGGTAGAGGGGCTACAGGAAAAATACTGGAGATGAGTGTTAGGATTGGACAAGGATACACCGGGGTATATTGTGAGAGAGGAGGTACAGATAGAAAAAATAAGGGTAGAGACAGGAAAAAGAGCAATAAAATACGAGGAAGAAATGAGGGAAAGAACAGATTGCAAAATACTGCAAGAATGTTGGAAAGAGATAAAGGGAGGGAAAGTGAAGTACGGGCAGGAGGGCAGAGAAGAGTATTACAAAAGAAACACGTACAAGGAGTGAAGAAGTGGAGAGATTAAGAGAAGAGGGAGTAGGGATAAGGGAAGAAATAATAAGGAGAGATAGAGACATTAAAAAGCAAGAAAGATGGACAAAGATAAAAGAGGGCAGATATAATAGGAATTATAAAGATATCAAGGGTGAAGGAGTGACGGAATATTTAAAAGATAGAGAGATTAAAAGCAACAAAAAGAAAAAAATGGTAGCAAGGTTCAGATGTGGCAACACAATTTTCCATTCTGGATAATTCTTGTGTTGCCGTTATTACACAAGCTGAGTGAACATCAGAGCCTGAAATAAACTGATTGTATGCGCCGTAAGATCTTGCTTTTATAGACTGTCTTCTGATTAATAAAACTGGTTTCCAAATCTCCGGTAAAGGAAAACTAGAATATCGGTTAATATTAAAAAGATTTTTAATTCTTTCAATAGATTTTCTAATTTATCCTTGACAGTAATTAGAAACATTCGCCAAAATTTTAGTGTTTTCAAACATAATTTGATGACCCGTTTCTAGCACGTATTTCGCCACGGCTGACTTTGAAGATTATTTAAAACTATACCTTTGATGCTCCTTAATACGAATTCCCACGTTTCTACTCGTTTCTTCTATGTAAGCACGACCACAAGAGCAAGGAATGCTCTAAACGCTGTCAGATTGAAAAGGGATAACACCTTTTACCGGATTTAAGAATTGTTCCAATGTAAGAAGAGTAGAAAACCAAGTAACAATATTGTGCTTCCTTCACACATTTGTTAAAGGTTTAACAATACGGTAAATAATCTTACATGTTGGTTTCGAGCAAGGTTTGGTTAAAAATGCATTATTAGTTTTTAAAGGCAAGAAATCATATTACCACGAAGAAATGAACCCAGCGGTATTTGAGGCATCGTTTTCTAAATTTTTAACAAAATTACCAGGAGTTGTAATGGACAATGCACCGTACCGTAGTCAAAGAGTGGAACAAATTCCTACATCAGCATAAAAAAAATTGATATGAAAAATTGTTTACATATCGCATTTCAACCAGACATGGTTCGGTCTGAACTTTAACAGCTAAATCGCATACTCAAGTAATAACATAATTTGTATACAACTCATGAATATAATGCAATATGAGCTCATGTAAAGAACGAGGTGGCAGCTAAAAATAAATCATTTAAATTGTCTATAGTTAAATAACTTTTACAAGAAGCTTTATTTAATGTATTCTGTACTGATTGGAGATATTGAGTGGAACATGTCATTAAATAAAAAGAAAAGATGTACAAGTTAGGTGGAATTGTCGATAATTTAATAGAAGAACTGAGAATATCTATTAACTTTGTTATTAATAATGACAGTGATACGGATTCGGAACGAATCCGACATTAAGTAGTTTGCATGTGCTTACATTTCAATTTATTTAAAATGGTATGCAATCTTATTCTGAGTGATTGAGCAGTATTGTATTTATTTAGGTTTATAGTACTCATTATTTGTAATACAAAGCTTTGTAATTTGTGTAATTTTGTTATATGTATTTACGTTTATAAACTTGTTTTAAATTTTACTATGATAGATTGACAACACTTGTAACGTTGATTTTCTTGTAACAACAAAAAAACGACGACTAACTCAGTTGACAAAAAAGATACATAAGTATAGTTATATAAATTTTATCAAACATTAGCACGTAGGTTGGTAACCTAGACAAAATATAAACTACTCCCTCGACTGGGCAATACGTCGTACAACAAAGTGGCCTAGTCGGCCTAACTTTTACATTCAAAGAAGGAATGACTTTGCATTCGAAAATTAAAGTTCCAAACGTATCAAAGATTTAGAAAAGCAAATCGTACCGTATTACAATATGTGACACAACAAAAAGATTTTAACATTAATTGTGATTACAACCTAGCATGACGTACGCTCGACTGACCGCCAAACTATGAAGAATTAAAATAAAAACGTACTACTTATAATTAGTTTCCTTTAGGTATGCACTAGCTAGCACATATCCTCTCAACATTACCTAAAAATCATTTGAAATCTAACCAAAAAACACGTACATACGACGTGATCACAGATAACCGTTATTGTACATACGATCACTGAAAGTAAACGACTGCGCCTAGTTTTCCTTAAATTGATTTCGTAATTGGTTGTGCAAAAATTTCTTCTAATACGTATTTTACTAGTATCCAACTCTCGAAGATGTAAAAATACTAGTTATATATCATCATGGAAATTTTTCCAATTGTAACATTTGTTTATTATCTCTACAAACAAAGACGTGTGGGGTATGGAAACCCGTTACAGGCAATTACACAAGAATGAAATTAAACCACAAAACAAGAAATAAGTTTTTACCCCAAATTTAGACTTTTACTCAGATTGCTACAATATTTGATAGCAATTCACATGAAAATGTATGAAATACTTAACAATAAAAGAGTTATTAGTAATTTTGCGTTCTGCAAACTTTACCGAAAGAATAAAATCGTGTTTGATAATTTGACATACTAGCCCTACTCCAACAACGAAAAGTAGGCGTACCGAAGACAAATTTTATAGTAGACAATTTTTAACATAATAAATTCCCCCAGAGCAACATAAAAATCTGGGAAGTGGACATTAACTAAAATTAAGAATAGAAATTGAGGCATACACCAAAGACAGAACCTTAAAATACAAAACCAACCCAAATACAATAACACTCAACCCAAGAAGAAACATAAAGGAAAGAGGTGTTCTTAGTTCGTTAAGCATTACCAACCAGATATGTCCAAAAGTCGCATAAATCGGAATGATACTCCAAAGAACCAAAAACTTCAACCAACAGAAAAGAAGTATTAGAAAAAGGAACTCCTTAAAAATCGACGTCACGCGTTACGTCATAAAAGCAATAAAACAACGCAGTTCCACAGACTACACTGACGGACAATCCTAAGCAAACCAAGAGAAAAGAAGCAGTATAAGAAAGAAAGAACGTTAGACTACGATCAAGAACAACGCCCTAAAATCCTATGAAACCCCAGTCCACAGATACAACTCCAACCCTAAATATAAGTCTCCAAAATTAACCAAACTCGAGAAGTAAAAAAAAAACAAGTATCTAAGAGATTTTGCATTGTGATATGCGGATTGAAAAAAAGTCAAAAAAGGACACCTAAGTCAAAAGTAATGGTTTTCTGGACGTTCTTGTGACTCGTAAGCCCGACGGACATCTGGGCCATTCTGTTTATCGCAAACCCACGCATACGGACAGGTATCTTTATGCTACGTCTTATCATCGTCCTGCACAGAAACGTCCTGTTATTGAATCTTTGGTTCATCGTGCCTTTTCTATTTGCCAACCTGAGAATCTAGACTCGGAACTTTGTCATCTTACTAGAACCTTAGTGAGCAATGATTATATGAAGCAAATATACATAAAATTATTCATCCAAAATTGGCATTTTTAACCCAACATTCACAAGGTTACAGATCAAAGTGGAAAACTTCTTCGTAAGAAAACCCATATTCAACTCTACAGGCAAAATCTCTCAGATTCTTCCTTCTCCCAACAACAAATTTTCTACACTTTCATTTCAAAGTGTATACCAAATTCCTTGTTCATGTGGTTTAGTCTACATTGGTGAAACCGGTCGTTTCATCATTATTCGCATTTCAGAACATGATCGTTGTATAAAGAAAAGGCATATTTCTAAGTCTGCGGTTGCTGAACAACATTTTACTTCAGGTCACAACAAATTCTGATAGAGCATAGAAATTTCGAGTTATTTCCTCTTTGGTTCTCCGTCAGTACTCCTTTATCGAAAACGCGCCTTCTTTCAACCGTAACCCAATTAGAGTCGAGCTTAAACAGCTGTGACAATACTTCTTCTTTATAAACGAAGACTATTTCTTCTCGAGTCACTTCTATAGAGTTTAGAATCTGTCTTGGTTCACAAGTTGATTACTTAGTTTGTAGTAGTTCTCTGTTGGATTTTTGTTTTCTTTTTGAAGTTTATCGTTTTCTTTACTACTTTTTTAGAGTTTAGAATGTGGCTTGATTCACAAGTTCATTACCTAACTTTTGAGAAGTTTTGAGTTACATTTCGGTTGCTTGTTCGAGTTCTTCGATTTCTCTCACGCCCTTTACAAAAGTGGGTTAAACAGAAGCTTTGGTTACAAAAATGACACGGTCCAAACCCGGAAGACGTTCTCATCTTTGTATAGACTCTGGTCGTGAAAGCCTTAGCTGTTACAAAATTTCTGATTGAAAGTCGACACAAGCCGGACTACCTAAAAACCAGAAAAAAAATCAGTAATCCAAAAGTCACAACCACAAAGTTCCAAACTACACTATGTCAGTGTACTAGTCAAAAAAAATCCAAACCGCAATAACACAAAACAAAATCAAAAGAAAGAAAGAAAAAGAAATAAGAGGATATAAAAAAGAATAAGAAGCTTCACTTGCTAATCGAACGTTGTTAGTCAGTGCTCGTTGTATTGGAATGTCACACTAAAACTTAAAAGCCGAAGAACGGATTAGAATATTCCAAGAATAAAAGAAACCCAGCTAAAAAAAATTCCTTAACAGCTGTTACGTGCATACATTTCAAAATGTAATACCCATTATATATGCATTACACTAAAGGTAAATTTCTACTTTCAACGCCCTCTAACGAGTTTTGTTTTACTACATTTTCTGTCAAGACGTTAAACCGTCCATTGCTTAAAAAGTGCTTGAGATGTTTAAATTTTAATGTGTTAACATCGGCGTTTGTGGAAATTATGGTACGAAAACGCAGTTTATTCATCATAGGGTAAGCTTTTCCTATTAGTTTTTAGAATTCATTAGTAATGTCCATGTTAATTTCTTAGCACGATCCGACACGTGTTAGTCCACGTGTTTTGGTGTACTCTTCACTAATGAGGGGTTAATATCGACCAAATACCTTAATGGAAATATTATAATTTTGGAAGGCCTACGGTAAAGCTAAAAACGAAGTTTTGACAAGAAATTTTCTCTGATGTACTGTTCCATATGTGTCAATCGACTGCGACCTTTAATTTAAGTGGAATGTACACTGCGCTTGCTGCACGAACAGTTGGCGGTTAATTTGAGGCCAAGGCATTTGCGTTGTCATTAAAGTCTCTAGTGAAATTTTGCTTGTTATTCTAACTTACGTAATTACAATAATTGTTTCAATATCATTTAGGTATTTTCATTAATTATTTTTGTATGTCGCATGCTGTGAATCATAGATGTTTGTCAGTATCAACTAAAGTTTTTCGTTATCAATACTTTATGTGTAACTTAAACCTATGTATTGTGTATTGTCGGTACTTCCGGCATCTATTGATTGAGTAATTTACGATAAATTTCTTGTGCTCGTTGTTAGTAATCGACAAGATTAAATTAAGTAAACATATTTATCTTTCTTTTTCTTGTCCGTTATGGATTACGAACCTGATTCTGTTGCAAGCTTGGACCTTCTGTCTTGATCTAAACAGAAGCTTTACTTAGAAATCTGGCGCTTTTAAAAATCTATTTACTTGAACCTCTCCTATCTCCGACTAGTGCGAGTTGGCTGAGCAAGGTTTGTAACACCTATAAGCTTATAGCACAGTGACTGACAACATAAAAAATGCAGACTAAGCGGAAGTACAGAGTACAAGCAACCGCGTTGCAGTTTATTCCTAGTTTCAAACCAAGCACAACAAAACAAAAACCCACTAAACCCAATACAGCAAGAAAAGTAAAAAAAAAGCAAAAGAATAGAAACATAGTTGTGGGAACACTAAAGAAAAAAGTTGCTAAAAAGAAAAAAAAGAGTGTTTAAGCAACAAACCAAGATAAAAAAGAAAAAAAGCAAAAGAGATAATTAATAATTCAGAAGCAAAAGAGAAAGAAAAAGATAAAAATAAAAAGTAAGAGATAAGAAGGAAGTAAAGAGACAGACGGAGAAAGATAAAACAAGATGTAAGTGTCTGATTTGTTTTTCTCTCTGTAGAAGAAACAACAGAGAATAACCAACTCTTCCATTCCCAACCAACCGCCCTAAAATATTTAGAAAAAAAGAGAAAGAAAAGAATAGATATCACATTTGGCCATAGAACAAATCCGTACCAAGTGCTGTTCCAAAATTGAAGAGTTTACTTTAAGATTTAAATGCCGACAAGCAAAATAAGAAACCCAAAATAAAGAAAAACTTAACCTAAAATTAAAGCGAGAGTCCTACTAATGACTTACCAATCTCAAAATGGCCGACTAAACGAATATAACTAGATACAAATAGAAAGGTAATCTGTCCTGAAGTAAGATAATTAAAAAGAAAACTCAAAGAAATTTATTGGAAACTTAAGAAAAAAATAATGTTAGTACCACAAACTGAAGAAAAACAATTGGATAGCATCTCAGCTGTAACTAATAAGATACCAACGAGATATTCAAAAACTGGAACCACTGAAACCAAAAAAAAGAACCGAAAGAATAGCCGAAGCTACAAGCCAAAAGCCACAAAAAGTAAATTACCACTTACAACGCCGATGAAAGAGAAGAGAACAATTAAAAGAGAAGACAGCAAATGATAATTACAAGCGGTTTAAAAAGGAGATGCAAAAGGAATAACAGCGGCTTCTACATCTGAAGAGACAGCACGATCCCTACGTAGATGTGTAGTGGGTTTCGTAGTAACGCGAGTGTTAGAGCGCTTTGACGTAACTGGAAAGGCGTGACAATGCGACGTAGTAAGATGGCTTCGTGGTGGGTTCGAACACAAAGAGCAGTAGCCTGTGAACTCAGCAACCTTAGGTCTTATATGAGGTCAGTAGAAGTGACAGCAAAGAGCTTCTAAAGTGCGTTGATCACAACCTGGTGCAATATGGCGGTCTTGAATAAGTTGCTTGCGCTGGTTCGATAGTACAACTAACTTCCAAACGCAAAGATCAGACGAAGAAATAGGTACATGTTTACATAAAAGACCTTTCACAACACACCAACAACAGAAACTACGAGAAGAAGCAGTAATTTCAGACACTAAACCTAAGTACCAAGGATAGGAAGTAAGCCTAGTAATCCTAAAACCTGAAAAAAATAGAAGAAAGAGAAAGAAGAAAACGAAAGGCTTGTCACCTTGAAAACGACAACGAACACAACTATTCGAAGTGGAAGTAGATACGGAAGAAGAAAGTGTAAAAACATTAAGAGAGCAAGTATCAGAAATAGCAGAAGAGACGGAAGTAGAAATCTTACTAGCAAAAACTACAGATGGTTCTTAAACTTTGTCACTAATCTCTGCTGTTAAGAAGTTAAAAGAATCCCAAGAGTTGATGTTCGACTCCAAACGCTTGCCTAAAGATATTAATTGAGCGATGGATATGATCTCAATCAACGCTAACGGAAGTTGATAGAACGGCGATAGATTCCGGCGAATTACCTTGAGCTGCATTTTCTCTGAGACTGGTTCCGATAGCTGAAGAAAGAAGTATTGCATGGTAGTAACGTAAGTACCAATAGATGTGTTAGGCCCCGTAGTACGCTTGCGAATGTTCTACATCAAACGATCATAGTAATCTAAAGGCAAATACTCCAACTTCAACAAAGCAGTAACATCATTCCACAAACGTAACGAACTTTGATTCGTCCTAAAAACAACTTTGCCAGATAAAACTTCAAAAACTGAGAGTAAAAGTTGATGCTGTGAAACACCACGAGACAAACACAACTCGTCAATACGAATAAGAAACTCTATAAGTAAAGAAGTATCAATAAAACTAGTAGGAATTATAATCGTACACACGAATTCAAACTTAGACAGTTGGGAGCCAATTTTGTTACATTGATTTTCTTGTAAAAAAAAAAAACGAAGACTAACTCAGTTGTTCTGGAGAAGTATCATTATATAAATTTGATCAAACATTAGCACGTAGGTCGGTATATCCCAGACAAAATATAATCTACGCCCTTTACCCACTCGTACAAGAAAGTGAACTAGTTGACCTAACTTTTACATTCAAAGAAAGAATGACTTTACATTCGTAAATTAAACTACAAACGTACAAAAATCAAAGGTTTAGAGAAGCAAAGCGCACCATATTATAGCATGTGACATAACAAAAAGATTTTATAAATAATTGTGAATACTATTAAGAATTAAAGTAAAAATGTAATACTTACAATTAGTTTCCTCCAGGTATGGACTAGCTAGTACATATCCTGTCAGCATTACCTAAAACTCAATTGAAACCAAAAAAATCACGTACATACGGCGTTATCACAAATAGCCGTTATTGTACCTACGATCGCTGAAAGTAAACGACTGCGCCTAGTTTCCCTTAAATTGATTTCGTAAATTCTTTTTGCAAAAATATTTTTCATAACGTTTTCTACTCGTATCCAATCCTTTAAGATGTAGAAATATTGGTTATAGCGACGGGACGTCATGATGAAATCTGTTCATTATCTCCACAGACAAAAACATGTGTGGGGTATGGAAACCAGTTACAGACAATTACAAAAGAATGAAATTAAATCACAAACTGGCAATCACTCAGATAGCCACAATATTCAATTGCAAATCACATGGAAGTGTGTAAAATACTTAACAATGAAAGCCTTATTGGGCGTACACAACGTTAGAGGATGTCTGCGTTCTTCAAACTTTACCAAAGCAATAAAATATTGTTTGACAATTTGACATATTAGCCCTACTCTAACAACGAAAAGTGAAGTTGAAAAATTAGATGACGTTCTCATTAGTCGTCTAGATAGTTAATTATTTGATTAAATCACTCAAACATTCTAAAGTCGTTGGCATATAGAATATCTTTCGTCTCTTCAAAGCAGAGAAAAGCGGAAAACAAAATCTGAAAATATAGTTCCGGGAACAGTAATTGTAATTAAACAAAAGAACGTTCAACCTTCCCAATGACTTCTAAAAATTATAGAAACGGTATATCTAGCTACTGATGGCATAGTTCGAGTAGTTTCCGTACGAACCCGTCACGAGTTGTGGAAGAGACCAATAGTTAACTTATGCTTTCTTTCCGCACAATAAAAAATTTTATTTCATAATTTATAGTTTGTCCTTAATATAGTGAAACGTTCTTAAAGTTTCGAGAACGTTTATCGAAAGATGTAGAAAATTCTCGACACAGGCAACAGAAATATTAATATAAAAGATACTTAAAAAGAGCTGAGTTTAGTTTTTGAAAATCGGAAGTTAAGAAGACTGTCGATTTAAAATCAATAAGGGATTAACATGTGTGCTTAGATAAATAAATAAAGTGCCGGTGCTAGTAAAACATAAATACGTCGCATACGTGTCGTTATCATATTTTTGTTCAATAGGTGCCGCAGTATGCATTTATCTCAAATTTAAAATATATAGATATGTGATAAGAATAGTTAATTTAATTTTTCTGAACAATACAAAAAATAGTTTATGCCTGTAAACGTCGTTCTTAATGAAAGGTTTCTATTTTTCTACATTATTCCCACTAGTTCATAGCAATACGACAAAAGTCGACTGGACGGGGAGAGTACCGTTTTCCTTTTTTATTTTTATTGTAATTCAAAAACTAGTACAATTTTCAATTCATGCAGTCTACTTGTATACAAGAATTAAAGTAGGGGTGCTGGGTATATCAAAAGAACGAGTCAGTTAAATGAAAAAATAATGTAAAACATAAATATAATATAACCAAAAAAAATAAATAAGATTTAGTTTTACTAAATATATCTTTTACCTTTAAGTTTTCGGTTAGTTTATCCATACTTACATTGATTAGATTTTTACAAGTTGCTTTGGTAAGAGGGCCTTCAATATATTGCACGCTTGATAAATCACCGCTGACGGTTGTTCCAAACGCATGTTCACAGTTTTTCTGATCTTGGTTAAAAACCAAATGTCTGTAGGACCCCCACTGCCCGTTTTTAAAGACGTTGACTAAAAGCCCTTTTCTTAATTGGCTTTGGTAAAAACAATCTTCAACGTTAAACTTTTCATCAGGTACAAACACGCTAGAAACATTTTGACCAATTTCTTGTCTTAAACAGTTAACTAAGCCTAATATTCCACTGGTAGTGTCGTTTTGAGCAACCAACAACACTTTTTCATTTTCATGCAAGGACGATTTTAATTGGTCTAACCAGACAAAATCCGATTTTATTTCGATTACTCTTTTTGGAATGTCGCAGCTTTTGCGCAAAAGTACAAATTTTTCAGTCTCTGTCCGATGAACTGAAATTACTTCTACGTGCTTAAACATATCATCAACGTTTTGATTTTCTCTTGATAGTATAAAACAATTGCGTTTTTGAAGTATTTGTTCAACAATCTATAACGAGTTAGTGTTTGGTTACTATTTTGTTAAATAAAGACTTACCTTTAATCTTTGTGATCCATGCGACATAATCAGTAAGTCTAATTTAGGCGGTAAGTGATCTATGCTATTGTATTCAACGTTAATGTTTGGAAAATTCAAAACTTTGTTTGTATATATAGACAAATGTTTCTCGATTGGATATTCATTTTCAAGAACATTTGCAATTATGGGACAAAGCAATTTATCAGTTTCCAAAGTGAATGAATCAACAACTTCAATTAGTTTTAAAGTGCGGGTTAAATTTTCCAGCACAAGTTGAATGTGAACTCTCACAGAGTTTTCTAGAGACAAAGCAGTGTCAAAAGGGACAAATTTGTGTATTTCTAAAGCGGGAGCTTTTGTCGAGTGTTTTTTAGTATTTGACACAATAATGTTGCGTAACTCAACTCCCGGTGAACTAATAATGTTACCGTTTAATTGGTACTTAATTGGAAGAGTCTTAGAGTTGTTTAAAGCTTCGGCGTGTTTTTTTGGGTCAATGGTTAAACGTCCAATTTCTATTGGTATATACAAATAATCTAATTCTTTATTTAATAGAATTAATTGCTGTAGACCATCGAGTAACGTTACCCAGTTGTACCATTTTATTAATGCAACAGTACCATCTAAATTAGCTTTATCCAAACAGCAAAATTCGTTCCTAAACAAATCAATTCAAAAAATTGTTTATTTAATAATAGTACTTACATGTAATTGTATCCATGCAAATTAAGTTTTTTGTAAATGTCTTTTGTATTCATAGTTTTTTGAGACTTGGTGTTGAGCAGAAAATTTGTATCTAACTCAAAGTCAGCTGTAGGCGAACTAATTTTACCAGTAACTAAACACTCATTATTTTCAGTAATCTAAAATTAAAAAATATAAAATTTGAAACTTAAGAAAATCATACCTCAAATCTATTTTGTATTTTTGTTAGGTGCACTGTTAGTATTAGTGGTTTCGCTTTAGAAAGAACTGAAGATCGATGAAATTTGACATCTTCAAACAGTATCTTGGTTTCATTCATTAATAGACTTTTAATGTATAAGTAGCATTTCCAAACTATAAAAAGATAAGCAGCACCAGGTAGCAAGTTGCGATCTATAACAAAAATATAGCACTGAAAAACTGTTATCAATGAGCGTACCGTCAACGACGTGTCCCGTTAAAAATTTCCAATCATTGTGGTTTACAGAAATAGTTACAACATGTTTACATAGATCTGCTAGTTGGTACTTAAGCACGTGCCAATTTTCCTCGTGGTGCCATTGAATTAATGGAGATATTAGAGGCGCCTTGACTGGCCCAGGTATACTCGGATACAATTTGTCTAAGTTTAAATCAAAACCCAAAAGATAGAATCTAAAATTACTCGATTAGTCATAATCAAAATCTTTGATTTACTCAGTAAAATCATTTTTTCAATAATCATTAAAAAAAATGTCTCTAAAGACATACCGTCCTAAAACACTCAGCAACGTTGTGTTTGAGTTAAAACATAATTGATCATCACTTTTGCCAGATCCAATAACAACTTTGACCACTTTTGATGTTGGTTTTAAACTTGCGTTTTCTAAAAACGTCACCAAATTAAAGTCACAAACAAGTTGCAATTATTTTACAATTACTTGTAGATGTTGCGTCTTGGTACAAACGCTTTAACTCCATTAAAACAATCTTTTCAGTATTTGACTACAACAAAATTTTATTTGAGTTTTGACTTAAGTGTATTACTTTACCTCAGGTTTTATCTGTTTTAATTGATTTTTAGTTTGAGAACTATGTCTACAGCATCTTCTAATTGTAACGTCTTTTTTGCATAAGCGCTGGTAATAACCCCAATGGAAAAACCTTCGACAAAGACCATCTTTTCGTGTAGTAGATCTTGGAACAAGTCGCTTACCACTATTTGAAGAGCAACTGTTGCAACTGCGAGATCTCCGAAATCAAGATCTTGTTTTTGGTTCCAAAGTTGAACTACGTCAACTCCCTTTGACCAAAACACGTTGCGTATTCTAAAACCACAAAATGCTTAACAAATAAAAGTTATAAAAGCAACTTACTTTTTAATGCTTTTAGACAATGCTGGAATTTTTTTCACAGTGTTGTACACACTTAACCATTTTTGATTGTTTTCAGGGTAGATAAAGCACAGTTGTGCTTTTTCGTTACAACAACTAAAAGACTTTTTCAAAACTTTGTTGTTGTGAAGTATGGCAAAACCTTTGTACCAGTGGTTATAAATATTATGTCTGCAAAATTCATATGTAAAATAATGTTTTATATGATAATCAACATACCTAAACGTATTTTGCAGTAGTGTTAAATACTCTTTAGTTGGATTATTTGTAAGACTAATAAGAATATTTTTTAAAGAGCTGATTGTTCTGCCACTAAAACATACTAGACGTGTTGAGTTGCGTGGTTGATTGCTAGACGGTAAACTGTTGTATCGTTTCAGTGCGACATGAGCGTTTGAACCACCAAATCCAATATTGTTACAACCTTAATTTATTTAAATAAATATATAATAATATTAAAAATAACGTTTTATACCAATAATTACATCTTTGTTCTTTGGAAGAATAATCCGTTTAGTCGCGATTACAATTTTACCATTTTGCAAAGCATTAAGCTCACTTTTTATTAGTTTATAGTTCGGGTTTGGCAAAATGCAGTTATGTTGCAAACCAAGTAAAATCTATAAGTAAGTATTATTATATAATTAATATGTTAAAACGCTTCAAGATCATTCAAAATGATTCGAGGTAATTACCGGAATGTAGGAATATAAAAAGTATTCAAAGGAAGATCGAGTTTAGAATTCAAACCGAGTCTAATTAGAAGAAAAATGCTATATTAGTCTAAATAAATGATGTGCTAAGTATAAATAAACAAGTAAAAATAATTACCAGTGTAAGATAAACGGAAAGTGCAACATCGCGGAATCAATATTTGTAAATATTGAGTGATAGTAACATAAATTATAGCAAGCGTTTTTTTTTAGATATCGTTAAATTTAATTAATTGCTTTGTAAAATTTAGTTTTAAATCGTGTGAATAACTTTGCAAATAAATTAGTTTTAAAATTCGTAACATTGGTGTCAAGTGTCGGGATCGCGGTTTTAAAGTGTAAATATAAGTAATTTATTATCGCTCTCATAATAGAAATGTTGTGTGATTAGTACGTGCTTGCGTATGTTTGTTTGTTGCAGTTTATTAAATCACTGCATTTAATAATTACAAAATTTTGTGTTATGCAAAAACTGCGTTTTAAAAATGATTATGTACGTAAAAAAGTATAGAGACGATCATCTGCAACAAATATATTGAGTTAAAATTAGAAAACCGCTTTCAAAAAGAATTAAGAGCTGAGATAGTATCTTACTACACCAGATAGCTTCCTGAAACAATTAGGTATACAAGCTTTTGTAGACAGATTTCACAAGTTTAAAGTAGCAAAACAGGCATTGCACCGAAGCAGTAATAAGATACTAGAATTGCCCACGCAAACACAACAAAGCATAAAAAAATTGCATAACGAATGCTTCTATAAAGAGTGACTACTTTAATTTGTGTGGAAATAGGCCACGCGCGACAGCACTGTATTAAACCTAAAAAAGTTAAAAAATTGAAAGAAATTGTGTATAAACTTTTTCCTACACATAGCACAACTAAATGGGCTATATAAGTTACTTCCCCTCTACATCATTTTTCTAAGAAATAGCTGGAGACGGCGGTTAACATCTGCGGTAATAGGAAAGTCACGGGTCCGGATGGTATCTCCATTGAATGGATTTCAGGCAAGAAAGCTTCCGAAAAGCTGGAAGGAAGCTAATCTAGCTCTAATACCAAAGTTTAGTAAAGGCGACAAGCGGAGGTTATCTTTTTGGCCTATTTGCTTAATAAATAATATAGCAAAAGTTTATGAGCGTCTTATTTTGAGTAGACTACATAAAGAAACAATAATACGAGGAGATTTCTCCCCTACGCAATTCGGCTTTAGGAAGGGGAACTCGGCATTAGACGCGGTGGACCGCATTTGTAGACTTGCTAAGGATGCTAAGGAAACTACCTGGAGGACATGCAAGATCTAGTTTCCCTGAACATCTAAAATGTTTTTAACTCGGTTCCGTGGGCACTGCTCATTAATAAGATGAGAAAAAAGACCTTTAACCCCACACTTAATTAAAATAATTACCAGCTACCTGTCAAACAGGAGTGTAACTTACACCGATACCAGTAATATCAGATTGCAACACATCCCGTGTGGGGTTACCTGCAACCCCCATCGGGCGCGTCCCTAGGTGGCGGATAGGGAAACGCCTTCTTTAAGAAGATAAGAGGCCTCGCCTCCCGCGGACCAACAGGAAAAAACCCGATGCTAGCATTTGAAAACTTTCAAGGCACTGCAAATGTGCGGTAGGGGAGGTAGCGTCCCCGAGGTGACCTAGCTGAGCTGCACCTTGCTTCAACTAGTCTTGGGTACATCTCCTTCTTCCTTTACAAACTCAACTGTGGAGCCCTTCCTGAAGGTTCTAATGTCTTGCTTTTTTCGGACTAAAGCTATTAGGTTAACCGAGGGCTAAGGTCCCACTATCTTCTCTTTCTCAAAAAAAAAAAAAAAAAAAGACCCTGTCGGTGGGGATAAAACGGACCTTTTCATAAACATGGCGGAATTTAAAACATATGATATACCCCAGGAGGGTAGGCTAAGGCCGGAATCCCTCCCTGGGCAAGCACCAGGCTGCCCCACGGATTCTGGGGGGAGGGGCAAAATTACGCTACCTGATAGAAGTATTAGTGAACATGTGACAACACACTTAAATATAACAGGACAAAACATACAAAGAAGCTACTCGTGGGGAGGAGCTGAAAAAAGGAAAATAGGACAGAATCCTGATACTTCTATAGATGAACAAATTTACAAAAAGAAAACTAACCTTGTAGCATGGGACCTGACACATACTACTAATGTACTTACTTCATTAATAATAGATCTCGAAAAACATTTACAAGATAATAATAATACACATAGAACAATTAAAGGACTATCAGCAAGATTAACCAATAAGGACGAAAATCTGAAAAAGACCTCCATCATTAATCTGCTTGAAGAAATCAACTATGAAAAAATAGAAAAAGTTATGATTGACGTAGACTTGCAAACGGAGGATATAAAAAAGGTGCCAGAAAACAAAAGGGAAATGTCAACACAAACGGTAGAATGGACAGAAGATGGCATAGAAAAAGTAAATACACTAGATTTTGTTAAAAACTTTAAGGACTGGAAAGAAATAGAAAATAAGGAATGGGAAACTAATATATTTAAGAAATCACATATAGAAGAAGGCAACCCACTAGCGGAGGAGAACTCAGCGGTTAAAACAATTTGGAAAAAGACAGAGAAGAAGCTAAAGATGAGGGACTACACAAGATGTTTCTACAGAAGTACCCAGAACTTAGAGAGACAAAAGAAGACTTCGAGGTACTCGAAAAGTGTTCAATCTTAAAAATTAATATTAAAAATAGTAAAACTAAAATTATATTAATAAGATATACAAAAGAACAAGATATATGGGATAAGCTAGTGCTGTTAAAACAAGAAACATTGCAAGATAAAGAAATATTACTACACCAACTTCCTGGAGTGGATCTAAGCAAATTAAGGAAAATGGTAGAATGTGTCTTTCTGGATAAAGAAAAAAATATAAAAATCTATAAACCCGGCCAGCGAAAACGCAACACAAGCGGGAAAAATAAAGCAACAGAACGACCAACATATGCATTAATACTGGAAAGGGAAGGAGCCAACTTTAACAATACGCTAAACGAAATAAAAAACTTAGTAAAGAACAATGAGGTTAGAAAGAACATAAAAAACGTCAGAAGCACAAGAGAAGGAAAAATGTTAATAACACTAGATAAAGATGATCATGCACTGGACACGTTAAAAAAACGAATAGAAGGAAAAAGCGTTAATATTAACATAATAAAAGCAGGAGAAAAACAAAGAACAAAACAATACATAATAAGAGGAATGGACGCAACGATAACCAAAGAAGAAATACAATATGAAGTTGCGAAGGAAATAGGATTAGAAAGCCCTACAGAAATTAAAATAGGAGAAATAAGGCCTAATAGAAATAACACAACAGCGGTGACGGTTGCCATAAATAGCAAAAATTCTAAAAATGAAGACACCGAAAGCTGGTTTAAAATAGGGATGAGCATGTGCAAAATGGAAAGACACATAATCCTGACAAAATGCTACAGACGTTGGTCCTATGACCATATAGGGAAAGATTGTACAGGACCAAATAGAAGAAAATGCTGCTACAAATGCGGAGAAGATAATCATATAGCAAAAAATTGCACACAAGAAGGAAAGTGCATATTGTGTACTGAAAAGGATCATTTTGCAGGCAGCACTAAGTGCAAACTATACAAAGCACGACTGTTTGAGAAGAAAAAAACAAATAAGAAATGCAAAGGAAATAAGAAAGAAAGAAGAGAACATCAATCTAGTCTTAAAAAAAACTACAGCAACAATGCCAAACACAATTAAAAAAAAAACACCAATAGAAGCAGAAATCGACTTAGTTAAACAAAAAATGTTTAAAAAAGGCATAGATATAGTATTAGGACAAGAACCCAACAAAAAATGGTGTAAGGTACAAAATTCTAGTCAAGCACTAATTGCTAGTCATAACTGTGATAGCTTTATAATTACTAATAAAAACGTGATAGCTATATGTGATATAGATGTTGTGAGTGTACTTTTTAAAAATATTTATTTATTTTGGCATATTTTTCACTGAATGGCGAGGATAAAGATTTTGAAAAACTTTTGTATAATATAGATTTGCACATAAAGAAATAAGGAAATAAGAAAGAAATTGTAATAGGAGCAGACTTAAACGCTAAAAGTGACATTTTTGGATCTAATAAACAAAATAAAAGAGGAAAGGTGTTAGAAGAATGGATTCAAAGCCATGAGCTAATTCCGATAAACAAAGGAAAAATTCCTACCTACGAAACACAAAAAGGATGCTCAATTATCGACATCACAATTGCATCAGAAAAAATAGCAAATCAAATAAAATACTGGAAAGTTAATAGAGAAGAGAACTTTAGTGATCACAATAACATAACATACGAAATAAAGAAAATAATAAAATGCAAAAAAATAAACGAAAAACTAAATATAAAACGATGGACCAAAAAGCATAGAGTTAATAATTAAAAATTAAAACGAAGAAAATTTTACAATAGAACATATTCAAAAAAAAGTTAATAAAGCAGAGTATTTTATAGAAACATTAACAGAGAAATGTAACATGTATTTAAAAAGTTACAAAAATAAAGGAACAAGAAAACCAATGTACTGGTGGACAAAAGAAATAGCAGAAGCAAGAAAAAGAACAAACAAAGCAAGAAAGTACTAACAGAAGTAAACAGTAAATCAAACCAAGGAAACGAAAAAACATGCGCACACAATAGATACAAAGAAGCAAGAAGGGACCTAAAGAAACTAATAAATAACGAAAAAAGAAAGAAATGGGATGAGCTATGTACAGAACTAGAAAACGATATATGGGGAAGGGCATACCAAGTTGTATCAAATAAGCTAAAATTAGAAAAAGGAATGCTATTAGGCCAAAAAGAAACAAACGAGCAAATTACGAAGCTTTTTCCAATACACAAAAAAGAATTAAAAAAAGGAATAACGGCAAAACAAACTTTCGATAATATAACAGAAGACGAAATAATAAAACAGGCCAAAACAATAAAAAACAAAAAGTCACCTGGACCGGACGAAATCCCCCCACAAATTATTAAAGAATATGCTTTAGCACATCCAGGCAAGTTGGCATATTTAATAAATTATTACCTAGGCATAGGCGAATACCCCAGAGTTTGGAAAAAGGCCAAACTGGTGTTGATACCAAAACTATTGAAAGAAGACCAAAACGAAATAAAATATAGGCCAATATGCCTATTGGACGTCATGGGCAAACTCATGGAAAACATTATAAAAAACAGGTTGCTCGAAGAAATGGAAAAAGAAAACGTATTACATGAAAATCAATATGGGTTCACTAAGGGCAAAAGTACAATCGATGCAATAATCAAGGTAAAGGAAAGGCCAAATGAGATAATGAGAAAGTGTGCAAAAAACAGAGATATATGCATACTTACTACACTAGACATTAAAAACGCCTTTAATATGGTACCCTGGGATAAATTATGTAACGACATTAATGAACTTAAAATAAGCGAATATCTTAAAACTATATGAAAGAGCTATCTAAATGATAGGAAAATTGTAACCGAATATGGAAATGAAGTAGAGATAACATGCGGTGTTCTTCAAGGGTCAATTTTAGGACCAATGCTTTGGAACATGTACTACAACAAAATCTTAAAAGAAGATGTTGGCCCATACGCCAAAACAGTCGCTTTCGCCGATGACCTGGCTCTAGTTACACGGAGCAAAACTAAAGAAGAAGTTCAAAATAAAACAGAATACGCGATTGCAAGAATTGAAAAAAAGTTAAACGAGATTGGTTTATTTCTAGAACATGACAAAACCAAAATTATAAATATGGTGGAGAAAAGAAATACACAAGAAACACAAATTAAGATTGGGGATAACACATTTAACAGCAAAAAACAACTAAAATATCTGGATATATACTTGGATACAAATATAAAAAATGACAGAGCATGTTAAAAACTTAAAAACCAGGACAGAAGACGTCATAAAAGCGATTTACAGGATAACACCTAACGCAAGTGAGCCAAAATCAAAAAAGAGGAAGATTCTGTGTAATGCTGCACTGTCTATCGTACTATATGGTACACAGACGTGGGATAAAACAATTAAATTTAAAAAATACGTAAATATACTAACAAACATAAATAGAAAACTAACGCTAAGAACAACGTCGGCATACCGCACAGCACCGACACAGGCAATAGAAGTGATTGCCAGAATGCCGCCGATAGACCTACAAATACAGCTGAGATCTAAAGTGTACCAACATAAAAAGGATAAAATATATATCGCAAAAGCCAAAGAAGATATGATGGAAGAGTGGCAAAAGCGATGGAATAAATATAATGGATGGACAAAAATCTTCATTAAAGATGTTAAAAGCTGGCACTACTTAAAGTGGGGTGAAACGGACCACCACATCACACAAGCAATGACGGGACACGGAGTTTTTGGAAAATTTTTGCATCGCATTGGTAAACAAGAAACGGACACCTGTTTTTACTGCGACTCTAAAGATGTACCAAAACATACTTTATTTATATGCCCCAAATGGGACATAGTACGGAAGCAAACAGAAATTAAATGTAATGCAAAATTACACAAGGAGAACATTGGAGAGAAGATGATGGAATCAGAGAACTTATGGAAGTACATAACTGAAATGCTAAGATATATTATGACAGGTAAAGAAAAAACAAAAAAAATAGTAAAAAATTAGAAATGAAGATGGATCCAGACGACCGGTGTCTGATAACAGATTTTTTCCCCTGTATTAAAAAAAAACAAAAAAAAAAGATTGCAACACATAGTAACCTGTGGTGTCCCTCAATGTTTCATCCTGGGACACACAATCTGGAATCTGTTTTACGACGACCTTCTCTCGGTATCGCTTCCAGTACAAATCAAACTTACGGCATTTGCAGACGATCTCGCGATCTTTGGGCAGGGTAACACGCCGCAGAATTTAGAGGATAATAAAAACAGGGCTTTGAATACGGTGAACAAGTGGGTAAGAGCCAACAAGTTGAAAGTAGCAAAAGAAAAGACTGTAGCGATTGCATTCACAGGAAAAAGAAAAATCACAACCATACAATTTAGACATAGAGATGTACTGGTGAAGGTTAAAGATACGATGGAGTATTTGGGAGTTACCTGGGACAATCATCTTAAGTTTTCTCCGCACATTACGAAGGTGATTGAGAAGGCCAACAAAAAAGAGTCAGCTCTTGCTAGCCTGATGTCTAACGTTAATGGTCGCAAAATTTAGCAGGAAAAATCATTATGGCGACAGTGTATTTAACCATTTTATATGCCGACCCGGTGTGGTATCAACTCTTTAGTATTGAAACGTTCGAGAAGTTATTCTCAATTTCGAAAGCTTTCGCAAGGTTTTTGTACATTTCCAGAACGTATACCGAAAGATATGGAACATTCGAGAAAGATTTCCAAAATGTATAAATGCGGCACAAATATATCAGAGGTCAGTTATTTCCGGTAATTCAAAGACGGCAGTGTTAAGAAGATTACTCAAGTTTAAATAAATAAGTGATTAACGCGTGTGAGATAAATAACCTGGTACGTGACTTTAACGTAAACAATAAGTGTTAAACAAGTGTGTAAAGTTATCCGCGGACTTTATCTTATCTTAGTGTCAGTGATAGCGCTATATATAAATTAGTGTAAGTGTTTTTATTAAATATCCTTAGATTTAATTAGTTCGGTTAATAATAATAAACGTGTACATTTTTTTAGTATAAATAAATTAGTTAGTTTATAATAAACGTTACAGTATTAATAAAATAGCAAAAGAGCGATATAACGCTAAGAACGGTATGACTCAAACTTTAAGGAAAGAAACTACTATGCAAAAATGGCAAGAAAGATGGGCGCTGTATCAGAAAGTGGAATGGACTAGGGTACTAATCGCTAACTTAACTAAATAACAGGAAAAAAAATTTGTAACATCAACTACTGCAGTACTTAAGCGCTTACGGTACACGGGTGCTTCGGTAATTACCTAACCGGTATTAAGAAGAAAACAGACCCCTCATGCTTTTTGTCTGAGAATTTTAATTTGTTGATGCAAACCATATTATCTTCGACTGCGAATAGAGGCACAATGAAAGAACTGAATTCTTCACAGATAAAACAACATTATACAGAAGAAGTGGTCAAATATTAATAATTTTCTCACAGATACAATAAGGGATAAAGTAGTAGCGTGGCAAAGTTGGTACAGAAAAAACCGTTTACAACAGCTATATTAAGTGTTTGTCCTTAAATATTTTTTTATAGACTAAGTTTTTATTGCAACATGTTTTATCTTTAGTAGTTATGATAAGAATGTTACTTTTTATGACTTTTTATTAGTATTGGATTAGTTCCCTTCCTTTAAGATTCTTCTTTTCTTGTTGTTTCACATGGTTTTAAAAGAATTTTACTAAATTTAAGAAAAGTTATGTTAGGCTGCTATACACCTTTTGTTTATCAAGGTTATGCAAGATTAAAGAAATCACCTTTCAAGACTGACCGAGTACAGAGCCACTTAAAACTGCTGTGGCGGGCCAACAAATTATTTTTGATTAAAAAAAAAAGAGTTAGGTACCGGAAATCAGCATTCAAATGGCATAGCCTATAGACAAATTGCACAGCATTTATATTGATAGCAAGATCAATGGACGAAGTGTTCAGTTACTGTGTGACACGCGTCAACAAAAACCATGCTATTGAAAAATAAAAAGACATCACCATTAACAGTACGAATTCGAATTGCAACGGACAAAAAAGTATCTACTTGCGGAAATGGAGTACTCGACCATCAAGTACTTGATGCCGACATCATGAAAAAAGTTATTCTGGGAATGGACGTTATAAACAACTTGAATATCGCCGGTAAAGTAATTCCTTTTAATTTGTCAGAGAAAGCAGGCGTGCGATTCTCATTCAGTAAAGTCATAACTTTGCCTGGAATGACTGAAAGTGTGGTGATCGCACGCCTGGATGGAAATTTGCAGGAAGGCTACATTCGTACTATTGAACCAATCTATAGCAAATTAATAAAAAAAAGAACTACTGGTTGACAGAATATAAGTACAAGTGAAAAACAAGGGGCAAGTAAGGATCTTGAATGTTAACTCGGATCCAGTAACGTTGAAAAGGAAGACCGTAGTAGACCAATGTAAATTTGTAACGTTGGTGTACAGTGTTGAGATCCTGGTTTTAATGTGTAAATATAAGTAATTTAATATCGCTCTCATAATAGAAATGTTACATAATTAGTACATGTTTGCGTGTGTTTGTTTGTTGCACTTAATTAAACCTTTTTTTTATCAGTGCATTTAATAATAAAAGATCGTACGTTATTAAAGTTTATCGAGTTGCAATTAAAAAATTCGCCTTCAGGAAGCTGCAGAAAACCTTCAAACATTTGGAGCTGACACTGTTATACTGATTGGGTAACGTATTTACTACGCCATATAGTTTTCTGGAACAATTAACTATACAAGTTTTTGTAGACGTATTTCAGAAAACAAAACGCAGTTGATAACACGGTTAGTTTGACCTAAGACGTTGCTTCCAAGTGCTAAAATCTCAGTCAATAACAGCTGGCTAAACTTAAAACGTCGATCTAGAAAACTTAAGATGTGTTTGCCCTGGAAACAGTAGAAGAACTGACATGATAAAACAAAAAATTAATACCGGAGAAGCTTGGCTGATACGAAAACATCCACGCCGAGTTCTTTTGGAAAAAAGAGAAGAAGCCAAAGAAATAATTATTAATATGGTGAGAAAAAGTATGATTAAACCTTTAAATAGTTTATGGGCGTCTCCAGTGGCAGTGGTAGTAATAAAGGAAAAAGATGGATCCACGTGCTTTTGCGTAGACTACAGACAGCTTAACGATGTGACTAAACAGGACAGTTAAGCAAGTAGAATTAGAACCCAAGGATTGTAAAAAAGCAACGTTTACAATTAGAATTAGTTTGTAGCAGTTCACAATTACGCCCTTCGGTGTATGTAACGCTTCTGCAACGTTCAAACGTTTAAAAGAACATTTGTCTAAAAGAAAATGAAAAATCTGTTTTGGATACCGATTTAAGTAATCTGGCTATAGGTGCCGTCCGTTTACAAATGCAATATGGACAAGAAAAACTCATCGCGTATTTTAGCAAACTTTTGTCTATGCCAAAACAGAATTATTGCGTGACTCGAAGAGAACCGTTAGTAGTAATTAAGTCTATAGATCATTTTTATAAATACTACGCCACGTGAACGTTTTAGGCAGAAATCTTAAGCGATTCCTAAAGAGTGTCGAAAGCACGAAAGACAGATTGCAGATGATAGTGTCAAAGAGCCAAGTGTTACAGGTGTCTACACAGTGGTACGTCAGGAGTACACTTTGGCGTGAAGAAGACATAAGTTAAAGTTTGAGAAAGATTTTACTGGGTGAACTGTAAAGAAGACGTTATGGAATGGTGCCGTAAGTGCACGGTTTGCGTATTAGAAAAAATAACGCAGGAAACCCTTTAGAGAGAGTATTTTGACATTGCAGGTCCGTTTCCAGAATTTGATTAAAGAACCAAATAAATATTGGTAGCTATAAGTTATTTCACGAAACGGACGAAAGCTTACGCCAACTCAATAAAGCTACAGCTACAGTTACAGACGTTTTAATAAAAAAGTTTTCCAGTTCCGTTAGAGTTATATTTCAAGAGCCGCAACATTAGAAAAGTACTTAGCCAAAATAGTGTTCGAACACTGAAGAGATTAGAATCAGTACTTTTTCTTAATGAATCGATCTTCTGTTTACAAAAACACAGATCAAACACAATCTTGTGTCATGATCGGTCGCTAAATACGACTGGCATGCAATCTCCAATTTAGACAAAGACCAGAAAAGAAGTTGCTGAAAAAGATTATGTCAGCAAGTTGATAAAGAGTACATGAGACGGTTTGTAAAAACACACAAATTGCCAGCGACCAAATGATGAGCAGATATGACGTCAAATTACAAAACGATAGGTTTCAACCGGACGACATGGTAAGGTTGTATAATACTGAAACGTTCGAGAAATTATTTGCAAATGCAAAAGCCTTCTAGAAGCTGTTATCCATCTTCTAGAAGATATACCGAGAAGTAGGGAACGCTCCAGAAGGATTTCCGTATGTGTATATATATATACCGACGAGATAGATCGTAGGTCAGTTATTGCTGGAATGCGAATACAACAGTGTTAAGAAGATTATCAAGTTGAAATAAATAAGTCGTTAGCACGCGTGTGAGATAAACCTACCGAGAATAATCGTGTACGTGATTTTTAGTGTAAACAAGTGTGATATCCGAGGACGCTATCTTATCTTCTTGTAAGTGATATAAATTATAGTGTAAGTGTTTTTATTAAATATTATTAGATTTTATTAGTTCGGTTAATTTAAAAGTGTACATATTTCTAGAATAAGTAAACATAATTTTTAGTCGTTATAAATAAATTAGTTTTTAATAAATAAATTCGCAACAATACGCAAAGAAGGCGTGGTTTGTTGTTGAAGTTGCAAAAGCAATGGGAGGGCTTTTATGAAGTTGTACAGCGTATTAATTACGTTATATATTACATCCAAAAACTACCTAGAAGCAAGCCAAAAGTGGTTCACATCGATCGCTTAGTTCAGTTTGCTGGCAATAACAACATGACAACAAAAACAACAAGAGTATAATTAATACGTAGCGATGCAAATGTATATATAGGACTAATTCATCATCAGTCTGATTGTCATGTGAAATATTTAATGGTTCACGTTGAAAGTATTAAATTACGAATAAGTTACTCGATTTTGTATTCAACATAATATATAACGTGTAGTTAGCATTTATAGTATTAGATCAGGTAGAGTAGTGGTTAACACGTTTAGGTTGCAAGGGATTCTCCTGATGTTCGTGGGATCAAATCCCAGGTAAGTACTTAAATTAAATTCTAATTTTAAAAAATCCGACAATTTATCAATCACTGTAGGGCAGCCTCAACGGCCTTCTGTTCTTATAACGTGACACACGACATTGACATTGCCCTTGTCCAGAAGCCATGGATCCACAAAGAAACAATAAAAGGGTTAAACTGTCCAGGTAGATGTTTTTTATCAGATCCGGTTAATAGTTTTGCTAGTAATTCAAAACAGTAGTTTAACAGTAATTCAATGGTAATATAACAACAGTATTTTAATGGTAGCTTATTAGTAATTTAGAAGTCAATAAATTTTTGGTAGTTTAAGTGGTTGCTTAATGGCGCCCTTTTTACTGTTTAAATTACTATTTAAATTACCGTAATTTAATGGCAATTCAACAGTAATTTAAGTCCATCTGTGTTTGCTGGGAGTGGGGCCAACAAACCCCTGATTCTTGGATGCGATGCTAATGTACACCACAGTTTGTGAGGGTGCGCAAACACAAATCCAAGAGGTGAAAAACTTTTAAAATTTATTTTAAAAGGCAATTTAGACATAATAAATAACGGACATGCGCTTACGTTTATAACCGTGTCGCGCAGTGAAGTTATTGACCTTACGCTTGCTAGTCCAAAAGCGAGCAAAGTGATAAAAATGTGGCATGTATCAGATGAACCTTTTTTATGCGATCATAGATACATTCGATGCAACATTGAATCAGACAAGGAACTCGTAACGGAATACAGAAACCCATAAAAAACCGACTGAGGTTTGTTCAACGAAACTTTAGCGGGCCAAATCAGGGACTGTCCCACAGTTGCAAGATCAGCGCACGAGCTAGAACTAATGACTGATAGTATTGTTAATTCATTAGAATCCGCATTTGAAAAAGCTGCCCAAGAACTGTCAAACGAACCCTCAACAAGTTAACTTGGTGGAACAGTGAGCTTGACAAAGCAAGGCCACGCACCAGAAGGCTATTTAATACAGCCAAAAAAAAAAGCGGAGACTGGGATGAATACAAAACTAGCCTCACAACATACAACAATGCCATTAAAAAGACTCATGGAGAAAGTACTGTAAGGACATAGAAAACGAACCTACAAATTCTCGACTCCAAAAAGCTCTGAGCAAAGACCGCACTGGAAACTTTGGTTTTTTGCTGACCGAAAACGGAAAGTTTACAGACTCGATTGAAGGTACTTTGCAAAAACTACGCAAAAACACTTTCTGGGTTTATCGTTAACTAAAGTTCTTAAGCACCAGGACCTAGAGGTACCAACCAGATGGGCATCCAAAAGGAACCGAGACTTAGCGAAAAAATAATCAATCCTGAAAACCTAGAATGGGAAATCAATACGTTTAAACTCTTTCAATCTCCAAGAGCCGATGGAATTTATGCCATCATGCTGCAAAAAGGATTTCTACGTACGTCTAGGCTAAATCCTTAAGTTAAGCTGATCGTACAGACCGATCAGCTTAACTTCTTTCATCTTAAAACTACTTGAAAACGTAGTCGACAAGTATATACAGGACGGGGCACTAAAGGCTTCGCTTCTGCACCGAAACCAGTATGCTTATCCATCTGAAAAACCTTGCGAGCTAGAAATTCACCAACTAGTAAGCAGATGCGAAAATGCAATCCAATACAATGATATTGCATTAGGTGTTTTTCTAGATATTGAAGAAGCATTTGACAATACTACTTTCATCTCAATTGCAAGGGCAATGAAAAAAAAAAGAAATCACACTTTTAGTACGAAACTGGGTCAACTCAATGCTCAGGAATCAGACGGTATCAGCTACTTTGTACGGTAGCACTGTGGAAGCCAAAGTGGCTAGCAGATGCCCACAAGGCGGGGTGCTATCACCCCTACTGTGGTGCTTTGTCATGGACGGCCTACTACAAGAACTAGAAAACGGCGGGGTATTTGCTTTAGGTTACGCCGACGATCTCGTCATTATCACAAACGGGAAGTTTGGGGCAACTGTAATGAACATAATGCAAAGTGCACTAAAGACCGCTATCAGTGAACCCAACTTGTCGCGGTGGACAAATGCGTTTTTTCTGATATTGTGCCTTGTACTTAAATTAAGTTTTACTCACTTTTTTGGTGATTGAGCCAACAATTGTTCTTAGCGCACACACACTTTATTTAGCGTCTATACACGACCGCACACTTTTTACTTCTATCCTCGCGTACGTATTCGTTTGTCTTCTTATCACTAATATATTAAC
This sequence comes from Aquatica leii, assembly GCA_035610365.1. Classification (NCBI taxonomy): domain Eukaryota; kingdom Metazoa; phylum Arthropoda; class Insecta; order Coleoptera; family Lampyridae; genus Aquatica; species Aquatica leii. The sequence continues at coordinate 95,435,476 of CM069435.1, read as the reverse complement.
AACTTGTGAGCGGAACAAACACAACTAAAACGGCAATTGTTCCGTTTACGAAACGACGGAAAATGGATGACATAAAACTACCTACAATGTACGGAGTTACGGTATCGATGACAAAAGAAGTTAAATATCTGGGACCTACTCTTGATACTAGACTGACTTTCAATGCTCATCTAGAAAAAGTCACAACGGAAGCCATCAGGGCTCTTAATACAACCAAACGGATGGTCGGGCACATATGGAGATTGAAACCCACATTGACCAAATGTTTATATACTGTTATAACAAAACCCATCATCACATACAGCGTGCTTGTATGGGGTGAGAAACCCAACCTAAAAAGCACAGCTGCAAAGCTTAGCAAAGTACAGAAAATGGCATGTCTACTGATAACAGGAGCGATTAGAACTACGCCCACAGCAGCCATGAAAGCACTACTTTTACTTCCACCATTACACCTCGTTGTAATGATGGAAGCAAGACAAGCAGTATACAGGCTGCAGATTAATGAACACGCGTCAATTACCGGAAAAAACAAACCGGGTATATACAACGTGCTGCGTGAAGAAACAATTTTAACTATGAGATCCGGCTTTACAAAAAATTATCATATTTTAAAGAAATTTAAAGTGATAATACCGTCACGAGACGAGTGCACAAAAAACATTTACTCGGGCGCGGTTAACGGAACTATCTGGTACACAGATGGGGCCGAAAATCGCAACGATATCGGATTACGAGTATATGGAAGCAAGCACCATGGAAAGCAATTTTTGCTGATTTTGGGTAAATATGCATCCGCTTTTCAAGCTGCAGTTGCTGCTATTGACTAGTGTGTCAGGAACATTATCGACTCGAAATCATACACAAATGGGCCGATATCGATCATGTCTGACAGTCAAACAGCCCTACTGGCACTGAGATCACCAGTAATAAAATCCAAACTGATTATGGCATGCATAAACAGCTTAGAAATACTGGCAAACCGCCAACCAGTGCAGCTCATCTGAATACCAAAAGACCAAAATATAAAGGGTAACCTAAAGGCGAACGCACGAGCAAAAAAGGTAACAACAGATACATATATCGGACCTGAACCCGTTTTCGGAATCACATACGAGACCGGAAATGAAATGATTCGCAGAAAACTTACAGCGGAGCATAAAAAACTATGGAAAAACTCTTCAGGGTTGAGGCACACAAAACTCTTCTATACACAGCTACAATTAAACACTCAAACTGCACTATCAAGCATAAGTCGACAAAAATTAAGGAAACTCACGGGACTAATTACAGGGCACAGTGGCCTTAACAAATATATGCATAAAATGGGACTGCAAAGTAGCCCTTTATCCCGCGGATGTTTGGAAGACGACTCCGCAGCATCTACTGTGCAAATGCGAAGCGTATCAAGCTAACCGATGATGAGTTGAAAAAATCCCCTTGGAATAAACTTCTGGACTTCATTGACGAAACAGAACTGATGAGAGAGTAATAAATCAGTGGTGCACATAAGGACCAAGGAGACCGAGTGCAGCGGCGCTAGACAAACCACCTGTTGAATTAAATTTTAAAAAAAAAGAAGAAGCAGTGAATAGCATACAAAGCTTTGAGATTATTGAAAATAATTCAAGGTAATTACCGGAATGTTCTCGTGCTTAACACGCATGCCAAGTATAAATAAACAAGTCAAAATAAATACCAGTGTAAGATAAAAGGAAATCGCGGACACAATATTTATAAATATCGAGTGATAGTAACATATAAATTAGAATTCAGTTGTTTTTCTTAAATATTGTTACATTTAATAAAATCGTTTATAATATTTAGTTTTAAGTCGTGTAAACAATTATTGTAAATAAATTAGTTTTCAAAATCGTAACTTATATAAAAAAAAATATAAAAATTAAGGAAAGTTCAAACGAAAAAGTAAAAAAATAAGAATAATAGCAAAAAAAAGTAAGAAAAATATTTAAAAAAAATAAAACTAAGAGCAAATGCTAAATATTTAAATAAAGGTGAAAAGGAATAAAGTGAAACCTCAGCCAAAGAGTTAGCGCACAAACATTTTAGCGTGAAACCACTACCTTTGACAATAAATAAAAACAAAGAATTGCAATTATTAAATCGCAGAAGAATATTTTTTGAAAAAGAATAATACAAGATGTGCATTACTTTTATATGGTTATGCTCAATATTTTCTTAAAAACAATTATTGATTAAAATAAATATAAATTTTATTATAAACTCAGGTCGACAATAGCAACTCAAAGACAACGATAAAATTTTGGTATATAAAAAAATAAAAATGAAATGTGCAAACCTTAATTAAAGAAACTAAACCAGAAGCTCCTTCACAATGACCCACGTTACTTTTAACAGATCCAATAAGCAAAGGAGTTTTCCTACCAGAACAAAATGTTTTTTCAATTGCATTAATTTCTTGAATTGCTCCAATAACTGTACCTAAACATATATTTAGTAATTGCCAATGACAACAACAAACAACAAACCTGTACAATGACCTTCGACATAACTAACAGTCATAGGGTCAATTTTTACTTCATCATAAACCTCACTTATTAGACTGGCCATCATCTCATCCGAAGGATGTATAATTCCCATATCTTTAAACCCATCACAGTTTGTCTTTGTATTTAAAATCTAATTTAAAAAAAGCGTCACCACAAGAAAAACAAACAATTTACGTACTTCGGCATAGATACGCTTGGCATTTAATACTTTTTGCACAAAAATTACTGCCACCGCTTCAGAACGTATGTACCCTTTGCACGAATCATCAAAGACGTTGCTATTGCCATTTACGTCTAACACACCTAATCTGCATACAACAAAATAAATTTGCAACAATATCTCAAACTTACTTATGAAATCCATATTGCACGCAAAAATTTTGAATAACATTTACACCGCAGACAAGTGCATTGTTGCATTTGCCTGTTTTTATAGATTTTACCGCACGGTCTAAAGCATAATAGGAGCTGCAACACGCTGCATCAATAACAACCGACGGTCCTTGCAGTTCCAAACAATAACTAATCCATTCTGCCATTTCTGATTTTGTAGATCTATTTAAAACAAAAACTACAAAAACACGATTAAAAATTAATATTTTTACCCGATGATGCCAAAATTAGGCGATGACAAGTTTCTCCACATCCATTCACTCCCAATTTCAATTTCCGAACTTGCGACAAACACTCCGGTGTTAGTTCCTTTTAGATCATTAGGGTTAACTCCAGAATCTAAGATTGCTTCAATAACTAACTCGAGCAGTTTTCTACAGCTTTGGTGCATTTCTTCAGCTTGCTTGTGATGAACACCTGAGTTAAGTGTTAAGTGAATTTTAGTAATAATTGCATTGAATTTATTACCAAAAAACCCAGCATCGAATTTTTCTTCTAATGGGAATTTTCCGATAGTGGATGGTACGTCAGGAGCAACGATTTGCCAGTAAGGATCCACTTTATTTAACAACTGAGTTTTATTAGCGAGGTTGTTGTACAACTCAGCCACATTCTTCGAATTAGGAAAAATGCCCGCAATACCACTGATTACAATCTGTTCGTTGGCCATCGTTTGCTGTGCAATTAATAAAATAGTTGTTTAAACCTTCAAGATATATTGATCAATATGCGAACGTGCATCTAACTTTTAATTTTAAATTTATGAATCGAGTTTATTATCATACAATGTGCAACATTCATCATGTATTGCAATTTTTGTTTGTTTTGTTAAAATTATTCGGCTAATCGACAACAATGACTAAATAGTTACGATAACAACACAATCAACAAAATCAGATCAGTACTTTATACGTAACCTTCTGATAACACTAAAAAAACTAGAGACGTCTGAAGAACCAATTTTAGTGTTGTTGCAAATAACTGGATAGATGTATACAAAAGTAATGTCATATAATAGTGTAACGAATTTTATTATTATTATAAGCGATATCAAATAACTTAATGGTATTCACACTAAAAATCGCGAACGGTTTATTCTATTCGATACCCCACACTTGACACCAATTTGTAACGAATTTTATTATTATCTACTAATTTATTTAAACTACTAAAAATATTTTTACTTATACGAGAAATATGTACACTTTTAAATTAACCGAATTAATTAATCTAAGAATATTTAATAAAACACTTACAGTATAATTTATGTATGCCGCTATCACTTACACGAAGATAAGATAAAGTTAGCGGATAGCTTCACACACTTGTTTACTCTAAAGTCACGTACTTCGCAGATTTATTTATAACACGCGTTACCGTTACCATTGCCTTTGCAGCTTCGGCGACAAACCACGTCTCCTTTGAGGATTATACAAACATACTATATTGTCAGGTTGAAACCCACCATTTTGTGCCTTGACGTCATATCTAGTCTTTATCCTATCGCTGACAAATTGTGTGTTTTTACGGACCTCTTCATGTATTTTGTCTAGCCTCTTGGTCAGCTTGCTGACGTAATCTTCTCTAGCAACTTCTTCTTCCGGTATTCGTCGCATGACGATCGTATTTCACGACCGAGCATGACACAGGATGGTGTTTGGCCTGTGCTTTCGTGAACGGATGATCAGTATGCCATCAGGAAAAGGTGCAAGTACTGATCCCAGTCTCTTTGGTGTTCGGACACTACCTTGGCTAAGTACGTGTCCATTGTTCGATTCATCCGTTCAACCATACCATCAGATTGAGGATGGAGAAACGTTGTCCTAGTTTTCTTAATTCCCAACAGTCGACAAACTTCTTGAAACAGTCCAGACTCAAAATTGCGGCCTTGATCGGAGTGTAATTCCAACGGCACTTTAAACCGGCAGAAAAACTCTTTTACTAATACGTCTGCGAGTGTAGCTGCTTCCTGATTGGGTATAGCGTAAGCCTCAGTCCATTTCGTAAAATAATCCATCGCCACCAGAATGTATTTATTTCCCAAATCGGATTCTGGGAACGGCCCTGCGATGTCAATCGCTACTCTTTCTAAAGGACTTCCTACTTTCTATTGCTTCTTGGGTGCTTTGCGCTTTCTCGCTGGACCATTTGCTGATGCGCAGACTGTGCAATTACAGCATCATTTCATGACGTCCTCTTTGTAGTTCATCCAGTAGAATCGTTCTCGTACTTTACCCAATGTCTTCTTAATGCCAAAGTGTCCTCCTGATGTCCCATCGTGGAGATGCTTCAACACTTCTGCGACCCGGCTCTTTGGCACTACCAACTGTAGTCTGTTTCCCGTGCCCTCAACACTTTCTAGGGATCACTTAAGAAGACCGTCTTCTACTACCAAGGAGTCCCACTGCGCCCAGTACGCTTTGATGTTTCTGCTCAAAGCACTCACTTCTTCCCAGGTTGGTCGTCGGCCGCTTTCTTTCCAGTCTAGGAGTAGTCTTATTTCAGGATCGTTTTCTTGTTCGCGACGTAGCTGCTCAGGTTCCCACTCATCATCAACCATAGCAGTTATCCGGAGGCATTCAACTTTTTTTTTCAGTCGCGAACAATGGCTGCAGTCCGCCGGACATGGTTTTCTTGACAAGGCGTCAGCGTTCCGATGACTGCTTCCGGCACGGTGTTTTGTGTCATAGTCATACTCTTGCAGTCTCTCGATCCATCTTGCAACTAGTCCTTCTGGGTTACGGAACTGCAGTAGCAATTTTAAAGCGGCGTGGTCTGTTTTCAGTAAAAATTTTCGTCCATACAAAAACTTGTAGAAATGTTCAATTTACTTAACGACTGCTAACAGCTCCCTCCTAGTCACGCAATAATTCCTTTCTGGCCTAGACAAAACCTTGCTAAAATACGCGATAACTTTTTCTTGTCCATCTTGAAGCTGCGAAAGGACCGCGTCTATGACCAGATTGCTTGCGTCGCTATCCAGAACAATTTTTCCATCTTCTTTTGGATAACTCAAAACCGACGAAGTGACTAGGGCTTGTTTTAGTTGATTTTCGCAGTCTTCATTCCATCTAAATTCTGCTTTTTCTTCGGTTAATTTTGTCAATGGTTTGGCAATATTGGCAAATGCGGATACAAATCTTCTATAATAAGTGCAGAACCCAAGGAAACTTCGGACCTGATGATTGTCGATTGGTTTTGGCCATGCTTGCACTGCTCGGATTTTGTCTCGGTCAGTCCTTACTCCATCTCTAGATACGACGTGACCAAGGTATTGCGCTTCCTTCTTAAATACGTGGCATTTCTTTGGGCTTAGTTTGAGGTTAGCCTGTAATCGCTTGAACACTTCCTTCAAGTTGTTCAAGTGTTCTTCAAACGACCTTCCAACCACGATCACGTCGTCCAAGTAAACCAAGCACATCTTCCAAGACAATCCGCGCAAGATGGTCTCCATCAAACGCTCGAACGTTGCAGGAGCGTTACACAGGCCGAAGGGCATTACAGTGAACTGCCACAAACCAGTTCCGATCGTAAAAGCTGTTTTTTTCACGATCCTTGGGTTCTAATTCTACCTGCCAGTATCCACTCTTTAAATCTAACGTAGAAAACCACTGGGATCCTGACAGGGTGTCTAGCGTATCGTCAATTCTAGGTAAAGGTTAGCTGTCCTTTTTGGTCACGTCGTTTAGCTGTCTGTAGTCTACGCAAAACCTCGTTGATCCATCCTTCTTCTTTACGAGTACCACTGGGGATGCCCATGGCCTACTTGAAGGTTCAATAGCGCTTTCTCTCTCCATATGTAATTATTTGTTCGGCTTTTTCTCTTTTCGCCAAAGGAAGTCTGCGTGGATGTAGTCGTATCGGCCGAGCGTCTCCGGTATTAATTTTGTTTCAACACGTTAGTTCTTCCTTTGGAGCCACTCTCCAGCTCAAATACATCTTGATACTCTTGGATCAACATTTTAACTTTAGCCAGCTGCTTTTGGCTGAGGTTTTCGCATTTGGTGGTAAGAATGTCCAATAGATCTTGTAGACACTTCTTCGGCGACGTATCTTCGTTCGACATCACGCATCTCACAATTTGTGATACTGGCGTGCATTGGCCTACCACGGTCTTCTTTTTCAAAGTTACAGGATCTGAGTTGATGTTTAAGATCCTTACTGGCATCGTGTTCTTCACTCGTACTAAAATTCTGCCAACGAGTAGTCCCTTTTCAACTAAGCCGCCCTCCATTAGTTCAATCGCGCGTATGTAGTCTTTCCGGAGACTTCCATCCAGGCGTGACATCACCACACTTTCAGTCCTTGCAGGCGTCACGTCTTCACTCAATAAGACTCGCACGGCTGCCTTTTCTGACGAATGAAAACGAATTTCTTCATTGTCGATCTTCAGGACATCGTTCTTCATATCCAAATGGAACCCATACTTCTTTATCACGTCCATTCCCAGGATAACTTCTTCCGTGATGTCGGCTACCAGTACTTGATGGTCGAGTACTCCATTTCCCAAACCAATGGTTACTTTGACTTGTCCGTGAGTAGGTATTTCGTCGCCCGTCGCCCGTCGCCGTTCGAAGTCGTACTGTTACTGCTGATGTCTTCTCGTTTTCCAATAACATGTCAGGACGAATGATGGTCTTCGCCGCACTCGTGTCAACCAGTAACTGGACGCTTCTCCCATTGATCTTGCTATCAAGATAAATGGTATGCAATATCTCCCTAGGCGATGCCATTTGGATTGTAATCTCCGGAGTCTGACTAGATGAGATTACTTTTTGTCTCTTTTGCTCGCCTCGTTCCAAATTTTCGAGCGCTCTTTTTGTCCTTTTCTTAGGTTTAGTACGATGCCGTCGTACATGGCCTATTTCGTCGCAGTTCAAAGTTGTCACTCCTCTTTCCCGAAGTATTCGTCGCGCTATCTCCTCGATGCTTTCCAGTGTCTGCGCGGGTACTTCTGCAGCACAGCAGAGTCTATGACCATCTTGTTGCGATGCTTGTTTTGCTGCTTCAAACTCCAAAGCATGCACCAAAGCGTCATCCAATGTCTTCGGTCGAGTTAACCGGAGAGTCTGCTGCGTTTCGTTGTCTCGGAGGCCGTCTACACAGGTTTGAAGAAGGTATCTGGCTCTGTAGGATATGCAAGCCGTGCTAATCTGGCGATGTCAGCCTCAAACTCTTGAAGACTTTCGGCAGCTTTCTGAACTTGACTTTTAATTTGAGCTTGATAGACTTGTTGAAGATGGGCATCTCCATATCTCATTTCTAATCCTAAAATTAAGAGTTCGTAATTTCCTTGTAGGTGGTCAGGAACAGTTTATAAAATTCTAAGCGCTTCTTCACGTAAGGACACTATTAAAGACGTCGCTTTCTGTTTGTTGCTTCAACCATTAGCTATAGCTGCGGCTTCAAACTGCTTGTAGTAGGTTGACAATGGAACTTTACCATCAAAATTTGGTGGAACAACTTTCAACTTGTGAGTGATTTTTTCACGATGGTCCATTATTAAATCTTCACTCGTGACGCTTCCTTCACCATGGAAAATTATTTGGTTCATTCTTTCTTCAAGCAGTTTCATTCTATCCCCTACTGCTTCTATTTCGTCATTCATAGATTCGCAAATTTCTTCTTTTAAATTTAACATATCTGTTTGGGTTTCCTCTTGAACAATTTTTATTTGATTTTTTATGCTTGTTTGTATTTCTTCTTTTAAACGTCTAGAATTTTCCATCAATTTTTCTTCTATCTTCTGGGTATTTTCAAATCATTTTTGTTCAATTTTCTGAGAATTTTCGTAATACTTTTCTTCCATTTTTCTTGAATTTTCTTCCAGTTTCTGAGAATTTTCTTCCATTTTTCTATTTATCGATTCTTGACCATTTTTTATTTATTCAAGAAATTCAAATAGCTTTGCATCCATTTTAACTGCTTGTGAACGCGCGACTGGCATAAATTTAACCACAAATAATAATTTAAAACAAAATTTAATAATACTAAATTTTAATAAAGCCTGACACTGGTTTAATAGCTAAGATTAAATGCTATAAACAAACACGCGAATCCCAAACTAAAGTTTTATTTATTTACACAATCAATGTTTTTATTTCGGGAGCGATATCAAATAACATAATGGTATTCACACTAAAAATCGCGAACGGTTTATTCTATTCGATACCCCACACCTGACACCAATTTGTAACGAATTTTATTATTATCTACGAATTTATTTAAACTCTAAAAATATTTTTACTTATACTAGAAATATGTACACTTTTAAATTAACCGAATTAATTATTCTAAGGATATTTAATAAAACACTTACAGTATAATTTATGAATAATGCTATCACTTACACGAAGATAAGATAAAGTCCGCGGATAGCTTCACACACTTGTTTACACTAAAGTCAGGTACTTCGTAGATTTATTTATAACACGCGTTAACGACTTATTTATTTAGACTTGAATAATCTTCTTAACACTGCAGGCTTCGCATTACGGAAATAACTGACCTACGATTTGTTTCTTCGGTATATATACACATTTTGAAAATCATTCTCGAGTATTCCATATCTTTCGATATACGTTCTAGAAGATGGATAACAACTTCGAGAAGGCTCTTGAATTTGCGAATAACTTCTCGAACGTTTCAATAGAATATTTTTTTGTAAAAATATGAAAATTGTCTGCTTATGATTAATATCTAAGACGGTGACAGATAGATAAAGAACTCAATTTTTGTTTTCAAATACGAGTTTTGACAAAGAAAAAAACGTAACGCCACTGGCTAGCAGAATACTGAAAAGAAAAGTTTCTAAATATGATAGAATTACACAAACATTATTACATTAAAAGTACAAAAACTATAGAAATTTACATTAACGACTTTTTTATGTTAGATACGCTATGTGATGCTTTTTAAGGTATTTTACACTAAGTTTGGATTTAAATTTAGATTAGTCAAAGACGAGAATCAACTACATCAGTTTGATGTACTGAGGTGGTCCAATTTAAATTCAAATCCTTAAAGACGTGTAAAATTACACATGCGTCATCTAGCGAAAAAAACGCTAAGAATCCGAAAATACAGAAATAGTTCTTAGAAGGGTGGGAGGCTTTAAAAATACGACGCCAGGAAGCGGTGGGGATCTTAGGGGTGAATCTTGTTGGAGATAGCAATACACGTTTTATCCTGAAAAGTTTCTTTGTATAATTTGTGTTTTTGTTTTTGTCAATCTTTGTAACTTGCTAGATATGTATGCAAAATTTAATCCATGTAAGTCTGTTTGTTTTTGTATTTGTGCTTTAAGAGGTTGCAGGGTAGTTTTTACACTTGTTTCTTTTGTTTGAAAAGATAGCGTGGGTAGCCATTTTATGGTCCCGTTACTTCTTTGTTATATTTCTTTTATTTTTCTCTGTGCCAATTTATATTTTCATTAAAAAAGTATGTTTTAACAAAACGATTTTATTTTACAATTAAAATTTTATTTGTTCTTTAAATGTAAACCGGCTCGGGCCTTGTAGACTAATGACGGAGCACGTTTTGTTGTAACTTACTTTTGCTTAATCATTGCTTGCGAGTTTTATGAGTAACTCAAATTGCTAGAAGTTAGAATTGTTTTATTCTATGATATTCACACGTTCATGGCGGGAAATAACCATATGTACGATAGCCGGTACACAGACCGTTGTGTGAATTGCCTTATCGAATGTAAACTTAATATTTTATTTACCGTGAGAGGCATACAACACGTGGCTGCAGGTAGTTCTCATACTATGAGAACTCTGTGTTTTTTTTATGTGAAGTAATGTATCTTGAATCTATGATATAGACAAGTGCCTGCTTCGATATATGTAGTAAAATCGCGGTAGGTTGGTTTCATGATAATGGGCCCTACATTTTATAACATTTGTTTGATATTATTGTGTGTTTATTATATGTGTATTTTATGTATTACATGTGTTTGTTTGTCCCGACCAATCAACAAATAGCTGAATTGCATCCGTAACCCAGGACTTCAGTACCTACCAATGATGAAATACGTGCATGTGTTTGTATGTCGGGATTTGAACCAGTTATCGTACATGTTTATCAGAAAGTTTTATTTAAACTCGCGACTTCTAACTTCTAGATTGACGTTGTAATTTCATTTATCTGAAAAAGGTTACAATAAAATGAGCAACGTACGTAATTACTTGTTAATTTAATTTTCTGCTGTGCTATTTTGATTCGACCCAAATGTAATTTATTCGTCGCTTGTTAATTATAATGATATGCTGTCGCATAGCTAGCCGAAGCATTTATGAGGTTGGCTTTTATTAATTCATAATTTACTTCTTTTTATTGTGTATCTACATAATCTCTTCAAAGGAAGTTAGTTTATTAGTAAAACTTCCATAATAGCACGTCTCGCCACGTGTTGGCGGAATGTTTCGATGTATTATCGATCGATAAGAGGTTAATGTCGACCAAATACCTTCATGGAACGATTATAATTCTGGAAGGCCTACGTTCAAACTAAAAACAAACTCTCAACAAGAACTTTTCTCCGAGATATTACTCCTTATGCGTCAGTCGATTGCGATATCAACTTTTACTTAATGTGTGCAAGAGCATTCGATAATCGGGTTTTAATGTCTAATTTCTTTTAGCGTTAATAAGAGATTTTGTAAGTTTTTGCTTTCGTCAATCATTCTGTTGAGACACTTTGCTATTCATAAATATTCCAATCGACTCAACGAGGAAAACGTTTTCTTCGGGCAAGTACTGGATTGTGGGTAAGTTTTATTTAATTACTTTGTTGCTGCCAGAAAAAGTCTTTCACTAAATTTTGCTTGTTTTAACTTACGCAGTTACAATAATTGTTTCGATACCATTTAGGTATTTTCATTAATTATTTTGTGTATCGCTTGCTGTGAACCATAGATATTTGTCATGTAATTTTCTTCGCTATCGACACTCTATGTGTAAACCTATGTATTGTGTGTTGCCAATACTACCGGCATTTATAGATTGAATAATGTACTACAAAATTTCGGGTGCTCGTTGTACAAGCTTGGACTTTCTGACTTAATCAAAATAGAAGTTCTGGAAAAGATCTGGCCCTCTTTAAATTCTATTTTTTGTACCTCCCCTATCTCCGACTAGTGTGAGTTAACTGTGCAAGGTTTGTAAGACCTATAGCTTGTAACAAATTTGGCGCCCAGCGTGGGGCTCGCTTTTGAGTGTGCGGTAATCTCTTCTAGTTTTATTGATTCTTTTACCTTTTCTTTGTTTTTCGTGGGTTTGATTTACTTGAAGTTTTACTTCGCTTCTTTAGTTGTTGCTGCAACGTCGGAGTTACTTCAATAGTATTTACTTCTTTGTTTTTAGTGCTGCGGTTTGACTTTATATTAGTAATTTAGTTACTTTTCTTTTAATTAGATTTTTGGTCAAACACTTGTCGTTGTACTTTGCTTTAATTTTTGAAATAATTCAACTACGTCGATTAACCTTTTTTTGATTTTTAGATTAGTTACTTATTAGTGATGAGACATGAGTTAGCAGATATTTACTTTGATTTACTGCTTTGCTTAGTTTTTTGTTTTAGGTTTTATCGTGATTTTAGTGTGTTCACTATGTATTCTTCAAATGAAGATCCTTGTTCATTTATAGAATTTCTTATTCGTATTGACGAGTTGTGTTTGTCTCGTGGTGTTTTACAGCATCAACTTTTTCTTTCAGCTTTTAAAGTTTATAAGCCCTTCTTGTTTTTAGGACGAATCGACGTTCGTTACGTTCGTGGAATGATGTTGCTGCTTTGTTGAAGTCGAAGTTTTTGCTTGTAGATTACGACGATTGTGTGATGGAAACAATTCGCAAACATACTATGGGGCCTAACAAATCTGTTACTTACGTTACCATCATGCGATACCTCTTTCTTCAGCTATCGGAATCGGAACCCTATTAGACTACGTCACGTTTTGCCAAGTAAGACGAAGCTTTCCAACACTGGTGTCGCTACAAGGTCTACGCGTATACATAGAGATCGTGCTGTTGCTTCTGATGTAAAAGCCACTACTCTTACATCCACTTCGTCAATCACTGTTGCTTATCCTTTGCTGTCTCCTTCTTCTAATGGTTGTCGTCTTTTTTATCGGCGTCGCAAGCGTCGTAAGTGCTAGTTCACTTTATGAGCTTTCTTGAAGTATACTTTCCAATTTTTCGTTCTATGACTAACAAACTAATATCTTTCCTTTTCTCTATCTTTTTCTTTTTTCTTTATATTAAGGCAGTTGGATCGACACCGCAGGGTGGTCTCTCTTTTTGTTATTCTACGGGGAGAAGATCAAATCAGGCATTAACATAATCTTTCTCCGTCTTTCTCTATCTCTTATTTTTTCTACTTCTTATTTATCTCTTCTTGAGCCTATCTATCTTTTCTATGTAACTACCATTTTTCTTTCTCTTGGATTCTTTTTGTGGTTTACCTCTTAGGTGGTTAGTTGGACATAAAAACCTCTAAGCTTATCTTTCTCCGTCTGTCTTTTTTCTTCCTTTCTTGTCTTCCCTACTTTTCATTTTGTTCGCCTTTAGGATTTTTTTTTATCTTGGTTTTTTTGCTTGAACTTTTTTTCTTTTAGGAGCTTCCTTCTTTAGTGTTTACGCAACTATGTATCTTTTCTTTTTATTTTTTTTTCTCGGTTACTTTTTTTTGCTGTATTGTGTTTAGTGAGTTTTAGGTTAGTAGTTTTTGGTTTCTAACTTGGGATAGGTTGCAACTTCGCTTTTTGTACTCTGTACTTTCGCTTATTCGGCATTTTTGATGTCAGTCACCGTTAGGATATTTCTCTTGTTTAGGTTTCTATTGCTCTTGGAAGGAATATTGGAATCCGTTCCTCGGCATTTACGTTCCAATGTGACAATGCTCAATTGACACGTGAACCTTTCTGTTTTTTTTTACTGGCTCTTACTTATTTTTTTTGGTTTTGTTTTGGGTTGCGCGGTTTGGATTTTTATTGTATTGGTACAATTTAATGTTTAGTTTTTCGGAACTTTGTTGTTGTAACTCTTGGATTACTGATTTTTTTTTCTCTGTCGTTGTAGGTAGTCCAACTTGTGTCGACTTTTAATCTGAATCTTCTTTTTACTTGAGATTTCTTAGTTGGTTTTCTTTGCTTAGATCTTTAAGGTCTGTTTGTTTTTTTTTGGTAGAAGAATCTCATATTGTCTGTGGACGACTTCTTGAGCACCATTGTCTTAGTTTTTCTTTTTGACTTTTCTTCTAAATCCGCATATCACAATTAAAAATCTGCTAGGTACTTGGTTTTTTTTGTTACTTTTTTTAGTTTAATTAGCTTCGGGAACTTATATTTAAGGTTAGATTTGTATTTCTCGGCTGGGGATTTAACGGATTTTAGGGCGTTGCCTTTGACCGTAGTCTAAGCTTCTTTCTTTCCTATACTTTTTCTTCTTCTCTTGTTTTGCTTAGTGTTGTCTGTCAGCGAGGTCTATGGGATTGCGTTGTTCTCTTGTTTTATAGCGTAACGACTGTCACTGAGTTTCAACGAGTACCTATTGTGATACTTCTCTTCTGTTGGTTGGAGTTTTTTGGTTTGGTTTTTTTCGCTTTATGCGACTTTTGGACACATCTGGTTGGTAATGCTTAGCAAATTGGGAAAACCTCTTTCATTTACGTTTCTTCTTGGGTTAGATGTTATTGTAGTTGAGTTGGTTTTGGATTTTAGAGTTCTATCTTTGGCGTAAGCCTAAATTTCTATCTTCATTTTAGCTTTCGTTTTGTTATCCACCCTCTACGCTTTTATCTTGCTGGAGGGGGGATTCTGTTACGTGCATAAATTTCATAATGTAATACCGTTTATATTTATTACCTTAAGGTCAGATTTCTATTTTCGACGCCTTCTAGAGAGCTTAGTTTTATTTCATTTTCTATCAAGACGCCAAACCGTCAACTACTTAAAATCGTGCTTCTGCTTAATTTTACAATATCGGCGTTTATGAAAATCCAAATATAATTTGGATACGCATTTCTGGTAGTTTATTCATCACAGAGTAAGCTTTTCCAATTAGTTTTTAGAATTCCTTAGTAATTTTCTTCTTAATTTGATAACACGTCACTCCACGTGTTCGCGGTATGTTTCGATGTATTATCGATCGATGAGAGGTCGTCGACCAAATATTTTTATGGAACGATTATAATTCTGGAAGGCCTACGTTCAAACTAAAAACGAACTCTCGACAAGAACTTTTCTCCGAGATATTTCTCCTTATGCGTCAGTATTTTTTGCTTTCGTGAGTCATTGTGTTGATACGCTTTGCTATTCATAAATATTCCAGATCAACTCAACGAGGAAAACGTGTTTTTCGGGCAAGTACTAGATTTTGGGTAATTTTTTTTAACTTTCTTTGTCGCTTGTCAGAAAAAGTTTCTCACGAAATTTTGCTTGTTTTAACTTACGCAATTACTATAATTGTTTCAATACGGTTTAGGTGATTTATTAATTATTTTGTGTATTGCATGCTGTAAACCATAGATATTTGTCATGTAATTTTCTTCACTATTGACACGCTATGTGTAAACCTATAGTATTATGTGTTGCCGATACTTCCGGCATTTATGCATTGAATAATGTACTACAAAATTTCTGGTGCTCGTTGTTAATACCTAATATACGTTATTAAATTAAAGTTGTTATACATACTTATCTTTTTTTTTTGTTACACGAAAACCAGTGTAACAAGGATTACGAACTTGATGATTTCGTTACAAGTTTGGACTTCCTATCTTGATCGAAAGAGAAGTTTTACTTAGGAAGATCTGGCGCCCTTTAAATTCTATTTTTTTGAACCTCCCCTATCTCTGACTAGTGTGAGTTTTTTTCTCAGTACTCTTTTGTTCCAGCATTATTTTTATATGTGCAGTTAGAGACCTCCGTCTGTATTTTAGGTTTTTTTTTGGCATTGGAAGTTGTCTTCCTTTTGACATTTTTGGTCTTTTTAGTATCTTTAGTCTCCTTCTTCTTACTTTGTTTTTCAACTCTCAACTTTTTTTTACTTTTCAAGTAGTTTCCGTTTTTTCTAGAGAAATTGAACAATCCTAAACTGTTTCGTTTGCATTTACTCCTCTTTCAAAATCCTTCTTTAAAAATTGTTGACTTTCTGTTATCGACATCGTGATTTGTGCATCGGTTTAACCTATTAAAGGGTTTACAGATCTACAGTAGTTTCATCTGTCAGAAACAGAACAGAAATATCATTGATATTAAGCAAATTCCACATACTTTCTTTGTTAGGTGGAATTTCTTTTAACTCTTAACAAATTTTGTTAACAGTTAAGTCGATTTCGAATATTTAACATCACAACGTTCCTTTTTTAATAGCGCAAACTTTTTCCGCAGTTTATAAACAAGACATTGCACGTTAGGATCATTCTCATACTTTTGTTTACGCAAGGTAAATCTATCCAATAACTCAGATCCAACAATTGTGAAATATTTGTAGTTCAAATATGTACCGTCACTGTTTTTACTAGTTGAATGAGGGGTTTTATTTTGACTACCGTGACATTTAAAAAAAATTATCGCGTCTAGAAGCTAAAAATCCGTTTTTAATTGTTTCAATTTTAGTAGAGCTTTCTACAGCAAGTTTGAGAACAGTAGCAAAATACTTCTTGATCAAAGTTTCCAACGACGAGTTTTACTCCACTTAACAACCGCTTTTTTTACCCATTTTTTATCGGCTCAAATGCTGCATCATTCGCGAGTTATAGACAAACTAAAATTATCTGAAGTTTTACACATGAAGAACTGAGTTTGTATGAGAGATGTGTACAGTGACCGTCTAGGAAGAGAATTACAGGGAAAATCGTGCTTATATTCTTTAAATAAAGATGTAAGATGTTTTCTATATACTCACTCATAACGTCGATTTTCATCCAGTTAGTATCTGAAAGACCGATTCCCTATCCTGCAGCCACGGACTTTTCGATGTTAGTGGAGAACCTTTTATATTGATATACGATCATTGGTGGCTTCTGGTCAGCTAACGTAGCTGACCAGAAACCATAAAAGAAAATATTACTGTTAATTATATAGAAAACTATGAGTATGTAGTGTACAGCTGTTTTGTCCTATTGGGACTCCTCAGCACTAGGATCAGCCCAATAGGACGAAACAGCTGCCCACTAGTCTTTGATGATGGTTTTCGCAGTTACACAAACAAAATGTTTACACTTTTCGTTTATGTTAGTGAATTTATTTTCCCGCTATTATTCAAACAATAGTTTGAAATTGTGTGGTTTAAATTTAACATGCTAACTACATCCTCATAGTTTTCTATATAATAATTAACTATTAGTGGCTCTTTTATCTACGTAAGTGGCGTTGACCACCAATTTTGCAATTACTGTTAATGTGACCTTAGAAGAAGCATTACTGTTCTTAGGGCTTAGATGGAAACACGTTTCATTAGGGTTCAATTACTTTAGTTGGATCGTTTAAATCCTTTTGATGTTAAGTAATCTTCTATTTTTTCAAAACTATTTTTTAATATTGGCTCTGATACGTTTGCACTTGCTGCTGTCACAGCTTCTAATGTGCGTTCCGTAACTTCTAGATTCTATCAAAGAAAAGCTCGATGGATGGATTTTCTCTTGATTTTTGGTTCAGAAATTTTTGTACCAATTCTTGAACATCTTCTTTACGGCGGGAAAATCCACGTTTGTGATTTTGAAAGATTCAGATTACCAAAATTTGTTCTTCATCATTGAAGAGAATTGGGTTAGGGTCAAAAGTTGGTTTCTCATAATTTATATAAGTCTTTTGTGTGTTGTTTTCTTTGTAATTTTTATAATATTTTTTACCCTGAACAAAATTTGGCATGTTTGTACCTAAAAATACGTAAGTTTTAGTGATTTTCCTGTAATGAAATTCAGTTATTGCCCTAGCCAGTCACTAGATATGAGAAAATTATTGACCAGTTTTTTTAAATAGCATAATCCAATATAAAGCAATAGTACGCAAACTATAAAATTAATTTAGTCGGATCCATTACAAAATTTAGAAACTAAATGAAATGTTCAACATACTGTTCAGTGATTGGCATCCGGATTTATAAAGGGTTTTGAATCACGTTCCATATTTACACTTTTCGCAAAATTTATAAAACTCAGAAAACTTACAAACTTCAAAAAATTTACAATGTTTGACGTTTCGACAGTCACATCGCTGTCTTCTTCAGAAAAAACTGAAACTGAAGGTATAGGATCCTGACAAGCCTTTATATTACGCCGTTCGGGTCAATGGTTCGTGACGGTTCCGTTTCATTAGTTTTCCGGAACATGTTTTTCTATATTGGCGCTAGATCGATTCCATTTTCCCTATTAAAATTGTCGTACTTCTGGATTTCAATGGCTTCCTTGTATAGTCTAGGCCAGAAGTTTTAGGATGTAGCCAACATTTTTGCCTCTTCAAAATTTTATCTTTTTATTTATTTATTGTTAATTGTCTAGCCATTCGGCCCTACAATGGGTTACGTTATCCTTACATCTACTCTTATCATACTAACATAATTTGTACAGAAATTTGTAAACTAAAAAAAAACAAAAAAAAATTATCCTTTAAAATCTTCCCATCACCATCTTATTATTCTAAATCGATAGTCCTAACCCTCCCCTCTTATCCTTCTTTTCTTTACTGCTTTCATCCAATCCAATCCCTCCCCCTCCTCCCCAAGCAAAGCCTTCCACCCCTTCCTTTCTTCCCTTAGCTCGCTACACTCCCCACTCAAGTGTTCTATGTCCTCCCATCCCTCTCCACATAATCTACATCTCCTCATTACATCCTCCTTCCAATACTTATTTAAATTCTCCTCATTTCTGTTGACTTTTTAATTCTTGGTAGCTCTAATCTCTTAATTTCTTCTTAATCAAACCACTGTTGTCGTTTTTACGTATTTAATCTTTTACTTTTTACCTGACATAATACATCAATCATCCATTACATTTTCTATCTCTTACATTACATTTTATATACTATATAGGGTGATTCCTAATTAAGGATTTTAGCGAATGTTAACAATTTCCGCATCTGAACCTAGCTATAAGTCGTTTCTCTCCTAAGTTTTTTTCCCCATCAGATACTTAGAAACCCCCCTGGACACTATATTCCCATACCTTAAGTTGTACTTTCCTTCCTTTATCTTTTCTTCTCTCTCTCTTGTACCTGCGAGTCTTTATCTCTTCTTACTATCTCCTCAGTATTTAACCTCCCTTCCTCTCTCCTTCTTTCCACCTCTTCTATTGCGAAACCTTCTCGTTGGTAGTAAAGTTTCCTTTCTTCCTGCCCATATATGTTTTTGCTGTCTTTTACCGTCCTCCAGCAACATTGAAAAATTTTACATTCTCTCCTTTCCTTCATTTTCTCTTCATAACCCATCGCCCTTTTCTCTGATTCTATTCTAATCTTCTCTAACTTCCTCTCCTCCTCTATTATGTAACCCGTCGTCTCCGTGTCTAAACCCAGTATCAATTTCCAATATTTTATTTGTACCCTTTTCAATAGGTTCCACTCTTTCCAACCCCATACCTCCACCCCGTACATCATCACACTTTTAATCAATTTTTCAAACAGCCATCATCTCTTCTCGATCTCTTACCCAAATACTCTTTTCCCTAAACTCCATACCTGCCCTAATACCCTGTTACCCTTCTTTGCTAACTCCCTTATATGCGCATCATCTTTATTATCATACCTTAGCCTATATCCCAAATATGTCACTTCATTCACTGCCTCTATCTTCTGTTCTCCCCAACTTAACTCCTCGTTTTTCTTCCCTCCTCTCCCTTTTTGAAAAACTACCATCTTAGACTTTTCCGCATTTAAACCCAAATCTTTTCTTTCCAGATACCTCTTTATCGTATTTATCATACCTTTAATCTCCAACTCATTTTTTGCCACCATGACCATATCGTCTGCATATGCCAATATCCACACTTTAAACCTTCCTTCCATAACAATCCCACCACACTGACCACCCTTCAACACTTTTTCTATGTCACCTATATACAGTGCAAATAAAATAGGGCTAGGAGAACACCCCTGCCTTAGCCCCTTCCTCGTCCAAAACACTTCACTAACACTATCCCCTATTTTGACTCTATTCTTAGTCTCTTTATATATCCCTTCTAGTTTCCTCCTAGTTGTTCCTCTATTCCCTTTTTCCTTAACACCCTCCATAGCTTTTCCCTATTCACATTATCAAACGCAGCTTCTATGTTCATAAAGAAAGCGTATACCTTACCTCTTTTCTTATCTAACTCTCTATTCACTAACTGTTTCAATATATAGACATTGTCTATTGCCCTTCTTCCCACTCTAAATCCCATCTGCCAATCTGGTAATAGTCTTTTTTCTTCCACTTCCTTTTCCAACCTCCTTTGTATAATCATGGCATACAATTTATAACTTACATTAGTGACACTAATCCTTCTATAATTCTTTACCTCTTTCCTATCCCCTCCTTTATAAACCGGCAGAATTAAACTTTCTTTCCAACTCCCTGGCAATTCCTCTTCTTTTCATATTGCATTAAAAATTTTTCTTACATTTTTTCTTACTCTCTCCCCTACATATTTCCATTGTTCTTCTTGCCTACCGTCCGTTCCTGCCGTCTTTCTTAATTTTAGTCTATTTATTGCCTCCTCCATTTCCTCTTTCGTTATCCTCCTCTCCTCCTGTATTGTATTTACCTCTTGCAATATCACCTGCCTTGGTCCTTCTCTTGTTCCCTCCAAACACTCCATACAATAACCCAACCACACCTTTATATCCGTTAAACCTCCTCTCCTCTTACCTCTTCTTCTCTCCTTGTTTAGAAATTCCCACACTTCTCCTTCTTTTTTTATTTCCTTTACTTGTTTTTCCATTTCCTTTTTATACACCTTTCTCTCAGAACATACATTTTTAAAATTCACTTTCTTCTCATTATACTCCTGCACATCTATTTTACCTTTCTTCCATCTTCTTCTAGCATTTCTCATCTCTGTTTTTGCCTCTCTACATTCTCTATTCCACCACCTATTTTCGTTTCTCTTTTTCCTTGTCTTTTCTCAAACCTATTCTTTTCTACTGCCTTCTTTACTTCTGCCGTCAACTGCTTTAGTCCTTCTTCCCCCCCTACATCTCCCCAAATCACTTGCTCCAACTTCATCTTATATCTTACTATGCTTTCCTCAGTCCACACCTTATTTACTCCCCATCCCATATGTTCATCCTTAATTCCATGCTCCTTTCCTTTTCAAATTTTATCGTGCGACCGGTGTCTAAAAAGTGTTCCGCAACAGCAGATCTTGTGGTATGTTTTTTTGTATCCGCCTTATGTTCTTTTAATCTGCTCGTTATGTTGCGTCCCGTTTGTCCTATGTAAGCCAGCCCACACGAACAAGGGATGTGGTAGACCCCTGGTTTCTCGAGTGGTGCTTTTGTTTCTTTTGATTATGAGAAATTGGCGGATATTTTATTTGTTGCAGTGAAGATCACTTTGATATTTTTCCCTCTAAGTATCCTGGCTATTTTATCCGTGCAGCCATTTATGTAAGGAAGGAAGGAAGTTGCCACGGGTTCCTACTTCTTTGGTTTTTCCTTACTGTGTTTGTTAAGTTTTCGAAGTTTTATAAATTTTGTGAAAAGTGTAAATATAGAACGTGGTTCAGATACCACAAATTCGCCTTAAGGTTTGAAGCAGCATCGCGCTAAAATAGTCATAGACTTCTGAAACATTCTTACAAGCACAGAAACGTATCCATGAAATACTACGACTACTGCGTGAACAACTACCTTGTAAGAAAGAAATGTAATGTAAATGCACATACGACAATCCTGTAGTAAACCCCCAAAAAAAGACAAGAAAAACATTTGAAAGACTAAAAGCCGACTGAATGAAGCAAAAATTCACATTTACAAACCATTGCATTGTTTGCAAAACACTTGCACAACATTTTGTCTAATGGGAAGGATTCTAAATGTCAACACATACAAGTAAAAAAAATAACCGTAATAAGCCAATGTACGCGACAATCGGTACTGGTTATGGTTTTTGGTCTAAATGACGCTCTAACGCTACATATCTAGCTAGGTTTGCCAATATTGCCAAAATTATGACTAAATTAACTAAATTCAGAGCAAAATTCAGAAATGCAAACTGGCAAAAAACGTTTCATTAAGTAAAACCTTAGTCACTTTACCGATTTTGTTATGTAAGAGAAAATGAATAATGAGTGATGGGTATTGATGTAAGTATTCTGGCCATAGGTGCAGTCTTTTTATTAGTTTAAGATATACAAAGAAAGGTCATCGGGTAATTTAAAGTTTTGTCTAGGCCAAAAAAAAATTATTACGTGATTAGAATAAAAATATTAGTCGTCAAAATAGAGGCAAATTTTTACTGAGGACAGACAAGAAAGACAAGTGGCAAGATAGCCCAAAAAATTGTTACAGTATGATTACAACAGAAACCATCGTGTTGAAAGTAATCATCGTAACGCTGATTGTTTATCAAAGAAATCATGTCCAACAGGCTGCAACCATTGCTCACGATTAGAGGAAAAGTCAATATTCTTCAAAAAACTGTCATGGTTGTTGACAAGTAGGAGCTTGAGCAGTTGCGGTGTGAGCAAGAAAGAGGTCCCAAATTAAGATTACTAAACCAAAAATAAACGCCTGACAACCAACTTAGCAAGAAGTGAGTGTTTTGAGCAAAAACGTCAAAGCTCACCGAGCGCAATGAGATTCTTTAAGAGTAAAACACAGATTTTTAAGGCAATTTTTAGAGAGCACAAAAAACAGATTGCTGTTGATAAAACTAAATGTCAGGAGCGTTGCAGTGATGGTACATCAGGAAAATAGTTTGGCGTAAAGAAAGACTAGACAAAATGCAAGAAAGGTCTTATTGGATAAACTGCAAAAAAACGAAATGAAATAGTATGAAAAAGTGTATAGCATCGACAAAATAATACGATGTCGTTTCTAAAATGACAATCAAGAAATAAATATATCTTGGTGGCAATGGATTATTTTATGAAATAAACGTAGACTTACGCCGTATCTAATCAAAAAAAAGCAGCTACAGTCGCAAATGTTTTGGTTTTTTGCCGGTTCGAAATTCCGTTGTAATTACATTCCAATCATGGTAATTAAGAGAGCTAAGATGATGCCCCTCTATTCGCAGTCTGATGGCATTGGTTAAATGGATAAATCAAACAGTGAGAAATTCAAAATAATGTACAAACATCAATGAGATTACAATCTTACTTGCACCTAATGGCGTATCGATTGTCGGTTCACAAAAACATAGTCAAACACTATCATTGGCCGTCGGAAAAATCTTAAAACTACCTGATAACTAATGTTCGATTTTGTGCATGATCACTAACGAATATTCACGTGCAAAACCGTGATAAGCCTTATGGAATTCAAAGAAAAATAGAGTTCCATACATTGGCGGTACATAATCTTACGGTTTGGATCAACTTGGACAGTTCGGTAAATGTTTAAGGTCGTCTTCTAAGCAACAGACGTTCAAATGTTAGTTTGGAGTTATCATTTAAGCAAAGCCAGGAAAAGTCTATTAACTGCTAGTCAAAAAAGTTGTAAAACAGATAGAGTTGCCGTTATTGCCACGAGTCTTTCTATCAAACACGTTTCGAGTTTTTTGTTCTAGGATAGAGCAGCGTTAAGAAAGAGGCAGTGAAACATTCTCAAACTTTAAGAATATTTGAAGCGATTTAAGAAAGAAATAGAATATTCTAATAAAAGATAAAGTAAAAACATTTAAAAAAATTTGGCGGTGTTGAATAGATAAATGCATATTCAGTGTTTTTATTCCCTTGTATAAACAAATACATGCATTTCTAAAATGCAAATTTCTGAAATAATGAGTTGCATTAATGGAAACAATCGACTTATTAATTTCAATAATTAAAAGAAGGTAATTATAGATTATAGACTATAAATTATACCAAAAGTGTATAAAACAATGCAGTAAACAATATTTGTTTATATTAAGTGATGACCGTCAAAAGTTTAAGGTTAATGTTGTTTTTTAAGAATTTCGGTTGTGTGTTACTGTTAAATATTGCATATTGCATCTTCTGTATTATTGTATGCAAACATAAAATTTAAACTACTCCGTGGAAAATGTTAATAACGTTTTAATTCACTTTCTTTGCTTATGTAGTTTTTTAGATCTGGTTAACAAAAAATTACGTTTTATTATCTAGTTGCTCTGCATTTCTAAGAAGACACCGAATGAAAACATATTTTTTATATCTTAGTTTAAAGCTGCACCAGTCAGTGTGTTAACTAATTTAAGAGTATAAAAGATACCAAAAAATGTAGCATAAAAGGCATAATAAACCTGCCAAAAAGGCAATATAAAAAGGACAAACATCTATTAAAATTTACAGTTAATTATTTTGTTTTATAATGTTTATTAAGTGCTATTATTTTCCCAAGCACAAACCAAATAATTTTCAATATTTTGACCAAGATGCTGTTGCCTTTCATCATTATAAATATTTTTATAGAAGGAAAAAGTTCTTTCGACATCACAAGCCGAGCAAATTTTAATGCCGATGTTTCTGTTATTGTTAAAGATATTTTCTGTTGATGCTTCATCACCTCCCCTTTTTGAATTTCATTCAGTTGTTTAAAGAGGTCAAAGGAAGGGTTTTGTGATGTGACGGAATGCAATTCTTGATTAATTTTTCTTCTGATAGTCCCTGAACATGCTCTTATAATTGCTCTTATTCTTTCGAATGTAGCGAAAGATTTGCTCGTTGCGGTTTCGCTTTTTTCCTAGCTTCTTTAATTCGTTAGAAATGCCGAAAAAGTGTGTTTTTATAAAAACTAGTCCTTTCTTAACAGCTTCGTCATTAAAAGCTTTTTGAGATTTAGCAATTGCTGCAGAGGCCGTCTCGTCAAATAATTCAACCAGCTGAAGTAAGACAATTCAAATAATGTATAAGACGTCAGATTATAGTATGCACTGTACTTCTTTAATTTTTTAAAAAAATGCAAGCAGATAACCAAGTTATGAACCAAGTCTGGAAGTTTTTCTTTATAGGCCCTTACCCGTGTAAAGTGTAAATTCGCATTTGGGCGTAAATCCGCTTGATAGTTAGGCAACTTACCTTTAAAAGTGGGAAATACTTAACCTCGATTTATATTCTTCAAGTTATGCTCGCAGCTCGAGAGTAGTCGGTCATCTACGAAATTCACTTTATTTGGTGGTTTTGCGGTGTAATGAACGTGGCAGAGACGGATGGGTAAGAAAATGAGATTTTTTTTCATCGATCAACATCGAATACAACGACGTTTTGTTTTAAAATCCTTAATGCATCCGATTAAATGTCCTATATATTAAACAAAATATCTACGTATTTTGACGAAAAATCGTAAAGTAGGTTAGTATTTCGCACGTGGTGGATAGTGGTGACATATTAACTAATATTCGCTGTTTTAGCTCTTTGTATCACTGTACTTATGAAGTAATCAAAGTAGCGGAGTAAAGGATCCCAGTGGCTTGATGGCGCTGTTCTACAGTTTAAAGTTTAGGTTTAAAAGCGAGGTATTTATAGTATCGTTAAGCGTACGTTTGGAACCGCGAGAGGCCACCAGACCTCGACCCACTTTCGTCCACGCGCTTCGGCGTCATGACTGCTGCTTACGCTGCATCACGAATAGTAAACAGTACACTTTAACGCTGCGGATTTACATTAAATGAAATCAGTACGGACTTCGCATGTAAATTAATCTTGTCTTGAACTTTGTCTTGTGTACATCCTGTACGCCTAATTTACTGCATTTGATTCTGTTTAATTACCATATTTAACGAAAACTTTGATCTGCGTAATTATGTTTAATTACCATATTTAACGTAAATTTTTAATGTAATTGCTTATATATTTAATGACTATATTTAACGTAATTTACAAAAAAAAATTCAATCTAGATTGTGCGGGTATTGTAAAGGGTAGAGATTTGGGAGCTCGCAACGCTTTATTTTGTCGTAAACTAATTGAATGACAATCTTACTACCGGTTGTGAACTTGACTTCAAGGACCACGGGCGGTGTTAATTTTTTTAATGCTCACGCGCGATCACGGGTGGATATACTACCGGTTACGGTAGTCGCGGAAATATACTTTAAACATTAGCGCATAATTTGTTGCTTCTAGAGTCTATTTTGGACCTGTTTTAATCTTATATTCTATGTTACAATTTTTTTTGTGTTATGTAAGTTATTTGATCTTGTGATTATACCAGTTGCGTAACCGTCGAATGGCTCTTTCCGTTCCGGAATTGGCTGTTAATATATAGATACTCAATAAATGATTATTGTTAATTTTGGGTATCTTTTTTTGGGGGACCTCGGGTCAAGGATCTCCTTTTCTCCTACCTAGACTGTTTATCTTCGACAAAAATTCGAGAAGAGGTGTCGCATTCGGGCATTTTGCTTACCAACAGAAAACTCTGTTCCTGTCGATTTTCTTTTACCCGACGACAATCTACGGTAAGGCTAGCCGAAAGGTAAGCGTGACATATTGGTAATTAACTTACTAAACATTTTTTTCTTTCTTTTTTCTCCACCTCCTCCATTGGAACGTAACACCCGTAATGGTGCTTTCACAAAAACCTGAAACAAGATCCAATAATCAAAAAGAGAATTTAACATGTTAGAGATTTTTAACTTTTTGGTGACAGAAATTAACTTGTTTACTATTGCAAACTCGTCTCTAATGAATTCACACACCCTATGTATTCCATGTGCTAGACAAATTAAATGTTTTAAATTCGGATAAAATATTTCTAATGCTTGAGCGGATTTGATCATATAAGGTATTTTTCGAGTAAATTGCGAGATTGATATTATCAAGTTTTTTAAAAGGAATTTGAGCCGACACCAATGCTTCGCACAAATCTAGAGCAAAAGTTGTTTTGATGGTTTATTCTGTTGATCTTCTAAAACGTTTTTTAACAATGGTTGTTTCATAGTTTTTTTAAGATTTTTAAATGTAAACCACTACCCACGTGTTGTTTTACAAGGTACTTTTTAGTAGCACCGATCTAAAATAATACATATACCAGTAATTAAAAGCATTTAAATTAAGATAACACAAACTTACTGATTTTGAACAAACTGACAAAAAAGGTTTTCCCCGTCGGTTGTTAAATTATTGTCCAATTTACTCCACTTGTAATAATTTTCAAATTTTGATTGTTTATTAGGTGGCATTTTTTAAAACTTACTCACTGCACAACAGCAATAGACTATCAGAGTGTGGCAATATCACAGGTATTTATACCAAACAAAGAATATTTTAGTCATGTGTTTCAATCATTAAAGGAATCCCACCGGACAGAATTAAAATTATCTATATTTGTTTGCTTTACTTAGGTACTGAATAGACCTATGAAATATGATTCATTCCGAAATCCTTCCGGTTTTGTAAATAGTGTTCTGTTAAGCCTGTCATTGTACATAATCTTTTTGCTTTTGTATTTAATGTTTTCTGGAAACCATTGTTTAAGACCACATGAAAATCCCTGTTGTTATTTATAGGTTCGTGGTAAGACCTTTTGAGAAAAAAATGTTAATTATATTATTGTACGTAATTTAAGTAAAATTCTGTAAGGCGTTATTGTCATCTACCTATTAAAACACTCTTTACACAAACTTTTCAAAATTTATATGTAAGAAAGTAATAAAACTAAAACTCTTTAAAAAGGCAAAAAAGACGAAAAGTTACACAAAAGGGCAAAATAGGCAGGTTCCAAGCATTTGCTTGACTGTCCGCTCTTTAATTATTATTATTATTCCTTTTTGTTTACGTTTTAACATGTGTGTTCAAAAAAGTTTCACCGTGAAGTTAAATTCAAATACAGTTTGTTACATGCCAAAGTTAACACAAAGTTACTGCCTGAAATGAGGTAACATAAACGATGTTGTGCCACTAGCTCAATGGAGAAGGGTGGGTTGTAATTTAAAATTCCGTGATAAAATTGGAAACGAGATCGACATAAAATCGAACTAAAACGGTAAAATAGTCAAAAATCGGTAAGGGCGCCAATCAAGGTCACGATGAGGGTAGCTTCCGAACCCCTGATCACCCGAAAGCTCATCTAGTTGGTTACAACCCCGGAACTTACCTTGAGTTGTAACTATTCTGAAATACACTTAAAAACAAACATTTACGTATGCGGCGGCTAAATGAATAAAAGCTCTTTACATTTAACAATTTAACATTTATTGATTGAATAAGTAATAAAATAATAAAATTAAAAAAAAATACTAATCAATATCAAACAAATTTGAATAAAAGAAACGGGTAACTGAAATAATCATAAGTAAGTAAAACAAATGAACAATCTGAACACCAAAAATTAAAACGTATAAACAGAAAACACTACTATCAAAGCGTTAACTCTACTTTCTTTCAAATAGAATATAACACAACTAAATTTCAAGGCCTTGACCGCATAAGAAATTAAACAATTCAAATAACTAAGTACAATACAGGTTATAAAATATATGTCCGAACTTGTTTCGAACTAAACGTACAAACAAATTAAACTTTACAATTCGTTACATTATCCTTTATATGGAATACGAATTATTTTTACATACGCACCAAAACAAAGCTAATTGATTTTAACTTCGCGCAAACACTTTAAGCGTTCATTGAAATAAACAAATTTAACGTTAGTCGTAATTCAAACGGCTCAAATTCAAAGCTTTTACTGCATTTCAATCGCGGGTCACTACACGATAATAACCAAAATCGATAAATACCTTTACTTAATTGTAGAAACCAGGTAAGCTGCGGGTCACAGTGGTTTTCAAAGCTACAACCTCAGATGGACTTCGGCTGCTCCCAAACGTACCGTAGTCGAATGCGGGATCAGTGGAACCCCCAAACAATAGGAAACCAGCGGAAGATTTATTTCACAATTTAAACCGCACAATAGCGAAGAAAAGGGATTTTTCTACTCAAAACATCGAAACTAAATCCCTCAAACGTGAGTGTTTATTTTTGGATACCGTGACGTCTATATAAACCGTACATTACGAAATTTGAAAAAAATTAACATTTTCATCACTACACTTAATTTTCACGGTACCAATTAACTTCCGCGGTAAGGCATAACGATAGGGCAAAGTACCCTACTCACTCTACTACATCTCACGGTCCCCGGTATTTCTAATTCTCTCCCCACGATCGAATCCTCATTCATATATCAACTTTTTTTCGAATACCCTTTCCACAAAGGCTGTGTTCGAAATATCAAGAACAAAAACACTCTTATTAAGAAGTGTGATAAAGAGGCAATCAGTCCCCATTACGTCATATTTATAGCATTTGGACACAGCATTTCGCTGGTACGAGAAAGTGTCAAATTGACAAAATATTATATTACAAGAATTTAAACTGCCTAATAAATTAAGATAATGACTTAATTTTTCCACGTAATCTAAACGATTGACACAAAGAAATCAAAGTACGACTGTACTGAGAATGCACTTGAACAAAGAACTTTTGAACCAACTTAAAACAAACAAACGACGAAAATATATTTAATTACGATTATATCTCAGAAAGGAAACATAAATTACAACTGGAATTCTCAACAAACCAAGTGAAATACTTAATAAACAAAATCGCGAAATCAGATGGTTCACGGCGTAACAAAATACAAAACTTTATCAACAATTTAAATTGTAACTTTGAATTTAAAATCGTAAAATAACTTATTAAACTCAATCTAAAATTACATTAAAACAAATTCAGAATACTGTGTCCATTACCAAAGATTACTCAAACAACCAATCGATTTTAAACGATGGTTACACCGAGCTAACAAATCGAGAAAGAAAAAAAAAAGAAAACGCAAATTCAGCCAGCTGAATTTATTTATGGGGTCTGTCATAAAAGAAAACTGCTGAATTTCAAACGCAGGTCACAAGTTTACTATCTACAAAAATAAAGATTAGCATCTTCTGATAACAGATTTAACAAAAAGATTTTTTCATCAATCTTTGTTTTAGCGGGTTTCGCTGGTAACAATCGCAACACGACAACTAGCTGAAATGTTGGTGAGTGGGCGAGGTTGAGAATGCTATTATATCTGCGAAAAAAAATTGCAAATTTTGCAACTTGCGTCATAAT
The DNA here is from genome assembly GCA_035610365.1 of Aquatica leii. Lineage (NCBI taxonomy): Eukaryota > Metazoa > Arthropoda > Insecta > Coleoptera > Lampyridae > Aquatica > Aquatica leii. The sequence continues at coordinate 95,405,332 of CM069435.1, read as the reverse complement.
CACCTGCTCTGCTTCAAGAGTTCCGTTCGACTTACCAACGTGAGTGATGGCGACGAAGCTTTTGTTGCTTCTTTGAGTGTTTCTTTAGATTTTAGTAGCACATCTGCTATTAGCAGTTCTACATAGGTTGGATCGTTTCTGGCAACTTACTTACAAGTCGGGCAGTGAATTCATCGAAGGACGACAATTCTAGCGACGTTACAGTTTGTTGTCAGACAATTAGTCAAATAAATAGTCCAATGTAGAATTACCTCAGTCATTGTCTAAGTTTTGGGATTTAGACCACCCCTAAACCCTACTCGAATTTATCTTTGCTTTCTTCACAAGAGAAGATCTGTAAAGAACAATTTCTAAAGACGCATTAATAAGAGTAATCACTTTTCTGTGTCTATTCTATAAGCTGACTTTGTTGGGTAACTCACCAAATATTGCAAAAACACGTTTCATGCAATTAGAGAAAAGTCTCCACAATAACCCTAAACTTCTTAATGAATGTTCCAAGTTCATGTTCGAATACCAAAAACTTGGACATAGGACAAGGATCACTCAAAATGAATGTTTTGCTCTGTCAGATTGTATCTTGGAAACCATAGATAGTTTTGTTAATAGTGGTTCCGTACAACCCCAATTTTTACTTCATTATGCAGTAATAAAACAAGCAACTTTAACCACGAAGTTACGCGTCGTTTTTGATGCCAAGTGTAAATCTTCTACTAGCGTTACTGTGAATGATGATGGTTGGTAGGCTTTCAAGTTTAGGATGGCTTGTTCAACATTCTATTGCGCTTCCGCGCACATCAAGTTGTCATTTGCGTAGATATCGCTAAAATGTACCGCATGGTCAACGTGAACTTTAATAAATTTCATCGCATGCTTTGGAGGAAAATGCCCGCTGATAAGGTTTCTACTTTTTATTTAAATACTATTACTTACGGCACAGCATCTGCCAGCTTTCTGGTCACACGGTGCTTCCTTTACCTCGCCGAACTGAACAAGGACGCGTTTCCGGAGGCCGCTGAAATCATAAGAAGAAAATTCTATATGTTTTCAAAAACTTCTGTTAAAGAGGCTAATTGCCTCAAGAATGAGGTATATTCTATTCTCGCAGCTTTTGGATTCGTCATTACAAAATTAGAGGTTTTTGATTCTGCTAATACAGCGGAGGTAGATTTTGCCACTGTTCCCATGAGCGGACGTGCTAATTCTAAAACGTCTGCATTGGAATGCTGAGAAGGATACTTTATTTTGCAAGATTCAAATGCCAGTCGACGACGCCATTCCTACGAAAAGAGAACTTCTTTCTGCAGTCGCAAGAGTCTTGGATCTATTTGCACCTCTTGTTATACAAGGAAAATTAATGATGCAAGCTTTGTGACAAGCTGGTCTTAATTGGGAGGATTATATTTCTATCCAACTTGTTACTAAATGGAGGGAATTTAGAGACCCGTTATCTGACCTGAGCGTCTTGAGTGTCAACCGTTGTATGATTACGTCTCAATGTTCAAAAATCCAAATACACAAGTTTTGCGGTACAAGCACTGTAGCTTACGGCTACTGTTTCTTCTTGCGCAGTTTTACATCGTCTGACGGTATTGTTCCAAACCGTTTACTCTCAAAATCGCGGGTCTCACTTCTACCCACAACCACGGTTAGAATTATGTGCTGCGGTCTTGTTGGTTGAATGGTGTTCTGAGGTTGTTGATATCTTTAAACCTAAATGGAATCACCGTTTTTTTGTGGACAGTATCTAAAATTGTCTTACATTAGTTAATTCTACTCCTAACAAACACAAAACGTTTGTCGCGAACCGTAACGCCACTATCCAAGAATGTACCAATATTCAAAATTGGCACCATGTTGCCACTTTTAGCAACCCAGCTGATTTGGTTTCTCGCAGATTGAGTCTAAAAATCTAAAAAACAATGATCTTTGGTTTCATAATCCCAAATTTCTGTTAGAAGCCGAATAACCATTTGGTACTGACCACATGATAAAGTCTGATGAAGTCGTGGAGCTTAAGATTTCCACAGTACTACTTAATATGTCTGCGAAAACGAAATTCTTCAACGCTCTTTTATAAAAGATATTCTATTATTCTAGATATTATATTTTGAGGTTTATAAAAAATTGTCAAAAATCTAATATTTGCATGAACGCACTGCAGTCGATGACTTAAAAATTTCTTTAACCATGTTAGTAAAGTTATGCCAAAAATATTACTTCTCAAATGAAATCAAATCAACGACTGACAACAGGGTTGCCAAATCTTTACGTATTCGAGCTCTTAATCTGTTTTTACACAACGATGAGTGTTTTCGTGTTCGAGGCAAACTATCGCATTCTTCTTTCTCGTTTGAGAAAAGGTATCCATTAATACTGCCCAAAGGCCATGGGCTTACCGATTTGATTGTGGAGTACAGGCGCTTCCTGCTACACTTAGGGAAAGATTTTGGTCTATTGGAGGACTCGGTTATTTAAAGGGAATTACTAGAAGGTGTACCAGTTGTTTTAAGAAGTCTAATTATTCGCCATTCTTTAATGGGAGACTTACCCAAAAACTCGTTTAAATTTAGTTTACCCATTTTACGATGTCGGTTTTTACTATGTTTACTAACATTAGAATGTCTTCCGGGTTTAGACCGTGTCATAGTTGCAACCGAAGCTGGGCAGCAGGGTTATGGGAAAGCTCAGTCAAGTCAGTTAAGTGCATTTAAAGCGTGTGTTAGGTCATTCAAACTTGACATTTAAAGAGTTATATACGACTCTGACAATGATACAGGCGGTTTTAAACTCAAGAGCGTTATTTTTAATTTTCTCTGAACCTGAGGACCTTACTTTATTAACACCTGGTTATTTTATAATTGGTCGACCTTTGGCGTCCATTCCCGAAACCGACTTAACCCATACACCACAAAATCGCTTATCCGCGTTTAGAAGAGCACAACAAATTTACCAGGTTTTTGGAAACGTGAAGTAATTCCTAAGCATCAACAAAGACAAAAATGGTTCCAACGACTACCCGATTTATTGAAACATGATTCCATTGTCTTACTTCAAGAAGACAACGTTCCGCCTCTACAGTGGCGACAAGGACGTGTAATTCAGTTACATCCAGGTGCTGACAACGTTATACGCGAATCATCCGCGTCTTGCAAATGGAAGTGTTTTGCGCTAGATATTTTTTGTATTAGTTTGTGCCCTTCAGAAGACCTCTTTGTTAGTTACATGTTGAACCCATGGTACACGCAAGATTTTTCTGTGCAGCCACATTTCAAACGTCTCGTACCTATGCATTGTTACAATCTTCAACGTCCATGTCTCCGTTTCATACAATAGCAAAGACCATATGGCCTACCATTTATCTTTACTTCTAGTTCGGGTATAGTTTCCAGGACTTGGTATGAGTACATATTAAACAGTAAGGGCGAAATTATACTCCTCTTTTTATACTGACCTCGTTGGTTGTTATTCCATATGGGACATAGTACTAATTAAGTGATCATCTCTGCAATGCGTAGGTTGTTGTTTTTTGGGTATTACAACAAATGTGGATTCTAGCCAGTTCTGGGATATACCTTTTCTGTTGTATATATTGTTAAATAGTTTTACTATTATGTCAATATTTTCCTTAGTTATTAGTTTAACAGCGTCTATTGGTATTCGATCCGGGCTTATTGTTCTTCTGTTTTTTTGCTATTTTCAATGCACTTCACATTTCAAAATATCACAACTTTGTTCTATGATCTTCTAGTGTGCTCCTTTGATCCTGAAATAAGTCTGTTACGTATTTTTCCCAGATCTATTTTAATTCAGATTCCTTTGGTATCAGCTGATTATTTTGCTTATCAAACTAGGTCACCGGTCTTTATTCTTTGTAGTCACTTGATACTTATTTTCTTGATCTTGTGGTGCATACCATAATAATCATGTTTCAGACTCATATCTTCTAGTTTTTTACAGTGTCTTTTGCAACTTTTATCTTTGTTCTTATTGACTTCTTCAGTTCATTATACTCCTCTTTATTGTTCTTTGCTCTTCTTAATTTATTTAATCTTTTTAACATTCTTTTTACTTTTACGGTGTTGGTAACACACTCTGTTTATTCTTTCTTTAATGTCACTCCAGTTAGTGTGTATGCTTTTTTGTATCTCTATATGTAAGATGCAATAGACTAATATTGAGATCATTTGCTGCCTTTTTTGTATGTCCTAATACTCATGCTTACATACCCCTGTTCCAATCCAACGATGTTCGCTGACACTCATTGAGTCTACATTAATACGTTTCATTTCCTGAAATAGATTGTCCAGCTTACGAGCTTGGTAGAGCGTTCTAACGTTCCACGTTTATATTCTTGTTGTAGATTTTACTATATTAAACAGAAATATTTTTTGCACCCCCTGCTGATTGGAAGGCTAGCCGAAACTAGAAGCTATCGCTAGCTAATTTTACTGCTTGGGTCACAAAGTGCTCTAAAAGTTTAAAACTTTTTCCAACAATCCTGTACTTCAAGACAAACAGTTGCTAAAAGCGTACTGGTAGTAGACCTTTTACTTCAAGTCAAAACTACAGTAGTGTTCCTAAAATCTGTAGCCGAATGCAAAGTTGTCTGGGAGCGGCAAAATTCAGGGAAAAAATTTATAAACAAGTAACTTTCGAATTCCAAGATTTAATCTGATGCTTGGTATTTAAAGACTTCAAACAAAGTCGTGCGGATTTGACAGCGACATATCAATCATGATTTTAGACTGTAACCATCGTTTAAAATAAATGATTTGTTGTTTGATTATTTGCGTAAAAGACCCGGTATTTGGATTGACGTTATTCATTTCATGTATTTCGGATTTGCTTTGTTGATTTTAGATTGAGTTTAATAAGTTATTTTACGTTTTTAAATTCAAAGTTATAATTTAAAATTGTAGACAAAGTTTTGTATTTTGTTACGCAGTGAATCATCTGATTTTGCGATTTTGGTTATTGAGCATATTTCTTTGTTTGATCAGAATTCCAGTGGTAATTTATGTTTTCCTTCTGAGATATCTTTATAATTAAATATATTTTAGCCGTTTGTTTATTTTAAGTTGGTTCAAAAGTTCTTTGTTTTAAGTGCTTTCTTAGTACAGACGTACTTTAATTTCTTTGTGTCAATCGTTTAGATTACGTGGAAAATGAAGGCATTATCTTAATTTATCAGGCAGTTTAAATTTTATGACCGTCTTGTAATATAATATTTTGTCAATTTGACTTTTCTACGTAGAAACCAAATGCCGTGTCCCAATACTACGAATTTGACGTAATTTGTTCTGTTTGCCTCCTTGTCGCACTTCTTAATGAGATTATTTTCGTTCTTGAAGTTTCGAACGCAGCCTTTGTGGAAAAGGTAGTCAAATAAGTTGTTATATAGATGTGTCTTTGGTAATAATAGGAAATTGACTGATAGTCGTACGAAATTAATGATCGGTATATAGTTGTCAGGGGTTAAAGCCACACCTCGAGTTGTAGTAGTACCGCGGAAGGCTTCAACAATGGTACAGTGAATAGTTCGAGCGGAAAAAATTTCCTATTTCGTAAAGCATTTACGGCTTATTGAAGTCACTGTTCATTAGTTTCGAATTAGTATTTCGTGGGTTTGTGTGTACGTTGTGTTTGGCAATCCCAATTCTCGGCTTGATGGTGGATAATTAAAATCTTCCGAAGGTAAATGGTTCAAGTGGTTGTGGTACCTTATCGAGATTCCGGGCGTAAGCCAACCAGAAGCTGGTCTTCAAATAGTAAAGGTATTTATTGTTTATCGATTGTTTAGTTATTCGTGAGTTCAGCGTTTAAAAGCTTTAAAATTAGTTGTGAGAATTTATTGATAGTTTTTGAATTTTTTTTTTCGACAATTCAAACCACTTAAGTGTTCATGTGTGCTAATTTTAATTTTATTATTATGCACTAAAATTAGAAAGACGTAATGTAACCAACGTATAACGGTGGTTCCGACATATAAGTAAAGAATGAAAGATATTCTTAAGTTGCGTACCAAAATTTAAGATTGTACAGTTTGCTTTATATCATCCTTACGGACTTGACTTGATTTTATTAGTATTTTTTTTTCCTTTCATACGCACACGGCCGTTCAGTATTTTTTTTGCATTTAAAAAGGTAATTTAGTTTGTTTATTTTTTTTATTTTCGTTGTGTTTGTTTTTTAATATTTGTGTCAAATTAAGTTTTAAATGTATATTTCCTGTTTTATTGCTTGTCTAATTTATTTCATTTCTGTAAGAAATATTAAATTGTCAAATGTAACGAAGCTTTTATTCCGTCGGCCTTCGTGTATCTGAAATTTTTAGAATATTTCAGATTTTACGTGTGATACACTCATACGGTAGGTCTCATTTGAGTGTATCCATTTGAAGCGAACTCGTGGTTGGCAAGAGCCTCTAGTCCATTGAGCTTTACTCCTTCCTGGCGCCCTTTGATTTTGACTTATCGATTTTGTGTTTTCGTAAAGTTTTCCAAAACAATCACGAAATTTTATCACCGTTTTTGTTACTTTATTTTAGGCAAGTGTCCTTGTTTCAACTTTGGCATGTAACAAGACTAGCAAAACTACTATAACGATAAATAGAATTCAATTGTTCTTTACAGTACCAACAGCGAGATTGCAACGATTGGTCGGTCGTGGCAGAAATGGCTTGTGTTTTTGTTCTTTCTACACTAACTTGATCAAGGGCTACCAAACTTTCCACAAATTTATTAAGCTGGTTTTCGTAAGCGATGGCTAACACAGTTGTTCTCAGAGATGGAGTCGCAAGCTTCATGATGATCGATTATAAATTAAATCTAAAAAAGCGCTATAACGATGAAAGACTAAATTAGGGAGACACCGTTTAAATCTACCCACAGCTGAAAAAGAACAAATAACACGACAGAAATGATAACACAGAATATATATTTATTCTATCACAGAAGTAGTTAAAGAGAACGAAGAAGGTACAAAAGTATAATTATATAAACTTTTCAAACACTACTACATGGGTTGATATCACAGGCCAAGTATAAGTTACTCCCTCAACTGGGCAACACGTCGTACAGCAAAGAAGAAGTAATTTTACATTCTTAAATTAAATTACAAAAGTAGGAAAATCAAATAACTAGAGAATCAATGCGCACCAGATAATAATATGACACAACAAAAAGATTTTAACATTAATTGTGATTATAACCTAGTATGTACGTATGGTCGACTGACCACCAAACTATTAAGAATTAAAGTAAAAATGTTATACTTACAGTTATGTTTTATCCAGTAGGAGATTAGCTAATTCCGTACCAGTATTATCTAAAACTCAATTGAAATCTAACACAAAAGAAAACGTACATACGACGTTATCACAAGTAAATCCCGTTTTTTTCATACGATCACTAAAAATAAACGAATGCACAGTGTTTCCTTCTAATCAACTTTGCAACTTAGGTAATTATTTCTTTCAATATGATTCTATTCAACCCCTTGACGTGACATTATGGAAATTTTCCAATTGCAACAATTGCTTATGAACACCACAAATAAGTAACACCGATGGATTCGCTAAAGAATTAATTTAAACACCCAATACAAAAAAATTATAACGACTCACCCCGAATAGGCTTTTGCTCAAATAAACACCAAATTCGATCGCATATTTCCGTGAAATTGCGTGACATAACTTAATGATGAAAGCCCGGTTGGGCGTAAACACTGCTAAACGGAGGTTTGTGTGGCACAAACGTTACCAAAAAAATGAAATTGTGTTTTTAAAAGTCGACAGTCAACCACGAAGAGTAGGCGTGTCGAAGATAAATCTTATACTAGCAAATTTTTAATGTGTCACATTTTTAACATAGCAGTATTCAACATATTTTGTAGTGCTTGGGGTAATTGCAAACTAACGTTGGGTGTGCTTGCTATATTCTGCCAATAGAATGAAACAAGAGCGCGACTATTTGTTAACTATCTACTAATGTTTGAATTTTATAATTGTCTGCCGTTAGAGACAAGGCTGTAACTAAAGTCAAGGGTTTTTTAACAACATTTTAAGGAACTAACAAATTTTAAAAGTTTAATACTAGGCAACTGTACGTTTGTGCGACTATTTGTCTCCATACGGGCTCCTTGTTGAAGGAAGGCTTCCACGACCAGAATTTATACTAAGATAAGAATGTCTTCCGAGTTTGAACCGTGTCATTGTTGTTGTAACCGAAGTTGCCAACGTTTCGCACACTTTCGTAAAGCGCTTTATCAGGGCGTGAGATAAATCGCAAAACTCAAACAAGCAACCGAAATCTAAATGAAAATTTCTTAAACGTTAGGTTATCCTCTTGTGAAACAAGCCATAATCTAAACTCTGAAAAGGTAAGAAAGAACGATAACTTGAAAAAGCAAACGAAAATCTAACCAAGAACCACTACCGACTTAGGTAATCAACTTGTGAACCAAACCAGATTTTAAACTTCGTAGAAGTGACTTAAGAAGAAATAGTGTCCGTATATAAAAGAAAAGGATCGTCACGGATGATTAAGCTCGACTCTGATAGGGTTACAGTTGATAAGGAGCGTGTTTTCGATAAATGACTAATGACCGGGAACCAAAGAGGGGAGCTCGAAACTATGATCGCGATTGAAGTTATTGAGGTGTTTGATGATTTCTATGCTTTCTCGGAATTTCCTGTTGAAAAAGAATGGAGTTTTGGCAATCAACAAAGCATTATCAAAATCTATCTTGTGACCAGTAGTGAAATGATGTTCGGCAACCGCAGACTTGGAAATATGCCTTTTCCTTATACAACGATCATGTTCTGAAAAGCGAGTAATGACGGAACGACCGGTTTCACCAATGTAGACTAAACCACATGAACACGGAATTTGGTACACACATTGAGATGAAAATGTAGGAAATTTGTCTTTGGGAGAAGGAAAAATCAGAGGATTAAGGGGCTGTTAAGTCTTTTATAAGACATCTTCCTTGCCACATCTCACATCCCATTCGTATTAACACTGGCAAAACCCTTAAAGCATCTAAAATTCCTAAATCCAACATTCCTAAGTCTTCGTAAAAACCCTGATATTATTTTCCATCCGACAAAGGCAACGCTACTGTAGTTTTAAACCAAATCCATTATGTTACAAAAATCAATTCTATTTTTGTCTGAGGCAACTTACGCTCTTCTAACTTACAACCCCACTTCGAGGATTGAACGTGAGGTCAGAGAAATCATCAAATTTTCGAATCTACCTCCTGAAACTAAACGTAGACTTACCCCATCAGATTCCAAACTACCTCGTCTATACGGACCCAAAATGCACAAACACGGTATACCTTTTCCACCTATCGTCATAACTATCCAATCTTCTACCTACAAGCTAGCAAAGTTCTTGTCCATCATTTTTTGCGAGTTTACAGTTTACCTCTTCTCGCATCCTCAACTCTCAACATTTTATTCAGCGTCTAGAAACTATAAAACTTGAACCCCAAGATCTTCTCGTGAGCCTTGATGTTACTTCACTTTTTACTAAAGTCTCTATCAAGGATTCACTTATTATCATCAAACAGATTCCGTCTTAACATAGCAAGGAATTGAGTTTGGTTTCTCTTATTGATAAGTGTCTATCCTCTACTTACTTCTAATTTGATAACAAGTTTTACGAACAGGTTTCTGGTGCTGCTATGGGTACTCCTCTATCACCTGTTGTAGCTAACATTTTTATGGAATCCTTTGAAACGGTTGCTTTGTTGACGACACGTTTATTGTTTGGTCTCATAGTCATCTTGAATTGTCTAAGTTTCTTGATCATCTTAACAATCAAGACTTAGATATCAAATTTACTATGGAAATCGAAAGTAATGGTTCTCTTCCATTGCTAGACGTTCTTGTGACTCGTAAGCCCGACGGACTTCTGGGCCATTCTGTTTATCGCAAACCCACCCATACGGACAGATACTTTCATGCTTCGTCTTATCATCATCCCGCACAGAAACGTTCTGTTATTAAATCTTTGGTTCATCGTTCCTTTTCTATTTGCCAACCTGAGAATCTAGACTCGGAACTCCGTCATCTTACTAGAACCTTAATGAACAATGGTTATGTAAAGCGAGACATTCATAGAGTTATTAATCGTTGTCTACATCTACGTACTCGATTACCTAAGGACATTTCTACTCCCGAATCCAACCCGAAATTGACCTTTTTACCTTACATTCACAAGGTTACAGATCAAATACGAAAACTTCTTTGTAAGAATGGTATTAAACCCATATTCAACTCGACAGGCAAAATCTCTCAGATTCTTCCTTCTCCCAAAGACAAATTTCCTACACTTTTATCTCAAGGTGTGTACCAAATTCCGTGTTCATGTGGTTTAGTCTACATTGGTGAAACCAGTCGTTTCTACATTACTCGCAGAAAAAAGTATATATTTCCAAGTCTGCGGTTGCCAAATATCATTTTACTACAGGTCACAAGATAGATTTTGATAATGTTTCGTTGATTGCCAAATCTCCATTCTTTTTCAACAAGAAATTCCGAGAAAGCATAGAAATCATCAAACACCCTAATAACTTCAATCGCGATCATGGTTTCAAGCTATCCCCTCTTTGGTTCCCGGTCATTTATCGAAAACACGCCCTTTAGCAACCGTAACTTAATCAGAGTCGAGCTTAACCATTCGTTACGATCTTTTTCTATTATATACGGAGACTATTTCTTCTTAAGTCACTTCTACGGAGTTTAGAATCTAGCTTGGTTCAGAAGTTGATTACCTAACTCGGTAGTGGTTCTTTGTTACATTTTCGTTTGCTTTTTCAAGTTATCGTTTTCTTTCTTACTTTTTCAGAGTTTAGATTATGGCTTGTTTCACAAGAGGATAACCTAACTTTTGAGAAGTTCTTGGTTAGATTTCGGTTGCTTGTTTGAGTTTTGCGATTTATCTCACGCCCTGAAGAAGCCCCTTACAAAAGTGGGCAAAACGTTGGCAACTTCGGTTACAACAACAATGACACGGTCCAAACCCGGAAGACATTCTTATCTTGGTGTTCAACTTTGGTGTTCAACAATTTCCAATTGTCTGTCAATTTATCTAACAATGTGTCTGCACGTACCTGTTGCAAATCCTTATAAAGACTTTGTACGTGTTTTAATGCTGCTATAAACTTGAATTTTAACAAACTATCTATTTGAGCACTTGTACCCAAAGCTAATATTTGGTTTTAAGGCCCTGCTAGACAGCTCATAAAATTTTTCACTGCGCCTACCTTTAGTTAAAAATGCAACCAGTTATGCAAAACCTATCTGTTTCCTGCAGGGCGATGTATGACCTTCGCCAACAAGTATTCACATTGTATTGGAATTTGAGCTTTATCGGCAAGTAAAAATAAATTGTTTTCATAAAAAAAAATTGATATTTAATCATAATTCTAGAAATTTTTGATGACTTCAAGTGTTTATAATTCGTTAAAGCTATGTCATGATAGAAGATTTTTTTTTAAATTGTTATTATTTATTCTACATTTGAGGAAATTGTATAGTAACACAAAGTGAAAAATATCAAGTTTCACATAATTATTTTAAAAAAAAAGGTTCTATCTTGACATGTGATAACATGTCCTTATCACTATGACGTATCCATAATTTCTTCAAATCGCAAGATAACATTATAATTTACTAAAAACTAGAGGTATTTTTAACATTGTTCTTATGGCAGAACGGTGTGTTGCCTAACTTTCTGTCCGGATACCCCTTAACCAAAAAAGGTTTTATTACTAAAGCTAAAGTTTTTTCTATGCTGTGAACCATAATGAAAATTAACGAACAACGAACAAGGTTGCAATGGCAATTCAATCACGACATGCACGAAAGTGGTGCTTAAACGAACTATTACATCAAACGCAATTTACAATACATAGTTTGTCAATATATCCACAGCAAACTATAACCATCAAGGACCGATAAATTATTCGGCTCGAAACACCTTGTTTAAACCATAACGATTTTAATTTAAATAAAATTACTTGCTAGTCGGAATTTAAAAAACAGTTTTTAGGAGTTGTGTGATAAAAAAATCATTTTTTAAATTTGTTTGTTTATTTTTTAAAGCTAATAACAGCTATGTTAGGACTTTTACATACAAACAAAATTAAAGCTTTTTGAAATTATTATTTTATTGATTTTTTCAAATAACAATTGCATTTGAGTTTGAAAAAATAAATTATAAAAAATAAACATTTAGTAATATAATTTTTTATATAAAAAGACTAATTTAATATTATTGACTAAAAAGATTTAAATTGGGTTTAATTACTTCACCTCACACAAAAATTCGTATTGAGTAATTGTTTAAACGGTTAATAACAATCGTTTTGCGCAAGAATGTTATTCCTAATATAACAAACTGGGTCACGTAATAAATACTAAAATATTTTTGGATTATTTGAAAGAACTATGAACTATAAAAATCTAGGACACTAGCTAACAACGCATCATTCTATTAAAATTCCTAGAATTTACCAATATTAATTTTTAAACAAATGTTATTTATTTATAAAAAATCTGCGTCTCCCAAGTAAAGTAAATATTATGGTATTTGTGATTCTCGTTGATTAATAATCTTAATTATCCAAATTATAATACATATATTCTTTAATTTTTTAGCTACTACTATCTTATTCTTTTTTTGCTCTCTTAATATATCATCTTGTTTTCCATCATGTTTCTACTAATTTTCTTTCTGTTTATATGTCTTCTTCTTCTTCTTCTTCACTTCAGGTTTTAGGCCTGTTACGGTACCCATCTTTTTCTCGGTCTTCCGATATCTCTTCTTCCATGGCATTGATAAAATCTGACTTTGGCTGGTATCCTCTTCTCGTGCATCCGCTCTACGTGTTCTTTCCACTTACTTCTATTTTCCTTAATTTTCTCGTTTATATTCAAGATGTTTAATTCCGTTCTTATATCTCTATTTCTTAGTCTGTCCAGTTTTTGCAACCTTTCACTCTTCTTAGAAATTTCATTTCTTGCGCTTGTATTCTACTTTCTTCTTTTTTCGTTGTTATCCATGTTTCACTACCGTATAAGAGGGTTGGTACAGCTATCGTCTTGTAAAATTTTATTTGTGTGTCTTTTCTTGTTTTATTCTTTAATGTTCTGCTGATAGTTCCGCAAATATGTGTGAATTTATTCAGTTTTTCTTCTATGTCTTTACTTCGGTCATACGATATATCGCAGCCTAAATATTTAAAGTGTTTTACCTGTTCCAATACTGTATCATTTACGACTATCTTTGTCCTAACTGGGTATTTGCCTGAGAAAGCCATGGTTTTCGTTTTGCTTGCTGATATTGTCATGTCGTATTTTTGACAGATCGTTTGTAGAGTATATATTTCTCTCTGTAGGTCGTCTTCTGTTTCCTCTAAGAGTACTAAGTCATCGGCATATAAAATAGAGTTTAAGGTGGTGTATTGGTCTAAATATATACCTTTAAGGCATTTCGTTTTCCACTCTTTCACTATGGCATCTATATATATGTTAAATAATGTTGGTGAAATACAGCAGCCTTGTCTAACTCCCTTGTTTATAAATATTTCTCTAGTTAACTTTCCGCCCTTATCTATTGCAATTTTGGTGTCAATGTATAAACTTTGTATTGCTCTCGTTAAGTGTTTTGGGTATCCCCGTTCTTTCATAATACTCCATAATTTGCTTCTGTTTACATTGTCAAAAGCCTTCTCAAAGTCTATAAAGCTCATATGTGTTTCTCTGTTGTATTCTCTGTGTTTTTCTATGATTTGTTGTATTGTGAATATTCCATCTATTGTCGATCTTCCTTTTCTGAAACCCATTTGTTCTTCTTCTATAAGTTCTTCTGTTATGATTTTCAGTCTATTATTTAGTATCCTGGCATAAATTTTATATGCGGTGTTGACTAGGCTAATTCCTCGGTAGTTTTGAGGGTTATTTTTATCACCTTTCTTGAACAACAAGATTACTTTTGCTTTTTTCCATTCATCAGGGACGGTGCAGTTTTTCCAGCATTTATTAAATAAATGTAAAAATCTAAGGTGTAATATAAGTCCACCGTATTTCCAGAGTTCAGTATTGATACCATCCGTACCAGTCGCTTTTCTGTTTTTTGTAGCTTTGAAAGCTCCTGTCAGTTCTTTTAAATCTATATCATCCAAACCGCTTACGTCTTCTTTTTGTATTGTTGTTTCATCTGCGTTTTCATTGTACCACAGCTGTTCGTAATGATTTATCCAGTTTTCTTCGTCTATGTTGTTTATTTGTATTCTATCATTTTCCTGGTTATTTAAAGATTTCATTACTTTATAGGCCAAGTTTTGTCTTCCATGTATGTCATGTTCGATGTTACTTATAAATCTATCTCAAGACTCTTCATTGGTTTTTCTAGTAATTTCCTTCACGACATTTCTGTTTTGTTTGTAAATTTCATGATTAGCTTCAGTGGGGTTGTTAAGATAATGTATGTATGTTTTTTGTTTTTCTTTCACTGCTTCTTCTATTTCATGTGACCATATTCTTAATCCTTTCCTTTTTCTGATTTTTCTCTTTTTACCCAAGACTTCGCATGCCGTTTTTTCCACTGCTTGTTTTATACTTTGCCATTCCGCATTTATATCTTCTTTTGTATCTGTGCATTCTAATATTTTGTTTAGTCTATTTTGATATAGTTGTCTTATACTTTCTTCTTCAAGTAGATATACTTTGAAAACTTCTTCATCTAGCCTTGCTGGTTTTCTTATTTTTTTCCACTTTTTGTACGTTTCTATTGTTGATATTACTAGGAAATGATCTGATCCTATGTCTGGTCCTCTATGTACCCTTGTGTCCTTTACTTGTCCAGCTAGTTTGTTATTTGTAATTATGTAGTCTATAATCGACCTTTGTCCTCTTGCCGTCCAAGTGTATTTATGTATATCTTTCTTTCTGAAGAAACTATTTGTTATTTTTAGTTCATTAAAGGCGGCAAAGTCTCGAAGTAATTTTCCGTTTTCGTTACATGTATTTTCACCGTAACATCCAATTACATGTGGGATAGATTGATTTCCTATCCGGGCGTTAAAATCCCCCATCAATATTACTTGGTCAGTTTTGTTGTATTTATCCATTAAAGACTGTAGTTTTTTGTAAAAGGTTTTGGATTCGTCAGCTTTCCCTTCTTCTGGTGCGTATATGGCAATCAGTGTTACATTTCCTCTTGCAGACTTTATTCTTGCTGTGATAATGCGTTCGTTAATATATTCGTAATTTTTTATATTCTCTTCCCATTTTTTGTGTATGTATAGTGCTATGCCTTTACTTGCTCTTTGTTCTTGCCGTACTCCACTGTAAAACATCACATATTCATCTACATATTTTGACCCTTTTTTCTTTTTTTTTGTTTCGGGTATAGCTGCAAAGTCAATTTTCATATTTGCTAGCTCTTTAGCTAATTCCATTTCCTTCTGTGCCAATCCCCTTACATTCCAGGTTGCAACTTTTATGGTTTTATCAATCCATCGTTTATCCTTTTTCTTTGCGTTCGTCGTCATCTGTAAATCCGTCCGGTTTCCAAGGCTACTTTGGGTACTGCAAGTAAATTGAAAATTTTACAAGAGCTGGTTACTAGCCATCTGCTAAACCTTATTACTGTCAGGACCAGGTTTTTCTGTTGGGGTTGTCTTCCTTAGCCGAAAAAATCCGGTTTTAAGGTGCCGGAGACTCGCCTTTCGCCCTCTTCCGTCTGCTACATGACATACATCCATTTCATCCATTGCATGCCATGCATTGCCCAAGGGTTACGCGGCTCATGCCTTCGTGGACGTGGAAGTCGGACTTGCTGGAAGAGCTGTTCATGTTCAGAAGGCATTTCTCAGGATTTTGTAGAGTGTGTTTATTCGACATCACACACCCCCCCGAGACCCCATTTCCAGCTTTTAACCCCCGTTTATATGTCTAGTGTATTTTTTACTCTGATTATAGTTATTAATTTAATTTTTTTAAATATTTTTTTGTTTTATTTGATAGTTCTAATGACGTTCCAAAATTTTCTATTATTTTTTTAATTTGTTTGCTCAAGTTTTTTTGTCAAAATGATATCTTTGCTTTTTATATCAATTTTTTTGTTTACTTTTTGTTTCGTTTCTTTGTATCTTTTATATTCTTGTATTATAGTTTGTCACTTTTTTTCTAATCTATAATTTTTTTAATTTGCTTTTATTTAACTAACCATACATCAAACTATTTTTTTTGTAATTAGATTGGGAATGATAACCCATCTTGTCAACGTTTGGTTTTTTATAAGAGACTATATCAAGAATTACTTAAAAGAAATTAAGAAATACAATCGATTTGAAAATTCTTTTGTTTATTGTTTTAATACAAAAATCTATATCAACTTGCGTAAAAGTTCATTCAGTTTAAGTAGTATAAAAATTATTTTTATCAAAATTGGAAATCGTCAGGTTAAGTGAAATTAATGAGACCATGTGTTACATCAAACAAAGAAAATTATATTTTATAGCCAAGGGTGTGCGATGCGTAATGCAAGGGTGTGCAGCCAACCGAGACAATAGTTTACCCTAAATTAGGTGTGGTGATGAGTCTATTTTTACATAAAAGCGACGAATTTATACAAGTAATATCTAAATAAAACATTTCTTGAGATGCTAGTCATGCGGAACAGATTGGAATATGAGCCAGATTCTTTCTGAAATCAACAAGTGTAGTATTAATATGAACAGTACGAAACAAACAAAATTTAATTTAATAAAACGTTATACGGTTTACTTAAAAATTTAAGTAATAAAATTAATGTGTACAACTTAAAACAATCGTGAAAGAAGCTAATTTTAATACACAAAAATCTATACACGATAGGCCAATCGAGTGTCAAAGTAAAAGATCTCCTTATATAAATAAACATATATAAAAAAATATTTATAAAAGTTACAGAGTCGTTAAAGATTAACATTTTAAAATAATTTTTGACTATACATGGTATAGGGTAACAGTCCCAGTAATGGACACTCAGAGAAAATCTCATTCTCAAAAATTGTTAAAAATTACGATATTTTATTAAAAGAAATCTGAGTAGGCGCAACTGAAAGCAAATTTTGCTTACTTCCTTTTGGTAGACATTCCAACCTATAGGTTCATAAGCTAAAATGTTTATTAATTTTTTTGTAAAAAATTGTCAAATGTGCCAGTGATGGACACATTATTACCGATAATGGATACAGTGTGGGTGAGTAATGGACATGTTAAAACTTTTCAATTTTATTAATATTTGTTCATTTCAGGTACACTATAGTGACCTCGCTGGGTCTTTTGTTGCGGTTCTGCAATATTACATACAATGTCTTTTTTAAAATAATACAATACATCGTTTTTAATAGGCCATGTCCATGCACTCCCTGCAGGAACCATACACCGAACTTCTGCTCCTTGTGCATCACTGTGTATTATTAGAATGAAAATCGAGTGTTTTTTTACTCATCAGGGTAATACTTCTCTTTATATTTGAGAATTACATGTTTACCAACGCTCAGATCTATTTCTTCAATATCGCTAACATCTAAATCCTTATCATTGTAAGTGACGGTTACATCGGAGTCTGAACTTTCGGTGGTAGGTTCAAGTGTTTTATTCTTTTTTGCCTTTGAAAGCGATTTCCTTTTCAATTCATTCTCGTAGTATTGCCGATACTTCCCACTTGATACAACTGCTGGAAATATTTTGCGTTTTTGTTTCGGTGTTTTCGTCTCAGCATTAGGGTCCGGAAATATCAAATTCCTATTTACCGTGTCGGGGGTTCTCCATTCTGAGCTTGTAGAGGGTTTTTGTTGATCTGGCGAAGCTTTCCTTAAATTAATATTTTCTTCAGTTTTTGATGGAGGTCTCGAAGTATTTATCATATCTTCTTCTGGGAGCACATTGTCATTTTCTTCTGTCGCTGTCAAATCTTGTTTATTTACTCTGGTGCATTATTTTATTGCACCCCACATTTTATATAAGTTGTACGATTCCTTATTGCCGGTCCACTCAGCACCCCTTGATTCAGTTTCTCTTTTTCGATTTTTTCGTTAATTACAAGGTTAATTATTTTGCTTGCTATAGTCGTTTGAAAAATCATTATTAGTTTTAGTTTCATTAATCATTGGTCTGTTTGGGATACATTTATTGTAGTCTACGTTTTCTTTACTAAGTGGAAATAAACCAGTCTTTCTAAACCCATTTTTTTTATCGTGATTTCTTTACCAAATTCATCAAAAACGATTTTTGAAATTGCCCCGAATGTATACCTCGTTACTTCCTTGGGATAATGATTAAATTTCCAGTTTCTAACAGCAGATTTCCACCCCGCCTTTAGAGGTTTAAGTACAGCCACATCTGCAAGTTGAATAATGTGAGTCGCATTAGGAAATAAGGATATTAAAATGATACCATTTTTATCGCAAAGCTGGCTGACTTGCAGCGTCATATGAAGACGATGTCCATCCACAAACAGTGTCGAACAATATTTGGAGATTTTAAGAAAGGGGTAAAATAATTTGAAATATATTCGTAAAACACTTCCGAATTGATCCATCCTGAATCTGACCTGCCGAGAGCCCAATTTTCAGGAACGGATTCAACAATAGTTTTGGGCATTTTTTTGTACGGAAAAATTGTCATGGGTGGTACTACAGTTCCATTGACCGCAAATGTAGATTTTGCTTATGTACTGGGAACCCTCTTTTTGACATGGCAAGAATCCATGTGACTAATACATTTTTTCTGTTTCAGATAGCTCTGACTGAGAACCCATTTTAATCTGAAGAGAAACAGCACCGGACAATTTTCAAATTAGGGTACTGCGAGGAACCCCAAACTGTTTGGCGGCTTGTTTTTTACTTAAGCCTTGTTCTTTAACCAGTTGGACAGCTTTCTGCATGTTTTCGTCAGACTAAAAAAAAATCTTTTTGTTTTTAACGTGACTCGTGTTTTTCCCAATGCTCTATAAATAAAAATGAAATATTTAAATTCAAATTAAATGGGTGTCCATAACTAAGTTTATTCGTCTTAATAGTGGACACCTCGCGGGTCCATTACTAGCACATTGCTAAATTCCTTGTTTGAGTAGTGGTCACCCCCCAATAAAAACTTTCACAATTAAATTTTGGTATGTTTATATATATTTTTGAGTTATCTTAGTAAAACTTAATATAAACTCAAAGTCTATAACACTCTCCCCACTAAGCTTGTTTTTAATTTCGTGAAATAACGCACCAACCTAAAGAACACTTTGAGCAGCTGATTACACGGCAACTATACTGAAATATTCTACCACTTCCACAAAGACTTCAGATAGGCGCACGAAATTCATATAGAATGCGTAATGGCAACTAATAAATAATTGAGCCACCATAACACAATTATTTGGCGCTTATTTTAAAAATGATAAGTCAATTTCTAGCACTGGTGTCTACTATCGGTGCAATGTCCATAACTGGGACAGTTACCCTACAATAATATCAACACAGCACAAACTCGCTTTTTTTTTAAATAGACCATCTTGTATATTAATACGATTTTGTAATCCTCTTGAGGTCTACTTTACTATGATATAAGGTTATAAGCGGTTTAAGTTAGTCTTTACTAAATTACACGCAGTTTTAAAATTTTTTTTCCAAATTTTTGACTTCAAAGAATGACACGTTTTTGCTTGTATTGAATTTATACTTTGGTATGAGGTTTAACACTATTTGAGGTATCTATAAAAGTTTTGAACGCTTAATTGTGTGTTACAGAGTGTTTTGTATTAACGGTCAAAAATGCAGAACTTCAAAGAAAGAGCCATTACTTTTTTTACATAAAACGACCTTAATTTAGAATTCAACATCTTGCAGAGAATCAAAGTTTCTATCAAAATTATATAACATACATCCCAAAGACAATAGTTTTAAAACTATCTTATTTCACAAAAGCACAATTTTCGAGACAGTAACTGAAGAATGTAGAAAAATCTTGATACAGATAACAGAAATACATAAAAAGTATTCAAAAGAAACTGTCAGTTTTTCGAATTTAATGGAGAAGAAGCGTGTTGTCGGTTTAAATAAATAAGTGATTAACTTGTGTGCTAAGATAAATAAATGCCCGTGCTAATGAAACATAAATACCTGTTGTTAACATAAACTTTCTAAATAAATTAGTACGTAACAGTAGTGTCAATGTGGAGTACACGGTTTTAAGGAGTAAATACAAGTAATTTAATATTGCCCCCATAACAAAAACGTTGCATGATGAGTACGTGCCCGCGGGTGTTTGTTTTGTATTTAGTAATAAAGAATCGAACGTTATTAAAATTTAATGTTACTAAACTTTTCATTTGTGTTTTAATGTATGCCGATGACGCGTTTGCAGGCAATTAAAGTAGATTATTAGAAGTTGTTTGAATTTTTCGAATTAATAAAAAATGGTCAAGAATCGATAAATGAAAATATGGGAAAAAATTCTAGAAAAATGGAATAAAAGATTTATTAAAATTCTCTATAAATGAAAGAAAAGCTGTCCGAATATTTCCAAAAAAAGGAGAAAATTTTAGAAGTTTAAAAGAAGAAATACAAACGAGCATAAAAAATCAAATCAAAATTGTTCAAGAGCAAACTTGCAGATATGTTAAATTTAAGAAAAGAAATATGCAAAGTTCTAGAAAATAGAAAACAATCATTAAATACGAAAATAGAAGCAGAAAAAGACAAATCAGAAGACAGAACGAAACTGCCTGCACAAAGAATAAATCAAATAAATTTTGACGGAGAAGGAAGCGTTACAAGCAAAAATTTTTTAATAAATTATCAAGAAGAAGTCAAGCACAAGTTTAAGATTCTGCCTCCAAATTTTGATCAGAAAGTTTTATGGTCAATCTACTACAAAAAGTTTGAAAGCTAATGGTTAGAACAATAAATAGAAAACGACGTTTTTAATTAAGGTTTTACGTAGAGAAGTGCATAAACTTTTGCAAATTATTCCTAACCACCACCAAAAAAATTACGAACTTTTTTTGAAGTTTGAGGCGGCGAAACATGCGTCGCACCGAGGCAACCATAAACTCCGCTGTGCTGTGGAAGTACCCGCGCAAGCACTAGAAAGCATCGAGGAGATACCGTGATGAATACTTCAGGAAAGAGAAGTAACGACACTGAACCTGTGGTGAAATAGGTCACGTACGACAATACGGTCAAAACCTAAGAAAAAAACAAAAAAACTCTCAAAACTTTGGAAATAGTTGAACAAAAAAGACAAAAGTTAATCTCATCTAGTCATGTACCGGAGATTACCATTCAAATGGCATCGCTTATGAAATAAATTTAAATAGAACGAGAACTGCACAAAACGCTTTCATCACCTAAAACAAACCCTAGTTACTTCGCAAATTTTAAGTTGTCCAAGAAAAGATAAAAAGTATTTTTTGGATATCAATGCAAGTAATCTGGCCATAGTTGCAGTGCTTTCACAAATGCAAGATGGACAGTAAACATGCATCGCGTGTTTTAGTAAAACTCTTTAGAAAGAGTAGCAAGACCGTTCCCAAAATCTGATTTGGGAAACCAATACATCCTAGTGGCGATGGATTATTTTACGAAATAGACGGAGGCTTACTACTATACCAATGGAGAAACAGCTACAGTAGCAGACGTATTACTTAAAAATTTTTCTACCGGTTTAGAGTTTTGCTAGAATTATATTTCGACCAAGCCCGCAACTTTGAATTTGGGCTGTTTCAAAAAGTTTGCCGACTGTTGGAAATTAAGAAAATTGAAACGACGTCTCTTCATTCTCAATCTGATTGCATGGTTGAACGGATGAATTGAACAATGTGAAAGTATTTAGCCAAAGTAATGTACGAACAACAAAGAGACTTAGATCAGTACTTGCACCTTTTCTTAATGGCATACCGATCATGCGTTCATGAAAGCACAGGCCATGCTGTGTCATGCTCGCTCGCGAAATACGACTGCCATGCGATCTTTAATTTGCACATAAAGCAATGCGTAAAAACACACAAACTGCCAGCAACAGAATGAAGACCAAATATGACGCCAAGGCACAAAACGGTAAGTTTCGACCTGGCGACATGGTGTAGTTGTAATATTTCCAAAGAAGACATGGTTTGTTGCCAGAGTTGCATAAGCAATAGAGAGGCCTTTATGAAGTCGTGCAGAGTATTAATGACGTGATGTATCGCATCCGAAAACTACTCAAAAGTGGTCCGTATTGATCGTCTAATCCCGTTTGCTTGTGATAACAACGTTTCGCTGACCCAGGTCCGAATTAAGGTAATCACAAGCAAACCCAGAAATCAAGTCGATGGAATAAACTTTGTAAGCATGTACGGGGTTGTGGAAAGGCTCTGAGTTACAATCGACAAACAACAAGATCTGTTCACATTGCGTGAGCGAGGATCTTGAAATGTCTAGAGGAGCTGCATTCGTATTTAAGAAAAAGTTTGAACGGTTAGATAAACTACAAAAACCGCAACCCGCAGTCGGAACAGTTTTAAAATTACGTGAGGACCAACGCTTTATTTTCTATTTGGTCACCGAGAAGTGCTCACGTGCAAAACAGTCATACGAAAATTTGTGGCAAGTATTATGGAATAGAGTTTTACCATATTAAGAAATTGGCAGTACCTAAACTTGGTGGTGGTTTATATCAACTGAATTAGAGGACAGTTCAAAATATGTTAGAGGTCGTCTTTCGAGGAACAAATGTTCAAGTGTTGGTCTGCAGTTACCATCCAAGTAGAATATTGGATCAGAAAAAGTCCATTGGCTGCCACTTTTATGTTCAAGGAAGTTGCCGAGATGGAGAGAGCTGTCGCTATCACCACGTTACTTTTTACCGGTGTCGCATCCAATTTGCTGTCTTACACAGACAACAGAAGTCTATAAAACGTATTCAAAAAGGACTGAAGTCAGTTTTTCGAATTAAATCGAGAAGAAGAATGTTGTCGGTTTAAATAAATAAGTGATTAACGTGTGTTCTAAGACAAATAAATTAAGTGCTCGTGCTAGTGAAACATAAATACGTCGCGTACGTGTTGCTAACATAAATAAGTATCAGTTTAGATAAAATTAAAAAGTGCGGACCTAGTGATAGTAATACATAACGTAATGTAAATGTTTTGTTAAATATTGTTAGATTTAATTAGTTACGTTTAGTTCAAGTGGCGTAAATATTTGTTTATAAATAAATTAGTTTTAAAATTCGTAGCAATATTAGATTATGTGTTGATAATCTACTATGCTATAAAAACAATTGCAAATCCTAACAAACAAATATTGAATGCTCTATTGTAAAAGTCCGTAAAACCGTGTTTTATACAGGGTGTTTAAAGAAGATGCGGCAATATTAAAGGAGGTGATTGCCCAGGTCATTTTATACAAAAAGTTCCTACAAACATAGTTCCGCAAACGCTTCGTTACCGATCTACAGCGTGTTGAAGTTTAATTTAAAACAAAGAAAAAATCAGAACGGCTTGAGATATCATAATGAAATTTTAGGTGTGTTAATAGCTGTGGGAGACACATACTTTGCAATACAACACGATGTTTCAGTCGTACCAGTTGCGCGCGTATTGGCACGTTACAGGATATTTTTCAAGAAAAAAATAGGACGCCGCTGATTTCTCTAAAAATAAAAGTATGTTTTTATTCTTTGTTCAATTGTGAAAAAAAAGCTTTCTTAACTTTTTATCGTACGACGTACCGTTTTTTAGTAAAAAAAACATTTTAGTGCATATCCATTTATCATGCGTACAAAAATATTTTTAAACAGTCCTGTTTTATTCACTGACAGAGAATGATATATTGAATGAGTCTCGTGATTAATAATTATGTTAAAGTTCCTTACCATGAATCGCTATACGAATGCCGAGATGACCGACACCCACTAGATTTATAAACTTGCTGATGGAAATGCATTAAAAGCTAGGCGGTTGTATACTGAAAGATTTCCTGACCGTATTGCTCCTGATAGAAAAACTTTCGAATGTATTCATCGGCGTCTTTATGAAAAAGGGGCATTAAGACGCAGTGAAGGGTCAAGAAGACCAAGGACATCAAGAACGGTAAAGCTGGAAGAGGATTTGCTAGACATGATTGAAGAAAATTGAGGTACTTCTACTCGAAAAATTGCTGACGTTTTGGATGTAAGTAATGCGACTATTTGCACATTCTGAAAGAAAATTTGTTGTATCCATTCCATATACAACGCGTTTAAGCACTTTTTCCTGCTGATTTTCCTCCTCGCATTGAATTCTGTCAATGGCTTTTGCACAAAATGGTTCAAATCCCTCAACTCCTGATGTTGATTCTGTTCACCGATGAAGCGAATTTTTTAAGAAATGCAATACGGAATTTCCATAATAACCATGTATGGTGTGACGAAAATCCACATGAAATTGTTGAAGATCAGTTTTCTTTTTCCTCAAGTGCTCCTGGTTGGACTGAGTAGCTTAGGAGTCGTTGTGCCAGTCCCAAGCCCGGATAAAGGAGGAGGGTTTTAAGGTTAGACTAGCTCCCTGCCGAGAGCAAAAAAAAACAAACCTGCTCACAGACGGCAACGACTCACGCAAGGAACAGGACACGATTAAGGAAATGGCGAAATAAAAGGAAGAAGAACCAGCTGCGGATAGGGTGTTGAAATGTGAGATCATTCAGTGGCAAGGACCAAGAGATCATTGAAGAGTTGGTGGAACATGGAGTGGACATTTGTGCTATATCTGAGACGAACAAGAAAGGGAAAGGGACAACAGATTACGGAGACTATCTACTAACTTACTCTGGAAAACCAAAAGACTAAAGAGCAGCTTTCGGAGTAGGTGTACTGATTAACCGGACGATTGCGCATAACATAATGGATATCGACTACAGGAGCGACAGAATAATTGTAATCAAAATTAAACTGGTAAAAGATATGCTCCATATAATATCAGTATACGCCTCAGATACGGGAAAACCACAACAAGAAGCGCATGAATTTTATGACCAACTTTAGCAAATAATTGACAGAGTTTCAAACCAGACTCCTATCATAATATTAGGCGACTTTAATGCTCGGATAGGTAATTCAATAACACCAGGAATAAAAAACAGATTCAATGAAGCAAATGTGAATGACCGAGGTGAAATGCTTATTGATTTTTGCACCCACAATGAGTTACGAATAAACAATACTTTTTTTGAGCACAAAAGTCAACATAAAGTGTCATTCTGTGGAAGTAAAGCCAACTCAACTATAGATTACATAATAACTAATAGAAATATAAGACCAGAGCAGATCACAGATGTAAGAGCCTTAACATCGGCAAACATAGGCTCACACCATAACCTTATAATGGGAAAAGTAACTTTGATGAAACCACCACCAAAGAAACATAGTCAATTAGCAAACCAAGAAAAGTTCAACATTGAATCATTCAGGAACCAAAGCACTATCGATCTGTATCAACGACGTCTCAAACAAAATCTAGATAATAACATAATTATCCATGGTGAATCCCCCGACATCATGTGGGAAAAACTAAAAACTAATATAATAAATGCAGCCAAAGAAGCAATTGGAATACGCATTCTAAAAAAATCAAACAATAGCAAGAATGAAAAACCATGGTTTACACCTAAAATTAAAGAATCGGCACAAGAAAAGAAAAAAGCACATCTCCGTATAAATCGAGCAAGACACCTCGAGACTACATTCAGTACGTCGAAATTAGAAACAGAGCAAACGACAGAATCGGACAAATAAAGAAGGAGTATTGGGAAAACTTTAGTAGAGAAATGGAGACCGATATGTATGGATCCCAAAAACGAATCTGGAAGATATTGAGAGCGTCAAAGAGAGAAGTTAATGAAGCCGTATAAACAGACAAAATATCCTTAAAAGAATGGACCGATCATTTCAGAACACTATACTCGAGCAACGATATATTAAGCGAAGGCAAAACAATCCCAAAACTTATCCGCAAGACGCCATTGAACACCGATGGATTAGTAGTATTAACTACCGAAAAAGTCTAGATGAGATGAGAAAATTGAAAAATGGGAAGTCACCTGGCCCGGACAACATATCCAACGAGCTGTTAAAACACGGAGGTGAAAACTTAGCGAGTCAACTTGCTGACTTATACAACAACATATTAGAGAATACAGCTATACCAACCAGTTGGAGGGACAGTACGACTATACCGCTGCACAAAAGTAACCCGGAGAACTACCGCGGAATTACGCTTCTAAATAGCTCGCTGAAGCTCTTCACTTGAATCAACATATTGCTAATAAAGTTCAAATGAGCGAAGAACAACAAGGCTTCAGCAAAAACCGTTCTACTGTCGATGCCATCTTTATCGTTAGACAGATTGCCGAAAAGTCCATAGAGTACAATAAACCTGCTTTTCTATGCTTCATTGACCTAACGAAAGCATTTGATAGGGCACGTATTACAGTTGCTATAAAAGAACTACAACGCCACAATATACATACGAATATCATAGAAACCATAGTTCAACTCAGCAGTAACAACACTATAGTAATTAAAAGTAACACACAAACATCAGATCCCTTACACGTAAAGGCGGGCATACGACAAGGGGACAGCCTTAGTCCACTGCTATTCAACCTTTTAATGGACAATTTAATAGAAGAAGTACGTAAGGTGAATCACGGTAACAGCATGGGTGGACAAAAGGTTAAAATTGTAAGCTATGCAGATGATGCTATTCTCCAGGCTGAAACTGAGGATGGCACAAGCATTCAACACCGCAGCAGAAAAAGTAAATATGCAAATCTCAATAAAAAAAACAAAACCATGACGATAGCAAGAGAGTCGTAGAGATGCAAAGTAGTGATTAATGACGAAATTATCGAACAAGTATCTGAATTTAACTATTTGGAAACTTTCTGCTTATGGGAACTTAAACAGTATTGTAAGACAACAAGCTAATAAAGCATCTAGAATCGCGGGTGCTTTAAGACATACCATCTGGAAAAATAATTGCATATCGACAAATACAAAAACTAGAATATATAAAGCGTGCGTTAGACCTGTGTTGACTTATGCTGCAGAAACAAGAGCAGAAGCGGCAGTAACAAAAAGAATGTATTAAACACACGAAATGAAAATGGACGTCCACATTTCACGAAGCGGAGCAGAATGGGTAGAACAAGCCTCACGACAAGAAAAAGAAGAAGAAGAAGAAGAAGAGAAGTTTTGTTTGAATGTTTGGCTTGGGATTGTAGGTGACTGCCTAATTGCACCGGTATTTTTACCAGGCAGGCTTACCGGAGAGGTGTATCGCAACTTTTTGGAAAACACGTTCTCTAGATTTCTGGAGGACGTACCATTAGCAATTAGAGATGCAATGTGGTATATGCACGATGGCGCACCAGCCCACTTTAGTCAAGGAGCTCGTGATTTCTTAACACAAGCATACGGAAATCGCTGGATTGGCCGAGATGGACCTCACTTATGGCCTGGCCTGCACGATCCCCGGACTTAAATCTCTTGGATTTTTTCCTGTGAGGACATTTGAAGTCCTTGGTGTACGCTACTCCATTGAAAAACGTACAAGACTTAAGAAATTGAATCATTGCTGGGTGCAACTCAATCAAAACCAATCCTGGTGTTTTTGAGAGAGTTCGCCAGTCAATCAGGAGAATATTCAATTCTTGCATCCGAGCTCGAGGTGGCCACTTTGAACGATTTTTGTAATTTTTGGTTAGTAAAATTGTTGGTTTGGTAAATTATTTGTTTTTGCCTTTAAATAAAACCCTTGTTCTTTAAAAAATTTTTTCTTTAATAAATGGACATGCACTAAAATGTTTTTTTAACTAAAAAACAGTACGTCGTACGATAAAAAATTGATAGAGTATTTTTCTTCACAATTGAACAAAGAATAAAAACATATTTTTATTTTTAGAGAAATCAGCGGCGTCCTAATTTTTTCTTGAAAAATAGCCTGTGACGTGTCAATACGCGCGCAACTGGTACGATTGAAACATCGTGTTGTATTGCAAAGTATGTGTCTCCCACAGCTATTAACACACCTAAAATTTCATTATGATATCTCGAGCCGTTTTTGAAAAATCTAAGTTTACCCTTCTTTTTAAATTAAACTTCAACACGCTGTAGATTGATAACGAAGCGTTTGTGGAACTATGTTTATAGGAACTATTTTGTATAAAATGACCTGGGCAATCACCCCCTTTAATATTGCCGCATCTTTTTTAAACACCCTGTATAATTGTATTAAAACAAATTGTTCTTTTAAAAAAATGGTTGATATGATTTATGTGCTTGGAGCAAGTGACAAAAACTGTCTGTTGATCAAAAGATGTAGCAAGAGCGGTTTCCCGAAAGAAGAAAAGAAAAAAGAAACGTTTTGAACGAACTGAGCGTAAATGTAGCGTACGAGAAAAACGTTAGAAAAAATGGTCTTTGAATGAAGAAAATAAGTCTAATGTATGTTTGGCTGTGACTGAAAATCTCTATGTAAATGCTAGAAACTCTTTGCAATAAATTGACATTGACTTGCTTTGATTACTTGAAATTATTCTACAGAATATTTCAGAGAACGCTGGTTCTATCCATCATTATTTTAATCCTACGTTCTTACAAAAGTCGATTGTAAAAAATTGTGCAATTGAATGGCCTCCACGATCCCCTGACTTTATCAAAATTGACTTTTTTCTATGGGGTTACGTTAAAGATTTAGTTTATCGAACACCGTCCGTTACAAAAAATGATGTGAAAAATAAAATAAAATAAATTTTTCAAATTATTCAACCCAATACATTGAGAAATGCTAGTGCTTTCTTTGAAGAGCTTTTACAGAGACGTATCAATTTTGATAAAGGCTACTTTAAAAACGGTTATTAATTCAATAATTATTTAAGTTTGCTTTTAAATTTCTTTGTTCTATTTAGAATTATTGTTTGTTTCTGATTTTTTGTTGCTTGTACTAAATGTGCATTTATTTATTTTTAAAAAGATACCTAATTTATTTGTTTGCCAGAATTCGCAATTGTTTTTACAGCATACTTAATTACCAACAAATAATCTAATATTGATAGTAATCAAAAAGTGTACTTTTGTCAATTATATAAGACATCTTTAAAACAATTGGCTTTGGGATAGTGATATATCGTTTCGATAGAAAATTTAATCCTCTGCAAGATGTCGAATTTCAAACTAGGTCGTTCCATTTTTTAAAAAATCGAGTTTTGAAATTCTACATCTTTGACCTTTATTAGAAAACACCGTATGCTACGCAATTACGTGGTCGAAATTTATATGGATACTTTAAATTGTGCTAATCTTTGTTATGTTAAAAATTAGTAGTTCAATTCGCGAGTATGAAATTTGTCTTCAAGTATGAAATTTGCCCTTACAATTCCCTACTCTTTCGTCGAAATTGTCAAATTTTAGACAGCATATTTAACGGCACTACTTGTAAGACCATCGACGAGCTTTGTACTTTTACTCCCGGGACAACCTTCACTTTTAGATCGTTTCACGCGAATATGCAATTACATTTGCAAGGTTGAATCGGGCGGATTTTGGTACCCACCACATGTTTACCGTTATCGCTGAATAGCCGGGTGGTGTAGTTGGAAAACTTCCATGACGTCACGTTATTGAAAACCTTAATTATTATACACCGTCAAGGGTTGGAGACCTTAAGGATTATCCCTCTTTTGGAGATAAGTTTCTACAAAAAGTTGGAGAACTTATTCTGTTAAATCGTAGGGAAACGCTGTGCATTTGCGTTCTCAAATAATTGAATGCTAAAAGGGACTTTTACTTGTGTTAACGTTATATGCTTAGTAGTGTTAGATTTAATATTAGTTTTTAGGTAACTCAAGTACGAAATTAGCTAATCCCCTACTGGATAAAAACTAACTGTGAGTATTGCTATTTCAATTTTTACGATTTGTAGTTCGGTGGTCATGTCGATTATGACCGTACGTGCATGTTACGTTAAAACAATTAATAATAAGATCATTTTGTGTTTCAGAAACTCATATGCAGTGCGCGTTGAGTCTCGAAGGCTTAAATTATTTTGTTTTTCTACGATTTTAAAATCTGCGAATATTAATTCAGACGTTATGTTTATGTAAAAGTTTAGACCGACAGCGTCAGTTTATTGTACGGTGTGTTGCTCAGTATTCGGCGCAACTTATAATCGATTCGACCCACATATAAATATTTGCGAAAACTTATATTTATGTACATTCTTTATCTTCTGTGATAAATAAATACATATATTCTGCGTTATTACTTACTTAGAGTTAGACGGTATCTCCCTAACTTAATCTTTCATCGTCTTGGCGCCTTTTTTTAGATTTACGTTATAATTTCGCATAACAAAACCAGCAATCCCTCTCCGAAGCAGCTGTGCTAGCCGTTGCTTTGTTTTGTTACAAGAAGACCAGTGTAACAATTCATTCTTGGCTGCCCAACTCGAGGAACCTGATTTTCTCGTAACATCATACAAAAATATAATTGTGATACAATATTTTGTTTCTCAAAAGCTTGTAATTGTTTGAAGTCATTAATTTAGAAGACAAAATTTAAAACTGCCTATAATTTTGTAAAGAAAAATTTAATGTACGTATAAGCTTATATCATTGTAAAATAAACCTCAAGAACATTCCAAAAACGTTTTTTGTTAATTGATATTATGGTAGAAAATTATTTTAAAATGTTTAACTTTACAGACTCGACAACTTTTGTGGATATTTTTTAATATTTTGTATTATAATGAAGATATTTTACTTTGACAAACTATTGACTTACCCTGTATATAGTGATTAAAGATATCTATAATAAACCTTTACAAAAGCTGTCACGAAATTAAGCGTATTCCGATATAACCGGAAACACGTATAATCTGTTCAAAACTTTTTTAAGAGAAACAAACATTTCATTAAAAACACCTTAAAAAATCAACAATTTTCTGATATGAATAAACAACAAACGAAGAGCGGTTTTTTAAAGTTTTTATGTAAATCTACAAAATATAGAAATAAATATTTATTTGAATATTTAGTTGCGGTTAAAAATCGAAATCAAAGCTGGAAGTAACAAGCTATCGATGTTATCATGGCCTACTCTATTTTTATATAGTTTACGTTACATTTGAGATACAAGTCTGTGAATTATTTTACTATGATTCAATATGTTGAGCACAAAAACATGTACCAAACATATAGGTACTAAACACATTTGTGATTCAGTCGCTACATCATAGCCGACAAATAATAACGCTTCCTCTTTGGGAGTATAAATGACGTAGCATTTCGGTCTCATAACTTTTAAATGCTCAGTTGTACGAGTGCATTCGTTATAAATAGTGTCCACTTGTTTCATTTTAATAAATTCGTGTAATTAAGATTCTTTTTAAATGAGTCGTTCACCTATCAAACGTACAACCTTTAAATAACTCGTGTTTGCGGATTCACGTGGTATTACGTAAATTAATAAACAAAATTTTTAAGAGAGGAGACGAAATTAACCGTAAACTTGTTTCTCGTAAACAACTTGAATCTATTATTATTGAAACAGCTCGTACTCACGCTCAAACTACAGAAGACACATCTTCTATGCCTAAATTTCTTTGCGTCGTAGTAGGCTCTGAATTTGATCGCCGATGGTATTATAATTTTTGCATTTAAATCTATTTATTTTAAAGAACGCAATGGACTACATCCAGACTAGTGCCACTATAGGATCCATCGTTATTATAATTTTAACGTTTCCTTTATCGATGTTGTTTTGTTTTAAGGTAAGTAGTTACGGGATATATTAAAACGATTATATGTTACTGATGCAGGTAGTACAAGAATATGAAAGAGCTGTTATATTTAGGCTAGGACGTTTGCAAGATGGTGAAGCTACAGGTCCTGGCATTTTCTTTATCATTCCATGCATTGATAACTTTTCTAAAGTTGATTTGAGAACGGAGTCTTTTGACGTGCCCGCACAGGAAGTAAGTATGTAACTTCGACCGTTTCATTATTATATATTTGATTGTTATATTTCAGGTGCTTACTAAGGATTCGGTGACCGTAGCTGTTGATGCTGTTGTGTATTATAAAATTGAAAATCCTTTACACGCTGTTGTGAACGTCAGTGATTATAGGTGAGACGTTTTTATCAAATCTAAAAACACCTTAATCGATTTTTCAGCCGCTCTACTAAACTGCTCTCTATGACAACTTTAAGAAACATCTTGGGCACCAAAAATCTAGCAGAAGTTCTTTCAGACCGCGAATCTATTTCACACTCTATGCAGTCGATGTTAGATGCGGCAACCAATCCTTGGGGAGTTAAAGTAGAACGCGTCGAAATGTAAGTTTTTGCCTCGGTTATTGCGTCAAGTTGCAACTTTTTCTTCAGCAAAGACGTAAGACTACCCGTACAGTTACAACGAGCAATGGCGGCTGAAGCTGAAGCAACGCGCGAAGCACGAGCTAAAGTAATTGCGGCAGAAGGTGAAATGAAAGCATCACGTGCACTGAAAGAAGCCTCTGACGTTATCAGTGAGAACCCTGCCGCCCTACAGGTAGATTAAGCGTTCAAACAATCTTCTTGTTAATTATGTTTTTTTAGTTGAGATATTTACAAACTTTAAACACAATCTCTGCTGAGAAAAACTCGACGATTGTGTTTCCACTGCCGATGGATCTTTTGGCAGCGTTTACGACGACACGTCCAAGATCTTAAATAAACCAATCTACACTCATAATTGTTTAGGTTACTTAATCCGATTTCAGATTATTTTTGTATATTTTTTAATTAAATTATGCGTTTTGGTATAATAATTACTTTTGTATTATTAGAGTCTGGGATGGCAAAAGTTCACTAATTCCGATGTGCAATGCCAGTTTTAGCAATACTAGTACCGTAGCCGAGATTGCTAATAGCGGTTGACTAACCAAAACACACATTACCATTTATTTAGTAGTTACAAGTCAAAATAGTACTTAGTTACAAGTATGTTTTGTTATTATCTTTTTTTACACAAAGTAGAATAAATACATTTTTTCTTGTTCTCTTTTTCTTATCAATATAGCACAACGTTTTAAATTTGTGTTTATTATCTAGACTTTTAGTGACATTGCGCTTTACAAATTAACGTCTAAGTTCTAGTAAAAAACTTTTTCTGTGTTGTACTAACATTAGAATATCTTCCGAGTTTGGACCGTGTCCTATTTGCAACCGAAGCTGCCAACGTTTCGCCCACTTTCGTAAGGGGCTTCATCAGGGCGTGAGATAAATCGCAAAACTCAAACAAGCAATCGAAATCTAACTAAGAACTTCTCAAAAGTTAGGTTATCCACTTGTAAAACAAGCCATAACCTAAACTATGAAGAGGTAAGAAAGAAAACGATAACCTGAAAAAGCAAACGAAAATCTAACAAAAAACCACTACCGAGTTAGGTAATCAACTTGTGAACCAAGCCAGATTCTAAACTCCGTAGAAGTGACTTAAGAAGAAATAGTCTCCGTATTTAAAGGAAAAGGATCGTCACGGATGATTAAGCTCGACCCTGATTGGGTTACGGTTGCTAGGGGGCGTGTTTTTTGATAAATGACTAATAACCGGGAACCAAAGAGGGGATAGTTCGAAACCATGATCGCGATTGAAGTTATTGGGGTGTTTGATGATTTCTATGCTTTCTGGGAATTTCCTGTTGAAAAAGAATGGAGATTTGGCAATCAACGTAACATTATCAAAATCTATCTTGTGACCTGTAGTAAAATGATGTTCAGCGACCGCAGACTTGGAAGTATACCTTTTTCTTATACAACGATCATGTTCTGAAATGCGAGTAATGACGAAACGACCGGTTTCACCAATGTAGACTAAACCACAAGAACAGGGAATTTGGTATACACCTTGAGATGAAAGTGTAGGAAATTTGTCTTTGGGAGAAGGAAGAATCTGAGAGATTTTTCCTGTCGAGTTGAATATGGGTTTAATACCATTCTTACGAAAGAGTTTCCCTATTTGATCTGTAACCTTGTGAATGTAGGGTTTTAGGTTTTATTTAGATATGTTGACGACACGTTTATTGTTTGGTCTCATGGTCATCTTGAATTGTCTAAGTTTCTTGATCATCTTAACAATCAACACTTAGATATCAAATTTACTATGGAAATCGAAAGTAATGGTTCTCTTCCATTTCTTGACGTTCTTGTGACTCGAAAGCCCGACGGACTTCTAAGTAATTCTGTTTATCGCAAACCCACCCATACGGACTGATACCTTCATGCTTCGTCTCATCATCATCCTGCACGGAAACGTTCTGTTATTGAATCTTTGGTCCATCGTGCTTTTTCTATTTGTCAACCTGAGAATCTAGACTCAGAACTCCGTCATCTTACTAGAACCTTAGTGAACAATGGTTATGTAAAGCGAGATATTTATAGAGTTATTAATCGTCGTTTACATCCACGTACTCGATTACCTAAAGACATTTCTACTCCCGAATCCAACCCGAAATTGGCCTTTTTACCCTACATTCACAAGGTTACAGATCAAATAGGGAAACTCCTTCGTAAGAATGGTATTAAACCCATATTCAACTTGACAGGCAAAATCTCTCAAATTCTTCCTTCTCCTTCCTTCCAAGTTCCCTGTTCTTGTGGTTTAGTCTACATTGGTGGAACCGGTCGTTCCGTTATTACTCGCATTTCAGAACATGATCGTTGTATAACGAAAAGGTATACTTCCAAGTCTGCGGTCGCTGAACGTCATTTTACTACAAGTCACAAGATAGATTTTGATAATGTTACGTTGATTGCCAAATCTCCATTCTTTTTCAACAGAAAATTCCGAGAAAGCATAGGAATCATCAAACACCCCAATAACTTCAATCGCGATCATGGTTTCAAACTATCCCCTCTTTATTTGGTTTCCGGTTATTAGTCATTTATCAAAAACACGCCCCCTAGCAACCGTAACCCAATCAGGGTCGAGCTTAACCATCCGTGACGATCCTTTTCCTTTAAATACGGAGACTATTTCTTCTTAAGTCACTTCTACGGAGTTTGGAATCTGGCTTGGTTCACAAGTTGATTACCTAACTCGGTAGTGGTTCTTTGTTAGATTTTCGTTTGCTTTTTCAGGTTATCGTTTTCTTTCTTACCTTTTCAGAGTTTAGGTTATGGCTTGTTTCACAAGTGGGTAACCTAAATTTTGAGAAGTTCTTAGTTAGATTTCGATTGCTTGTTTGAGTTTTGCGATTTATCTCACGCCCTGATGAAACCCCTTACGAAAGTGGGCGAAACGTTGGCAGCTTCGGTTGCAAATATGACACAGTTCAAACCCGGAAGACATTCTAATGTTAGTATAGATTCCGGCCGTGGAAGCCTTCGCTATTACATTTTTCTGTGTTGGTTCTTAAACTCTAAATTACATAAGGATTTAAAACTACAATATTTAAAACGTCTTCAAATATTACAAAAAGCCAGCATTGTGTTTAACTGCATACTATCTTATCCATTGTTTCAACTGTTATAATGTTCTCTTCATTTTGCTACGTGTCGTTAGTAACGATGTGTCACATTTTTCGTATTTTAACAAAATTCTTACTGCTTATTACAACCCCTACCATCTGCAATGAGGTAGTTAATACGAACACAGGTTTATTCCAGGTGAAATTATGGTAAAGGAATATTGCCCTAGCTCAGAAGGAGAGGAGAAGTAGCTTATATAATTAAAAAAACGTAACATAAACTCAGTGTTTGTAAATAAGGTTGCGCTGGTGGTCGCAAATTAGTGATATTAAAGCACTTACGAGTAATCCGCACAGGCTCGGAATGGTGGCAGTCTTCTTGGTTAATCTGGCCATGTCCAAACTAGGAAACGAATGGAATGGGAGTGTGGTGATAAGGATAAGAAACAATGAAAGAAGGAGAAAGTGCAAGTTGACGTACTTGGCGTGAACACTCAAAATATTTAGTAATGACCTAAAGATGTAGGCGCCAGGTAATAACATAAAAACCCTCGCCCGCCCTTTAGCATAGAAGAAAAACAAAGTACCAAAGGTCTTGAGCGGCATACGCCATCATTCACATTTTTTTTCGGAAACCGTTACAAAAACCCAGAAAGATAGAAAACAAAAGAAAAATCCCTTAAGCTAAAAGTTGAACATTTAATCCGCACAGGCTCGGAATGGTGGCAGTGTTCTTGGTCAATCTGGCCAGATGACACACGTGAAGCAAACTCACCGAACTAATATTTCACTGCCGCGGAAAATCGTTAGCACAGTAGAAGTTCCTTTTAAAAATTACGATGCGTTGTATGTCGAAACTAGAAAACGAATGGAATGGGAATGTGGTGATAAGGATAAGAAACAATGAAAAGAGGAGAAAGTGCAAATTGACGTACTTGGCGTTAACATACCGCCCACCAAATTAGAATAATTTCATATAATGTAAAAGGATTAAATTAAACTAAGAGCAAAGCAAATTAAACTTAATTGCAAATAAACTGTAACTAACATTAAAAAAATAAAAGCAAATAAATTGTAACTATTAACTAATTTGAGGATGCCGCCAGAGGTGCAAGGCTTGCGACTAGACGAGTGTAGATACCACTACCTGTACGAATTGAAGCAACTCTAGCTATACGGTCTGAACCTGTATACAAACATTCAATACGTCCTATAGACCAAGATAAAGGATGCGACGCAACTCCTTTCAGTAACACGATATTTCCAACATTTGGAATCGACGTGTTAGATGTCCACTTATTGCGTTGAATCACATGGTTTAAGTACTCTTTCGACCAACGATTCCAAAACGATTGAAGAATCTGATTTTGTCTTAACCAACGGTTACGCATGTTACGTGACTCAGGAATAGGATTTTCCGGTACAGAAAATAAAGGTGACCCTATTTAAAATGACCAGGGTTGAGATAATCACAAGACTGCGAGGGATCTTCAGATAAAGTGCACAAAGGACGACTGTTAAGAATAGATTCAATTCTAGCGAATAAGGTAGCGTATTCTTTGAATGTGGCTGATGCATTACCTAACAAGCAATAAAGCAAAGCTTTGGCAGATTTGATAGCTGCTTCCTACAAACCTTCAAAATGAAGGCCATATGGAGAGGAGTTAACTGCCATTTTACTTGTCGTGTAGATAAAAAATCACAAATATCTGTGACATGAAGAACTAAAAATTTGTAAACTTCCGTTATGTGCTTACAATCTCCTATAAAGTTACGCCCATTATCAGAGTAAATAACTGAAGGTAAACCCCGTCTAGCTACAAATCTATCAAGTGCAGCTAAAAAAGCATCAGTGCTCAACTCAGATACAAACTCAAGATGTACCGCTTTAGTTATAAAACAAATAAATAAACATAAGTAACCTTTAGTGACCACTGGTCTACGTAAGCGGTTAGATCTTACTGAAAAAGGCTCGGCATACTCTACACCTACTTGTGAAAAAGAACGAGAGATAGAAACTCTAGAAGCAGGAAGATCAGCCATTGGAGGTTGGAAAGTAATACCACGAAATTTATAACAAGTAAAACATTGTCGTATGCATTTTCGAAGC
The DNA here is from genome assembly GCA_035610365.1 of Aquatica leii. Lineage (NCBI taxonomy): Eukaryota > Metazoa > Arthropoda > Insecta > Coleoptera > Lampyridae > Aquatica > Aquatica leii. The sequence goes on along the minus strand of CM069435.1, from coordinate 95,367,693 downwards.
AAACCACGAAGCCATAAAATCCAGAACTCTGATAAGAGCTTGAACAGAATGTAATGACAGATGATGATAATAAAAACATATTAATTTAGAGAGATGAGCATTTTGGGTAGCAATAACGGGTGCTTGGCTGCTTCATGCAAAGCGGAGTAACGTAATCTTCCACCCACCCTGAGGAAACCAAAAGAATCAATAAAAGGCAATAACGATGCTAGGTTGCGACTTGCGTTCGTTTTATTTTGGATTTGTTTTATTTCAGAATGGAAATAATGATTTTGAGTAATTTTTGTAAGGGATAATGTAGAACTTTCTAATTCTGCCACGGATAACGATCCAGAAATATGTACGCCATCTCGAAGCCTTAAATTGTGAATAAAACGTCTTATCCAAGCAAAAACACGACGTAATCTTACGAAACTTGAGGTATTATTTATTTTGTCTAATAACGGATTTAAGGTTGTATGCTTTGTAAGTAAACAATTGAAGTCTTGTTTCATTCCAGAAAGCAAAGAAGAATGCTTATTATGCATTTGAAAAGGAAGTGGCCATTTTGAAACTTCTTTGTTCAAAAATGAAGGACCATTTAACCAAAATATTTTGATATCCGGACTAACAAAGTGAGATACAGTTAATTCTCGCGAAGGAAGGTCAGCGGGATTGTTTTCAGATTTAATGTAAGACCAAACACACTTGGAAGTTTTTTCTGTTATCGTAACAATCCTATTACACACAAACGTTTTTAATAAGTGTGGTGGAGTCATAATCCAAGATAAAACTATCTCTGAATCTAAAAATAAGTGAACAGATTCAATAAAAAATGGCAAAGAAACAGTCACTACTGATTTGAATAAATTGGCTAATAAAACATCAGCGCTCAACTCCAAACGAGGAATAGACATGATTTTGAGTGGTGCTACTTTGGTTTTTGCCTTCCAAAAATAGGAAAAAAAATTGAATTTGACTGGACGCATAAGTATAGAACAGCAGAATAACCCTTTTCTGAAGCATCACAAAATCCTGCAAGCCTAATTAGAGTAGGTTTCTATGGAAACCTGGAGATTTTAATAATAACCATTTTTTTTCTAGTGCTGGTGGAATTAAATCGTCCCAACCAACTTGGGCTAACCACAAATATTGAAGTAGAACTTTTATCGAAAAAACAACGGGTGCCAAAAAACCAAGCGGGTCAAAAATTCGTGCGATATACCATAACAAATTTTGTTTTGTAATATTATCATAGTAAGGCAGCACTCGAAACAGAAGAAAGTTAGAGTTTGGATTCCAAGATAATCCTAGAATTTTTAAAGAATTTTCCTCGTCAGAAAAATCCAATTGCGATTCTATATGATTTTCAGGTAACTCGGCTAAAACTTCTGGATAACTACTAGCCCATTTTTTGAGTTGAAAACCTCCGCCCTTAAATAAATCAGTTAACTGGTTTCGTAAATTTATAGCAAAAGATACATCTTGATGACCAGTTATCACATCGTCTACATATGTAGAGTTCATGATGGCACAAGACCCATCTGGATATCGTGCACCATCATACTAAACAAGTTGATGTAATACGCGTATTGCCAAGTAGGCGGAAGGAGTAAGACCATAAGTAACAGTATTGAGTTTAAATTCCTGTACATTGCCATCAGAGGAAGCGCGCCAAAGAATATGTTGTACAGCTCTATCTTCCTTTCGAATTGTTATCTGACGGTACATTTTTTATACATCTGCACATAATGCAACAGGATAGCTTGATTGTTTAGTGACGACATGGTGCGGTATTATATGCGTGGAAAGAGAAGAAGCAATTGGCATATGTTCTGATATCAAGTAATCTTGCATAAAATCATTGTATTGTTTGAATTTTTCGGGAACACTGCGTAATCGAGTTTCTAATTTTAACAAAGACCGTAAACCTTGTGAAGAGTTTGAGGACAAAGGGCTTGAATTAGGTTTAAATGGAAGCGCTACAACATATCTTCCAGTTTCGTCACGTTTGCGAGTCTTTATACAATGTTGTTCAACATACGAATTTGTTGGATCAGAAGATGGAGCTCTAAAAATTTCTTCAACTTCCCAAAACCGTTTTAAATCTTTGGATAATTCAGAAAAAGTAAGCATACTTTGCAATGTCTGATTATTATTGGAAAAATCTGTGGGATCTATAATTGTCCATCTGAAATAAGTGTTTACCGCAGAGGGATAACCAGTAACATATACTTTTCCTTCTTGATTAAAAATGGTAGGGTATACGTCGGCACCTAATAGCAAATCGATAGAAGAAGGAATATGAAACGTTTCGTCAGCTAAGTTCAAGTGGCGAAACTGTTCTATAACACTTTCAGGTAACTGAGAAGAAGGTATTCGACTAGCAAGTTTAGGTAAAACTAATACAGGAAGACACATTGTATGAGTTATAAATTTTGAACGAAGACAGCAATTTACAATACTCTGAGACTTTACTGTGGACTTACCGATTCCTGATAGCTCTGTACAAGCTAATTGCGGTTTTAACCTGAGCAACTTTACTAAAGATTTGGTAATAGCGGAAATTTGTGACCCGGGATCGATGAGGGCGCGTATTCTGTTCCTTTTAAAAATTACGATGCATTGTATGTCGAAACTAGGAAACAAATGGAATGGGAATGTGGTGATAAGGATAAGGAACAATGAAAGGAGGAGAAAGTGCAAATTGACGTACTTGGCGTTAACACTCAGAATATTTAGTAATGACCTGAAGAGATAGGCGCCAGGTAATAACATAAAAGCACTCGCCCGCCCTTTATCATAGAAGAAAAACAACGTACCAGAGGTCTTAAACGGCATACGCCATCATTCACATTTTTTTCTCGGAAACCGTTACAAAAACTCAGAAAGATAGAAAACAAAAGAAAAATCCCTCAGGCTAAAAGTTGAACATTTAAATCAAATCTTACCGCAGCATGAAAACTACGTGTGCGTAGCAGTGAAAAATTACAAGAACCGGCCAAATGCGTTAAAAAAATTTGGTAACTTTTAGACTTAGTCCAAACCCGTATCTCACTGTAGAGGCAAATTGAATATTTACATTGCAGAAAATTAGTAAATAAATTAATAACTGGTGCGTTCATTCGAGAACGTTACTAATTTTAAAAGAAGGTAACAGTCCCCCTCCCCTAGCAATATAACAGACCTGAGCATATAATAAAAAGAGAAAAAAAACCAAGATCCTAACCACAAAACATGAAGTACAAGAAAACCAACGAAACCTATGATAGTGCACCAGGATTTTAGCAACGAAACTAATCTTGGTGGAGAAAAGTCGCAAAGCGTATTAAAAGTCCTTACTCAAACCCAGAAGTCGCCAAACCGTTGGGGTGGGGAACACCAAAAATAGATTGGAGCCTATTCCAACTAAAACCAAACCCATGAGCAAAACATCAGCACAACACCATTAGAAACGTAATTCCACAAGAGTACAAAACCATGACCCCAACCTTAAAACACCCAACCCAAAAAGTATAGAAAAGAAAGAGCGTAGGCAAAACTTAGAGTTATAAAATGTTCTGTGTATAGACCATAAGGTCGCCAAAAGTGCGTATAATGTTTATCCACTTTCGTCAAGGTAAACTACAAGACAAATCCCACAATAGCAAAATAAGAGCTCAATGAGAAAGAAAAGAAACCGTAAACATCAATTTGGGTGACAATAATAACGTCGACTAAGTCGTAACGCTTCTAGAAGCAAGCAAAGCCAATGTCCTCGAATCGGTACATCCCCTAAGTCCCACAAACTTTTACCCACCACCAACTACTACATCTCCCCAGAAAAGATTAAAAAGAAGCAAAAAGAAGAAAATGCAAATATGTATACATGGTAGTAATAAGAAAATAGAGTCCAAAAGAGAATTACAAAGTAAAACCAAGTAGTCAACGATCCTCTTCTTCAACACCACTAAGTTACGTTTTCAAGGATGTCGTCGAAAAACGTTAATCAAGTTTATTTCGTCGTCTGAACTCGGAAGAGATTCCTTCGAGACAGTGGTATAATCTGGCTTCAGATCCTTCACATGCCAAATACCTTTCTTTTCCTTTGTCGTCTGACAACTCATATGTCGACGATGACACATCTCTAAAGACTAGAAAAGAAACTACAAATTTAGGTACGAGTTTGACGTTAAAAGTAGCATCCGAAAGAACATAGTTACGTAACCAAACTCTATCCTCAACAACAAACTTGACCCTACGACGTAAAGCAAATATTTTTCAGTAACTTAATAGGCTCAAAGCAAATGTTTTTGAATAGTAGCGTTGATGTTAGTACGTAACTTAGAATTTACTACTGGTGGTTCTGGTTCCACAAATGGAGAAAATTTTAAAAGTAGAGCACCTATCTGATTGCCTAAGCTGTTATATTCACTGCCGAACATTGCTAAATAAAGAGTCATCCGAAAAACTTCATGCTTAGCCGTACGAAGAGCACAACCTATTTTCGACAAGTGTACATACCAGTGCCGATGATTTTCTCTAACATACGTAGCTTTCATAGTTTTTAGACTACGGTTGAGTCTTTCAGTAGGGTTAGAACGAGGATAATACCTTGCAGTAAAAAGAATCGTGGTGCAATATTCTGCACATAAACTAGTAAAGATTTTACTTTGGAATTGCACTCCATTGTCAGCAATAAGATATTTAGGAACCCCAAAGATCAAAAAGACCTGATCTTCCACCAATTTAGCTACAGAAACAGCAGTAGCAGTACGCAAAGGGAAGAGAAGAGAAAATTTGGTAAAGTAATCAGTCAAAATTAAAACAAAGCAATGGCTCTTATTAGACCGAGGTAAAGGACAAATTAAATCGCTGCTTAGTAGTTCTCAAGGACCAGAAGGTCGAGCACAAGGAGTAAAAACGCTAGGAGAAGATTTTTTTTCCACTTCATGCGCCGAACAGAGAGAGCAACGACATACTTTTGAGACACGTCAGAACGTAACTGTGGTTAATAGTATCGTTGTTAAGCCCGGACAACGGTCTTGAAGACCCCAACATGACCTGCAGTAGGAGGATCATGATCCCGAGAAATAATACCAACACGTTGGTCCGTAGGTACAAGCAAACAAAACGGATCTTTTGCAACAGAACGTCGTTCTCGACAGTCCAATTAGGAAAGCTACGAGGATTAGTAAGAACTTTGGTACGAAAATAAAGTCATTCTGAGAGAAGAAGAAGAATTTTGATCAGCAATAGTGGAGATTATAGGTACAGCATGTCGGGTACCAGATGTTCCTTACCTTTCCGATGTCTAATAGTGAAGTCATACTTCTGTGGTCAATTTGACCAACGAGCCAAACGACCAGTGGGACTACTGAGACGGTTTAGCCAAATTAAAGAATGGTGATCAGTGGTGGCAGTAAAGTGCATGCCTTTAAGGTAAGGATAAAATTTTTTGATCGCCCAAAGCACGGCTAAACACTCTATCTCCGTCGTGGAGTAATTCCTCTCCGCTTTCAAAAGAGACCTACTAGAGTAACTAATCACCTTCTCTCCTTCCTCTGTTTCCTGACTCAATACAGCACCTAACCCATAGTCTGAGGCATCAATCTGTACTATAAACTCTGTAGAAAAATCTGGACAAGATAATACTGGAGCCGAAACTAAATTTTCCTTAAGAAGAAGAAAAGAACTTTGACATTCGTCAGTCCAAATGAACGAAGTATTCTTCTTAGTTAACGCAGACAAAAGAGCCGTCACCATAGCAAAATTGGGTATGAATCGTCTATACCAACTAATCATCCCTATCAAACGTCTAACTTCCGTGACAGTAGTAGGCGGTGAAAAAATTACAATCGCCGAGACCTGGTCTGGATCTACTAAAAGTCCATGCTGATTAACGACGTAGCCAAGAAATTTAGGTTCTGGAAGACCGAAATAGCATTTATCTAGATGCAGAGTCAACTCTGCTTCTGTCAATTTACCCAAAACACTTTCAAGTACTTTCAAATGTTGAGAGAAAGTAAGAGTAACGATGATGATGTCATACAGATAAGCAAAACAAAATGGCTCAAGAAAGAGCCCTAACAATTAACCTTTGGAAAGTTGCAAGCAAATTATGGAATCCAAAAAACATCCTCGTGAACTGGAAAAGTTCCTTTTGAGGCACAGTGAACGTCCAAAGGTATCTGCCAGTAAGTAGAACAAATGTCTAAACTAGATAAAAATTTACCATCCCGAAGTTCATCAAGTATAGCCGAGATATACGGCAAAGAATATGCATCCTTCTAAGTAACAGAATTAACTTTTTCGAAGTCGATACAAAATCGGTAGAAGTTGTCTTTCTTTTTTACTAGTACGATAAAGCTTGACAACAGGCTTGTAAATGGTTTTACAACACCTCGCATCCAACTCAGCATTCAGAATAGTCAACATAGACGGAGACAGTTGGTAATACAGCTGTTTATTAGGTTCCCTAGTGGTTCGGATTTTATGTTCCACCCAAGAAGTACACCCCAAGGTATCAGCACTCTGAGCAAAGTGTAGATTAATTAGATCTTTTAGAAAGGTACACTCGTCTTTAGAAAGTTTGGTCAGAGGTAAGATATGATAGTTACCAATAGCATTCAGAACAGAAAGACCAATGACCATTACGAAGTTCTGGAACAAAGCCCATTATCTTCCAGAAGTCTATGCCGAGAATAAGTGGTTGTGGAATAGAAGGTATCACGAGAACGTTCAGAGTTTTCACTTGTCCCTCCAAAGAAATAGGAAGCCAAAGAGATCCTAAGATGGAACGCTTGGTTCTATCAGCAATAGTACAACTCGTAAAGGTTTCATTCGACAGCGATAAATTTAGCGAGCTAAGGATCTGCTAACCAGGTACAAGAAGATCCTGAGTGTAAGAGACCCTGAAAAGAAAAACCCAAAATAGATACACTAAGAAAAGGACGCTCATCGTTTCGAGCACTAGAAAAAAGAAAACTCAAAAGTATACGCTGTTTGTCAGAAAGTCCATCAAACGGAATGGTCGAGAATCGAAGTAGTTCCACATCTCCCCCTTGACTAGCAAGATTAGAACCTAGTTTTTTAAATTGTGAGAACACTTAAGACACCTAGATGTGACCGTTTCTAGTTTCCCACAGCCATAGCAGTGTAAAGCTTGCGGTTTAAAACAACAAGGCGAGACATGTCCTTACTGATGACAGTTCCAGCAAGTAACAACCTTTGTCGAAGGCGAAGAATAAACAGAAGTAGGACCTGCACGAGGTCGAGTCATAGTAGGAGTAGTAGAACGTGTAGAAGTCTTAAGTAAAGTTGCTTTAACTTCAGAAATTTTAGCAGTACGTGTTGATGTTGACGAGTCAGATTGTTCGCTGACGTAGGCTAAAGTTGGTTCCAATAAACAAAAAGACTTACGAGAAAATGACGGTTTAAACGTATGCACCCGATATCTGTTAAGCTTCAATCGTTTTTCTATAGTCACTAACTGAGAGATGGAAAAAACGTCCGCTAACGCTAACGAAGTCTGATAAAACAAAGCAAGATTGCGAAGAATAAGACTCTGCATGGTAACAACGTATAAAGCCAGGGTTTCCAAAGATCCCATAGTCCGAGAACAAATTTCATTCATCAGTCTTTTGTCATACTCTATTGGTAGGAAGTCTCCTTTTAGCATAGCCAACACCTCTTTCCATTAAGATAAAGATGGCTGCTTGCTTTGAAAAAGTAAAAGAGCAGGCCCCCTTAACAATTCCGCCGCACTCAAAAACAATTGTCGATAAGACATATTTCTTGCCATTTGCAATTCCTCCACACGAATTAGAAAGTCCAAGAACGAAGAAGAAGAATCGCCAGAGAAAGTTAATTCTAATTTAGAAATGGCCAAAGATGAGAATACATCTGAGGAACACGTTCTGGTTCAGTTTCTGACCCAGAAGATAAAAGTTCTGGCTCATCTGGTGAAGGAGTGTTAGTAGTTTAGCTTGAGGGCTAGCAATAGAAGTACGAGAACCAAAAAAGCTTAAAGTTAGTAATCTGCTCTTCGATATCCACTTTTATAGTATGTATAGCAATAAGAAGTTGATTGCGGTCGTGAAGTTGTTCTTCAGATTTAGCATTGAGTAATTCGCGTGTAGCTACAAAATGTATAATCTAGGAAGAGAAGCAAAAAAAATGTTTTCATCAAAAACCTTGCTAAGGGTGTTTAATTCAGCGAGAGATTGATCCACCGCTACCTTGTCGTCTTCAAATGGCAATTTATGCTTCCGTTGAGTAAAGGATTTGTTTAGTTCCGTATGAATGATGTTTCGGATCGTTTTCCGAAGAGAATCAACCCTTTCCTCTATCTCAATTACCCTAGAGATAAGTTGTTACGTTCATAAATTTAAATAATGCATTACCCTGTATATTAGTTTAATTTAAAAATTACTTTTATATTTCTCGGCGCCATCTATCGGATTCGTTGGTCACTTTGCATTGAGTAGACGACATCCGGTTACAGACCGGCATTTTGATTTTGACATCGTTCATGTTCTAACCTATGTCTGCGTGAGTGAAAAATTCGTTTTCTAAGTTGATCCACGTGTTGGGACACGATGGAAAATAGAAGTTTTCTTAATTAACTCAGTTTATTCACGCGGAGTAAGTGATTTTGTTCTTTCTTTAATTAAAGGTAATTTTTATGTCTTTTTGGTTAGCGCCATGTGCCACCTCATAACTAGGGGCATTCTGGTTATAATTTAACGTCCACCAGGAAAGTCGTGGCTTCGTTACGCTCGTGTGGAGTATTCGTATCGTCACCGGCCATTCTTACCACCATCCGGCCCATGAATTCAAATCGATACCGAAAGACGAGAGATAACCCTCGACGAATATTGTGTGGGAACGATTCTAAATATTTATAAGGCCTACTGTTGGAATTAATTAAATCACAGAAAAGGGTATAACAGCATCCGACTTTCGGGTTGTGTTATGTGTGTACTTTAAAATTTAAGTAATGATTTTGTAGATTTCACTTTCGTGAGGAATTAGTTTGACACGACTTGCTATTTCAAATTGCTTACAGGACTACGTGGCGGAGAAAGTACTTTCTGCGCACCTGTGGAAACTCCTGTGTTGTGGTAAGTGATTTTATATGTTTTACCTCGTAGTCAACCAGGTCGCTCACGAAACTGTGTGAATATTAATTCCGTAGTAATTTTTCTTGCTTATTGCTTATTGTGTATGACGTATGCTGTGTACTCCCCATATTTATTATGATATTGTAATATTAAGGCCGTACTTATTATCATTATTTCATGTATCTCGCATGCTATATGCAATTGAGATTTACTATAAATCTACTCTTCGCTATTCATGTAAACCAAATTTATCTATGTATTGTGTGTTGCCGATACTGCTGATTTTCTGTAACGAGAATTCTTATATCCTGTGATAATCATCAACGATTCTAGATTAAAGTTGTTATTGTGGTTACTTGTTCTTTTCTGACAACATACCTTTCTCTTTAGATCGTCGTTATCTAATCACAAACGCTGGCTACTCGAACAGACGAGTAGAAGGGATTACGAACCTAACATCTTGTTACAAGTGCTACCATTCTGTTGTGAGCGGACAGAAGTCACTTTGGGGATAAGCTCTGGCGCCCTGGAACACCTTTTATATATTTCTTGGAAACCTACCCCTCTCTCCGACTATTGAGAGTTGGCCGTGCAGGTTCGTAAAATACCTAAAGCTTGTAACAAAGTTCATATTCTAGCTCGGGTTTGTGTAATCGGTGGATATCCCATTTCCACAAAGACATTTTTGAAGAGAAATAGCAATCACCAGTAATTAAAAAAAACGAAGAAGGCAGAAAAGAAGAATAAGATCAGTAAGCTATCTCGAGGCATCACACATTGGTCGCTACTTATTACAACCCCTACCAGCTGCAGTGGGGTAGTTAATACGAACACAGGTAAAGGAATGTTGCCCTAGCTCCAAAGGAGAGGGGAAGTAGGTAACAAATAATAACGCAACCGAATTTAGAGGTAGTTTATATAATAAAAAAAAAATGCTTTTTGTGTCTTACACTTGCAGGATTTTCATTTCCCGGTTGGCGTTTGCTGTGAGTAGATTGAATTTTGTAGAAACCTTGTCTGTTCAATCGCAAGCAATTTCTTTTTATTTAATTTCACATCATACGCTGTTACTATTACGCTTAATCCGATCGAGCATCTTTCCTAATTTATTCGTATTCAAGACCAGAGTTTGGTAAACGTAAGACGACGATTGTAAGTTTACACTCTTCGAAAGTTTGAGAATAATATTACTGACGCAGCATCACTAACTATCTACGATAAAAAACTTTGTACGGTCGGAGTCGGTACGCTCAGTAAAATGAAAATATACAGGGTGTTGAAGTATTTTTAAATTTCAAAAAAATAAATACAAAATAGTTTTTATTACCGTGCATAAACGCAATCTACAATAAAAAAACAATTATTAGGACAAAACCCGACATTAATATCTCAATCATGTCAGGGGATACCAATGTCTAAAGTAGGCCATTTTTTTACATTAAACAGCTTGTAGTTGGAGACCGTTGAAAATAACCAAATACAATATAGTATCAGTTTGATCAGCATTGACCTTAATTTTTGAAAAATGCTATAATATATAGGGTGTTCCATCAAACAAAAATTTAAGTTTAGTGGAATACTCTGTATATAAACATCATGTATGTATGTATAAAAATAATTTTAAAATGTGCACTCGTGGAACATCTATCGCCTTGTAAAAACCGTCAGTAAGAAGCTATCTTTTGTACTCGCTCACACGGGGCACATGGTATATCCTAAAAGGCGACACTTGCCGCTAAATGCAACAAATTCGTCATCTACTGTAAGATGCAGGTTACGATTGCAACTTTTTTTTAATTATTCCTAAATATTGCAAAAACTTTTCGAATTGATGCAAGTTTATCTATACTCTAGTTGTTAACTCATTAAACAAAATAACTTTGTGAATTCTGTCCCGAAACATGTCGACACAAAATATTTGTCGAGAATACAAATAATCTAATCCCAAAAAGTAAGTGTTTCTTTTTGTTTCTAGAACCTCCATTGTAAGCAAAACTATTATGGCATCTTTTGATTTTTAGGATTGCTGACATTATATTTAGGTTTTTGGTTAGTCCATTCCACTATAATTTTATCACACAAAAACAACTTTCTTTCTACAGCGTTCGGTGCTGCTTTTAGGCCTGATTTTGTATTTGCTATATTCTGAATTTTAAGACGATGTGGTTTTAGTGGTGTATTGATCCATTTGATTGAATCTTTAGCCTTAAATAGAAGATCTCCGTCTTTGTTTGTATCTTTATCGGTACTTTCGTTACCGTATGATTCATACTAAAAATGCATTTGATTTGACATTCATCTTCAAAAATATTGTCTTTAGAGACATCAAAACAATAAAAAAAGATTTTGTCTTTAAATTCTTCGTTTGATTGATTGATAAAAAGTTGGTGCATAATCATTTTGTTAATTGCAGTTTGTAAGCAAAAGTAGGTTTCTTTAGGAACGTTTTGCAGTCAAATTGGAGGTTTGGAGCAATTAGAAAACGCCATTGCAATTTTTTTTGTTTCTCGAAAATAAAAGCTTTACAAAAGACCCAAATCCTACAAATAACCTTGTAGATAAAGAATCTCAACTACAACAAAAAATTTGTAACAAACTTCCAATTGCCAGTGGCGTAACATGTAATTTTTTATATATTGATTTAATTGGGATCGCGATTTGAGTTAATTGTTTATTTTGAAACAAAACACCAACTGTAAATAGTAACAACGATTACAATAAAACATCTTTGTGTGGATGTCCATAGAACATTTTTGTGTGAATGTCCATAGTACATGTTTGTGCGGATGTGCATAAAACATGCTTGTGTGAATGTTTATAGAACATCTTCGTGTAGATGTCCACAGCAAATTTTTGTGTGGATATCCATAAAACATTTTTGTGTGGATATCCATAAAACATTTTTGTGCGGATATCCATAGGACATCTTTGTGTGGATGTCCATAGGACATGCTTGAGCGAATGTGCATAGAACATCTTTGTGTGGGTGTCTATAGAACATTTTTGTTGAATGTCTATAGTACATGTTTGTGCGGATGTGCATAGAACATGCCTGTAAGGATGTCCATAGAACATCTTTATGTGGATGTCCATAGCATATTTTTTTGCGGATATCTATAGAACATCTTTGTGTGGATGTCCATAGGATATGCTTAAGCGGATGTGCATAGAACATTTTTGTGCAGATGTGCATAGAACATGCTTGTGAGGATGTCCATAAGACATGCTTAAGCGGATGTGCATAGAACATCTTTGTGTAGATGTCCATAGCACATGTTTGTGCGGATGTGTTTAGAACATGCTTGTGGGGATGTCCATAGAACATCTTTGTGTGGATGTTGATAGCACATTTTTGTGTAGATATCCATAGTGTAACGGTACTTTTTAACATAGTTAAAAAGTTGAATTACAATTTTAATGCGCCAAACGCATTAAAATTTTAATTAAGTGATGTGAGAATGAAGAGAAGAAGCGGAGTAAAAAGTAGTAAAAAGTTGGTGTTTGTTGAAAGCGCACCACGAGTGCAGTGCAGTGAAAAAACTACAACTGCCGAAATAAAATAGATATAATTAAAGTAACATCTGGACAAAAATAATTTTCAAAATAGTGATTTACCATATATTGTGAAAACGTGCTGTGTTAAAAAACGTTGTTTAGCTTTCCAGCGTAGAATTTATGTAATTAGGAATCTATAATAAATGATAAATTAATAAAACAATAAAAAGGTAGTTGTGTGAAATTTTATAAACGGCAATTAAAATATTTTAAGATTCCAAGTTATAATAATGGGTAAACATTACTTATCTGTAGTGTTAGTAACTATCTAACTTTTCACAGTTTAATACGAGATAATAACAATTACGTAAATTCCTTTAAAACATGAAATTTATGTTTGACGAATTGATAAGTTAAGTTTATAACGTAATATGACGCTGAGTTAGTCAGTTAGTCATTACACTTGAAATTATGAGTAAAAGATTAAAATTATACAGTTACGAAATCGTAGCGTCAATTCAAATAGAACTACAAATACTTACTCTAAAAATAAACAATGATTGTTGACGTCATAATATATATATTATTTTAGGTAAAATTAGCACATCTTTTATCACTAAAGATAACTAAAATTTAATACACAGTAAATGGTTTGAAGAGTGTCAGTAGTATCAATATTAGACCACAACTTTAAAGTTCCAAAATCAACGTTACGTCATAATCCTACTGAAAACTTACAAGAAGACAATCAAATGATAAGACGATATATAACATACCAAAATATTGAAAGATTTTATAAAAGTGGTTTCCAAAGTAGCCCCTACAGATCTCTTTCCCGAGATCATTCAGGGAATCCGCGGATAATTAAAATTGGTTTGGGGATCCCTGAACAACGCAAGGGGTTCGCGTAAGATTTAATATAAAATTAAAATATTGTGACACATTTTTATTAATATAGAAGTTAAAATAAATAGCAATAAGTTAATTATTAGCGACTTTTACTTTTTAGTAAAATATGAATATAGACAGGTACATAAAATACAAGTAATAACAAACATCGCGATGAGTCAATAAAGCGATTACCTGCACCAACTAGTCTATAATATAAACGACAAAAGACTCGTGTATCTAATCAACAATTTAGTTTTGTGATATGCGTGATGTGAAGTGCACACAACAAATTTTCTTAGTCTTGGACAAAAAGAAGTATAATGTTTTGTATTGTGACGTAGATAGCGTACTTTCGTTACGTAAGTATATTTGAATAAAATTGATATCTCTTTTTAATTAAAATGTATTTAAGCAAAGTTATACTCTTGATAAGTTGATTAAAAAAATTATATATTACAGTTTTCAGTACAATAATCCCTTAAGATTCATTAAGGAGTTCTTTTTTATTAAAAGCTTAAAAAGAGATAAGTTTTTCTAACACAGATGTGTTTCTAAAGAATATATTATTAATGAATTTGTAAAAGAAGTTAGACATATTGGGTTTTATAATTTAATAGAATGCACCGTAAAAGTTATAACTTACTATTTTATATTTTTGTTTATTTTGTTTACTTCCGCAAATAACCAAATCCGCAAATCTTTGGAATTACTGTATTATTATATTCTGTTGTTAATTGTTTTTTTTTATTTTTTGAAAAATTAATTGGTACACAATGAGTACCTACACAATATGTGACATTTAAATAACATTTTATCATTACATCTCAAATAACTCATGCAAAAGAGCGTCACATTGCCGCATTTCATTTTTTAAAAAAAACCGTTCTGGTCACCACATCGAGTTTTCTATAAGAAATTTCTACATATTTTTTATTTTAAAATTGAAGAAAAACATCCAAGCTAAAAAAATATAAAAAATTCAGAAAACTTAGGTTTATAATTTTATTTGTTTAAAAGGAATAATAGTAAAAATACTAAGTATTACACATTTAGACAATTTCTATTTAAATTTTGTTTTACCCTACCAACTTTTAAGTGATATATACACGTTTGTATTGATTTCCTAAAATGATATAATTTTATTAAAATTTTTCTCTTCGATTTCATTAAGATATAACCGAAATATGGTAAATTGAGGTTATGTTGTCATATCGACTAACCCCTATATTTGTGCGCCTCGATATTGTTTTCCCCTTTAGTAAATCAGTAAAAATTGTTATTTTTAACGTATCTTGCTTTCGTTTTAAGACATGGAATTTTTTTCTAAAAAAGAAATCGTCGCAAGCAGGATTTGAAACTAGATTATATTTAGAATTCATTTTAAATTATAAATGAAATATTTAATAGACTGTTAATGTTAGAATTTTTTTATTTGAATAAATTGTTAGGAAGAATTATCTCTATAAGAAACTGTAAAAATAATTTGAATAATTTACATACATACGTACAAAATTATATAACAAAAACGGTTAAAATTGCAGATACAACCATTTCCGGTTTCTTTATCAGACCCATCTTTTGATAGAACTAAGAGAATATGAAAAGCTCGATACCAAAGTTCAAGTTATTAGGACTTTTGGTTTGAGGATTATCGTGGGTACAACGTTACACAACGGTCACGCACACAAGACACCCAAATTTTTTTTGTCAAAAAAATTTTTTTTTAATCAGACCTTGAAACATAAAATTTAAAAAAAAATTTTAGACAAAAAAATTATTGCTATGGTTTGCTTATAGGAAAGTAAATAATTATTATAATTAACAGTGGTTTGTTGCAAATAAAAATTTTGTTATATATGTCAGAGACGCATCGAAAATAAAAGGGGCTTCGCTGGGCGTTTGTGCTGGGTTAAACTGCATCGATAATTTATTAACGCACGACACTGACCGTTTACACAATTTATTTACTATTGCAAATGTTACGATTACAAATTTCAAACAAAGTCATTAATAAACAATAACACAAACAAACAAAACTGATTTCATTAATTATAAAAATTAAATTTATAAGCGTTTAATGATCAACACTGAAACAAACGATCCGACACCAGCTCTTTTATCTTATCCAGTTGTCACCACCAAATATCATTTCAATCTGCCCCCTTACAAGTTACATTTTTCAGCTGGTGTCGTTCCATTCGCATGAAAGATTGTAATTTCACGCGCGTTCCTATGCCCATAAAAGGCAATATTACAAAATATCAAATCCTTATTGGTTGTTTCTAAGTTATTAAATTACAAAGACTAAACATTTTAAACATAATTTATGGGAACACAAACAAATGAGTGCACGTGTATGCTGTACATAGAAGTAAGCAAGATTATATTCAGTGCCTCCGACATATATATTTTTCTATATGTTTTTGGGCCGCGCGCCTCATTCAGAAACCGAAATATTAAGACTGAAGAATGAAAAAGTGAAAAGTTTTTCTTATTTGTAGCAAGTGTGAAAATAGTGATCGATGTAGGTAGTGTACAGTCAAGTCAGGAGTAATCAGCTGGCTGATTGTCAAGTATTCATAATGATAAATCATAGTAGTTTCTCAAAAATATAATAAAATGAACCGTTATGTAATAAGAAAAAGAAAAGTAGAAACATCACTTCGTCAAAAGTTCTACAAAAAAGTTTATCGGCTGATTCCTGTAATTCCACGGATATTGGCAGTTAGTTAAATATATTAGCGTCAAAAAATCTTAGCGAATATATAAAATACAAGCTTCTCATAACTCCAAAAAAAGTGCACGATAATCAGTTTGAACAGTATCTATGGCTAGTGTTCTTACAAATTAAAAAGGGACGTCTTTGCATTAACCGTTCAATTTTTATGAATAATAAAATGGTTGTAGAAAGAAAATCTATTATCGCCAAAAAACTTGTTACTGAACAAAGTTTGCCAAACTTACTAGTAAATATGGTGACCTTGAGACCCACTCTCAGCTCAAATGTCACGTTGAAACGTCAACGGATGCAAAATTATTTTTGGTGACACAAAACAACCATGAACTTGTGGTCATAAATCAATTGTCAATACAGAAAATGGAAAGTATTAGAGAAAACACAGACCAAACAATCATATTTCATGGAAAGCAAAATATTTCTCTACGGGGGCATAGAGATGATGAGAGTCTATTAGAAAACGATTATGAAAGTATAGTGAGTAACGAGGAAAATTTTAGAACGCTTCTAAGATTTAGAATTGACGCTGAAGAATTGCAACTTGCACATCACTTAGAGACTACTAAAGCGAACGCCACTTACATAAGTAAAACAACGTATAACAAACTTATTACATGCTGTGAAACAGTGGTGTTATCAAGAATACTGAAGGAAATCAAAAAATCTCGTTATTACAGCATCATCTTCGATGAATGAAACTACAGACATAGATATGTTGATGATGGCGACAATTTAAACAAAAAATGTTGGAGTTTCGTTGACATCCATAAACACAATGATTGTTGTAGAAACACTGACAATGAACTAGATGAACAGTGCGAAGTGCGCAGCATCACTGGTGAGGTATTGGGTACTATAATTCTAAAAAGATTGGAAAACCTTTTTCTGTCATTGGAGAACTGTGTGTCTGTAGTGCTTGCTTAGTTAATATAACAGAATTGAAAGGAGCTGTAACTACTATAAAAAAGAATCTCTCGCAGTTGCAAAGTTACAAGTGCGAGAGACGCACTTAGTATTATTGAAAAAGTAGTATCGTTTTTTACAGCGCCTAGCAAGCAGTTCGTAACATTAAAGAGTCACCTAAAACTTTCGCTGCAGTCGCATTGTCAAACGAGATGGGTTGAACAACATCTCCTAACAGTTTGCAAATTTCTTAAAGAAATACATTGTTAGAGAGATATAACAACGGCTACTAAAGCCAATATTTTCTTTCAAGTCCTCTCTAATTGCGAGGTTATTATCTCGCTGTTTACACTGAGTGACATTATGAGTATAACATATTTAGTTAGTAATATCTTACAAAACTCTAGCTTGGACGCCGCGATAGCAAAATAAAAATTAGATTTGACGATTAAGGTGTACGACGGCATGAGAGCTAATGCTGATAGCCACTTTGCTCGTATTATTGAAGAGGCGAAGGCAGTTATGGAACAGTTAGACTTGGAGATGGGTGTTCCTCTTCTTACAGACAGACAAAGTCACAAAGAAAACTGTGACTATAATGATGATGCTATCACATATTGGAAAAGTACTGTTTTTACTCCAACACTGAACCATGTTACTACTAACGTGATAGAACGTTTTGCTGAAGAAAATATTTATCATTTAAAATACAACATCATTTTGCTTGCACAACTACTAAAACATGACGGTAGTGATCTGGCACATAAATTGAATCAGTGATTAACTGTAATTCCATTCTTGGAAGTATCACCTTTTGTGATTAAAAAAGAGACTAATGGGAGAGATTCTTTAATACAAGAAAACGAGTATGAACGCCCTTAGTGATCTTGATTCTGTTCTGCAAGCGTTGTCTGTTTGTCTTAGATCTGACTATCCTTTTTTGCACACCCTATCAAACTATTTGCTTATCTGCCTGTATCTGTTGCTACAGTAGAAAGAAGTTTTTTGACATTACGGCGTACAAAGACACGACTGAGGTCGACAATGAAAGAAAATCGACTTAATGGCTTATCTCTGTTGAATACTCATCTTGACATTGATTGTCCTATCGACGATGTAATTAACCAATTTGCCAGAAAGAATACAATACAATTCATCGTTTAATCTTCCTCCTACCGCGTCATTTTTCAGCTTTAACCAACCGCGTGGGGTACAAACGTACCCCACGTCTGATTTTGCATACTATCAAAACAGAAATTTATACGACTGTTTTAAATGGCATTGCGAAGGTTTAAAGGTAAAATTCAAGCAGATTATGGTAGAAAAGATCGTAGAAACAGTGTGTAAGCGTTAATATTTATTTGCAATTTTTACAAAATAATTGTTTATCTAAATGTTCGGTACATACAAATTGTTTACATTGAGTGCACAATTGCCTCGATTTCCGTTCTCTTATTCTACTACACAAATGACACCTACCACTAGTGGATTTCTGTTGGCTTGTATTGCTGAACGTTTGGCGAACTACCTGTTCTATGCACTGTTTGACGAATGCCGACAATCTTGTGCCAGTAACATACCTTTCAACTGCATATTTTTTTACCAAACCTCTGCCTAGCGAAAGAAGAAATTTTTTACGAGCATCAGCCTCCCCCATTTTTGATGGATACTTTATCTGCCACAATAAAAACGCATTTATGACACCAATATCTAAAAGACGTCTAAAAATAACCATCGGCCATCTATTAGAAATTCTTATGGCAGAGTATTACTTTGCCATTTTGTCGGTGGTATCCACAGCTCCTTTCGTATTGTTATAATGTAGGATAATATCCGGTTTGTTTTTTGACTATTTTCCAGATACCAAATCATCACAATGCTCACTGGACAAAACAAATTTTTATCTCAGACATATGATACCAGCGTGTAAAGTTCAGTAAATCCAAACATGCTTGAATGTATTGGTTTATACGATTTTAGAAGAAATTCGTTTGGAATATAAGCTTTATTTGATCTGAGAGTACCACAACAGTTTAATTTTTTTTGTAGAAGTTTTTGAGTCAGTGATAAACTTGTAAAAAAATTATCTGTTGTTATCCCATGTCCCGGCTGTAAGTGTTCTACTAGATCAAGGACAACTCTTTCGCTTTGATTTTTCTCAGGTTTGTTTCCAGTTTTTCATGAATAAACCTGCATATAGACAGTGTATGCGTGTGCAGCATCTGCAAGAGCCCATATTTTAATTCCATATTTATCCGGTTTATTTTTCATATAAACTCGAAACGAACAACGACTTCGAAACCTAACTAATTGTTCATCAACAGTTAGATGGGCTCCAGGATTGTAAGCTCTCTTACGGCACTTTGCAAACTATTCAAATATGGATCTGATTGGGGCGAGTTTATCATTTTTCTTTCTTTCATCCCTTGTTGTAAAGTGGCCAAACCGAATAAAGGCTGTCGAAGTTTGAAATCGTGTGCGAGACATTACTCCTGGTGCTATTGGACGAACATATGCTGTATCTGTACCACACAACATCTCTACGGGTTCGTGTGAAGCTTGTAGAGCTCCTAAAATGTATTTACTTGCATAATATTGAAATTTCATATTTACCTACAGAAATCACTAATCCTATACACGCACAAATCTCCATTAAATTTGTGGCCTACCAAAACCGAATTTTGAAAAGTTTTTTATTGTTCCACTGCTTTGTAAACTGTTAAGCTTTCTTATTTGTCTCTATAACTATGATATCAATCATTTCGTTTATCTAAATGTTTCTGTTTCTGTTGTAAATTGTGAACCATACTGGGTTAATCCTAGCGGTGTTTTTATCACATTTATTACTCTTCTGCGAGATTGTTTTTTGACAGGAAACTTATTCCATACTGTCCCGTCCTTTGCCTGATAAACTAAATTACTTCCAATCAAACTTACACTCGTGGCATTTTATTCTTCGATGTTCAAAAGGTCGTCAATTTCGGGTATTATTTCAGTTTCGTCATCACTAAATTCCTTCACTGCATTTACACTTTCCAATTCTTCATCAATATTTACATAATCGTCGTTATATAAAATCATTCGTAGTTTATCATCTGTGATATTGTTAGGATCGCGCACTTTTATCAACATATCCCGCTTTTAAGACCACATACTTCTAATTAGTGACGCAACTGAACTGAAACTAGTCTTTACTCGCAAATTTCTGCTTAACGCATGTACATTTGATGACGCAAAGCTTGCAAAGTTAAAAATTTTGACACACTAAGATTACCGCGTGGTGTACATGTGCACCCCACAATACTTTTGTGCTGTAAAATGTATGTAAAACTAGTAAACCTAAAAATATTTATAGAAACATAATCAACTAGGATGAATTAACAACGTTTTAAAATAAAACCCGCTAAAAAAATTTATTATGCAAACACGATAAGAAATATTGCATGTGGGGTCCATTTATACCCCACGCGGTAGGAGGAAGGTTAAAAAAAAGAACCACAATTGTTACTTTTTATATTCTAAGATTATATTGTTTTATAGTAAAATACGTGACTTAATTATTTTGTTATTCCAAGAATAGTATAGGTAACGTAAGATGTGTTTTGCGCTCACCCCCCTTGAGTTTTTCCTGTATCCGCCGCTGACTTTAACTGAGGTAATACGCACCGTGTTGCACAAACCAGCTTTATTATTATTATAAAAAGTATTTCACTGAGTAGTAATACTGTACGAACAAGCATCGACAAAATGGCTCAGTGTGTAGAAAACTCTTTATGTGGCTACTTAAAAATGATTTGAGTTCTCTATACAGCTTGACGAGTTACACTACCAAGAAACGAAGCTTTACTTTTAGCTTATGTGAGATTTGTAAAAAAAAAATTTTTTTTATAGAATTGTTATTTGCTAAATGTTTAGAAACTGATACAAAAGGTGAAAGGATATTTACTGAATTAAAAAGATTTTTCGATGACTTGACTAAATATCATCTCCGTTGCTACTGACGGTGCAATCATAGGCCAACACCAAGACTTTTTGACATACTTAAAATAAGCTATATCAAATGTGTTATTAGAATATTTTGTCATTCAGCGACATCATTTGATTGCAAAAAACCTCAGTAAACGTTTGCATGAAGCAAACACATAAGTACGTTGGTTATCTAAAATGATTGCGGCACAATTTAATTATCTTAAAAAATGGCATTGCTTATATGACTGATTTATTTGCCAGATTTATGGGTCGATTCTGAGACAATCTATAAAATATGTAAGCGAAAATCTATAAAAATTACAGGGATTGCAATTCTGCGCTACCTATTAGCTACAGATTTCCTTATAGATTTGTAAATATTTACAGGTGTCATATACCCAACCGTATAAAATTAGAGCGACCGTTTATAACCTAACATTTCGATATTTATGTTTGAAAAAATTCTTTTTTTGACTACTTTTACTGTTTTTGACAAAAGTAGAGTGAATGTTGCACAAGTCAACATATTTGTTGGTATTCTTTTGGAAGAGGATGAAAATAGGTAGGTTAATTGTAAAAGTTAATAAATTGTTGTGCTTTTCTATATTATTTGTTTATTTGTTAGAAATTTTATGAGAATCCAACGGAGAAGATTAAGGGACGAGCTAAACCCATTTGATTTAACAAATAATGCGTTTCGGCAACTGTATCGCCTTGTTAAATATTCGGTTTATCAATTGATAAACAGTTTATTGCCCCACGCTACTGAAAGACATATTTTGTCAGGAATTCCTTTACGACAAAAGTTTTCGCAACGCTAAATTTTATTTCGAGAGGATCTTACCAAAATTCTGTGGGCTGCAATTTATGGATGCCTCTGTCACAAACTTCTATAAGTAGAAGCATTCATTATATATGCGAACTGATTGTGAATCATTTACTGCAACAATGGGTTAAATTTTCACATAACACCTGAAAATAAAAATTGTTAAAAACGGTTTTTATGAGAAGTACAATTTAAGAGGAATAGTGGGTGCCATAGACGGTACCCACGTTGACATATTGGCACCTCCAGAAACAGATAAAAATTTCCCGCTTTTTGTTTATATAAATAGAAAAGGGAAACATTCCATTAACGTAATGTTAATATCAGACTCGTCATGCAAAATCCTTGCCTGCTCAGCCAGGTTTCCTGGATCTACCCCACGATTCGGCTATTTGGCAAATAAGTGGCATTAGAGTCCATTTGTCACGAAGTTATTTTGATGGAGATGTGTCGTCAAGACTTATTGGAGATAGTGAATACCCCTTAGAGCCTTGGCTGTTCACCCCATTTCTGCAGCCAGCGAATCAAGCTGAAGAACAATTTAACGCTTTGTTGACAACTGAACGGAATGTTTTTGAACGAACAAACGGTGTGTTAAAAGGACGTTTCAGATGCCTTTTGAGGCACAGAGCATTAATTTATTCTCCAGATAGAGCAGCTAATATTATATATACTTGTTGCGTCCTGCACAACATTGCATTACAAGCAAATTTAATTCTTCCAGAAGAAGAAATAGAGCACTATAGTGAGGACAATGTTAATAGTAAGTACAAAAAGTCGTAACAAGAATAATAATACAATATATTTCTTACTCAGATAATCCAGGACATGACCAACATAACAACGATCTTCTCCATATTGGTAGAAATTTAAGAAATAATTATATTAGGGAAAATATCATCATTTAACCTGTATTTGTGAAATAAAAAAATAAGAATATAAAAAAGAACTTTTATTGCAAAATAAAAAATATATTCTTTAAACACAAAAACAAATATTTACAAGTCATTCTCAAAATTAAAATCTGGATGTAGATATTTAAATTTACAAATTTCAAAATTCAGCCTTTTCTTTTCTACTTCTAATTTTTCCTTCTCAATAGTTTCAAATGTATTAACAAATTTTTTTACATTTGCATTGAGATTTTTACAATAGCCCTCCCAATTTTTAGAATTTCTGGTCAAATTTTCTGTCAAAGTCGAGAGTGGCTTTGGTTTTACTCTCTTTCGCATACCCTCAGAATTATTATGAATAATCTGACATTTATATAAGCATGAAGTTAGCAATCTATAAAAAAGAATCTGTAAGACAGGATCTTATAGTGCTAGTCTCAGAATAGCAATTTTCGTAATTTCATACGGAAGAGAGTTACAGTTGCTGTAACGTATAGATTCTGTAGTTTACAGGAGAAATCTCAGAATCGAGCTATTAATAAGACTAATTTGAAACTACCAGGTTACAAAACAATAATCTAAAACTCAAAACAAAATTTAAGAGCAGTGGATATTTTTGAGCAAATTAAGTAGTCAAAACGTGACTGGATTTTTAAACACAGTTAAAAAAACAAGATTAGAAAAAAATAGTATAAAAAACATTATAAGCTCAAAAAACTGAATTAAATAGACAGTGCTGAGAAAAACGCATTTGTTTAGTTTTTTGTTTTAAATTTGCATTTTCATAGCTTACTTAACACCAACACGTTTTCAAAAAATCAAACTTTTCGTACAATTGAGATAGTTAAGCAACAGCTGACATAGTATACGGTCATCTCTCTACGACTATCAGAAAAAAATGTATTACTAGAATTTAACGCCGCCACTACAATAACGTTTTTGACTTTGACAATTTAAAGCCCAGTTCGTGATCTGGCACCAAAAAACCAAAATTTTTTTTGTGTCCGCCATAAAAAAATTGCAAAAAAACTTTGTAGTTTTAGATACAACCACAAATACTACTTTTACTTACGAAAAAATGATATCATGGAAATTATTATATGTTTAATATCGTTTTTTTTTATTTTTTAATACAATTTGTTAAAAATGAAAGAAAAAATTTACCAACAAAACATCAACATTTTTCTATAATAGGTAAAAAACAAACAATTTTTTTTTAATATTCTATAAATAATTGATTAATCTATCTAAAAAAATAATTTTATTTTGGTTCAAGTTAAAAATTATATAATATTTAAATATTTAATTGCGGTTAAGAATTGATACGCTATCGAGCTTATCATGGCCTACTCTATTTTTATCAACAAACCTTAAGATTTTGAATTAAATGAGTTTACGTCACATTTGAATTTGTGATTCAGTCCCTACGTCATAGCCGACAGATAACGGTTCCACTTGAGGAACATCCGCGATATCACGGTCTCACAACTTTTTGATGCTCAGTTGCACGAGTGCATTCGTTAGAGATAGTGTATACTTAGTTTATTCTTATAAATCCAGGTAAATTTTTTTTCATGAGTCGTTGACCCATCAAACATACAACCTCTAAAAAGATTCGCGTTTACTGATACACGTGGCGGAATGGAAATTAATAAACAAACTCACGCCCAAACTTGTTTGTGTCATAATCGGTTTTGGATTCACTTAAATGCAGTTTTACGGCTGACTGCAATTATAATTTTCGTATTTAAAATGCTTTGTTTTAAAGGACGCAATGGGATGCATTGAGATTAGTGCCACTATCGGATCTGTGCTTCTTTTAATTTTGACGTTTCCGTTCTCATTGTTCTTCTGTTTTAAGGTAAGTACTTACGGGTCGTAGTAAAACAATTATCAAGTTACTGCTACAGGTGGTGCAAGAATATGAAAGAGCTGTTATATTTAGGCTAGGGCGCTTGCGAAAAGGCGAAGCTAGAGGTCCTGGCACTTTCTTTGTTCTTCCATGCATTGATAACTATTCTAAGGTTGATTTAAGAACAGTGTCTTTTGACGTGCCTGCACAAGAAGTGAGTAGCTTCTACTATTTGAATCTTATTTGATTGTTGTATTTAAGGCGCTTACTAAAGATTCAGTGACCGTTACTGTTGATGCAGTTGTGTATTATAGAATTGAAAATCCTTTATATGCTATTGTGAAAGTTACTGACTATGGGTAAGATATCTTTAACGAATATACAAACAATTATAAACAATTTTTTAGTCACTCCACTAAACTGCTCTCTATGACAACTTTAAGAAACATCATGGGCACCAAAAACCTTTCAGAACTTCTTTCAGACCGCGAATCTATTTCGCATTCTATGCAATCTGTATTGGATATAGCAACAGATCCTTGGGGAGTTAAAGTAGAACGCGTTGAAATGTAAGTTTTTGCATCGGTTATTGCGTCCGGTTGCAACTTTCTTTTTAGCAAAGACGTAAGTCTACCCGTTCAGTTACAACGTGCTATGGCGGCAGAAGCTGAAGCAACGCGCGAAGCTAGAGCTAAAGTAATTGCGGCTGAAGGTGAAATGAAAGCATCGCGTGCACTAAAAGAAGCCTCAGACGTGATCAGTGAAAATCCAGCCGCTCTACAGGTAACTTAACGTTCAAACAATCTCGTTATTAACCATATTTTTTCAGTTAAGATATTTACAAACGTTGAACACCATCTCTGCTGAGAAAAATTCTACTATTGTCTTTCCACTGCCTATGGATCTTCTAACAGCGTTTACGGCACGCCCAAGATCTTAGATAAACTAATCTAATTATTTAGTTTACTGAATCAGACTCCAGATTATTTTTGTATATTTTTAATGAAAACTGTTTGCTTTTGCATTATAAATACATCTAAGAAAAAAATACGCTGTATTATTGTTTTATGTTGTACCCTGCGTTCGATTTTCTCAGGTACTTTATAATAAACTCTCGTTTAGTTAATTGGTTTTACGTATTTCATATCATCTTAATTTTACGTTGTTAAAACCATTTAGACGATTTAGCATTTCCTTTGTGTTAATAAAATTCAGAGTATATTATAAGTTATGTTTTTTTCTAGAATTCAGTATTATAACAGACTTGTTTATTTTAAAACCATTAAGAGTGTCGTTTATGCTTCGTTATCTTTGCTTACGGTTGCAAGTACGATGTAAAAAACTTTGTCTAAACTTACGTGATACAACGTATTGTTTTAACTTTGCATCTCTGTCTGTCGCATTTTCATCATATAGGGTTTGTTGTCAAAACTCTGCAGACAGTACTTGTAATGTTCATATAACGAGAACATTTTTTGATTAATAAAGCAGTTTAATTCTAATTCCTTCTAGAAAAACATGTTACAAGCTTATAGCTCTTACGAACCTTGCACGGCCAACTCACACAGTCGGAGATAGGGGAAGTTCCAGGAAATAATATTGAAAGGTCGCCAGATCTTTTATAAATAAAACTGCTGTCTCGATCAGAACAGAAGGTTCAAGCTTGTAACGAATTTCAGGTTCGTAATCCTTGTTACATTGATGTTCGTGTAACCACAAAAGGAAAGAAAGATAGCTTACCATAAAGGAGATAAAATATGCATAACAACCATAATTTAATAACATAGATTATTAACAACGAGCTCTAAAGATTTTGTAGTAAATTCTAAATACATAAATGCCGGGAGTGTCAGAAACACACAATACATAAGTTACACATAGGGTGTCAATAAGCAAAGAAAAATTACATGATAAATAACTATGGTTCACACCATGCGATATCACAGAAATAATTACTGAAAATACCTAAATGGTATTAAAACAACTATTGTAATTGCGTAAGTTAAAACAAGCTAAATTCCGTGAGTGGCTTTTTTGATAGCGACAAAATAATTACATAAAACTTACCTACAATCCAGTACTTGTTCGAAGAAAACGTTTTCGTCGTTGAGCAGGTAGACAGTAGAAATCTACAAAATTGTTAATACTAAAAGAAATTATATATAAGAACCCGATGTATCGAATGCTGTTTTTCGCAATTAGTAAAACATTGGTATCGCAATCGACTGACGCATAAGAAATAATATCTCAGAGACAAGTTCTTGTCGAGACTTCGTTTTCAGTTTAGACATAGGCTTTTCAGAATACTAATCGTTTCATGACGGTATTTGTCGATATTAATTCTTCATCGATTGGTAATGCATTGAAACATGTAGCCAAAAACGTGGGTGAACGTGCTATCAAATTAAGAAGGAAATTACCAAAGAGTCTAAAAAAAGCTTACCTTGTGATAAATAACCTATTCAAAATATGTTCTCAAATTCGAATTTTATATTTATTAATGCTGATTTTGTAAGATTCAGAATCATTTATCACAAGCTCGATTTTAAGTAGTTAACGGTTTGACGTTTTGACAAGAAATGCAAGAAAACTACACTTGGCAGAAGGCGTCAAATACAAAAATCTAACTTAAAGATAATAAATATACAGGGTGTTACATTAGAAATTAATGCACGTAACAGAATTCACCCATAACAAGACAAAAGCGTGAAGCGTGTATAACATAACAAAACTAAAATAAAAATAGAAATTTAGGCATACGCCAAGGATAGAACCCAAAATCCAAAACCAACCCATAACACCCAACTCAAGAAGAAACGTAGATGAAACAGGTTTCCCCAATTTGCTAAGCATCACCAAACAGATGTGTCCAAAAGTCGCATGAAGCGGAATGATACTCCAAAGAACCAAAGACTCCAACTAACAGAAGGGAAGTATCAGAACAGATACTCGTTGAAAGTGGACATTAGTCGTTACGCCATACAGCAAGAGAACAACGCAGTGCCATAGACCTCACTGACAGACAATACTACGCAAACCAAGAAGAGAAGAAGAAGTATAAGAATGAAAGAAGTTTAGACCACGGTCAAAAACAACGCCCTAAAATCCCGTGAAAACCAAACCCACAAATGCAAATCCAACCCTAAATATAAGTCCCCAAAGCTAACTAAACTAAAAAAGTAAAAAGAAAAACTAAGTATCTAGCAGATGTTGAATTGTGATACGCGGATTTAGAAAAAAAGTCAAAAAGAAAAACTAAGACAGTTGTGCCCAAAAAGTCGTCAACAGACGATATAAGATTCTTCCACCAAAAAAATAACAAACAGATCTTAAAGATTTAAGCAAAAAAAACAATAAAAAAATCTTAAGCAAAAAAAAGATTCTGATTAAAAGTCGACATAAGTCGAACTACGTAAAAGGCAGAGAAAAAAATCAGTAATCCAAGACTCACAACAACCAAGTCACCAAAAAGCTTAACACTAAATGAGTGCCAATCCAAGAAAAATCCAAACCACGTAACCCAAAACAAAACCAAAAGAAAGAAAGAAAAAGAAGTAAGAGCCAATAAAGAACAGAAAGCTTCACCTGCCAATTTAGCATCGTGAGTCAGTGCTCGTCGTGTTAGAATGTCACATTGGAACGTAAATGCCAAAGAACGAATTAAAAAATTCCAAGAGGAAAAGAAACCAAAGAAGAGTAATATCCTAACGGTGATTGGCAACATCAAAAATACCGACTAAGCGGAAGTACAGAATACAAGAAGCAACGTTGCAGTCTATTCCAAGCTTCAACCCAAAAACAACAAAACAAAAACCCACTAAACCCAATACAGCAAAGCAAGTAACTGAAAAAGAAAAATAAAAGAAAAGATACATAGTTGCGTGAACACTAAAGAAGGTTACTAAAAGAAAAAAAGAAACAAACCTTCAAAAGCAAAAAGAAAAAGTAAAAGTAAGAAAAGACAAGAAAGAAATAAAAGAGACAAAAGGAGAAAGATAAGACTAGATGTAAGTGACTGATTCGTTCTTCTCTCCGTAGAAAAAACGAAAGGGAGTGACCAGCCCTTCAAGGCCCAACCAACCGCCCATGAAGCAAACCACAAAGAGAATCAAAAAGAAAGAAGAAAAAGAAGGTTGGTACATAGAAAAGATAGATAGGCCCAAGAAGAAATAAATGAAAAGTAAAATAAATATGAGATATAGGGAAAGACAGAAAAAAATAAGACTAGATGTTAATGCCTCATTCGTTCTTCACCCCGTAAAAGAACAAAAAGAGAGTCCTCCTTACAGTGCCCATCCAACCGCCGAATATAAAGAAAAAGAAGAGAAAAGATATCACAGTTAGCCATAGAACAAGAGCATACCAATTGCTGTCCCCAAATCAGAAAGTTTACTCCAAGACTTAAATGCCGACAAGCAGAATAAGAAAGCCAACAAAGAGAAAAACTTAAATTAAAACCAAAGTGAGAGTCTTACTAGTAACTTACCAATCTCAAAATGGCCGACTAAGCGGATGTAACTATACACAAATAGAACGGTAGTCCATCCCGAAGTAAGATGGTTAAGAAAAAAAACCCAAAGAAACTGATTAGAAGCTTAACAAAAAAAGAAATTTAGTACAGCAAACTGGAGAAAACAATTGAGTAGCATCTCAGCTATAAGCAACAAAATACCGTCAACATAGTCAAAAAACCAAATCCAAAAGTCTACAGACGAGAACCAAAAGAATAGCCAAAAGTCGAAATCCTAAAGCGAAACAAAACAGATTAGAACTTATGGTGAAAAAGAAGGAAATGGAGGGCTCAGTATTAGTATCTCGGAGACAAGTTCTTGTCGAAACTTTGTTTTCAGTTTGAACATAGCTCTTCCAGAATACTAATCGTTTCGTAAAGATATTTGTCGATATTACTCCCTCATCGATCGATAATGCATCGAAACATGTAGCGGAACGTGCTATCAAATTAAGAAGGAAATAACCAAAGAGTCTAAAAAACGAATAGGAAAAGCTTACCTTGTGATAAATAACCTATTAAAAATGCGTTCTCAAACTATAATTTTATATTCATTAATGCTGATTTTGTACGATTCAGAATCATTTATCACAAGCACGATTTTAAGTAGATAACGGTTTGACTTAACAGGAAATGCAAAAAAACTACACTCGGCAGAGGGCGTCAAAAACAGAAATCTAACTTGAAGGTAATAAATATACAAGATATTAGATCAGAAATTAATGCACGTAACAAACAATAACATCTGGTACTGCAACGGTTCTTCAAAATTCAAGGTAGCAAGCTGCTAGTTTAAAATGTGTTTGTGATATAATGTAATACCAAAGGCTTCCACGGCCGGAGTCTATACTAAGATAAGAACGTCTTCCGGGTTTGGACCGTGTCAATGCTGTAACCGAAGTTGCTAACGTTTGCCCACTTTAGTAAGGGGCTTCATCAGGGCGTGAGATAAATCGCAAAACTCAAACAAGTAACCGAAATCTAACTAAACACTTCTCAAAAGTTAGGTAATCAACTTGTGAACCAAGCCAAATTTTAAACTCAAAAACGGTAAAAAAAACGATAAACTTGAAAAAGCAAACAAAATCTAACAAAGAACCACTACAGAGTTAGGTAATCAACTTGTGAACCAAGCCAAATTCTAAACTCCATAGAAGTGACTTAAAAAGAAATAGTCTTCGTATATAAGGAAGAAGTATTTCTATACTCTCTCGAAATTTTCTGTTAAAAAAGAATGGAGATTTGGCAATTACCAAAACGTTATCAAAATCTATCTTGTGACCTGTAGTGAAATGAGGTTTAGCAACCGCAGACTTAGAAATATGCCTTTTTCTTATACAACGATCATGTTCTGAAATGCGAGTAATGACGGAACGACCGGTCTCACCAATGTAAACTAAACCACATAAACAAGGAATTTGGTATACACCTTGAGATGAAAGTGTAGAAAATTTGTCCTTGGGAGAAGGAAGAATCTGAGAGATTTTCGAGTAGGTGGATGTAGACGACGATTAATAACTCTATGAATATCTCGCTTCATATAACCATTGTTCACTTAAGTTCTAGTAAGATGACAGAGTTCCGAGTCTAGATTCTCAGGTTGACAGTTCTACATCCACGTACTCGATTACCTAAGGACATTTCTACTCCCGAATCCAATCCGAAATTGGCCTTTTTACCCTACATTCACAAGGTTACAGATCAAATAGGGAAACTTCTTCGTAAGAATGGTATCAAACCTATTTTCAACTCGACAGGCAAAATCCCTCAGTCAAAATATTTGTATGAATAAATAACATTGCAGAAATAAAGCTATACGTGCAGGTTTTTCTGTAAACAAGCGTATTGTAAAAATTTATCTAAAAAATTAACGCAACATAGTGTTATGTTAAAAGTGTTTTTTTTTATGATGTTTGTCCTTTGTACAAGATTTATTCTCGTAACGCTCATTTTTCGCCACACTAGCAGGGATAAATGTCAAATGTTGTAACGATAATTTTTCCGGTAATGTTGAAATAACGCGGACACAATATTGTTGCGACTTGAGTGAAAATCTTTGTTTATTATGTTTGTGGTTTAAATTAATTCTTCAACAATTGTTTGTAGCGGGTTTCTATCCCTCCACACGTGTTCTTTCTCTGTGGAGTTAACAAACGGATGTTATGATTGGGAAAATTTTCATTATGACGTCACGTCACCGTAGTTGACGCTATCTACACTTTTGAGTGGTTGCATGCAATTGTCACCGTATTGGAAGAAACAATTACCGAAATACTATATCTAATTTGTGGAAAACTTGGCGCATTTGATTTTTTTAGTAATCGTATGATGTCGTATGAGCTAACGTTTAGTTATATTTTAACAAATTTTATAAAATACTGAGAAGATGCTTCTAGCTAGCAGCAGGCTTTAAAGAAAAACTAAACGGTGAATAATTTATTTCATACTTTAATTCTTTTTACGTTAAAAGTCAGTTGTACACTTGACTATACGCACATGTTCGGTTGTTGTCACAATTAACGATAAAATTTTGTTGTGTGTAATATAATATCCCTAATTATCGACAGTTGTACTTTTGGAGTAAAAATTATAACTATAAATTGTGCACATGTTGCACAACCGAAGGTTTATTTCGTATATCGATAAACTTCTGTTTATGATAAAATAATTATACTTGTTGTTACAACTTTTGTGTTGTCATTTGTTCTATTACAGCTTCGGGTAGATTTAAACGGTGTTTTCCACTCAAATTTTTTATCGTTTTGGCACCTTTTTAATCTTATTTTATAATTTAGCACCTCGAAACTTACGATCCATTTACCAAATCAACTGAGGTAGTCGTCACTATTTAAGTTATGAGAAAATCTTTCTAACAATCGGTTTTTGTTCATACATAAAAACAAAAAATGAACACAACGTTTTGAATTTAATTTTTCTGTTAAGATGAAACTAGAATATGTTTGCATTCAGGTTCTTCAAAATAAAGAACCACACGTTTTTCTTGTTTTGTTAGGTTTACCTTTTGTTTTTTTATGTATACTGACAACTCTATTCCGGATGTATATTTTCAACGTCCTCAAGTGCCAATATTTTTATGCAGTATTTGCCCGGTTTTAATTTCGTATATATTGTAAAAGGGCACTTACACCTAAAGATTTCCCGTAAGCTCATCTATATTTCGACTTTCTGTTTGTTAAATTATCAGATCTCATAAACGAGATCAGTTGTTGAATTCTATCGACGCGAGACATGACAGCACATAATATTGATCGAAATTATATAGAATCTTTAGTCCAAAGAAAATTCATACATACGTTTAATCCACATGTAGTAAAATCTAGATTTTTTGATTTTGAGGATTTCTGAATTATATTTAAAGTAATATTCAGCTTTTTGGTTAGTTTGGTTTACTAGAATGTCTATAATTTTATCAGACACAAACAAACAGAAACAATTATGTTTTGGATAGCTTCCGATTTTGTGTGCAGACCTGGTTTCGTATTTACTATATTCTCAATTCAAGAACAATATGGTTTTGGCAGTGTATTGTTCTACTCAGTTCCATCCTTAGTCTTAAACAGAAAGTCTTTGCCTTCGTTGATATGATCATCGGTACTTTAGTTACCGCTTGATTTATATTAAAAAGGTGCATTTGATTTAGCATACATAAAATTAGATAAGCTCTAAATTACTTCTAGAATGCTCTCTGTACTATACTTAAATTGTCAAACAGATGATAAGCCCCTCCTACAAAAAAAAAGAACTGACTTATGTTAAGTCAGATTTACATACATAAATAATAAGATTGTACAACGTTTACTCAATCAAGATTCAATTCAATTCAATGAACATTGAAATAAAAATTTATGCGGAATCGGAGTCTAATGTAGAAGATTCATTTTCAAATGTAATAATAACAAGTTCATCTTCTAATGTTCAGTCTATCTGCTACATTTTTTTTCTGCTCTAATCACATGCTAGATAGATTTTTTCCAATTATCTGCAGAAACATTGGCTATTGTTATAAGAAATAGGTTTTTAAGATATTGTATTTTAAATGTTGTATTTTTTTTAGTAACTTTCTTTTTCATTTGTGTCCATATCAATTCAATGGAATCCAACTTACAGTAATATGGTAGCAATCGTAGTACAACTCGTTCGCTGGCTTTTGCAATTTTATCTATCACCAATTTTGTTACTACAATATATTTCTTGACAAGTACTAAAAGTTCAATTTTAACCAGGTCTTTCTCAAATTCAATAGATTTACTTGTCGACCAATCTTGTATATGAGCTTTTTTAGTTGCGAAAGTTGGGGTTTTTTCTACATTTTTGCTATAATATGATTATTTAATACTATTATACTTTTTTTAAGTTATACATAGCACTGACTCAAACCAGTTTTTAAATACGCCTGAATTAACTATTTTCAACAAATTCTGTATCTGATGATTCTATGTGTAGTACGATTAATCGTTTGCTTTTACTAGAAGGATTTTAAAATTTAAAAGGCACATCGTGCTGCTTGAATTGTATCTATTCAAAATTTTGAACCAACAACTGGTGCGGTGTTAACTCAAATTTTGTCGAAATATGTAATATATTGTTACGAATTTAATAACTAATTTATTTATAAACATATATTTACACGATTAGGACTACACGTAACTAATTAAATCTAACGATATTTAAGAAAAACTCGAATAATATTATCCGGGAATAACTTTTGCTTATCTAAACTGGTATTTGTTTATTTAAACCGAAAAAGTCTTCGTAACTTCCGACTTTGAAAAACTGACCTCAGCTCCCTTTGAATAAGTTTTATATATTTCTGTTGTCTGTGTTGAGAGTTTTCCAAATCATTTGGTTATTGTCTCGAAGTTTGCAATTTTTTTCAATGTTTTCTCTACTTCGACATAAGAATTAGCAAATTCTTATAGGAATTTTAGTAATGTTAGTTTTTTAAAAGTTGGTATTTTTGCATCGTTGACGTTACATATGAAAAAAAATCAAAATTATTGTAACTTAACAATTGAAATTCAAATGTTGATGCCAAAATAAAATTAAAATGTCCTATCCATCAGAAGTTATTTACTTATAAAGGTATAAAAAGATCATTTCGTATGAGATTTTAGGTTAACACATAAACTTCAATATGTCAAAATGTAAGTGTTGCCAATTCAATAAAATACAAAAGTTTCCCAATCTATGTAAAATTGTAGAGAAAATATTAAAATTGAATCGAAATAGAGAAAATAGTATAAAACACAAGTTGTAGAATACTTATACTTTATTATTTCACGAAAGAATTGTCTTATCCACGCTATAATATTCTTTTCAAGTATCATACTGTTGCGATATCCTTTTTAGTACCTATAAAATAATATACATTGCAAACACGATACGTTTTTGTTTGTTTAACTAATCTAAACTAAATTTTTTTGAATAATGTTTGTAAACTAGCTACTTTAAAGTTTTCCAAATTTTTATCTACGTTAATACAAGCCATAACTTTCTCTACTGTTGGCCATTTTGTAATGTAAAAAAGAAGAATGCACAAAAAGTATTAGGGTGCTTTTCGTTCCATCAGTAACATTTTCTAATATTGACCTTGACCTACATTATAGGCATTTAGTTATCACATTGTATACAGTAGATACAGAAACACATGTAAATAAGTAAAGCAAATATAAATCTTACATGTATAGATATATAAAAAACGCAAATGAAATAAATGGTTATGTTACCTGCTGCTGTTGCTGTAAATTTATTACGATCTTTTTTCGAATCACTTAGTTGGCTTTGATTACAAGTTTTATAGATATTTTGAATAGTTTGTTTATCAAATACTAATAAATATTTTAATTTACGTTTTTTTTGTGAACGAACTATAATAATGTATTAAATAAATTATTTCTTACCTTGATACAACAATAGCAGATGGTCTTTAGGAAAATTATTTTTTAGTACTCAATCATTTTGGAAAGTGCATTAAGCTTTTCATGTAATTTTCCCTCGTACTTGGAATTTACCAATTACAAAAGCATTTCGAGGAAGTGCCTGTTTCCATCTGTTTAGCAATTCAATTATACATACTTTAAACTTTTTATTTATCTGTAAGTTTGGAGACATCAAAAAACATTTTCATCTAGAAATTCTTGATTTGATTCCTCCAACTACAGCAGCGTTATTTTTCTATCAGATTCTTTTGACAGATCATGTTCAATCCTATTAGACATGTTTTTGTGCAATATCGCTAACGTCAATACCACCAAGACCACTACTTGAAATGGACGTTATGTTGTACTTACTCGTACTGGAAACTTAAGCTAAAACAGACAAAGATTATATACTTGGAAATTAAAATAAAAAGCTTTGAAAAAAAACTGCAAAAAACCTACCAAAATAATAAAAAAAACTAGAGCCACTAAGAGAAACGACGCGGTGTGTAGATGGTGGACATTAAAGCTCAAAATCAATCAAATCTAAAACTTAAAACCAAATCTAGAAGCGCGTCATATTGAGCAATCCAATTGATCAAGATTTGACTATATTGTAAAACGCGCATAAAAAACTCGAATTGAAAAAGTTGAAAAGAATCCTAAACTCAAAATACTGAAAGAAATGGACAATGTTTAAAACAAAACATTTGTCTTGGTTTGCGTATTTTGTTTTAGATGCCTTACGTAGTTAGTATGTAGTACCAACCGAATTACAAACGTGCCAAAATGTTAGAAATAGAAAACAGATCTTGTATTGTAAACATAAGCAAAAAAGTAAATATGTTATCAAAAAATCATACTAACTTTTGGTTGAATGAAACTAACAAGGTTTTTATTTTTGACTTGATGTAAAACTCGATTTATGCACAAAAGGTTTTTGTAATATAAGAGAACGTGGGGTAAGATGACGAACGGGGTAAGATGACGAATGGTTTTTAACGAAACACCATAAACAATTTAAAGTTCTTTCACGCTACTAACATCTAGTGCAGTGGTGGCCAAAGTTTTAGGAACCGTGGTCTACTCGACATTTAAAAAATCGGAAGCGGTCGACTAATGGCAGGGATAAATTAAAAAGTAACGTACGTGATTAAACATTTATTATGACACAAAAAATTTGTAAATTATCTTGTTTTGTTATCAACAATATTGTTTATAATAAAGCCTTACTTATAAACATTATCAGTTCTTATATATTAAAAACTTGAAAAATTCGCCATCCTATTCATGACTGTGATGAGTAGATAATTTTAGCACTGCATATTTACAACAAGTTTCTCATGTTGTGACTGGTACGAGCTTATTGCAATACTTAAATACGAAATCAAATGTTCTTTCGTTAAGCGCGAACGATGTTTAGTTTTTACGGCGTTCATGGTCGAAAAACCAGATTCGCAAAGATACGTTGATCCAAATAATGATTTTAAACACAAAGCTAATTTATAAATACTTGCAATCGTTTCTGCAAAAATTAGTTTCCAATAATCAGCATCGCTAGAAGCTCTGGATTTAAGAAATATGTCGCATCTTAATTTAATAATTTCTTTCTCGACAATAACTGGTGTGGCATCTATTAAATCTCTTATTTGTATAGATACTTCATTGACGTTGACGTTTTCATTAAATGGAAATATCATGAAATTAAGTATTTTTTGCAAACTAGTTAACTTAGCAAATCTTCTTTCAAATTTTTCAAACAAAACATCTAAAAGTTTGGCAAAATGTTCGAAGTCCCGGTTAAGGTTATGGATGCACTCCTCTTCCATGTTTTCGAAGTTTCTCAATTCAAATTTTCTTAATTGGGACGCATACCTTTTTATCGTTTCTTTTAAAGTTTTAATCGCGCTCATCATGTGTCTGTTAAAAATTTATTCTTTCCTTGTAGATTTAGGTTCAAGTCGCTAAGTTTTGCAGTGATATCGCAGAGAAAAGCTAACTTTATGAGCCATTTCTCATCTTTCAATTCAGCAATGTGCTCTCCTTTCATTTATAGAAAATCTTTTATTTCTGGTAACATAATACGAAATCTTTTTAGGAAGGCACCACGACTTAGCCATCTAAAGTTTGTGTGCAACAAGAGATCTCCGTACTCTCCTGCAGTTTCTTCTAAAAGCACCCAAAATTGTCGTCTTTGTAGCCTTCTTGCACGAATTGAATTGACGATTTTAAACGCAATTTGCATTACATCATCGGACTTTAGTATTTTTGAACACAATACCTGCTGATGGATAATGCAATGATAGCTGGTAAAACTCGGCATTTCTTCATCATTATTGCAGAACGTAATAAAATCAATTCGATTTCCGACCATTGCTGGAGCTCCATCTGTAGTAATAGAAACCAATTTATGTATCGGAAATCCTGTTTTATCAATAAAAGTCTTCAAACAATTGCAAATATCTTTGCCTCTAGTTTGCCCTTTCAATGAAATTACCGTTAATAACTCTTCTTTTGAAGTCATGTTTTCGAAAACCATTCTTACAAAAATGCATAACTTATATCCTTGGATTCATCGAACTGAAGTGAAAGGAACTTACAAGCTTTTAAATCATCATTTAATAGATCCTCCAAATTATTGTTCACAGCTTCAGTCCGTCGCATCACAGTATTACACGGCAAGGAAATATTATTTATTGATGACATTATTTCAAACTTGTTTTAAAAATCGTTAAAAAGCACTTCTCCCGCATTGCAGAAAGCCTCTTTTATCAGTTCTCCATCCTCGAAGGGTTTCTTTCGCTTTATTAAAACTTCGTGATTTTAAATAACGCTGCTCTAGATTTGTTGCTTCGTTTTGTAAATAACGACTGTTGTAAATGTAGATTCGACTTCAATTCAAGCACTTTAACTTTTCGAAGTTCACTGCCGATTGAAAAGTTTGTAGCGTATTGTAAGTGCATAGTTTTAAAATGTCTTTCGACGTTTGCTTTTTTTGGTAGCGCCACACTTGAGTTACATATGAGACAAACACATTTTTCCTTCACTATAACAAAAAAGAAATCTTCTTTCCACTATGATAATGGTAAGGTTTGCTTCTCTCTGCATTACTAATCTTTGCAATTACTTTTAGTCAGACCCTGTCTTCTATCTTGAAATGGCGTAAAATTTTGTAATTCATTCACATCAAAAGCGCCAACGGTGAGATGCATTGGTGAATATATTTAATATAAAGTTTAGGTTTTAAACCACAAACAAACTATAATCAATCTGTTTATTTAATTGAATTCCTTGATTCTATATTTCAGAAATTAAATTATTAAAATCCGCGCGGCGCGGACTACCTAAAATGTCTTTGCGATCTACCGATCGACCGCGGTCGACGTCTTGGCCACCACTGATCTAGTGGTTAATAGGTGAATTAATTTTATGCGGTCACATTCTGGTGGAGTTTGTAGTTTTCTCGTTCAAAGCACATGTTTGTAATCTCATGTTTGGTTGTAAAATTGTACATCTGTGTTTAGCGTTTTATTGGAAAAGTACAGCTAAGAAAAAAATTGATTTTTGCTGTAGGTTCTACCCTAACCCGTACAACAGTGATGTTCTATTTAAATTGAATAAATCTTAAGACGCTTTTTATATAAATTTTAAAACTCCTTTTTACCTGTAGTGGGGTAAGATGACGGAGGTAAGATGACGATTGTCATCTTACCCCGTAATGTTATCTCAGTAACCAAATGTATTATTTTTTATTTATATTTTTAATATATGTAGGTAATCATAAACGGAAAACCAATAGCAGCTATGCACGATGTTGAAAAGGAAACCCTATTCTGTAATAAAGCTGCAACAAACTATGAAATACCTGAAGCAACACTTCGGCGTTACATCAAAAAGTCGAAAGAGAACCAAGATTTACCTGAACTCTCAGGAAGATATTACAAAACCTTTAATGCCCAACAAACTGCTGAATTTGTAACTTATGTAAAAGAATTTAGTAACCGGGGTCTAGGCCTTACCATAGTTCAATTTAAAAATTAGCTTACGAATACGCCGAAAAAAACAATACCGAACATAGATTCAATCACGAAAAGAAGTTTACTGGTTTCTGAAATTTATGAAAGCCAATCGACTCAGTCTCCGAAAAGCAGAAGCCACGTCTATCGGCCGATTGGTGGGATTTGACAGAGTCGCCGTTAGCCAATTTTTCAATCTCCTAAGAGATGTCCGGACGATGTCTGTAGATTAAATATTTAACGCAAATGAATCAGGCGTCTTCACTGTCCCAACAAAACTACCGAAAATTTTAACACCCACTTGTCATCGTAGAGTTATTAAAATATTTTTATCAGAAAGGGGCCAAAACACTAATGTTGTATGCGCTATGAGTGCAGTGGGTGTCTATATTCCACCTTTTTTATTTTTGCTCGAAAGCGAATAAAGTCAGAGCTTCTGAATGGTACTCCTCCATGTACAATCGGCATCAACTAACCTTCTGGAGGAATGACAACTAAGAGTTTTGTTTTGCAAACCATGCCAAGCTTTCTGCAGAACGTCCGATTTTACTCATCGTGGATAACCATAGTTCTCATATCACGCTTGATGCCATTTGCTTTTGTAGATCCAACAACATAGTAATGATAGGGTTGCCTTCTCACACAACACACAGGCTCCAACCTCTTAACGTCGCTTTTTTTGGTTCATTTAAAACTTTTTATAGTCAAGCATGTGATTCAATGATGGTTAATCAACCAGGTACTCCGATAACTGACCGCAATTTTGAATCAATGTTTGGGAAGGCATATGGAAAAGCAGCATCAGTCAATAACGCAATCAAAGGATTTTGTGTCTGTGGAATTGAACCCTATAACCCCCATATTTTCGAGGACAGCGATTTTGTCTCAGCGGTTACAAGCAAAAGGCAACAAGCATGGATGTTTCTGACCATACTAATGATAGGATTGATGTGGTTGGTAATAAGATTACTAATGAAAACCCAGAAAATTCAGACTTTTTATCAGATGATAACATTCCGTTGACGCAAATAAGAACATTTGGTTTGGTTACACCTACGAAATATGATGGAGAATCATCAAGGATTTCAGCGCTTCAACCTATAACATGCAATTTATTTTACTCCGCAAATGAACCAGGTCCTAGCTGCTCAAAATCACAGTCTAAAAGTTACAACTCACTTTGGGAAATCAAACCCATACTAACTATTAATCGTGCTATTCAAAACAAGCGTAGAAAGCTTTCGGCAAGCGTAATTTCTGGCACACCCATGAAAGAAGAGTTAGAAGAAAAAGATAGGTTAGCAAAAAAAAGAGAAAAAGAAAAAAATAAAAAGATACGAAAATCAGGGCCTAACAAAAAGACTGATCAGGCATTTAAGTCGTCATACTGTTTTTGTGTAATCTGCCACAAACTTTATTTAGAACCACCAGTGGAAGATTGGATAAAGTGTTGCAAATGTCAAGAGTGGTGTCACGAAGACTGCTCCAGTTACGATGGGCAAGGAGAATTTATTTGTGTCTGTAAGCGTCATCTTACCCGCACTATGGGGTAAGATGACTAAAATGCCACTTTTTGTTTATATATTTTTAAACTAATATGGGATCTTGCGTTTAGTTTAAAATCATATTAAATTCAAAGATAGATTTAAAATTATTAGTCACTTTGCCCAAAAATGATTTTTCTTGTTAACGTCGTCATCTTACCCCCACCTTCCCCTACTATCAATAATATGTACTCTATTATTGGTCAATATTTTGTTGATCATTGTCAGTGAGATTATAGACGCTGAGAGTGAAGCTTGTGTTGGTATTGAACTGGCGGTATGCTTAAAGGAGAAGAAGAAGTGTAGATAAAAAAATGATACAAAAACAGGGAGAGGTATTCTCATGAAAATTTACTAAGCGATCTGAGACCAACAAAATCAAATGATTTTCGCAACTTTTTGAGAATAGATTCTTAAACATTTAATCAACTACTAAAAACTCAGCGAGATACTATTTCCCCAAACCACCTTTTATCGGTTACGCTTTGCTTCATGGCTACAGGAAACTCCTTTCAGAACCTAACATTTATAAGTTTTACTTCTCTACAGTCAATGGTGTAATTGTAATGAAAACGTGCACAACTATACTACACAGCCTAAAGAGTTAAATAATGGTAAGGAATACAATATGAATTCAAATATTTATTTTATTACATTTAAATGGAACATAATCGTTAGAAATATTAAATTATTAAATGATGCGACAAGTGAGCTACGTCGTTGTGTGTATTGGTCAATTGTTGAGAATATACTTGTTGGTCTAGCAGATTGTTGTATTCTGCAACACGTTGTGTATTTT
The DNA here is from genome assembly GCA_035610365.1 of Aquatica leii. NCBI lineage: Eukaryota > Metazoa > Arthropoda > Insecta > Coleoptera > Lampyridae > Aquatica > Aquatica leii. Next base: position 95,326,236 of record CM069435.1, on the reverse strand, counting down.
GAGAGTGCAGTTTTTCATATAACGACAACGATATAGATGAGCGAGTTGGGTAAAAAAGAGTGGCATTAATTTTCTAGTTTCTAACCTTCAAACTAAATATAAATGATGGCTTTCTTTGCAAACAATTGTTGCAGTGGTTCCTTCTATGCAAGCATGGTTGACCATGTAGCGGCGATCTTGTGGTATTCAGTGTCGGGTTGCTGCAGTCGTTTGCAAGTCAGAGATATTAATTGTTTTAAATCATCTTTTTGCAACCGGACATTATTGTCTAGTACCACAACACAGGAAACTTAGAGAACAACGGCAAGTTTAACAGGATTGCAAAAATCAACAGCCAAAAATGCACCTACGATTGGAAAAGCTGTCAAAGACTGTTTCTGTAATTTCGTAAACGGTGCGGGTTAGGTGTCATGACAACCTAAAGTTGTATAATTAGTATAGAGACTGTATATTGTTCATTTTTTTCAAACACTGTACGACGAGGCAGTACTTTAGCTGTATCAAGTCTTAATGAAGCACCCGTTGCATGTATCTACTGTTTGATTTTGTAAATGTTAACAATGAACTAAATAAAATAACTACTTACATTGCATTGGCTTGTTCTTTCTTTATTAGCCCGTCAACATCCATTATTGGATATAAGCCTCCCTTGTTGCGTTCAATAAATCTCTGTTTTGGGTTTTTCTAATCCAACCCAAACCCGCCCTTCTCTTCAAATCGTCGATCCACCAGGTATGTGGTCGGCCTTTACTTCTTTTTCTCATATAGGGCCTCCATTGTTATATTTCTTTGCTTCAGCGCCCGTCGACTTGACGCACGGTGTGACCGGCCCACCTCCATTTTAGCGAAGCTACTTCTTTCTTTATATCTTTTAATTTTGTCTTGTTTCTGATGTCCACATTCCGTTTCTTATCGGTCAGTTTAATATTCAGCATCTCGTTCCATTACTTTTAAGTCTTTGCTAAGTTTTTGCTAGGGACAATGTCTAAGCAGCGTAGGATAATACCGGTAACACACATTGATTGAAGACTGCACTTCTTAGTTTTAGGGGTATTTTTTGATCTTTGAGTATTTTGTTTTGTTTGCCGAATGCCGACCATGCCACCCGTATACGTTTCTGTATTTCCGCTTCTTGGTTTGATTTGTTGCATTTAATCACCTGTCACTTTCTTGTGCTTTGTTGCGTTTTATTTTTTTTTATGCTGGTTAGTATTTCCTCTTCAGTTATATCTTGTATTTCTTTCAAGTTTACGTTTGTAATCTTTGTTTTTAATTGCTCTTTGATGTTTTCAGGTATCGCACGTTTCTTTTCGTACAAGTCTTTGTAAAAGTGCTCGGTTACTTTTAGTATCTCATCACGGTTTCTTATTTCTCTGCCATTGTTGTATTTAATGTTTTTTATATTATTACTACCAAGTGATCTTTTTACGCTTTTCATATTTCTATTTTGTTCAATGACTTCTTCTATCATCGCTTCCATCTGTTTTCTTATATCTTCTCGGATCGTTTTTTTCAGCATTTTATTGATTTCCGTGTATTCTATTGTTCTTTGTTTTTCTTGTCTTAGTAGCTCTCTCCTTTTTTCAAACAATGATTTCGTTCTCGTACTTTATTCTTTGTCCTTTTTTCCTGTTGCTTTGGCCACTTTTTGTCCTGCGTCTAACATTGCGGTGTTTATAATTTTATTTAAGTCATTTATATTTTTGCTATTGAGCTCAGGTGATTTTATTTTTGAGGCTTTCGCAGCCATGATTTTTTAACAAACAATTATTTTCGGGTTTTGAACCGCGTTCCATATTTACACTTTTCACAAAATTTACAATGTTTGACGTTTCGACAGTCATGCCGCTGTCTTCTTCAGAAAAAACTGAAACATAAGATATAGGATCCTGACAAGCCTTTATATTACGCCGTTTGGGTCAATGGTTCGTGACGGTTCCGATTCATTAGTTTTCCGAAACATGTTTTTCCATATTGACGCTAGATCGATTCCATTATCCCTATTAAAATTGTCTTATTTCTGGATTTCAATGACCTCCTTGTATAGTCTAGGCCAGAAGTTTTGGGATTTAGCCAACATTGTTGCTTTTTCAAATTCTATCGTGTGACCGGTGTCTAAAAAGTGTCCCGCAACAGCAGATCTTGTGTTATGTTTCTTTGTATCGGCCTTATGTTCTTTTAGTGTGGTAGTTATGTTGCGTCTCGTTTGTCCTATGTAAGCCAGCCTACACGAACAAGAGATGTGATAGACCCCTGCTTCCTCGAGTGGTGCTTTTGTTTCTTTTGATTTTGAGAAAATGGCGGATATTTTATTTCTTGCAGAGTGAAGATCACTTTGATATTGTTATGTTATTTATTGATAATTGTTAAGCCATTCAGCTTTACAATGGGTTACGTTACCCTTACATCTTTTCCCTTTATATAATAATATAATACATATAATACGTACAGAAATTTATAAACTAAAATAACTTTCTCCCCTAAATTATTCCAATCACCATCTTACTATTCTATATCGTTAGACCTAACCCTCCCCTCTTATCCTTCTTTCCTTTACTGCTTTCATCCAATCTAATCCCTCTTCCTCCTCCCCAAGCAAAGCCTTCCTCCCCCTTCTTTCTTCCCTTAGCTCGTCACACTTCTCACTCAAGTGCTCTATATCCTCCCATCCCTCCCCACATAATCTACATCTCCCCATTACATCCTCCTTTCAATACTTATTTAAATTATCCTCATTTCCACATCTAAACCTGGCTATAAGCCGTTTCTCTCCTAAGCTTCTCCTCTCCATCAGATACTTAGGAACCCCCCTGGACACTACATTCCCATACCTTACATTATACTTTCCTTCCCTTATCTTTCCTTCCCTCGAATCTCTTGCACCTGCGAGTCTTTATCTCTTCTTACTATCTCCTCCGTATTTAACCTCCCTTCCTCTCTCCTTCTTTCCACCTCTTCTCTTGCGAAACCTCCTCGTTGGTAGTACAGTTTCCTTCCGTTCCCTCCATCTTCTGTTCTCGATCTCCTTCCTAAATATTCTTTCCCCTAAACTCCATACCTGCCCTAATACCCTGTTACCCTTCTTTGCTAACTCCCTTATATGCGCATCATCTTTATTATCATACCTTAGCCTATATCCCAAATATGTCACTTCATTCACTGCCTCTATCTTCTGTTCTCCCCAATTTAACTCCTCCTTTTTTTCCCTCCTCTCCCTTTTTGAAAAACTACCATCTTAGACTTTCTCACATTTAAGCCCAAATCTTTCCTTTCCAGGTACCTCTTTATCGTATTTATCATACCTTTCATCTTCAACTCATTTTTTGCCACCATGACCATATCGTCTGTATATACCAACACCCACACTTTAATCCCTCCCTCCATGACCACCCCACCACACTGTCCTCCCTTCAACACTACTTTTATGTTCCCTATATACAGTGCAAATAAAATAGGGCTAAGAGGACACCCCTGCCTTAGCCCCTTCCTCGTCCAAAACACTTCACTAACACTATCCCCTATTTTTACCCTATTCTTAGTCTTTTTATATATCCCTTCCAGTTTCCTCACTAGTTGCTCTTCTATTCCCTTTTTTCTTAACACCCTCCATAGCTTTTCCCTATTCACATTATCAAACGCAGCTTATATGTCTATAAAGAACGCGTATACCTTACCCCTTTTCTTATCTAGCTCTCCATTCACTAACTGTTTCAATATATAAACATTGTCTATTGCACTTCTTCTAGTAATAGACTTTTTTCTTCCACTTCCTTTTCCAACCTCCTTTGTATAATCATGGCATACAATTTATAACTTACATTAGTGACACTAACCTCTCTATAATTCTTACCTCCTTCCTATCCCTTCCCTTATAAACCGGCAGAATTAAACTTTCTTTCCAACTCCCTGGCAATTCCTCCCCTTTCCATATTGTATTAAAAATTTTTCTTATATTTTTTCTCACTCTCTCCCCTACATATTTCCATTGCTCTTTTTGCGTACCGTCCGTTCCTGCCGTCTTTCTTAATTTCAGTTTATTTATTGCTTTTTCCATTTCCTCTTTCGTTATCTTCCACCCCTCCTGTAATAAATTTACTCCTTGCCATATCACCTGCCCTAGTCCTTCTATTGTTCCCTCCAAACGCTCCATACAATAACCCAACCACACCTTTATATATCCATTAAACATCCTCTCCTCTTACCTCCTCTTACCTCTTCTTTTCTCCTTGTTTAGAAACTCCCACACTTCTCCTTCTTTCTATATTTCCTTTACTTGTTTCTCCATTTCCTCTTTATACGACACCTTTCTCTCAAAACATACATTTTTAAAATTCACTTTCTTCTCCTTAGACTCCTGTACATCTATTATACTTTTCTTCCATCTTCTTCTAGCATTTCTTATCTCTATTTTTGCCTCTCTACATTTTTTATTCTACCACCTATTTTCGTTCCTCTTTTTTCCTTGTCTTCTCTCAAACTTTTTCTTTTCTACTGCCTTCTCTATTTCTGCAGTCAACTCCTTTAGTCCTTCTTCCCCCCCCTACAGGATCTCCCCAAATCTCTTGCTCCAACTTCATCTTATATTTTTCTATGCTTTCCTCAGTCCACACTTTTTTTACTCCCCATCCCTTCTGTTCCTCCTTATTTCCTTGCTCTTTTCCTTTTAAAATCACTTCCAGTGGCTGATGATCCGATTTCTCTTCATCCCCCACTTTAAATCTTTCTATGTCCTCCCACATCTCCCCACTTACTATCACGTAATCGATCACCGACTCCCTCCTCCCTCACATATAAGTGTAGTCACCTCTGTTCCCTTCCTCTATATTTCCATTAAGAATTGACCACCCTTTTTCCTCACATATCTCCACTAACATTTTCCCATTTCTATTAACTGTCTTATCCATGCTAACGCTTCTCTTTACTTTCCCTCCTATAATCACTACTCCCTTTTCCCCTGTTCTCGCGTTAAAATTACCCTCTATAATAATCTTTTGCTTTTCCTCCCCTGAACCATTTTCTTAATCTGTTCACTTATCAACCTCATATCCCGCCCATAAACTGTTAACACTATATATTTTTCCTTTCCTTCTCTGACCACATAATTTTTTACGATTCCTTTCTCTTGCTTCTCGTCTCCCTTTTCTTCTTCCACCGACCAGTTCCTTTTTATACCCGTTAGTATCCCTCCCCTTGCTCTACCTTTACTTTCTTTTCTAGTTGCAAATTCCACCTTCCAATTATACCCCTCTGGTAATTTTACCTTCCATACTTCCCAGTCTTTTTCTTCCAACCACGTTTCCGACATTCCCATCATATCAAAACCCTCTACATATCTCCAGAAATCCTCTCCTTTATTTTTTATGCCTGCGACATTCCAAAACAATAATTTCATTTGATTCTGCTTTTGCATCTCTTTTTCCTTAAAACTTGCTAAGCCAACATCATTTGATCCATCCTTCCCTCCCCCAACTCTTAGTTTTTTGCCCCCTTCTTCACTAGAGTTTCTCTCTCCTTATCCCAAAATCTTTCTTCACCTTCCACCCACACTTTCAAGAATCTTATTTTAATACTTTTCCCCTCTCCCTTTATCTTACTCGCCTCATATCTTATCTTCTTTTGTATTTCTGTTTCCATTCTCGTTATGTCATCGTCTAAATAAATGTTCGTACCTCTTAACCTTCTTTTTGCTTCCATACATCTAACTTATCCTCAAATGTACCCATCCTTACCACTGTTTTCTCTATATTTAAATCCTTCTTCATCCAATTTTTCACTTGCTCCTTTTGCTCCTTCTTTCCATCTTTCACTTCCATACCTCTTATGATTATGTTTGTTCTCCTTTTTTCTTTTTCCGTTTTTTCCCAGCTTCTCTCTATCTTCTCCAATCTGGTCTCCAACTTTCTATACTTTTCTCCTATTTCTTCAAATTTCCTCTTCCATTCTTCATTTGTCTTTCTTAATTTTTCTTTCATCTCCTTTACCTCTTTATTATTCTCTTCCAACTTCTTACGTATCTTAATTTGTTCCTCTCTTATACTTTTTACCTCCTTTAACAGTTCTTTATTCTTTTTCACTTTGATATTTTTCCCTCTAAGTAGTCTTTACATCTCTACTCTTGCTCTGACTATGCTAAGGTTTCTTCTGTGTTTATACAATTTAATACCAATACGCCTTTGATCATAGTTATTGGTTGATAAAATATAGTCTATTTTATTTTTTGTTTCTCTATTTAGGAAGATCCATTTCCACTTTCTATTTGCTTTTTTCTAGAAAAATGAGTTCATTGCGTATAATCTGTGTTGTTTTAGAAATTGCATTAGCAGCTGACCGCGTTCATTTCTTTCACCCATTCCAAATTTCCCGATTTTCTCTTAACTTGGTTCTAGCTTTTTGTCCAGCTTCGCGTTGAAGTCTCCAATTATTAAAGAGTATACCGGCAGGGATTTCTTTGTTACTTCCTCATAAAAGCCTTCTACTTCCTTGTCTTCGTATGCTGTCGTGGAAGCATAGACTTGTATAATCTTAAGATAGCAGAGTTTTGATATTTTTATATTGATGTAGTATACTCGGTTTGAGTTTGCATCAAAAACTTTTACTTCTGATGATCTTATAAAACCCAATCCTTCTCTATTGTCTTCTTCTGTTGATACTTCTTTTTAGTATAAGGTATTTCCTGAATGTAGTGTTATGCACTGCTTTCCTTTCCTTTTGACTTCAGAAATTCCTAAAATGTCCCAATTTATTTGCTTTAATTCTTCTTCTAACTCATATACTTTTTCATCTTTATTCATCGACCTTATGTTGTACGTAGAAAATTGCTAATTTCGTTTTAATCGTATGTTATAGGTAGCATCATTTATTTTCATAGTTCGTCTTTGTTGTTGTCGGTGATGGTTTGTGTTTGAGTTTAAGTTGTTTCCGTGAGGCAGTCCTTCTTCGAGGGGTGGGACTTCGGTTTATCCACCTGGGGTCCAGATCTTTTTGTTTTCAAATTTGCCATTAAAACAAAGGGAGTATTGCTATAAAACGCCACGCTGGGTTGCGGGTTGTGGAGTTTAAATTCAGCCGCTCCTAACATGGAGGACGGACACTGTCGAGTAGCCGTTTCTATAGAATCAGACGCTCCTCTTGCTAGTTTTGGTTCGCCCCGGGTATTTGATTTTCCCGTTGCCCCACATATCTAGGGGGTGTTCCCCTATCCGCCACTTGGGGAAGCGCCCGATGGAGGACTAACAACCCCACACGGACATATAATTTCCTTCGGCATTCTCTACCTCAACCTTGTCTTTATTTTGACTGTTCATAGCACTTTGTGGTGTAGGCGGTGCTTGATCGTGTAAAAACATCATCTCTTCAAAGTACCACAACGTCGTCGAGACCAGCGCTACTTTTTTCGGAATCCTTTATTCGTTTAATATTTTACAAAAGTTGGTACGCAACGTATTAAGCTTTTTTACAAGATGTTTTCAATCAGCATCTCTCTATATTTTGTAAGTAATATATTGTACTGTTCATTTTTCTTTATGCGGTTTTTGTAGTCTTTCTATTGTACTTTCGATATACTCCAACATAAGCTTTCGCTTCATCTCTTTGCTAGTCATCTCAAAGAGCAAACGACACAAACTGTCCAAGCGTCTAGAGCACACTGAACAAATATTGCATACTATCAGCTACAGACTACGCAATATTTTTCGGATTGCTCAATAAACATTAAACGGTTTGAACTTGAACGTTAAACTCGTCCTCATTTTGACTGCTCATAGTACTTTGTGATGTAGTGTAAAAACATCATCTCTTTAAAATACCACTACATCTACCATAAAATTAACTAAAAAACAGTTCTACAAGAGTTCAATTTTTAGTTTGCTTAATCTGTCACACTGGTCAGAAGTACAATATACAAAAATAGATAGTTTGCGTATAGTAGCTCTTGAAAAATTTAAAAAGATTTTACTATCCACTCACTTAAAAACAAATCAACAATCATTAACAGTATAGCGTAGCCAACGAAAGGATGTGGTTAAAATTAAATTAAAATTATGTATTATATATTTAATATCCTTCTTTGTATATTTTAATAAAATTTGACGAACCTAAAAAAAAGATTTTATTTTAAATATTTTTTAAGTAATTGTCTAATGTTATTTTTGTTAAATATAAAAGTTATATATTTAAATATTTAATTGCGTGTTTTAAATGTTGATCAAAGTCAGAATTGAGACGCTATCTATCTTATCATGGCCCACTATTTTTATCAACAAACTTTAAAATTTTAAATTGAAGGAGTTTACGGTACATTTCAAATACAAACATGTTAATTATTGGATTGTGGTTCAATACGTAGAGCACAAAACGTGCTAAATACATTAGTGGTCCAGTTCCTTTGCTGGCGCCGCCGAATAATAACGCTCCAACTTTGGGAATGTCCGTGACGTAGCGTTTCGGTCTCACAACTTTTGGATGCTCAGTTGTACGAGTGAACTCGTTGTAGATAGTTCATATTGCATAATTGTTTATTTTTATAAATCGAGGTATGTTAAAATTCTTTTTGAATGTGTCATTGACTTATCAAACATACAACCTTACAAAAATTTGTGTTTGCGGATGCACGTGGTGGTATTTCATAAATTTGCGCGTACGCACGCCCAAACTTCGTTGCGTCGTAGTAGGCTTTGAAGTTACACCGCCGACTGACTGCAAGTATAATTTTTGTTATTTAAAATATTTTGTTTTAAAGGACGCAATGGGATGCATCGAGATTAGTGCCACTGTCGGATCTGTGCTTCTTTTAATTTTGACGTTTCCGTTCTCGTTGTTCTTCTGTTTTAAGGTAAGTACTTAGGGTCGTACTAAAACAGTTATTAAGTTGCTGGTACAGGTGGTACAAGAATATGAAAGAGCTGTTATATTTAGGCTAGGACGCTTGCGGAAGGGTGAAGCTAGAGGTCCTGGCACTTTCTTTATCCTTCCATGCATTGATAACTATTCTAAGGTTGATTTGAGAACAGTGTCTTTTGAGGTGCCCGTCCAGGAGGTAAATAGATTTTACTATTTCTTTAGTTTTTTTACTGTTATATTCCAGGCGCTTACTAAAGATTCAATGACCGTTACTGTTGATGCTGTTGTGTATTATAGAATTGAAAATCCGTTACACGCTATTGTGAAAGTTACTGATTATAGGTGAGTCGTTTTCTATTTTTTAAATCTGCAAACAATTATAATTGGTTTTTCAGCAACTCTACTAAGCTGCTCTCTATGATAACTTTAAGAAACACTTTGGGCACTAAAAATCTTGCAGAAATACTTTCCGACCGCGAATCTATTTCGCATTCTATGCAGTCGGTGTTGGATACAGCAACACACCCTTGGGGAGTTAAAGTAGAACGAGTTGAAATGTAAGTTTTTGCATCGGTTATGACGCCAGGTTGCAAGTTTCTCTTCAGCAAAGACGTAAGTCTACCCGTCCAGTTACAACGCGCAATGGCAGCTGAAGCTGAAGCAACGCGCGAAGCAAGAGCAAAAGTAATTGCGGCTGAGGGTGAAATGAAAGCATCCCGTGCACTGAAAGAAGCCTCTGACGTAATCAGTGAGAACCCAGTCGCCCTACAGGTAGATCAATCGTTCAAACAATCACGTTATTGACAATATTTTTTCAGTTGAGATACTTACAAACTTTGAACACAATTTCTGCCGAGAAAAACTCTACTATTATTTTTCCACTGCCAATGGATCTTTTGGCAGCGTTTGCACCTCCAAGATCTTAAATAAACTAGTCTACACTCGTAATTATTTAGTTTACTTAATTTCAGATTATTTATATATATTTTTATTTAAAACTATGCGTTTTTGCATAATATATAATTACCTTTAGAAAATAAAATATGCTTCCTTATTTTTTAATTCCTAGCTAAACTTATTCCAATGAAGGATTGCATGAGTTACGTAAGGTTAGTAACAATTATTCCATATAAGTTACTATGTATTAATGATAACTAAATTCGAGCGTAATTTAAAATAGTTTTGGATAAAACTGGGATAAAACCACAACGTAAAAGATATTTGTGATAAAGCAACGTTTTCTGGTTAAGCTATTTACAGTTATATAATGTCGGAAAAGATATTAATATTTATTTAGTAGTTACAAGTATAAGCAATAAAGAATACTTATTCGTATCACTATATAGTCCAGAAAGTGTTATTTTGCGAGTATTAGCATATTTGTTGGCCGAGTCTTACAAAATGCGAATACTCGCAAAACACTTTTAGGACGTGAGATTACATTTTTTGTACTGACCTTTATAGTATAAATTTATTAAAAGCAGTTATTTAAGTAATGATTTTTAATAATAGGTATTTACATAACTCAGGAAAATCTCACATTACTGAAGAGGAGCTAAATTGAACGAGGCACTTTGTGTCGAGTATTTTAAAGCTCTTGAGTCAAGTGAAAGATTTTACTGTGTTTTGTATTAAAATTTTCCGGAAATCGTAAAAAAACGAAATTTAGTAATTTTAGAAATTGATTTTATAAAATCCACAAAAATCAAGTTTTTCAATTTTGTTGGCAGCTATAGTTATAGCTTTGGTTATAGTTACCAAGTATTTTGCGTCTTGTAAAGTCTTTACAGTACTAGTCCGGAAAATTCAATTTTCCTGCACGTTAATAAGCAGGAAAATGTTCATAAAACAGAAATCTGTAATGACGAAATTCAATTGTTTTTGAAATTAATTTGACAATTACACAGCGTTGCCAAGTCTAAGAAAATTTTCCTATATCTAGGGAATTTTTAACAATTTCGACAAAAATCTAAGGAAATCGATGTTTTTTTACTAGAAAAAACCCAGTTGGTATAATTACACTACTTCACCTGAAGCTTTATCTTTAAAATTTTTTAGACTTAAAATTGACTAGCAACATGTCCAGTGAGTTCTCAAGTCAAGGTGGGTAAATAATACAGTAAACTATATTTCTAGTCTTATTCTTATTTTTTTTAAATTACTAGTGTGGAAAAGTGTATTTCCTCAAAAAATTAGTTTGAGACTATGAATAGACTCCAAACTGTATTTGCGTTATTCTTCATTACCATTTAAGTGAGTAAAGACATGTACCAGTCAAGTGCATTTAAGTGAACTAATATTTTTACTTCTTTATTTTCTTTTTATCGCAACTTGTGTATGAAAATCTCATTTTGACAATGGGCATGTGCATGATTAAAAAATGTTCATGGTAAACCCAAATTATATTAAAATGACAGTCCTATTTGTCTATAAGCACATATCAAGTTACTTAAAAATTGGAAAACTTTATTGCAAGAGCAGGAAGTGTTTTGATAAAACTGTAGCAACTCTTTCCAGGGTACGTCACTGGAGAAGATAAAACAATCAAATCCATACCGCATGAATATTCGGCAGTCATGCTACAACCAAATTGCGCTACGGTTGTGTACGTACGCGACTACCTGTTGTTCGTGCGTTGCAACGGATCTTCACCGTTCGACATTTAAATCACTTTATATTAATGATATTACTTTGTACGTTAGTTGACAGGTTTTCCTAAAATATTGTTTAGAACCTTAATGTTAAAAAGCAACGTTTATTTGGTGTTTGTAGTTAATTCAATAGATGCATTTAACCTTTCGTGTTTTAATTCTGTGGGAAAATTACTGATAACGAAATAGCTCTACCATCTCGAGTTACATCTGGCGCCCAACGTGGGGCAACTAAAGATAAAGCACGAACTGCGTTTAAGCAAAATTGTGTGTTGACTATTTTCGCGAAAATTAAAATTTCAAGTTATTAAAATTATATTGTGCAATTACTGAAATGATTGTGTAAAAACGCAGTGTTGCGGTGACAATTAATTAAAATCAAACGTTGGTGTGCACTTATGTTCGAAAAAAACCGTCAATATTAGTGATAAAAGGGTAAAACACAATTATTATCTGCGTTCGACATCAACAAAAGCAACGATGGCTGAGCAGGTGATGATGAGTCAACAACAGCTAGAACAACTGCTACGCAGCATTTTGGTAAATCCAAACCCAACAGCAGTGACAGCTCCTGTAGGATCAGGTAATTTTGCACAATGTAAATCACGGTATTCAGGGTCAAAGGAAGAAGCATTTATTAATGCTATTAGTATTTATAAGGAGTGCGTTAATGTAAATGACGCTAACGCGTTACGTGGATTACTCATGTTATTGGATAAATTAGCAGCAACATGGTGGCAAGGAACAAAAGATTCCATAACTACCTGGGAAGCAGCATTGACGGCCTTACGTCATGCCTTTGGTATAAATAAGCCCGCACACAAAATATTTCGCCAACTTTTTTCTCGTGAACAAGGCGATCGCAAACCGACAGACATATTTGTAACTAACGCTAGGGTTTTACTTTCGCGCTTACCTGCACAACCTATTCTTCATGACGGTCACAAATTAGACATGATTTACGGATTATTAAATCGAAGAATTCGGCAAAGAATATCACGTGACGAAATCACATCTTTTGACAACCTAATACAACACGCCCGATCTCTTGGAGAATCGATCGCAGAAGTAAGTCGAGAAAATAAACCTCAAGCTGATTCGAAACCAAGGCTGAGATGCAATTTTTGCAAACATTTTGGACACAATCAGTCTGAGTGTAGGAAGATACGGAAAAGTAACACAGAATTTCTCAAAACTACTAGTGCACCAACCGCTGAAGTTGTATACCAATCGTCGTCAGCTATAAAGTGTTTCGGTTGCGGTAGCTTGGGCTAACCTGTCGACACCAAATCCCATCAACCGCACGGATAACTGTAAATGATGCGGCGCCGATTGAACTCATGTTAACAGATGCAGGAGCAGCCAATACGAGACCTCTTTTTGCCATAACGGTGAGTGGTTTAAAATGATTAGCATACATTGATACCGGAGCAAAATGCAGTATTGCCGGTCATCGATTATACAAACATTTGATGGAACAAAAGATTCCTTACTCCGTAAATGACATACAAATCGTCCTTGCGGATGGGGAACCAAAAAACGCAGTAGCACATTCTTTTACCTGCGATGTTACAGATCGTTGTGTAAAGATTACGTTTGTGACGATACCCGAGCATACGTTCGGTAAAACACTTTAAAGCGTAGATTTTATTGCCGCAGCCAATATCATTATTAAGATTGCACGGATGCAATGGTCTTTTGCAGATAACCGTTTAAAATTATATGATTTCTTGGAGGAACCTCGGTCTCGGGAAGTACACGTCGATTCATTTGAAACCACTTTACGTCCAGACGAGGGGATACAATTAACCGAAGCTGAACAAACCGCATTAGTAGGAGTGTTGAACGAAAACCAAGATATTTTTATTGAGAGTGGTGAAGGGACTCCGTACGCCAAGCATGAGATCAGGTTAAATGATGACAAACTAATCTCAGTACCACTATATCGCCTTTCTCCGAAGAAATTTGGCATCCTTAAACAAGAACTAGATAGGTTACTAAAGTTAGGAATTGTAGAAGAGTGTGAATCCCCATATGCGGCACCGGTAGTATTAGTGCCCAAAAAGGATGACACATTTTGACTGTGCGTGGATTACCGTCGCCTGAATCATATTACTGTGCCTGACAAGTATCCATTGCCGAGGATAGATAACCTCTTGCACGCTACCTCATCCACGTTGTACATGTCCACTTTAGATACCACCAAATCGCTGTTAAAGAGGAAGATCGTGATAAAACCGCATTTATTACACCCTTTGGTGTTTATCGCTTCATGAGAATGCCATTCGGGTTGTGCAACGCGCCATCGACGTTTCAGCGATTGATCGATAGATTCCGTTCAGGATTAACTAACGTTACTATATTAGCGTACTTAGATGACTTGCTGCTATTTTCACCTACCTTTGATCGTCATATCGCGGACTTGAAATCAGTGTTTGACCGTTTACCATTATTTAAGTTGAATGTAAATCGAGACAAGTGCACGTTTGCAAGTACGCGCGTAAGGTACTTAGGACATGTGATCACCGCGACCGGAATCGAACCAGATCCAAATAAAATAAGTGCAGTTTTAGAGATGCGCCCGCCCCGTACGGTTAAGCATGTGATGTCATTCCTTGAAACCTGTAGTAGGTTTCGAAGATTTATACCAGACATCACCAGTGTTTCACGTCCTTTGAGTGCCCTAACACGGAAAAATTCTACTTTTGTTTAGGAACGCGAGCAACAAGACGCTTTCGATACTCTAAAACGGTTGCTAACATGTGCCCCAATTTTGCGTCAAGCTGACTATAGCCTACCGTATATTTTGAAGACAGACGCGAGTTCATATGCTATTGGAACATGACTTCTCCAGGGGGAGGAACTAGACGAGAGACCGGTAGAATATGCGAGTAGACTTCTCTCGTCAGCGAAGCGTAACTACAGTACCACGGAGCGCGAAGTGTTAGCAGTTGTGTATGCTGTGACAAAATTTCGTGGGTATATTGAGGGTTCGCTTGTCATTGTTAAGTCAGATTACCAACCACTCAAGTGGCTCATGAACTTGCGTTCACCTAGCGGCCGGTTTGCTAGGTGGGCGTTAACTTTACAAGCATACAAACTTCGAATAGAATACCTACCAGGTAAACATAACGTTGTTGCTGATATGTTATCTCGACCGCCGTGCACCGAGGCAACAAATGATTCCTGTGGAATATGTCATGTAGCTGTTATGATGCTGCGCACATCACCTTGATACCTTCGAAAAAAGCAATTGGAAGATACAAGTCTACGGCAGATTATCGAGTGTTTCGAATCTCAAAAGGCAGACACCACTGATTATTCTCGGTGGACGGATCGAGGATATGTTATAACGCAAGGCGTCCTCTATAGATACTCACCTGATGGTGAATCCGCACAGTTAGTCATACCTACCTCGAGCGTTAAAGGTATCTTCCATGAATGTCACGATGCACTGGATGCTAGACACTACGGTGTTGACAAAACCATCGCTAAAGTTACTGCTAGGTATTACTGGCCTACAGTGAGGCGTGACATTGCCCACCATGTTGGGAATGTCAAAAATTTAAACCAAGCAATCTAAAACCGGTAGGACTGCTACAAACCCCAGTGCTTGCCCAAAAGTTCGAGACGCTTGCTATAGATCTGTTTGGACCCTTGCCGAATGGTGAACATGGAGAACATTGGGTACTTGCTGTGGAAGATACCGGAACTAAATAGATGGAGTTATTCGATTTGAAACAGGCCACCGCCCAGACCTGTGCTCGAGTACTGATTGATGAAATATTTATCCGATATGGGACTCCTAGACGTATAATCAGTGATAATGCCCAGCAAACACAGATGTGCTGTTACTGTTGAATTGCCATTAAATTACGGTAATTTAAGTAGTAATTTAAACAGTAAAAAGGGCGCCATTAAGCAACCACTTAAACTACCAAAAATTCATTGACTTCTAAATTACTAATAAGCTACCATTAAAATACTGTTGTTATATTACCATTGAATTACTGTTAAACTACTGTTTTGAACTACTAGCAAAACTATTAAATTATTATTAAAACCACTACAAATTTAAAAAATAGTTTTTTAGTTAATTATGTGTTTCTGTATTTTTTTATTTATTTCGTTTACAGAATTTGACGCACATAATTGATAAATTGTGGGATTTTTTTAAAATTAGAATTTAATTTAAGTACTTACCTGGGGTTTGATCCCACGAACATCAGGAAAATCTCTTGCAACCTAAACGTGTTAACCACTACTCTACCTGACCTAATACTATAAATGCTAACTACACGTTATATATGTTGAATACAAAATAGAGTAACTTATTCGTAATTTAATACTTTCAACGTGAACCATTAAATATTTCACATGACAATCAGACTGATGATGAATTAGTCCTATATATACATTTGCATCGCTACGTATTAATTATACTCTTGTTGTTTTTGTTATTCTGTAATCAGGATAATTCATGTCTTAGTTGCTTGAAGTGGTTTATATAATCCGAATATTTTTGGATACGACAGGTACATAATTTCATGCAATATTGATATTCTTGTATCATAAGTTATAATATTTACTTTTGTTTTATATTTATATTGCGTTACTGGATCCCGCAGATTGACCAATGTTATTTGACTTTCCAATATTAATATTTTCGTAAACTGTACGAAATCTTTTTAGTTGTCAATAACAATTGCCACTTTCCTTCTTTCTATGCATTCTTCAAGTTGATAGCAGACCTAACTGTTTGGCAAATATAACGACCATTTTTAAAATAATTTAGCTTAACATTTATATAGCAACTCTATTACTACTGACTATTAATTTACCTTGTATTTTAACGGACATTCAATTACCATTAAACTCCCCAACCTAATTCTGGAATTACGACTAAGTTACTGAGTAAACTATTCAAGCTACCAATCATTACATTACTCCTAAATTACTTTTGAATTGCTGGGCAGTATAATGGTAACTCAATTAGCGGTAAACCACAACGTTCAATTTTTTAATTACTCTTAAGTTACTGGTTAAACTATTTTTAAGCTACCCACCATTACATTACTCCTTAATTACTCTCTAATTACTGTGTGGTATAACGGTGACTCAATTACCATTAAACTACAACGTTCAATTTTTTAATTACTCTTAAGTTACTGGTAAAACTATTCTTAAGCTACCACCATTACATTACTCCTTAATTACATTCTAATTACCGGGTAGTATAATGGTGACTCAATTATTATTAAACTACAACGTTTAATTTTTTAATTACTATTAAGTTACTAATTAAATTACTTTTATGCTACCACAATACTGAAATACTCCTAAACTACTTCGTATACTACTTTTAAACTAGTAACCATTTAAATTACTGCTAAAAGTCACCTTAGACTACTTTTAAATTACGAAAAAAATTAAATTACTTATAAATGACTTTTCAATACCTAATAAACTACTAAATTAAGCTACCTTGTGTTTGCTGGGTGGTGTTCAATTTATTAGTGACGTGATGCAAAAGGTTACTTATTGTTTGGGTATAAAACAAAACCTGATTCCTCTTTATCATCCGCCTTCGAATCCAGAGGAACGACGAAACAAGGATTTGAAGACGCAATTATCAGTATTAGTACACGAAGAGCACACAAAATGGCCCAAGTCGATACCCTCTGTACGTTTTGCTATGAACAGTGCAAAAAATGTATCTACTGGATACACCCCAGCGTACCTATCCTTTGTACGAGAAATGCGTACTCCAGTGGATGTGCATCATGACCTTCGCGCTATCATCGACAATGAAAACGTAGTAGTTGAAATAACGCCGTACCTTTGTAAGTTAGCTATACTCTCAGTCGTGCCCGTGAGACAAATAAACTACGACAAGACGCGTCTAAGCGGTGTTCAGACTTACGCCATACGGAAGTCGCTCCTTATGAATCTGGTGACAAAGTTCTCGTGGACGTGCACGCGTTAAGTGACGCCGCGAAAGGATATACGTCAAAGTTCGCACTTCGCCGAGATGGACCCTATCTAATAAAAACACAGTGTTCGCCGACCACGTATACAACCGCGAGTGTCAGCAACCCAAACGAGATTATTGGTTCTTATCATATGTCCGCGCTTCGACCTTTGGTGAAGAACGACAACAACGATAAAGTATTACCCCTATTCGTCCAATCAGACGTCGAGGACGACCCAAGATTCATCAAGAAGTTGTCATCAAACAACCAGATGCACAACCAGTGACAGCACCTCCAGAAGTAGTCACGACGGTGAAATCACTCAGTAATGGACGACCTGTCCGCCGACGAGAACCAAAACAGCCATGTGTAGGGAAATGTTGTCGTACATCAACAACAAACCCAACTTCGTTTGATTCGTCGAGTACCACAAACCAAGATTTGGATGTCACTCGAGACGGTAGTTCCATCCAAAGGGGGAGGATGTAGCAACTCTTTCCAGGGTAGGTCACTGGAGAAGATAAAACAATCAAATCCATACCGCATGAATATTCAGCAGTCATGCAACAACCAAATTGCGCTACGGTTGTGTACGTACGCGAGTACCTGTTGTTCGTGTGTTTCAACGGATCTTCACCGTTCGACATTTAAATCACTTTATATTAATGATACTACTTTGTACTTTGACAGGTTTTCCTAAAATATAGTTTAGGACCTTAATGTTAAAAAGCAACGTTTATTTGGTGTTTGTAGTTAATTCAATAGATGTATTTAACCTTTCGTGTTTTAATTCTGTGGGAAAATTACTGATAACGAAATAGCTCTACCATCTCGAGTTACAAAACGAAAAGCAAATATAAAGCTCATTGAGCAAGTCGACATAAAAAAAACTTCAAAAACATTATTAACTACTTCAACGGATTGTGGTCGGTTTAGATAGCAACGTTTGCTCCTTCTAAATAGTCACATATTTTTTTTACTCTCTAAACGATTGCAAAAGTTTCTTGCTCAGTAGTATGATAATTCTACTCAGCAATCCGCTGACATACTCAACGGGTAATTCCTTGGGTTCTTCTTTCAGAAGGAGAATTGTACCGGTAGCGTATGAGTTTGCATCCGTTTTTAAAACATACGGTAGAGTCAGCTTTGAACTGGACGTCAGCAATCTTTTGAGTTCATCAAAAGCATCCTGTTTCGCATTTCGATAGAACACTTTTTTTGATGAAAACCGTCAATAATTACGCAACATTTTGAATAAATTTTTGAAACCAACATGTTTATAAAAAGGTAAGCAATTGTTTAACGTTTTTAGTCAAAGCCATGTCTAAAATTGCAGATACGTTGAAAATATCTGAGCAAGTATCTTTAGTTGATATGAGATGGCCTACGTAAAAGTGATTTGTCTTTGATTTAAACGAATAATCGATTAAAGACTCTTTAGAGATCTTGGCGCTGATCCGACAAAGTTTCGTAAAGAACAATGAGCCATCAAGATATACAAATAAAAAATACAACCAATCTACTTCTAAAACGATTCATAACTCGTTTGAAAGGTAACCGAAGAATTTTTTTATACCAACCGGCATACGATTATATCCAAAGGTACCAAACGGTGTCATAAAAGCTGTTTTGTATCTGTCCTCAGTTTGCATCGAGAAAATAGAAGAACAATTGCGCACAACTCTATTTTTTTTTGAATTAGAACTAGAAGAGCCGCAAACAGAAACTCACATTTTTAGATGACTTTGGCAACAATTTGTTAAGTTTATTCTTTTACAGATGTTTTTTTGGATCCGACATGCGGTAAATACAAACAGCAATTTGAGTTTTATCGATCAATTGAACAGTATGTTCTATAAAAAGCGTTGGCACGTCACTGGAACCAAAAATAAAGAAAGTCATCAAATTGCACTTTTTCAGAATTGCTAAGGTCAATTCCTTTGTCTGGTTGAATAATAATGAAAACATTAAAACCATGTACTTCAACGGTACATTCATCAACACAGTCATCGTTATCATTTTGACAAAAAAGAATTTGTTTTTTCTTTAAAATTGCATACACAGAAGCTCCTGCGATACTACATTTGGAACCAGCATCTAAATATGCAACGCCTACTAAATCAAAAATTTTAAGTTTAACGAAAATAATCATCATTGGCTATAGATTGAAAACTGAAATCTAAAGACAGAGCAGACGCAAGTCGGAGGTTTCTGAACAGAACCTAGATTCGAATTGGCTTGTGTTGTCATTACTAGACTCGGAAGTTTTCTAGTATTTTCTTACCGGTAATTTCGCCCTACACACATACCTTTTAAATTCAACTTTAATTTGCTTTATTCGTTTAGTTTTATATAATCGATAGAACTGAAACTCTGAAATGTAAGTAAGTGGTTTATGACAAATGTCCAGTAATGTCAATTAAAGTCACTGCAGCGAGTCATTCTTAAGATAAACCAAAAATGGGGTTATACCTGTTGTACTTCCGGTTTATTCTTTTTATTCGAATAATTCGAGAAATTCGGACGGTGATGACGCAGGGATCTTCTTTCATGGAAACGGCTATAGTTGATATTAGCATTGCTTATATAACAATTTTCATCAAAAGATTTGGTTCACATGATAACCAAAAATACAACCACCGCAAAGAAATACTACTTTTGCTTAAAAAAATAATATCATGAACAACCTATTAACGCTATTAACTATATTCGATCTATATTCTAGCAACAACCCTAGGTTTTCTTAGTTGGGTGTCGCGGTACCATGTCTTTGCAGTGGACAAAAATGCAAATATATTTCTTAAAAACTTTTTTAATGGAAGTTTTAAAAAATGACTAAATTATTTAATTTTTCTAATAAATTTTTTTTTAAATTTGGTTGGGCATGCAGGTGGGTCCCTGGTAAGCAAGGTGGACATATGCTCACCCTTGCCCCCCTGCCGTCATCGCTGCTATCTACCATGAAATTAACTAAAAAACAGTTATACAAGAGCCCAATTTTTAGTTTGTTTTTTAGCTTTCACTCACTTGAGAACAACTGTAATCAACAATCAATCAATAACAGTAGCGTAGCGAAAGAAAGGAATAAGCTCAAATAATGCGGTTGAAATCAATTTAAAATTATAATATTTTTAATATTCTTTTTTATAACGTTTTAATCAATTTTGACAAATCCACCAAAAAATTTAAATTTTTCTGAGTAAAAACAAAAGTATTTCTTTAATTGTTTTTTAAGCAATTGTCTGATGTTTAAACGATAATTTTATTTTAGTTAAAGATAAAAATCATGTAATACATATTTGAATATTTAATTGCGGTTAAGCATCAACATCAAAGCCAGAAATGATACGCTATCGATCTTATCATGGCCTACTATTTTTATCAACAAACTTTAAGATTTTCAATTAAAGGAGTTTACGTTACATTTCAGATACAAACATGTTAATTATTGGATTATGGTTCAATACTAAGAGCACAAAACATGTACTAAATACATTTGTGATTCAGTACCTTCGTCATAGCCGACAGATAATAACGCTTCCACTTTGGGAATGTCCGTGACGTAGCGATTCGGTCTCACAACTTTTGGATGTTTAGTTGTACGAGTGAATTCGTTATAGACAGTGTATACTGCATACTTTGTTGATTTTTATAAATCCAGGTAAATTAAGATTCTTTTTAAATGTGGTCGTTGACCTATCAAACATACAACTTTAAAAAAACACTCGTTTACGGATGCACGTGGTGGTATTATGTAAATTAATAAACAAAATTTTAAAGAGAGGGGCGACGCAATTAACTATACACTTGTTTCTCCCAAACAACTTAAATCTATTATTAAAACGGCGGCGCGTACTCACGCCCAAACTTCGTTGCGTCGTAGTCGGCTTTGGATTCACTGACAGTATTTAAAAGCAGAAACAACGCCGACTGCGATTATAATTTTTGTATTTAAAATTCTTCGTTTTAAAGGACGCAATGGGATGCATCGAGGTTAGTGCCACTGTGGGATCCATCATTCTTTTAGTCCTAACGTTTCCTTTATCGTTGTTGTTTTGTTTTAAGGTAAATATATTTATGAGTTGTACTAAAATTATTAAGTTACTGGTACAGGTGGTACAAGAATATGAAAGAGCTGTTATATTTAGGCTAGGACGCTTGCGGAAGGGTGAAGCTAGAGGTCCTGGCACTTTCTTTATCCTTCCATGCATTGATAATTATTCTAAGGTTGATTTGAGAACAGTGTCTTTTGACGTCCCTGCACAGGAAGTGAGTAGCTTTTACCATTTGAATTTTATTTGACTGTTGTATTTAAGGCCCTTACTAAAGATTCAGTTACTGTTACTGTGGATGCTGTGGTGTATTACAGAATTGAAAATCCTTTACACGCTATTGTGAAAGTCAGTAATTATAGGTGAGACGTTTTGAGCAAATCTGCAAACATCTTAATCGATTTTTTAGCCACTCTACTAAACTTCTCTCCATGACAACTTTAAGAAATATTTTGGGTACTAAGAATCTTTCAGAGGTTCTTTCAGACCGCGAATCTATTTCGCATTCTATGCAGGCGATGTTGGATACGGCTACAGATCCTTGGGGAGTTAAAGTTGAACGCGTCGAAATGTAAGTATTTGCATCGGTTATTGCGTCCGGTTGCAACTTTCTTTTTAGCAAAGACGTAAGTCTACCCGTTCAGTTACAACGTGCAATGGCGGCTGAAGCTGAAGCAACGCGCGAGGCAAGAGCTAAAGTAATTGCGGCTGAAGGAGAAATGAAAGCATCGCGGGCACTAAAAGAAGCCTCTGACGTGATCAGTGAGAATCCAGCCGCTCTACAGGTAAACTAAACCTACAAACAATCTCGTTATTAACCGTATATTTTTAGTTGAGATATTTACAAACTTTGAACACCATCTCTGCTGAGAAAAACTCTACTATTGTCTTTCCACTGCCGATGGATCTTTTGGCAGCGTTTAAGACGACACGCCCAAGATCTTAAATAAACCAATCTACACTCATAATTGTTTACTTTACTTAACCAGATTTTGTATTATTTTTGTATCTTTCTTAATTAAAGCTATGCGTGTTTGTATAATAATTAAACGCTGTGTTATTTTTCAATTCCAATCTAAGCATATCTATTTAGCAAAACAAGCATATACAACTAAAGCTACTTCTTTGTAATGTAAGTTGCATGTATATCGAACTTTATACAATTTCACATAATAAACACCTAGAATATAATCAGTCGTTTAAATCGTAAAATTTGTATTAAATCGATTAGATAGATCGTTAGATGACTCTATCAGTTAGTTACTACACCTCAGATTATAAGTAGATTAAATTGCATTACGTCAATTTAGATAAACAAATACTTGCTCTAGGAATAAAGAATAACCATTGACGTCAAAATATTTCAAGTAAAATTAGAACATTCAAAACTAAGAAAATATTTAAAAAAACTAAGCATTATAAACAGTGTTTAAAACAATTTGATTTGTTTTAAACAAACCAATTATCTTCGTTTGCGTTTTTTGTTTTAGATTCTCATTTTCATGGCTTGCTTCATGCCAACCGAATTAAATGTACCAAATTATTAAAACAGAAAAACAGTTTATTTTATACGTAGGCAAAAGTTAAGCATTGTTTTTATTTTTGACTTGACTTTTTTACCAATTTTAATATTGTTACCTAATGTACAAAATTCTATTGCTGCAGTACCAAGAAATCCAGTACCTACGTTCGTGCAGCAAAAAGAGACACCAATGCTTGGTTAATTAATTTTTGGTATTCAATTTTCTTTCATTAATACACGTTTTTAATTCCAAAGATTTTATTTAAAAAAAACTACTTAACCCATTTTTCCAACTATATCAATAACTGATTCAAAAACTTTGGCCAAAGAAAACCTACCAGTTTCAGCATCGGTGTTGTTTTTACCCATCAGGTCGAAAGTTTCAACACTATCAGCGTTTTCGTCGATGGTGTCTGCGGTGACGTTAGTGTTAGTTTCGTAACTAATAGGAGTAGTCAGCTGTGCCAAAAACTGCAGCTTTTGCAATATTTTCGTGACGGTTTTTTGAAAAATACCAGGAGTAGCCTCGTTTCGTAATTCGCTTTCGTCGATGTTGTATTCACTAGGCACGGATTTACTGAGATGTTCCGATTTAGCGTTGCGAAGATCGCCAATGTTGTTCGTCAGAGGGTTCGATAGATTCATATGCGAAAACGTCATAATCGCGTCGAACAAAAATGGACTTGCATCCACCACAACAAGCACCTAAAAACCTTTGTTAATGAATACAACTAACAACAAAATCAACTTACACTGACAACGGTGATCAAAAACGAGTACTTATTCATCGTCCAGTAGAACTAAAGCAACTGAAGCACCTTTTTGCATTACTCAACGGCATAACTTAGTTGCATAGATAATTAAAAAAAAATTACACGCGATTTGTAGGACAAGGATGATTTAACATTTAAATAAAGAAATCGTTATTGTTGTCACATCCCAAGACGACTGGAGAATTTTAATGAGTGCATTTTTTTTTGGTACTTTTACTACAAACTCCAGATCGGTGATAAAAATACACAATCGGGTATTTATGCCAAAGAACCAGAATAAATCTAGCATTTGCATTACGGCGTCGTTTGAGCCGTTTTATAATGCTCAATAAGAACAACAAACGGAAGCAAATGTGCCATTAAGCTTTAACGACTTATTTATGCCACATTCTTTTGGTAAATTTATTATTAGACCTCACGCACTTTAGTAATTGTTTTAGAACGTAATTTTTAGTTAGAGACTTTAACGATGGAATAGACAACTAAAACTTTGATCTATTAAAAGTATTAACAAAAACCGCTAAAATCTACTTTTAAAGCTACACATGAACAGCTCAACTGTTTTTAATTTGTTAATTCATTTAGAACTTACAAGTTTTCATTACTTTTAGTTATTATCAATTTTTGTAATAGATTTAGTTTTTTTTTTATTCTACACACACAAAAAGAGAATAATTTTTAACATTTCAAAAAATTACGAAAGTAGGTAGGTACAATACGTTCTTTGTTTTTTAGTTGTAGATCATGCAATTCTTTTATAAATTTTTGGCAGCCATTAATTTTTAAGCATATAGGGCGGCGTTAAAAAACGTGTTTCCGATTTAATTTTTAATTATCGATATTAAGCATAGTTTAAGGTTCTATTATTCATCTATTGATTTTCTTAATTTTGTAGTGAATTTTAAATGACCTCGATAATATATTCTTAATTTTAGTGTAAAAACAAGTCGTGTCCTTGAAAATTAGCATTCATTCAACGATTATTTGGAAAACAGTGGCGTTTGCACAGTCGTAAATTTCTACTGTACTTCTTAAATTCCTGCTCGCCGGATACTTCGGCGCGCTTTGCAAACTCGTGCCTACCTCAACATCGTTTTATGCAACGAACATTGCGCATGTGCGTATCCCACAACGCAAATCTACATTCAATTTAATTTTTTTCTTTATTTATTTTCTATACAATTTTTTATTAAATTTTGTTTTTTCTTTATTTTTATTTTTTACAAGTTTTTCAGATTTTTCTCCTATTGTAACGTAGCTCTGGTTACACTTTTCTTGGCGACTTGTGATACGTATTACCAATAACTCTTGATATTTGATTCTGATTAAATCATTAGTAGTTTAGGTCAATATAAACTGAGTCACAGGGTAAAACATCTCATTCCTACACAGTTTTTTATATTAGATTTTGCTTTTTCCTGATGGGTAGATACTTTTTTGGTTGATAGTATTTTTGTGATTAGTTTTAGAACTATCACTAGCTCTTTTAAGCGCTTGTGTAAGCTCGAAGTACCAACCCAAACTAGAAATTTATATATTTTGATAAGTTACTATATATTTCTCTATGTAATCATTTAATATTTGCGCTGAATAACAAATAGTTAAGACTTATTATTAGGATTCAGGCATAAATAACAACCTTTGTCAAAAAATAATCAGTTGTTATTGTTATAAGAAATAATGGGTTGACCATCAGCTGCGTCATTTATCTTATTCAAAGGTAGAAGGCAAAAAAGTAATACCTAAAGCAGTTATAGGTGAGTTAAAACCGTTGTTAAACGACGACATTTATAGCACTAAATTAAAAAAAGTTTTGGACGATGACTACGGTGCCTACTAACTCTAAATTTGATTTAAAAAAATTTAATTCTATTAAAAAATGATGCAGATGTTATCGATGACATTAAATTCACAAATTAAGTTGAAGCATTATCTCACATAAAATTCATTCATTTAAAAAGTCATTTTATCATGAAATTCTAAGAAAGCGTTCCAGTAACTTCCAGTTAGAATATTACGGCGCCTCGACGCCGTGGCGTCGTCGCCCGCCACACGACTCTCTTTATGTTTGACCTGTTTGACGCATTTGTGCTGGTAATAAACAACTTAATTGTCTAATTTTCTTTAATACAAAAATATTATATAACTTTATAGGTTTTGTAATCGTTATAATTTAAAACGATTTTATATGTAGACCTTTTCGCATTTTTCAAAAAAAAAGTTTTATGGCAATAGTATAGAATTCGTTGAACTTTTTTATTGATCTAAAATAGATTAGCGTAACTAGCGATTTTTAAATTGCATTAGAGACACATGAAGCGACCCAAACCAAGAGTGAAGTGTCAGTTTAATATGCAATTTTAAAAAACTGTAAATATTGTTTATTTAATTATACCTAAACCATTCGAACGTATAATTCTTAATTTTTTGTCGATCTTAATAAGTGTTGTTGTGTTAAGTATTCTGGTAGTTTAATGGTGGACTAGACGCTTGATTAGACGCTGATGGTAGCCATTTTGTATAACAACTGGTAGAGTAGAAGCTAGCACAAGTTTCACAGCCAAACGACAACAGATTATCTCGATGATCTCGCTTAATCAATTATTTAAAGACAAAAAAAACAATTTCATAATACAAA
Source organism: Aquatica leii (assembly GCA_035610365.1). NCBI lineage: Eukaryota > Metazoa > Arthropoda > Insecta > Coleoptera > Lampyridae > Aquatica > Aquatica leii. The sequence goes on along the minus strand of CM069435.1, from coordinate 95,299,790 downwards.
TCAGTCATCATGTAAAACTACACAAATATTTACGTTAATGCTTCCTACGATTTTCAACGTATCCATATTTTTTTAAATATAAACAAACCATGAGTTCTAAATTTACTTTTTGGATCAGAAAGAGTGAACTTAATCAAAATTTGCTATTAAAAATCTGTGCTTTATTGTATTGATTATAATCGCAGGTAAATATATGGTTTTATAACTTTTAACGCTTTTATATACAGCGTGCTTGGAATTAAATACATGGCCACCTATGATCACTGTTTTTATAGACTTAGACCTTTTAGTTTTAGGTTAAAATGGACTGCGTTCGAATAGCAGCAATTGCGTTATCAGCCGTGTTGGTAGTTATGACGCTACCGCTATCTCTATTCTGGTGTCTTAAAGTAAGTACTACCCAAAATTTATCGGAACGAAACACTAATATAATTGTAGGTAGTGCAAGAATACGAAAGAGCAGCCATTTTTAGACTAGGACGTTTAGATAAAAACGCTGCTCGTGGTCCTGGTGTCATATTTTTACTACCTTGTGTTGACAGCTTTTGTAAAGTCGATTTAAGAACAGTCTCAATTGACATACGACCGCAAGAAGTATTTCTTTTTTTTGTTGATGTTTGAGTCACTTTATCGATTTTAGATACTAACCCGAGATTCTGTATCGGTCACTGTCGACGCCGTAGTCAATTATAGAATCGAACACGCTGTAAATGCGGTTTTTATGATGTCAAATGTTGGGTACCTATGTTTGTTTTAAAAGTATTAGATAACTGACGATGGGTTTTTAGTTACTCAACGCGGTTACTGGCTATGACTACGTTGCGCAAGGTTTTGGGTACTAGAAACTTGTCGGAAATTTTATCTCAGCTCGATGTTATTTCTCAAGTTATGCAGGTAATTTTAGATTCAGCGACTGATCGTTGGGGTGTTAAAGTGGAAAGGGTAGAAATGTAAGTGGTTTTTAAGTTAACGTTATAGTACGGAGTGGTTGTGTTTTAGAAAAAACTTAAGATTACCGGTTCATCTACAACGTTCAATGGCAACAGAAGCTGAAGCATCGCGCGAAGCTAAAGCTCAAGTTATTGCCGCTGACGGTGAAATGAAAGCGTCTCGAGCTCTTAAAGAAGCTGCTAATATGATCAACGAAAGCCCAGTTGCCTTACAAGTACAACTTTTACTTATTAAATGTTGTGGTGTTCATTAAAAGTTGCATTTTAGTTGAGATACTTACAAACTTTGAGTATCATATCTGCTGAGAAGAGTACAACCATAATTTTTCCAGTTCCAATCGACTTTTTATCAGTATTTAAAAATCCAAATTCTTTATAAACGAAACAATGTTTTTTTAAGCGATCAGTTAAGCTAAATATTTTTTTTATGTTTCTTACATTTGTAATCAATTTACTACAAGAATTTTGTTGTTTGAAAACAAATAAAAAACCAGCAACTTTGTAAGCTACTGCCAACTTTATACAATTAATTTCTTTGTGCTGCCAAAAAAAAACTCGAAATCCACATAAAACTATAAATGTTTAAAGTCAATTATTATATTCGTATCAGCATACGACAGGTGGAAGTCATTTAAAAAATCTTATTTTTTAAATTTAAATTATTGTTAATGTCAAATTTGACAGACTTAGTTATAAATGTAGTACCAACATTATATTTCTAGCGATTTTAATTTTTTTTTAAATATGTTTAAAAGAGAATGTAATTTTACACAGGACAACACAAAAAATAATGACTATTATTGTATGATAATTTTTGCATTAAACCTTAGCATTAAATAATACTTAAACAACGTTTAAATTAAAGACGACTTTTGTGCCATAGTTTAATTTTGTTTTAATAATTAGTTTAAATAATTGGAAAAACAAAACGCAAAGTATATTAGTTAGAAAATAAAACGAAAATAAATGATTACTGAGTCTTTGATTAAAGCAAAATATGATGCATCATCCTGTACATACGTCATATGGCCGTTATCCGTCAAAAGTTTCGCGCACTTATTAGGTTAGTTTCCATAAATAACCGCAATAACCGGTTCAAAAGCAGCTAAAAACGAGACCGTTCTTTAAATACGCTTAGGAAAATGCATTTATAAGGAAAACCACGGAAAATTTACAAATTCAGGTGGGTACAGGTTTTCAAATACATTTTTTTTCAACTCTTCTTTTAGATGGCTAAACTTACTAAGTTGCACAAAATAGTTCTGGGCGTGGGTGCGTTTGGTGGAACTTGGTATTTATTCAAAACATACGACGTCAATAAAAATGCTTATAATTCATGGACGACGAATTATGTATCGTCCACTAAATGGGATGATAACTGGGATCAGTAAGTTGTTTTGCGTTTTTAAAAACTGGTACATTACTTAAATGTTATAGTCGTTCACCAAAATCTTTAGTTAATCCAAAAATTTTTCAATTATCGAATGGTGATTCGGAGAACAAAGCCAACGAGAAGCTTGAAAATGCTACATCTAAAGCCAATCGACATTTAATACTAATACGACATGGGCAGTACAATACAAAAGGCGAGACAGATCCCGATAGGTACCTAACATCGTTAGGTACGTTTGATTTAGGGCTGGGCACGTGTTATAGGTTGTTTTTACTTAAAATTTTGTCCCATTTGTTGCCCAGCTCAATTTAGGTGACGAACTATGTACAATCGTCGCTCAGAAACGTGTTTTAGGTAGAAACCAAGCTGAGTACACAGGTAAACGTTTAAAAGCTTTGGGTTTTCCATACACTTCAATGATAAAATCTACTATGACGCGAGCACAAGAAACCGGAGAGATTATAAATATTGTCTTAGATAAAGTATATTTTTTCTTGTTACTATTTAGTATTACATGATTCTGTTTTTAGCTTCCTGTTGAAGATTGCCATTTAATTAGGGAAGGTGCACCGATACCACCAGAACCACCTGTGGGACATTGGAGACCTGAAGCACAGGTACTGTGGTTATTGCTTATTGGCATTGTCTCTTACAGACTTTTAATGATCGGTTAGCAGTTCTACGAGGACGGTGCAAGGATTGAAGCTGCATTTCGCAAGTATTTTTACAGGGCACATGGGACTCAAGAAAAGGATACTTATACGTTACTAGTGTGTCATGCAAACGTGATTAGGTATTTCGTTTGCAGGTACGTGTTTTTTCTAAATTGGTGCTAATAACATAAAAGTTTTTGTGTCTAGGGCTCTTCAGTTTCCGCCAGAAGCCTGGCTACGATTATCGTTGTACCATGGAAGCATAACATGGATTACGATTACGCCAAAGGGTCGTGTAATTCTAAGAGCGTTGGGTGATAGCGGTCACATGCCAGTTGATTCCCTTTCTTACTGAGTAATTATTTTGTATATACATCGTAGACATATCGTGTATTATTATCTTAGTTTAATGTATACAGTATTTGTAAAAATTGTTTCGAATAATACTATTAAAAGATGCGTTTAGGCTTTAAAATATTCTGGTAGAGTAATTATGGTGGTGGCCATAGACATCTCTAGTGTCAAGTTCTTAGTATGGTAGCTTTAATCAGATCGTGTGATGAGAAGGAACATGAATTGGAATTCGAAACAATAGATTTTATATTAAAGTTCTACATAGTCAGTGTTGTAAGTCATTGCACAAGGCAAGTTTTTGTGTTTTATCTTAAACCTTTCGGTTCAATGACTAAATAAATGTAATTCTTGTTTTCATCCACTAACTTTGTAGAATGAACGTAAAAACATTAATTATTTTCACGTCTTAACTAAGTTAACATGAATATCATATCAACTCATACCTAGGACCCAGATAACAGAATAAGTTTGACTCAAGCTTGTCACGACAAAGATATAGTAAGTTTGATTCAAAGTTAAATCAAGCATCCTACCACAGGTCAAGCTTAGAATAAGCTTATTTTGAAAGCTTGCATCAAACTACCTTAACAAGTGTAGAAGCTTACTTTGTTTATTTAATTAAAACCCCAGGTACGCACTCAAGAGTACTTAAGATATTGAAACGTTCGAGAAGTTATCTGCAAATTCAAGAGCCTTCTGGAAGTTTTTATCCATCTAGAAGATATACCGAAAGATAGGGAACACTCGAGAAGGATTTTCAAATGTGTATAAATACCGAAGAAACAAATCGTGTCAGTTATTGCCGTAATGCGAATACAGCAGTGTTAAGAAGATTATTCAAGATGAAATAAATAAGTCGTTAGCGCGTGTGTGTACATAAATATACGGAGAATAATCTTGTACTACGTAATTTTAGTGTAAACAAGTTTGTGAAGCTATCCGCGGACTTTATCTTATCTTAACTAGTGTAAGTGTTTTTATTAAATATTATTAGATTTAATTAGTTCGGTTAATTTACAAGTGTACATATTTTTAGTATAAGTAAAACATATTTTTAGTCGTTTAAATAAATTAGTTTTTAATAAATTCTTAACAATATGTTATAAAACATCTATGTTGAAGCAAATTTAATATAGTGGCAATAGGTTGGTAGTAGTGTTTATTTTTGTACACTGTTAGTGTAACGGTTGCTTAAACATTCTTTGTCACTATTTTCTCCTTGATTCGAATTCACAACAGGTTATTGTCCCAAGCGTTTTCAATAGTTAAAAAAGGCGACTGAGTAAAGAAATTGTGTTCACGGTAATAATAAAAAAACGTGCGTAATAAAAAAGTGAGGTTAATGTTGTTGTTAGTAGTAGTTAGAGGCGAGTATACGTAAAGCGATTTCTAAAGATGCTTCGGAATCAAAAAGGTAGAATGTACCACTCAATTAAAAAGGTTTTAGAAGGCGTACTTTAAACCCTGCAAATGTTAAACTAATAACCGCCACTTGTGAATCATCTTTGGAGACTTTATGTTAAAAGTGTTTTGGTATGATGTTTGTCCCCTGTATAAGATTTATTCTTGGAACGCCCACTTTTCGTCGCACGGGCAGGGATAAATGTCAAATTAGAAAACGATCACTTTTTCCGGTCTGTATGGTTCACACTAATCCATGTATAAATGGGTGTAGTATTTTTGCTGCTTTGAAAATTTTCCTGGGGTAAGCATTTTTTCATGTTATTGTGATTTACTTTAATTGAATATGTGTACACTGCTTCAAAAAAGTAATTAGACACTTTTAAGCGCGACCTGCAAGGTAGACAACCAAACTTACGTTATAACAAAACAGCTAGTTAAATTTGACAACATTGGCATTGTAGACATTACTTGCAGCGATATTACGAAGTTACTAACCATTCTCTATAAGCACTGCCTCAAGCGTTCAAAGAACATGTTTCTTACCTGCAAATATTTATCTAAAGGAGGGAAGGCCCAGCTGCAACCTGGTGGCAAGGTGTAAAACGCACTATCACGTCGTGGGAATGACACTGGTAAAAACCACGTTTGGTCCAAACAAACATACTTACCAATAAGTATTGAGGGAAATATTCACCACCGAACAAACAAGCCCTGAAAACACGGAATTTTTCATCGCTCCTCGCAATGTTCCCAGGTCATAGTAGCCCATCAGAAGCGCTTCAGATAGAAATGGTCTATGGACTCCTCCATCGCCGAGTTTGAAAACGTGTTCCCCGTACTTCGGTGACGACATTCGACGAGTTACGAGACCAACTGCAAAAAACACAAGTCACAGAGTCCCAACCGACGCCTGCTCCTGCCAGACCCAGGTGTGCCTACTGTCGCCTCATGGGGCACACTAAAGACGAATGCCAAAAACGCAAACGAGCCAACTTCGTCCAAAGTCACCTCGATAGACGACCAACTCCACAACTCCCAACGACCACTAGAACCGACGTCACCAACGCCACCTCAAGGCAGGAAAACACACCAGTGATCAAAATCTCCTGTTTTGGATGCGGAGCACCAGGAGTGGTCTGTAGTCAATGTGCAAACTGCAATGGCCGAACCCCTACAGAAGAAAACTATTTTTACCTCGCAGAAATAAATCCAATTAAGACAGCGACGAGAACCCGGCCTATTATCCCCATCAGCGTTGGCACAGCATCGGGAAGTGCCTACCTGGACACAGGTGCGAAATAAAGCGTCACAGGTCACACACTGTATCAAGTACTAAAGAGCCAAGGGCATAAATTTACGGCGACACCGATGAACATCACCTTAGAAAGTACGGCAGCGAGAAGTTCTTCAGACCAAGGTCACTATTCAACTACATCAGAAACAGGTTCCAACCGACTTGATTGTGATCCCAGATGCCAAGAACCGCACACTTTTTGGGGTAGACTTTAATGAGAACGCCGGCTGATCATAAACCTGGCAAATCAAAGCTAGCACTTTATTAAACAACCAGACAACACGCACCGATACATCACGGAACCAGCTCCCAGTTTCTTTCGGAAATATCAAATCACAGAACTAACCGATCAAAGAAACTACTCGTATGCAGCAGACATACCACAAAGTGACCCTCGCAGGTGCAAGTACAGAACCCTACAGCTCTTCGGAAGAGATCCGAGCGAGCACCACGACACGAACAGCGAAGTGAATCCCGAAATGTATAGCATATTTGGCAATTCGCTGTCACCACACGATTCACCTTTCGAACGCCCTCTGCCCACTGTGAAATTCCCGCACACACCTCCACGAGCTGAACCTCCGCGACGACGAGAGAACCTCTTTATCTCCCGAGCAGCGCACCTCTTTTAATGCATTACTTCATGCACACTAAGACGTCTTCCAGCCAGGGGGAGAAGAAATGCCGTACGCCAAGCATGCAATCGATCTTAAAAAGGGAACTGGAAGAGATGATGAAAACGGGCATCATAGAGTTGTGCGAATCGCCATGGGGCGCCCCAGTAGTTATGGTACCGAAGCCAAACGGAGACACAAGGGTATGCATCGACTATAGGAAATTAAACGCCATCACCCAAACAGATCGATACCCACTCCCAAGAATCGACGATCTGCTCCACGCAGCTCAAGCTCTAGTAATATCAACCATCGACTTCAAGGCAGGGTACTGGCAGGTGACTGTAAAAATAGAAGACCGAGACAAGACAGCATTCTTCTCACCGTTTGGCCTGTATCGGTTCTGACGAATGCCTTTTGGTCTGAAGAACACCCCAGCCACCTTCCAGAGGCTCATCGATCGTTTTAAGACTAACTTGCTAGACGTCACGATACTTGCTTACTTAAACGATATCATTGTATGGTCGAAGTCCGTCGATAACCATATAGAAGACCTAGACAAGGTATTCAACAGGCTCCGCCAATTGAAATTAAGGTCAAAACGCATGAAATGTCCTCCTCCGGCGGATATTTGGGCGGGCCAACTTGCAGGTCCAGAAGTTAAGAAAATCATTGAATGCTTCGAGAACCCAGATCCGTTCTTAAATGATTACAGTCGATGGACCAACAAGGGCTACATGAAGTCCCAAGACGTACTGTACCGATACTCTCCCGACACCGAAGCAGAAGAGCCACAATTGGTTGTTCCAGAAATGGAGCGAGAGAAGATACTACAAGAGTACCACGATGCACTAACTGCCGGTCACGACGGCGGGGAACGATCTTTTCAAAGAATCGCAAGCCGATATTTCTGAGTAGCTTACGCATTCCTACTCAGAAATATCGGCTTGCGATTCTTTGAAAAGATCGTTCTCCGCCATCGTGAGTAGAGTCTAGAGTACGTGAAGGACTGCCTCGAGTGCCAGAGATACAAAGCTTCCAATCGGAAGCCAGCAGGGCTATTGGAAACATTTATACAAACCCGCCGGTTTGAAACATTAGCCATCGATTTTTTCGAACCTCTTCCAGAAGGACCTAACGGGGAACGGTGGATCTTCATAGTAGAAGACACCACCAGCAAATGAGTAGAGATGTTCTCCCTAAAAACAGCCGATGCGAAAACATGTGCGCAAACTCTGATACAAGAGATATTCATCAGATACGGAACTTCACGTCGACTATTAAGTGAGATCATGCAGCATATCACATTCTGCCTAGATATTAAGCAGACTCTGGTCCCAGTATATCCCCCAAATGGCTATCCTAATAAAAGAAAACTATAGGTTATGGCCAGAAAACCTAGCACCCATAAGGTTTGCGATGAACACACCAAAAAGTCAAACCACAGGACAAACGGCAGCTTATCGGTGGAGAACTAAGAACAACAGACGACGCCCATCGAGACCAAAGGGCCATAATCACTGCCGTTAACTTCGTAGCAGAGATAACCCCGTATCTTTTCAGAATGATTAATATTCTGAGACAAGCTCAGCTGGCACAAGAGTCAGAACGAAATTGGGGAAAACAGAAAGCGGATAAGCATAGAAGAGACATCCCACCATTGTAGTACGGAGACCTTGCCTGGGTCCAAACACACATACTCAGCAATAAGGACAAGGAAACCTCCGGGAAATTGGCTCCACGCCGAGATGGACCTTGTTGCGTTCTGCAAGCGATCTCGCCAACCTTCTACGAACTGGAGAACCCAAACACACAAGAGATCATAGGAAGTTACCACATTTCAGCCCTCAGTTCATACAGTATAGTATGATAGATACAAATACGCAGATACAAATACCACCCTAAGTATACTTAAGGCAAGCAGTTCAAGTTCTGAGCAACTTACGAACGGATTTACCGTAACTGTTACTTCTTTCCGTAAGAATTTCACAAACGTACGAATTGCGTATTCGATTTGACGAATCCTTAGTGAGAGGCTGCTGGACCATCACGGTGACAGAATCCTTCGAGTGCGACGCGAGATTATCCGAGTGTGCGTTTTTACTTAACGATACGGGCGTAACCCTTCACTTTACTTGACTTATTTTAGTGTAGTGTATATAATTATTGTTTAGATTTTAATTGTTATTGTTATAATTATTCTTTAAACTTTAGTTATAACCTACATTGTGAGAGTTGTTAATAAATCTTTTCACCAACCTCCAACAGTATTTATTATTTTATTTTAATGTTTGTATTTTACATGCTAATAATGGGTGTAATCTCCTTTATTGGTTATATATTCCCGTAGACGGTTTGGCATCGAATTGGCATATACATTATCTTCTTGAAATCTCTCCCACACGGTATTAATATGGTGATGCAAGTTGTTTATAATTCGTATTCGTTCAGTTCCTTGTTCCATCCACGCATGACCGCCGTCCAAAAATTGTTTATAGGGTTCAAATCTAGTGACTTAGGTGGCCAACGAATTCTTATGTATAGGAGAATTGTCCTGAACAAACCGAATTGGTCCTTCGGGATAAACTGCTCGTACGGAGGGCAACATAACGTCTTCCAAAATCGTCAGGTTAGTTTGAGAAGTTAAGCGTTCATCGATACGTGTTAATTACTCTGGGCCAGCATTACTCATTCATCCCCAGTACGCAGCACTAATTCTCCCACTTCTTTTGTTGGGTTGCACATGTTTTGATTCACATCGAGAATTACGTGCCCTCAAAGTACGTTTTTACTATCTTGGCAAATGCAGAAAATTTTTTTTCATCTACAAAACAACACGTTTCTAATCAAAATTTAAATGTTCTAATAAAAACTACAATTTCCGGTAGGCAGTTATTACTGGTTTCCTTATAGGTCGATAGCAGCTTATTTCTTCAGTTTTTAAAGTATTCCTTATTGTTTGCAAACTGCATTGTAGCTGTAGTCTTTCGCGAATGGTGGCGAAAGTTGTGAATGGAGTGAAACGAACATCTTGGATAATGTTGTATTTTTCAACTCTGGATAAGAGAGATGGCTTTCCTGCTTTATGGGCGCTTTGCTAAAGACGATCATTTTCTGCGCCTTGTTCTTTGCGTTGAACCCAATAATGAACCACACTTTTCTAATAAAATAGATAATAGTTAATTAAAGCTGCGCAAAAAAGTTTACGTTTACTGAAAGGCGCCGATAAAATAATGTTATTAATTTAAGTAAAAAGTATATTTATCTATCTTCTCTGATCGTTGAACTTCTGTCTGTGATAAAATAAATATACCCGTTGTTACAATCTCTGTTTTGTCATTTGTTCTATTACAGTTTCGGGTAGATTTAAACGGTGTCTCCCATCTTTATCTTTCATGATTTTGGCGCCTTTTTAAACTTATTTTATTTATTATATTATTTAGCACCACGAAGCTTACGACCGAATCACCAAATCAGTTGAACTAGTCGTCACTATTTAAGTTACGAGAAAATGCTCGTAACAATTTTGAACAAACTGTTATCAATGTATGAACAGAGCTCAGAACAAAATATGGATCGATTAATAGAAATTTTTTTTACTCCAAAAAAGAAACAGGAATAAGACAACATAACGCACATTTCTCAATTAGAAAAAAATTTCAACGAACTCAGTACTTAGGAGTCTAATAAAAGTTTCCAGAACTGTTAGTTCTCAGCAGAATTCCACTAGAAGGGTAGACATACTACCCTTCTAGTGAAATACTTTTTAATTCAAAAGTGTATGGTAAAGGACCATTGACAAACTGGTCATTTCTCAAGCAAATGCCCAAATAAATTGAAGATTAAACAGAAGAAAGAAGATCGTTTGATATCTTCAATGCTTAGATAGTAACACACGATATTGATATTGTTCTTGTTCAGGAGCCATGGATTTATAAGAGAACAATAAAAAGGGACGAACTGTCCAGATCGATGGCTGCTTGCAGCCCAACTTATACACAGCCCCTGCACATGCATCATTATAAAGAATGAACTAAACTTAATCCCATTTTGGGATTTATGTTCTAGAGATCTAGTGGCCGCTAAAATTATTGTAGGAGAGGAAAGCCTAAGAAGGGATCATTATTTGATTCGGTTGCTTTCCCTACGACCAGACAAGACCACTGCTACCGGAGGAAATCCAACGGCTGATTAACAGTGTGACCAACAAACCGCTGATTCTTTATGCAATGCCAATTAGCACCACACTTTTTAGTAGAGCACAAACACAAATTCAAGAGGTGAAAAACTTATCGCACATTGAAGTTATTGACCTTACGCTTGTTAGTCTAAAAACGAGCAAAGTGATAAAAATGCAGCATGTATAAGATGTACCTTCTTTATCTGATCATAGATACATTCGGTTGAACATTGAATCGGATGAGAAACTCGTAATGGAGTACACAAACCCGAAAAAACTGACCGGGAGTTGTTCAACGAAACTTTAACCGGCCAAATCAAGGATTGTCTTTCAGTTGCAAGATTAACGCACTATCTAGAACTAATGACGGACAGTATTGTTAATTCATTAAAATCCGCATTTAAAACATGCTGCCCAAAAACTGTTAAACGAACCCCCAACAATGTTACTTGGTGGAACAGGGAGATTGATAAAGCAAAGGCACACACAAAAAGTCTATTTAACACAGCCAAAAACAGCGGAAATTGGAATAAATATAGAAGCAGTCTCACAACACAACAATGCCTCATAGAGAAGGTGCTATACACAACGTATAAAATTAACCTACAAGTTCTTATCTCCAAAAAACTCTAAGCAAGGACCGCACTGGAAACATCGGTTCTATGCTAACCAGAAACAAAAAATTTACAGACTCGGTTAAAGGTATTCTGCTAGAACTATTGCAAAAACACTTTAGGATACGCCGACGATCTCGCCATTATCACAAGCGAGAAGTTGGTGGCAACTGTATCGAACATATTGTAGAGTGCACTAAACACCGTCGAAAAATGATGCAACAAAGAGAAACTATTAGTAAACGCAACTAAAACGGCATTCGTTCTGTTTACCAAACGACGGATAACGTAAAACTACCTACAATGTACGCAGTCACGCTCTCGATAACAAAAGAAGTCAAATATCCAAGATTCACGCTTGATAACAGACTGACTTTCACCGCTCATCTAAAAAAATTACAACAAAGGCCATCAAGGTTCTTAATACAACCAAACGAATGGTTGGGCATACATAGAGATTGAAACCCACAATGACCAAATAGTTATATACTGTGGTGACAAAACTGATCATCAGATACGGTGCGCTTGTATGGGGTCAACTTGAAAAACACAGCATCTAAGCTACGCAAATTAGAGAGAATAGCATGTTTGCTGATAACAGGAGCGATGATTAGCCACAATCAAACGCTCAAAATGCACTATCAAGCACAAGTCGACAAAAGTTAAGACAACTCACAGGACTAATAACTAAGACCCTGTGGCTTTAACAAACACCTGCATAAAATAGCACTGCAAAGTAGCCCTTTATGCCGCGGATGCTTGAAAGACGACGATACTCCGCAGCATCTGCTGGGTAAATCCAAAGCGTATCAAACTCAACGCACAAGGATTCTAGGCAAACCAAAACTAACCTATGATAAATTGAAAAAAACTTCTTGGAATAAACTTCTGGACTTCATCGAGAAAATAGAATTGCTTGAGGAGTAATAAATCGGAGGTGCACGAAAAAACTAAAAAGACTGCAGTACAGTGGCGTTAGACGAACTACCTCTTGAATAAAATTTAAAAAAATACTACTACTACTTTTATCACCGTAATTCATGTTTCCGTCGATCGTCTGTTAATAACAACATTAACGTATAATAATGTATCAGAAATAGATCGTTAATGACCCCTATTAATGAACGATTTTGAACCAATGAATGAATTTCTATTAATGAACGATTTTGTATAGCAACCAATGAAATCGTTAGCAACCACCGATTTAACGATATTGCACGACTACCAGATATAACATCGGGTGACGTATGCTTTAGTTTTCTTATAACTTTACACGTTTTATTAAAGTACGATCAACGAAAAAACTTTAAAACTAACTCGTTTGTTAATCGGCGACAAATAATCTCGACAACATTAACGCGTTCGCTCGTTACACTCGCTCACGGCGTTAAAATGTTTCGATTATTAACCGTTATCATTAACAACCTTGTTTGATAAGTAACTATTAATTGTTAATACTCCCTTAACAAACAAAGTTGTTAATCATAGCGATTAATGATCCAGACATTTTGTTGAGATTATTGATCGCCGATTCACAAATCAGTTAATTTTTTATATCTAGTAGTCGCGCAATATCGTTAAATCAGTGGTTGCTAACGATTTTATTGGTTGCTATACAAAATTGTTGATTCTTTGAGATTCATACCATGGTTCAAAATCTTTTATTATTAGGGGTCTATTTCTGCATTATTAAACGTTAAATATTGCTATTAACAGACAAACAGAAACACATCTTAATTTCTCCAAAGTGTCTAAGTTTGATTCTATGTTTTTATCGATAGTTTTATTACCAACTTTTTACCAGGTACGCCGTGTATAGTAAACAACTTAGGCAGCGTTTTTAACACTAGATGTTTGATTAAAATCTACATCTAAAGTCTTAAATTCCATTTATTGATACCTATTTACAATTTTTTAAAATACTTTTAAAAATCAATAAACTTTCAAAAACGCCGTTGACGATAATAAAAACAGGATGTGCGACGAGATGGCGGCGCAGCCGCTCTCTATCTGTCTCCCAACTCGCGACGTGAACCATTGATGCAGATTCGACAATTCGCTATATCCGTATTGACTCTTTGTTTGTATTAGACATTCGTAGACGGAATCTGGTATTAAACCATTTAACTGGTACTGTTGCAAGCGCTCGGTGCTTTCAGAGTTGAAACTAACTTCTGTTGGTCGAATAATCATATCGTGCCACTGATCGTGATGATGATAAGAAGTGTTAATCTGTAAAGAAAATTTTGTTCAGTTGTAGTAGTAGTTGTGAAAAAATTACTCACGAGCAGTCTTCTAAACAATATCTTTGCTTCTAAAATTGGAAACACTGACTGAACAGTCCATGTTAGCTTGTAATTGTTTGGATTAGAAAAACCAGGGCTTATAATATCCGCCATGCCTGGTTTTCCCGAAATTTCAACGTATTTTTTGTCCTTGCCGATTGAGTTAACGACGACGCAACTGTAATTGCCAAAATCGGAAAACTGTACGTTTCTAATTGTAAGAGTCGAGGTCGTTCCTGTGTTGGAGATCGAGCGCTTGTCTGTTGGTTGTAGAGGGAACGAGTTCTGATACCAAAGAACTTCGGCAGGTGGATCAGCGTTTACCAAGCAACTTAGCTTAGCTTCCAAATTATCTTTAGTGTTGTACCAAGACCTAACTACGTGTACTTCTGGAGGATCTATAAACGTTTACATTATAATTAATTTGCAGTTTTTAAAAACTTACATAAGACTATTAGTTTGATTTCGGCTGTAGCCGGTTGTCCTATGCCGTTAGAAGCTGTGCACTGATATATGCCCGAATAATGCTTTTGCAAATCGTTTAGTGTTAAAGTCGATCCGGATTCAACTTGCAAACCAGACGGCAATATTCCATCCTAGAAAAATATTATTAAAACAATATTAGACAGTTTTAGATTTTTCCTAAACATTGTAAATGTAGTCAACGAAGTAAATTAAACGATGTGTTTTGCAGGTTAATGCAATTACACATTAAAGAAACCTCTACATAGCGAATGGCATCGACGTTCCTTTGTTGTTTAGGAAGCGCCGCATTAATTAAAGCTAAGTGTACACTAGTATAGGTATGTAATTGAAAATGTTTTGCGTGAGCATCTAGGAACTTTAACACAAAAAATAAATAATGTTTTGTAATTAGAAGTTTGCGTTTACCTTTTTAGACCATTGAACTAACGGTGTTGGATTACCGTCGGTTTGACATTCGAAGAGAACCGATCCGCCCTGTTTGGCCGTAACTTGTTTTTCTGGCGGAATAATGCTCAAGTTTGGTGGAACTACAACAAAATAGTTGTCAGTTAGTTAATTAGTTGTGAAGTAAGTTTTAAATACGCTGTTTGTATACGTTAACTGAATTTGTTTTTAATAATACAGTTAGAGAGCAGATGTCGTTATTGCTCTTAATTCTGTTATACCACCTATTATTGGAGATGCTTTTGTTTAATTAAATATTAAAACTGATGCACTTATGTATTATCCACGAGAGAAGATAAAATTAGCATCAATTTTGTGAGACTGATATCACAATATTTGAAACAATTTGTTTTTTTGTCCGGGGCGACGCAACTGCTGAATCGAGCGTGATTTTTAATTATTTCCTTGATTTGTATTGTTTCAACTCTTGCATCCGCTATATTAAAATAGTATATCGATTAAGTAGGTTCTGCAAAATCGATATAAATTTTACATCGTGGTGATTAAGATGTGCAGAAATGGTTTTGGATTATTTCTTATCTGACTATATTGTCTGTCTGTACCAATTCAGTTTTAAATCTTATCAGTTTTTTTGTAATAGTAGTGTTTCATGATACCGAAAAGCCTGTAATGTAGGCAGTTATGCGTGCACGTGTGTTAGTGGTAGCAATATAATATATTCATGTGTACAAAATATTTTGCACTAATAAAATGCAACCGTATTTTAAAATACTTCGCAAGCATTCAATTACTCAAAATATAACTAATCTAATTATATAAATCAAATTGCCACGTTCCAATGGGGGAGGTGGAGAAAAAAAAGAAAAAAAAATATTATACTGAGATGTTACGCTTACCTTTCGGCTAGCCTCACCGCAGATGGTCGTAGGTTAAAGGTCGAAGTAAAAAGAATATCCTTAGGTAAGCTAAATGCCCGATTGCACCACCTTTTCTCGCAATTTAATAGAACGTAAGATGTCTAGGCAGGAGAAAAGGAGATCCTAGACCCGCAGTCCCCCAAAGTACATTCCCAAATCAAATATACCCAAAATTAATAACAAATATTTGTTAAGAACACTTTCATTGAAGATAATAGATGAGACCTGTTACGTCACTGGTACAACTTACATATACATAATAACTATTTTTTAAGAAAAATTTCCTTGAAGAGAAAAGATGAGTATCTATTGTTACGCTGCTGGTGCAAATTACATATACATAATAACAAAACTATTTAAATCACAGTGCTAAAGCAGGTCTAAAATGGACTCTGGAAGCAGATATGCTTTTACTAGATTAATTGTGTAAAAGTGAAATTTTAAAACCGCCCGTAGATCTTAACGTCAAGCTTACGACCGGTATAAATTAGTCGAAATTCATTTTACGACAGAAACACAATCCGACACGTACTTCCAAATCTTTGATAGTTACATTCCCGCACATTAATGATTAAAATTTTGACATTGATAGTGAATAATCAAAATTGACATTGGGTAGGCGAAGAGTATTAACGAGAGAACAAATTTAGCAATTACACAGATCTTACGGAATCGGTCCTTAATTCGTTTAACTTAAATTGTAACGTTGTTTAAAATTTTGACACAACGCAACCTAGCGCGATCGTAAGTCGATAACCCCGAAGTGCGTGACCAGATGAGGGTCGAGGTAGTGCCGCATTCCCCGCTTGATTATGCCGGCGGAACTTATTTGATACATAAATTTCTTTTCGACCAGAAACTACTTAAGGCATACCCATTCGCATGTGGCACCACTTCGAACTGATCCTCAGCAAATTCAAAGTATACAATAGCACGCCATCAGACGAATTACATCACCAAAAAGAAATTGCGCCTTTGTTAATCAATAAGCAAGACGAACGACTCTGTTAATCCATGAGAAGCAAGACAGAAAGAAAGCTAAAACAACCAAAAATAGTTGGTACGTCGCAAACATCCACCACGTGGAAATACTAACCTACTATATGACTTTGGTTAGAAAATATTCAGCTACGTCGTTCTACGAATGCGACATTCGAGCGGATTTATTAGCGATTTCTAAAATGAAAACGTCTTTACGTTATATTGCGATTGATGAGAGAAAACCTCATTTTCTTCCGCCACATCCATCACAAATTCGTAAGACAAAATGAACCGGACACCCGTAGAAAGTGAACTACTATTGCGCCCTCTGCGTGCATAAAGTCGAAGAATATTATTCGCGATCGGATATCTCACACGGGTGATGGCAAACTTGCCTATCCTTCACCCAAAATAATACCAAATTGCGAATTTACACGTTACAAAATGCCGTTTTGATGGAACTTTAAAAAGATCGTGTATTACTGGAATTGCCAATGGTAGATGTACGGGGGATATGGAAATTTGTATCGAACACACAAACGTTAACAAAATTTTACCTTGAATAAAATTGTTATGGTTAAAACATGGTCCTTTGACACGGATAATTTATCTGTCATTGATGGCTATAGTTTTCTGGATGCATTGATAAAGTTAGTGTGGTACTCTTTTTGATTTGATCGGAAAATATAGTTTTTTTGTTGACGTTGCTTACATTTTTGTAAAATTCAATTGTTTGTTGTTTACATTTTGTAAACTTGCGTTTGTTGTTGCGTTTGTTTTGGCTACAAGTGCTTAAATAGTTCGTTAAAATTTAAGTTTATAACAGCATTCAAACAAGAACACAGTCTTTATAGTGATTTTTCACATGTAGATGCAGACACGTTAGATGAATCGGCAGACAATTGGAAAGATCTTTGTAATGTCGTTTCACAGGTCGATTTAGTCTCACAAATCAGATTAAATCTTGCACTATTTCTGTTGTTTTGACCTCATGTAGGAGGTCTAAAAATAATCTTACAATTAGGCTTCTAGCAACTGTTCGTCTTAAAGTTTAGGAACTGTAGTGAAAGTTTCAAACTTTTAGAGCACTTTGTGGCCCAGGCAGTCCAATTAACGTCTTCGCAGAGAATTGTCGTAATTGCCTTGGTATCCGGATAGTCGTTCGTCAGGAGCAATTCTCTACTTAGGCGACACAACCATTAAGCTTGCTCGTGAACACACTAATTGTAATATTCGACCGACAGGGTCTTTAAAACGTATTTTGCACATTCCAACCACAATAATTCGTAGTATTTGTTCGAAGCTTACAAGTGTAGCAATTCCTGAACCACCTAGGTTTAGAAATATGGACTTGGCAGATCTCAACTGGAACGTCTGTGGGAATATTGATCTCCTTTTAGGTGCTGGTGTATTTCCACTTGTCGCTTGTAGTGGTTTCTTGCGTTATGAAAACGAAGATGACCATGAATACAATTTTTGGTTTTGCCTTCATGGGCATCAGAGCCTAATCAATAAATGCATCACTCTAATGAAGAAGCAGCAAGTAGAAAATTCGTTTGTTAACGCACGTACTAGAGAACATTTCTTGTTTGACACATAGACTGATATCATTTCTATGATTTTTAGTCTACAGTGGCACGCTTCTATGGATGAGTTTTTATTCAGAATTAAACCAATAAGTTAGCTCTGCACCACTTTGTCAAAAGTTGCAAAGATTTATGATTCCTTATACCGTAGTTTTGGGTGGCTTGGGACGAGCGGGTGTCTTGGGACAAACTGCAGAAGGATTTTAGAAGGTGTACTGGCATCTATCATTAAGTGCACAAACTTCGAAAACGTATAGAATATGTTGGTAACAGATAGCTGCAGCTTACTAAAGATAAAATAGTTGAAAATATCTTCTCGTGGTTTTGTATTTGTGCGAAATTACAGGTGAGTAAATATGGGTTTTTTTAGTAACCCTGATACTTCTTATCAGTCGCGGGTGCCTATTGGTCATATGTGTTCCGGACATATATATTTCTTATCTCTGTTATGCTCTTTTAATATATCAAATGATATGAAAAATACATAACCTTACAATTACACGTGAGCTAATATTTTTTGTTTGTTTGTCATTTCAAGGGTGACTTGGGGCATGCCCAATAAATATGTAAGGATGGTTGGGAGTCGCAAATATCGCGATTTCAGTGATGAAACACTGGAAAAAGCTTTAAACGACATTAAAATAAATAATTTAACTTTTCGAAAGGCTTCTGCTAAATATGGTATACCTAAATCCACTTTAGAAAGAAAGTACAACCATAAAAATAGTAAACATGCTGGTGGACAAACAATGTTAACAGCAAATGAAGAAAAAAACATTGCTGAAGCAATCGTACAAGCAAGTGATTGGGGGTTTCCCTTAGAACGAAGCGACATAGAAGATTTAGTACAGGGATATTTAAACGGACGAGGCAAGATCATTTCAAAATTTCGAAACAATAGGCCAGGCAGCAGCTGGTACTATGGTTTTATTTCCAGGCATCAAAATTTAACGTTGCGCATGTCGGAGAATATCAAGAGGAGCCGGGCTTCAGTTTCAGTAGATATCATTAATGAATATTTTGATTATTTATCAGATTCATTGAGGGACGTGCCACCAGAGAACATTCTGAATTACGATGAAAGTGGATTTGTCGATGATCCAGGGCGAAATAAAGTGGTGGTAAGGAGACGAGCAAAACACGCTGAGAGAGTTATGGACTTTACCAAAACAAATACTTCAGTCATGTTTTGTGTAACCGGATCTGGGATTACATTACCACCTTATATTGTTTATAAGGCTGATCATTTGTGGAGCACTTGGACAGAAAGGGGGCCGGAAAATGCTCGATACAACCGTAGCAAATCCGGTTGGTTTGACCAAGCCCTTTTTGAGGATTGGTTTATGACAGTCGCTTTGCCTTTCCTCCAAAAGTTGAATGGACCCAAGGTGCTATTGGGTGACAATCTTGCTAGCCACATTTCTGTCAAAGTTCTAGAAGAATGTAAAGCAAATAATATTAAATTTATCCTTTTACCGCCTAATAGCACTCACCTTTGCCAGCCGCTGGATGTAAGCTGCTTTAGATCTATCAAAGGAGCTTGGAAAAAAGTGTTGAAAGTCTGGAAAATGAAAAATCGGGGACCTTTAAGAAAGGACCTGCTTCCTAGTTTACTTCGTCAAACATTAGAGAAAGTGGGTGCAAATCAGAAAGATAACATTATTGCAAGATTTAGAACCACAGGATTAATTCCACTCGATCGTGACGCTGTATTGAAGAAGTTGCCAAACCAAGATGTTCCTGTTAATGATACTTCTGCACGGGAAATTGTCGAGACAATGAAGAATCTATTTGCAGAAGTTCGATATGGAAAAAAAGGCAATGATTCCTCGACTCCTAAGCCTGCAAGGAAAAAAAATAGACGTGCCTGCTGGAAGGAGTGTTGCTTTAGAAGACATAAAAACCACTGGAGAAAATAAGGCGACATCATCCACATCACAAACGCCGGCCAAAATGAAAAAGCTACCGTCCGCTAATTTGTATGAACTCCAAGACACTGACTCTGAAAATGATCAAGCTGGAGGATTTTCTTCAAATGACGATGAAATTGAAGAAGCAGTCAGTTCAGCAATTATTGAACCTAATAAGATAGCATTTAATGAGTTAGAAATAGACGACTTCGTGATAGTGGAATTGCAGACTGTGAAGGGACGACGTCAGCGATTCATTGGTAAAATTATTCACACAAATCCACATCGCTGCTCATTTTTAAAAGAAAGCACCAAAACTAAGAATGCTTTTATTTTCCCTGCAATCCCTGATGAAGGAGATATCGAAGATGACGAATACATTCTAAAGCTAACACCGCCTACAAAGCTGAGAAGGGGACCATTTTTATTTTACCCTGGTGAACTGGAGCGATACTTGCACAACTACAATTGAAAAAGCCGAAATCACTTCCTATTAGTTTTCATTTTTAATAGGTAGGTTTTTTATACGTTGTAGTTTTATACAATCGTTTTGTATCGTATTTTATATTAATAAATATGAACAAACTACACTTTTTTTTTATTTTCCATTTATCATAGTATTCCCTAATATACTTAAAAATGATTTGTTTGTCCCAAGTCGCCTAATACACTGTAGGAGATGACATATCCGTAAAAATAAATGGATGTCCCAAGACACCCAAAATGTGAGGTGACTTGGGACAGCCATATTTTTTTTTCTGTGATGGAATGTCAGATTGCCATTTACTTTATGCCAATTGGAAGCCCTTACCATTTAGCATGGTAAGGGCTTACCTATTTAGAACCTAACTTCATACTTTTTGATCCAGGATAAATCAAACTTGAAAATCGTCCCAAGCCACCCAAAACTACGGTAGTTTCTTTGTCCACTTACATTTTTTGCAAAACGATTAATAAAGCATCTGTGGCTTATAGGTTTAGATTAGGACACAGATTACGACATTGTTACGTTCGTACTAAGCAGCTATAAAGAAATCGTAACTATAAAAGAAATAATTGGTTGTAGTGATTTGCAGGTAGCATTGGCGTGGATGCGCTTTTCGCCGCATCGTTGAAAAACATTTATAGTCTCACACAACCAAGAAATCGTTCTTCCTAGTTATAGGCATCACGTTCGTTCTTGTGACAACCTGACCTATACGGCTTCGCGTGGTCTTCTGCTGGACCAATTGTCTTCAGAGAAAATTCTGGCCAAAAAATACAATTATTTCGTCGCCGCCAGAAACCACCTGTGAATTAAAGCACGTGGTATTTGCGGTACAAGTAGTTCGTAATGAGTTTTTGTTTTAATCAACTGTTATTTGTCATTGAACAAAATTCAAAGACTTATTGCATATTGACTGTCGCAAATTGTCATACTTACGTTAAAAACCATAACCCTTTAAGCAAACCCGAGTTGCATCAAGCACATATTCGCTTAGTCAAAATAATACAATTGGAGACATTCCAAAGGGAATTTGAAAATATTCGTAAGAATCGTTATTGGTCAACATATCTTCACAACTTATCATCTTTTATAGATTTTTAATCTAATGGTATAGAGTTGGTAGTCGTTTAGCTAGATCATTACCACTATACGGCACAAAACACCCCGTTTTATTGCTTAATAACCATCGTCTGAAAATTTTGATTGTGGAGAGTACTTTTTTGCGGATAATTGGAAATCAAATTCTCACTTATGAGGCGTTGAACACACTTGTCCTCAATTTTGGCTCATAGAGGTCTTAGTTCAGATCCTAATTACTTCAGCGTATTATCACCTGGTCATTTTCTGACTTTAGAATCTTTAACGTTTGTACCAAACCTCGATTTGTTACATTTGAAAATAACTTATCTTTCGCGTTGGCAATTGTTACAAAGATTACGCCAAGACCTTTGGCGCAGATAGTAAAATAAATTCCTGCACACACTATATGAACGCGGGAAGTGGTCAAAATCAAAGGTGCTTAAGCTAATAGATATTGGCACGCTAGTCTTAATCAGAGTCGACTTGAGTTCATCTCTACATTGGAGGATAGGCAGAATAGTTGAATTAATTATATATAATTACATTTATCTTTGTCAATCAAATTTGTAAGTAAAATTTTTTAGTTTATTAATTCGAAATTATTATGTTGAATATGCATCCGTATTCTGTGTTTACGTTGATTTGGCATTTTCTTTGTCTTGGTAAAATTCCAATTGTATCTAATTTATGCTTCTCTTTTGAGATAGTATTGCAATTAAATATATTTTAGCAGTTTGTTTATCATAAGTTGGTTTAAAAGTTTATTGTATTAACTACGTTCTTGGCGCATTTGGAATTGAGCCGTGTTTAAGTTTATAATTTATTAGTTCCGATAGTTTCAACAAGTTTATCTTTATGAGTACAATTAAATCTTTTGATTTTGATTTTTTTTGTGAACGTGGCATCTTCTCGTGGGAAAGGCCGTCTTCGAACTCTACTATTACGTCTTAATTAAATCTGTTTCCGTCTTCTTTCCACGTCTTTGTTTCACAGTTTTTTTTATTGAGGTGGGCGTGCACAGAGGTTATAAAGATAGGCGGTTTTGATATTGGTAGAAAAGTTACTGACATGTTTCCAATTACGTAAAGTTAATAAGATGTAGTCTGGTTAGAGGCGAATCACCCCTTAAGGTTTGAAGGTATCCCAGGAAATTATAAAGATAAACAGTAAATTTTTAGTTCAGTTAGTGGAGGCTTGTTTCTTCTAGTTTGTAAAATGTACGGCTTTTAAAAATCTTATGTGCTTTTAAGTTTTATTTTTACGTAATTTAGAATCGTGATCGTTTAGTTGTGCGACGCGGTTTTATCTTTGTCTTGGTGGCGGCTTATTGAAAATCTTCCGACGGTAACATGTCGAATGGTTGGAGTTTCCTATGGAAGTTTATGTCGAAGTCAACACGTCTAAATCTAACCAGGAGTCTGTTTACGAACACAAATTTTAAAGTATTTATTGATTACCGATTAAGCTTTTTATTCGCGAGTACAGTGATTGAAAAGCTTTGAAATTAATTATGATGAGTGTTCACTGCTTGTTATCGAATATTTCGTTTATTCGCCATACATTTTATTGTGTTTGTTTGTGCTAGTTTTAATTTGTTTTTTTTAAATTTTTATTATTAAACAACAAAAATAAAAGACGATATGTAAGCAACGTTTATAGTGTTTTATCGACGTTAAACTAGGAAAATGTGTTAATTACGTACCATAGTATTAAGATTTTCGATTATCTTTTTTTTTTAAACAGTCATGAAATTATTTTGATAGCATGTATTTTATTTTTTTTTAATGCGAACACGACCGTGCGTTATATTTTTTTTAAAACGTAATTAAGTTTTTTTTAATTATTTTCATTTTTTTTTATAATTTTAGTGTAACCAAGTTATGCTATTCATTCAGTTTTGTTTTAATTTAAAATTTTATTTGCGTTAACTTGATTCAAATTTAATGTAATTCCTGTTTTGCTGGCTTATTTCAAATTATGTAATAAATGTTAGATTGTTAAATGTAACAAAGCTTTTATTTAGTTGGTCTCAGCGTAGGTGAATTTTAAGATTACAGATTTTCGGGTGGTACACTCTTAAGGTAAGTCCTATTTGAGTGTATTCATTTGACTCGTGGTTGGCAAAGGCTTGTAGTCCTTTGAGCTTTACACTTTTCTGGCGCTCTTTGATTTTGACGTTTGTTTTTGTTTACTTTTAAGTTTTCCAAACGGTCACGAAATTTTAACCACACCCATCTTCACTAAGCACCGGCAAATCTCATTTATGTTACTTTAATTCAGGCAAGTTTCATTTTTCCAGCTTTTGCACGTAACAAGTTTTTTTTAATATTTTCAAGGCCTGAAGAAGCTCCTTAAGAAAGTGGGCAAAACGTCTAATTTCAGAAGACTTTCTTATTTTAGTATAAGTTGAAATCGACTGTAAATAGATACAAATGTTAAATAATGCAATAAGTCAGAGTTTTTGACAAATATAAATTTTCTATTTTAAACCACTGTTAATGGATTGTAATGTTTAAATAATTTTTTTACCGTGAGAATGCGGATTATAAGTGATTTGGAATGGGGTAATAAATATATACACTTGTCAAAAAAGTGTAATTTGTTGCTTTGTTTAATATTTTTAGCTATTTACAGTCAATGTTAACTTTCTGAGACATGATCATTTAAACATTAAAATGCATTAATGCATTTGACAAAAAAGTATAACTAATTGCATTTTTCTAACATTTTTATCTTGTTTACGCAGGTTTACTAGCTGAGCTCTGATTACTTTCGCAAGTGTGTGTAGCGGCCTAAAATTCGTACGTACTCCATTACTACTGTTGCCCGAACTAGCTTTTCCAGCTCAAGCTGTAATGTCGTGGCAAAAACTAACACTAGGATAACGATGTCTGTCGCTGCTCTATTGACTTTGGTCAATAGGCACGGCAGTTAAACCAAAACTTCTTGCTACTTTGGACATATCTCATGGGAAAACAGTGTTGGGGTGCCTTGATTTAATTGTCTGGACCATGAGGAGACAACCGTATTAAAAATACACTGGTTCCATTTTTGAAGCAGCAACAAACCCCATTGTATATAGCCTTCTGTGTGTATTAGAACACTGCGCACTGTAACTTTTATTTCTTTTCTACTCGTGGGACTTATATGGAACCACTATAGAAAATTTAAAAAAAATGGAGACAGATCCCAAAAATATCAGCTGAAGTTGAGCACAAATTCAAAAAACTTTAATCACTTTTGGGGACGGCTAGGCAAAAATTAAAAAAACAAAAATAATTGGAAGCTCAAGTAACCGGTTCTATTCCAACGGCAGGAATGCGCGAATAAAACCCACCTATACAAAAACAAAAGCGGGCACGTCAGGAACGCAACAGTGACACCAGACAGCGTACGCAATTATACCAATTGCTGGAATAACAGAGGCAAAAAAGCGCAGCTTTTCTAGCAGTAGCACACCACGGTCACAAAAACGACCGGTAAAGCAAAGTCGAGAGGTCAAAGAAACCCAAAAAAAAAACAACATTCAACAACACTCTGGCGGCAATTGCTCTTCCAATCACACCAAAAAGGTTCCTTGAAATACCATCTGTGCTAAAAAATCTAAAGTCTTAAAAACTTTAATATATGTATGGATTGACGAACTGGAGAAGGGACAAGCTTCTCCGTGTTTTCAAAAATGCACCCATAAAAGGATATTCCTGAAAATAACGTGCGCAGACGAGGCAACCAGAGAGTGGCTAGTCGGCACGTCAAACAAAAGAAACCATTGCGGAAGGATCGGAAACCCTCAGTACTGTTGTTTCCCGGGAACAGTACTAGAATCGGTCACCCTACTGAAAAAAAAATTGATACAAAACAACATCATTACTAAAACGTGGCTGGTGGTTAACACTAAATTTGATTTAAAAAAAACCCAATACGTCCTGTTTATAAACAAGGGGTCCTGGGAAAAAGTGAAAGCATTAGCCAACCGACTGCACCTCAAATTTTCAAGGATCAGTTTTTGGGCGTTGGTCGATCCCAAAAATGACAACAAAAAACTGAATGCTACAAGCCATGTCTAAAAGGTAATAGGCGTAAACCAGATAGAACGCACTGACGGCAAATCTAATGCTCAAAGTCGTTCAGGTAAATATACATCACTGTCGAGCAGCCTCATCGGCTCTTAGTGTTTATATTCTGACATTTCCCTTGTTCAGGAGCCATGGATCCACAATGAAGGAATAAAAGGGTTAGACTGTCTAGGTAGATGGCTGTTTGCAGCCCAACTTGTGCAGAACCCTCGCACATGCATCATTATAAGGAATGCACTAAATTTAATGTCAGTGTGGTATTTTTGTTCAAGAAATTATCGGACCCGGTTACTTTCCTTACGACCAGACAGGACTACCGCATCCGGAAAAAATCTAACGGCTGATTAAAGTAGGACTAACAAACCACTGACTTTTAGATGCAATGGCAGTTCACACGACATCTTTTAGGGCAGTACAAACACAAATCCAAAAGGTAAGAAACTTTTAGAATTGATTCTAAAATTTAATTTAGATATAATAAATAACGGAGATTCGCCTACTTTTATAACCGTGTTGCGCAGTGCATTTATTTACTTTACGTTAGCCAGTCCAAAGCAAAGTAATAAAAAGGTAGCATGTATTATAGATAAATGCGATTTAACATTGAATCAAACGAAAAACTTGTAATGAAATACAGAAACCCGAGGAAATCCGACTGAGAGTTTTTCAACGAAATTTTAACCGACTAAATCAGAGACTAGCCTGCAGTTGCAAGGTCAACTCACGAGCTAAAACTAATAGAAAATATCATTTATTTATTTAAATTTTCATTTGAAGCAAGTTGCTCTACTGTCA
Organism: Aquatica leii; assembly: GCA_035610365.1. Classification (NCBI taxonomy): domain Eukaryota; kingdom Metazoa; phylum Arthropoda; class Insecta; order Coleoptera; family Lampyridae; genus Aquatica; species Aquatica leii. The sequence continues at coordinate 95,273,326 of CM069435.1, read as the reverse complement.
AATGATGCTCTAACCGAGTTACTTTGTAAACTAATTAATTAATTAATAAAAGCAGAGTGCACCGTCAAAAAATGGTGCAACAAAGAAAGACTATCAGTGAACCCAGCCAAGACGAAAACTATTAAGGTTTTTAATAAAACCAAGTAGATGGTCGGACACGCATGGAAATTAAAACCCACAACTACCAAACGGTTATATACTGTGGTAACAAGACTTCACATATGGTGCGCTTCTATGGGGTAAGAGAACCAACCTGAAAGACTCAGTTTCGAAGCTAGGTAAAGTACAAAGAATGGCATGTTTGCCAATAACAGGAGCGATAAGAACCAAACCCACAGCAGCCATGAAAGCGCTTCTCACATCTTAAAGAAATTTAAAGTGATAATACCGTCACGAGACGAGTGGATAAAAAACATTTACCCGGGATCGATTGAAGGAACTATATGATTCACAGATGGGGCTAAAAATTGCAACGGCAGTAGTGCAGAAATATATCAAAGTACCATGGAAACAAATTTCGCCGGCTTTTTAAATATGCGTCCGCTTTTCAAGCTAAAGTTTTTGCTGTTGACTAGTGTGTCAGAAACATTATTGACTCAAAATCATACGCAAATGATCCGATATCAATCATCTCTGAAAGTCAAGCAACACTACTAGCTCTAAAACCGCCAGTAATAAAATCCAAACTGATTATGGAATGCATAAACAGACTGGAAATATTGGCAACTACCCAACAAGTGCAGTTGATCGGAATACCAAAAAACCAGAGTGCAAAAGTAAGCTTAATAGCGGACGTGCTAGCTAAAAAAAGCACAACAGGGACATATATCGGACTTGAACTCGTTTTCGAAATCGCTTACAAGACAAAAAAAAATTATTTGCTGCAAACTAGCAGCGGAACATAAACTTTGAACAAACTTTTTAGGAATCAAGCACACAAAAATCTTCTTTACAGAGTGTAACCAACCGTTTTCCGATTGTAAATAAATAATCGAAGGGAATTTCGATCGATTACCAAAACGCATCGGAGCGCATGTTATCTCCGCTTAAATTTGTTTTTCCTTCATCGGACCGTTCGTTATAAAACCGAGCCGCTAACAGCAAAACGCCAGTTTCACTCTATTCTTTATCGGGCGTCGTATTCGTAGTGTTGAGCTTTGGTCTGCGTAATACGTCGCCAACACTGGATTTAAGTAACGTGTTGAGAAATTTTTGCACGGCTATTTGTTCCACCCTATTCTTTACCAGGCGTCGTATTCGTAGTGTCGGGATTTGGCCTGCGTAATACGCTATCAGCACTGGGTTCAGCGTGTTAAAAGATTTCCGCACCTGTACCACTCTATAACCCGTCTCTTTACCGACTACCGATTCGACGGAAGTTAATACCACTACTTCACGCTTACTTGGTCAGCGACGTTGCCGCTTGCCAAACGCACGCTTGTCATTATCCTTTTTCGTTCATTTCACGCTTGCTTGGTTTTTGTCTCCGCCGCTTTCGCTCCCTTCGAATAGCTCGCCGAAACTACCGTTTCGTTACCGTTTTTGTTTTAAAGAGCAAAATAAAGTTTTATTTACTGCTGTCTGTTTTTTGTTTCTGTCGCCAGGCTCCACTTTTAGAACCGCTTGAAACCCTGGACAACCGTGACAGGAGAGTAAAAATTTCAAACAAATCTGGCGCTCAAAAACCGTACCGTTCGATAGAATTTTATTTTAGATAAGCCTTCCGTTCAAAGTAAGCGTACGAAAACCACAATCAAACACTCAAAATGCACAATCAAGCATGAATTAACAAAAATTAAAGAAACTCACAGGACTAATAACAAGGTACTTTAGCCTTAACAAACATATGCGTAAAATGTGACTCCCCTTTATGCCGCGGATGCTTGGAGTACGAGGAGACCCCGCAGCATCTGCCATGTAAATGCAAAGCACATAAAACGCAACGCACAATGATTCTCGACAAATCAAAACTTACCGATGATGAGTTGCAAAAAGACTCTTGAAATAAGCTTCTGAACTTCATTGACGAAACAGAATCGCTGAGGGAGTCATAAATTGGAGGTGCACAAAAGGACCAAGGAATAATGCAGATAAATATTCTTACAACGTAAAACAAATTATTTTAATAATAAAATGCATTAAAAGTGGTTTGGGTTGGGGTTATTATACTTGTCAAAAAAGTATAACTAATTGCATCTTTTAGCATTTTTACCGGTTTATATTAATTTTAACTTCTTAAAACATGGTAAAAAGTGCAGATAAGTTTGACCAATTACCTTTATTGTACTTTTCAGTCAATGTAGCTGTAGTAACTTCGGTATACATTAGTTATAGTAATTATCTCCAAAAATCTCGTACTTTAAAAACATTTTCTGGTCTTCTTGTATTCATAATCGCCTTGGTTTTATCTTAGATTTTATGCAAACCATTCGTGTCTATAGTATGTTCTACATAATCTCTTTTTGTGTCAAAAATTTATTTTTTGTTTAGAAGTAGATTATTACTTCTAATTTTAAAAACTTTATGTAATCTTTTATGTTGAAAAACCTATAGTATGGTTTCCTGTGCTGTATGAATTTTTGCAGGTCGTAAATGTCATTTACGCGCTGAAAGCTACTAGTGATTATTTTTTGCTTCTAACGTAAATGAAATAGCACGTATGTTAACGTCATGCCTAATTATTTCTACATTTTAGGTATTGTAAAACATCTTCGCTATTAGTGGGTAAATCAAATGCGATTCAGATTTGTTGTTTATGAGAGATTTGCTGGGGTAAGAATGCATTTCTATTTTACGACGCGATTTAATTTCTCTTTCATTATTACAGCAAATTTGGTCACCCGCACGTGGTTATAACATTAAAAAATTTCAATGACTGACATATACTGACTTCCAGAAAAATTGCAACACCTAGAACTTGTGGAACGGTTTTATTGAAATTTTTAGGAAACGTCTATTTTCATGAAACAAAATGATGATTAAAGTTTGAATAAAATCTAGCTAGCAGTTTTTTGTTTTTTTCCTGTTGTTCCCATAGTAACATAGTAACAATAAATTTGAAGTAGTAGACCATTTAGTATTTCTCAAGTTTGCAAATTGTTGTTGTTTGCTTACAATTTCATTCTAAACTTGATAACAATGCCGAGAGTACGTCAACATCAACATTTTGTTCAATTAAGTGATTTTGAACGCGGCTGTATTATTGTATGAGAGAGGCGGGACTTTCGCTAAGAAAATTTGATCGTCGTGCAAACCGAAATGTTTCATCGGTATTGAGATGTTGATCCAAATGGTCCGAGGAAGGGGGTTTAACATCGTCGCTGTGGATCTGGACGTCCTCGGAGGACTACAGATCGCGAAGAACTTCGCTTAAGAGTTTTGACCACGAGAGACATATTTTCAACAACTCGATCAATTGCAAATGATTGGATGAGAAGTATAGGACTTAGAATGTCAATGTCATCTGTTTATCGCCGGATTAAAATCTTATGGGTTGCGTTCATATCGTCCATTTTTATGTACACCACTTTACCGTTTACACAGACTAGAGTGGACCAACGAAATGGTTAATTGGGAGCAAGAATGGCATCAAATTGTGTTTAGTGACGAGTCCCGATTTGGCTTGTGTGTTTTTGTGAAACGCAACACAGCCCTCACTAAGGAGTTATAATATGGGGTGCAATATGTTATGGTAGCAGATCACCCTTGCTCTTTATTGACGGCAACCTAAACGCAGCTGGCTACATTGCTAATGTGCTACAACCAGTTGGGCTTCCATATCTTCAGGGGCTGCAAAATCTCATTTTTCAGCAGGATAATGCGCGCCCTCATACGGCAAGGGCTACAACATGGTTTTTGGAAGAAGTTAACATTGCCGTCCTCCCATGGCCTGCTCGGTTGCCTGATTTGTCGCCCGTTGAACATGTATAGGATATGATTGGCGACTGGGTAATTTACCACAGCCTCCAGATAACTTACACGATCTCCAGCCTGGGGAGGATATACCACAAACAGCTATAGATCACTTGATTGATAGCATGCCAACACGTCTAAATGAGTGCATTACAAATCGTGGCGGAACAACTCATTATTGGAAAAACTTTTTAAGCTTTTGTTCTTTTGTTTTTATACTTTGTTTCATGAAAATAGACGTTTCCTAAAAATTTTAATAAAAGCGTTCAACAACTTCTAGGTGTTGCAATTTTTCTGGAAGTCAGTATATAAGACATTTACGAAAAACAATAACTAAACCGTATTAGTTCGATGTCGATCATGCCAGCCTCTAATCTTTGTTAGGTGGGCAATTAAAACCAACGTTTGTATAATCTTTGCTAGGGCAAATAATTACGAAGAGTTAGTAACACACTTGTTAATATAACTCAAACAACTTTAGAAAGCTCATTTTGGTTTTAATTATCGTATGACATTCTGTGTATCCTCGGATTGTATATATATATATCAGTTTAACTTGCAGGAATTTTATAAGGATGTATTAGATATGCCATTAGCTAATCGCATATTAGAAAGGCCAAGTAAGTACCCATTTTCTAATAGTTAATTATTCGTTTTGGCGCCAATCGTATGCACAAACGCCTCGACATGTACATTTGTTATCACAATTATTGCAACCTTTTGTATTTATGTAACAAATCTTAAACTTTAATTTTGTTTTTATTTACTAGACTTAATTAACTAATGCAACGTTAATCCATTTACTGCTTATATATGTGCGAGATGTTGCCTAATTTAAAGATCCGTTAATACTAGTTCTACTGTAATATTATTTACGAACCATTAGCTGTTATATTGTCATTGAAATAACTACTCGTTGCTAGACTGGTGTTAGTGGATGTATCTACCTTAAGCGTTGACAGGTGAAAATGGGCATCCACTCTCCGAAGTTCTGAGCTGCCGCTACTTGCTTTGAGATGATTAAGTTGCTGGTAAGTGATCTGCGTTTTCTGTTCTGGTAATAATGTTAAATTTTTTTAATCTGCTTGTTTGTACGTCTGTTTTAACTTCTAGTGCAAATGAAACACGTTTTGGTGCCGGATTTTTGGAAAATACTCTAATAGTGTATACAATAAGGTCGTGTCATTTTGATTTGCACTTAGTAACGTAGTTCAATTTCTGATTTATATCATTCTATTTACAAAGTAGAATCTGCTCTACTTTTAATTATATAAAATTTTTCATAATAATTTTTTTGTTTCTCACGATACTCCATAGGATGTGACTTTGTAACAAAATGTTTGTTTTAAAAAGTTTTTTATATCGTAATCTATAAATCTTTGAATTCTAACATTAGCCAAAAAATTCTTATTGGAATTCACCTTCGCCTTAATTATATCGACTTCTGCGTGTTTTTTCCTTTTAAAATTTAATTTTTTTTTGTCATTGTAATTGTTTTTTATTTACAATGTTTTGTTTTTGAGTTGTATTGTATTATTTTAAATTTACTTCGCCTTCTTTCTTTAATGTTATTATTCTTTTGTTGCTATTTGTCTTCAGTAATTTTATTCAATGTTGTCTTTATATTTGATGCTTTTACCTCAATTGTCCATTTATATATATTTCGTTTTTGTTATCTTAAGTATAAGCTGTGGTATAAAATTGTGTCAAGACGTCACAATGTGATTTTAATTCAATTTGCTTTTTCAACAGACCTCGTACTTGACTCGTAAAACTACACTTGGATGAACCTTTTCGACTTGCCCAAAACAAACAAAGAAAATATTCTTTGTTTTCATTTCGTCGCTTAATACTATTAATGTCGTAGTTTCTCTCCGTAACGAATTTCGAGTCGAGAAAAAGTCTAATTGCTAATAAACTCAAATTTCCGCTGTTTTTCATCTTAAAAAAAACAAATTACTCAAACAAAGAAGTTTTTCTTATCCACATAAATATATATGTAAAGAGAGAAATTTTAAATTGAAAACTATACACTCATTTCCATTTTAAATTTAATTTAACCACAAAATGTGTCGGAACAAAGCACTCAAACGGGACCACTTGCTTTGAAAACTCGCTTTGATCACCGGGGAAATAAAACTTGGGAAAAGTTCGTATATTATTTGCATTTAATGTCAAAATTTCAGCTCGTTCTACATGAAAATAATCCTTTTTCGCTTTTCCGGTTTCCCTCTTCCCCACACATCGAAATTGTCCCAGTTTTCTTTTTCGACTTAAAAAATTTCATTAGCGGAAAACGACTTACTTAGAATTTCCACTGTGTGTATTAAATCTCCGAGAGATCCGTCGCCTATTTGACACGTGTAATCGCCCTGATCAGTAATCCTGACACCTCTAAGTTGGAGATTAAAGGATTGGAGAAAGAATCGTTTATCACTTGTAATGAGATGATGTCCTGCGCTTATCAAGTTGGATCCTTTTCGCCAAACTAATACCGACGAACCTGGAAAAAATCACACTGTCAGTGATACAACATAATTTACGACCGAAAATGAATGGGTTTTGTTGTACAGGCAGCGACAAAAATACGATATTCGCTGGAAAATGTCTGAAATGAATGTCAAGGGATTTAAACTGTCTAACTTTACATACTAACAAATTTTATCTGTACCAGGTACGTGTCAGAAGTAATTAGTCGTTTTGTCTCTTCATTGTTATATATGTATGAAAATACACGCGTACACGTAAGATTGTTTATTTTAACAGAATTTTTATAAATTTATTGCTGGCTTAACAAAACAACACTAATTTCTATTAAATTTTTACTTATTTATTGCCAATCACACGTCTTTTTTCAGTATTTAAAATTTATAATTTCAAACGCATTTTAAGGGTTAATTCCCAAAAATAAAATTCATTGTCATTTTGATAATATGAATTCGATAGAATTAAACAGCACTCAAAAACTATATAAGAGTAGAGAAGTGTAAGAATTATAAACATTGCAACATTTGACAATAATTGTTTTAAAGAACGAATAACATTTAAAAAACTTAAAATTCAAGCTCAGCATTAAAACACTTAAAAAAACATACATTCAAATAACCTGAAGAACCAGTGGCGGCTGGTCCATAAGGGATCCAGGGTGCAAGCCCCACAGACGTTGAATAAAACAAAAAAACGGTACATTTTATTATGAATTAATATATTTAAACATATTTAAAAAACATAAGAATCATATACTTTTATTAAGTATATTAAATAGGTATTTCTTTATGTTGAGCCCACAGCTGTATATGTAGCAAAGTATTCTAACGTGACGTTACGATATGTAGTTTTAACATGCAAAAGCCCTCGCACGTATGAACCCGCGATGGTTTCAATTCAGTAATTATGCACGGTAGGAGTTGCACGACGTGTTCTAAGTAGTTTTTAGAAAATGCATAAAATACTGTACCCAAGCAACCCATTAGTTAAAAATGTTTAAATGTCCGTCTGATAAAAGTTTATTACACGTTTAAAAACGTTTTATTGTTTAATAATCGGATATCAGACGGACATTCGAACGTTTTTTATACTAATGTCTTGGGTACAATTTTTTTTAATGAATTTGTAAAACTGTCATTGAAGTTTGTTTAAATGTATTAAACAATGTTGCTTAATGCGAAGTAATAACATTCTGCTGAACTTTCATTGTTTATTATTTTGAAACGAATATACACAACGTTTCGATTGCTGTGGTATCTGCAATCGTCATCAGGCAAATACGAAACTTAGAAAGTACTGGAGCTTATATACTAAAGACATGTTCGATGAAGGGTTCAAGCGTATAAAATCAACTTAGCGTAGCAGATTAATTAACAAAATTACTTAGTGAAGTTTAAGTTGTTTTAGAGGTTCAATTAGTGGTTTCCATATGTTGCTTATCTCGACACTTGGCTGGCTGAAATTTTCTTTGTTGTTGTTGATGAATGCCGCTTCTTTAAATTTCCGTTTGTACCAATGTTCCTCTCTGTGTATGATTTTTGCTTCCGACCATTTCATTCGATGTTGGTTATCCCACGAATGTTGCGCGATGCTGGACTTTGAAGTCTCTCCTCTCTGTGTGTGCGTCTGATGTTCTTTCAGTCTGATGTCAAGTGGTTTTTTGGTTTTCCCTACGTATGACTTGCCACATTCACATGGAACTTGGTAAATACAGTTTTGGGAATCTCGACTCGTTTGTGGCTTTGTGTTGGAAATTATACTCATAATGGTGGTCGATGATTTAAACACTGTATTTAAGTTGTAGCTTTTTCCTATATGTTTTATTAATTCTGATAAACCTTTGACATATGGGATGCTCAGCAGTGAATTGGGCAGTTCTTCTGTTTTTGGTTGTTCCGTAGTGTTCAATTGCTTTTTCCGTAAAAGCTCTCCTACAATCTTTTCTGGATAACCATCCTGCTTTAGATCGTTTCTAATGTTTTTGATTTCTTCCCGTAGCCCTTTCTCTGTGTTGCACAACCTGTACGCTTTGTCGATTAGAGATTTTACTACTCCCCTCTTCGTAGAGCCATGTTTTGGGTTTGAATTTTGATTTCTCCTTCGACAAAGGATTACCAATAGGTTCATCTCTATCACCAGTAGTCGCCAACATCTACATGAACTGGTTTGAATCCCAGGTCATAGAGAAATCAAAATTCAAACCCAAAACATGGCTTAGATATGTTGACGATACCTTCATAATTTGGAACCACAGTAATCGGCAACTAGACCTTTTTCTACAACATCTGAACAACATCAAACCATCCATCAAATTCACTATGGAAAAGGAAAAGGAGAACTCACTTCCTTTTTTAAACGTTCACGTAACAAAGAACAAGGAAATTATGGAAACGACTGTCTACAGGAAACCGACACACACCGGTCGATATCTTAACTTTGAATCCAACCATTCCACATCTACGAAGAGGGGAGTACTAAAATCTCTAATCAACAGAGCGTACAGGTTGTGCAACACAGAAAAAGGGCTACGAGAAGAAATCAAAAACCTTAGAAACGATCTAAAGCAGAATGGTTATCCAGAAAAGATTGTAAGAGAGCTTTTACAGGAAAAGCAATTGAACACCAAGGAACAACCTAAAACAGAAGAACTGTCCAATTCACTGCTGAGCATCCCATATGTCAAAGGTTTATTAGAATTATTAAAACGTATAGAGAAAAGCTACAACTTAAATACAGTGTTCAAATCATCGACCACCATTAGGAGTATAATTTCCAATACAAAGCCACAAACAAGTCGAGATTCCCAAAATTGTATTTACCAAGTTCCATGTGAATGTGGCAAGTCATACGTGGGGAAAACCAAAAGACCTCTTGACATCAGACTGAAAGAACATCAGACGCACACACAGAGAGGAGAAACTTCTATGTCCGGCATTGCGCAACATTCGTGGGATAACCAACATCGAATGAAATGGTCGGAAGCAAAAATCATACACAGAGAGGAACATTGGTACAAACGGAAGTTTAAAGAAGCGGCATTCATCAACAACAACAAAGAAATTTTCAGCCAGCCAAGTGTCGAGATAAGCAACATATGGAAACCACTAATCGAACCTCTAAAACAACTTAAACTTCACTAAGTAATTTTGTTAATTAATCTGTTACGCTAAGTTGATTTTATACGCTTGAACGCTTCATCGAACATGTCTTTAGTATATAAGCTCCAGTACTTTCTAAGTTTCGTAGTATTCACCTGATGACGATTGCAGATACCACAGCAATCGAAACGTTGAAAAGTTCAGCAGAATGGTATTACTTCGTGTCATTGAAGATTGAAATAAAATTTTTCAGAAGGCTATAAAAATACAGCTTTATAGTTTTATCGAATAGAAAACAATAAAATGAAGTTAATTGTAACATATTCCTTGAATCATACTAAATGATACTAGTATTTAATGAGGGTCCAAAAAAATCGTTTTTTTAGTAGCTTTATTAATATCAAATCACAATTCACACAAAATCAAAGTCCGTGGTTCCCTATTTAAAGTAATGAAATAAAAAAAAACGAATTAATATTGCTTTGTTAGCAAAATTTTTCAATTATTAAAAAGTCTTTAACAGGATTGCCATATGTAAAATCACGAAACTAGGACAAATAAGTTTAAAACCCCAAATTTTTCATCATAGCAAATTTGAATACTTAGTATGTGTGGATGATGCCACAGTGCCCCTTTTCGCTAAAACACGTCGTACTAAACTACCCTCACGCTAGGACACGCCTGCATATTCAAAAAACACACAAAAACAAAACAAAACGGAAATAGACAAGAAAAACAATAAAAAAGTGCGGGAGTTAAAAATGACGGAGCAGCAAGACATTGCGCAACTACAGCGCATACAAGTACGAATCCCACCATTCTGACCAGATGATCCAAAACTGTGGTTTGCGCAGATTGAGAACCAATCCCAATTTAGTGGCATCACGACAGATGGAACAAAGTATGGATACGTAGCAGACAGCCTAGAAGCCCGGTATGCAAGTAAAGTACGAGACATCCTAGCGGATGAAAAAAATAGATACCAAAAAAATAAAACCGGATTAATAAAAAGACTCAGCATCACACAAGAGCAGAATACTAAACAACCCCTAGAGTCAGAGCAGAAACAGCAGTGCCAGAAGCATTATTAAGTTCGATTTGGTCCAGCTGGTTACCACCAAAGGAGCGAGCAATCCTCGCAATACAGAAAGATGCTAACCTTGCAAACGTAGCCGACCTAGCAGACGCAATTGTAAGCATGACAACAAATAGAACTTTAAGACTAACGGTCACCACACTAGACGACACAAGCAGAACTGTTAGGTAGACTAATAAATCGAGAAAAAACAAAGACGAGAACACGAAGCAGTTCACGTAATAAACGTTTGGTTTGGTTTTGGTAGCACTACAAATTCGGAGACAAAGTAAAAATGTAAGCTACCTTGCAAAGAAGAAAACAACGAAGGAAACGAGCAGAACAGCTGCTAATAACGGCAAGCGACGCTCAAAATCACACACGTCATTTTTTTATCACGGATAAAAAATAGAAAGTAGAGTTCCCGCTAGGCACGAGAGTTGACCTGTGCATTTTTCCGCGAAAACTACTAAGAGACATATCTCACAGTATAAGCTCTAGGCAGCCAACAATACCGAGATCAACACATACGGAGTAGTGAATCTGGATATTAATCGGTTACGAAAAAGTTTTCCGTAGAGATTCATTGCAGCAGAAACGCACTAGGGATCGCACGACCATGGATATCGCGCAAGGATTACAGAGCATTAAATGCACGAACAATACCAGACAAGTGCAATAACAACACCGTTTGGGTTATTTGAATTTACGTACACGACGTTCGAGCATAAATTTTTACTAAGCATACATAGACGATATACTAGTAGCATCGTCATCGGAAGAAGACCACGAGGTATACCTACCTACAACAATTATTTCAAAAATTACAAGTTATCATTAACCCAGCTAAATGTACATTCGGAAAAACGCAAATGCAATTCCTAGTTTAGAAGTGTCAGGAGAAGGAACGCAACCAATGCCAGAGAAAGTCAGTGCAATACAAAAATTTAAAAACCCAAAACGACAAAACAATTAAAATAAGTCTTGGAAATGATCAATTACTATTGGCGCTTTATACCAAACGCAGTCATAGCGCGAGCACTACTCAACAATCTTTTAAAAGGAAAACTAAAAGAAACCTAAAGTATACAGTAGAACGAAGAACAACACATATCAGAAAAATACAACATAGTGGCCAATGCACTGATCAGGGTAAATAAACTCACAACAAAAATCAACTTTGACAAAATGGGGAAAGAAAACGACAAAGAGCTACAAGACGTGTTACGACTAAACAACACAAGTCTCCAGCTCTAGGAAATACGCATGCCAGGGCGTACAACCGGAATATATTGCGACACATCAACAGCAAACGCAAGAGCCTTCGTCACCCAACCATTCAAACGGAAGGCTTTTGAAAGCTCACACCAACTATCGCACCTCCGAAGTAGAGCGTTAATCAAACTCGTGTCTCAAAGATACGCATGGCTTGGAATAAAAAGCGATTGCCAAAAATGAACATAGCAATGCACACATTGGCAAACTTCTAAAGTGACTAGACACAACAAACCGCAAGCATCAAGCTTCCAAGCACCATCAGCAGATTCAACCACGTACGCATCAACTTAGTCGGACCACTGCCGGTGTCAAGCAGATGCAGATACATTTTTACATGCATAGAGAGTTTCTCACGTTGGCCAAAGTCATACCGTTAGAAAATATCGAAGCCGAAGCCGTAGCATGAGCAAGATTCAACCACGTACGCATCGTCTTGGACAGACCACTACCGGAGTCAAACGGATGCAGATTCATTTTTACATGCATAGAGAGTTTCTCACGTCGGCCAAAAGCCATACCATTAGAAAATATCAAAGTCGAAACCGTAGCTTGAGCATTCTTCGTCTACTGGATTGCAAGATTTGGAACACTACTACAAGTTACAACAGATCAGGTAAGGCAATTCAAAGCAAAATTTTTTCAACAGCTCAAAAACGTAACGGGTTTCACGAAGTGCAGAACGACAACATATCACCCGCAGACGAACGGCCTGGTAGAAAGATTCCAACGCCAGCTGAAAACAGCTTTAATGTGCCACAACACCAACGATTGGTACGACGCATTACCCATCGTCCCACTAAAGATAAAAATAGTATGGAAAAAAGATCTGTCCGTCACGGCAGCAGAAATGGTGTACGTAGAAACAATTTGCATACAAAACAAATTTCTAAATAACCAGCCAAATAAACAATTGATAGAACCAAAAAACTATGTATCGCAGCTACGACACCACGTAAAGACGCTTAAACAGGTACCGACAGCAACACACGGTACGAACAAAAGTGTCGTGTTTAAACAACGAAAGTTTTCATAAGAAACAGCAAAAAAGCAACGACCATACGACAAACCGTACACAATCATTAAAAAAGGAAAAAGAACATTCAAAATAAACAAGGATAGAAAACCTTTTACAGTGACGGCAGAACAAATAAAACCAGAACTCACATAAGAGCAACGTCACACGACCTTACAAGGGACAAGATACGAGAATCCGCTCCCGGAGCAGAATCTGCCAACCGGTACGATTCTAAATGTGATTCGATCATTAGAAAGTGGGTATGTTGGAAAGACGCTACCCCACGCGCTAAAACACGCCCGTATATTCTAGTTTATAAGCATTCTTTGCCTAGAGATAGTACGTACCGAATCCGTCCGTCAACGTCGACAGCCGCGAAACATCTTTAGAGTTTTCCGTCAATAGTCACGCCGTTTCCACCGACACCGCCTAAGCGACCACAGGCACTACGCCAGAAGTGAAGCCTCGTGCCCATCGCCCTGGATTCTCGTGTCTACTACGTGGACCGTTCACAGAAACCACTCCACCCGCTTAACCCACGCCGTGCATTGTGTACATACGTTCAATTTGTAAATAATAACATGTATATATTAGCTCGTAAATAAAAAACCGCAAAAAACACCAAAAGTAGAATTACACTTACGTCAAAAATTTTCTTAAACAAACAAACAAATGTATCATGTATGTACGTACATATATTGTAAGTAACTTAAAAATTGTTTTAAACTAAGCAATTTAACCCATTAAAAACAAATATTAAATTCTATACCAGAAACCTTTCTAGAAACGATTTTCTATATTAAATGTAAAAGTAAACATAATTATTATTGATTCTTTAATTACAACAAAGTTATCTTATTATTATCTTTGGAACATCTTTGATGTCAAGAAAAATCTGTCACAATCGACACGATTAAAATCCTTGTATCAAACACAATAATTAGCATTAGTATTCTCTTAAAAAATAAGCCAAGAAATAGTTAAAATAAAATATCTCGGAAAACCAAGTCCAAATTCGAAACTAAATCAAGTAGATAAAACTGCAAAACGTAATTTTTCACACGACATTTTTTAGGGCAGTTTATAATAAAAATAAGTGAGCAAGTGGACGCGATACGACAAATGCCTTGTTTTGTTTTCCATGTTTGTTGTTTTATTGCGATGGAGCCGATAAAACGAACGAGGTTAAGGTATAGGTACAAACTTGAAACATTTAAATTAGAAAGTTAAAAAACATAAAGTTTCTGCATGACATATACATTGCTTAACGGAATTTATTTGTTAACTCCAAAACATTTTAGTAGTTACCTACATAATGCTTTAATGATATCTGAAAACGTTCACATTACCTACAAGCATTTTTGAAAAATGTAGCACACCCTAAGCCCGATATCACGAGCCGCCACTGTATAGAAAGTGTAAAAACAGAAAAATTTTAGAAACGAATAAAATACGATGGCAGAACCATCTCAGAGCATATATTTTTTATGCATGAATAACAGTATGTAAATGGCTATAGAGATAGAAACGTCGAAAACTGATTTTATACCCGCGTAATTCAAATAAGCTTTCAATAAACAACTGGACGGCTGTTTTGCCCCTTTGGGGCTCTTCAGCAGTAGGTGAATACTCAACACAAATATATTGACAGACCTATAGCTTTTTAGATTAATAAATGATGTTAATAACGGTTAATGTATTTGTGGAACTACAGTAGAGTGTACTCCATTGCTGAAAAGCCTCAAAAGGGCGAAACGGCCGTCCAGCAGTTGACTTTAGTGGCATTTTCTCATTTGCATTGATATTACTACTTTGCAATGTTATATGTTGTGGTTTTAACAGGCGGTTCATTCAAAACTTATTTGAATTATGCGGGTATAAAATCAGTTTTTTTTTATAAAATGAATCTGCTATCTTACTTCACTCATGTTAATTCCATCATTAATATAAAATTATAGGACTGTCAATGCATTTGTGGAAGTACAGTAAAGTTTTCTTCCATTGCTGAAGAGCCCCAAAAGGACTAAACGGACTAAACCTAACAATGTTTATGACTTGTGGTTTTAGCCTGCGGTTGTTTGAATTTACATACTTTAGTTTATTTTCACAAATAATTTGAAAGTTTATTAGTACAAGTGTAAAAAATTGCAATAAACAACAGTATTATGGTCAATATAAATTTATTACCCCATTTAAATTGTAACAATGTTTTGCTGCATTTATTTATGTCTTTAGAAATCAAAATTAAGTATGAATAAGTAAAAACGATAAGAACGTTTTCCGGGTTGGAATCGAGAATTCCAAGGTTTTGCTCACTCTAGCAGAGTCAGATTCTAAACTGTATAAAAGTTGCTTAAGAAAAAGTAGTTTCCGTACGGAAAAAGAAAGTATTGTTCCGGTTTGTTGACGGCGACTCTGATCAGGTTACGGTAAAAAAAAATGTGTCTTCGATAAATGAGTAACAAGTAAAAACCAAAAATTGGATACATCAAAACTGTAGTTACGATTGAAGTTATTGGGGTGATGATTTTTATACACTCTCAAATTTCTTCTTGAAATTTTGCAATCAACGAAACATTGCCAAAATATATATTGCGACCTATGGTAAAATTATGTTCAAGAACATCACACTTAGAAACATGCCTTTTTCTTATACAGCGAATATGTTCTAAAATGCGTGTAATTTCAAAAGTTCAGTTTCACCAATGTAATCTAAACCACGTGAACAAGGCATTTGGTATACAACTTAAACTAAAAGTGTAGAAAATTGGTCCTTGTGAGAAAGAAGGATTACCTGTGCAGTTGAATATAGGTTAAATCCCGTTCTTACAAAGAAGTCTATTTTTTATGTGGTCTTATAAATGTAAGGTGTAAATGCCAATTTGGATTGCATTTGAAAAAAAAATTCTTAGGTATTTGAACATGTGGATGTAGATGACAATTAATAACTAACTAAATATTCCGCTTCTTATAACTATTGTTTTACTAAGATGACTAAGTTCCGAGTCTCGATTCTCAGATTGGCAAATAAAAAAAGCAATGAACTAAAGATTCAATAACAAAACGTTTTTGTGGAGAACAAAGATGAGACAAAGCATGAAGATATTTGTTCGTATGGGTAGCCCAAAAATCCGTCGAGTTTACGAATTACAAGAACGTTAAGAATTGGGAGAGAACCATTATTTTCAACTTCTATGGTAAGTTGATATCTGAATGGTTAGTTTTTAAATGATCAAGAAACGGAGATAATTTGAGATGACTACGAAACCAAACAAATGTGTCGTCGATATACTCAAACCAGACTTTAAGTTTTTAGTATATGCATAGTTACAATTTTAAAGAATTCAATAAAAATTTTAGCTACAACGGCACCCAAAACTTGTTCCTGAAACTTGTCATCAAATTGGAAGTAAGTAGATGATAAGCACTAATCAATTTTCTTCTTAAAGTGTTTATTCTTTGTGAATGTTGGTTATTACATTTTACCATTATTACTTTGTTCACTGCCGCTCTGAATAGGCTTGTTGACGTCATTCTAGTCTTTGTTTGCGAGTTCGTAGCCACGATATTCGTCTGCGTCCTGCTGATCTTCTACCCTTCTATTCTTCTTTGAAGGATAAGCTGGAGGTTTTCTTCTTAATTTGAAAGCACGTCTAGGCACGTTCCGCCACGTTTTTGGCTACATGTTTCGATGCATTATCGATCGTAATCACGAAAGTATTTTGGAAGGCCTATGTTCAAACTAAAAACAAAGTCTCGACAAGAACTTTTCTCCGAGATACTACTTCTTATGCGTCAGTCGACTGGGATAAAGAGGATTCGATACATCGGGTTCTTATATCTAATTTCTTTTAGTATTAACAATTTTGTAGATTTCTACTTTCGTGAGTCATTATGTTGACACACAATTATTTTACGCCTACTCAACGAGGAAAACGTTTTCTTTGGGTACTGGATTGTAGGTAAATTTTATTTAATTATTTTGTCGCTGTCAAAAAAAGTCACTCACGGAATTTAGCTTGTTTTAACTTACGCAATTACAATAGTTGTTTTAATACCGTTTAGGTATTTTCAGTAATTATTTCTGTGATATCGCATGCTGTAAACCATAGCTATTTATCATGTAATTTTTCTTCGCTTATCAACGCCCTATGTGTAACTTATGTATTGTGTGTTGCTGATACTTCCGGCATTTATGTATTTAGAATGTACTACAAAATCTCTGGAGCTTGTTGTTAATAATCTACGCTATTAAATTATAGTTGTTATGCATATTTTATCTTTTCTTTATGGTACAATATCTTTCTCTTTATTTATGGTTACACGAACATCAATGTAACAAGGATTACAAACCTGAAATTCGTTACAAGCTTGGACATTCTGTCCTGATCGAAACAGAAGTTTTGCTTATAAAAGATCTGGCGCCCTTTAAATATTATCTATTTGAACCTCCCTTATCTCCGACTGTGTGAGTTGGCCGTGCAAGGTTCGTAAGAACTATAAGCTTGTAACAAGTTCTAAACGGCAGTAAACGTTGCCTTTGTTGGTTAGAAAAACGATAATAGCAAGGTTTCTACAAACACTGTTCTAAGCTAACTTCTCCAACTTAAAAATGTTAAATTTATAAAGTTTAAACGGTTCAAAATTTTTTTCAGTGTAAATACGAATGAGATCTAAAATCTTATTTAAAACGTTTCTCCAAGCGCTTCGTTTGCCGCTTCGAAGATTTTCGCGGTGATTTCTTTGTACATTAAACCCGCTGAAGAAAATAATACTTTACCTAACTTCTTTGCTAACCGGGCTTTATACAAAAACTTTGATGAATCCTCTGTTAATCTCTGCACATTGTATTTTTTGGTCTTAATTCTTGTTGTTTCACCATTGTCTATTACTGCAGTAGCGTTTTTCTTGCAGATTGGAAGCATAATCTTAGCTTTACGCAAGTAATAATCTGTACCACATTCTACTTTTCTGAAAGTTCTTACGTCCTCAACTCGTAGGACGCTACGCTGTTTAAAAATGACATAATCAATTATATATTTTAGTTTTCGGGTATGTTAAGTACACTTGTGAATGTTTTTATGTTCGTAAAAACAAGGCAGTGTACTGGGCTTAATATTGTACTTAATCTTTGCTGCGAATGTTTTGACAACCCCAGACTCTCTAATTGCTACATTTGCTGATAACACTGCCGTACTTACATTGTACACTGGCCCTGTCTAGGCCTCCCAGCAATTACAAACACACTTTGATGAAACACAAAAATAGTGCACCAAATGGCATATCCAAATCAACGAATCAAAGTCAGTGCAAGTAACTTACCCTTTAAGAAAAGAAACCTGGCCCTGACATTTAATAACAACCTAATCCCTCAAGTGGATAACGCAAAGTATCTTAAAATACACTTAGACAGAAGATTAACTTGGAAAACTCATATCTAGACCAAGCGTAAAGAATTTATACTAAAGTTTCAGAAAATGTACTGGCTAATAGAACACAATTCTCAGCTCTCGCTAGAAAGCAAGTTGCTACTACATAAGACCATATTAAAACCCATTTGGAGCTACGGAATCTAACTCTGGGGTATAGCTAGTACATGTAACATCAAAATCATACGCAGATTCTGTTCTAAGGTATTTTGGGTCATAGTAAACGCACCACAGTACGTTCCTAATAAAACAATCATGTAATTTTTACGGTACACGACGAAACAAAAATATAATTACAACGTCTTAGTGGAAAGATTACTAGATCAAGAAAATAAAGTACAGCCGCGATTAAAAAGATTTATACCGTCAGACCTACTTCATCGGTTTAAATAATGGTGATTGAAGTTTTATCTATACCGTTAAGATCCTCAGTGTATTTATGGCAAACTAGTCTAACATAATAAAGAAGTGTAATCAAAGGATGCAATTCCTACATGACACATTCACATCAAGAGAGATTGTAAAAACATGTAAATAAGTAAAAAGAAAACAGAAACATACGCAATCAGTACTAACTAAAACTAAAAATTCTAACAGTATATAAAAACAAATTAATGAAACACTTTGTACTGGTACAACCGCTAAAATTTTTACATAATTCTCAACCACATTGTCAAAGACGTTTGCTAAAAAAATAATCCATATAAACATCAATTTAAATTTCCAAGCTTAAAAAATGTACGTTTAACGTTGCTAAAAGCTCTGTATTTTAAATTAAAATTTAAATATTTATTATTGTAACTAAACAGCAATGTTTAAGCAAGTTTGATGTTACGCTGTAATTTAATTATATCTTCACGGTTTGTCGATTATCGAATTTTCCTCACAAGCAAACCTTACACGTTTATGTTTACAAATTTCCTACCTTGATCTAATTACATTTGATTTCAGTAATTTTAGACATTAACGTCTAGTAACCTTTAACCTAATAATTAGTACGGGTACCATCCTACGCGACAGACCTGAAGCGAAAAGAAACAAAATTAAGTTGTTTTAGTTCAAAGCGGTTGATGTTAAAACACCAACTGTTTTGCATTTAAAAATACGAAACCTGAATAGAAAATAAAACAGTATCAAAATCCACCCGCATAAGTTTTTAACATCGCTTTAAATAACCAGAACCTAAGACACCCGTAAAAGTTATCGACATCAAATACAACAATACTACCACTAATTGAAAACGCGGCACTGGTCGTTTCAATGTAAATTAATTCAATTAAAAAATCCACGTTCAATGCTCTTAGCGTTAATTAAAGCTTAAACTTAAACATTTTTGCAACGGCTCAAACTCAATTACGAGCGCGGCTCGTTTTTCTTGTTTGTTTTTGTATATTTTTTTGTTTATAAAATTAAATAAAACTGTTGAACTTTGACAAAAAATTGTAAAACTCCAATCTTTAATATTTTAATGAAGCAATTTAAATTCAAGTCCATAGTATTCGACAACAATAAACAAGAGTATTGTGGTAATTGCTAGTTACGCTGCACGTTCTTCTCTGTTTTAATTAAGACGTTTTGTGTTAAGGTTAACTTAATAAACCTTTAATGCCACTTTGGTAAAAGCTGTTGAGGTAAATGCGTTGATTAAGTGACGCAATTTGATGTGTATGCAACCAGTGCGTTTAAAGTGCACTATTGGTTGCCTAAGTTTAGATTTTCTAAATTTGTCCTTGTTGAGCGAGTGGCAATAGTAAATGCTACATAGTACAGTACGCATTAAGGCAAGTTTTGTTAGTATAAAAAATTCAAAACAAACGCAACTACATTTTTAAATAAAACAAAACGAATCGTTCTAACATACAAAAAAAACAATTTTGTTTGAAATAACTTACTGTTTGTTATTGCATAACTTTGCCGACTTTAGAAAATTACAACAAATAGTAAATAACACTAACTCAAATGTTGAAACAAATTATATTTTTTTTTGATTTTATGTAAAAACGAAGAGAATAATTGATAACGTCAAAAGAGCAAAAACAGCGCATCTGTAACCACAACAATACAACTGCCCGTTTTCAAAATTAAGTCCTAGACAGGTTTATTAAAACTGTGTTTTTGAACGTTTTGTGTTTTGTTTTCTTTTTTCATTTCAGTTTTTGTAAATAACTTCGTTAAGTATGATATTTTATGTGCTGCGTTTAATGGTACACGTTGAGAATCAAATATTTACAAAATATTAGCAATATTTGTTTTAATTGCGTAGAGATTTAAAAATTTGTTTCGTGAGACAATTGAGAAAAATCATAAAAATTGCTATTTAGTAAACAGTTAAGACAATCATAAATTCATCTTTTGGATAACCATAAAATCTAACCAAAAATGACGTTTGGCACAATACTTTTATGTTCACTTTCTTAATACAAGTGGTTTTTTTTACAGAAATACAAACACCAAAAATGCAACAAAACATGGAAAAGTTACTAAAAGAAATAAAGACTATGTTTAACATAAAAAATCATAATATTATTACCACTTTTCATTACTTGGTTTTAAATAAGAATAGTCAAAAAACTACGTTAAAAATAATACTATTTAAAATCGTGCTATGAATGTCTACTAGATTTTAGATATTTAAATAATAGATTTTTCTAGTTTCTTAAGCTTATTTTTTGTACGTAACGTGTAGTATACCTGCATTTGAATCTCTAATTGCCTTTATATAGTTTTTATCCAAAAAAATTGATTGAAATAAATTTATATTAAGGCATTTTGTAAAGCTTGATTAAATACTCAAATAAAATTCAAGAAGAAAATGGCGCTGAACAATAAGCATTGTTTAATTTAATACGCAAAAATGTTGAAGAAAAAATCTAGGTTAATTGCAGATCATTATTTTAACAATGCAAATAAAACCGCAAATAAATTCCAGTAGTAATAAATATTTTTTTGTATAGCGATACTGGTAATTCGTATGGCTGTGCAATGATTTATATTTTTATTTACCGTATTAAGATAGTTGTGCACGTCAACTTTTGTACGGTTTAATATCATTTAAAATTTTGCTCCCGTTAGCTAAGTGGAAGGTTTGAGAGGTTTTAACAGGGTGGGGTCCCGACTGCGGTTGGTTGTAACATTGATCCGGAACGAATGACGGTAACCAAGCAATTAGTGGAATGGTAATTACAAGGGCTGTGTGTTTCTAGCGAGTATGAATTTTCAATAGCGGGGGTTTTATGACACCGCATTCAACGTTATATCAAATCATATTATAACATGTTATAACTCGCCAATATCGTTCACTAGCGTATTTACAAGTGCTTTATAAATTGCAATTTTTTTTGTTTTGTTTTGTGTGCACGTTAATAACGTTCTGTTTTTCGGGAGCCAAACAGTCGAGCGTTTTTTGTACGAGGAATATGCCGACGGGTATTTTCATTTATTTGAGGAATTTTAGTGTATTTAATTAGTTTCACAAATCAAAATGTATTTTAATACCGGGAATCGGTATAAATATATACGCCAATTATTTTTAATGTACTCGTTAATTACTTTATAGCAGCGATTGCATGTTTATTTTTATTATTAATTTAATCTATTGTTTTGCATTGTGGGTATTTTTGATCTAAAGTGAAGCGTAATAATTTAGTAGAATAACGAAAATTGCTCAAATAGTTTAAAGTTCTCCTCAGCATTGGCAAAAACCATAAGTTATCGCTGTAAATAAATCAAATAAAATTTTGTGAAAATTTAGTTTTTTAAAAATCAAATGTTTGAGAAACCAAAAAACAGTTTTGGATGTTCAACTTGTTATAGTTGGCAACTAAAATATTTTACGGCTTTTTATCATTCTTAGTTCGGTTACGGTTGCATTTTTTAGTAACCAGTTAATCGGTTTAAACAGTAAAAAAACGTGACTCTAACGAGTTAATTTTAACAAAAATATTGGTTATTCAAACACAAAACAAACGCTTTTTCCAAAATAAATACTAATCGGCTTTTGTACAAAAAAATAGAAGTGAGTTATTGGCACACTATAATTTTAAACTTAATTTGGGAAAAGTATGAAATAAAATAATGAAAGGACGCAGTGTCGCGCAAAAAAATGTAGAATGATTAATCACAACCGCTACATTATACCCCATTAGCTTTGATACACATTTTCCAACAATATGAGCAACTTTTTAGGTTTACATTATTTGTTTTAATAGTAAATTTGATAAAATAACCTCTGTAATAATAATTATGCGTAAAAAAATTAAAGCTACGTAATGTAGTTACAAACTCATAAAAATGTAATTCTGTAAGCCACGCCTTTTTACGTATATATTGTTGCATATAGAGTGTTGATTATTTCTTTGTTTAGATGTTTTTGTTTTTCCAATGCAAATTTCTTAACAAGACCAACAATTTTCATGTGCAACGGTCTAAGTATGCCTTGATATTATTATATAAACGAAATAAAGACGTAAAACTAATGAGGACCAGTGTTTTTGAAATTTATTAAAAACAAAAAACATGTTAACAACGCGCCAGGAGCAACCGTAACTAATTGGATATTGTTTTTTTTTATGATGCTACATTAATATAACAAATGGAAATGTCATTGCAAATACTATGATATACACTTTCAAGCCCTAGAGCTGCGCTTTGTGGTGGTTTTGTGGAAATATAATTTTAATTAAAATTACAGATACGACCTTAGTTGTTTGTTTCGAAAACAAGTTTTTTTGCGTCTGTCAGAAACTTTTGCAATGTCGTTGCAATACGAATATGTGTGCGGTTAATGATTGTCTCTCGGTGATCTATTGTGTTTACGTGTAGTGCACGCTTGATAAACTACCCGATGTCTGTTTATCTAACACAACTGGCAATTATTCAATGCATTCTGTGGCTTAGATTCATATAAAGTGCATACATCTAAATATTGATTTCTGTAATTTAGAAATACAATTGGTTTTCACAAACAAAAAAGAGTGTGACGACAAATAATTAACTGGGCTTGTTATTTTTATATAAGAAAGCTGCTACTACAACTTTATACCCGGTTTTATGCAAAACTAAATATTTTACGAATGAGAACCAGCTGGTGCACTTTAGTTAACCGGTTTTCATGCGTTTACAAAAATGTTAATACAATACTGTTAAAAAATATGTAGATGTCAGCACCGTCGGTTAACACATATGTTAAGCGCGTCTCAATGTAGTAAATAATAGATGACTATAGAATGTTGCATAGCTCAATCATAGAGCCCAAAGGGTGGAAACTTTGTTACTAAACTAGATAAGAAGGTTGATGAACCCAATTTGTATTTAATAATTTGTTGCCCCTTCCTCCTCCTATTGGCTTCCACTTTTTTACTCTTCGTGGCATAGATTCCAGCAAATGGTTGATTTTCCCTTGGGTTATTATATCTTAAGCAACTTGCAATCCATGCCGGAGAGTTTCTTGTGTCTGTAGAGGATGCGCTAAAGTCCTCAGTCTTATATCCATAAATGTTCCACACGTGTTCAATATACGAAAATTTGGCAGATCTGGATGGTCATAATAAGAAATTAATATTGGCCTCTTCAAATCAGTCTATTAGAGTGTCTTGCTACATGGGAACGGGAAAAGGAAGTCTTCTAACTGTGGAAGAAATGGCGATATGTTAACGAGCTACCACTTCATTAACATCTCGCCGTGCGTTCATATTGCCTCGGAATTCATCACTGAAAATTACTCTATGTTATTGTTGATTACAGTCCAGTTGCAATCTACACCACTCCAAACGTTGATGTCAGTGTTGAGTCATCAATGGTCGCACAAGACCGATAGGACTGCAATCCGAAACTTCTGATTTAACGGTAAACTGTTTGAAGGGTTACAGAACCTCGTCTATGCTTAATAACAACGCATGATAGTGGATTGATATTGATTAAGACGATTTGCAATTTCCCTGTACATAAAACCACCTTCATGTAAACCAACAATTCGACTTCGGTCAAATTTGCTTAATCTGCGGTCATTTTCACGCTGTCGCATAATCACAGTTTCAAAACACACTGAACAGAAGCTAAACCTTCCTACCAAGTTTGGTCACAAAATTTCAACGTTTTCTTGGTCTTAAAATTTTATTGTCACAGAGTATATTATTAAGAAAAAAACGTAACACGAAAAAAGAATTAAATTGACCAGCCAGAAGACAAAGACAATGGTTATAGTCGGTAGAAATACAATAAAAAAAGGTAAAGATCACAATGGACGGTAGTAGACTACCAAATTAAACCAAACAGCCGAATGTCATAAAAAATAACCAATTCTAATAGAACAGTTTAAATAAGTGTTAACTAAGAACACTCTAAAAATAATAACAATGAAATGTCATGACTGCTAACTATGAAGAAGAGACGAGTAAAATATTTTACTTCTTAAGCCATATCAAGTAGTGATTACGTCACAAGAGTATCCAAAAACCAAAAACAAACCAACTTTTACTAAAACTGTTTTGGTAATGTTTTGAACTAACCAGTAAAAAAAATTCAACTTCCGAATTTTGTTGCAATTAAACAAGTTTTCTTATTCAAACCTGAAAAAATCTTGAAACTAAGCAATGTGTTACATATCGTTATTTTTCATTTATTAAAAATATCTATTCTAAATTAAAATTAACGGCTGCATTGTTTGACGACGCTACTGATTGTCATTCTTCTTATGCGTGGGGATAAGCGGTAACGTCTATTTTTACTTTTCCTTTACCGTTGCTGAAAAACGTCGTATTAGGGTTAGTCTGCTAACGTAAGTAGTTTTTCTTTTAACTGAATTTTTCTTGGTAGGGATTGCCATGCTGTCCTTGTGTGTACCCGGCTGTTTTTGAGTTATGTAACCTATTTTATGTCATCACAAGGGACGAGAAAAGACTCACACCTGTTCACTTCGTTCAATTACTTTACGCACATTACTTAGTATAGCGTATACCTTCTCGTATTTATAATTATTACTTTACTTAGGTCAGCCTTGTACGTACTACTTTGTAGTAACGTAGAATTTTGCTAATGTAATTTGTTTCAATTGGATTCACTAACCGCCAGTCTTCCGCCTTTTAACTTATTGTATGTAATTATAACGTTAGATCAAACTGACTTAAATTTACTTTCAGACGCAAACCTTATCATCTGTAACCTTGTGCATTGTCGTTGAGTACGTTAACGTGACATCCGTCAACTTTCTTCGATTATTTAAACGCAGTCATAAATAACATTAAAATTAAAAACAGTAGTAGAAATCACTACTGATGCCAAAGAATTGTCGGTTTGCTAAGTTTTGTACTCAAATTTTACTTTTTTTGCTAGTTATTATTATCATTGTCGAGTGTTTTGCGACTGCATTAGTTTCTTCTATCGCTTCTACTTCTAAGAATTGTTCGGTACGTTTAAAAAAATGCTTTTATTTCTACTGCTTCTGTTTCTAATTCTTCTCGACGAGATTTTCTTGGCTCTTCTCTTTGCGTTAGTTGTTGGAATTTTTGTTAGACTGGACATGAGTCTATAAACCGAGGCCTAGATTCTCCACAATCTTTATTTTCGGATTCTATTTTAGACTTTGACAAGCAACGTATTCTCTTGGATTTTATATTTGTCAGTGTTTGTGATGATGAGTGTCCATATTTTAAAGTTAGTGTTGCAAGTTTTTCTTTTTTCGGTTTTTTTGAGACTAGTGCTTCTTCAACCATTCTGGGCGGTTCAAGGTGTCAAATTTTGCAATCTTTGGGTTTTTCTCATTCTTCTGTGTCTTCTTGTAATAACGACAATAAGTTACGGTACTAAGATCAGTTCTTCTGCCTTTTTCTTCAGAAGGTAAAGTAAAAATTTTTAACACCTTGGTTATTTTTGAAGTGTCGCAACAACTAATTTTATACATCGACTTCTGAAAAGCGATGAACTTCATACCTGACTTTCGGTATGGACGTTAGACATTTAAAAATACTTTTCCTTTGGTGAATACTATTTCTTCGGATTCTATAGTGCTATCTCAGACCTTCTTCCGGATTAACCACAATTTTTAAAAGGCGTTGTCACGGACACGTTCTCTAAACAATCTTCTGCTCTTGGTCACACTTCTTTCGTTTAGCACCGAATACGTACTTTCGATGAACTAATTAAACCGCGATATTATCTTCTCTCGCCGGAGTTGCAGAAGGTCGTTAGTGAGGATGCTAAGTATGGGTGTTGTAGAGCCGCCGAGTAGTACGTCATGTAATCCAATTGTTTTAGTAAAAAAGAAGGATAACACATATCAGTTCTGTATTGATTTTAGAAAAGTGAACCAAGTGAACATTACTTTATATTACCTCTATTTTAGATCGGTTTAGAAATTCACGTTTTTTTTTAGCTTAGATATTCGGTCGGTGTATTGGCAAATTCCGCTCTCAAAAGATATCAAAACTGTGACTGCTTTTACTGTTTTTTGTCGTGGTGTTTTTCAATTCACACGCATGTCATTAGGACTACATAATCGCTTGCTACATTTCAGCGATTAATTGATCGAGTGTTGGGTGTGGATTTGGAACCTTACTGTTTTGCTTACCTAGACATTATTATCACACTTACTTTCAATTAGCATATTAGCGTACTAAGAAAAATGTGATTTTTGCTTGGCAGAGTCACGTCTTCACTCAATAGGAGTCGCACGGCTGCCTTTTTTGAAGAATGAAAAAGAATTTTTTTATTGTCGATCTTCAGGACATCATTCTTCATATCCAAATGAAATCCATACTTTTTTATAACATCCATTCCCAAGATAACTTTTTCCGTGATGTCGGCTACCAGTACTTGATAGTTTAGTACTCCATTTCTCAAACCAATAGTCACTTGTACTTGTCCGTGAGTAGGTATAGGTATAGGTCTTCTTCTTTTCCAATAACATGTCAGTACAAATAATGGTCTTTGTTGCACTCGTGGCAACCAGTAACTGAACACTTTTTCCATTGATCTTGCCATCGAGATAAATGCTATGCAATTGCGCCATAGGCAATGCCTATGAAATACGTGATTAACAAAAATGGTTTGCTAGTAGACCCCACTCCATTAACGTCACTGATGTCACACGATTTATTGGTATGACTAATTGGTACAGTCACTTTATTCCTAGTTTTTCTTCCCTTATGTTTTTACTGTCGACCCTTACTCGTAAAAATGTTGTTTTTTGTTGGACAACAGAATGTCAGATCGCTTTTGATTCTCTTCAAAACAGCTTGGTTGCGGCTCCGATTCAGTCGTGTCCAGATTTCTCGCTTGTCTTTAAATTACGAGAAAATTCTCGTAACAATATCTTTAGTTAAGTCGATTTAAAGAGCATAGGTCAATTACGGCTTATCGGCATAGACTTGCAACTTCAAGAAACCCCACAAAAAAAATTCTAAGTCAAATTCAAACTGCACGATTTACGTCACCTATGCAAAAAATAACCATACCCTCAAATTGTTCATGCGAGGATCCATCGTAAACAAAATTTTTTATCATCGTTTTGTTGCGTTTGCCGTTGAAGGCAATGGCCTCGCCAACATCGTTTTTAAGAAAATACCGACCAATAACACCCTGCCCAAAACCCACAGCAAACAGTAACTTTTTGTAGATGAATTGCTACCTGGTGAATTTCGTTCGGGTTGGTGTCGTTCTATATACAATAATCTTGTCTGTTAACATAGGTTTTGTCCAAAAATGCGCCTCGTCGCTAAGGATGATTTTTTGGCAACAATTGAGGTTTTATTCCAAAGGCTCTAAAGCCCATTCAGCAAACATACAGCGTTGTCTATAGTCATTAATTTTGAGCTTCTGGATCACTTAGATCCTGCACTGGTATCTCGACACAAAATCTGCCGAAATGGAAGGTCAAGTTCTTGTGCACGGCGAGAAATTGACTGCTTGAGGTTTTTCTGCAAACTTTTATATACCACAGCAATGTTCTCGCTTAATCTGACGTTCTTCTAACTCAAAAGTGTTGACTGTTTGTTTACCAAACCGATTGTATTAAATTTGACCACCAAACATTAAAGAGTCGGCTTTGAAAGGTCTTCGCGTTTGCGTTAAAATAGGCACAACGCGTGCAACGTTTGCACTAACAGACACGTTGATAATAAAGTCATTTGGACGTGTTGTACAATTGTGTAACTTGCCATGGTGATTTGGCAGCAGTGACTGAATAATAAATAACTTATTTGACATATGCCATCAAAACAACATAACCGCCACAAATTGCCAACCCGGTCAAATTAAAAAAACCTTATACTACTTTGCAATACGGCCCGTCTCGGCCGTTGACCAGACTAACGGCGCAATCGTAGTAATAAAATAGGCAGCAATCTCAAATTATTAAATAACTGCAAAACAGCATTAGTTGCCTTACAAAACTATAAATACAATATTGGTATTGTACTAATGCAAAAACCATGAGAAGAATTATTAAAAATAAATAATAACTCAAAAGTTTGTTACGTTGGTTTTCTGGTAACAAAGAATATGCGACGGCTAACACAGTTTTTCCGGAGAGGTAATTGCAGGCTTTGTGATGCTAAATTATCAATTAAATATAAAAAAGCGGCAATACGATTGAAAAAAATGAATTAGGAAGATATGGTTTAACTCTACCCGCAGCTGAAAAAGAACAAATAACACAACAGAAGTGATAACACAGAATTTATGTTTAGTTGAAGAGGACAAAGACCGTACATAAGTATAGTTATATAAACGTTGCAAACAATATTATATGGGTTGATATCACAGGCCAAGTATAAGTTACGCCCTTTGACTGGGCAACACGTCGCACATCAAAGTGCCCTAATCGATCTAACTTTTACATTTAACGAAGGAATGACTTCACTTTATTCAGTTAAATTACAAGAATATGAAAATCAAGAGTATAAGAAATCAAAGCGCACCCGATAAGTATGTGACGCACAAAAAAAAAGTTTAACATTAATTGTGATTACAACCTTGTATGTACGTGTGGCCAACAAAGTAAAATAGAAAATGCAATACAGTTGTGTATTATCCAGTAGGGGATTAGCTAATACCAGTATCACCTAAAACGTAATATGCAATTTGACACAAAGCGTACATACGGTGTTAGCACAAGTAATTTAATTTAATGCATACGATATTTGACGTAAAAGAATGCGCCGAGCTTCCCTCTAATTAACTTAGCACTTGTGTAAGTATTACTTCCCATAAAACGGTGTTCAAACCCTTAGCCTTCAGCGACCTGACGTCATGAAAACTTTTTGACAAGCAGGTGTTACCAACGTTACTAATAACGTTACAGGTGAAGGGATTTGACCCGCTAAAAAATTAATTTAAACCCTCAATACAAAAAAACTTTATAAAATCACATACCCCAAAATAAGCTTTCACTCAACAATACGCAGAATCCGTCCACATATTCACGTGGGATGGCGTAAAACAATTTAATAATGAAAGCTTTGTTGGGCCAGAGATACCGCTAAGACCAGTCCATATTATTCAAGACGTTAACAAGAAATAAATTCCTTTGACAGCCGACTACGAGAGTAGGCGTGTCGAGGGTCAAATTTTATACTCGAAAAATAATCTACCAACTTTTTAACATAACAAGTTATTGATCCAAGAAGGTATTAACATTAACACTAGTAGATAGCTTGGAAAAGAGAGGGAGGGCAACGAGATCGTTTTTCCTCAAGTCCGGTCTTTTTTTTTGGAAGTCTAAATTTTGTTAAGGTAGTTGTGGTAGAATAAGGCAGAGGTAAGTACAATCAAGTTAAGTATTTAGATGTTTTTAGTTTTTTAACCTAGTTCTCTGTACGACTTTATATATACAATACCATGTGTTGGTAGGGCAACAACTAATACAGAAGCTTTGAACTAGAGTTGTTGCGTAAAAAATTAAAAATTTACTAAAATTTAGAAGTATGAAACTAAAAACTTTCTAGAGAAAAACTTAAGTAAAAACCAGATAACTACGAATACTAGTTCAAATAAAACTGATAAACGATATCCTCAGAACATCCATAGTAAACGCTTACTGAAATTACTACTACTTAAAAACAATGAAAATAAATTGAGGAAAACGTTGGTTAAAATCTAAAACTCTCCTTTCTAAATAAACTTTTTTTAAATGTATTGAATCTGGTAACGAGTAAATAAACGTAAAACAAAACTGCAGATAAGCTGCTAGCAAAGTAAACAACAATCTTAAAAACACAGCGAGAAGATAATTGAAAAACTAGTAGACAATAATATTACAGACAAAACATTGAATACAGCACCTCTGCATTGGCATCAACACGCTTATTAAACAAATAACGTTTGTGATTAATACTTTTTCTATGACTAAGAAACCCCACTAAAAAAATTGATATAAAAATGTTTTTAATAACCTCTCTTTTGGCTCCAATTGCGGGGCTGTTAGTATAAATTTTTTTTGATCAGTTTAAAACAAAAATACTTATTTTAAAATTATTGACAAAAAACCTCATATAAAAAGCTCTAAAAACATTAAAAAGTTAAAAGTAAAACAAAATTTTCATAACTTATGACTATGTAAATAAAACCAGTAAACAAACGCAATAAATTGTTACATATTTAGTTTAATAAGCTTAAAGATTCAAACATTTTGAATCCCAACAAATAATAAACTTTTAAGAAATAAATACAATAACAGTTCCAATTTAAAAAACGCGATAAAATGTTGTAATTAACCCACGGTCACCTTCGATATTATAAAAGAAGCAATAACTGTTAAAAATAGCAATAACGCTTAAAATTCCAATTATGCAGACAAACCAAACAAAAAATAACGTTTATGACGCAAATCATTGCAATTCTAATTAAGTTTGCTGAAATGCACACAAATGTAAATTCACCCGGTCACTGTTACGCCACGCGATATTGTATAATTGAAGAGCACGGAGATAAATTATCGGTCCAATTTTAGTGGCATTAATTAAACTAATTAATAAAATTGCGCACAAAAAACGACGGATTACGTAGTTCGATGCAGTTGCATCCGATTGGTGTTTAAGAAGCTTAAAATTATATTCGGATCGGTGAAGATTTAATTTCAATAGACGAATTGGGTAGATGTTCCAAGCAAATGGAACTAAAATCCAATATTATTTGCGCTCTCTTTATATTGTTGATACACATTCGAGAAACTGCTAAGACTGAAACATACGAGCTTTAGATTGACATATAAAGGAATTTAATTTTTATAGACGGATTGAGTTAAATTAATCTAAATTTTTTTGGTAATGCAACGACGCGTAGCCGTCAGTTGTTTAAGTTGCCTATAATGCAAATCAGCAGTATTTTGGGTTGCCTGTATATTTTAACAGTCGTTTTTATCAGTTAAATTTTTTTGTTTACATTATTTTGTGATAAGCTAAAACAAAATAAAAAAAATAAGGTCTCCGTTATTTCGCTTGGCAAATTTAAAAATTTCATTTTATATTTGAAGGAAGTTTAAACTCTGATGTAAATTGAAGACGACTTATGAGCAAAGACGAGCTAACACAAGTTAATTTAAAACTTTATTGACGTTAAATGCGAGCATAAAAAGATGCTGGTTGCGCTTGCAAATTATGCCGACATTTAACTCTTAAGTAAACTTTTTAATATTTACATTTAACGTTAAGTTACGGATACGTTTAAAACTCTTTTGGTGTTATTTAAAGCAATAAATTTAAGATTCGCTAACAAGCATAATGTTTGTGCTTTTTTATAGACAGAACAACTTTTCTTTAAACTTTTTAAAGCACAGATACATAGCACTATAACCCGTTTTAGTTCATTAACAAACTTTTTTTTTTAAAATGGAAAAATCCATCATGGACACCACATAGACCAATTCCATATGGTAGTGCCGGACTCTTACCGGGTAAAACCCCTTCCTTTTTTTCTCAGTGGAAGGGGTGAAGGTATTGCTTTTTTTGGCACTCCTCTTCACCCAGTATATTCGGTTAACCTCTTATTTATGTTTTTCTCTTTTCTTTTTTTCTTTTCGTTCTATCATTTCTTTAATAGTTTTGCTAATTTTGCCCCATTTCATCTCATTCTCCATTTTTTTCTTGCTTCCTGTGCTTTTCTTCTTGCTCTTTGAAACTTGTCTCTTATTTCTTTGATTTGCGGGTTCCACCAATACATTTGCTTTTTTCCTTCTTACACTGTGTTTATTAAGAGTTTCGTTACAAGCTTGATTTAAAGCTTCATTCAGTCTATCTTTTTTCCAGCTGTCACCCATTTTTCCGGTAATTATTTTTTTAATCTTTTTTTCTTTTCCTTCTTTGTATTTCCATCCGTGGAGCGTGGTTGTTTTTATTCATTACGCTTATATATATATTTTTATGGTCACTGTTGTTTTCTTCCTCGCTTATGTTATGTCTATGCATGACTGCATTCCCCTTGTTTGAAAAGCAGGAGTCTTTCCTTTATTTAGTACCAATTCGTTTTCTATTATCCACTCTACCATTTTTTTCCTTTGGTGTCCGTATATGGAGAGTACTATTCGTGCGTTTTGCAGTTAAAATCCCCTCCTATAATTTTGTGTTTTTTGTGGTTTTAATGTCTCTCTGTATTTGTTGTAAAAATGTCTCTATGTCCTCCTTTTTATATCTTGGCGTAGCATAGCATGAGTATACTAGTAGGTTTTTTGTATCCTTCTTCCTTTCTTAAACTGTGTATCTTAATTTTATCTGTCGCCATATATAATATATTACTGTTTCGCCTTTTTTGACTCATAATCCATCTCTTATCTTTATTCGCCATGTTTATGTTGGGCTCACTAACAAGTGTAAAGTCTATATCTCTTTCTTTACATTTTTGAATAAGCAGATCCATATCAATTTTTCTTCTCCCTATATTTACTTGGAGGATGTTTATTTTTTGTGCTTCACATTTATTTAGCTTAGGCATTTATATGTAGTGTAGTAAATAAGTAAATAGATAGTTAGATAAATATATATGTGTGTAAATAAATATAAAGTATGTATATATATATATAGAGCTCTGGACTTCACAAAACGTTTATATCACAGGTTTTTATCACAATTTATGTCTTCGGTTCTCCCGCCGCCGTCTTATTTTGTCTTTTTACCTCCATTATGTATTTTTTCCAGCTGCCGCAGTTCTCTCTACCGGCGCTGTGTCCTTCCTCTTCGCATATTGGGCAGTATTCCATTTCTTGGCATTCTTTGTATATGTGCCCTTCCCTTCCGCACTTATTGCATAATTTTGTCATATCGTTTCCTTTGCACTCTTTGCGTTATGTCCATACTCCCAGCGTCTACAACATCTAACTGCCCGATGTTGCTCTTTCAGCTTGCATTGTAACATGGCTATTCTAATTTTTGTTTTTTGTAACATTTTATTAACTGTGTTCTCTGGTACCCTAATCGTCACCTCCTTCGTCTGGTTTCTGTTAGGTCCTAAGCACTCCTATTTTTAACTTTTCTATGTCTCCATGTTGTTTTATTGTTTCTTCTGTATTTTTGGTTGTAGTCATTAGGTCAATTCCCCTGATGATTAGGTTTTTCTTTTTCACTTTTTCTTCAAATTTCTTTATATTGCTTTCTTTGTTTCCTTTCTCTATCTCTTCATTTATTTATTTATTATTTTTTTTAGTTTTGAGTTGAACACATACTCTACCATTTTTCTATCTATTTACAGTCATTGTTTTTAATTTATGCAGCGTTATCGTTTCATCCTCTTCTGTTTATGCTTTTACTTTTTCCAACCTTTTCCACAGATTTGTTTTAGTTTCTTTTTCCAAGGTTTCTATTTCCTCTTCCCCCTTATGTATTTCCGGGTATACTTTCCCTATCATTAATTGCAATCCTTAATTATCTTCTATTTCTTTTTTAGTTACCCATAGCGTGCTTGAATCCGTCTTCTCCGCTATTCTCTTCCATTCTTGGTATGTGTTTATATTATCCACATTTCCTATCATCTCTTTTCCTTCTTCCGTCCATTTCGTCGTTTGTACAGCAATTTTCTTTGTTTCTTTGCTGTGCGTTTGTCTTATATCCGTTTGTGTCTTCGTCTCTATTGTCATTTTTTCTGCTTTTTCTCATTTGATTTTTTCTAACTGTGTTCTCACCGACTCACTGTTTAGGTTATTAATCTATGCTTCTAATAGTTTAATACATTGCTTAAGTTTTGTTTTTATGTTTTGAGTAACTTGCGTCTGCAGCGTCTTAAACGCCCTCGTTGTCCCATAAATCGCATCGATGATCCACAAAGTCTTGACCTATTCCTTTCCTTTTCCTTTCGCTGAAAGTGATCGAGTTACTCCTTTCGCCAAACATGTATTTTGATCTTCCAGTAGCTATAAGTTTTTCCGACTGGTTGTTTGGTTGCCTAACTCAGAAAAAGGGTCATTTAATATCGACCCGGAAGTTCTCACCTACCTTGCCGGCTCTGGAGTATCCCTCCCCTGCGCGGTAGTATTTTTCTTTACCAGGTATAAATCCATATTTGTTTAGTTTAGAATTATCCGTTATTCATTGCCGGTGTTCATACGTTTAAACATGCCTTTGCGGGTTCATGATATAAGACATATACATTGTTTTTTTTTACACTTTTAAGACCAACACTTCACTAAATAACAAAAAAAAAACTTCACGCACACTAGACATAATACGTGTTGGCGAGTTGGAGTTAAGATTCTCGAAGGAGGTACTAGAGAGAATTGAGTTTGAGGTATATAGGATTTGCGGCTTAGGACCTGATTTCCTCATTGTTAGGGAAGAAGGAGGAGAAATCAAGAAATGGCGTGGGCACGGTCGTTTCCCTGAAGTAGGCCTCTCTCCGTCGGGATCACGAAGGGTACCTACCCGCTACCCTCCCATTAACAAACTTAGTTTTCTGAAATAATGTAACGTAGAAAATGGACCAATAGTAAAGTAAAATATCTTCCTTATTATACAAAAAATATTAATAAACGTATTTATAACTATACATATATATAACTGGTTATACATTCCATTGCAGAATTGATGCCGCTCCTATTGGAGCTTTTCAGGCTGTGTTAGTGGGTTAGTTCGTCACTCCTCTCCACCTTTTTTGGAGTTTACTCCTTAAGAATCGATTTGCATATATAAGGGACCCGGTTTGAGAAAAATGCGAGAAGTAAAATCTATCGATGAATGACCTCGTTACGTTTTTGGTGCGCACCCTATGTCGCGCAGCTTTCTAATTTGGTTGTGAGTGTAGGGTATAGGGACACGTGCATACTTATATATTGCTGTTTTTATTATAAATATCAATAATTAATATTGTTATTGTGAAGTTTTAATCTTTATCATCGACGTATGCGGTATTTTCAAGATTCGTGAACCACGTATCTACGAACGTCCATGTGTCTTATTTTAGTTACCATAAACCACTTGTCACTGTAATTAATAATGCAGACAATGTTGATTTTTTTTCTTTTACTTTACAGGTCGTTGTGTTTTCTTGCCTCTTCCACTATTTTCCTTCATATCTTCCTATCTTTCATTGTTTCTCCCCAATAATCAATTCTCATGGTTTTTATTTTATCATTTATTACTTGATCTTCCTATCTTATTTCCGGTCTCTCGGTTCTTGTGTCTTCTATTCCATTAACTTCTTTGCAATTGATTCTTTCTCTTTTCTATTTACATGTCTGTACTAACGTATTCTCCTGGCTTTAATTTCTTTTAATATGTTTTCTCTTCTTAGTATTTCTTCTATCTATTGGTTTGTTAATCTTATATGTAATTCTTCATTTATCTTCGTCGTCGTCTACATACGCAATTACTTGTATTGACTTTTGTATTCAGAATCCGGTTGTTTTACAATTTCTTATTACACCTTCTAATGCTATGTTAAATAGAGCTGCGGATAGTCCATCTCCTTGTCTTACTACTTTTGCTTGTTTGACTGGGTTTATTAATCCTTCTTGTGTTTGCCTTTGATTCCTAAAATGTCATTTTAATTAGTCGTTTTATTTTGGTTGGTATTCCTAATGTTGATATGTCTTTCATTATAGTTTTTCTCTCGAAGCTGTCAAATGCTTGTTTAAAGTCTATGTACAAAATATGCAGATTAATCTCTCTTTCATAGCATTTTTCTATCACTTGATTTAGCATATGTATTGCATCAACTGTAAATTTTTTTTGACTGAATCCATTTTGGCATTCTCCTACCTCTCTTTGTGTGTGTTTATTCAGTCTTTTTAATATTATTGATGATAGCACTTTATACACTGTATTTAGTAGCATTATTCTTCTATAGTTGTCACATTTCGATAGATCTCCATTTTTGGTATAGACATTATCATCCCTAATCGCTATTCTTCTTTTTCCCATACTGCCACTATTCTTGTTTTCTCCGTTTCTTGTTTATAATATTGTTTACCTCTTTCTGTGTTAGGTTTTCCACTGTTTTTCTTCTTGCGTATTAATTGACACTTCATCTCCGCTAGCACCTTCTTCTGATGTTTCCATGTTTTCTAGGTATTCTTGCCATTTTTTTTTATTTATTCCTGTTATTGCCTTCTTTCTTTTTTGCTGTCTTATTTGCCTATATAATTTTGTATTTTTTTTGTTATAATTTTATAACCCTTCCATTCTTACTTTTAACAGTTTCATTCTTGTTTTTTATCAATTTTATTCCGTCTTTTCGTATTTGCCTGTACTTTTCATAATCGTCTTTTTGGTTGTTCTTATCCATTTTAATCTTGCCTCTCTCTTTTCCTTTGTCATTTTACGACATTCATCGTCGTATCAATTGTTTTTCTGTTTTATTTGTTTTCTCTTTTTTTTCTGATGTTTCGATGATTGCAGTTTTTATGATTTTCCATTCGTCTTCTATGTTTTCATTTTTGTTTCTTCTTCCTAGTTGCCTTTTGACTTCTTCTTGAAACTTTCTTTTGTTGTCTTCATTGTTTAAACTCTCAATATTCTATTTTTTGCTATTGTTTTGGTTTTGTTATCTCATGCCAGTCTCGACTTTGTTTTGGCTATTACTAAGTAGTGGTCTGTATTTACACTGGTTCTTCTATAGGATCTTGTATTATACTTTTGTATTAGGATCCCATACAGCACCCAATATTCTGAAGATGTTAGTTTCTTGGCGAATTCGTAGATGTATGTCCCGGCTATTTAAACAATATCCATGGCATATCATAAAAATTATATATTTAGAAGATCATTAAAACTATATCGGTAGGATATCTTTCACTGGCTTTTCAGCTGTTTTATCTAATGCTTCACGCTTTTGTTTCGTTTTGTGCTGTGATCTTGATTGTTGCGTACGTAAAAAAAAGAACGAAACAATATTGATTAGAGTAAGTAAGTAATTATACTTGTTTTCGTATTTTTTATGAACTATTTAAAAAATAACTTTTAGACTTTATATAAGCGAAAGTAAGGTTAGAGTTATTCTAACAAAAATTTTATCGTTTAGCTAAACAATATGCGAGTATTTCTATTACTGAGCTAAAGCTTGCTCCAAGCTCTCAAGAACAACTTGAAGCTTTGAGAAAGTATCTTCAAACAGAAGAAAATATGAACAATTCCGTAAGTATTGTACTGGTTTCTAACTACTCAGTTTACATTTAATGGATGTGTAATTTTAGATAAGAGAAATTGTAAAAATATGGGGGACAACGCGGAGGAATTAGTTCATAAGGAGCTAGTTCTTACAAAATTGAATAATAATGCTGTTTTACACGGTTACAAATTGCTTGGCCAAAAAGGTAAGAAAGCCTATACATATTTATTAAGAAAAACACTTATAGTGAGTAAATTAAAATTATGTTTATTTTAATTTTATTATAACTGTTCTAGAAGTTTTGGCAAAAATTCCTCTAACAGCAGTAAACTAATAAACAGGATGCAATGACCATCGTTGGTTTTTTGAAAAGGTCCAAAGAACGGCCAGAAATGCAATTAAGAAAATTAATCGTCTCTATTCTTAAATATTAATACTTATTGTTAAGCAAAATGGATTCTTTCTAAATGGGGATTTTTTTAAGGTTTTGTCATATTTTTGTGCAATAAAAGCAAAATATATTATATCTCGAAGTCATCTTATTTCGGTTATCCCTAGATCATTTTATTTCGGATATTCCTAGGTCATCATATTTCGGATATCGCTAGGTCATCTTATTTCTGATATCTGTAAGATGTCTGACTTAGTTGTCCGTAGGATATTCAATTCTGTGTCACTCTGCTTTCACCAAGATGTCCATAGGATATTGGTCGGCAGTAAAATTGATATCCCTCGTATATACGCATATCTAGTATGAGATATTAGTAGGATATCACTATTTGGTTTCCTTCTGTTTACCCTGGTGTTATCCATGTGACTTTTTGCTCCTTTTTATGTATGTACTTTGTACTTGCTATGAACAACTTAAATTCTTCTGCTAGGTTACATAATCTTGTTCCATTATCATTGGTTTTTCCATGCAACGTTTTTTTGACTGCTGCATTTTGTATGTACTCTTTTTTTTCTATCATTGCATTCAAGTTTCCTAGCAATATTAGTGTGTCGTGATTTGGGATTTGCTCGCATGTACTTTCTACCGATTAGTAGAATATGCCCTTTTCTTCATTTGTTGCTACTTCGGTTATTGCATATATATTTAATTAGATATGAGATTCTGTCATTTATTTTTCTAAATTCCAGTACTTAGTTTCTATATTTTTTATCTATCATACACGCTGTTTCATTAGTTTCTTGTTTTTTCTTGCGTACATTATTAAGTATTTGCCTTATCTCTCCATCTCATTTCTTGTAGTGCTAATATATTTATTTTATATCCTTGCATTTCCTTATTTACTTCTTCTATCTTTCCTATTTCTAAAAATGTTGTTATGTTTCATGTTCCTAATCTTGCCTTGTTTTGATGCTTTTTGTCTGTTAGCTCTTTTTCCATTTTCTCGCTATTGTCGTCATATTTCTATTTTTTGTTTTTTCTGTTTGGGTAGCTAATTTTTTGGTATGGTTTAGTTCTTTGTCGTTGGAAACCGCACTAGTTGACCTTATGACTATAGAGTCTTCCTTCCTGATGGCTTCGAATTTTTTGCTTTTTGAGCTATTCTTTTATTGCTGTTTTATCTGAGATTTCTTTGTTCGTCCGGTGATCTTTCTGTCGTTGATTGTTTCTTGCTTTTCGCCTCTTCGTTCTCGTTTTCTAAAGCGTTTTTTTTCTTGCTGTTGTAATTGCTCAAGTATGTAGTATTCTCCATTTATTATTAGTTTATTGCCGATAAGATTTGCTTTGTATTGCTTCTTTCATATAAATTATTAATGTTCCTCTTTGTTGCCGTACCTGCTTTGTATAATCTTCTGAAATCCAGATCTCCGCCCCTTTTAATTTATTGGTTGCTTTAAGAACTTCTATTTTCTTATTCCATGAGTTAAATTCTATTCTAACTGGTTTATTTTTCCCTTGTTCTTGTGATTTCCTACCTATTCTCTTTAACTCGCAGAGTTCCGTTTCCATGTTTAATGCTATTTTCATTTTGCTTAGGATTTTTCTTATTTTTTCCATCAGTGTTGGTTCCTGTTATCGTCGTTTTCTTTTATTCTTTGTATAATTATTTTTGTTGCGTATTTTCTGATGTTTTGTTCTATAATTTGGGCATTTAGTTTTTCATTCATTTCTTTGACCTTTTGATTTTCGCTTTTTACATTTTGTATTTCTAATTGCAGGGCGTCAATTTTTGTTTCAGTACGTATATTCCTTTCATCTATTGTCTTAAGCTTATTACTAATTTTACTTAGTAATTTTTTCATATTGTATTCTCTTGTCTCTATTGTCTCTTCTGTTCTTCTTTTGTTGTGTTTCCTGTATTGTGTGGTGGAACCCATTACGTGCAAAATTTTTATAACGTAATAACGCCCTCTGTCGATCTTTTCTTGTGACTGTCATTTTTGCGACGAAGTCCTTAAGCTGACAACTGCATAAAATGGCCTGTTTTGCGTAGAGACTGCAAGTTTTCTAATAACATCCTCTGTAATGGTCATCAAATTGTGAATTCATTGCGTGTTTGCAGTAATTTATTCGTCACAGGGTAAGATATTTACATCCTTTTTGTTAAGATTATTTTGTAATTTTTTTGTTAATTTGATAGCCGTTCCGCCACGCTTAGGCCGCATGTTTCTATTCAATAAAGAATAATAATAGGATTAATATTGATAAATACCTTCATGGGACGAGTATAACTTTATAAGGCCTACGTTTAAGACTAAAAAAACCGGAGACAAGAACTTTTCTTTAAGATCCTACACCTGTGAAGCCAACTTTCATTGAATGTGTACAACAGCATTCGATAATCGGGTTCTGTTATGTGTACTTTCTTCTAGCAGTAATTAACAATTTTGTAGATCTTGCTTTTGTGAGTCATTGTGTTGACACGATTTGCTATTCAAATTTATTCCAAGATCACTCACCGGGGAAAACATTTTCTTCGATCAAGTAGGTACTGGATTGCGGGTAAGTTTATTTAATTATTTTGTTGCTGTCAGAAAAGCCACTCACGCAACTTTTGTTTATGTTCATATCCCTAATTACGATCATTGTTTCAATACCATTAAGGTAGTTTCATTAATTATTTTGTGTGTATCGCATTCTGTGTACAAACAATATTTATTACAAATTTTTCTTCGCTATTCACTTTGACTCAACTTATGTATTGTGTGTTGCCGATACTTCTGGTATTTATGGATTGAGAATTAAATATACTCTTGTTAATAATCTACGTTACTAAATTAAAGGTTTTATACCTGTTTAATCTTTCTTTTATGGTAACATACCTTTCCCTTTTATTGTGGTTACCCGAACATCAGAGTAACAAGGATTACGAACCTAAAAATTCGTTACGAGCTTGGACCATCTGTCTTGATCAAGGCAGAAGTGTTAATTATAAAAGATCTGGCGCCCTTCATTATTATTCACTTGAACCTCCCCTACCTCCGACTGTGTGAGTTGACCGTGCAAGGTTTGTAAGACCTATAAGCTTGTAACAAACCCGTTGTGTTAGCTCGTGTGTGGTGTGTTGTTTATCTACTGGCAGGTTTAGCATCGCACGTCTAGTTATCTATTCTTAGCTTACTTAGTTTGTCCAAGAACCCAAATGGGCACTGGCTTCACACCGCTATTGTGGAATAGATATTGGTGTTCTTTTAAAATCTTTTAATTTTAGAGAGTACATCCACTAACTATAACAACATTCAAATGCAATAACAGTGATGCTTTATTCTCGTTGCTCAGCTTTTTTATACATCCATAATTTACTACGTGTTTGTTTATTTATTACCGGTATTTGACTATCAATATTTAACTTAATTATTTACTTTTATTTGACATTAAGAAAACATTTTAATTGCGTGCGTTAATAAAATAAAATTGTTGGTGTATAAATTATTTGTGACA
This sequence comes from Aquatica leii, assembly GCA_035610365.1. Taxonomy (NCBI): domain Eukaryota; kingdom Metazoa; phylum Arthropoda; class Insecta; order Coleoptera; family Lampyridae; genus Aquatica; species Aquatica leii. The sequence continues at coordinate 95,231,619 of CM069435.1, read as the reverse complement.
ACCATTAAACGCCTGTTTACTATGATAATAGATATTTCGTATTAGGGTAGAAGTACCAATTGTAGCCACTTTAAGACATTTCCGCACTTTACCTTGTTGCCATTCTTGAACTTGTGAATCTTTTTTGATCTACTCGGTGGATTATGAAAGGGCAAACATTTCTCAGTAAGAATTAAATGAAAATAAGAGAGATTAAACGAGTTGAAGTGTGATAATTTAAAATAATTTAAAAAATGTGAAAAACCACCGTTTGTGGCCACCTTGTACTAATTCTGGCCACTGCTTGCTCCTGCTCTGGCCACATATGTAGCAAGAACAGGAGGAAGCAGTGATTCGTCTATAAAACAAAATTTCCATCAGAATAATGTTTATTAATAGTAAAAAAAGAATACAAAAACACATATTGAACATACATATAAAGAAAATAATACTTTTAAGTAGTTTTAGGAACTGCTTGATTTCATTTCAGGAACATTATAGGCTCTTTGCATGTTGACAGAGACAGGTTCTTCAATTTTTGTAATAATGACATCTAATCTGTACCAAAGTTAATCACTTCTTTCGGGCCATTTCCAGTGATCCCTACCACTTCTACGCATGGCACAACAGTAATACTGGTCTTTATCCTTAGCGAACACTTTGGCAGGATAAAATTCCTTATCGTACCTTACAATTACATAAGATCCAATGTTTATTAAAACTACAGTCTCTTCCTTACTAGGTTTTGTTGTTTCTTGTGTTTTCCTATTTTGCGTTTTACATGCAATATGTTCAGTCTTGTTAGTCTTTTCATCACATTCGGTAGTTTCATCTTTTGGTTTATTCGGTTGTTTCAGGTTTTTTGTCTTTGGTTTTATTTTCTCTTCTTCTCGTGCAGTCATTAACTCAAGCCATTTATCTGTCTTTTATTCTTCTTGGGAGTAGGTGTATCATTTTTGTCAGACCATGTTATAACTTCACTCAAAACTCGACTTACACTTCTTCTTTTCAGCAATCGAACGCTGTCATCTGATTTCGTTTTCTCGCTTTCAACTTCTTCACTGCTAATAATTTTTTCATCATTTCGAATATTCTTTGCTGCGAATTGATTTTCATCTGCATCAAATTTTTTACTACCTTTTCTGTTTCGTCGCTTTCAACCTTTTCATCAACACTACTTTGTTCCTCGTCACTTTTTTTCTTTACTGGAATTGGATTTACATCAATATCTAGTTTTTCAATTTCCTTTTTTGCGTCATACGGTTTCAGTTCTTTATTTTTGTCTCTCCTTTGATCAAATCTACATGTTTATTCCCTTCAGAATTACTAATAAATAATTGTGTGCTTTTATCTCCGTTTTCAGTTCTACAAGCAGACAAAATTGTGGGTGACGTTGAACTTTCCAGTGAAAAATTAATTCCTTGACAATCAGATCTGTTTGGTGTTAATTCAATATTCTGCAGTATATTAATACCTAATGTTTAGTTTCTCTTGCACTGAAGTTCAGGAAAATCAAAAATGATCAGATCTTGATTGCTATCTAAACTGAAACTCGTATCTGGAAGGTCAACATCAAAATCTACAATTTGATTATTGTCGCTAGTACCATCTGCCAAATCGACCTTTTCATTTTTGCCATTGCCATCTTCCAAATTCATATTTATATTTTTGTCATTACCATCTTCTAAATCACATCATTATCATTGTCACTGGCATCTTTCAAACTCTTCAATACATCAAACAAAGCTAAATACTTTTCCTGTCTATTTGTTACAAGCTTTAGGTCTTACGAACCTTGCACGGCCAACTCACACAGTCGGAGATAGGGGAGGTTCAAGGAAATTATAATTAAGGGCGCCAGATCAATCCTAATTAACACTTCTGCCTCGATGTCGAAATACAGGGTACTACGTTATGAAAATTTTGCACGTAACATATTCCATGGAATCTTCAGTAAATAGGTAGCATAAAATTGATTGCGAATTAAGGGTTCAAGTTTGTTTTCAATACATCTTATACTTTCATTTGGTGTTCCTTCTTTAGTATTAGTGGTTTCTAGTGAAACTGTAGTGTTAGTACATTTTAAACATCTACTGTAATCTGGAGCATCTTCATTGAATGTATATAAGCCACAACGACGAAAACCAAAATGTATAGTCTGTTTGAAGTTGCCACCTTTAGGATTGAGTTTGGATTATGGCTTGTTTCACAAGTTGATAACCTAACTTTTAGGAAGTTTTTAGTTAGATTTTGGTTTCTTGTTTGAGTTTTGCAATTTATCTCACGCCCTGATGAAGCCCCTTACGAAAGTGGGCGAAACGTTGTCAACTTCGGTTACAACAACAATGACACGATCCAAACCCAGAAGACATTCTTATCATAGTATAGAATTCCGGCCGTGGAAGCCATTGCTATTATATTTTTCCAGACTTGCTTTAATGGGAAAAAAACTGCCACATCTAAAGGCTGGAGGATGTGTGTTGCATTAGAAGCGCCCAGAATTATTCCATTCTCATTACATAAGATACTTAATTTAAGCGAAAGGTGCAATGAATGTCCATCTACAAACACGATCACAGGTCGTGGCACATTGTTTGACTCTAAGAAGGGCACAAAAGTATTTGCAAAATATTCAAAGAATTGCTTACGTTGCATCCAACTTGTGTCGGAATGACTAACAACCCAGTTGTGCGTTGCTGCTGAGGGATATGCTTTAGATAAACGTTTAAATTTAAAAATTGTCAACGGACTTACGTCACCTTCAGCCGATACTGTAACCAAGGTTGCTATATTATCTTTATCTGATGTACCTACATCATAAATTCTCTTTCCTTTGGGCCCAAGCACAAGTTCTCCTTTGGGAGACAAAAACATGGCCGTCTCGTCCATATTAAGACTTAAAATATCGACATCTTCACCTAGAAGTAATTTTGTTTTTTTGAAACATCTCGTAATGCTAGTTTCTTAGATTGCAGCTCTGGCTTTGTTTACAAACTCTGCTTTTTTTGACTAATTTTAGGGTGCCGTTTAATAAAGGCCTCGTACCATTTTTGGCCCGGGGTGTTATTTACGAAGTTGGTTTTTATGTCACATTCCGTTTAATTAATTAATCGGAAAACCTCGTTCTGTTAATTCTAAAATTCAACGAGCTAGTATACAAGCTGCAATTCGACGAGGAATGCTTCTAATCAACGTGTCAACGTGTTCCTGATGTACGTTTGCCCATTCCTCTTGGGCGGCTGGAATGAGCTATTCCACATTTTCTGGAGCATTTCTTCTAACCCTAATCCCTTTTTTGACACAGTCCCACAGATGCTCAATGGGATTCAAGTCTGGTGAAGAGGCAGGCGATTCTAGAACCGTCGCAGCTTCTCTTTCTAGAAATTCTGTAGCAACTCGGCTGGTATGTGGAGGGGCATTATTATGCATAAAGACGAAATTATCTCTCACTGCACCTCTCCACAGCCTAACTATTGGTTATAGCACCAAATCAACGTACCTAGGACCTGTTAAACTCTGGCGTAATGGAACCAAAGGAGTTTTATCTCCTATCATGATACTGCCCCAGAACAGATCTGGTCGTTTGCAGTCTAGCTTGTCTATCTGGACCTCTTAGAACTCGAATTTGACGGTCATCTGATCTCAGACCAATTCTGGTTTCATCCGAAAAAAGGACATTTTGCCAATCTTCAACTGTCAAGTTCTGGTGCTCGAGACACCAATTTAGCCGATTAATTTTGTTCTCTCTGGATAACTCAGAAACGCTTAAATCTCTCCTGCTAAATAAATTTCGGGCACGAAGTTTCTTTCGTACGGTTTCAAGAGAAACACCAACACCTAGATATAATAATAGAAGAGGTTGGATTTCTTCTAGCTATTTGAGCTAAATATCGGTCTTGTTCATCAGTAGTCACTCTGCGACGACTTTGTCTAGGTCTGTTCTTCAGTGTTCCCAATTCCAAAAATCTTGTATAAGTTTTGGAAACAATACCTTAAGGCGCACCAACTGTTGCTGCTATGTGCCTCTGTGACATTCCCTGCTCGACAAGAGTAATAATTCTTCCCCTCTGAACTTCGGACAAGCCTACATAAGGCATTTTGAACACAAACTTCTAAATTGAAAAGTTTAAGCTGTCTCTTTAGTTGTTATCACGACATACGTGATAGACAACTTTAAAAACCTTTGTTATTTTCAACAAAACACTGTCGTTATCTTTATCTCTTATTTGCATAAAAAATATGGTAATCGGTTTTGGTTAATAAGTACAAAGTTAATATCTGGTCATATTGTATTGTTTACTAAAAACAATGTTTTTACAATATAAATAACGTCAAAAACGCACTTAATTGCTAAGAATTAATGTTTTTACGTTTTACTAAAAGCAAGACTAAAACAGTAACTAATTTAATCGATCTATCAGACATATTCTACAGTAACGATTTAAATAAAAATAGAATTTTTAGCGTTTTTATTTCAAATTGAGAAAAAAACAGATTTAGAAAAATAAAAACGTCACGCAAAAAAAAACGATAAAAAACACTATAATTAAAGATACTTTATCGTAAGCTAAAAGGTCAGAACTATTATGTAAACAACTTCTTTGTTTTTTATCACTTAGTATAATTACAAAAGCTGTTGCGTTGTAGCCAAAGTTAAAACATAAAAATATATTGCCTGAACAAGCTTTTTGCTAAAAATTGTGTTCATTATAAGTTTTGCTGATACTACCAACAAAATTCTCAACAAGATGGTGTTATTAAAAGAAAACGCGTGGGTGAATGTCGTTGCGATTTTTGTAATTGTAGTCGTCGGAGTTGTAACGTATTTTAAATGGGCGTATAAATTTTGGCAACGGCTTGGAGTACCGTACCTTGAACCGACTATACCATTTGGAAACGTACAACAAGTAGTTCTCGTTCAAACTTCGCGTGGCGAAGTGCTGGCTGAGCAATATAAAACAGCTAAAGCAAAAGGTTACAAACATGTTGGTTTATATGGTTTTACCACGCCAGAATACATGCCAATCGATCTAAACATATTAAAAAATATTTTAGTTCGAGACTTTAACTACTTTTGTGATCGAGGACTTTACACCAACGAAAAAGTTGATCCACTAACTGCACATCTTTTTTTGCTTACTGGTAATAGATGGAGAAAACTAAGAGCAAAGTTAACTCCAACGTTTACATCAGGCAAAATGAAAACAATGTTTAACGCTGTTGTTGAATGTAGTCAAAAACTTAAGCAAGTTATGGGCGTTCTGCATAGTCAAGGTCCAATCAACATAAAAAATTTCTTAGAAAGATTTACCACTGACGTAATAGGTTCGTGCGCCTTTGGTTTAAACTGTAACAGCTTTGACGATCCCAACAGTACGTTTTGTACAAACTCGAAGAGGATTTTTCAACCCACAAACCTTGAAAAAATCAAAATTTTAACAGCGTTCTTCCTTCCATTTATTAATAAATTATTCCAAATACACGTTTTACCAACTGACGTTTCTGACTTTTACATTAACATCGTTCGGAATACTGTTAAATATAGACAAACAAATAATATAGTGCGCAATGATTTTTTACAAATTTTGATTGATCTCATGAAAGACGATTCGGGTTTAACCATTGAAGAGGTGGCTGCACAAGCATTTGTGTTTTTTCTAGCTGGATTTGAAACTTCTTCTAACGCAATGATGTACTGTTTGTATGAACTAGCGTTAGATCAAAACATTCAAGAAAAACTTCGGGAAGAAGTTAATTCTGTTATGGAACGCTACGACCAAGTCATGACGTACGAAAGTTTAAACGATTTGGTTTACATGTGACAAGTGCTCGATGGTAATTCCGACAGTCTCGTCTAACTTTATTTGTTATATTTTTTTAGAGGTTATGCGTAAGTACCCACCCCTTCCAATTCTCAGCCGTGTCTGCACTATAGACTACAAAGTTCCAAACATCGACCTCGTGCTTAAAAAAGGCACACGTGTAACGATACCACTATTGGGAATACAAAACGATCCAGAATATTTTCCGGAACCTGAAAAATTTAATCCAGAACGTTTTGCCTCAAAAAACAAAGAATTAATAAATCAGTTTTGTTACATGCCTTTTGGAGAAGGTCCTCGAGTGTGCATAGGTTTTCACGTATCAAAACAGATTTAGATTTTTAAACAACTTTTAATTTGTAGGTCTTCGTTTTGCTTTCCTTCAAATGAAACTTGGTTTATCGATTCTATTAAAAAATTATAAATTTTCGATCAACGAAAAAACGCAGTTACCTTTAAAAATGAATCCGAAACCTCTGGTTTTATCTCCGATAGGATCTATATGGTTAAACGTGGAGAAAGTTTAAGCCTTGAATATGGATAAATCGTCTAAATAAATATTTTCTTTTTAACAGCGTATACAGAAGACTGACCACAACTCAATTCGTCTTCCATAAAAATATAATTTATTGAAATCTGAACCATAAAATTAAAACAATTGACCATATTTCTAAACATTTTTGAACTTAATTAAATGAAATTATAAAGTAATTAAAATAAAATAACAAAGTACAAAAAAGTTTACACCTAAACAAATTTTATGCGTCAAATGCATTTCTAGGTACGAGATAAAATAGAAAGTCGATAACCGTATGCAAAAGACAGTGCTTGGAAACGATATCTAATTCACTATGAAAACTAAATTTTCAACACAAATTTACATAATGCTGAAGATAAAACGACATTTAGAAACGGTGATCAAATTCTCTACTCTTAGATCCACTGACATAACTCTTTTTGGTACTGTTGCGAATAAGTATTAAAGCGTAACATACCAGAACATAGAATTGGCTTAAAAAGAAGACTAACGTTTTATAACACATTGCAGATTGCATCTTCGGAGTGGTAAATGTCAGTGACATTTACTACTCCAAAGATGCAAGCTTTGTGTGGTTTTATAAACGAGAATACCGCAAATGCCAAGTTCTACTTCTTGCTTTAGTTCTCAAGGAAAAACTAGGACCTTGTAACCAAAATTGCCAACGTTTCGCCCACTGTCGTAAAGGGCTTCATCAGAATGTAAAAAAAGTAGAGAACTCTAACAAGCAAGCGAAATCTAACTAAGAAAAAAAAACGATAAACGAGTAATTACTGAAAACCAAAGAAAGAATAGTTCACAACTGTAGTCATGATTGAAGGGGTTTAATAAATTCTATGCTTTCTGAGATTTTCCTAATAAAGAAAAATGGAGATTTTGCAATCACCAAGGTGTTATCAAAATCTATGTTATGGCCCGCGGTAAAATGATTTTCAGCAACAGCAGACTTACAATTATGTTTTTTTCTTATACAACAGTCATGTTCTAAAATGCTTGTGATGATGGAACCACCAGTTTAACCGATATAGACCAAATCACATAAACAAAGAACTTGAAACACAATTTGAGATAAAAGTGTAAAAAATTTGTGTTTGAGAGAAGGAAGAATCTAAATGATTCTTCCTGTCAAGTTGGATATGGGTTTGATACCATTTCTACGATAAAAATTTATTTGATCTGTGAACTTATGAATGAAAGATAAAAACACCAATTTAGAACGGAATTCAGAAATAGAAATGTTTTTAGGTACTCTAACGCGTGGATGTAGACGACGATTAATAAATACCTTTACTAAGATAACAGAATTTCGAGTCTAGATTCTCAGAGACTAGCAAATAGAAAAAGCGCGATAAATTAAAAATTGAATAACAGAACAGCTCTGGGCAGAATGATAATGAAACAAAGCATGAATAATGTCCCTATAAGTGTGTTTGCGTTAAACAGAAGTATGTCGGATTTATAAATCACAAGAAGGTTGGGATATAAAAAAACCATTATTTGTTTATTTCTATGATAAATTCTTTTATAAATTTGATATCTAGGTGTTGGTTGTTTAGATGATCAAAAAAGCTAAACAATTTGAGATGACCATATACCTAAACAATGAACGTGTCATCAACATACCTAAACTAAACTTTGGGTTTTAATATCTATTATTCCAAAGCTTGCTTGTTCAAAGGTTCCATAAAAATGTTAGCTATAACAGGCGTATCCATAACAGCACCAGGAACGTGTTTGTAAAATCAAATTGGAAGTAAGTGGATGATAAACACTTATCGATCAGAGAAACCAAACTTAAATCTTTGTCATAGTGAGACAGAATCTGACCGGTAATAACAAACGAATCTTTAACAGAAATCTTGGTAAAAAGCGAAGCGACATCAAAACTCACAAGAAAATTCTGTGGTTCCAAGCTTATAGTTTTCAAACGTTGAATGTAATGAAAATCGAGAATGCGAGAAAAAGTTTTATCTGTAAATTCGCCAAAAAAGGTTAGACAAAAACTTAGCTAGCTTGCAAATAGAAGATTAGATAGTACTGACCATAGGTCATATGGCTGTCCGCAATTTTGAATTAAAAGAACGTGCATTTCTTCTAACAAAATAAAATAAATTTCTTTAGCGTAATCAGTTCGATTCACAACTACAGTAGCGTTGGCATTGTGGTTTGGAAGAACGATGATAACGAGATTATTGAAAAGACTCTTTACAGCTAAATCTTCTGACTTTCAAGAATTTTGCTTGTGTAAATACAAATGAGATCTAAAACGTGGTAAAAAACTCAACAGCACATAAAATGTCTGTACAAATGCGTTTAGGAGTAACAACAAAACTTAAACCATTGAATAACATCGATTTATGTTTTGAAGTGAGACTCAAACTAGATAAATAGACGAGCGGTTTTTAGGAACCAGCAGTAGCTGAAATTTTGTGAATTCTAGATACCAACAATTAAACTTCTGTAGTTAGCCATAAAGTGCTTCTAGACTGCTGGTAAGTAATGTTGTTGGCCAACTCAAAATAAAGATTAAAAAAATTGTGTCTAACATTTGTCTGGTTTAATCCGTTTGCGTATTAACGCTAAACCAATACAGTAAAGACTGTTTTTAGACAAACTTGTCTAGATGTGAAAGAATGCAGCAATAATGTGGTCACGACAACGACTAGGAAATCTTACAGTGCACAAAAGTTTTGCAAATTTGTGGCGGAGTTTGGAAAATACGAATGTTTCAAAAGAGATACTTTCCTTGTAGAGATTGTTAAGGTAATGGCAACAAGTTCTGCAGCCGGAGTCTATACTAAAATAAAAACGTTTTCTGCTTCGGGTTTTGACCGTGTTCATATTGTAACCGAAGTTGCTAACGTTACGCCCACTTTCGTAAAGGGATTAATCAGCCTGTAAAAGCACTAGAAAAACTCCAAGAAACAACTGAAAAAAAATCGTAAACTTAAAGAAGCAGATGACAACCTAACAAAAAACCACTACAGAGTTAGGTAATCAACTTCTGAACTAAACCAGATTCTAAACTCCATAGAAGTGACTCAAGAAAAAGTAGTCTCCTTATATAAAAAAGAAATATCGTCACGAGTAGTTTAACGCGAATTTGAATTTTTTATGGTCAAAAAAAAGTCGTGTCTTTAAAGGGAATGGTTGAAAACTGTAATCACGATTAAAGTTTTTGAGGTGTTTGATGATTTCTGTGCTCTCTCGGATTTTTCTATTGAAGAAGAATAGAGATTTCGCAATCACCGAAGCGTAATCAAAATTTATGTTGTGACCTGTGGTAAAATAATGTTCAGCAACAGCAGAAAATTTGTCCTTGGAAGAAAGAAGAATCTGAGAGTTGAATATAAGTTTTATTCAAAAAAAAATTTTTTTTTAAATTTGATTTGTGAATGTGAATGTCTTAAAAATAGAAATGTTTTTAGATATTCAAACGCGTGGATATAAACGACTGTTAAAGTACAGGGCCTTCATAAATGATTGGATCCCACGTGACATATATGTTAGGCAACCAACACTGCTTGGATTGGTATAACGTAAAAAAAATTACTAAATGAGAAATTTGATTTGTAACCTCTAAATTAAGGTTAAATAATTTATTGAAAGCTGTAACACATTGATAACAATACTTTTTTATTTAAAATAAAAATAGGTAATAACAAAATTATTTAAAATTTTTAACTGATGTTCAATATTCCAAGTTTTTAATATTGTGACTTGTTCAGGAGTAAACATTGTGAAATGTTATTACCTAATAAAAATCTAAAAAAATTAGACCTCAAAATTACAGCTGTTATTCAGTACTTACCAACAAAAACACAAAAAGTGCAGAATAATTATGATTATAACTATTTTAAAATATAAAAATAGCGAATAAGCAAAATATCAAATGAAAATGTCAAAAAATGTTACTAAACGGTAAAACCTGTGGTAACACTACCAACCTAAAACAATGTTAATGCTCAACTATTTTATCACGTGAGACATGGGTTATAATGAAGTCCCTGTATCTGAGTATCTCGTTTCATATAACCATTCTTCAACAAAGTGTTATTAACATGAACAAAGTTTAGAGTCTAAATTCTCTGGTTGGCAAATTGAAAAAACGGGATGACTTAATAACAGAATATTTCCCGGAGAGAGAGTCGCAGGCTTTTTGAGACGAAATTATAAATTAAATCTAAAAAGACGCCAAAACGATGAAAGATTAAAAATTAAGGATATCGTTTAACTCTGTCCGCAACTGGAAAAGAACAAATAACACAATAGAAGTGATAACACAGAATATATATTTATTTTATCACAGAAGTAGTTGAAGAGGACGAAGACAGTACATAAGTATAGTTATATGAACGTTGCAAACAATATTACATGGGTTGATATCACAGGCAAGTATAAGTTACACCTTTGACTGAGCAACACGTCGCACATCAAAGTGCCGTAATCGATCTAACTTTTACATTTAACGAAGGAATAACTTTACTTTATTAAGTTAAATTACAAGAATACGAAAATCAAAAGTATAGAGAATCAAAGCGCACCATATAAGTATGTGACACACAAAAAAAGGGTTTAACATTAATTGTGATTACAACCTAGTCTGTACGTGTGGCCATTCCAATAATCGACATGAACAACGAAGTAATACTCGTATAAATAGAAAATCCAATACTTACAATTGTGTATTATTCAGTAGAGGATTAGCTAATTTCATACCAGTATGACCTGAAACGTAATATGAAATTTGACCCAAAAACGTACATAAAGTGTTATCACAAGTATCATAAGATATTTGAAGTAAAAGAATGCGTCGAGCTTCCTTCTAATTAACTTCGCACTTGTGTATGTATTTCTTCACATAAAGTGGTGTTCAACCCCTGGCCTTCAGCGACCTGACGTCATGGAAACTTTACGAAAAGCGGATGTTTTAGCAACGTCACCGATAAGGTCACAGGTGGAGGGGTAACGACCCGCCTAAATTAAGTTTTCACTTAAAGATACGTAAAATTCGACCACATATTCACGTCTAATTGCGTAAAACAACTTGAGAATGAAAGCCTTGTTGGGCCTAGAGATACCGCTAAAACGGTCCGTGTACAAGATGGTACAGAAAGAATGAATCGTTTGACAGCCGTCTACAAAAAATAAGCGTGTCGGAGACAAATTCTATACTCCAAAAATTTTAACCCGCCAACTTTTTAACATAACACACTCTAGAAAAAAGAACCAGTACATTGATTTCTTAAATACTTTTGGCTATAGATCTGTTGCTGAAAGTGATTATAACGCCAAACATTTAGGACAAGGATTCAGAGCTTGCGTACCAGCTCCAAAAATCCGGCATTATATACAACTATGCAAAAAAATAACCTAATCTCATTAATAACCAAAGAACCAACATACTGGCTAACGGATAAAAGAAAGCTGTCCGATGTAATTGACTTTTGTGTAGTCAAAGGAATTGCTGTAAATTATTTAAACATACAGTCATGTCTTAAACTGTTATAAGGCCACTATCCAGTAATCGCTATAATACTCAGACAGGTGCAACATAAACCAAAACCATCATTACGGCACAATAAAAAAACAAACTGGGATATTTATTGGGATATATTATCTAGGAAAACAGATAAATCATCTTATAAGCTAATGGGTTGTTCAAGACACGGTGAAAAAAAAATTATTGAAAAAATTTAATTAAATAAATAAATGTATAAAGCATCTTAAAGAACTCTTGCAAGAAGAAAAAATGAAGCTATTCAAAACTATTTGCAAGATCTGACGAGAATAAAGTCGACCGAGTACTCTCTATAGAAAACGACAAAAAACTAAAACAACCAGTGCATATCACCAATTAGATTGGACAACAGCAGTTGCGTTATCTGAAAACTGATTAAAAGTATTTCAGCCGTTTCCAAGAAATATCTCGCAAATTAAAAAGCATCAGATACGACAATGCCAGTTTGCATCTTCGGACTGGTAAATGTCAGAAAAGAAAAACTGTAAGTGACGGTATTTATATAATTAGCAATTATGTAATTAACGGACTTACAACAAACGTATCATCAACGTATCTGAATCAAGTTTTTGGTTTGTAATCGTCGTTTGAGTTTGTGCGATTTCTTTCGTGAAAGAGGCGGTAATTGAATTGATGTTATTAGTTTCATGTACTTTCAAATTGTTTTATTGGTTTCACGTTGATTCAACTATTTAGAAATTATTACGTTGTTTAAACATCCGTATTCTGCATTTACGTCGATTTGGCATTTTCTTTGTTCTGTCAAAATTCCAATTCTAATTTATGTTTTCGAAATATAATTGTAATCAAATATATTTTAGCAGTTTGTTTATTTTAAGTTTGTTTAAACGTTTTTTGTATTAAATATGTTCAGAGTGCATTCGTACTTGGTTTACTGGTGTTCATTAAATATTTTTGTTGGTTTAGCATTTCTCACAGTATGAAAGATCGTTTTTAAGCTCTACTTTTGTGTTGTAATTAAATCTGTTTACATCTCATTTGCACTTCTTGGTAGTATTGTTTTCTTTCAAAAAGATTTTGCACACATCCTTTAGAGAAGTGGTAGCGAACTGAGGTTTTAAGTATTAATTATTTTGGATCAAGGAGATAAGTCGCAAATTGTACCAAGCATTACAAAACATCAAAATGTAGTACAGGTGTAAGGTTAAATCACCTATAAAAAAGTTGAAGTATCCGCGGAAAATATGAAGATAGAAAGCATAGTAAATCATTAGTTATGTGTTGAAAATAATTTCCTAATTCGTAGATTACGGCCCTTTATGGTTTTACGCGCTTTCAAGTGTTTTTCGTTTTACGTACCGTGGAATCGTGAGTTGTTGTGCAACACGGTGCCAATTACGTCTGAATGGCGGCTTGTGGAGATTCTTCCGTCGGATTCTTGTCAACTGGGGTTGGCTTCTCGATCTTTTGGCTGGTTACAACTGGCTACCTTTGAACCAATCACCAGCCCTTTCTTGGACCAACTAACAAAAATTTTGGGTATTTATTTTGTACGGACTAATTAAATTAGGTGAATTTTATTTACGCGTTTAAGTGTCTTAAAAGCTTTGGATTTTAAGCCAAATAATGAGTGTTGCAAAATAACGATTTTATCGATATTACCATTATTAAATGGTCCGTATTTATCAAGATTATATAAAAAAATGTATGTTTGACGTTAACCGGAAAATTGAATAATCTGACAATTTATTATTAAGATTTTCATTTTTGTTTTAAAAGAGATGAGTTTATTTAATTTTGTATTTAATTAATTTCTATTTTAATGCGACACGGTTGTGCATTAGTTAATTAAGATCTTCTTTTGTTTTTTTTTATTTGTTTCATTTCTTTAAATGTTGTTTGTTTTGATATACTTATTCAAGTACTTTAATTTTAACTTTCATGTTTAACTTAAATTTTTTTGTTATTAATTCAGATTTTAGTGCGATACAATCTAGTAAGGTAAATCCAGTTTAGAGGGTATCCTTCAGGAGCGGGCTTGTGGTTGGTAAGTCCATTCAGCTTTACTCCTTCCTGGCGCCCTTTGATTTTTGACTTTTCATTGTGTTTTCTGTAGAGTTTTTCAAACGGTCACAGAATTTTGAATATAACCCACCCCGTCTTCACTGAGCACCGGCAAATCTTTGTTTATGTTACTTTACTTCAGGCAAGTGTCATTGTTCCAACTTTTGCACGTAACAGGTTTTAACTTAACATTTTTCATCATTATAGTTTCAAAATACTCTATACAAATATTGGCTATAACTTAGTTCAGGTATGTTGATACGTTTGTTGTATAGTCTCATAAAAAATAAACTAAATCTGTTCTTTCAACATCTAAACTAACTAACTCTGCACATAATAGCATTAAAATGACTATGGATTTAGAACATAACAGCAGTCTAGCCTTTTTTGGTGTACTGATAATAAAGAAAAATAACGGAAAATTAGAGCATTCCGTTTATAGAAAGAAAACGCACGCTAACAGATACTTAAACTCTTAATTTCACCACCATCCAGTACAGAAAATCACTGTTTTACATACTTTAGCTAAAAGAGCTATAAGTGTGTCAGATAATGAAAAACTACAAAAGAAACGGAAACACTGTTAGAGTCCCTATAACAAAATGGATACGAGTTCAAAGAGATCCAAAACACATGGAAAAGAGCAATTAATTCAGAAGTCAAACAAAACTTATCACCTCCTACTATCTATGGAAGTTAGAGTAAAAGAACATCATATGATTGACTACAAACATCGCAGAGCTACAAAATCAGCAGTGGCAGAACACGTGATAAACTTTGACCAAACTAAAGTGTTGCCTAGAACTTTTTTCTACTTTCCCAAAATAATCCGTAAAGCTGTGCAAAACATCCATATATTAACCGAGAAACCGTTTGAAACTCAACTTCTTGGAAAGGACACGAATTCTTAATAACAAAGTTAGTCAAGCGGTAACGGAAAGTTGAAGTCCGTTAGCTTAGCGTTTGAAAACTTACAGTATTGCGCAGCTGCATTTCTTGACATATGTACATCAGGCTTTTTATAATTACGATACAGCATACTTTGTACTGGAAAATCTTATATAGGTGCAAAATCGACAAACATTATTTTTGGAAAGTCTATTTTTCTAGTGAAATAATTTCTACTACCACGTGCGGTGGTAATGAATAGTTTTAAGAAACAAGAACTCATACAAAGATATGGTTTGTTAGAAGTGTAACAATGTAATTCATTGTACTGTAGTCTTCTTAGACAAGGTATGTGCTTTAAACGTGCCTAAAAATGTAGTCACATTCAAACGAGCGTGTGCGTCTATCAACATTACAAACTTCAGTACAAATAAAACTAATGAGGAAATCGTGATGGAGTACATGACAAATGATTACGAAAATAACTCTTTTTTGAAAATGACAAGAATCAACCGAGGAAATCCAAAACTTCCTTCTCTAAACAAAAAACAAACAAATTTGAAAGTACTCGTTCTAGGGTCCACAAAAGACTACCTATAACAAGATTTTTAATCATTTCCACAAATTTCATCAAATAAGCGTACCAACAAAACGAAAAGCGGAAGACGGACAGTGATCAAAAAACCTAATTTCTACTTTGTCAAAAGATTCTTTGACTTTAGTTGAAGGCTTGCCTCTAATGGCAGACAATTATAAAATTGCATTTAAAATATTATTAGATCGTTGTCAAAATCGTCACGCTCTAGCTTCATTCTATTGGCAGAATATAAAAACCGCAACTAAAGTTAGTTTACTCTAAGCACTACGAATCTGTTGAATACATTTGTGAAACATTTGGCAACCTTCGATAAAATTGATGAAATTGATCGTTGAGATTTTACCTTGTTTAATTAGTTGTTCAGAAATTGGATTCTGACACTCGTCAAGGATTTAAATTGAGTCATTCTCAAACTCCAGTTCCAACTTTTAAAATGCTTGGACAGTTCCATAGCGATCAATGTTGCGCTTTGGAAACAAATTCGTTCAGTAGTATTAGTAGGTAGTTTATCAAATTTAGTCAAACCTCGTAATGGCATTCAGGACCATTTGAAGTTTAGTGGTGATGTGGAAAATCGCAAACTACAATTTTCGTTTGCTGCCACGACCGACCAATCGTTGCAGTCTCGTTGTTCGTTAATTCCATTTATCGTTGTAGTAGTTTCGCTGGTTTAAAACCGTATAATTGTTATGTTAGTGTTTAAATCCCACACATCAGATTAAATCTTGCAACTCGAAAGCTACTTGTCGGTATTGCTTAGCTGCACACCATTCCTTGTTGCATTTTTAGAAAACTTTTTCTGAATCTCGCCGCTCCCAAGAATTTTTGTATTTGGCGACAGATTTGACTAACACTTCTGTAATTTTGGCTTCAAACCTTTGTGATCTAGGAAGCCAAAGCTTAATCACAGAGCATTGTCGTAATTGTCTGGGTATTTCGTGTAGGCGTTCACCAGCAGCAATCCTCTGCTTAGGTGACACATCAATTAGGTCCGCTATTGAACAGACTTGATGTAATATTCGGCCAGTAGGCTCGTCTGAACTTACTTTGCGCATTCCAACTACCATAAGTTGTTGGATTTGTTCCAAGCTTCCAAGCGTAGCAATTCCTGAACAACTTTGGTTTAGAATGAATTTAGCAGATCCCGACTAGATCGTCACCAATAATATTGCTCTGGTGCTGATGTATTTCCACTTGTCGTGGTCTCTTACGTTATGAAAACGAAGATGATCAAATTGACGGTCCAGTCGCCATGAATACAATTTTTGATTTTGCTCTCATAGGCCCCGTGGCTTGTAATTCTGTTACACAACCACATTTGTTTTTTGTTTCATTAGAGTCTAGTCTTGATGACACTTTGAAATCGTTTTAGCACGTCGAAGACGTCTCCAATAAATGCCTCATTCTAATGAAGAAGAAGCAGGTAGAAGATTCGTTTGTTAGCAGACATTCTAAGAACTCTTCGAGTCGTTTCGTAGTTTTGTTGCCGTTTAAGAACATGGAATCAATGCCTGTCTCTGAAAGCATACACAAAATTGCACAATGTCGTTTTTTATCATTTGAACGCTGCTTATTGTTGAACGCTATTATACGAGAATATATAATGAGCTCATAAAGGATTACCTTGATTCAAAACATATGTCGTTGATTTTCTTGACTGTCGAATCCAATAGTTTGCAGAGTTATTACATCCATCACCATTGTATTTTTAAACAAAATAATATATCATCTAAAATTCGATGCATCAGCCAAGTATCATAAAGACGTTTCACTTAATGATACATTTCTTGCTGGACCAAAATTTTAAAATAATATTAGTTTGATTTTACTTCGCTTTTGCTGGTACCGTTCCGTCTTCACTTGTGATGTACGTCAAATGGTAGTTCCGTCTTTGCATAGAAAGTTTCAGTTAATTCTTTGGCGTTTCTTACCTGGAAAGTTTATACAAACATATCAATTAAACACGGAACTTATGGTGTCGCATTTTCGTCTTTTCTAGCCAATCGCACGTTGTGACAATTGGCTCAGACAGGCAAATATGAATTTCCTTTCGCTTCGTAGGCGATCATTGACAACTGGTACGTAGATAATTTTCTAATATGTATTGAGCATTCGTTCTTTTTACGTAACGAACTGCTAACAGTACAAAAACCTTAAGTTAATAAACAAACAAAAGTGTATTGTGTTTGTAATATACGTTATTTTATCTGTACAAGAAAAAATTGCAACAGTATGCAACTTACAAAAATAGTATCATAGCGTGGAGAAGACAATTCCTTTGTGCAATAAAAGGGTATAAAAATAGAACAAGATAGTAAATTGACAAATCTTGGGTTAACGCCAGACATACTACAAAAATTTCGACAGATACAATAATTTAATCAGACTGCTAAGCTTTTGTTTTTGGATTAACAATTAACTATGCTACATATATGATTAGATACAAATTTTGTTGAAATGATTTCTTTATTTTTTAATTAAAAAAACCTAGCATGAAGACATGAATTTTGGGGTATTCAAAAACTAGTTTGAGTTGATATTATGTAAGTTAAAAAAATTGTTGTAAGACGAAATGGCAAAAGCTAATAAACAAGTTGTGCTACGATGGTCATCATTTCACTGTGAGTTGAAGTTAATAAATAATTTTCTTCAAGATCCTACTCAGGCGGCAAACACCTGCAAAGCCAACTTTTATTGAATGTGTACAACAGCATTCGATAATCGGGTTCTGTTATGTGTACTTCCTTTTAGCAGTAATTAACAATTTTGTAGATCTTGCTTTTGTGAGTCATTGTGTTGACACGATTTGCTATTCAAATTTATTCCAGGCTCACACACCGGGGAAAACGTTTTCTTCGATCAAGTAGGTACTGGATTGCGGGTAAGTTTATTTAATTATTTTGTCGCTGTCAGAAAAGACACTCACGCAACTTTTGTTTATGTTCATATCCGTAATTACAATCATTGTTTCAATACCATTAAGGTAGTTTCATTAATTATTTTGTGTGTATCGCATTCTGTGTACAAACGATATTTATTACAAATTTTTCTTCGCTATTCACTTCGACTCAACTTATGTATTGTGTTTTGCCGATACTTCTGGTATTTATGGATTGAGAATTAAATATACTCTTGTTAATAATCTACGTTACTAAATTAAAGTTTTTATACCTGTTTAATCTTTCTTTTATGGTAACATACCTTTCTCTTTTATTGTGGTTACCCGAACATCAGAGTAACAAGGATTACGAACCTAAAAATTCGTTACGAGCTTGGACCATCTGTCTTGATCAAGGCAGAAGTGTTAATTATAAAATATCTGGCGCCCTTCATTATTATTCACTTGAACCTCCCCTACCTCCAACTGTGTGAGTTGGCCGTGCAAGGTTCGTAAGACCTATAAGCTTGTAACAAACTCGTTGTGTTAGCTCGTGTGTGGTATGTTGTTTATCTACTGGCGGGCTTAGCATCGCCCGTCTAGTTATCTATTCTTAGCTTACTTAGTTTGTCCAAGAACCCAAATGGGCACTGGCTTCACTCCGCTATTGTAGAATAGATATTCGTGTTCTTTTAAAATCTTTTAATATTAGAGAGTACATGCACTAACTATAACAACATTCAAATGCAATAACAGTGCTTTATTCTCGTTGCTCAGCTTTTTTATACATCCATAATTTACTACTCGTTTGTTTCTTTATTACCGGTATTTGACAATCAATATTTAACTTAATTATTTACTTTTATTTGACATTAAGAAAACATTTTAATTGCGTGCGTTAATAAAATAAAATTGTTGGTGTATAAATTATTTGTGATAACGCCTGTTTACTATGATAATAGATATTTCGTATTATAGCATTTCTACTAATATGAATTGCACGATTATTTATGTTACTATAATAAATACATGTTTTTACTTTTTAAGTATCCTGTGTAAACTTCTCACTATTATCTTTCCAATTTGTTCCACTAGGTACTTATCTCTTTTTTATATCTTACTAATTTTGCAATTTCCTATATAACTATACATGGTATTCCATATCAGGATAATACAAACCTACATTTTATTAAACAGAACACCCTGTATATTTGAGGTCTATTTTCAAATGATATAAAGTTATAGACACTATAAGTTAATATTTACAAAATTATAAGCTTCAAAAAACGACATGGTTTCGAGAAAAAAAATTTGTATCAAAATAATATTTTAGTATGACGTTTAGCGCTATTTGAGATATCCATAAAAATTTTGAACACGTAATTGTGTAATATATCAACGATCAAATAATATACAAAGTGTTCTATTTAAAAAAATTAAACTTTTTGCTGTCCTAGTATTATGATAAAACCAATATAGTATAACATAACTTTGAAATGTAAAACTTTAAGTACCATACAACTTTTCCAATATTTTAGTAAAAAGTTTTTTTTAATGGTTACGTTAACTTCATTTTATCTATAACATTTTTAAACAAAAATCGGTTACATCGGTTATTTATAACAGTTTTTAATTTAGTATAACAACACATTAGGTTTACACGCAAGCAAACATACTTTCAAAAAACCAAACCGTAAAAAATATGGTAACCGGTTTTGGTTAATAAGTAAAAAGTTAACCAGTTTCGGTTATCTGGTCATATTGTACTGTTTACTTAAAACAATGTTTTTACAATATAAATAACGTCAAAAAAGCACTTAATTGCTAAGAATTAATGTTTTTACGTTTTACTAAAAGTAAGACTAAAACAGTAGCTAATTGAATCGATCTATTAGACATATTCTACAGTAACGATTTAAATAAATATAGAATTTTTAGCATTTTTATTTCAAATTGAAAAAAAAACAGATTTAGAAAAATAAAAACGTCACGCAAAAAAAAATAACGATAAAAACACTATAATTAAAGATACTTTATCGTAAGCTAAAAGGTCAGAACTATTATGTAAACAACTTCCTTGTTTTTTATCACTCAGTATAATTACAAAGCTGTTGCGTTGTAGCCAAAATTAAAACATAAAAATATATTGCCTGAACAAGTTTTGTTGCTAAAAATTGTGTGCATTATAAGTTTTGGTGATACTACCAACAAAATTCTCAACAAGATGGTGTTGTTAAAAGAAAACGCGTGGGTTAATGTCGTTGCGATTTTTGTAATCTTAATCGTCGGAGTTGTAACGTATTTTAAATGGGCGTATAAATTTTGGCAACGACTTGGAGTACCGTACCTTGAACCGACCATACCATTTGGAAACGTACAACAAGTAGTTCTCGTTCAAACTTCTCGTGGCGAAGTGCTAGCTGAGCAATATAAAACAGCTAAAGCAAAAGGTTACAAACATGTTGGTTTATATGGATTTACTACGCCAGAATACATGCCAATCGATCTAAACATATTAAAGAATATTTTAGTTCGAGACTTTAACTACTTTTGTGATAGAGGACTTTACACCAACGAAAAAGTTGATCCACTAACTGCACATCTTTTTTTGCTTACTGGTAATAGATGGAGAAAATTAAGAGCAAAGTTAAGTCCAACGTTTACATCAGGCAAAATGAAAACAATGTTTAACGCTGTTGTTGAATGTTGCCAAAAACTTAAGCAAGTTATGGACGTTCTTCATAGTCAAGGTCCAATCAACATAAAAAATTTATTAGAAAGATTTACCACTGACGTAATAGGTTCGTGCGCCTTTGGTTTAAACTGTAACAGCTTTGACGATCCCAACAGTGCGTTTTGTAAAATCTCGAAAAGAATTTTTGAACCCACAAACCTTGAAAAAATCAAAAGTTTAACAGCGTTCTTCTTTCCATTTATTAATAAATTATTCCAAATACACGTTTTACCTACTGACGTTTCCGACTTTTACATTAACATCGTTCGGAATACTGTTAAATATAGACAAACAAATAATGTAGCGCGCAATGATTTTTTACAAATTTTAATTGATCTCATGAAAGACGATTCGGGTTTAACCATTGAAGATGTGGCTGCGCAAGCATTTGTGTTTTTTCTAGCTGGATTTGAAACTTCTTCTAACGTGATGATGTACTGTTTGTATGAACTGGCGTTGGATCAAAACATTCAAGAAAAACTTCGGGAAGAAGTTAATTCTGTTATGGAACGCTACGACCAAGTCATGACGTACGAAAGTTTAAACGATTTGGTTTACATGCGACAAGTGCTCGATGGTAATGCTGACAGTGTCGTCTAACTTTATTTGTCATATTTTTTTAGAGGTTATGCGTAAGTACCCTCCCCTTCCAGTTCTCAGCCGTATCTGCACTATAGACTACAAAGTTCCAAACATCGATTTCGTGCTTAAAAAAGGCACACGTGTAATGATACCTCTATTGGGAATACAAAACGACCCAGAATATTTTCCGGAACCTGAAAAATTTAATCCAGAACGTTTTGCCTCAAAAAACAAAGAATTATTAAATCAGTTTTGTTACATGCCTTTTGGAGAAGGTCCTCGAGTGTGCATAGGTTTTCACGTATCAAAACAGATTTAGATTTTTAAACAACTTTTAATTTGTAGGTCTTCGTTTTGCTTTCCTTCAAATGAAACTTGGTTTATCGATTCTATTAAAAAATTATAAATTTTCGATCAACAAAAAAACGCAGTTACCTTTGAAAATGAATCCGAAACCTCTGGTTTTATCTCCGATAGGATCTATATGGTTAAACGTGGAGAAAATTTAAGCCTTGAATATGGATAAATCGTCTAAATAAATATTTTCTTTTTAACAGCGTATACAGAAGACTGACCACAACTCAATTCGTCTTCCATAAAAATATAATTTATTGAAATCTGAACCATGAAATTAAAACAATTGACCATATTTCTGAACATTTTTGAACTTAATTAAATGAAATTATAAAGTAATTAAAATAAAATAACAAAGCACAAAAAAGTTTACACCTAAACAAATTTTATGCGTCAAATGCAATAGAAAGTCGATAACCGTATGCAAAAGACAGTGCTTGGAAGCGATATCAAATTCACTATGAAAACTAAATTTTCAACACAAATTTACATAATGCTGAAGATAAAACGACATTTAGAAACGGTGATCAAATTCTCTACTCTTAGACCCACTGACATAACTCTTTTTGGTACTGTTGCGAATAAGTATTAAAGCGTAACATACCAGAACATAGAATTGGCTTAAAAAGAAGACTAACGTTTTATAAGACATTGCAGATTGCATTTTCGGAGTGGTAAATGTCAGTGACATTTACTACTCCAAGTTCTACTTCTTGCTTTGGTTCTCAAGGAAAGACTAGGACCTTGTAACCAAAATTGCCAACGTTTCGCCCACTGTCGTAAAGGGCTTCATCAGAATGTAAAAAAAGTAGAGAACTCTAACAAGCAAGCGAAATCTAACTAAGAAAAAAAACGATAAACGAGTAATTACTGAAAACCAAAGAAAGAATAGTTCACAACTGTAGTCATGATTGAAGGGGTTTAATAAATTCTATGCTTTCTCGGATTTTCCTAATAAAAAAAATGGAGATTTTGCAATCACCAGGGTGTTATCAAAATCTATGTTATGGCCCGCGGTAAAATGATTTTCAGCAACAGCAGACTTAGAATTATGTTTTTTTCTTATACAACAATCATGCTCTAAAATGCTTGTGATGATGGAACCTCCAGTTTAACCGATATAGACCAAACCACATAAACAAGGAACTTGATACACAATTTGAGATAAAAGTGTAAAAAATTTGTCTTTGAGAGAAGGAAGAATCTAAATGATTCTTCCTGTCAAGTTGCATATGGGTTTGATACCATTTCTACGATAAAAATTTATTTGATCTGTGAACTTATGAATGAAAGATAAAAACACCAACTTAGAACGGAATTCAGAAATAGAAAGTTTTTTAGGTACTCTAACGCGTGGATGTAGACGACGATTAATAAATACCTTTACTAAGATAACAGAATTTCGAGTCTAGATTCTCAGACTAGCAAATAGAAAAAGCGCGATAAATTAAAAATTTAATTACAGAACAGCTCTGTGCAGGATGATGATGAGACAAAGCATGAATAATGTCCCTATAAGTGTATTTTCGTGAAACAGAAGTCTTTCGGGTTTACAAATCACAAGAAAGTTGGGTTATAAAAAAACCATTATTTGCTTATTTCTATGATAAATTCTTTTATAAATTTGATATCTAGGTGTTGGTTGTTTAGATGATCAAAAAAGCTAAACAATTTGAGATGACCATATACCTAAACAATGAACGTGTCATCAACTAAACTTTGGGTTTTAATATCTATTATTCCAAAGCTTGCTTGCTCAAAGGTTCCATAAAAATGTTAGCTATAACAGGCGTATCCATAACAGCACCAGGAACGTGTTTGTAAAATCAAATTAGAAGTAAGTGGATGATAAACACTTATCGATCAGAGAAACCAAACTTAAATCTTTATCATAGTGAGACAGAATCTGACCGGTAATAACAAACGAATCTTTAACAGAAATCTTGGTAAAAAGCGAGGCGACATCAAAACTCACAAGAAAATTCTGTGGTTCCAAGCTTATAGTTTTTAAACGTTGAATGTAATAAAAATTGAGAATGCGAAAAAAAGTTTTATTTGTAAATTCGCCAAAAAAGGTTAGACAAAAACTTAGCTAGCTTGCAAATAGAAGATTTAATAGTACTGACCATAGGTCATATGGCTGACCGCAATTTTGAATTAAAAGAAAGTGCATTTCTTCTAACAAAATAAAATAAATTTCTTTAGCGTAATCAGTTCGATTCACAACTACAGTAGCGTTGGCATTGTCGTAACTCGCTAAAGAATTTATTTAAACCCTCAAAACAAAAGAAAATCTAACGACTAGCCCCAAATAAGCTTTTATTAAAAAAATCTACTACGTATCACATGGAACTGCGTAAAACAACTTAATGATAAAAGCCTTGTTGGTCCTAGAGATACTTCTAAAACGGTCCGTATTGTACAAGACGGTACCGGAAGAATGAATCGTTTGACAACCGTCTACGAAAAATAGGCTTGTCGAGGACAAATTTTATACTCGAGAAATTTTAACCTACCAACTTTTTAAAATAACACAGTCTAAAAAAAACAGTTCCTTAAATACCCTTAGCTATAGATCTGTTGCTGGAAGTGATTATAACGCCAAACATTCATGACAAGGATCCAGAGCTTGCGTACTAGTTTCAAAGACCCGGCAATTATGTACAACTATGCAAAAAAATAACCTAATCTCATTAATAACCAAAGAACCAACATACTGGCTAACCGATAAAAGAAAGCTGTCCGATGTAATTGACTTTTTTGTGGTCAAAGAAATTGCTGTAAATTATTTAAACATACAGTCATGTCGGAAACTGTCATAAGACCACTCTCCAGTAATCGCTATAATACTCAGACAGGTACAACAAAAACCGAAACCACCATTACTACACAATAAAAAAAACAAACTGGGATATTTTTTGGAATATATTATCTAGGAAAACAGATAAAGTATTTTATAAACTAATGGGTTGTTCAAGAAACGGTAAAACAAAAATTATTGAAAAAAAAATTAATTAATTAAATAAATGAATAAAGTATTCAAAATTATTTGCAAGATCTGACGGGAATAAAGTCGACCGAGTACTGCCTATAGAAAGCGACAAAAAACTAAAACAACCAGTGCATGTATCACCAATTAGATTGGACAACAGCAACTGGACAAGATCAAATAAAGAGAAAAAAGTTGCGTTATCTGAAAACTGATCAAAAGTATTTCAGCCGTTTTTAAAAGAGATTTTGCAAATTAAAGAGCACCAGATACGACAATGCCAGCTTGCATCTTCGGAATGGTAAATGTCAGGGAAGAAAAAACTGTAAGTGACGGTATTTATGTAATTAGCAATTATGTAATTAACGGACTTACAACAAATGTATCATCAACGTATCTGAACAAAGTTTTTGGTTTGTAACCGTCGTTTGAGTTTGTGCGATTTCGATTCGTTTCATGTACTTTCAAATTGTTTTATTGGTTTCACGTTGATTCAACTATTTAGAAATTATTACGTTACTTAAACATCCGTATTCTGCATTCACGTCAATTTGGCATTTTCTTTGTTCTGTCAAAATTCCAATTCAAATTTATGTTTCCGAAATATAATTGTAATTAAATATATTTTAGCAATTTGTTTATTTTAAGTTTGTTTAAACGTTCTTTGTATTAAGTACGTTCAGAGTGCATTCGTACTTGGTTTACTGGTGTTAGTTGTATTAAATTGCATTTGGAATAAAGTCATTTTTATAATTGATTAGACAGTTTTATGATTCAGGTCTCTACAAGTAATCTTTACGACCGTAATCTAATCATTAAATATTCTTGTTGGTTTAGCATTTCTCACAGTATGAAAGAGCGTTTTCGAAGTCTACCTTTGTGTCGTAATTAAATCTTTCTTTCAAAAAGGTTTTGCACAAATCCTTTAGAGAAGTGGTAGCGAACTGAGGTTTTAAATATTAGTGATTTTGAATGAAGGAGATGAGTCACAAATTGTACCAAGCATTACAAATCATCAAAATGTAGTTCAGGTGTAGGGTTAAATCATCTCTAGAAGAGTTGAAGTATCTGCAGAAAATATGAAGATAGAAAGTATAGTGAATCATTAGTTATGTGTTGAAAATAGTTTCCTAATTCGTAGATTACGGCCCTTTATGGTTTTACGCGCTTTCAAGTGTTTTTCGTTATACGTACTAACAAAAATTTAAGGTATTTATTTTGTACCGACTAATTAAATAGTTGAATTTTATTTACGCGTTTAAGTGTCTTAAAAGCTTTGGGTTATAAGCCAAATAATGAGGGTTGCGAATTAACGATTTTATCGATATTATTTTAATGCGACACGGTCGTGCATTAGTTAATTAAGATATTTTTTTTTCAATTGTTTCATTTCTTTAAATTTTGTTTGTTTTGATATACTTATTCAAGTACTTTAATTTTAACTTTCATGTTTAACTTACATTTTTTTTGTTATTAATTTTTTTCATTTTGCGTTAATTGAAATAGTTTTTTTGTTTGTTTTGAGTGTTGATTGATTAACTAAATGTTAAATAGTTAAATGTTTGTGGTTAAATGCAAAGAAGCTTTTAATTCCGTCGGCCTACGCGTTTTGTGAAATTTTAATTTATTTCAGATCTTAGTGCAATACGCTAGTAAAGTAAATTCAATTTAGAGGGTATCCTTCAGAAGCGGGCTTGTGGTTGGTAAGAGCCAAAAGTCCATTCAGCTTTACTCCTTCCTGGCGCCCTTTGATTTTTGACTTTTCATTGTGTTTTCTGTAAAGTTTTCCCGTCTTCACTGAGCACCGACAAAACTTTGTTTATGTTACTTTATTTTAGGCAAGTGTCATTGTTCCAGTTTTGGCACGTAACAGGTCTCAACTCAACATTTTTCATAATTTTAGTTTCAAAATACTCTATATAAATATTGCCTATAACTTAGTTCAGGTGTGTTGATACGTTTGTTGTATAGTCTCATAAAAAATAAACTAAATCTGTTTTTTCAACATCTAAACTAATTAACTCTGCACATAATAGCATTCAATTTACTATGGATTTAAAACATAACAGCAGTCTAGCCTTCCTTGGTGTACTGATGATAAAATAACGGAAAATTAGAGCATTCCGTTTATAGAAAGAAAACGCACACTAATAGATACTTAAACGCTTAATCTCACCACCATCCAGTACAGAAAATCACTGTTTTCCATACTTTAGATAAAAAAAGTATACGTGTGTCAGATAATGAATATCTACAAGAAGAAAAGGAAACACTGTTGGAATCTCTACAACAAAATGAATACTGGTTCAAAAAGATCTAAAAAAGCATGGGACAGAGCAATAAATACAAAAGTCAAAGAGGACTTATCACCTCCTACTATCTATAGAAGTTAGAGTAAAAGAACATCATATGACTGACTACAAACACCGCAGAGTTACAAAATCAGCAGTGGCAGAACACGCGATAAACTTTGACCAAACTAAAGTGTTGCCTAGAACGCTTTTCTACTTTCCCAAAATAATCCATAAAGCTGTGGAAATAGAAAAACATCTATATGATATTAACCGTTTGAAACTCAACTTCTTGGAAAAGACACGAACTCTTAATAACAAAGTCAGTCAAGCGGTAACGGAAAGTCTGTTAATTACCTGATTGTTAGTAATTAGATTGCAAAATCAACTTAGCTTTTGAAAATTTACAGAATTGCACAGCTGCATTTCTTGACATATGTCCACTTTTTAAAAGACTTATCGCACCGTCTCCCATCTCCCGTCTCCCGTTTCCCGTTTCCCGTTTCCCGTTTCCCGTCTCCCGTTTCCCGTCTCCCGTCTCCCGTCTCCCGTCTCCCGTCTCCCGTCTCCCGTCTCCCGTCTCCCGTCTACCGTCTCCCGTCTCCCGTTTTCCGTTTCCCGTCTCCCGTATCTCGTCTCTCATCTCTCGTCACTTGTCTCTCGTCTCTTGTCTCTCGTCTCTCGTTTTTCGTCTCTAATCACTTGTCTCTCGTCTCTCGTTTCTCGTTTCTTGTCTCTCATCTCTGGTCATCTCTCATCTCCCATTTCCCATCTCTCATCTCTCATCTCTCATCTCACATCTCTCATCTCTCATCTCTCATCTCTCATCTCTCATCTCTCATCTCTCATCTCTCATCTCTCATCTCTCATCTCTCATCTCTCATCTCTCATCTCTCATCTCTCATCTCTCATCTCTCATCTCTCATCTCTCATCTCTCATCTCTCATCTCTCATCTCTCATCTCTCATCTCTCATCTCTCATCTCTCATCTCTCATCTCTCATCTCTCATCTCTCATCTCTCATCTCTCATCTCTCATCTCTCATCTCTCATCTCTCATCTCTCATCTCTCATCTCTCATCTCTCATCTCTCATCTCTCATC
Source organism: Aquatica leii (assembly GCA_035610365.1). Taxonomy (NCBI): domain Eukaryota; kingdom Metazoa; phylum Arthropoda; class Insecta; order Coleoptera; family Lampyridae; genus Aquatica; species Aquatica leii. Next base: position 95,203,318 of record CM069435.1, on the reverse strand, counting down.
TCTCATCTCTCATCTCTCATCTCTCATCTCTCATCTCTCATCTCTCATCTCTCATCTCTCATCTCTCATCTCTCATCTCTCATCTCTCATCTCTCATCTCTCATCTCTCATCTCTCATCTCTCATTTCTCATTTGAAATTACGACACAGCATACTTTGTACTGTAAAATCTTATATAGGTGCAAGATCGGCAAACATTATTTTTAGGAAGTGTATTTTTCTAGTGAAATAATTTTTAATACCACGTGTGGTGGTAATGGATAGTTTTAAGGAACAACAACTCCTACAAAGAGATGGTTTGTTAGAACTGTAATAATGTAATTCATTGTACTGTAGTCGTCTTAGACAAGGTATGTGCTTTAAACGTGTCTAAAAAATGTAGTTACATTCAAACGAGCGTGTCCGTGTGATAAACGGGCCTGCAAAAAATTGACGATATCTCATGCCCGTGTCAGACACAGAACTGACTGTTAGGTGGTTGAAAATATCTTTAAGTAGAGACATAAGCAAATACTGGGTCTATCAACATTACAAACTTCAGTACAAATAAAACTAATGAGGAAATCGTAATAGAGTACATGACAGATGATTACGAAAATAACTCTTTTTTGAAAATGACAAGAATCAACCGAGGAAATCCAAAACTTTCTTCTCTTAACAAAAAACAAACAAATTTGAAAGTACTCGTTCTAGGGTCCGCAAAGGACTACCTATAACAAGATTTTTAATCATTTCCACAAATTTCATCAAATAAGCGAACCAACAAAACGAAAAGTGAAAAACGGGCTGTGATCAAAAAACTAGTTTAAGGCTGTGTAAACTTGCTAGTTGATCTGATAGAACACAACAGCGTTACTCTACAGAAAACAAAAACACCAAGAAAACAAAAAAAGAAGATTTTATAGAGATTTGCAACAAGTAGATGCAGACAAATTGTTAGATGAATCGGCAGATAATTGGAAAAATTTTTGTAATGTTGTTGAACAAGTTGATGATGTTTTGTGGTCATTAAAAGGTATTCATACATCGTTGAATACCAAAGTTGAAACTCGCCCTTCGTCACCAGCAAGCTCCGTTGTATTAGGAGTACGTCTAAAGACAAACAGTTATACAATTGCCTCGTATTGAACTTCCAAAATTTGATGGTTCCTTGAAAGATTGGCCTATTTGCAAGACTTACTGATCACGTTAATACACGACAATAATTTGTTATCAAACATAGAAAAATTTCAATAAATAATTTCTACTTTATCAAAAGAACCTTTGACTTTAGTTGGAGCTTTGCCTCTAATGGCAAACAATTATAAAATTGCATTTATTACATTATTAGATCGTTACCAAAACAGTAGCGCTCTTGCTGCATTCTATTGGCAGAATATAGAAAAAGCACCTAAAGTTACTTTGCAATCACCCTAAGCACTACGAAATCTGTTGAATGCATTTGTGAAAAATTTGGCAGCTCTTGATCAAATTGATGAAATTGATCGTCGAGATTTTACCTTGTTTAATAGGTTTTTTCAGAAATTGGATTCTGACACTCGTCAACGATTCAAATTAAATCATTCTCAAACTCAAATTCCAACTTTTGAAATGCTTAAACAGTTCCATAGCGATCAATGTCACGCTTTGGAAACAAATTCGATCAGTACTATTGGTAGTTCATCAAATTTAGTAAAATCTCGTAATGGTTTTCAAAGCGATTTGAAATTTAGTGGTAACGTGGAAAAGCGCAAGCGACAATTTATTGTCGTTTGTTGCCACGACCGACCAATCGTTGCAGTCTCGTTGTTCGTTAATTCCATTTATCGTTGTAGTAGTTTCGCTGGTTTAAAACCGTATAATTGTTATGTTAGTATTTAAATCCCACACATCAGATTAAATCTTGCAACTCAAAAGCTACTTGTCGGCATTGCTTAGCTGCACACCATTCCTTGTCGCATTTTTAGAAAACTTTTTCTAAATCTTTCCGCTACTAAGAATCTTTGCATTTGGCGGCAGATTTGACGAAATCGTTGGGAAAAGTTTCAAACCTTTAGAACACTTTGTGATCTAGGAAGTCAAAGCTTTATCACAAAGCATTATCGTAATTGTCTTGGTATTTCGTGTAGTCGTTCATCAGCAGCATTCCTCTGCTTAGGTGACACATTGATTAGGACCGCTGATAAACAGACTTGTTGTATAATTTTGCCAGTAGGCTCGTCTGAACTTACTTTGCGCATTCCAACTACCATAACTTCAGTTTAGGAACATGAATTTGGCAGACCCTGACTAGAACATCACTAAGAATATTGATCTTCTTGTAGATGTTGATAAATTTCCACTTGTTGCTTGTAGTGGTCTCTTGAGTTGTGAAAACGAAGATGGTCAAATTGTCGGTCCAGCCGCCATAAATACAGTTTTTTTTTGGCCTCATAGACCCCGTGCTTTGTTATTATGTTACTCAAACACGTTTGTTTTTGTTTAATTAGAGCCTAGTCTTAATGACACTTTGAAACCGTTTTGGCACATCAAAGACGTTTCCAATAAATGCCTCACTCCAATGGAAAATCAGTAGGCAGAAAATTTGTTTGTTAGCATACATTCTAAAAACTCTTCGAGTCGAAGTCGTTTCGTTGTTTTGCTGCCGTTTAAGAACATGGAATCAATGCGTTTTTAGAAAGCATGCGAGAAATTGCAACATTGTCATCTTGTATCACTTAAACTCCGCTTATTGTTAAACCCTATAATACAGGAAAAATATATAGAGTTCATGAAGGATTACTTTGATTCGTTGATTTTCTCAACTGTGGAATCCAATAGTTTGCAGAGTTATTACATTCATCACTATTGTATTTTTTTAAAAATATGATACATTATCTAAAATTCGAGTAGTATTTGATGCATCAGCCCAGGATCATAACAGGTTTTACTTAATGATAAACCTCTAGCTGGATCAAACCTTCAAAATGATATTCGTTTGATTTTACTACGCTTTTGTTAGTACCGTTTCCTCTTCACTTGTGATGTACGTCACATATTTCGTCAAATGGTAGTTTCGTCTTTGTCATAGAAGTTTCAGATAATTCCTTGGCGTTTTTCGCCTACAAAGTCTATACAAACATATCAATTAAGCACGGAACTTATGGTGTCGCATTATCTCCTTTTCTAGCCATTCGCACGTTGTGGCAATTAGCTCAGGAAGGCAAATATGAATTTCCTTTTGCCTCGTAGGCGATCATTGACAACTGGTACGTAGATGAATTTGCATGTGGAGTAAACACATTAGATTTGTTAACAGATTTGCAAACTTATTTGATTGAGTTGCTTAATTCTGGTTGTTTGGAGTAACGCAAATAGTCTGCTAATGACACATTTATACCCGCTTTGTTACCGGCGGAGCATTACCCCTTCTTAGTTGACACAGTGGCAAGCTTCTATAGATTTGTTTTAATCAGAATTAAACTAATAGATTCGCTTTGCACTATAAGAACTATTTTGTCAGAAATTGCAAAGATTTGTGACCTTTTAGGGTTTCTATGTCCACATAGATTCTTCGCAAAACGATTAATACAGCACCTGTGGTTTATAGATTTAGGTTGGAATACAAGGCTAAATCATCAATCGTAGCTTTGTCAAATCTCAAAATTCCTTGTTGTATAAAGCGTTTGGCTTTTGTTGAATGTTCGTTGCATGCATTCTGTGATGCGTTGGAGTTAGGCTACGTTTGAGTAATTTATCTTCGGTTTGTGGATCAAGATAATCAGATTTTTGTTTTGTTCGTAACGGCCAGATCGAAGGTCGCTCTACTTAAAACATTATCCATTCCTATTTTAGAATTGTTGGCAGTAGTGTTATTGGCTAACGTTGTTGCATTTGTGCTAAGGAGCTATAAACACATCGTAACCATTAAGGAAAGATCGCTTGGAGTAATTCTCAGGTAGCATTGGCGTAGATACGCTCTTCACCGCATCGTTGGAAGACCTTTATAGCTAGCCGGGTCTCATCTAAGTAACCGTTCCTCCTAGTGGTTGGCGTCGCATTCGTTCGTGTGACAAACCGGTCGATCCGGCTTTGCTTGGTGTTTTGCCAGAAGAGCTAGTGGCGTGCTCTTTATGGTGGGCGGGACCAAATTGGCTTCATCAGCAAGGAAAATTTTGTTCAAAATATATAATTATTTCGTCGCCAACAGAAACCACCTGTGAATTGAAGCACGTGGTATATGCGGTACAAATAGTTTGTAATGAGTTTTTTTGTTTTACTCGATTGTTATTCGTCACTGCACAAAATTTAAAGAATTATGGCATATTGTCTGCGATTTATTGCAAATTGTCGTACTTACCTTAAAAACTATAATGCTTTAAGCAGACCCGAATTGCATCAAGCGCTCATTCGCTTAGTTCAAATAGTTTAGTTAGAGACATTCCAAAGGGAACTCGAAAATATTCGTAAGGAACGTTGTTGCTCCAAGTATCTTCAAAAGTTATCGCCTTTTATAAATAATCATGGAGTTTTGAGAGTTGGTGGTCGTTGACTTGATCATCACTACCTTATGGCACAAAAATTTGTTGTCTAATAACCATCGTCTGACAATATTGATTGTGGAGAGTACTCATCTCAAAAATGAACACTCGAGTCTAAACACAACATTGTATTTAGTACAACAAAATTTTTGAATCATATCGACTCGCCGAGTAATTTCTCGTTGTTTATCACATTGTCAGTTGTGCTTTAGAACTCGACTCAGTCCATTCGTGTACCTCCCCCATGGCACAGAATTGTCCCCACTTCGTGTGAATCAAGTAAAGGTATTTAGTTCTATTGAAGTAGATTATGGCGGTCCTTTTCCAATCTTTATTTCAAAACGATGCGGTTTTAAACACGCCACAGTTTATTTGTGTGCTTTGCTACTAAAACTTTGCATTTCAGATTTAACAAGCGAAACTTTTCTCGCTGCGTTACGTAGATTTATCGCAATCCTATATTCAGTGATTGTGGAAATAACTTCGTCAGAGCCCACAAACAATTAGCTGCTCAATTTAAATCAGTGGAAACTGAAAATATTTCGTAGCATTTCAACCCTCCTTGTACTTCACATTTCGGTGGTTTGTGGGAGAGCGCGATTAAACCTGTTCAAACCAGTGGCGGCTTCTCTATTAGGTCCTTTGGTCAATGACCCACGAAAACAAATGATTACGAAAAGTATTTTATTTACTTTCAAATTACAGAAAATTTCCATTTAAATCAAATTATCGGCGTGTGAATTTCATGCGTTTAAATAATTGTTAATTTAAAAGCAATGGAAAGCTTGCGAATTTACCCGAGGCTGACACGTACGTGTGCCCTAAGTATGCCCGTCTGTATACTATACTGAAGCCAAATCGTAAATGACACAAAATACAATTTTATGAAAGTTAAAAAAGAAGATAAGTAAATCTTTAAATGCTTTTGTGCGGTCTACAGCCAAGCCGCCTACCCAGTGCAATGCTTACGTGACCTATCATTATCTTCGCAGCACGTGTGTGTAAAACACAGATGCGGGAATGCACATTCCTTATCACATATGACAAACTTTAAAACGATTTTTTTATTTGATCGATAATATTTATATAAGGAAGGACTTATCGTTTTTGTTTCATAATGATGGTTATAGCTAATAATCGTTTTCACGTTTAGAATTTATGTTTAATGCTCGTACTTAGCCTTTACTATAAATTCGACAAACCAGTAAACATATAAAAATAAAGAAGTCAATAGTAATTTTAAAGAATCTATGATTCATTAGATTGGATTTGTGGATTTGAAATAAATAATAGATTTTACTTTTTTGTATGTTTGCTGTTTTCACATGATTCATTAATCATTATGGTGTAAAAATAACGTTACGGACTTATAGTATTTAAAAAAAAATGAAAAGCACTCGTTATCACCGAATCACATGAATAATTGTATGCATTAAAAAAATTGCACAGCGATTGCCAAAAAATCCATTAAAGACCACAATGAAAATGTTTGTAAAAATAGATATATTATATAAAACAATTGATTGATTTTACCTATGACTACATTAGAAAGAGAACGACGTTTCTCTACGTTAAAAATAATTAAAACAATTTTCTCATTTATGATCAGCTGAGCACACTTGTCATGCAAATAAAAAGTAGTCCTCAATTCTCGACCTTTATGTAGTCTTAGTTTAGATCCTAATAACTTAAACGTGTTAAGATAAGAACGTCTTCCGGGTTTGAACCGTGTCAATGTTGTAACCAAAGTTGCCAACGTTTCGCCCACTTTCGTAAGGGGCTTCATCAGGGCGTGAGAGAAAGTGGGCGAAACGTTGGCAACTTCGGTTACAACATTGACATGATCCAAACTCGGAAGACGTTCTTATCTTAGTATAGACTCCGGGCGTAAAAGCCTTCGCTATTACATTAAACGTGTTATCACCTGGTCATTTTTTTACTTTATAACGTCCGTACCGAACTCAGATTTTTCACATTTGAATATAACTGGTCTTTCGCGTTGGCAATTGTTACAAAAATTACACCAACACTTTTGGCGCAGATAGAAAAATGAATACCTGCACATACTATATTAACACGGAAAGTGGTCAAAATCAAAAAATGCTTAAGCTAATAGATATTAACACGTTAAGTTTATCAAAAACGAGTTCAGTCCACCTCTACATTATAGGATGGGCAGAATAGTTGAATTACATCCTGGAAATGATAATATTGTTCGCGTGGTGACAGTACGTATTGTTCAAGGACTCTTTAGTAAAGTTGTGTTGGCTGTCTTTGCAATAACAGTGTATTTGTATGTTTCGTGCTACTAAAAAGCTTATAATGTAGGCAATTTGTCACGTGCGTTCTTGTTTAGTTACGTTTGCCTTGGTAATATAAAAATAAATCTAATAGCAAAAACTGGTGCGGTCACCACACGACTTTCTTATAAGAAATGATGAAGAAATGTCTACATATTTTTTTAAGGTTATGCTGTCGTAAAACCATTTTAAAATGATATGTACAGGTTTGTATTGATTTCCTAACATGCTATAATTGTTTGAAATTTTTTTCCTTGATTTCATTAAGATCATATTGACTAACCTTTATATTTGTGCGCCACGATACTACTTACCTCTTTAGTAAATCAGTAAAAAAAAATTGTCGCAGGCAGGATTCAAAACTATATTATATTTTAGAATTCATTTTAAATTACCTACAAATTAAATATCTGATAAACTTTTAATGTTTGAAATTTTTTCTTTTATCTCTATAAAAAACTGTAAAAATAATTCGAATAATTTACATACGTACAAAATTATATAAGAAAAACTACTAAAAATGGCGGATGCACCCACTTCCAGTTTCTTTATCAAACCCATCTTTTGACAAAGCAGAGAGAATATAAAAAGCCAGCTAAATACCAAATTTCAAGTTACTAGCACTTTTGGTTCGAGAGTTATCGCGGCTATATTTAAAGGTAATTTAAATAAGATGCAGCACTCCGTATATAAACAAGTCAAAGGAATATAGAGAAAAATTGTTATTTTTTAACGTATCTTGGGTTGCCTTTAAGATATCGAATTTTTTTCTAAAAAAATCGCTGCAGGCAGGATTCGAACCTAGGATTATATATTGAATTCACTTTAGAATAAATTGTTAGAAAGAATTAACTCTATAAGAAACTGTAAAAATAATTCGAATAATTTACAAACGTACAAAATTACATAAAAAAACTGTAAACAATGGCATTATTAGACCCATTTTTTAATAAATCCGAGAGAATGCAAAAAACCAGCTCCATACTAAATTTCAAGTTACTAGGACTTTTGGTTCGAGAGTTATCGTGGCTACATTCAAAGATAATTTAAATAAGATGCAGCACTCCGTATACAAACAATTCAAAGAAATACAAGATATGGAAGTTTTTTCTAAAAAAAATCGTGGCAGGCAGGATTCGAACCTAAGATTATATATGGAATTCATTTTAAATTATAAATCAAATATCTAATAAACTATTAATGTTAGAAAATTTTTTTATTTGAATAAATTGTTAGGAAAAATCACCTCTATAAGAAACTGTAAACATAGTTCGAATAATTTACATACGTAGAAATTAATATAAGAAAAACTGTTAAAAATGGGGGATACACCCACTTGCGGTTTCTTTATGAGACTCTTCTGATAGAATTGAGAGAATATGAAAATCCAGCTTTATACCAGATTTCAAGTTACTAGGACTTTTGGTTTGAAAGTTATCGTGGGTACATCGTTACGCACAGACACACCCAAAATTTGTTTGTCATTTTTCTGATTCAGGGGACCTTGAAACGTAAAATTATGCAATAAAATTTTTTTGAAAAAAAATTCCGATCGCTATACTTTTTTTGTAGGAAATTAAAAATGGCAATATAATAATAATTGTTATTTTGTACAATTTTTTACCTAATAAAATGCAACAGTAGTTTATATACTTCACAGACATTTAACTACTAAAGATCTAATTAATTTATTTATATAAGTTAAATTCTGTTTTTATGGAACTTTGAGAAGAGCGTGTATTTTTGGAGTTACCGATGGCACATGTACGGCATATATGGAAATTTCTGTCGAATACACATAGGTTACCAAAATTTTATTAGGTTAAACAGCATTGTTAATGTCAGAAACACAGATATGTTTTTTAGAAAATTTTTATAGTGCCAATACTTTTTTTGGGAGTAGAAGATAGTGATAAACTAGAAATTTTTCTTTAGATTTGTTGGTAAAAACAGTTACTATAGAATTAGAATGTCTTCCGTGTTTGGATCGTGTCATTGTTGTTGTAACCGAAGTTGCCAACGTTTTGCTCACTTTCGTAAGGGGCTTCATCAGGGCGTGAGATAAATCGCAAAACTCAAACAAGTAACCGAAATCTAACTAAGAACTTCAGTAAAGTTAGGTTATCCACTTGTGAAACAAGCCATAATCTAAACTCTGAAAAGGTAAGAAAGAAAACGATAAATTGAAACAGCAAACAAAAATCTAACAAAAAACCACTACCGAGTTAGATAATCAACTTGTGAACCAAGAAGAAGAAAAAGAGAGAGAGAGAGAGAAGAAAAAAATAGTCTCCGTATTTAAAGTAAAAGGATCGTTACGAATGGTTAAACTCGACCCTAATTGGGTTACGGTTGCTAGGGGGCGTGTTTTCGATAAATGACTAATGACCGGAAATCAAAGAGGGGAGAGCTCGAAACCATGATCGCGATTGAAGTTATTGGGGTGTTTGATGATTTCTATGTTCTCTCGGAATTTTCTGTTGAAAAAGAATGGAGATTTGGCAATCAACGAAACATGATCAAAATCTATCTTGTGACCTGTAGTAAAATGATGTTCAGCAACCGCAGACTTGAAAATATACCTTTTCTTTATACAACGATCATGTTCTGAAATGCGAGTACTGACGGAACGACCGGTTTCACCAATGTAGACTAAACCACATGAACAAGAAATTTGGTATACACCTTGAGATGAAAGTGTAGAAAATTTATCTTTGGGAGAAGGAAGAATCTGAAAGATTTTGCCTGTTGAGTTGAATCTGGGTTTAATACCATTCTTACGAAGAAGTTTCCTTATTTGATCTGTAACCTTGTGAATGCAGGGTAGAAATGTCCTTAGGTAATCGAGTACGTGGGTGTAGACGACGATTAATAACTCTATGAATATCTCGCTATCTCAGGTTGGCAAATAGAAAAGGCACGATGAACCAAAGATTCAATAACAGAACGTTTCTGTGCAGGATGATGATGAGACGAAGCATGAAGGTATCTGTCCGTATGGGTGGGTTTGCGATAGACAGAATGACCCAGAAGTCCGTCGGGCTTACGAGTCACAAGAAGGTCAAGAAATGGAAGAGAACCATTACTTTCGATTTCCATAGTAAATTTGATATCTAAGTGTTGATTGTTAAGATGATCAAGAAACTTTGACAATTCAAGATGACCATGAGACCAAACAATAAACGTCTCATCAACATACCTAAACCACACTTTAGGTTTTAATATTGATGATTCCAAAGCAACCGTTTCAAAGGATTCCATAAAAATGTTAGCTACAACAGGTGATAGAGGAGAACCCATAGCAGCACCAGAAACTTGTTCGTAAAACTTGTTATCAAATTGAAAGTAAGTAGAGGAAGACATTCTAATGTTAGTATAGATTCCGGTCGTTGAAGCCTTCGCTATTATAGTTACTATAGAAGATATATGTACTTCTATGTATATTTAAAACAAAATGTTTATATTGCTTTCTATTTATTTCTTGTGTTTTTCTTTAATAAAAAAAGGCTTAATATTAATCCAATTCACAAAATTAAAAAAAAATGTTTAACAGTACATTTGTGTCAAAGAAGTATAGGGCAATAGTAATCTATCTCGAAATCTCAATAAATAGAAAAAAAGAAATCTCAGTTAGCAAAAAAAAAAACAAAAGCGAATCTCCATAATACATAACTAACATAACATAACATCATCAAACTTTATAAATTGAATTAAATTAACAAACACTAAGTAGATGTCAAAATTCTTATATTTTTAGCTTGACTGAAACCTATAAAAAAAGTGACACTAGGTCATACTTCATTAAAAAAAATTCAACAAATATGAAAAACGTTTCGTAATAAATTGTTCTAGTATAATGAGATTTATAACGATGTTGCTTGGTGCTAATGTCTAAAAACGATACACTTCTCCAACTTCACAAAAAAAGGTGCATTACATCACTTGGTAATATGATCGTCAAAAACAAGCACATACAATTTCTGTTGTAGTCTTAAGACTATTTGCTTAACTAAACTTTGACAAACCTCGTCTGGAGTACTAACGCAAACTATAAAGAAGAAAGTCTATGCTACACAATACCAGATTTTGTCTATTAAAAATTTTAACTGCTTTACTTTAGTTAAAATTAAAAATAATTAATAACGCAATATTTAATTTAAACTATGTACACATTAATAATAAGATAACACACCAAAATTAGTCAAAATTAAAATCAAAATTAAGAAAACACCGTCAAAAAAATATTAATCTGATAAGACAAAATTGAGTTTAATCTTATTTGGGTTAATTAAATTGTATAAAATAAATAAAAAACCGATAAAAAAAGATATTTTATCTTAAAATAAAACGCAAACAACATTTTTCGATTTATATTAGACCGAGTATCAGTTGTAACGTGTGCATAATATAAGATAAGTTTAAAGCACCTACTAATCTTTATTATTAATTATATAATAAATTTCAACAAAATGGTGTTAAACATTTGCATTAACGTAGTTGCGGTGTTTGCAATCGTGTTCGTTGGATTTGTAATTTACTATAAATGGGCGTTTAAGTATTGGCAACGTCTTGGTGTACCCTATTTAAAACCAACAGTTCCATTTGGAAATTCACAACAAGTACTTCTTGTTCAAACCTCGCTTGGAGAAGCACTAGCTGAACATTATAAAACGGGCAAAGCTAAAGGTTACAAACACGTTGGTTTGTTTAGTTTTACTACTCCGGAATATATGCCTATCGATTCAGACATAATAAGAAACATTTTAGTTCGAGATTTTAACTACTTCTGCGATCGAGGACTCTACGCCAATGAAGAAATTGATCCACTTACAGCGCATCTTTTTTTCCTTACTGGGAACAGATGGAAGAAGCTAAGAGCAAAGTTAACTCCGACGTTTACGTCGGGTAAAATGAAAACGATGTTTAACACTGTGGTTGAATGTAGTCAAAAATTTAAACAAGCCATAGACATCCAACATACACAAGGTCCGATTAACATTAAAATTTTCTTAGAACGATATACCACTGACGTCATTGGTTCGTGCGCTTTTGGTTTAAGCTGCAATAGCTTTGACGACCCTAACAGCACTTTTTGCAAGTATTCCAAAAGGATGTTTGAACCCACTAACCTTGAAAAAATCCAAGCATTAATCGCAGTTTTCTTACCATCAATTAGTAAATTATTCAAAATGCACGTGCTACCTACCGACATCTCTGACTTTTACTTTAACATTATTCAAAATACTGTTAAATACAGACAAACTAATAACGTAGTGCGCAATGACTTTTTACAAATTTTAATTGATCTTATGGACGACGGTTCCGGTTTAACCATTGAAGAAGTAGCCGCACAAGCCTTATTGTTTTTTCTTGCTGGGTTTGAAACTTCTTCCAGCGTAATGATGTACTGCTTATTTGAACTGGCATTAAATCAGAATATTCAAGAAAAGCTTCGAGAAGAACTTAACGCTGTTATAAAAGACTATGATCAAGTAGTGACGTACGAATGTTTAAACGATTTGGTTTACATGGGTCAAGTGCTTGATGGTAAATTTTATATTCTCTGTACGGCGAAAAGATAGAGTTAAGTCCCTCCCATCAAATACGCGCCAAATTTGAATAATTTTTTTTTATTGGCTAAAATTTTCAAGTCAGTATTACAACCAACACCAGTATTTAATGACATACTTCAGTTTGATCGGAGTTTAACGTTTGACATTTTGGTTAATTTATTCGCAGTTTTAAGTTTTTGTTATTTCCATTCATTTGACGAAATAGTATTTTTCAATACTTTGGAAGACATTTGTGTATACTCGTGTGGAGGATGACTTCTTCATTTGAATCATCCTAAATGTCTTTTTTTTTATACAGAATGTTATTTAAACTCCCATAAAATATGTCATAATTTTAGTTCGTGAAATTTGTTGATATGTAAAAATTTTATGAAGCGCTTGTTCATACGCGTTTTAAATGTTTAGTTGTTCCCTCCAAGTGTTATTTGATAAATGTTTAAAATAAATCGTGTGACTAAATTAATAAATAAAGTTGTAAATGTATTTATTTGTTATAAGTAGAAATTTTTAATTTTGTACATTTATTGAAAATTTTACGTTTTCCTATGTACTTTAATCTTTAATGCCTATTATACATTACATAATTTTTGAAATTTCGCGCTTATACTAATTTGGTCCGTGTAAACTTGTCTCTTCATACATTGGTTTAAATTATCATACAAAATTGAAGGAGGGGCTTAACTCTATCTTTTCGCCGTACAGGGAATAGTATGGTATAGCTGTAACTGTCATATTTTTGTAGAGGTTATGCGTAAGTACCCACCTCTTCCAGTTCTACGCCGTATATGCATTACGAACTACAAAGTTCCAAACACCGAACTTGTACTAGAAGAAGGCACAATTGTGCTAATACCACTTTTGGGAGTGCAAAATGACCCGGATTATTTTCCAGAACCTGAAACATTTAACCCAGAACGATTTTCACCAAAAAACAAAGCAAAGTTGAATCGATTTTGCTATATGCCTTTTGGAGAAGGTCCTCGTATGTGTATAGGTAACTTATAAAAAAAAAACGCTACAACTTCTTATCAAAATCAATTTTTAGGTCTTCGTTTTGCTTTTCTCCAAATGAAAATTGGTTTATCGGCTCTATTAAAAAATTATAAATTTTCGATCAACAAAAAAACGCAGATGCCGCTGAAAATAAATCCGAAACCTATCGTTTTAGCTCCGATGGAACCAATATGGTTAGATATAAAAAAAGTTTGAATATTATAATTTTGTTTATAAACTGAAAATACAAAACACATAATAAAATTAAAATAGTTTGAGAACAAAACAACAGAAATAAGTATGTAAAGAAATAAGAAAACAAAGGTTGACACCTTATAACCCGGTTGCATAAAGCATTGTCAACTACGTGATTATGTTATTAAATGTCGTAATTATTCATCAAGTTCAAAATCATTGACAACATTTTCAAACTAATCGCTATGATTTTTTAGCTGTTTATGCAAAAATTGCGTTATTACAATAATTACCAATGTAATGCAGCACGAGAACCTATAACCCAAAGGATGTATGTTGCTCGATGAGCGTAATCATCCAGTTGGTGCATACAAGATTTTATTTTTCACTTTACATAAAATAAAAACTAAAAATAAAGAATTATTTTAGTTTTTATTACAAACTAACGGACCCGACAGACTTCGTACTGTCAAAAAGATTTTTAATATTGCAATTTTTTGTTCCTACGTATTTTATAGTCGGGGCAAAAAATTCTCCTGACAGAACCGTCACCCTGGTGATAGGACGTTGTGAGTAAAAAATAATTAAATAAAACATATTATATAAGGATTTAAAAGTAATCGCTTTATTGTTAATCATGTGAATCATAATTATTAACAAAAAATATTTTTATTATCATTGTTTGATTACCTGGCGCATAGACAAACAAATCTGATGGTTTTCCAACACGGAAACAGGCAACATACAATTGACCGTGTGAGAAACATGGGTTTTCCAGATTAATACCACAAACACTTAATGATTGCCCCTGGGACTTGTTTATGGTCATAGCAAAAGCAAGCCGCACTGGAAACTGTAGTCGTTTAAACTGAAATGGCACATCAGTCGGAATCATTGGGATGCGCGGTATGAGAACATTTTCTCCTTTATACTTTCCTTTGAGTATAGTTGCTTCTATCACGTTGTTTAGTAATTTTTTTATCGCTAACCATGTTCCGTTGCAAAGACGCGGTTGGTTGATATTTCGGAACATTATAACAACCAATCCAACCTTTAATTGAAGATTGTGAGGTGGCAATCCTGGCAAGTCCAGCGAGTTTAAAAATTCCAGTAGATAGTTGACTACATCATCTTGGTTAGTAGCCGAATCAACTGATTTATATATCCTCGATTCGCCTAAACAATAATTTTACATTGCTGCAAAACCTTTGCCATTGCAGAGTTCTTCGAAATGTTGCAGGTTGGAGTTTCATTGCTTTGCATATTTAATGGCAATTTTAGTGCTGAATGAACTGCTCGACCACCTTCAAGCAAAGTTGCTGCAATTCCCGACGAAGCGAGTGCAAGTGCAATTTTATTTTGTGAGCGAATTGTTGCTAATATTATAGAAATCAAAAAAGTTTTTCTTGTACCACCAGGTGCATCTAAGAAGTAAATCCCGCCAGTTTCATCATTTGTTCAGTTGTTCAGAGTATCAAATACATACTTCTCTTTTGCAAACTCAGTATACAAGGTTACAGAAAATCCAAGAAAAACAACACAATGTACAACCGTAAATTGACATTGACAGTTTGTTGTTGTTTTTTTCTTTATTTGATTTGACTTGAAGTCCTTCAAGCCGTACCAATGTTTTATGTCTATAAAATAAGGATATTAAAACTTTCTTTAACGTGGTTTGTATTTGACTGATTTAATGACGTGAAAACTGATGCATTTTATTTCGCGTGCCAATAGTAAAACAAAAGAAATTTAATATGAACTTTATACAATAGCATGCTAAAATTGACTACGTTTTATTTATAAAATTTTTTTATCGGAAAAAGAAAATGGCTGTTTTAAAAGTTTTTCCGGCAATTATTTGAATTTTTCTCGCCGTAAAAACTATCCTTGAACTCCAACGAACATTTTAAAAAAAAAATTGTCAAATTGGTCCAGGCGTTGTTGAGTTATGCGCTTACCAACACATTTTGCGATTCATTTTTATATTATAGATATATGTAGTAGTTTAGAACAATTGATAGTTTGACATTTAATTATTTATTTGTCAAATGTATTTTACAACTACAATACATGTATAAGAATTATTAAAATATGTTGAAAAAAATGCACAAAAAATAGAAAAGTTGTTACCATCTAAATCTAAACAAAAATATCATTTTTGAGTGCGTAATAAGAGGGTGTAATGAGACGGCGTTATAAATCCATAACGCTTTCTTACAAAATCCCGGTTGTTATGTATATGTTTACGTATCTTCTATACTAGGCATTATGAGTAAACTATAACAAAAACAAATAAATATAAATGCACAAAGAAAAGATATATAAGATGATGTGCAATGGTAATATATTAGCAAGAAGATCTTCTACATGACATCGTTTTTGTCAAATTTCAAATTCCATTGCGTTTACAAAAACAACATCGAAAGTACAGCCTACTGTCTACCATGTCAGAGAAGACACTTTTTTAAGCCAACATTTTACTTTAGAGATTAGTTGGTAGGTACACTAAATTACCTTTTCGACCTATTGTCAGTACCATCCAATCATTTACAAATTATTATCCAATATTTTTTACCAGATTACAGGTAAAATACATTTTTGTGTATCAGCATTTTATTAAATTAAAAAAATAAATGCGTATAAACAAACAAATAAAAAAACAAAGGAATGATAGTAATAATTCTGGACCCAGAAGGTATTAAGTCACATTTTTACAATTGTGCAGGAGAGGGATTTGAAAGTTTTGATACATGAAATAGTTCATATTATTTTTTGTAGTACACAAGGAAACATGATACTGTTGCGTATTTATTATTAAAACTAATTTATTTATACAACTAAAAATTGCGTTTTACTTATACTAGAAATATGTACACTTTTAAATTAACCGAACTAATTAAATCTAATAATATTTAATGAAAACACTAACACTATAATTTATATCACTTACAAGAAGTTAAGATAAGGTCCTCGGATAGCTTCACACTTGATTACACTAAAAATCACGTACACGATTATTCTCGGTATATTTATGTACACACACGCGTGCTAACGACTTATTTATTTCCACTTTAATAATCTTCTTAACACTGCTGTATTCGCATTCCAGCAATAACTGACCTACGATCTGTCTCGTTCGCTATTTTTCGGTATATCTAGAAGATGGATAACAGCTTCTAGAAGGCTCTTGCATTTGCAAATAATTTCTCGAACGTTTCAATATGTTATTCTTTCAGTTATTATTTTGGTAACTAACTGAACTTTATAAATGACTTGCAGAGTATAAATTATAAAAATTGATTTTAAAATCATCCATGGGAATTAATACTATTTGACTTAATGAGTGGACTTAATATTGCGTGACTTAATACTCACTTTTGTGATTTAATTATGTTGGGCTCTGATAAAAATGGAGATAAATTGTAGATAATAGCGCATTGCAGCAACAAAAGACATAATATTTTACGAACCGAACAAAAATTAGTCAGTATCATGAAAGGTATAAAATAACAAAAGCATTAAGTTAGTATAACATTTTATTTTTTTGAACTTTAATAAAAAAAGGATTAGCTAAAAGCATGAAAAACAAAAAAAATAATGTCTACAACTACTATTCTATTAATTATTAATCCTCCGCTTTTGTATTTCCATGAGAAAGATTTTTAAAATAATCGTGGAATCTTTTAGGAATCCATGTTAACAAATTTTGTAGGTCATTGTACTTTTTAGTCGTGATAGGCCTTCGTGCCTCTCTTATTGGTTTTAGCTGTAACAAGTTAGCACTTCAAGCAACTTGCTCAGACTGAATCTTTCGGGTTGTTTTTCGGACAGATTTATTGAAATTAACTAGTTCAAAATTTGGTTTTTTGAAATCCGTTTAGAAGTGTAATATTCCAGGCGTTTCCTTTAAACATTTCATGCGAACCACTTTGGATAAAAAAAATTGCATTTGTTGTTGTTTTTTTGGTTTTGAAATAACATCCAGTAATTTCTTATGATAGCAGATTAAAATTTTTGAAATCTAAGATATTCATTTCTGTGACCGCAATATTAGGTCCACGTAGTCTAAACATTTGAGGCCAATCCTATGGAGTTATAATTGAAAATTGGGGGGGTGACTTTTTTTTGCCTTTCTATTTTTGCATGAATGGTATCCATGTGGGTGTGACCTCTTAAAAGGTGCTTATGTTCTATACATTTTATTGATGGATTTAATGTAAGAATTGAAAGATAGCACAATATTATCTGGTGGTTTCTGTCAATCTGAGAACTATTATTACTATTCTCTTGTACTATAATATTATTGAGTAGTATATCTTCTAAAATAATGATTCGATTTTCATTGCCATTGCAAGACGTCTGGTATATTTTTTCCATCACTTCCAGAACTTTCCCAAACTATCAACTGTTGTGGATTGATTTTTTCTACATTCTCAGATGGGTGTAAGTCCATTACGAATTCTGCATTTTGTATCAAATCAGCAGCAGAAACTAGAAATTTAATAAAGAATATCACCATTTAATTTATAGCCTACAATAATATGTCACTTACCGGTCTCATTATGCAAAAGTGCAATTTCTAAAATTTTGTGAGCTCTAGATGACATTATTAATCTTATTTAACTTATTCCGATACTATAACTATTCCGATAAAATGATTTAAATATTACAATAGTCGAACCAATCGATATTAATTCACAAACGAAATGACACTCACGACAGGACTTAATATTGAAACGTTCAAGAAGTTATCCGCAAATTCAAGAGCCTTCTCTAAGTTGTTATCCATTTTCTAGAAGATATATCGAAAGATAGGGAACACTCGAAAAGGATTTCCAAATGTGTATAAATACCGAAGAAACAAATCGTAAGTTAGTTGTTGCCGTAATGCGAATACAGCAGTGTTAAGAAGATTATTCAAGTTGAAATAAATAAGTCGTTAGCGCGTGTGTGTACATAAATATACGGAGAATAATCTTGTACGTGATTTTAGTGTAAACAAGTGTGTGAAGCTATCCGCGGACTTTATCTTATCTTAATTAGTGTAAGTGTTTTTATTAAATATCCTTAGATTAATTAGTTCGGTTAATTTACAAGTGTACATATTTTTAGTATAAGTAAAAATATTTTTCGTAGTTTAAAAAATTAGTTTTAATAATAAATTCGTTACATATTGGTGTCAGGTGTAAGGTATCGAATAGAATAAACCGTTCGCGATTTTTAGTGTGAATACCATTAAGTTATTTGATATCGCTCCCGAAATAAAAACATTGATTGTGTAAATAAATAAAACTTTAGTTCGGGATTCGCGTGTTTGTTTATAGCATTTAATCTTAGCTATTAAACCAGTGTCGGGCTTTATTAAAATTTAGTATTATTAAATTTTGTTTTAAATTATTTGTAATTAAATTTATGCCGGTGACGCGTTCGCAAGCAGTTAAAATGGATTCAACAATACTTGAAATTTTCGAATCGATGAATAAAAAAATGGGCAAAAATTCTCAGAAAATTGAAGAAACTGTCGGAAAGTTCAAGAAAAATGGAAGAAAAACTCTCCGAACATTCTCAGAAAATGTGTTACGTACAAAATTTTCATTACAGAATACCCGGTATATTGAATTAAAATTAGATTCCGGTTTTGACGCGCTCTACCGATCTTTTCTCGTGACTGTCATTTTACGACGAAATTGTGAAGCTGTCAATTGCCTAAAATGGTCTGGACGTTTTAAGTAATTTTTCAAGTACCATCCGTAATAATGGGAATCAAATTGTAACTACATTACGTTCATAAAATATTTGAGTCGTCACAGGGTAAGATAATTGTTGTCGTTTTATTAAAATTCGTTTGTAATTCCTCCTTAATTTAATAGCCGTTTTCCACCCGCTTCGAGCACATGTACGTTTCGATAAAGAAATGATGAAGATTAATTATTATTAAGAAATACTTCCTGTAAACCTCCCCTACCTCCGACTGTGTGAGTTGGCCGTGCAAGGTTCGTAAGACATAAAGCTTGTAACAAATAGAAGAAAATTCTAGAAGTTTAAAAGAAGAAATACGAACGAGCATAGAAAATCAAATTAAAACTGTTCAAGAGGAAACCCAAGCAGATATGTTAAGCTTAAAAGAAGAAATTTGCGAATCTGTGAATGAGAAAATAGAAGCAATAGAGGACAAATTAGAAGACAAAATAAAACTGCTTAAAGAAAGAATGAACCAAATGAATTGTCACGGTAAAAGAAGCGTCACGAGTGAAGATTTAATAATGAACCATCAAGAAGAAAACACTTATAAGTTTAAAGTTGTATCTCCGAATTTTGATGGCAACGTTCCATGGTCAACCTACTACAAGCAGTTTAAAGCCCCAGCTACAGCTAATGGTTGGAGCAACAAGCAGAAAGCGACGTCTTTAATAGTGTCTTTACCTGGAGAAGCGCTTGGAATTTTACAAACTGTTTCTGACCACCTGCAAGAAAATTACGAACTCTTAATTTCACGATTAGAAATGAGATATGGAGATGCTCATCTACAACAAGTGTATCAAACTCAAATTAAAAATTGGGTTCAGAAAGCTGCCGAAAGTCTTCAAGAGTTTGAGGCTGACAGCGCTAGATTCACACGGCTTGCGTATCCTACAGCACCAGATACCTTCTTGGAGCAGTTGGCTATTCAAACTTTTGTAGACGGCCTCCGAGAAAACGAAACGCAGCAGATTCTCCGGTTAGCGCGACCGAAGACTTGGATATAGCATTAACCCATGCTTTGGAATTCGAGACGGCAAAACAAGCGTCGCACCGAGGCAGCCATAAGCTCCGTTGTGCTGCAGAAGTATCTTCGCACACAGAAGAAAGCATTGAAGACATAGTGCGACGGGTATTTCAAGAACGAGTAGCTCGAGGAAGAGAACTGACGTGTTGGAACTGCGGAGAAGTGGGCCACGTACGACGACGCTGTACTATGCTCAAAAAAAAAAACAAAAAACGTCCGGAAAACTAGAACGGGTTGACCGAATGCAGCGAAAGTCGACCTCAACGAGCCATGCCCCAGAAATTACCATTCAAATGGCATCGCCTAGGGAGCAGTTGCATAGCATTTATCTCGATGGCAAGATCAATGGAAGAAGCGTTCAGTTACTGGTTGACACGGGAGCGACGAAGACCATCATTTGTCCTGGCGCCTTATTAGAAAACAAGAAGGCATCACCAGTAACAGTACGACTTCGAACGGCGACGGGCAAAGAAATACCTACTCACGGACAAGTCAAAGTAACCATTGGTTTGGGAAACAGAGTACTCGACCACCAAGTACTAGTAGCCGACATCACGGAAAAAGTTATCCTGGTAATGGTCGTGATAAAGAAGTATGGGTTCCATTTGGATATGAAGAACGATGTCCTGAAGAACGACAATGAAGAAATTCCTTTAGATTCGTCAGAGAAGGCAGCTGTGCGAGTCTTATTGAGTGAAGACGTGACCCTGACTGCAAGGACGGAAAGTGTGGGGATGGCACGCCTGCATTGAAATCTCCGGGAAGGCTACATACGCGCGATTGAACCAATGGAGGGCGGTTTAGTTGAAAAAGGACTACTCGTTAGCAGAACTTTAGTACGAGTAAAGAACACAATGCCAGTAAGGATCTTAAACATCAACTCAAATCCTGTAACGTTGAAAAAGATGACCGAGGTAGGTCAATGCTCGCCAGTATCACAAATTGTGAGATGCGTGAAGTAGAACGAAGATACGTCAGCAAAGAAGTGTCCACAACATCTATTGGACATTCTTACCACCAAATGCCAAAACCTCAGCCAAGACCAGCTGGCTAAAGTTAAAGTGTTGATCTAAGAGTATCAAGATGTGTTCGCGCTGGAGAGTGGCTCCAAAAGAAGAACTAACGTGGTGAAAGATAAAATTAATACCGGAGACGCTCGGCCGATACGACAACATCCACGCAGACTTCCTTTGGCGAAAAGAGAAGAAGCCGAGCAAATAATTACGGATATGGAGAGAGAATGCGTGATTGCACCTTCAAGTAGCCCATGGGCATCCCCAGTGGTACTCGTAAAGAAGAAGGATGGATCAACAAGGTTTTGCGTAGACTACAGGCAGCTAAACGACTTGACCAAAAAGGACAGCTACCCTTTACCCAGAATTGACGATACACTAGACACCCTGTCAGGATCCCAGTAGTTTTCTACGTTAGATTTAAAGAGTGAAAAAACAGCTTTAACGATTAGAACTGGTTTGTGGCAGTTCACTGTGATGCCCTTCAGCCTGTGTAACGCTCGTGCAACGTTCGAGCGTTTGATGGAAACCATCTTGTGTGGATTGTCTTGGAAGACGTGCTTGGTTTACCTGGACGACGTAATCGTGGATGGAAGGTTGTTTGAAGAACACTTTAACAACTTGAAGAAAGTGCTCCAGCGATTACGTGGGGCTAACCTCAAACTGAGCCCAAAGAAGTGCCATGTATTGAAGAAGGAAGTGCAATACCTTGGCTACGTCGTATCTAGAGATGGAGTAAGTATTATAACTATTCCGATAAAATGACTTAAATATTACAATAGTCGAACCAATCGGTATTAATTCACAAACAAAATGACACTCACGACAGGACTTAATATTGAAACGTTCAAGAAGTTATCCGCAAATTCAAGAGCCTTCTCGAAGTTGTTATCCATCTTCTAGAAGATATATCGAAAGATAGGGAACACTTGAGAAGGATTTCCAAATGTGTATAAATACCGAAGAAACAAATCGTAAGTTAGTTAGTTATAGTGTTAAGAAGATTATTCAAGTTGAAATAAATAAGTCGTTAGCGCGTGTGTGTACATAAATACACGGAGAATAATTTTGTACGTGATTTTAATGTAAACAAGTGTGTGAAGCTATCCGCGGACTTTATCTTATCTTAATTAATGTAAGTGTTTTTATTAAATATTATTAGATTTAATTAGTTCGGTTAATTTACAAGTGTACATATTTCTAGTATAAGTAAAAATATTTTTAGTCGTTTAAATGAATTAGTTTTAATAATAAATTCGTTACAATATTAGAACGACTGTTTTAAATTAACAAACAGTACTAAGTCCAGGATTCTTGACCTCATATTTGGACTAAATACTAAAATATTGTTGTAGATTTCAGAGCCAAGTGGTACTAAAGTTCTTAGATATTATCTGCTTGGAATTAGTAGCGGACTTAATTTTAATAAACCACATCTATCTTGCGATAGGAACAACATTAGACTTAATACTCACTACAGTTAGAAAGAGCGCAAAAAATACTTAAAAATTATAACATAACCTAAATTACTGAAAAAAGTGGACTTAATACTAGTTGGTTCTGAGGTCCAGAATTTAGAAAATGTAATAATCCCAAGACAAAACATTAATGACTTCTCAAAAAAAAATTATTTTTTTGTCAAAGTATCTTTTTGTCGTTGTTTTTAGAGACATACAGCAGGACTAAAACTAAAAATTTCGAATTAATTTTCAATGTACAATAATATTTTTTTGATAAAATCGATAAATAAAAATAAGAAGCTTGAATATATAATAACAGTTTTGATTAGAATTACTAAAGTCAGTAAATTAATAAAAGCTATAAGCAGCATAATATCGCCATTGCTACAAAATGTATAGCTAACAGTTAAAAAAACAGAATTTATTGGGCACGGAACTAAAATGTTCAACAAAATTAATTTATTTACTATGAACGTTGACCAACAAGAAACGTAGAATTAGCTTTAAATCGATTAAAAGTACCACAACAAAAATGTTTGTTGTTGTTGATGCTACGATTCTGGCGTGAAAGATCCAAATACTTGCGGTATTGATTACTTTTAATTGCATTTTTAAGTACACTCTGCGGCTTATATAACTCTTAACGTGCTTTTGTAATTCACCAAAACAAATTCCATTTTTTTTAGTGGGAAATCTAGCGGGAGCACTTGCTACAAAAACGCACTGCGTCGTTACGTCAAAAAGGATAAAGCGTACTTCGAGGCTTTAGGGATTGACTGACAGATCCTCGGGTGTGGGAAATCGAGGTGGCTTTTCATTAAAACGACAACGGCTCATTACTTTACTACAATTAACCGAACAATCGACGTAACAGACCTGCGTAGTATAAACTCGTGCGTGGGATGCGAAATCCCTCGGTTTTTTTCCTGGTAATCGAAAAATTTTATTTTTGCGGTTGCAATAAATCCTGACATAATTTGTTAATTAACTGTCGCTAATTCCGCGTTGGTATTTTGCGTTTGACCTTAATGCTGGTGGCGAACACCCAGGAATTCGGCTCTTGTGTTTAATTAGATGGTAATTAAGAAAATCGAATTGACTAGTGGCGGGGAGGAAATCATCACCGTAGGAAACGAATTATTTTTAATTGCAAATTTACGTTAATTAATGCTTGTCGTTCGTTAAATAACAGTCGGTGGCTGTGGAAAAAAAAGTTTAAACATCAACCAAATCAACGAACTAATCACATTTTAGTTATAGTTTTTTTTTAATAAACCATAGCAATTTCATAAAAAAACATGAGTAATTACCATTACACGTAAACATTAATAATAAATATGTTACAAATGTAAATTTAAAAAAAAAAATTAGAATGTGTAAAACAAAACGATAAGAAGTTTTGTCACTAGCTGTGTTTGGAATCAGCACAATTTTTCTTACTTCACTAAAGAAGCTTTAAATAAATAAAATTAAACAAAAACAATTTTTAAGTTTGTGTTTTTTAACAATCATATTGTTTTTTTTAGTGAGATTGGTTGATACAATAATTAAGGTTTCTAGTCTGAGCTAACGTTCAAGTCTCCGATACTAATTGCATATTTTTAAAGTTTTTACAATACATTAACAATAATAATAATTACAGTTATAATATTACGACTTTTAAAAGAACCAACGTTTTAAAATTAAAACTAAAATATCTAAATCTAAATTAATAAGTTTATAAAATTAGCCATCAAAAATGAAACCAGACTAATTAATTACAACAAAATACGTTATATTTTTCAAAGAAACTACGGTAGCGTACTTATCAAACAAATTTTGCAGTGTGCAAATAAAAAATTATTAATCAAAATTATGAATTTTACAATAAAAAATAATTGTATACGTGTTATAAAAAACTGTAGAAATTTTTGAAAATCATTATCCTTTTTCTCAAACCGTTTTTGAGAAAATCAAGTACCTATGTAATATTTACAAAAACTAAATAAATTAAAAAAACGCGTTTTCTATTGTCTAAAAAAATTGATTTATTAGATATAGCAGCAGCAGTTTATGATCTATCAAAAACGCCGTTAGATTGAGTTAAACTTAAAAACGTGTTTTTCACAAATCGTCTTCGTAATATTTTTTTACCAATCGATTTTATGATACTCATTTCCTCAAACACTTAAAGACAAGCTCCTTGTTCCGCTATATTTCGTATGGTTTTGCTAACTCTGTATTTCAAAATTTTTTTCTTATTAAAACGAAATTTTTAGTTATAAGTTTAACTTTATTCATTGCCATTTGGCTTACAAATTTTGTCGTGTTGTCTATACATATATATTACATTTTCTTATCCCTTCTCCCCCCTTAACTTTTTCCTCCTGCTCCATACTTCCTCCATCCATTCCGCTCCTTTTCCGTTTCCATCTAAGATATCCACTGTTTTCATCACCTCTTCTCTTAGTTCCCTGCATCTCTTTCTCATGTGGTTCAGATCTTCCGTTTCTTCTCCACATAGCCTGCACAACTTTTCTGGTTCTTCCTTCCAATATTTGTTCCCTAACTCCTCGTTGCCACATCTGAACCTTGCCACCATTTTTTTCCTTTTGTTGCTTTTAATCTCACTGTCTTTTAAATATTCCGGCACCCCTTCACCTTTGATATCTTTATAATTCCTATTATATCTGCTCTCTTTTATCCTTGTCCATCTTTCTTGTTTTTCTATGCCTCTATCTCTCCTTATTATTTCTTCTCTTGTCCCTACCCCCTGTTCTCTTAATCTCTCCACTTCTTCACTCGCGTACCCGTTTCTTTTGTAATACTCTTCTCTGCCCTTCTGCCCGTACTTCACTTTCCTTCCCTTTATCCCTTTCCAACATTCTTGCAGAATTTTGCAATCTGTTCTTTCCCTCATTTCTTCCTCGTATTTTATTGCTCTTTTTCCTGTCTCAATCCTTATTTTTTCTATCTGAACCTCCTCTCTCACAATATACCCCGGTGTATCCCTGTCCAATCCTAACACCCATCTCCAGTATTTTTCCTGTAGCCCCTCTACCTCCCTCCACTCCTTCCAGCCCCATATTTCCGCTCCATACATTACCACCCCCTTTATTAATTTTTCGAACAGCAATTTTCTTTTTTTATATCCATCTTGAAAATTCTTTCCCCCACACCCCATACTTGTCCTATTAGCCTGTTTCCTTTCTTCGCCCTTTCCTTTATGTGTTCTCCCTCTTTATTATCCTGTTTCATCGTGTAGCCCAGGTATGTAAATTCCTTCACTTGTTGCACTTTCTCATCACTCCATCTCCACTCCTCTCTTTTTCCCCCTCCTTTTCTAAATACTATTATTTTTGTTTTCTCCGTGTTTACTTCCATTTCTTTTTTTCATATATTTTTCTAGCGTTTTCATCATCTCTTTCATTTTCTTTTCCTCCTTAGCCACCAGCACTATGTCATCCGCATACGCCAACGACCATACCTTAGCTTTCCCTACCACTATCCCTCCTGTCTGTTGTCCCCTCATTGTCTCTTCCAGATCCCCCGTATATACCGAGAACAGGCTTGGGCTCAGTGGACATCCCTGCCTCAACCCTCTCTTTGTTATGAATTTCTCACTCTCTTCCCCATTCACTTTAACCCTGCTTCTCGTTTCTTCGTATATTTCCTCTATTCTTTGTATTAATCTTTCATTGATTTTTTTTCTTTTCATATATTCCCACAGCTTTTCCCTATTCACTTTGTCAAAAGCAGCTTTTAGATCTACGAATAGTGCCACCATTTTCCCTCTTTTTTTTTCTAGTTCTTTATTTGCTAAGTGTTTCATTATATATATGTTGTCTATCGCCCTTCTTCCTTTTCTGAATCCCGCTTGTCCGTCTGGTACCAAACTTCTTTCTTCTATTTCCTTCTGTAATCTTTCTTGCAGTATTGTCGCGTACAATTTGTATGTCGAGCTCAGTAATGTTACCCCTCTATAATTCTCGATTTTCTTTTTTTCGCCTATTTTATATATTGGGCATATTAATCCCTCTCTCCATCTCTCTAGGAATCCTTCCCCTTTCCATATTTTGTTTATTATTTCCGTCATCCTTTTTGCTACATTTTCTCCCCCGTATATCCACTCTTCTCCTTGTATCCCATCTTCTCCTGTCGCCT
Source organism: Aquatica leii (assembly GCA_035610365.1). Classification (NCBI taxonomy): domain Eukaryota; kingdom Metazoa; phylum Arthropoda; class Insecta; order Coleoptera; family Lampyridae; genus Aquatica; species Aquatica leii. The sequence goes on along the minus strand of CM069435.1, from coordinate 95,176,377 downwards.
TTCCTTTTTTTATATTCTTTATCGCCTCTATTACTTCTTCCTCCCTTATTCTATCCCTATCTCCCTCTTCTTGTCTTACTACCGCGTCTTTCCTTTTTTTCTTTTTCCTGCTTTTGTTCTTTCCCTCCCAACAGGTTCCAAAAACATATCTCCCATTCTTTAATTTTTATTCCCTTTGTCGTCCTGTTTTTTTTCCTCTGCTTCTTTAGGTACTTCCATACATCTTCTTCCGTTTTTATTCCTTTAATCTGCTCCTCTTGTTTCTTTTTGTTTTCCTCCTTCTTTCTATCGCATGTTTTTGTATATTTTTACTGCTTCTTTGTATTCTTCTTTTTCTTTCTTCCCTTTTTCCACTGTCTTAATGCTCTTCTTGCCTTTTTCTTTGCTTCCTTGCATTCCTTATCCCACCATTTCTTCCATCCAGTTTTCTCCCCTTCCATTTTCTAAATCTGACTCTCTCTGGTGCTTTCTCCATCATCTCTCTCATTTCCTCTACACTTTCTTGTACTTCCTTCCCTATCCATACCGTTTTCCCTATTCTCTCTTTATATCTTTTTATACTCTCTTCTGTCCACTTTTTTTTAGTTATGTACTTCTCCTCTTCCTCTCTCTCTTCTCTTTCCCTTCCTTCCATTGTCAATTCCAGTGGTTGATGGTCTGACTCTTCTCTTTCTCCCACCTTAAATGTCTTTACCTTTTCTGCGGCCTCTTCATTTGTCACTACAAAATCTATTATTGATTCTCCCCTTCCTCCTATGTACGTAAATTCCCCCTTTCCATCATCTTCTCTGTTCCCGTTCATTATTTCCCACCCTTTTTCGTTGCACAATTCCAGCAGTTCCTCTCCCTCTTTATTTATCACCTTGTCCTTTGTTTGTCTCTTTCCCGTCCCTTTTCTTTCTTGTATTCCCCCCTCTTCCCCTATTCTTGCGTTGAAGTCCCCTCCTACTATTATCAATCCCTCTTCCCTCTCATCTATCATCTCTTCTAAGTTTTTCCTTGTCTCTTTCATTCTACTGCTATAAATCGTCACCACTTTTATTTTTGTTTTTCCCCACTGCATGTTCCTTTCTACAACTCCTCTTCTCTGTTGCACTTTCTCCTTCTTTTCCTGGTTCAACCATTTTTTTCTTATTCCCGTTATTATACCCCCCTTTGCTCTCTCTTTTTTCTTTTCTCTTTCTGCATGTTGCACCACCCACTCAAATTCCTCTGGCAACTCTTTTTCCCACCACTCCCATTCTTTTTCTTCCATCCATGTTTCTTGTAATCCCACTACATCCTGTTCCTTGATGTACTTCCAGAAATCATGTTCCTTGTTTTTTATTCCTGCTACGTTCCAAAACAATACTCTCAGCTCACTCACCTCCCCCCGTGCTTCTTCCTTACTTTTTTTTTCTCCCTTCTTTTTCTTTTCCATTTCCATCTCTCATTATTCCTTTTCTTTGCCGTTTCGTCAACTTTGCCTCCTTTACCACCCCCGCTTTGCCCTTTAGTTTTTTTTTGTTCCCCACTTTCTCTTCTCTTTCTCTGCACAGTCCCCTATCCTTGTCGTTCCATATGTATCTGTCTCCGCCTATCTCCATTTTTCTGTACCCTACCCATACTCTTTTTCCTTCCGCTCTTCTTTCCCTCGCTATGTTCATTATTTCTCTTTGCACTCTTCTTTCCTCCCATGTTAAATCGTGACTTATATATATTCTTGTATTCTTTAATTTCTTCTTCTCTTCCATTACCTTCTGTTTTTCCTCCCATCCTCCGATTTCCGCGACCACCATCTCATTTTTCTTCTCTTTGTTTATTACTGTCACTTTTTTCACCTCTACTTTTCCATTTAATTTTTCTTCCAGCATCACTGCTAAATCTTTTTGTGGTTTTTCACTTCGCCACCCCTTTATCACGATATTATTTTTTCTTTTCCATCTTTCCTCGTCTTCCGCTTTTTCTCCAGTTTTTCTATTCTTTCCACCAGTTTCTCTTTTTCTTTCTCCCACTTCTTTTCTCTTTCTCCCATTTCTTTTTTCATCTCTTTGATTTCTTGTCTTATTCCTTGCATGTTTTCTTACATCTGTTTCATCATTTCTCTCATTAATTCTTTTAACTCCTCCATTTCTTTCCTTCCTCCTTCTGTTCTTGAGGTTTTTCCTTCGTTCTCCTCCGATATCTTATTAACGTCTGGTGATCTTATTGTTTTCTTTCCTCTTTCAAATATTTGTTGCCTTTCTCTTTCCTCTTCCTCTCTCTCTCTTTTATTCATCCCTTTTCCCCTTTTGTTATTACTTATTATTTATTATTTATTTATTTATTTTTAGTTTCCAAAAAGCTTTCATTGGCCTATATTCTACCTTCCCGTTGGTGTATTTATTATTGTATTTTGTTGGTCTTTCATTTAAACAAGACTAGTGATCGTCAATATCATGCTTGCTATCTATAGTATGTTCTTAAGCATGTCGGAGGCACCGAATATAAGCCTGCCTACGGCTATGGAATGTATACACGTGCACTATTGTTTGTGTTCCCATAAATTATGTTAAAAATGTTTAGTCTTTGTAACTTAATAACTTAGAATCAACCAATAAGGGTTGGATATTTCGTAATATTGTCTTATATGGGCAAGGAACGCGTGTGAAATTACAATTTTTCATGCAAACGGAACGACACCAGCTAGAAAATGTAACTTGGAAGAGCACAAACGCCCAGCGAAGCCCCTTTTATTTTTGATGCGTCTCTGACAAGCATATTGAAGTCTTGAACTGACTGGCTAGTAATTTTACGAGTTAATTCAGGAAACATATTTTTTCTACGAATAACAGATAATACGATACATTGTATGTTTATTTGCGATTAGACAACACAGTGCATTGTGTTTGACTAATTTAATTTTCGTACAAGTCAGTCATTTCCGTACAGGTCAAAGCTATTACCGTACATGATAATGAATTATGAAAACGTAATTTAAAAGACGTGTACGAATATTCGGTGCACTAAAATTATAAAATTAAGAAACAAAATATTTCGAACCGTGTAGATGCTATTGCATTAGTTTCAACGGTACGTATAGAATAAAAAAGTTTGGTTTGTAAATTAAATATATTAGGTTTTGTTTGTAAACGTTGGATAGTGGCGACTTTTTTGTAATTAAATAGTAACATATTTTAGAAAAATTAAGTTAAAAGTAATTACAATAAATTAAAACAACTAATTTGCAATCTCACCACTTGTTTCCTTGCAGATTTATCTTTTGATGTAAAAGAAACGTCAACAATAATTTGTTCTTGTAAAAAATTTAAATTGACTGATTAATAATTAAAAATATTATAGTCGTAGAAAAAGTATAGTGTATAATTCCTAAATAATGTGTATTTCCAACTCGTATGAATTGTCAGTCTCGCCTTCGGCTGGGCTGCAAATTTTCATACTCGTTTGCAATAACAACCATTCCTTACAATATGCTATTTCTTCTCTTTCTAAAACTAGGCCTTGTTTTGTTTCGTTCTGTTGTCTTGTATTTCCTTTTCTTAAAACGTATATGTCTTCCAACTCTTCAGTCATCTTTTAAGCAGACAACGTTCTGGTGGTTTTAAACTATTTCAATCCGTTATTTTAAAAATCACTTAAATCTAATTTTATTCACAATAAAGTTATTTGAATGTTTGTAGTTTTTATCATATATCTAAATGTTTCATGAAGAACCTACATACTGCTTTCAAACACACAAAAAAGAAAAAAATTAACATCATTTTGAGAGACATGAATGCCAAGGTTGAAAAAGAAAAAGTTGAGCATGTGGTAAAAGATTTTGGACTGGGCGTAAAAAATGAAAAATATAGATAAAATAAATAAATTAATAAAATAGATTTCTGTCAGAAAATTGATTTTACAACAATAAAAATACTTTTTTAAACTACTTGCCAGAAGGCTATACGCATGGAAATCTACATCTGATAACAACCACAGAATTGCGAGATATCAAATTGACTTTGTAATGATAATCACTGGTATGCATGAAAATCTTATGTCTTATGCTCCTTATGTAAAATGACCTCCTGAATCCAAAAATGAGCTCCGTTTTTACCCATCACCCACTTATTTCGGGGGGACCCCGTTTTTATTTTATTTTTTGCATTTTTTTTTAGAATTTTAACTTATAGCCGTTAAACATCCCAAAGCAGGTAATAAAATTTATACCAAAGTATATGGCAAAAGTTTTGCTATAAAATGTATATAGAAACAACAATAAAATACAAATATATAAGAACAGTAAAAAATATCAATAAACAGTTAGGAAGATTCACTGCACGACGCTGACGATCTCAATACCACATGCAGGTTTGAACAGGAATTTTCGACAGGCTTGAACTTGCATTACTCTTCTCATTATAGTATATTACATTGTTTGCTTAACTGCTTCGATCAGTACATCTATAGCTGTTGCAGAGTTAACTTGTCGACGTTTTAAACGTTCTGGATTTTGTGTTCATTTTTGTTCATTTGTGTAAAACAGTAAAACTACTTTTACTCCGGATTTTTTCAAGTGATTAAGTGTGATTTGTGGTTAATGTCGGGTGTTAAATTATTGTTTAATTATGCCACGCGAGTGTAAAAATCATCCCGATAGATTCTGCTATGTCTGCGGGGAAATAACTTTAAAAGCGCAACGAAAACCTCTTTCTCCGCTTGTTAAAACAGTTTATAAATTGGTCTTTGATTGTCAAGTTGGCGACCAGGACAAGACTTGGGCTTCATCAGTTTGCTGTACGACTTGTTACAGTAGTTTGACCAAATGGCTCAAAGGTACCCGTAAATCAATGCCATTTGCTGTGCCCATGGTGTGGCGTGAACCTCGCTGTCATCTTACAGATTGTTACTTTTGTATGACTTCCACCGTCGGGTTTTCGAGCAAAAGTAAGCATACAAATCAGTATCCCAATATTCCATCAGCTCTAAGACCTGTTTCTCATAACGATACTTTGCCAACCCCAGAGCCCCCAAACACTTATACTCTAGAGCGGGAAATTGATTTAAAAGACTCTGAGCCACAACCTGGGGCTTCAAATGATACGTTCAATGATGATGAAGAGTATTCCGCAGATTTAGTTTCTCGGCAACCTCACCTCCTCACTCAATCGGAATTAAATGATCTTGTCAGGGATTTGCAGTTACCCAAGACTAAATCTCAGCTTCTAGGATCGCGACTTCAACAGTGGAATCTCTTAGAAAAGGGAGTAAAAATATCTTCTTACAGGACCAGACTAGCAACCCTGAAATGTCTTTTTTCAGAAGATAAAGGTTTAGTGTTCTGCCCTAATGCAAATTTATTGATGACAGAGCTACAGATGCCATGCGACCCAGACAAAAACAAGCTTAAAAATTGTCCTGTTGGCAAATGGGAATGACTTCCCATCAGTTCCAGTTGCATACTCTGTTGATATGAAGGAAACGTTCGAAAACATCTTCAGAATCCTTGATAAAATTAGTTATCATGATTATAAGTGGAAACTTTGCGCTGACTTAAAAGTTGTTGCTCTACTCACGGGTTTGCAATCAGGATTCAGAAAATATTGCTGCTTCCTTTGTGAATGGGATAGCCGAGCCCGAGATAAACATTACATCGTACGGTACTGGCCTCTGCGAGAAAATCTTATTCCTGGTCAGAAAAATGTCGCCCACAATCCTTTGGTCCCGAAGGAAAATATTTACTTACCACCTTTACACATCAAACTTGGATTGATCAAGCAGTTTGTAAAAGCAGTGGACAAGACAGGTAGCGCATTTCAATTTTTGAAAACTAAATTTCTTCGTCTTAGCGAAGCTAAAATAAAAGAAGGCGTTTTTGTTGGTCTCCAGATTAAACAACTCTTCCAAGATTCGACGTTTATTGAACACCTAAATCGAAAAGAAAAACGAGCATGCATTTCAAAACGTTTGTAAGAACTTCCTGGGTAACCACAAAAGTGAAGATTATGTCGCTCACGTTGAGGAACTGTTTTTAGCGTACAAGGACATAGGATGTAACATGTGTGTTAAAGTTCACTTCCTTCACTCGCATCTGGACTTTTTCCCTGAAAATTTAGGAGCAGTCTCGGATGAACACGGGGAACGGTTCCATCAAGGCATCGCTAAGCTGGAGAAGAGATTTTCAGGTAAGTGAAATGCAAGCATGTTGGCGGAGTACTGCTGGTTTTTGAAACGAGAGAGCTGTACCTCAGGGTATAAAAGGAAAGCAAGCACCAAGTAACGATGAACATCTTTTTATTTATTACTGTTTATAGCTAAAATAGTTCTTTTTCCAATTTAAATTAAATTCATGTCCATATATTTATTATTATAATAATTATTATAATTATTATTATCGTTCGATAAATAAATTATAATTAATTTGTCAAAAAGTGGTAAATTAGAGATTTAGGGCTCTCTCGAAAATGGTGGGTGATGGAAGAAAACGGAAGACATATTTGGATTCAGGACGTCATTTTACATAAGAATCACCCGGAATAGTGTCAGGACTCGATAAAAAAATATTTTTTTGCAGACTAGTGATAATCAGACAATATCGCAACGCGGTTGTCTCTTGTAAGACGTATCCAGAAGCAGACATTTGATCAGATCACAACCTGTTGCTGCGGGTACTAAACTACGACTAAAGTAAGTAATAAAGAAAATGCTTACTAGAGGTGATGAGGTACGAAAACTCAAAGAAGACAGCATACTCCAGCAAACTAAAGAAATAATAAACAATGAACTCAAAACTATGTTGTAAAATATCAACCATGAAACACAAATAAAAAAACTCTAGAATAAAATTAAAGTATCTATAACCTCAGTCCCACAAAAAGAACTAAAACCCGATAAAATGACAAAAATAAATGACAGATGCCATCCTGAAACTTATGAAAGAAAGAAAACAACACAGAAGCAAAAATAGTGAGAAAGAACTGCACAAACGAGTGTTAAGAACAATTAAAGAGGCTAAAGAATGATGGTTACAGGACAAATGTATAGAAATCGAGATATTACGTGCAAAACATGATAGCTTCAATCTCCATAAAAAAACAAAAGAAGCAACAGAAAGATACCAAAGAAAGAGTCAAGGAATAATCTTGGACAACATAATTAACGAAATTGACAAAAACCTCGCGAGATGAAAGCAATTCATGGAGGAATTGCTCGAAGACGAAAACGCTAGTACTGTGACTACAGCGATCAACGGTGAGACGCTCTATCACTCAAGCGGAAGTAGAGTCAGATATCAAAAAGCTAAAAAACAACAAAGCTCCCGGACCAGACCAGATACATAGAAAAATTCTCAAACTGTTTGACACAGAACAAATAAAGCTGTTGAGCACTCTCTTTAACAAAATGTACATAATGGGTCAAATACCAAATGATTGGCTATTGTCAACATTCATCCCAATTCTCAAAAAAACAAATGCAACTAATTGCTTTGTTTACAGAATAATCAGCTTGATGAGCCACTTCCTAAACAAGCACAAGTAAATAGAAAACTTGATAAAAACATTAGCGACACTCAACAGAGTAGAGACTTGGCACCAGAGTTGCCTTATTCTCTATACAAATCCTGATTCAACTAGTATGCGACATCAACGCAGACGCATGCTTTATAGACTTCAAGAAGGCCTTTGACAAAGTCCAACATAGTAAACTCATCTCAATTCTTCGTCAGTCGAGAATTGACGACAGAAATATAAGGATAATATTAAACCTGTACTTACAACAAAAGGCCAATGTACGAGTTGAGAACGAGACATCAGGAGACAACAGATTGGTAGAACACAAATTTAAGTTCGACAGCAATTACAGGTTTTCCAAATGAAATTGCCGACCCGAAAAAAGTCCTAATAAGTTTAAAGAAAATGAAAAACAGTGTCAAAAAATTTGCAAGATTTATAGAACATTAAGAACAGAATATTCAATATTTTTATAATTAAATTTTCGGATAATATTGGTGATCTAGAAGATCAAATTTTTTAATAATAATTCATTCATTTGTTTTTAAAATATGTTAGAAACAACATAAATCCGATATATTTTTTGTTAAATTTTTGATCAAGTAAAAACAATTTATAAAAGTGGTAATTTTATATCAAAATCATTTTGAACTACACCAACTCGAAGATATACTCCGAGTAAAAACAAATGTGCTCACGAGAAATAGTTTTTTTTTATTTTCTTAAAAAAAGGTTCTATGGATTTCTGTGGTTTCTAACATAACCAATTCATTTAGTTTAACAATTATAGCTAGGTTTGCTATTATGACAACAAAACCATTCCATTATTTTTTTGTTTTTTTAATAAATTTCTTTTTAGGTCAAACTTGTACCGCAAGTTCTGAAGATGTAATGTAATAATTCTGCACAATACATTGACTAAATTTCTTTATTACTGATTTTGTCGATGACTTAGTTTACTATCAGATTTTTTTTTGACATCCATTCCTGAATATAGGTCTTTCTTCCTTTCTACTAATATCTGTTTAGTTCTGTTTGATACTAGTTTTTACCTGCCACTTTTTTTTCTTCTTATGCTGTTTTCTATATCTAATACATGATGTTTCTAGCGTGTATAGTGGCAACACGTTCTATGACATTCCCTATCTTCGTTTGTCGTCTAATTTCTTCATTTCGTATGCGATTTCAAAAGCTAATGCCCAACATAATTCGAACCTAGATTATATAAGTTTAAACTATAAATTAAATCTTTATAAGAAACTGTAAAAATAATTCGAATAATTTACATTCGTACAAAATTATATAAGAAAAACTGTTCAAAATGGCGCATACTCTTACTTCCGGTATCTTTATCAGATCTATCTTTTGATAAAGCCGAGAGAATATGAGAATCCAGCTTTATACCAAATTTCAAGTTAATAGGACTTTTGGTTCGAGAATTATCGTGGGTACATCGTTACACACAGACAGACACAAACACAGATACCCAAAATTTTTTTGTCAAAAATATTTTTTTCTGACTAGAGACCTTGAAACGTAAACTTATGCAAAAAAAATAATTTTTTTTTAAATCGTTGCAGGCAGAATTCAAACCTAGATTATATAATGAAATTCACTTTAAATTGTTAATTAAATATCTAATAAACTGTTAATGATAGAAAAAAATTTATTTAAATAAATTGTTAGAAAGTATTGTCTCGATAAAAAACTATAAAAATAATTCGAATAATTTACATTCGTACAAAGTTATATAAAACACATCAAAGAAGTACATATGCACTTATAGTGCTCTTATAGTCAAGAAAAATAAAAAACCGTATGAAAATACATTACAAAATATAAAAATAAGATTACGTGGAAGAGAAGAAGCGGAAAAAATAGAAAAGGTCAGAAGTACTAAAGAGGGAAACTATATAACCCTAGCAAAGAACAACGACACACTAACAAAACTAAAAGAAATAATTGAAACAGACAACGAAAGAACAGTGGAAGCTAAAGGGGAAAGAATAAAAACAAAAAACATAATAATAAGAGGTATAGATATATTAACTGATAAAGAAACAGTTAAAAACGCATTAAAAGAAAATGAAGTAAAAGGTACAATCCACATAGGTGAATTCCCACCGAACAGGAATCATACCAAAACGGTAACCGCAAGGCTTATAGAAGAAGAACCAAACGAAATGATAAAGAAAACAAATATTAAAGTGGAGATGACTAAATGTAACATAGAGGAACAATACACTATAAAAAGATGCTACAAATGCTGGGAATGTAGACATAAAGCAATACATTGCAAGGGTACGGATAGAACAGCAGTGTGTCACAATTGCGGAAAACAGGGACACTCACAAAAAGATTGTGAAGAGGAGGAATATTGCCCACTATGTAATACGTCTGGGCACAGAGCTGGAAAAAGGAGGTGTGACATATACACACACAACTAAAAGATCTAAGACAGCAGAAAAGGGTTAAGACGCGAGAGAACAAAGCAATAGAACTGTGATAAATCAAATATAAAATTAGAGAAAATGATAAAAACTGTGATATTTTAAAAATTAACATTAGTGAATTTATTTATTTAACATTAATACATAGCAGAATTATATATATTTATAAAGCTTTTTTTGTTTATTTTATTTATTTATCATTAAACTACTTCAAGTGAACGTGGAAAGAAGAAAAGCAGCAGAAAAAACATAGATTTTGCATTGGTCAGCGAACCAAACATAAAAATGACTGATGAAAGTAATAAATGGATAGTAGATAGAAAGGGAGGTGCAGCAGTATATATTGCAACAAATAAAATCAAAGTGTACGACACCGGAAAAAAGGAAGAATACTCGTGGATAGAAACAAACGAACTAAAAATATACTCATGCTATGCCACACCAAGACTTAAGCCAGCGGAACTAAAAACATATCTAGAACAAATAAAAAAGACATAAAAAAAATAAAATCATTGGAGGAGACTTTAAAAGCATGGTATACGAGTGGGCTTCCAAACAAACCGTTAAAAAAGGAGAATAAATGGTAGAATAGATAATCGCAAATGAACTAACTGTATTAAACAATAGCAAAACACCGACCTTTGAGTAAAGAGGTATGACGTTCCATATAGACATCACATTAGTCACCAGAAATCTAACAAAAAAAACAATAAAATGGAAGATTAGCAGCAAGGAAAATCTCAGCGACCACAAAAATATAGGTATATATCCAAATACAAAATAAAGAGACAATGAGAAAAATACAAGGATGGAAATACAGAGAAGGGAAAGAAGAGGACATTATCAAAATTATAACAGAGCAAATAAAAGAACTACACGACGATGACAATTTGAATAGGGCATTAAAAAAAGTTTGCAACGAAAAGCTTAGGCTACTAAGTACAACAAACAAAAAACAAGCATATTGGTGAAATAATGACATAAAAAAACTAGAACGTAAGTGCCAAGGAGAAAGAAGAAAATTATAAAAAGGAAAAAGAAGTAAACTACCGGACCGGATAATACAAGAAATAGAGACAACATACAAACAAAATAAAAAAATACTAAAGGCCGAAATAGAAAAATCTAAGAAGCATGGAAAAAGCTGTGTCGAATGGTAGATGGAGACACATGGCGTACAAGATTGCAATAAACAAGTTTATAAAAAAAAGTATACTAGACATTACAGACACAGAGCAGAAAAATTCGCGAAAAAACTCTTCCCAAAAATAAAGAACGAAAAATAGAAGAAAACTAGAATAGCACCAAAAAACATTCCAGATATTACAATTAAAGAAATACAAGAAACAGGTAAAAATATCGGAAGCAAACAAGTCTCAAGCCCAGATGCTGTACCACCAAAAGTTATTAAGCTCATAGCTGGGATAAAACATGATATTATGAAAAAAGTCTTAGATGCACTCATCAAGGACACCAAATTTCCAAGAAGCTGGAAAACAACAAAACTCATACTAATAAAAAACCCAGACAAAGAAACGTACAGACCAATATGTCTAATAAATACTGTAGAAAACTGTATGAAAAAAAATCATAAACAACAGAATAGTATCCGAATTAACTTAAAAAAACAGCATAACAAGCAGCCAACACGGTTTTAGAAAAGAAAAATCCACAATAACTGCACTAGAACAAATTAAAGAACTAGTAAGAAAAACAACAGAGAATTTCTAGCTATGGTTACAATAGACGTCAAAAACGCGTTTAACGAAGTTCCCTGGAGGAAAATAATCAAAGAAATTAACAAAAAAAATATCACAATATCTAATAGAAATTATCAAGGGATACTTAGAAGATAGAACCATAACCATCGGGAAAAAAAACTAAGCTACAACTCACCTGTGGAGTGCCACAAGGCTCCTTATGGGGTGCAAAACAATTGCATACGCAGATGACCTGCCAATAATTAGAACAGGAAAAAACAAAACAGAACTGGAAAAAAACTAAATAACCATACAAATCATTTTGAGAAAAATCAAAGAGAAGAACATGCAAGTGGGCAGTGAAAAAACAGAAATCATAGTGTTAGAAGGCAGAAATACAATTAAAGAAATAAACATCAAAATAGAAGAAAAAGTTATCAGAAGCCAGAATAAAATAAAGTACCAAAAAAGCGGATAAGGCTATTGCAGCGTTAGCAATAATTATGCCTAATATAGACGGACCTAATACTAATAAGAGAAAACTACTGCCAAGCATGGCAAACTCTATGGTCCTATATGAATGGGAGATATGGAGAGAATTAGCAGAAATAAAAATATTCAAGATAATAAGAGGGATTAAAAGAAAAGCGGGAATAAGAATAGCTAGAAGTTATAGAACAGCGGCAATATAGGTAATACGTGGACAATTACCTTTGCACCTAATGATAGAGGAAAGAAAGCAATACAAAGGAAAAACTAAAAAAGAGAAACTACAAATAAGGGAAAAAACCATAGACAATTGGTAGGAAGAGTGGAACCAGAATAACACCAAAAGGCAATAGACAAAAACAATAATAAAAGATATTAAATCGTGGTACAACAGAGAACACGGAGAATTAAGTTACGAACTTACGGAGGTATTTACGGGACACGGATGCTTGAAAGCTTATTTAAAGAGGTTCAAGAAAACTGACGACGACAACTGTGTATTTTGCCAACATAAAGACACCACAGAACACGCAATATACAAATGCAAAAAATGGAATTACGTAAGAAAGGAACTGATGGATGAAACTAAAATCGAAATAAACGCGCAAAACATAATAAACCATATGCTAAAAAATGAAGATCAATGGAACAAAATTAATAAGATGATCACATACATTATACAAAGTAGAGAAAAGGAAGAGAGAGAAAAAAAGAAAGAAAAAAATAAGAAAAGAAAAATAAATAAACAATTACACGAGACAAAGAAGCAACCTAAATCCTAGGTAGAAGATGAATGCCAATAGGCGATTCCTTCGATCTCTGTCAACAAATACGAAAGAAGAAGGGGGTTTTAGCCGGTACGAGTCCGGCACTACCTTTCTCAAAAAAAAAAAAGTTGAAGCAAAGCAAGCATCCAGCTGAGGTATCTCAGGCTTGCTACGCCCATACTTACAAAGTACTCTAAAACTACAATTTTTTCTGTCATTTTAATGTATGTACTTTGGTGTTATTCTGTAAAAAAATTGTAGAAATATTACTACACCTATCACACTGAGACCTGTGTGAGGTCAATAAAGTTCATTGATGCAGTGTTGTACACTTTAGATTTGTCTGTTTGTTATAAAGTCGATAATAGGCTTGTTCGAACAAAAATTATGTTGTTGTATTTTGTAGTTTCAGATATGCACTCAGTAGACCGATAACGCGATAATTCATTGAGTTTGCTTGGCGAATATAAAGTTATCGCAAAACTGCGCTGTTAATTGTACAAACATCAAAATCTACAAGAATTGTGCAGAAAAGTAGCACCATGAAACTATTGTAATAAATAAAATATGCTAAGATATTATGTAAAGATGTATTTTACAATGCGACTCTATAAAAGCAAAAACCAGATTTTGTTGCTGCTGAAAATGACGTATCATGTCTTCATTGTTATTACATCTGCTCGAAATTTAATAAAAAGTAAGTTTTTAAAATTTTTATATTCACGTTTGATCTATATTACATCTTTTTTCTAGTTTTCCTATAGCAATAAATTTAATCTAACAAATTAAACTACTATAAGTAATAAATATAATACCCAAAAATACCAAAAACGTTCGATAAAGCTCGTCTTTAAAGATCGTTGGCGTCGTCGTTGCAACAACATGCCGAATATACCCAACCCGACTTAACCCGAAAGCTTGTTATTATTAGAAACTGTTTAATTATATGCAAAGTAATTTTAAAATGTATTTTTAACATTCGTTACCTAACAAACTGAACAAATAAGTAACTAACAAAAACGATTAAAAGCAGAGCCCGGTATACATAATCGCATTACCCGCTTTGGCAATCATCGATACAACACGCAGCCCCAAATTAGTCGATAATACCAAAATTTTGCTATCATGAATATTCAATGCCGTAACTAATATAATAAAGCTTGTCTCTTCCACACGGTTGCCGAACGATAATACCAATCCAATCGTGAAGAAAAGAAAGCTTGAATGCAAAATCGCGCACGCAAAAATTAAAGACAAAAAACCAGACGTTAATGAAAATAAATGTACATCTCTTCTCTGCCTGTGACCTTTATGTATATACCAAAAGCAACATCAAATACAATGCAAAAGCTCGCCTCATTACATCAACCCTTTGATGTGTAAACCGACTCCCTTTCCTGCCGTTACCAATTCTGGAAAAAGCCATCGGGACTTTTGCCTTAAATCCTTTAATTCAAATTGTACTTTTTCGCCTATAAATTATTCAACGGCGATTTTAAAAATACGAAAAATTAAATTCACGCCTACTTAGTGTTTGCGAACGTCGAGATTACGACACAAATACGAGCGTAAGAGGATTGCGGGATTTGAAAGAAAACTCTAAGGATAATTGTCAACAGTGCGTTGCTTAGCTCTCAGCGTGTCTGACGTCGGTACCGTCATTTCATAAAACACGCAACAAACTTTTTATTTAATTTATCCGTTTTGATCATAGATTTCTAACACTTTCTCAGCGAGTTTAAAATTAAAGTACGAAACTTAAATCTCTTCGCTGTTTTGTGATAAATTCTGAAGCAATTTATAAGTCGATTCGTAAACAATAGAGGTGAACCATTTAAATCTTTGCTTATACAAAAACAAAAGAGACAAATATTCTATGTAAAAAAAAAAGTTAATTAAAACACGCTCATCTACTTAAAATTATGAACATTGACAAAATAAAACGAAATTTAATAAAAAAAAGATATGGTTAGAGTTCAAAAAGTAAAAGAATCTCAATAATTTTGAAACAACAAAACAATTTAAATTGTTTCACAAAATTCTATATACCAACATAACTTTGCTATAAAAATAAAATTGCTACAAAACAGTAAATTTAAAAAATATGTAACCAAATATTTTTTCTACTACCAATTGTGCATGCTTTCATTATTACATATAAAAGTAGGTTGTGAAGTAGCACTTTTTTAAACATAGGTAAATGAACATATTTACATTTTCTAATCTAATTATTGTTGTGTTGTAAACCATAATCACAACTACATAGTCACAAAACAATTAATATCTTGAGTTTTAACGTTGTTTTAGTTACAGTTAAAAAAATGTTAATAATTCTAGTACTGGAAAAAATTGTATATAGACTACGGTTGAGAAAAGGATTATAACCTGTGCGGCTCATATCCTTTGACACTTCGCGTCTTGCGATTATTATCTGTCGCTTAGGTTAAAGTTAAAATAATACATTTCTTAAATAATAATAGAACAAAAATGTTATGAGGCACATTAATTAACAAAAACTACCAAATTAAAATAGACAGAAAATAGAAAAATTAATGAAGTAAATAGTAACAACGCTACACATTTTTTTCTAAACCTAAAATAAGGTTTCAGACTGCCAGGCTCATTTCTTGTTCCACGTCAACTTTTGAGTTTTTTTATTATAGCTACAACTAGAAATCAAGCTTCACATAAATATTATGTCATAAAAAGAACGAAGATTTTTTCAACTTTTAAGCTTTTGATTGATCTTTGAAGCTCTGCCAAATCGAAACAAACAAATACTGCTTTAAAACTTTTATATGAGTTTAATTAGACTCTTTTCTTTCTGTAAAGCAAATTCTTAAACACGTTAAACATTTTGACGTTCTACAATTTGGAGAATACCATTTTAAATAATTTTTCTTATTTACATGTTTGCAGAGACAGATTCAAAAAATTCAAATTGTTAAATATATTGTACAATAACGCTAATTTCAGCAAAAAGTGGTGTTGGGCAATATACCAGTACCTTTGATGATCGTTTTTCTGTACTACCTTTCATTTTTTTCCATGAATTGATGATTAAAATGCTGAGTTATATAATGGACTTTTCAGCTAATTTTTGATTTTAGAAATCAACTTTTGCCTCAATTTTTCCAGCATAATATGTCAAAAGCAGCGGTTAAAATAAGCTCTTTCGCAATGTAGCCCAGGCAAATTAGACATATTCTTCCCAATACTGGAAAGTGTGTTAATGCCTTTTGGGGATTCCAAATAAGAGTCTTGTGAGTTTGCGACTGATACTCAGTTCTGCTTAAGTTGTGGGAGTCAAAAAATCACGAAATGTTTGCACTTTTTTTAGTTTTTTGCTTATAACTCCTACCAAAAAGTTTATTCGAAGTATTTTTAAAAAAGATTAAATTATCCGCCATTGATTTTCAAAATTGGGCTATTTTTACTAACTTGGCTAAAAAGTTGATTCTGCCCTTTGAATGGATTATATAAATCATTTCATGATGTTTTACTTAATGGTAATCATCCAGGGGCAAATCTAAAAGTGTGGGTAAGAGGGGACACGGTCCCTTATTTTTAATAAAATTTTAATTGTTCTGGTGTTTCAAAAATTCTGAGATTTGTGCCCCCCCTTCTCTCCTATTGGATTTACATCTGGACACTCCAAAATGATGTTATGTGGTTTCAAAATATAATAAAGCATTATAATAAATGATATTTTATTAAAGATAACAACCGATGTATACAAACGATAGCATAATCAAGATAATAATAATAATAAGGTACTCAAGTTGGCGATTTTTTCGATATTTAAAAGTAAACGGTCGCTCTTCGCCGATCACGTCCTCTACCTCCTTATCCTCGGAATCTGGAAAATGAGGGTTCATTTCTTACTCTCCTTTGACGATATCAATCTCCTCGTCACACTGAATGGCATCTAGTATAACATTCTTGTCTTCACAGACGGAAATGAGGCACGCATGTCCATTGCAGGTTATGTAGATGGTGGTGCATTTTATCCCTGCCTTCTTACAGGAGCAAGCTTTTTTGCACCCTTTTTTACATGCGCACAATATAGAGTTGAGAAGTTCATGTGTGATCATTCAACAAA
The DNA here is from genome assembly GCA_035610365.1 of Aquatica leii. Taxonomy (NCBI): domain Eukaryota; kingdom Metazoa; phylum Arthropoda; class Insecta; order Coleoptera; family Lampyridae; genus Aquatica; species Aquatica leii. The sequence continues at coordinate 95,159,400 of CM069435.1, read as the reverse complement.
AAAAAATCTTTCGACATTGTGGCCTTAGTATGTTCCTCGAATATAACCGACGAAGATGACATAACCATCTGTTCGTGCTCTTTCAGCAGACTTTGTACTGAAACTGTGATTTAATGTAAAATTGAATGCGCCGTAAAATCGTGTCCAGACTAATAGGGGCTGATTCTCCATTAATCTTTGCTGTAGCCTTCACGGGTCGTAGACGTACCACTCGGTTTTTTCTACTAAATTGAAGTACTTTAAAGTTTTTCCTTTCAATGGTTTTCATACGGGTTGTAACCTTTTCAAACGCTTTGTGACAGTTGGTGCTGTCATCTGCTATAACTCATGTGCTAATGAACATAGAGGAACTCATTTCAGAGAATGAGTCTGTAATAAAAAATTCAGTGACGGAATAAAGAACGTATAATAAAAAGTAAAAATACATTTAATGAATGCCAAATAATAATTTGACTACGGCAAGCAATCGTAAGCACAGACCTCTGGGTGATGGGTTGAATGCAAGTAAATACAAAGATGTGAACTCCTTAAATTTATTAATTATAACTTAATTAACTATTTACATTAAAGAACAATATTTGAATTAAACATATTAGAAATAAAACAGGATTTAAAATAAAATATTAGGACGCCAACCACCTATTGGTGATGAATAAAAAGCGTAAAATCTTACATCTAATTATTAATTATTGATATTAAATGCAAATGTCGTAAACGTTTGATTTGTTATCGAGTGAAAAGTTTTAATAACACAATTTAATTATTTGAAGATAAAATGCAGTATCTTAATTTTAGTTGACTCACCATGTTTAATATAACGTTATCGGATATCTTCTATTTTTAGCACATACTTGCTTGACGTGATAAGATTCTTCAACAGGAATATAACCAAAGCATAATAAACTTCAATAACTGATAATCCATTAATTAAACGACAAATCCAAAAATGAAAGATCCAGTTAGAAACGAAATACCAGAAAATAAAAAGATCCAGAATAAAAATCCAATAAACGAAAAGATCCAATAAAAAGAAAGATCCAAATAAAAAGACCCTAAATATAAATAATTAAAATGGTTTTTTAAATGACATCATGTACTCACGTTACAATTAGCAACGGTCTTCAAAATAAATTCCTTTGTCTTAAATATTGCGCAACATTGCGAAATCACTAAAAATGTTGAATTCAATAGAAAAATTATATCAGAATAAAGGTAAACTCACCAATAATTAGATGGAATGAATAAAAATTAAATTACATAGGTTTTTACGCCATAATCAAGAAAATTTTGTCTTCCTCGCATCACACACGTGAACTGCGCGAGATTGTTCAAACAGAAGTGAAGTTCAAAGATGTGAAGTTTAAGCTAATACTAAAGTACAGTTAAAACAACGCGACGTTGCCAAACTGAATAAATTTACGTGCAATATTAGTTGCAGAAAATAAATAAATGTAAAATTGAATTTTAATGTAATGAATTCAAACGGGACGTTACAAGTCATAGGACTGAAGCATTCGCGGAATTTCTGCAAATCGCTATCGTCTCTTCGTATTCTGGAGTTTGTCGTGTCAACATGCTGATTGGATGTTAAGAAGGAAACCTCACATTACCCCTCAATTTGATGACAAACATCCACTGAGTAGGCATGCGATCCACCGGGCTAGAGTCCCATCGCTGACTCCTCTCCCACGAGATAGCCCTCCACAAGAAGATATTGGTCTCATGAGCACTTGCTCGATGGTCATATCTGACCATATTTCGGAACAATGCTTTTTGCCACGTCTTATTGTGAAGTAACCTTGTACAACAAACTGTAGATATTAAGCATGGGTCAGTTTTGTATTGAGGTTCTCCATATCCTGCAGATAGAGTTTACTAGCTTTTTGCGTAAGTAAAGTGTCTGCTGGCGTGAAAATACGGAATCATGTTTCTTACGCTCTGCAGGTGTAACATCCAATTTCCAGTTCTTTCATCAATAAACTGCTTAAGGACCGACACCATCCTAAAATACTGCACTCACAGCTGTGCTGTGCTTCCCCTTTCCTCTAAGATCCTCAATTGTCTTTTGAACTTTATTTCCATAAGACTGTCGACATTTGGGTTGTTAATGTCAAATTTTTCTGATGTTAAATCTTTTATAACATACGATAGTGCATCAGTTTTTGTCTGTCAGCTTTGTTTTTTGAGATGTGGACATCGTTTGTAGAATTATTGTGACCAGAGCGAGCTGGGTCAATGTATGAGCTTGTACAGCTCGAGAATAGTAATAGTTTGACATCATCGTTTTTGTTGGTGCCATCGCAAAGCAAACACTTCACAAATCTTGGAGGCCGTTGCCGTCCATAATAAAGCCAATTGTACCCATGTAGGACGTGATCAATTAAAAACCCGCAAGTCGCACGGTAACACAACTTAAATCGCTATCTGGACCGGCAGAAGCAAGAAGTTTTCTTGCTTTTAACCAGAGTAGATGGTCCAAAGTGACAAAATAGTAGCGTTGGCAGAGCTCTCTGCATTCCTCAACAGCTATTGTGAGTGCTGTCTAGATTGTACCAAAATCTGAAGGAAGGGCTCTAATGAGCGGGTATAGTCTTCATCTTTTCAATAGGAGCCCTTGGGATCAGTGATTTCATAAAACGTTGGATGCCTCCCATGGCTTAAAATGTATCTCGACCATCAATAGTGTTCATGTTTATGTCAGCGTTATCAAAAACAAACTGAGTGAAAAAATTATTCACTATAATATCCAGGGACTGCTGCAGAGTGGATATCTCAAATTTTCTGATTTCTCCATATGAAGAGCTAAATCCCAAGACTGAAAGTAAGTCTACTAAATGTTTTGACCCGTATTCCTGTAGAGCACAGTTCCGACACTAAGCAAGATGGGAGGGGTGAATGATCGTGGTCGGTTTGCTGTGATCAGATAATGAGCAATGGCTTGGAGTTTCTTTTCGACTTTCTTTTCCTCATAGGCCCTTTTTTTTGAGGAGTTGTTATGGTTGCCAAAAGTAACTGAAGAGAATGTGGAATGTTATTCCTTGCATTTTGTAAGAACATGTCAGGAGAGGAATATTTATCCAAGGTGTACACCATTGCTCTGATGTCCTCACGTATTATTTCAGCGGCTGCTTTTACAACTCTCATACGTTCTTCATCTACATCATTACTTCTGGATTGATACCAACTGTTGGTCAGAATTTTGTGCCCTGTGTTTCGGTAGCATATTGTTGGCTGCCTGAATTGATTGCTCCCACGCACCACAATTACTTCTTCTCTTAATCTTTTAGATAACTTGTCAAGAATATGATCCTTTTGGGAATACTGCCTTGGTATTCTTGGAGAATCTTTTCCAGTGAAAATTGACAGAAATCTTCATTCTGTTCCATATACTTAACGATAAAGTCAACGCACTCAGCCCTTTCAACATTCTCGGGCCGCCCCCAAGTCTTTTTAACATTAGAAGGGCCGGTAGCAGCCTGAGAACGTACCAAGAAAAAAATTTGTTTGCACTAATAATAATATAATAATGTACACCTAAAATAATGTAGTAATATATGTACCTTTCTTCTTTGTTACACTTTCCGTGTATTATTACTAAAGTTTTGCTGCGCCAATTAGTTGCCATGGCCATCCTTCTTCCTATCATCATCAACAAAGGTTTTCAGTGGCCTTTTCTTGATTGTGCCTCTTTCATCATCTTTTTTGACAGCATCGCCACAAATAAAACTCTTCATGCTTGTCATTTCTAGACGTCAGTATAAACACCACAACCTTATTACACCACACGGAGGCGACGTCATAGTATAACACACGAACTTTAAATTTTGAACCTCTTAACACAACTGAATCCGGCTGTACACTGATATGAATAGAAGAAGGAAGACACCTTTATGTGAGGCGTCGTGGGGTATGAAGAAAAACTAGACGAAGAGGAGATACCAAGTCGAACCGGTTTTGCTTTTTCGCCAATTCGAAAACTGCACTATCGGAATAGAATAGAAAATGATACTTGAAAGTTGGTATATATAACCCAACTTAAAAAATCGATTGCGACTAAACAGCTGCTCCGATTTTGACTGGCAAAAATTCATTCGACGCATAATTTACTGTATTAAATTAAAACTAAATTTTGTAAAATAAATCAAGCCGCAGTATAGCTAAAAATAACCTATTACAATTTCCAAATACAAACAAGTAACAGGTTAACAATGATTTCCTGGCAAAACAAAAAAAACAAAAAAATGTGTTATTAGAATGTCAATAGTTGAAAACTCAAAACTAGTAGAAAGCAACATAAAAGAAATCTCTTAATGTTTTTTAAAAAAAAAAAAGAAAAGAGACGTGGCACGTTTTTGTTACAATTACAGCGCACTAGCCAAATTGTGACATACAGTTAATTGTGACACTTAATATTAATTTAAAATCTGCGCCATTAATGCACGTCGACTTGGTATTACAGGTAGCTGTTTGAACGCAGTAGCATGTGGAACGCGCGCGAATGTGTTTGTAGTGACATCAAGGTAAGCAAATATTCGATTTTGTTTCATTCAAAATTGTTAAATTAACACAGCTTGCTTAGAAATTTGATGCTTCCGTTATATAAAACATATTTTCAAATCTGTTGTACTATAAATACATATAGCATCATAATAATCTTGATTAATGTTACAGTTAACCTAAAAATGTTGAGTACATAAAATAGCAGTAGTGTCACAAATACACTACACTTTTATTAAGGATGGTTTAATTGTGACTTTTTGTATGATAATTGTGACACTGGTATTTCTTTACACTACATGTACTATATACCTACCTTACTAGTTTTGTCTATTCCAGGATACTTACAAGTCTACCTAAAAGCAAAATGGCATCAACAAAACAAAAATTATATTCTAAAAATGACATAACAAAGGCTATTCAATTAGTTGATAATGGATGGACAGTGAAGAGAGCAGCATTAGAATGTAACATTCCACGTTCTACACTTATTCTTAATATAAAGGTTGGAAGAATAGGCCCAAATGTTTGAAAAATTCTGTTGGAAGACCGATTGAATTAAGTTTAGAAACTGAGCGCAAGTTGGCTGAAAATATTGAAACCATGAATAAGTGGGGTTTTGGACTGACTCGTAGAGAAATATTAGATTTAGTACATGTTTATTTAACTAAAAATAATGTGCCTAATCGTTTTAAAGAAAGCAGGCCAGGGAAAGACTGGTTCATTGGGTTTAGTAAACGATGGAATTTTTTCCTGCAAGCGCCCCATAAAGCGGCAGATTATAAGAACAGAACAAACTCAACCTAACATAATATATGGTTTCTTTGACTTGCTAGAAAAAACATTAGAAGAGTTAGGAATAGGTTATAAACCCAATCAGATTTTTAACTTAGATGAGACATCAATATGTCATGATCCTAATTCAACAAAAGTGGTTTCAACAAAGAATAAAGCAGTTTTCAGAAGCACTTTTGGTACAGGACGAACAAATACATCAGTGCTATTTTGCGTCTCAGCAGATGGTGAAAAATTACCTCCGTACATTTTATACAAAGCAAAACACTTATGGGACACCTGGATGCCTTCGGAGGCATATCCTGGCACTGGATATCGAGCGACACCACATGGATGGATGACTGAAGATGCCTTTTTCACTGGTGCAAGTATATGTTCTTAAAAAGTTGTCCTAAAGAACGACCTTTGCTAATAATTCTCGACGGTCATATATCCCACATCTCTATTCCTTTAATTCAGTTAGCCACTGCTGAAAACATCACTCTCCTAAAGTTACCTCCACACACTACCCACATTATTCAGCCGCTGGACTCTGCTGTGGTCAAAGTACTGAAACAACGATGGGATGAGTTGTTGACAAATTGGCAAAGAGAACACTATGGGCAGACATTAGGAAAAGCAGATTTTTCAATATTATTGGGTAATGTGTGGAGAGACTTGGCGTGAATAATAATTAATAAAGGATTTGAACTAACTGGTATATATCCTACCAACAGAAGGATAATTAAAGAAGATATATTTAAAGCTGCAGATCTGCAAGAATATAAAGATTCAATTGCAAATAAAGAGAATGTATCGGATAACATTCCAACTAGTAGTGCTTCAGAAGCAACACCTGTAAACACAGCAGTTACAGACGTTTCAGGATTAGACTTAGGACATTCTTTGCAAAGACCAAAAGTATCTTTTGAAAACCTTTTGTTGCAAAAGATTGAAAGAAGACCTACCAATATCAAGAAACGTTCTAAGATACATAGTAATACAGCTGAAATAATTACTAGAGAAGAATACCTACGGGAGTTGAACCAGAAAAATACGACTCCGAAAAACAAATCTAAAAGCCAAACAAACAAGTGTGAAGAACGCCAAGAAAGCACCACAGATGAGAGTGATTTTTCTGTCCATGATAGTGATTCCTCAACTGGGCCCTTCATAGAAGAAGAAGAACTAAGTGATGATTTTAACACCATTGTCACAATTGGATCGTGGGTGCTAGTTACGTATTCAACCAAAAGTCTTTAAAACGTTATGTTGGACAAGTCTTGGAAAAATCAGGTGAAACTGTAACAGTTAAATTTCTACGACGAAAAACCCATTATTTTGTATGGCCAGCAACAGAGGACATTGATGAAGTTAATGAAAACGATGTGTTCAGGGTCTTGCAAGAACCAAAACAGGACAAACGTGGTCATTTTGAATTTTCCATAACTTTTGATAAAACCGTATTATAACTTATTACATATATCCGTTTTTTTACAAATATGTGTGTAATGACTATAAGTTCGCATTTTTGCTATTAGCTGTAAGTTACTGTTCCGCTATTGTTTAAAGATTCATTTGGGATTAATGTTTTTTGTTAGAATTTCATTTTTTGTGTAGAGTATGTTTTAATTTTATAACTACTTATTTTAATAAAATATTTGCAATTATTTTTTCAAGTCACATTTAACCTTTCAAAGTATGTCGCACTTAAAACTTTCGTCCTATTGGTGTGTATATAGGATTTTAGGCTTGAGTCACAATTATACCATCTCAGTGTCACAATTGTCAGATGTGTAGGGTAAACATTAAAAAAAAAAATTTCTAAAAAAGTGACCAACATTAATGTTGCTTTATTATGCACATAGAATGGTTGAAAATACATGTAGTGTTCATCATGTAATTGGAAAAAATGTTATGTGTTTCTATTTTAATTGTAGAAGAAAAATATTGGAAATTTAAGAAAACGTGTCACAATTTGGCTAGTGCACTGTAAGTTAATTATCATAAAAAACCATTTGTTTTACATTTTACCAGCAACAGATTAAATTGAGTATACATTTTTGTGTTTTTAATATTAACATCAAAAGTAGTAGAACTCAAGTTTCCACGGGTTGCATTTGTTATACAATTTTCCATTCTGGATAATTCCCGTGTGAACAAACTGACTGATGGCGCCGTGAAGTCTCGCTTTTATAGACCGGCTTCCGCTCAATAAAACTAGTTTCCAAACTTTGGTAAAGGAAAATTAGAATCTCGGTTAATATTAAAAGAATGTTTAATTATTTTAATGGATTAACTAATTTTTCGCTAATAGTAATCAGAAACATTTGCCAAAATTTTCTCTAATGTATGCACGACCACAAAAGTATAAATGCCATAAACGCCGTCAGATTAAAAAGGAATAACGTCTTTCTCCAGATTTAAGAGTTGGTCTTATTTAGAAAAAGTAGAAAACTGGGTAACAATGTTGTGTTTAGACAACATTTTTCCTATACGGTCCGTGGTACTTTTGACATAGGGTAGATAAGCGATAGACACTGGTTGAGAGCTAGATTCTGCATAATCAGAAGCATCCAGGGGTTTTTCGCTTTCACTGATTGTTGGTACTATATTTACGCAAGACATTAAGAAGAAAACTCTATTCACATTTTATCTAAAGCCTAAGTGCGGGTACAGATACGTTGATGACATTTTTGTCATTTGGCAACATGGTCCTTCTACGCTCAACAAGTGTCTATGTTATTTAAACTCAATTTATCAAAATATTTGTTTTACTATGGAAATAGAAAGGAACTCCTCTTTACCATTTTTGAACGTTTTAGTTAATCGCAATGAAGATGGTTCAGTATCACATTCAGTTTCTCGAAAACATACCTATACAAATAAATATTTAAATGAATTGTCACATCATCACAACGTTTAGTCTACAGAGCTGTTTCCAAAAATTCAAAAAGAGTTGAATCATCTAACCAAGGTGTTGGTCGCAAACAATTACGATAGAAAAAGTATTAAACAGTCTATTACAAAGTTAAGTCTGCAAAAACCAAGAGTAATAGCGGAATTTAGGTCTCAACCAGTGTCCATTGTTTATTTATCTTATGCCAAAGATACTACGGACCATATCGGAAAAATATTGTCTAAACACAACATTGTTACTTGGTTTTCTGCTTTTCCTAAATTGGGTTAACTTTTAAATCCGGTGAAGGACTTTTCACACGGACGACGTTTATGGCATTCCTTGTTTCTGTGGTCGTGCATACATTGGAGACGTAAGAGCATCAAAGATGTAGTCGTCTTAAACAATCTTTAAAATCAGCGGTGACAAAACACATGCTAGAAATGAGTCATCAAATTAGCTTTAAAAACACTATAATTTTGGCAAATTTTTCTAACTACTATCAGCGAAAAATTAGGAAATGCAATGAATTAATTAAAAAATCTTTTAATATTACCGGAGATTTTGAAAGCAGTTTTATCGATCCGAGGTCGGTGTATAAAAGCGACACTTCACGACGCAATCAATCAGAGCACAAACAATTACACGAATATTTTATCAAAACCAGCGAGAATCTACGTTGGCTAAATACTTTTTTTTCAAATTTATCTTTAAGCGAGTGCTTTCATACAATTGTCAAACTTTGTACAATAGTAGAAATTAAAAAGTATTGAAACATTATTTGAACGTCGAGAATATTTGAGGCGATTTAAGAAAAATATCGTAGTCAAAGACAAGGCAAAAATATAAACGGTATATGAAAGAAAATCCAAGACAGTCTAAAAAAATGTGCTAAATAAACAAACGCGTATTCGGTATATATCGTAATTATCTTATCCGCGGACGGTGTTTACAAATCTACAGTATTATGTAGTAACAAAATTAAAGTATTCCGAGTGCAGAAAGTTGTAGAAGACCCTCTCAAAAATAAGTAAACAATTAGATGCTCTATTCACAAAGATATGGAGATTTTAATGTGCAATCTTTAACTCGTGTTTCCTTTAAATAAATGTTACTAATGTTTTTTCTGTTTCTGTTTATGATAAGAATAATTATGCAAAACAATAACATAAAAACTTTTTTTTACAAAACTAGTTTTATTTATAAACAAAACCATAATTCATTTCTGCAATTTTCTTCTTATTTACAAAAGAACGGCAACATAATGTAGAATATAATGATGAGCTAAATAAATTATTTTAGTTTTCGTAAACATACAAATAACAACTGGGAGAGAGAGAGCATTATGGATTAATATTTTTGATATTTTTGATTAGATATTTAGATTAGAAGTTTTTTATAACTTTTTGTGCTTATTTTTTAATATATCTGAAAATTTGCACATTCATTGCGACTATAAAATCAATTTAACAAGTAAATAATTAAATCTTAAACTATTTATTATTTTAAACTACTACATATAATAAAAACTAAAGTAATTGTTCATTTTTAATTATTATTTTATATAAAGTGAAAAATAAAATCTTGTATGTACTACTGGCGTTACTGAGTTATTACACCAATCGAGCAACATATTATGTACATCACATTGCTCGCCGGGCGTAATCATTATAATAACGCTTTTGGTGCATAAATACTTATAAAAACATTTGGCACCGTCAGGCATACCGTTTTTATCGATTATGCTGACATGAATTTAGTACTAGCGGCTGCTAACAACATACCAGTGGTAACTGCTTGCTTACACGCTAAAAAATACCCTTACCGGCGTCATCTTCGTGAAAATATTGTAACCTGCGTTGGATTTTAGCAGTGAATCTTTTATGTAAGACCCCGTAATTAAATTGATCTGGCTGAATTTCCGGTTTTCTGTTTTTCGTTTCGATTGATTAGTTCGATGTTAGCATCGAAAACGTTTCGCTCGGTATTTTATTACGTTTGATTTAAGTTTATTTGTATTTTATAGTTATTTCACAATTATTACTGGTATTTTTTTGAATGCATAAAGTTCCGTGGTTTTGATTTTGATTTAGTGTTTTTACCTCTGGTTATCTCATTAGAAAAACAACTCTATATAATTTACGACTTCCTTTTGGAATGTAATTCGATCAATTTTTCTTGGTATCTATATTTTTGTTTATGTTGAGTTCTTTTACGAGCGCGATTGGAACCACCTGACAATTTAGCGAAGTAGGCGTTTTCTGTGGGAACATTTTCTATCTTTCGAAGGCCTACGTGACAAGACGCACTTGGCCATTATATTTTTCATCTTTGTTAATTTACTTGGTTTAGTGTTGCATCTTTTACAAAGATTTTACGGCGCAAGTTTGTGAATTAAGTGGGATTACGAGGTGATATAAGGAGTAAAATTTTGTTTTTGGGGGATCGATCTTATTGTCGCAATTAAGAATACCGGGTACCGAAATGTAGTCAAGTGTTCGGGGTGTTTTTACCCTACCGTTAGGCAATACCGCGGAAGTTAAACAAATGGTGCCGTGAAAATTGAGTGGTGTGATGGGAAATAATAGTAATTTTCCAAATTCGTAATTTTACGGTTTAAGGATCTTCATGGTATCCATAATAAAACTCACGTTCGAGTTGGATTTATTTTCGATGTTTTGTGTGAAAAATCCTGTCTTCGCTTTTGTGCGGATTTCAATTAAATAGTGAAATAAATCTTCCGCCGGAATTCTATTGTTTGGGAGTCCCACCGAGCTTGTATTCGACTACAGAACACCTAGACCGACCCGGGTTCAATCTAAATTCGTAGCTTCTGGAACCGCTGTGGCCGACAGTTCATCTGAGTAAAGGTATTTATCGAATTTGTTATTACCGTGAAGTGAACCGCGATCGATATGATTTAAAAGCTTTGATTTGAGCCGATTGAATTACGGCTAACTTTAATTATTTCAAGAAACACTTGAAGGTGTTTGCGTGAAGTTCGATTTAATTAATTAATTTTGTTTTGTGTATGTAAAAGTAAATCTCATTCATGCATAAAAGATAATGTAACGAAATGTAACCTATAATTTGTTTGAACGTTTAGTTCGAAGCAAAGTTTCGGACGTATATTTTACGACTTTTGTATTTTATTATTTTTGTTTGTTGTTTGCGGATTAAGTAGGCGGTCAAGGCCTTGAATTCTATTTTTATTGTGTTGTATTGAAAAACGAGTTAACGCTATTATTATTATTTTTTTTTTCATATATATTAATTTTGTATTCAGTTTGTTAATTTTTTTTTGTCTTGCTTATTATTATTTCATTTATTATTTTTATTCGAATTTGTTTGATATTCATTTTTTTTTTTATTTTATTCAGTCAATAAATGTTAAATTGTTAAACTGTAAAGAGCTTTTATTCATTCAGCTGCCGCGTACGTAAATTTTTTTTAAGTGTATTTCAGAATTTAGCAAGTTACAACTCGAGGTAAGTCCAGGGGGTTGTAACCAACCGGATGAGCTTTTGGATTATCAGGGGTCCGGAAGCTACAATCATCGTGTCCTTGATTGGCGCCCTAACCGATTTTGAGTTTTTACCTTTTTATTTCGATTTTATGTCAATCTCGTTTCCAAGTTATCACGGAATTTAAAATATAACCCATCCCGTCTCCACTGAGCAGCGGCACAACATCATTTATGTTACCTCATTTCAGGCAGTGACTTTGTTTTAACTTTGGCATGTAACAATATGTTTTATCGCTGAATAAACGATTTAGATTCACCGGTCAATGTCAAGTAAAAAACATGAAGCTGGACGCCTTAAGATTACAAGAACTTGTCACGTGAAAGAAGAGGTCTTAAGCGGTACCCGCGACGATCCGAAACCGTCTACACGGAAATTGGGTCGACAATTCAATATGCATCACTCCTTAGTTGAATGATACTGAAAAGTGAAAGATGGCATCCACCTCTCAAAACGTTTAACGGGTACGTAAAGAACAGTTAACTATGTTGTTAACTGAAGCCGTAGTTAACTGACGACGTTGTCAAATATTAGAATCGCAGCTATTGATTTAATATTGTCGTCAACAAAATAATTGATTTTGTATTGGACGATCAATGACGAAACTTAACGACATGATCACGTGTTAACTACACCGTCAAATTTAACAATGCTATATGCAACCAGGCAATCAAAATTCTATTTCTGGAATATTGTGGACCAATTGACCACTTTTACACAAGAAGTGAGTGTTAACTGCCATAAATTACATTTCTGAGCCCAAGAAAATTTGCACCTTATTTACAGCAAAAAGTCCAACATGCGTTTAGCGTGTGGACAGGAATTTGTAACCTGCGTTTGGAATTTCAGCAGTAATCTTTTTATGTCAGACCCCGTAAATAGATTCAGCTGGCTGAATTTTCTGTTTTTTTTTGTTTTTGGTACGTTTGATTAGTTCAATATTAGCATCGAAAACGTTTTGCTCGTTATTTTATTGCGTGTGATTTAAGTTGGTATTTCAAGTTGTTTTACAATCATTACTGGTATTTTTTTTTGAATGCATAAAGTCCCGTGGTTTTGATTTTGATTTAGTGTTTTACTTGTTTATCTCAGTAAAATAACAATTCTGTATAATTTACGACTTCCTTTTGGAATGTAAATTGATCCATTTTTCTTGGTATTTATACTTTGTTTATGTTGGGTTCTTTTATAAAGCGCGATTACGAGCCACCTGCAATTAAGCGAGCTAAGCATTTTTGGTGAGAAATGTTTCTGTCGTAGGTCTACGTGATAGAATTCACGTGGCCAATTATATTTTTCATCTTTGTTAATTTAGTTCGTTTACTGTTCTATCTTTTACAAAGATTTTACAGCGCAAGTTCAATTAATTAAGTAGGGATACGAAGTTTTAAAAGTGGTAAAATTTTGGTTTTGGGGATTAATCGATTAATCGATGAATCGTTGGTCGCAATTACGAAGTACCGGATACCGTGATGTAGTTGAGTGATTAGGGTACTTTTACCCTATCGTTATGTAATGCCGCGGAAGTTGGAACCGTGAAAATTAAGTGTTGTGGTGAAAAGTTTGATTTTTCAAATTTCGTAATTTACGGTTTATATAGACTTCATGGTTTCCAAAAATAAACAATCACGCTCGAGGGATTTAGTTTCGATGTTTTGAGTGGAAAAATCCTTTTCTTCGCCATTGTGCGGTTTAAATTATATTGTGATGTAAATCTTCCGCCGGTATTCTATTGTTTGGGGGTTCCACCGAGCTTGTATCCAACTACGGTACACCTGGAGCAACCGGAGTTCAATCCAATTACGTAGCTTCTGGAAACTCTGTGCCGACAGTTCGTCTAAGTAAAGGTATTTATCGATTTTGTGTATTACCGTGTAGTGAACCGCGATTGATATGAAGTAAAAGCTTTGAATTTGAGCCGATTGAATTACGACTAACGTTAAATTTAATTATTTCAAGTAACACTTAAAGGTGTTTGCGTGAAGTTCGATTTAATTAATTTTGTTTTGTGCGTATGTAAAAGTAAATCGTATTCACACATAAAAGATAATGTAACGATTTGTAAACTATAATCTGTTTGATCGTTTAGTTCGAAATAAAGTTTCGGACGTATATTTTATAACTTGTTTATTTTTAGTTTAATTGAATTGTTTATTACTTATGCGGTCAAGGCCTTGAAATTTATTTTTATTATGTTCTATTTGAAAAAGACGAGTTAACGCTATTTTTTTTTGTGTATTATTTTTCTTTTATATATTAATTTTGTATTCAGATTGTTTTTGTTTGTTTTGTCTTACTTATTTTTATTTCATTTCTTTTAATCAAATTTGTTTAATATTCATTATTACTTATTTTTTTTATTCAATCAATAAATGTTAAATTGTTAAACTGTAAAGAGCTTTTATTCATTCAGCTGCCGCGTACGTAATTTTTGTTTTTAAGTGTATTTCAGAATAGTTACAACTCAAGGTAAGTTCCGGGGTTGTAACCAACTAGATGAGCTTTCGGGTTATCAGGGGTCCGGAAGCTACGATCATCGTGACCTTGATTGGCGCCCTAACCGAATTTTGAGTCTTTTACCGTTTTAGTTCGATTTTATGTCGATCTCGTTTCCAATTTATCACGGAATTTTAAAATATAACCCACCCCTTCTCCATTGAGCTAGTGGCACAACATCGTTTATGTTACCTCATTTCAGGCAGTGACTTTGTTTTACTTTGGCATGTAACAAATTGTAAAAACATTTAATTAGAGAACGCGTCATTTTTGATAGGTTAAATGAGAGATACTTTCGCCGTTTTTTGAAAAATAATTTTTAAGTACTTATTGAAAATCTACCACTCAACTTGATCAGAAATATTTTAATCCAATGTAGCAACTGGTTTTCGGATGTGACAGCGTCACAAAACTTTTACTTAACGTTTTGTTGATCATGCTTTCAGTTTCTTCAGAAGGTTTCTAAAGATTGATGTTATTGTCTTGCGTTCCTCGTTATATACCGTCTTTCGGCTCCACTTCGCTGATCCCTGTACGTTCTGGTCTGTTAAATTGCGTTCATAGACGTCTGGTAACTTCTTACATGTTCTTCACACAGCGTAGATCTCTATGTGTTGCTTAATCTGTATCTATCCTCAAGGTTGAAGTTATTAGGATTTTTCATTATTTCCAGTGATTCGAGTATTATTTGCTGGTGATAGTGTCTGCTTGTTACGTGCGAAATTTTCACAACGGAGTACCCTGTATGTCGACTTAAAAATTAGTTTCTGGTTTTGACGCCCTCTGCCGACCTTGTTGGTTACTGAGAGGCCATTTTGAAGCTGCCAACTACGTGAGCCGGTCGGTGTCGAAAATCTTGACCTGATTCCTAAGATTTAAAGTGCATCCATTGTGATGAGTACGAATTTATAAGTCAATTACGAATTTATTACAATTTATGTTCGGCACACGGTAAGATATTTTGTCTCCAGTTTATTAAGATTCCTTCGTAAATTCTGTATTAATTTGATAGCCGGTTTCGCCACGTTTCAATCACCTGTTCGCTTCAACAAAGAACAATGATGCATAATTACGATTGATAAATACCGTTACCGAACGTATAAGCTTTTGGAAGGGCATACTACCCATACAAAAACGAGGTCTGGACGAGCAATGCGTCCGAGATGTTAATACTTGTACACCAGTCGATTGCGTTAGCACCCACTTGTTCGTAATTACAACCAACAGCATTCGATACAAAAGGTTTTTATATCGCATTTAATTTTTTATTATTAATAATTTTGTAGTTTCCTATTTTCATGAGTTATTGTGTGACACGATTTGCTACTCAATAATTATTCTAGGCTGCTACCGGTGGGAAAACGTTTTCTTCACGCAAGTAAGCACTGGATTCTGGTAAGTCAGTTTGATTATATTTTTTAAATTAAACATACTCCTGTTAATCTTTTACGTTGCTAAGTCAAGGTTTCTACACCTGTTGATCATACTTGTTATTTTTCTTCTAGTGTTTATGAATTGAGAAAGTCAACATACTTCTGTTAATTTGCTACGTTGCTAAATTAAAGTTTTTATACCTGTTAATTATACTTGTTAATCTTTCTAGCATTTATGAATTGAGAAATTACATATATTCCTGTTAATCTTCTACGTTACTACATTAAAGTTGTTCTACTTGTTAATCTTTCTTTTATCGTAACATATCTTTCTCTTTTAATTGTGGCTACCCGAACACCAGAGTAACAAGGATTACAAACCTCAAAATTAGTTACAAGTTTGGACCGTCTGTCGTAATTGAGGCAAAAGTGTTAATTCGGATTGATCTGGCGCCCTTAAGTATAATTTCCTTGAACCTCCCCTATCTCCGACTGTGTGAGTTGGCCGTGCAAGGTTCGTAAGCCCTAAAGCTTGTAACATGCTTATTGCTAATCTTTACGTTAATCAATCCGGTAATCTCCATTCTCATGTAGATGTTCCGCTACTGCAGATTTGTCCGTGCATCTGAGTTGAGCGTCTCGTCTTTAACTCTGCACTGAATGCTCTTTCCTGTTTGACCGATGTAACTCTTGCCGCACATACACTCTAATTTGTGTATACTCCTGGTGTGTAGTCTCGGAAGTTGATCTTTGTTAGGTGGTATCAGCTGATCTATTTTCTTCACTGTGTAACGTGTAGTAATTATCTTCTTTCCGAGAACCAACTTTAGACAAACAACCAGCTACGTTAAGATCTACCACTCAACTTGATTAAAAATATGTTAATCCAATGTAGCACTACTACTACTACAATAAAAAATTAATAAGACCACAGAAGAAGAAGGATAAGCAAGCTGAGGTTGCTGCAGAGACACTGTCAGAAACATATGCTTACTTACCCTACGTCGCCGGAGTCACTGACAGACTAAAGAAAGTTCTAAGAAAGAAGAACATCATTCATTACCTGTTATAACACAGTGAAGAAAATAGATCAGCTCATACCACCTAACTAAGATCAACTTCCCAGACTACACACCAGGAGTATACACAAATTAGAGTGTATGTGCGGCAAGAGTTATATCGGCATTCAGTGCAGGGTTAAAGAACATCAACTTAGACGCACGGTCAAATCTGCAGTAGCGATCACCTATATGATAATGGAGATCGCCGGATTGATTACGGGAACGTAAAGGTGTCAGCAAGACACTATCACCAGCGAATAATACTCGAATCACTGGAAATAATGAAAAATCCTAACAACTTCAACCGTGAGGATGGATACAGATTAAGCAACACATGGAGATCTACGCTGCGTGAAGAACATGTAAGAAGTTACCAGACGTCTATGAACGCAACTCAACAGACCAGAACGGATCAGCAAAGTGAAGCCGAAAGACGGTACATAACGAGGAACGCAAGACGATAACGTCAGTCTTTAGAAATCATCTGAAGAAGCTGACAGCATGATCAGCAAAACGTTAAGTAAAAGTTTTGTGACGCGGCCACATCCGAAAACTGTGCTACATTTAACAACGGCCGTGAAAGCTTTCAATCTACTTTGTTAATCCAGTTAGATAGAACTCCACTAATGGCTGGACTATATAGATTGGCACTGATTCTTCTTCTTTTGTTTGTCAGATTAATATTTAGGTTGGAAGTCGCGGTTCTTCCTTCATGATTTCTTGTCTTTTCTTAAAGTTTTTGTTTCAGTTATTTGTTTTTTGTTTTGCTCTTAATATGTTTTTTATCTCATCTATTCATCTACTTCCTGACTGTTCTTTTCTACTTTTTAAGTCAGTTGTCTTATTTCTACTTCTCTTTTTGTTAATCTCTTACTATTCATTCATACGGTATTTCTATACCAAATCAATTGTTTTTAAAAAAATTTTTTTCTAATATTTTTTTGTATATTTTTTGTATGTTTTTACTGCTTCTTTGTATGCTTCTTTTTCTTTACTTCTTTTTTTCCACTGTCTTAATGCTCTTCTTGCATTTTTCTTTGCTTCCTTGCATTCCCTATCTCACCATATCTTCCATCCTGTTTTCTCCCCCTTCCACTTTCTAAATCTGAGTCTCTCTGTTGCTTTCTCCATCATTTCTCTCATTTCCTCTACACTTTCTTGTAATTCCTTCCCTATCCATACCGTTTTCCCTATTCTCTCTTAATATCTTTTTATACCCTCTTTTGTCCACTTTTTTTTAGTTATGTACTTCTCCTCTTCCTCTCTCTATCTTCTCTTTCTCTTCCTTCCATTGTTAATTCCAGTGGTTGATGGTCTGACTCTACCCTTTCTCCCACTTTAAATGTCTTTACCTTTTCTGCAGCCTCTTCATTTTTCATTACAAAATCTATTATTGATTCTCTCCTTCCTCCTATGTACGTAAATTCCCCCTTTCCATCTTCTTCTCTGTTCCCGTTCATTATTTCCCACCCTTTCTCGTTGCACAATTCTAGCAGTTCTTCTCCCTCTTTATTTATCACCTTGTCCTTTGTTTGTCTCTTTCCCGTCCCTTTTCTTTCTTGTATTCCCCCCTCTTCCCCTGTTCTTGCGTTGAAGTCCCCTTCTACTATTATCAATCCCTCTTCCCTCTCCTTCTATCATCTCTTCTATGTTTTTCCTTGTCTCTTTCATTTTACTGCTATAAACCGTCACTACTTTTATTTTTGTTTTTTCCCACTGTATGTTCCTTTCTACAACTCCTCTTCTCTGTTGCACTTTCTCTTTCTTTTCCTGGCTCAATCATTTTTTTCTTATTCCCGTTATTATACCCCCCTTTGCTCTCCCTTTTTTTTCTCTCTTTCTGCATGTTGCACCACCCACTCAAATTCCTCCGGCAACTCTTTTTCCCACCATTCCCATTCTTTTTCTTCCATCCATGCTTCCTGTAATCCCACTCCATTCTGTTCCTTGATGTGCGTTCAGAAATCCTGTTCGTTTTTTTTATTCCCGCTACGTTCCAAAACAATACTCTCAGCTCTTTTTTCTAATATTGGTGGTTGTTATCGAGTTTTCCTAATGTAACTCCATTTTGTTATTTTTATGATCTTTATCAAGGGTTTCATTTCCATCGCGTTAATTTTGTTTTAGTGACTTTTCTGTCATGTCTAGTGTTTCGCATAGTATGTAATTGTGGGTAAAATTATTGTATTGTGAGTTTTTAGTTTAACATCTGTGTCTATTTCTTTTTGAACTTGCATTGTTTTGTTTAACGTTTAAGCTTGTTGACTTTTTTATTTTATAATGCTACGTTCTTCCATATAATCTCCTAATTTTTGTTTCATTTTTTCTCGTAGATTATCATCACTTTTGTTTTGCTTAAATTAATTTTCATTTTTATATTTTCCCTCAAACCTGTTTTCATCAAAACCCGGATTTTAAACAATTACATTACATTACAATTGATGATTTAAACATTTTTAGTACTTCGGTCTCCGGACACAAATTTTCTCTCTACGGCTTTGAAATCGGCTATTAATACCTCATCATCCGCATATATCAGACTGTTATTTATATGATATATAAGTTATTAAATCCTATCACGGCATTTATGTTGTTTTACCCTTGATTTGTTGTAGCATTTTGTTAATTATAATAACGGACTTTAGCTATCTCCTTGTTTTATTTTTTTTTTATTTTGAATTGTTTTGATCAAAGTTTTGATGCATATATTTTGCCTCACACTGTGCTGCCCTGGTATTGGTAACTAAATTAGAGCACATCTAGTGAATAGGGGTTAAAAAAAGAGAAAGAGGTAGACCAATAACAATTAAATAACGATTATAGATTCATCGACTAATATAGTAACATCACAGTTGTAATATCGATGTGGGCTCTTTCGTTCACGCAACACTACAACTGATTGTATTCAGTTACTAACAAACGTTATAAATGATTCATTTCAATTTAAATATAAACATTACTTGATCAACTACCTCGTCTACTATGCAGTCGAGAATCGACAATGATAATAATAAATTAAAAAGTAAAATGTGTGCACAAAAACATACCTAACCGACAATTCTTCGTCACAAGTAGTAACGTTTACTAATCCCTTTTATTTGATTTAAAAATAAATAGTTAGTGCTCAGTTCTTCTTTTTTAGTATTGCTCCATGCGCGGAGTTTTTTTATCTTGATCTGTTATTCTATTTTGTATCTTCATCTTTTCATTGTTTAGTTCCGTAGCATTATTAAATTGCTTCTAATAATCACTCTGATTTCGTTCGTATTGGCTTATACCACTTATGGTAATAATTGTTACTTTGGCCTTTTTAGTTTTATATTTAGATTTTTGCTTATTTCTATTTTTGTTCCTGTTGACTTCCTGTGCAAACGTAGAATTTTCAGTTTTTTGTTGTGAAGAACTTTCAATGGAGATCATAAGCAATCTATTGTTCTGATATAAAACCTTAGAATTCAACATCAGCCTAAAAATACATTTGTTTGAACTAGCATTTAAATTTTTTCTCAGAAAATATAAGAGATGTCAATGATGAGGATAATAAAAGGTTTTATTAGATTATTATTATTTATTTCTACACATTTGTTAGGCATATTTATTACATTGTATGCAATTTATTAAAAAATATTATATATATATACAATTTTTTAAATTTCATTGTCCTTTTTATACTACGCTCAAAAAAACATATTTAAAATCAGTATAAAATATGATACGAGCAAAAGATTAAATATTGATCTTCAGTCAAAAAGATTAGTTATATGTTACATTGAATTTTAGCCACAATTTTGTTTAATTCAGAAAGATAAGTATCATTAAATACTTTATTTTGTAAATTTAATCTAAATGTAAAAATGACAACGGCAAAAATAAACTGATTCTTCATCAAATACTAAAAAAAAGTTTTTTCAAGAAACCCGTTGAGTATGAAGAGTAAACCAAACTAAAACAAAAAATATGGCCTAGTTAGCCTTGCATCACAAACAATTGTTTTATTTCTAAAGCTTGCTAGATGCAAATAACTTTCTATCTATATCAACATTAAAGAGCACTACAGAGGCTATAACTGAAAATTAAGGTATCAAATAACAATGACATAATAAGACAGAAATTGATTTTGGAGTAAATTGCGTTTCTCTTAATATTCATTAAGATTTATGTAAAACGGTGGAGCTTTAAACAGAGTGTATAGTTAATTATTTCCAAAGCTTTTGAATGTTATTGCGACTATAAAAGACACTCTTGACGACATAGTTAATTTAGATAAACGCCAAATTCGACTCCTTCAATCAATAAGTGATAAAGTAGATTTTCCGACCCAACAACTCTGAAAAAATATGACAAAGTGCATAATTACATTTGGTATTGACGCTCCGTAATGAACACGATAAATTAATGACAAACGACGCTGGTAGTACACAACAATGGATGGTGGAAAATCAAATAACTCTTGATACTTTTGTCTCCAATTTTAGTAATTAAACTTTTGCAAATTTACAGATTTTAAGAACTTTGATGAAACGTAAAGTCAATCAACAAGAACAACATTTGAGTTTAATTAAATACGTTAAAGACAAAATTTTAACAAAGCGGTGCGCCGCATATACATTAAAACGTCGTTTTTTTGTTTTGTCGATAAATAATTGCAAAACCCGCTTTATTATCGCAAAAATGTATAAAGCAACAATGAGGTTCAATAAAGGGTTGGCAAAACTGATAAATCTCGAATCGGATTTCATTTAGTAAAAATTGCGCCACAAACCATATCATAATAAAACCGATCGTGTGCTTGACGTAAAAGCTTTAATCCACTTTGTAGAATAAAATTAGCAATAACTCAATATCCGCGGCTATTATTCAATTTAGCATTGACAACGCACTCGTGCAGGTACTAGCTTGTCGAGGACGTTTTTATAACGTCACGCGCTGAAACGTTCGTAAAAAGTCAACGAATTAGTGTTTAGTCAATAAATGTATTAAAAACGCTACCAAAACAAAATGGTTGGTTAGAAGCAAACTAAAGCTATACCTCCTTCAAATTGATTTACGTAAATACGAAAATGTTTATAAATGAAAATATATAACTAATTACATTTATTATGTACAAATACTACTCCAATAATAATATAACTTGAGTTATCACGTTTTAAAATTAATGCAACTAAATTTTATTTAATCTAACTTCTAAAATATATGGGCGCCAGGTTTTACCACCCAGCAACTTACATATCGAGTCGATAGAGGTAACAGCCTACAAAAAATGTATTAAATTTTAATACTCTTTATCTAGTAGCAGAGCTACTATACTTAAATACAATAACGCACGAAATTAGCACAAAAGAAACGCAAGTATCACGCAAGTATCACGCAAATAAACCAATTCGTAATTAAATAAGTCGTCTAAATGACAATCTCTTGTAAGAAAACTACAAATAATATAAACAATCAGTCAATTACGTCAAGCTAGCTGAGAACTTTACCTGAAAACTTAAACTAACGGTCACAATGGGACACTTGACTAAAAACTCTCAATTCACCTGTTATAAATAAAAATTCACTGATATCGCAAATTTTGTAGCTATTGAAAGATGTTGAAAACAAACACAATATTATCTACGTAATATAATGAAGAAGGTTTATTACAATTTTTAAAAATAAGAATGCACACATAAATAACAAAGAATAAAAAAAATACAAATAACTAGTATTCTAGGTACATATTAAACGAGAGTAGAGTCGTATGATAATTCACCAATTGTTTGTGTTTAACATTTGTCCATGAAATACCTGAGAATTCTTTCCCACAACCTCTTCATTGCTGAAAGATGATGAATCAGCACCAATGACTTATAGAGAATTTTTTTAATGTTTAATGTCATAACAAATTATAAGCGAGACCGTTCATTACAAGAATTGCTGTGCGCTGATAAAAGATGGTCCATTATTAAATCTTCACTCGTGACGCTTCCTTCGGCGTGACAATTCAATCGATTTATTCTTTCTTTAAGCAGTTTTATTCTGTCTTCTAGTTTGTCCTCTATTGGTTCTATTTTTTCATTCATAGATTCGCAAATTTTTTCTTTTAAATTTAACATATCTGCTTGGGTTTCCTCTTGCACAATTTTGATTTGGTTTCTTACACTAACTTGTATTTGTTCCTCAATAGTCTTTATTTGATTTTCCATGCTCGCTCGTATTTCTTCTTTTAAACTTCTAGAATTTTCTTCCATTTTTCTAGAATTTTCTTCCATTTTTCTGGAATTTTCCGACAGTTTTTTTTCAATTTTCTGTGAATTTTCTTCCATCTTCTGAGAATTTTCGGCCAGTTTTCCTTGGATATTTTTATTCATTGATTCGAGAATTTCAAATATTTTTTAATCCATTTGCACTTTTTGCAAACGCGTCACCGGCATAAATTTAAATATAACACGAATATAAGGTTTAAATACACTACTTTTTAAAATTCAGTTTTCGTATAACACAAAATTTTAATAACGATCCACTTGTTAATATTAAACCACTAGTGTACGGAAACGAATTTAATTAATATCGCGATCACGCATGTTAAAAGAAAAAGTTTAATAAACACTATTTTATACTTTATAAATAAACACGCGTATCGCGAACTTAACAGTTTTAATTCTTTACGCAAAACAATGTTTTTATTACAGGAGCGATATTAGATTACTTAATGGTATTTACACTAATAAAAATCGCGAACAGTTTTATCTATTTACACGATTTCCACGGGTTTTAAACCAGACACCTGATACCAATTTGTAACAAATTTTATTATTAATAACTAATTTATTTAAACGACTAAAAATATGTTTTACTTATACTAGAAATATGTACACTTCTAAATTAACAGAACTAAGTATATCTATTAATATTTAATAAAAACACTTACACCAATTAAGATAAAATAAAGTCCGCGGATAGCTTCACATTTGTTTACACTAAAAATCACGTACGAGATTATTCTCTGTATATTTATATAGACACACACGACTTTTTTTATTTCAACTTGAATAATCTTCTTAACACTGCTGTATTCGCATTTCGGCAATAACTGACCTACGATTTGTTTCGTCGGTATATATACACAATACACATAAGGAAATCCTTCTCGAGTGTTCCCTATTTTTCCGTATAAATTCTAGAAGATGGATAACAGCTTTTAGAAGGCTCTTGCATTTGCAAATAACTTCTCAAACGTTTCAATATGTATCAGTTTTATAGAAAAATGTGGCGTGATAGCATTTATACCAGCAAACCAAATTCATAAAACTAAAAAAAAGAAACAAGTTTTAATTTAGTATGTGTAATTATGAGTAAAACTGTAGAATTTTTACACCTTGTGTGGGGAATCGCGTCAATCTCCCGACAATTGTACACGGTACAATTTCACACAACCAAGACAACTTAAATTTTACACCGCTTGTCATGAGTAAACACGAAATCACCGTGATCACAAAATGTAAACTGATAAACACAATTAAAAATATTTTGTGATTGCATCATAAATAATAATAAATAGAACAGTTCGATTATTTAATTGTAATGTAATCAGAAAACTAATATTGTGTAATACGAGTTTTAAAAATTAGGTCAATGCTAAAGTTAAATTCAAATGTTACGCGTTTTTATGAGGGATTTAACTATTTCTGTTCGGTGAACAGAGAATAGTTTCATTGACGCCCGTAACATTTTTATAGCTAATTATATTTTAGTTCTTAAATCATTTATTGCAAATATTTCATGTGTTTTTTGAAGACGCGTTAATGTATTCTTAAAGATGACACAATTATTTTATTTTTATTACTTATCAACCCAAATATTTTAGTTATTTACACATTTCTAATAATATAACCACTTATGTTCATAATACCTGATAACAACCGTCATAACATTGTATTTGTACTTAAGGATAAAAATACCATTACATACTACATCTCGATTCAATAAATTCCTGTCTAAACTTAATTAGTTTTATTGACAATGACTTTTATAAATGTGTAAAAACTGATATTAGTTCTTAAACGTTACAAGTTTTTCAAAAACAGTAAACGTTTTAAATTTTGGCCCAAAGATGTTTTATAATGACTATCAGAACGTAAAATGTCTGCGTACAACAAAACGAATTAGATTCGTTTAATAAATGTCTTAACGATTCGTTGGGAGAGTGTCTCTTTGTTGTTGAATAAAAAACAATTTTAAAAAGCAAAATAAAATTATATTCTTTTTTTGAAACAAATAAATAAAATTTTGGTTCCTGAATGGCATTTGTTGTATTTCTTAGAGAATACTGTTAAACATTAATGACTTAGTTTTTAAGTAAAGCGGCGGTAGTTTGTTTTGCAAGTTTTTAAAAGTAGCAGCTACGGGATTTGAACCAAAGACCATCGGTGTGATGAGAGACCTTTGGACACGACATCACGGCGGATTGCTTGTAACGTTCACTTTGTTTGGTATTAAACTTTGTATATGTGCGTATTTATATTATAAAATAGTGAATTCCTGCAATAATCTTATAGTTCAAGAAAGATTAACGCATTCAATGTCACTTGCTAGTTGAATTTTACAACGTTCAGTTTTCGAAGTTTTAATTAGTACTTAATTAGTTGTACTTTGTGGGAATAAATCAACAACTATTCTGAATTATTTAGAAGCAGTTTTTCGTACCGTATTCAAATCTTCTGCTTCTGAGTACCTTATTTTCGAGAATCACAGAAAATCGTTTTTATTTGAACTTACAATCATTTTATATTCTTGATACATTTTTTTATCCTCAGTGTAAGGTAAGATTTGTTTTAATTTTTGTTACTACGTTTTAGGTTTTTTTCCTGGTTGTTACGTTTTTCCAGTGTTACACTACTTATCCTGAGTGCTATAAAGATATCGTTCTAGAAAAAGACACTGACCGCCACTTTTTTAATTTTTATTATTTATTATTATTTTTCTTTTAATTATTAAATGTCAAGTAATTTTTTTCTTTTGAAAATACTACGCCGGAGATGCTTTTAAATTATGCGAAGTTAAAGTTCATATGTTTTTAATGTTTGAAATTTCAATAAGTAAAGGATACTTTTTTATACAAAACAAATATTACATTTGTTTAACTTGTATAACAAAATTATAGAAAATTTGTAAAGTTGTCTAAAAATTTTACGACAAAGATTTTAAACGTAATGACAAAGCACAAATAAATTTTCTCAACTGTTTACGACAGATTTGTAGGTTAAAATTTTTAAACAGCGTTAGAATAAAGTTTTTTGATAAACAAAATCTGCTCTATTAGAATTATTCGTAATAACAAGTATTGTTATTAGTAAAAGAAACTAAGCAGAAAATATTCAAGTCTTTAAAGATCAAATGGAGTAGTTTGACAAATTTGATTTACTATCTTAAAAACGACCATTTATTTCATTAAATGTGTATCGTACTGAAGAAGATTTTAATCTCAGACTAAAGCTATCAACAACGAGGGTTACTGGATAACTTACCAAAATTAATAACAATTATATAATAATATACCAAATTGGGTTTAGTTATAAAAAGTTATAATGAAAGGAAATGGTTGTTTGTTGATGTCGCTACTTAACAAAGAAAAATATGATTCTCTATGAGTGAATAATGATGAAAACGTTTGTTTAACGTTTTCACATGTGTGTTCGTGTAGTTAAAGGTTTTAAAAACATCAAAAATATTTGGTTATTGTAATTTATATGCAACTTGTAATTGCACACGTGTGTTACCACAAAACGTTTTTAAAATGTCTAAAAGTTAACTCAAAAAACCGTTTTTGATAAATTGCACAATTTACGTTTCATAAAATTCAAAACGTAAATATTATTGGACTGTTATTTATTTCATATTCTAATAAAATTAAATCAATTTGTTTCATATGTTTCTGCAATAAGGCATGAAAATAACTTTGTATTTTAAGTTTTTACACTGAAAACACGTTTTTGATTTGTTCCGAGTGGCTTTGTTCTACTAGAGATATTACTATTATTATTATTAGTTAAATAATCACAAGTTAGAAATGTAATACAAATCGAATGTAGAATGTAATACGGATCTGTTAAACTTTGCAAATCAATTACTTTCAGTCAGGCCCTGTGTTTTATTTTGTAATGGCTTCGCCAAGGTCAAATTTTAAACTTCATTCACATCAAAAACTTGCTAACGACGTTAGTCACAACGTTGCTTTTCTAAAGAATTTCTGTTATACGTTCAGGGACGTAACTACCATGGTTCTGCTGGCTCCGTAGAACCCGCGCCCGTTATCTACGGAGCCCAGATGTTTCGGTAATAATATTTGAATTTTTGTAAACATTTCTGATAAATTGCTGAAAAACGTATTTTTTTAATGCATTACAAAATGTAAGCGTTATTTTTATTTACCAGCAAGTTGACGTACCAGGGACGTAAAAACAGTTCCGGTACGGTTCTGTTTTAATTTAAAGTTTTTTTAACGGTTCCGGTTTAGGTTTCTATAGACAGAAACGGTCCGGTTCTTTTCGGTTTTTTTTGGTTCCAGTAATTCAACTGTTTAAATAAATATATTAAAAAATTATTTATACAACTCAACAGAAGTTTGGAAAAGATTAGTGTCATTGCCATTTGTTACCAAACATTGACTGATAAATAAATGATACACAATTATATAAACGTATTATTCATCATTTGATATTGTAAACTCAAGATTAATTTGTTCAAAAAGTCACTTTATCTTATGACTAGTCATCAGTTTATGTTATAGTCATTTTGTCAATTAGCCATTTCCACGTGACGTCATGACAGCGCGAAAGCAGCTGATCGGGGACTAAATGTCATAAATAAATGCTGATATATGTTTTCGTCTTGGTTGTTCGAACTTCGATTATGAAGAGTTATATGGGTTTTTGTATTGAAGTGTATATGTTACGGGTAAAGTTAGATTAACGGTTAAAACTAGGTTTACCCGGGTAATCCTAGTTAACACCAGGAAATATGGGTAAAGTCCGATATATAACTGATATTGTACATGTTTTCTAGCTTTACCCGGGTAAACCGCGTTCTATCTGCTTTCGCTTGGTTAAAGTTGGGTATACCAAAAATAAATGTTTGAAAAATACATTTAATTTGAAAAACACATTTTACAAATAAGCACTAAAACTGTATACTAAAATCTATTTGTTTAAACAAGACAAGACATTTACATTTATTGGTCATGCATTTAGTTTTACAGTTGCATCGTTTATAACCTTGACCTCCTAAAAGTGACTGTTTGTTTGCAAGTTTCCGTAAACTCTTCTTTACCAGTGATACACTTTCCAGATCTACAAGTTTCTCACTACTCACAGGAAATTGGTTCCTAGAAGACATTTCCTCAATAGTTCCACTCTTGTTTGCTAGTTTATAAAAATCGTCGTCGGTTTTCTCAATAACTGTTATCAGAATGTTTCTAAAAACTTTGAATTAGATAATGCTTTCATCTTCTTTGCTTGATTTTCTAAATTTATTTTTGCATCTAGTCTGTTTGACTGTATATTTTTTTGGCACGAGCAAAGTTCACACCGTATATTCGCTGATGTACATGGCTTATCACAATCTGCACATTTGGTCTGATTTTCTGAAGTTTCTATATTATTAGCGTTTTCTCTATAATTATTGTCGACATTTTCCATACTGCCACCTTCGGTAGTATCTTTTTGCGGTTTGTCACCTTCAGTAATTTCTTCTTGCGGGTTGTCTGTTTCTGGGTTACACTCCATAGACTGGTCTTTGTGTTGTTCTTGTTGGGGCTGTTCTCCTACACCAAATTCCCTGACGACTTTCTCAAGCTCTTCTTCGGTTCGTAGATTTTCAATAATTTCTTTTGGAAAAGCAGATGCGGATAGACCGACTTTAATATCATGCCCAAACATGGCGGAATAAGGAAATCGTTTTATTCCATCATGGTATGCCCTATTTTTCATTAACTGGGCAAATCTCAGACCGTCTGACCATCGCCTGCAGTTTTCATCGTCCATCCACGTCATGAGCATATTTTGTATATCTTGGTTTGCTCTTTCCACGCTGCCTTCTGACTGACTGTGACGCGGTTTGCCATACAGTATTTTAAAGCCACTCCACATTGTACATAACTCCTCAATGACACGGTTGGCGAACTCCCGGCCGTTGTCCGATTGTACTATAGATGGGGCGCCAAAAATACAAAATATCTCTATCAGGCTCTTAGCAATATCCTCGGCCCTTTTCGATTTTAGTGCACATGTCTGAACAAACTTGGTTAGGTGGTCCTGATACACCATGATAAATTTGTATTCTCCATGTGAATGGCATTGCATGTCATTTAAATCCACTTGACAACGGCTGTTCATCTCCGAAAATACCATTGGTTTAACCACAAGCTCTTTTTTGACAGATTTTAATTTCTTTTGACATCCTTCACACAAGCGCAGATATAACTTAATAACATCTTGAGTTATATTCTTGTACTTTTTCTTACATTCACTTTCCATACGATGTTTACCACCATGTCCAATAGTCAAATGGGCAACATGCAAAATGTCAAACATTTCATCGTTTATAATATAATATTTTATGCTAGATTCACCTGATGATACACGAGCAATAAGCTTTTCAACGCCTCTAACAGAACATATGTCAAACCTTTTCAAACGTCGATATTGTAGAGTGGTTTTGGTTTTAGCATATTTTGCCAACTTAACTGATTCTAACATTTCTTGGTATTGTTCATTATTAAAATAAAAACTGTTGCAATTTTTTGAAGACACCAACTCATTGAAAACTTCATTAAAACCCTGTTTTAAACGCGCGCGTCCACTATCTTCGGCTGCCATTCTCGAACTGAACGTTGCACGTGGTGAAAAGCTGACGCAATGATTCCTACACCCAACTTTAACCAAGCGAAAGCGGATAGAACGCGGTTTACCCGGGTAAAGCTAGAAACATGTACGATATTAGTTATATTTCGGACTTTATCCATAGTTCCTGGTATTAACTAGGTTTACCCGGGTAAACCTAGTTTTAACCGTTAATCTAACTTTAACCGTAACATATATACTATTATTCTATTAAATAACGTTAAAGTAATCCATGCTCAAAGTAGAATATTAGATATACAATTAAATTAGTTAACTAAAGTCTTCTCCACAAAAAATATTTTAATTTTAATTTATTTTCTTTTATAATAAAAATGTTTCGACATTTTTAATTGTCATGATCAGTATCTCTACAAATAGTATAAATTAATAAAAATATAACTAACACATTAAATTATAAAAAAGCATACCCAGTAATATAATAACATTGACAAATGTCAAAAGTAACAAATTAAAGCTATCAATAAACACAGCCAAAAATGATTAAAAAAAATTTTTACTTAAAAAATAGAAAGGTAAAGTTAGAATTTAGGATTAAGAAGAGGAGAAGTGCTTATATCGAGAATTTCATTAAGACACGTAGAAGAATTATTATTAGAAAGACGATGAATTTCTAAAATTTCAAGATTGTTAAGATGACCTTTATAACAAAAATCAAGAAATTTAATATTGAGATCAGGAGAAAAAAAAGACTAGTAGACAAAATGTGATTAGCAAAGGCAGAACATGTATTAGATATATCAGTATTTAAATTTTTATTAATAAAATAAATATGTTCTTTTAACCTAATTTTGAACTTACTTCCAGTTTGACCGACACAAGAAAAATTACAAGAAGAACGCGAAATTTTGTAAACACCAGATTTTTCTAAGGCATAAATAGGATCTTTATTATTAGCATTATAAGTTTTTTTTTAAATACATGGCGAAAATGAGTTTTATGAATAACTGTCTTTAAAATATCAAAAAGACGATTAATTAAAGAACGAAAAGAAGCAATTTTATGATTATACGGATGATTAGAGTGAAATGGAATTAAGCAATCCGTATAAGTAGGTTTACGATATATTTCAAATTTAAATTTTTTATAATCGCCTTTTTTCAATTTGACCGACGCGACATAAGAAGAATTACAAAAAGAACACGAAATATTATAAACACCAGATTTATCTAAAGCAGAAATAGGATTTTAATTATTAGCAATATAAGATTTTAAATTTTTATTCGTAGAAAAAGAAATAGAAACATAAAATGTTTAAACAATTTTTTAAGGAAAAGACAAGAAGGACTAAAGTAAGGAATAGAACGGTAAATATCATTACCATTGGATTTATTATATACCCAATTTTTAAATAAATGGCGAAAACGAGTTCTATGAATAACTGTGTTTAAAATTTCAAAAGGATAACCATTATTATAACCAAGTTGTTTAATAATCTTCAATTCTTTATTAAAACTGGTTATAGAAAGAGGAATAGAATAAAGACGATTAATTAAAGAACGAGAAGAAGCAATTTTATGATAATACGGATGATTAAGGTGAAAAGGAATTAAGCAATCCGTATAAGTAGGTTTACGATATATTTCAAATTTAAATTTATCATCATCACGTATAATAAGTAGATCTAAATAAGGAAGAGATTTATTGTTTTTAATTGCGTAAGTAAATTTTATTTTGTGATAAAGTGAATGGATAAAATCGTTAGATTAATTAGATCATCTAAAGAATCATTGAAAAGAACAATGCAGTCATCTACATATCTAAACCAAAAAGTAATCATGCCAGAAAAAGAACAATACGAAAAAAAATTATTTTCAATGTTATTCGTAAATATTTTAGCAACAAAGGGAAAAATTTTTGAACCCGTAGCTAAACCTGATAATTGAGAATAATAATTGTTATTAAATTTGAAAAAATTTTGTTCGAAACAACTAAGTCAAGAAGAGAACAAACATCTAAGATTTGGTATGGGTTTAAAGAACCGTTAGAAAAAAGTAGATTACGAATAAGAAATACACATGCTTTAGGAGGGATAGAAGGAAAAAGATTGACAACATCAAAAGAAACAAGATAAGATGAAGAAGGAAAGGAAATCATTTTAATCTTAGAAGCAAGATCACCAGATTAGTAAAGTTATAATAAGTTCTAATTACGTTATTAAGCCAAGGAGCAAGTTTAGCTACAAGAGAATTACAAAAGGACACAACAGGATGTATTAGAATTGAAGGCTTATGAATTTTTGGAAGACCATAAAGAAGAAGTATAGAAGGATTCATAAGCTTGAAATGATAAATGTTACGATTTTCTAGAGAATTAAGAGTTAATTTACAAGACTGAAGACAAGATATAAAAGAAGAACAAAAAATAGAGATAGGATTTTTAGAAAGCATTATAAAACCACCAGCATTAAGAAAATCATTAGCTTTATTAACGTGATCTGAACGAGAAAGGATAACAATACAATTGATTTATTATCTTTGGAAATAATTAAATTGTTAGATTTACTATTTGATTTTATCGAGATGCAAGTTTTATAAATCGAATTGAAACTAGGATTAAATTTACCTTTATTCGAAATTTTCTTTAATTTATTACGAATTTCATGCCTGATTCTGTCACTGTCAGGCAAATTTAAAGATTGTATAATATTTTCTGAACTAACTGCTAGAGCTTCGACATCATTTTTAGTAATACCAATTGGAAGATTATATTCAAGACCCAAGTTCAACAAATTATGTTCTTGAAAAGTAAAACTGACTATCTAAGGTTTTAAGAAGTCTCGATTAAAAATTATCTAAAGTATCAATATTATTATTATAATGAGAATTTAGATTCAAAGGTAAAGATGTAAAAATAGAAGAAATAGAAATGTTATTATGTGTTGGAAAATAAGTTTTAGAAGAATATAAAGGAAGCGGCTGACAATTGCGTAAATTAATTAGATTCTTACAAAGGTTAGAGAATACGATTACCAATAAACAATATACGTAAACTCTAATATAAAAATCTAATGTATCAAACTCACATTGATATAACGAAGAAGATAAACTTGATCGAAGAATATAAAGTTTTATGTTTATCTTGTTAAGTTCTTTGTAGAGTAATTTAATTTCTTCTTTTAACCAGGTTTTTCTACCATTTTCTAAAGCTTTTCTAAACTGTACAGAATTAACTTTTGATTTTATTGAAACGAATTTAGGTGTAAAATGCTCTTTTAAACATTTCTAAATAAACCATATCTTCAATAAATTGTGTTTACGATTCACCATTTGCTTCTTAAAGTTTCGGATTACAAAATAAAGATCAGAATTCCCTATAACGTTAAAGTAATCTATGCTTAAAGTGGAGTATTAGATATAAAATTAAATTATTTAACTTATAATCTTCTTCACAAAAAATATTTTAATTTTAATTTATTTTAAAATAAACATGTTTCGACATTTTTAAATCTCATCATCAGTATGTCTACAAATAGTATAAATTATTAAAAATATAGCTAACACATTAAATTATAAAAGTAATATAATTAAATTGACAAATGTCAAAAATAACAAATTGAAGCTATCAATAAACACAGCCAGAAACGATAGAAAATAAATTAAACTTTAAAAAATAGAAAAGTAAAATTAGAATTTAATAATAACATTTCTATTTCTTCTATTTCTACATCTTTACCTTTGAATCCCAATTCTCATTATACTTTACAAAATTTTCAATTGAGACTTCTGAACTTAGTCACTTTTACTTTTCGAGAACATAATTTGTTGAACTCGTCTTTTAAATATAATCTTCCAATTAATATTACCCTTGTTTATATACACTATAGTTAGACAATGAGATAGCAGATAGGTTTATATGGAAACATATTTTTTATCCATGTTAGATAGCGATAGTGAAAACAAGGTAATAATTAAATGCAAAGCCTCAAGCCGTTTTTGGTTATTAAAAGATTGCAAATGATGGCGGCACAAGTATAGGCTACTTACACACGCTATTAGTTTTGACATACGTGCAAAGCAATGTTTTACTGAGATTGCAAAAATAATTCGTACACCTTAATCTCTGTTTATGAACAAAATATAGAATGAATAAGATCTTGCAAACGTTTCTATAAAATTATAATCGGTTGATTGATTTGTTTCATTTACTTTGTTTAATTCTCTTTTTAATTCGGAAGCCAACGAAGTTGGGTTAATTTAATTTTTTTTTAATTTTTATACTACTCAAAAGGCACATAAAATATAAATATACAACCTTATTAGCGCTTTAGATGTATCTTTAGCAATAAATTCAGGGCGATGCTTCAAAGATTCGGACTTTAGAACCAAATTAATCATTTAAATGTTAGTACAAATTGCTATTACGGCGCTCGTCGCTTATCGGAATCACATAGAAAAAACGCCGCTTATAGTAATCATAATTTCGGTTTATGTGATCAATATCTCAGGTTTGTTTCTATACATGATCAATAACTTATTTGTATGCATTTTTGAGGTAAATTTTCGAAATACGCTTGTTTACAATGAAAAATGTTATCATTGTACCACAGTATAATGCGTTTAGAACCAGTAGTCCAACTCTAAGGTAAAAAAATCCTTGTTTTTGAGGGCGCATGATAAACTCGCAGATAGTTGCGCAGTTGTCTGTTTATATTTGTTTGTTGTTGTTTCGTGTTTTTAACCTCACATTTGAAAGTTTTATATGGTTTTATATGATTTTAAAGTTTAGATAATCGATTTTTACTATTCTTATTTAAAGTAAGTTTATAAAAGAAAATCTAATTTTAGTGTTACGAACTTGTTTTGTGTATCTAGCAAATCTCTAAACACAAAAGCATGTAAATTTTGTAAACTTCTTTTGGATGTTAGAATAATAAATTAAAATCAATAAGTATATTAATAATTAATTACTAACTTTGGTTAGAAAAGCAGAAGCTTGGTGTAATAAATTTTTTTAAGTAAAACGTGCTATAATGGCAATGCAAGATTAAAACTAACTTATATAAGTGTTGCTAATTTCTTGAACATACTATAAAAGTCACATACACAGCAAATAATGTTGGTTGATTTAATCTAATGTCATAACAATACGCAAAATTTGAATTACGTGCGTAATAACATATGTTTTATAAACGCTTAGATAGTTGCGCAGAAATTTCGTACGCCTAAAACTTCAAAGGTACCGACAGGAAGTTGGACTACTGGTTCTATAAGCATTATACTGTGATTGTACTCTAAAAATAGTTGTTTTGCATGTTTATCTCATTTTTGCAGTGTTATTTATTTATTTAAATAATCTGACTGATATACGAAACGGTACATTATTTCAACATCTGTAAATATGTTATCTTCGATAATTAACTCGGAAGCACGTGCCTTCTTAGAATAAATTAAATTAACTACATCTTATGTGATAACGTTATTTTGTAATTATTTTTAGCAAATTTTTGAGATGAATTGTGTAGTTCTTAGAACAGTGAATGAAGAAACCACGTTGTTTTTGATTTCTGTGTTGGCTCAAAATGCTGCTTTTTTAAAACGTTTTATAATTTTTTTTTTGCTTGTATTGACGCTTTGTTTTCACCTTCTAAATTAACAACCTGTTAATCACATACACGCTGTATGTATTTACAACTTTCTAACAAATAAACATTTTTTTCTTAATTTCGGATTATTTTATCATTCGGTTATTGTTGACAAAAACCTCAAGTCTTAACGTGATTCTATTAAGGCTGTTTTAGCAGTCCGTGAGAATTAAAATTTCTTCTGGGCGTGTACTGTATTCTTGCATAATTTATAATCAAAGACAACCGTTCTTTATTAAACGTATGTGAAAAACAAGAAGGTACATTAAAAGTGTACGTGTTATATCATATTTACTACGCTCTATAATCATAAGATACATTTTGCTGATTTGCAAACAGTAGCAAGACTTCGGTGTAATCAAAAACAAACTTTGGTTTTTTATGTAAGCTGATCCTAATAATGTCACGTTTAAATGTTTCTGAGAGATAAAATAACGATATGATTCATTCGTACATCTATCTTTTAGCCACAAAAATCGGACAATTTTTAAGTGAAACAAATTCTTCAAAATAATATAACAACAAAATAAACAAATAATTTAAACAATCATATTAGTATAAGCTTGGCATAAGCCATGATGTCAACAGTTCAAACAATTTACGATTTGATACGTTGTACTGTTGATTAAACATTTCTCAAATTCTTTTATATTGTCGAATACTAATTTGATTTTTAACTCTTATTTATTAATAATTGTCTAAAACTAGATTAAAACTATGCAACTAAAATATATATCTAGTTAAAAAACACATTAATTGGTAAGAAAGTTTTCTTGCATTTAGTCAGACAAATATAAATGCTAAATTTACAACAAAAAACGCAACTACACAAAAAATTTGAATAAAAAATAAAGATGTAAATTTTTAAAATAATAGTGTGAGAAATAGCACAATATTACTTGTAGATGTTCCTTTTTATTGGTTTTTATGGTAAAGAAAATACGACGAAAACAAAGAGTAGTTAGAACCACAAAATGTTTAGGTAATAGAGAACTTAACTTAAGATTCCATCGCAGTTGAGCAACAATTGGACAATTACGTTAAAAATATAGTATATTTTTTATTTGGCTTAACAACAAAGTTATTTTGGCGGCGTCTTGCAACGGAGGTTCCCAAAAAAAGACAATCTAAAACATCGTTTAATCGCAATAATATAATGACGAGGGGTTGATCACTGACTTAAATTTGGTACACCATATTTAAAAAATTTACCAAATAATTACGAATATTTACCAAATATTTACCAATTTTTGCCAAATATTTACTACATTTACCAATCGGGGTACACCACATATACTAGGTGATCAACCCCTCGGATAATGACAACGATAGTAGCAATATGAGCAATTTTTTTTTAAAAATATATAATTTTTCTATTAGTTCTTGAAGATACATTACCATGCGAATAATTTTAATAGAACAAATGTAAACCCTTATTTTGAATTTTCAAGAAAAAAAACAAGGTTAAAAAAAGTTTCCACTATAAAAAGTCTACAACGTTGGCGTAATGGGAATCACGACTGTTTAAAGAACAAAAACAAATTAATATACTGATTTCAGCTGAACGAGAAGCATTGTGTACTGCAGTAATATGTATGAATGCTGTCAGGTAGCTGCATTCCTACAGTGCCCAAGAACCTCCAGGTTCGCATGAAACCTCAGTTTCTAAAATGGAGCAACTTTAGAAACAATTGTTTGTCAGCCAAGAGACTGAATGCAAATTAACGTACACAGAAAATATAAGTGCAATTAACAAGAGCAAGAAAATCTTTAGATGTTTCTCTTACGGCTTTACTTTTCAAATATTCTAGTCAAGAAGCAAAACGTTTTTACGTAATAATAACAAAGAGATCGTAATAATATATAAAAGTTTAGGTTTTATTTATAAAAGCTTATTTGCTAGCTGATGCACAACCAACTTCGATTAAGAATTTGAGAAAACGGGAATGCATCGGGTAAATTGACATGTCTTTACAAATGATATGTATTGCAGAAGCATGCCCAAATTTACTTACAAACTCTACTTTCTTCTATTTCTAGGTTGCAAGTTATTCAAACAACTTTAGAAAAATATAATAAATAAAAGAAAGTATATAACATAAATCAAACTAACTGGTTTTTTCTTTCAATTCGACAATTCGATTTTATCTAAGCTCTAATCAGTGTTGTAAATTATCTATATAAATTTATATAGATAATTTAATCTAGATACATATTTTTTATCTATTTATATGTATCTAGATACAATCAAAAATATATAAGTTATATGTATCTGTATATATATATATATAATTTTTTAATTAAATTATTTAAATAAAATTTATAAAAAATCCAGTGTCCCGTAAAATTCAAGTTACAATATGTATGTTTTTCTTCAGTAATTTCCTACATTCCATAGTAGTTCTTCAAATGAACTCTATCGTTATTACTACCTAGATTATTTCATCTACTATCTGTTATCTATATAAAGTTTGAATAGTTTATCTATTATCTAATACTAGATAATTCTTGCAAGAAACAAAATTTATCTGTATCTATATAATTTAAAAATTATCTATTTACAACACTGGCTCTAATGCGGCAGAGGGAAAAGTAGAAATCCACATAAAACTAATTGTTTAAAGTCAATTATTATATTAGAATTAGTATGCAACAGTTAATATCAAATTTGACAGATTCAGTAATAAATTGGTACTACATCAACATTATATTTCTGGTGATTTCAATTTTTTCAGAAAATAATGTGATTTTACCAAAATCAACACAAAAAATAATTACTCTCGTCGAAAGTTTCATAGCATACGATTTGTTTGTTCGTTATTTATACACATTTTTGATACTCTTCTGGAGTGTTCCATATCTTTTGGTATACGTTCTAGAAGATGAATAACAACTTCGAGAAGGCTCTTGAATTTCAGAACGTTTAAATATTGATATTTTTAAACGTGATTAGATTGTCAGTAAATTAACTGTTTAAGTTTTTTTTATCATATTTATCTGTCGTCTTGAAGTGTTTTCTTCTATACACGTGTCTTATTTTTGTTACTTAAATCGCTATCCCATTTTAAAATTTATATGTTAGTTCCCGTTTTATCAAGCTGTGTCGATAAAACAGTTAATAATAATACGCAAACTACGTCTTTAACCTAAAACACTTTGTCTTTTGAAGGCGACTTTCTGTGACGCTTACTTTATGACACCTAGAAAAACATAAAAATGTAGTGTGTCCAGAACTAGATTTTATGAATAAGAACAACAAAATTGAACAGATCAGTAATGTTGAAGTAATGTAACATACTACAATAATTACAAATAATACAGTAAAATAAGCACTTAATGGTGCACCTCTCCTATTGAAGAACTGAAATTTCAAAAAGTCGTACTATGTTATGAATAGATGCGGAAATAACTCAAATAACTTGTCAATACTGTCATATGTACCTAACAAATGATATTTTGGATAAAACTTTAATGTTTTTTTTTACAGAATGAGTCAATATTTTTGCAAATTAACTAAATTTGTTATCTTAAATGAAAAACATTTTTACACGTTGTCATAAAAAAGGTTTTTATTAGTTTAGTGGATCGTGAACCAAACAATTTTTTTGGTCTTTTTTTCTAGTAGGTTTTTTTCTGTGATTATATTTTCAATTGCTTTATTTTGTTTTATATTTCCAATAAAAAAATTTTAATTTTTTGCAAGAAGACGTACACTTGTGGCTTTATTGACATCAAATTGATGTTACTTTAAACTTAAATTAACAATAATAAAAAACATTTCAGATTTCAAAACTGATAATAATTTTAATGCGGACCACTGATAACAAATAAAATAAATTATATTTAGAATATGTTCACACTTCCCATAGTTACGGTTTATAGTCATTTTTAAAGATAAACTATTTAGATATAAAAAATATTAAAATGTATCAAATCTATTTAAAAGTTTTGGAATAATACATTTGTAAAAACAATTTTTACTCTGATAACAAGATAATTTACGTTAGAGTTCAGTTATGTCATGTTTTGTTTTGCAGCACGAACTAAAGATAAATAAATGCAAAGACTGAAGTTCTTACTCCTGCCAACTACGCTTACGATATTCATACCAGCTATCATACAGAAATTTCAGTGATTTAAAAACCAAACTGGTAAAACTTGTAAACCATTTTTTAGGGTTGTTTTTTAATATTTCTTTTTCAAACAAATTTTAAAATTTCTAGAATAAATGTATTAATGGAACGCCCAAGCCCGATTGTTCGAAAAATGTTTAGTTTATATTTTAAAATATCTAATTTAAAAAATAAAAAATCGGTTAATAAATAAGCTCAAAAAATGGTCTACAAGTTTTACCTGGTGAGAAATCAGCCTTAACGTGATTCTATTAAGCGGCGTGCACTGCATTCTTAAAAACGCATGCATTTGACCAGAAATGATAGCAGCGTTGTCTACAATATACTAGACTCCAGATGTGTTTTTATTATATTAATTAATATTTCTGTTTATTGACATAAAAAAACCATCCTTAGCTAAACATGCCTGCCCACTCAAATTCATAAACCTTTTTAGCCATTTCGTTATTAATATATCGTTTATAATTTTTTATCAGCATGTGTATTCATTAACTAGTTAACTTTAATCTAATTTATATTGAATAGAAATTTTGTAAATTTGGTAGTTTATTTTATTGTTTTGATCGCTCGATTACTATAAAAAATTATATACAAATTAGAGTTGATGTACATTCAATTATAAAATTGTCTTCTATTAGGGACAATGCTTATGTTTCTCAGAATACCAGTTGTTTACGTAGACCGAATTTCATAACATAAGTGTTATCGTGCATACATATAATTTTCTTTCAAGGTTATTTTACATCTAATAAAAAGAACGTAAGTCTTTTCCAAATCCCTGAAACTGTATGTTTATAGATTACTGTAAGAGAATATACTGATCTGTAACCTAGAAATTTGTAAACAGCGCCAGATATGTCAATTTTGCGTTTGCATCCAAAACTACTAGCGTTTTGCATTCAAATTAATGTTTCCAATTTTAGCGCAGTCATTGTCTAACTATACTGTATATAAACAAAGATATTACTAAAAAGCATGTCAAACGTAGCAGTTAGCTTAGAAAATATTATTTAACCATTAAATTTGCCTGACAGTGACAGAATTCAGCATGAAATTTTAAATAAAGGTAAACTTAATCCTAGTTTCAATTCGGTTTATAAAACTTGCATCTCGATAAAATCAAAAATTAAATCAAACAATTTGATTATTTTCAAAGCTGATAAAGGCAATTGTATTGTTATGCTTTCTCGTTCAGATGCAGATGCTTCTATACCTCTTCTTTATGGTCTTCCAAAAATTCATAAGCCTTCAATCCCAATACGTCCTGTTGTGTCCTTTTGTAATTCTCCTGTAGCTAAACTTGCTCCTTGGTTTAATAATTATTCTAATTTTGCTAATCAATATGCTATTCTTAATTCTTCTGATCTTGCTTCTAAGATTAAAAATATTCCCTTTCCTTTTTTATCTTATCTTGTTTCTATTGCTGTTGTTAATCTTTTTCCTTCTATCCCTCCTGAAGAATGTGTATCTCTCATTCGCAATTTACTTTTCTCAAACGGTTCTTTAAACACTTACCATTTCTTAGATGTTTGTTCTCTTCTTGACTTAGTTTTCAAACATCTTTTTTTAAATTTATTAACAATTATTATTCTCAATTATTTAGTTTAGCTATGGGTTCAAACATTTCTCCCTTTGCTGCTGAAATATTAATTATTAACAATATTGAAAATAATTTTTTTTCGAATTATTCTTTTTCTAGCACGAATACTTTTTGGTTTAGATATGTAGATGATTGCATTGTTTTTTTTAACAGTTCTGTAGGCGATTTGAGCAAATTTAACGATTTCATTAATTCACTTCATCACAAAATAAAACCAAAACAAGACTTCAACTAAATACACAAAAGAAATGTGCAATGTAAGAAGTATAAATGACAAATTTAACTTTCTTAGAACTCAGTTCGACAACATGCTTTATTGCTAAATTATTTGTGTAAATTGCTTTCATGAAACTTTGTTTTGACGTGTGTGTGAGATTGGAGGTGCTATTCCTGCCTACGAAGGTCGTGGGCGAGAAAAACCGCCTCGTGTACTTGGAGCTGAAGAAGAAATAAAAAAAAATAAACATTTTTAATGAAATAAAAAATTAAAATGTTTTCCTCTAATGCATGTGCATTGTTAAACGACGTTAGTTTTGAACCGCGACGTGGTATTTGTGAGTGGTTGCAATAAAAAAAAAGCTTTTGATTTTGCTTCAGATGAGTAGCATAAGTTGTAATCTGACGCGCCTAAAAAAATCCGAATCTGTTATTTGTTCCTGCTGGAGTCATATTAAAAAGATACCATCTATTTTTCGCAGCAAAGAAATTATGAATAGTTAACGGAGTGTCTCTGGAAAAACTACGTGGTCAATATAAGTGATGTTTATAATGGGGTTTAAACAAAAATCCGTGAAGTTGCTCGAAATGCCCCATATGTCCACTGCTCAGCACACTGTCTAAATTCAGTGTTAAACAATGTAGCTGAAATCCGAAACTTCTATGGTCTAGTCGAGAACGTTTACGTTTACTTTGGACATAGCACTTTTGTCTTTTTTGGTGATTCTATTAATGTTACTGTTAAAAGATTAAATCCATCACGATCGTCATCAAGACACGACGCGTTGCAATCTTTACGATTTAGATATGTAGCAGTACTTAAAGTCTTGTCCAAAACTACATTAACCTCTTTAAATAAATCTGAAGTTAAAGAGGCGAAATCACATTAGTTAGAAAACGTTGAAATAGTTTTTCTTGTAGTATTGGAAACAAAAATTCTTATAACAAATGACACTGTATCAAAGTTACTCCAACATTCATGATGCAAGTAAATTATTTCATACTGCATATAAAAATTTAATAACAGCAAGAAATTCGTTCGACGAAATAAAAACATTTGGAGCTCGGACCCGGCGCCTGCTAGTTACGCCACTCTTTTACTATTTATGATTCGAATTAAATAATTATTCACGTGTTACGTCAATAATAATTTGATTTGGATAGTGGCGAAACTTGAAACTTATCACACGTTACGTGTGTGTTGCGATATCAGAATAAGTTACGGAGAATTTGGAAGTTTATCCGTATTTCGAGAAATTAGGCAATGCCATCGTACGATCGTTGAAGACGCATGGAGTTTTAATCACGGAACTCAATTTGAGTATCGTTATGTATTTGACCTTCCGCACCTTGATTAAATTTTGTTATAAAGTGTGTTTTCTGTAATCTTTTCCGGTTTTAATATTCATTCCAATCGACTTATAAAAAAATACTGTGGCGTCCAAACTTTAAAACTTATGTTTTCAAATTAAAATAAGAAATTTGATAGTTACGATAGAATACGATTTGCGATTTGAAAATTTTTTATGTTACGCATTTATAATAAACAATTAATCTTTAAGTTGATAGGACAAAAGATTTGAGATAAGTGAATATTAGTGGAATATCGCGAGTCTACAGTAAAGCGTTCTCAGTTAACATAAACACTACTTCATTTAGTAGAAATTTTTACGCGTACAAACTAGAACATTTTGTGTCTGTTACAAGTTTATTTAAATATATGCCGTGTTGAGGCCCAATTGTTTCACATCGTTTTTCTATAGTCTATTAATCACAGAATTTATATACTTCATTACTACGCGTTAAAAATTAATTTTCAATGAACAAGTTTTTTTTAGTGTTGACAATTATATTTAGTGCTTTTGCTAATAGTATACATTGCGCTAATATTCTTGGAGTGTTTTATATACCATTAATAAGTCACCAAGCGGTTTTTCAGCCGGTATGGAAAGAGCTTTCTTTACGCGGACATAACGTAACGGTTTTAACACCAAATCCGTTAAAAGATCCTACGCTAACAAACTTAACGGAAATTGATTTAAGTTTTTCATATGATACTATCAGAAAAGCTAATTTACAACATTCAATTCATAAGGATCGTTCGATGACTGACGTCGTCCATGGAATATTTGAGATATTTACTTCTATTGTAGAAGTGGAATTAATGCATGACTCTGTGCAATCATTACTACATGATGAAAATCAAAAGTTTGACCTTGTAATAGTAGAGTTTTTGGTGCCTACATTCGCTGCACTAAGCGTAAAATATAATTGTCCTTTCATTGGTATGGCGTCGTCAAATGTTTTGACATACGGACACGATGTCTTAGGAAATCCTCTAAATCCAATTTTAAATCCTGATATGCTACTATCGTTTATTAGACCAATGTCGTTTTATGATCGATTGTATAGTGTCTATTTTTCTGTATGGATTAGATACTTATATTATTATCATATGTTGCCGAAGCACGATAAAATTGCTAGACAATATATAACTAATAACATGCCTTACTTAGGCGAAATTGAAAAAAATATAAGTTTATTGTTTTTAAATGTAAATCCAATTGTTCATACAGTTAAGCCTAATGTACCAGCTGTAATTGAATTGAGACAAATGCATTTACAAGCTCAAAAAGAGTTACCAAATGTAAGTAAACTTTTTTATTTTTCTAATAACACTTTTATCAATATCAATCGCAAACTAACTATTTACATTCCTAGTAGAACAAATCCGTTTTTTAAATGCTACAAGTTTGTTTTTTTTTTTTAAAACAATGAACGTTTTAAATTTTGGCACAAAAATGTTTATCACTACAAGAACGTGAAATGTCCGCTTACAACAAAACGAATTGGATTCGTTTAATAAATGCCTTAACCATTCGTTGCAGAATGTCACGTTGGTGTTAAATAAAAAACATTACCTAAACACAATTTGGAAACAATTTTCGAAAGTAAAAAAAATTGAGGGTTTTCAAATAAATAAATAAATTTTGGTTCTTGAATAGCATTTTTTGTATTTCTTAGAATACCGTTGAAACATTAATAGCTATTAGTTTTTAATTAAAGCGGCCGGTGGTTGTTACAAATTTTTAGAAGTG
Source organism: Aquatica leii (assembly GCA_035610365.1). NCBI lineage: Eukaryota > Metazoa > Arthropoda > Insecta > Coleoptera > Lampyridae > Aquatica > Aquatica leii. Next base: position 95,115,249 of record CM069435.1, on the reverse strand, counting down.
ATAGCGACGGGATTTAAACCTACAGATTTTTTATTCGTCGACGAACACTACGGCAAATTGCTTAGTTAAAGTATCACATTTGTACGTTTTTTAATGTTTGTAATTTCAATAAGCAAATACTTTTTTTACACAAAACAAATATGGCTTTACTTTTTTTTAACTTATTGAACAAAATTATAAAAAACTTGTAGAGTTGAAAACCTATACACGACATTGCAATTTTTCGGCACATAGCTATGGCTAAAAACAATTAAAAGCATCATAATTAAGGAGGATACATTTTACTTATAGATTTAATGTTGTTTTTTAAGAATTAAGTTTGAAGACATTTTAATAAGTATAATTGTTATCTTTCTAACACAAACCTTTAACAACATATCGGTCATATATGTGCTTTTCTGTTTTATTTAGTTTATGAGTTAGAATACAAAACATGATTGTAAAATGTATGCATATTATAAGTAATAATCAATTTTACTGTTGATCGAAATAATTAAAGTGAGTTTGATTATAAATAGTTATGATAAAAAAAAAATTTTAGTTTGCTGATGTCGCTACTTAACAAAGTTGGAAGAATATGATTCTCTATGAGTGAATAATCATGACGACAACGATAGTTTTTTTTGACGTTTTTACATATGTGTTGGTAAATGTAAAAGGTTTTAAAAACACCAAAAATATCTGGTTATTGTAATTTAGATTCAACTTGTAATTGCACACGTGTGTTACCACAAAACGTTTTTAAAATGTTTAAAAGTTAGCTCAAAAAACCGTTTTAGATAAATTGCACAATTTACGTTTGGAGTCATATTTATTTGATGTTCTAATAAAATTAAATCAGCTTGTTTCGTATTATAAATGTTTTTGCAACAAGTTATTAAAATAATTTTGTTTTTTACACTAAAAATACGTTTCTGATTTGTTTTGTGTGGGTTTGTTCTACTAAAGACGATAAGATAATAACGTTTAACTAACACTAATAATATGCAACGGTATTTAAGAAAAAAGCTTTCATTAATTTATATAATACTATCATTCGAAAAATAATGTCCGCGGATAACTTCTGTTTATCTTAACCGATAGTTGTTTACATTAAAAGCACGTACACTTATACGCCGTTATATTTATTTTTCACTGGCATCGGCACTTTATCTATTTAACTTAGCACACACGTTAATCACTTATTTATTTAAACCAAGAATCTTCTTAGCTTCCGACTTCAAAAAAAGTAGACCACATTTAGCTTGTCTTTGGGTGGTTTTTGGATGGGTTATGTAACGTCATTAGTACGCTGCAAAACTTTATAAGAGCCCTCCGATTACATCTGTAGCTTTAGCGACAAACCACGTCTTCTTTGGGGATTATACAACCAAACTATGTTTAAGTTGAAACCCACCGTTTTGTGCCTTGACGTCATATCTGGTCTTCCTTCTGTCTCTAGCAATTTATGTGTTTTTAAGGACCGCTTCATGCACTTTGTTTAGTCTCTTCGCCTGCTGACATAGTTTTTTCCAGCAGCTTCTTCCGGTCTTCGTTCAAATTGGAAGTCGCATGGGAGTCGTATTTCGCGAACGAGCATAACACGAGATGGTGTTTGGCCTGTGCTTTCGTGAACAGATGGTTGATATCCCATTAAAAAAATGTGCAAATACTGATCTAAGTCTCTTTGGTGTTCGAACAATACTTTGGCTAAAGCCCTTTCTATTGTTTGATTCATGAGTTCAACCATACCATGCGATTCCAACTTTATTGAATCTAAATATATTTGCTTACTTTGATTACTATAATCTTCGGTGAGGACCAGTTATGGGAAACTGGGAGGAGAAATAAAAACTTTAGGCGGAAATACTATTTATTATTTCAGATTTGATCTTTTCTTTTCCGCATTAACTTTCTCGAAAATCAAAGAAGGAATCCATAATTCCGAAATTTCCCAAAACTAGATAACATGCTTAACCTGCACAATTTTGATCAGAAAGTTGTGCTGTCCAAATTAAGTATAAAACGAATATTTATTTATGCTCAGGTTCCTAGTCGTCCTTAACCATAACAGTTCTTCGAAGACATTCGATGTTTTCTTCAAGTCACGATCAACGGCTATCCGCCCGACATGGTCTTCTAGACGAAGCGTCAGCGTTCCGATGATCTCGATTCATTTTGCTAACTGTCTTTTCGGATTACGGAGCTGCAATAATTATTTTAAAGCTGCGTGATCTATTCTTAGTAAAAATGTTTCTTCATACAAATATTTGTAGAACTGTTCTATAGACTTAACGACTGCTTACAATTCTCTCTTAGTCACGCAGTAATTTTTTTCATTCAAAATAAATTTTCTATCTTCTCTTGGATAACTTAAAATTGGAGAAGTGACTAGGACGTGTTTTAGGTGATGGAAAGCGTTTCCACAGTCTTTATCTCATTTCAATTCTTCTTTTTTCTTCAGTTAATTGCATCAAAGATTTGGCAATATTAGAAAATCTGGGTATAAATCGTCTATAATAAGTGCACAACCAAAAAAAACTGCAAATTTGATGCTTATCAATAGGTTTTGGCTAAGCTTGCAGTGCTCAAACTTGTCTGGGTCACCCTTTACTCCATCTCTAGATACAACGTGGTTAAGAAAATGCACTTCGTTTTTAAATACGTGGCATTTCTTTGGGCTCACTTTTAGATTTACCTCACGTAGTCGTTGGAATACTTCCTTTACGTTGTTCAAATGTTCATCAAACGACCTTCCAACTACAATCGCGTTGTCTAGATAAACCAGGCACGTCGTCCAAAACAGTCCGCGAAAGATGGTCTCCATCAAACGCTCGAACGTCGCAGGAACGGTACACAGACCGAAAGCCATGATAGTAAACTGCCACAAACTGGTTCCAATTGTAAAAGCTGTCTTTTCACGGTCCTTAGGTTCCAGTTCTACTTGCCAATGTCTATCTTGTCTAAATGTCACATCGTTAAGTTGTCTGTAGTGTACGCAAAACCTCGTTGATCCATGTTTCTTCTTTACGATTATACTAGGGGCCGTTCATGGGCCATTTGAAGGTTCAATCACACTTTCTTTCTCCATATCTGTTCGGTTTCTTTTCTTTTGGCCAAAGCAAGTCGGCGTGGATGTAGTCGTATTGGCCGAGCGTCTTCGGTATTAATTTTATGCTTCGCCACCTTAATTCTTCCTTTGGAACCACTCTCCAGCGCGAACACATGTTAATACTACTGGATCAACACTTTAACTTTTGCTAGCTAGTCTCGGCTGTGTCTTTGCCATTTGGAAGTAAGAATGTCCAATAGAAGTTGTGGGCACTTTTTGAGCGCAAGCCGTGTCGATCTGGCGATGTCAGCCCCGAACACTTGTTGTCTTAAGAATACTGTCTTTCACTCTCAAAGAGTCTCACTGAGCTTCTTTATTAAAATACGCAATAACTATTTCTTGTTCATCTTGCACTTGTAAAAGGCACCTCTTAAATAATTTAAAATCGGCGAAGTGACTAAGACCTGTTTTAGTGAATGGAAAACGTTTTCGCAGTCTTCGTTCCATCTAAATTCTAGCTTTTCTTTGGTCAGTTTCGTCAAAGGTTTGGCAATATTGACAATCCGGGTACAAATCGTCTATAATAGCTGCATAACCCAAGGAAATTTTGTCGTTTGTGGATTTTCTCCGTCTAGATACCACGTAGTTAAGGTATTGCACTTCCTTCGTAGATGTGTGGCACTTCTTTGATCTCGGTTTTAAATTCTATGTAGTCCTTAAAAGTTGTTCAAGTCTTCCTCAAACGACCTTCCATCTACGATCACGTCATCTAGGTACACCAAGCATGTCTTCCAAGCCAGTCTTTGCAAGATGGTTTCCATCAAACACTCGAACGTTGCGGGATAGTTACACAGGCCGAAGGGCATCACAGTAAATTGCCACAAACCAGTTGTAATCGTAAAAGTTGTTTTTTCACGATCTTTGGGTTTCTCTTTGCCAGTAATGGGGAATTGGGATCCTGACAAAATATCCAACGTATCGTGATTTCTCGGTAAAGGGTAGCTGTCTTTTTTGGTCACGTCATCGTTAAACTGTCTGTAGTCTGCGCAAAAGTTCGTTAATCCATCTTTTTTGTTCTGAGTACCACTGAAGACGCCTATGGGCTATTTGAAGGTTCTATCCCACCTTCTCTCTCAATATCCGTAATTATTTGTTCGGCTTCTTATCTTATACCAAAGAAAGTCGGCGTGGATGTTGTCGTATCGGCCGAGCGTCTCTGGTATTAATTTTATGCCTCGCCACGTTAGTTCTTTCTTTGAAACCACTTTTCAGCACAAACACATCGTGATACTGTTAGATCAGCACTTTAACTTTAGCCAGTTGGTCTTGATTGAGGTTTTGTCGTTTGGAGGTAAAAATGTCCAGTAGATGTTGTAAGCACGTGTCTTCATCAAAATTCATAATCTCGCAATTTGAGATACTGGCGTGCATTAGCCTACCACGGTCTTCTTTATCAACGTTACCGGATCTGAGTTGACATTCAAGATTTTTACTGGCATCGCATTCGTACTAAAGTTCTGCCAACGAGTAGTTCTTCTTCAACTAAGTCGCTCTCTGTTGGTTCAATAGCGCAAATGTAATCTTTCCGGAGATTTATATCCATGCGTGCCATCACCACACTTTTAGTCCTTGAAATAAGATTCGCACGTTGCCTTCACTGTCGATCTTCAGAACATCGTACTTCATATGCAAATGAAACCCATATTTTTTTCCATCCATTCCCAGAATAACTTCTTTCGTGATGTCGGCTACCAGTACTTGATGGTCGAGTACTCCATTTTCCAAACCAATGGTCACTTGCACTTGTCCGTGAGTAGGCATTTCTGTTCCCGCTGCCGTTTGAATTTGTACTGTTACTGGTGATGTCATTTGGTTTTCTAATAACATGTCAGCACGAATAATGGTCTTCACGCTTTTGTGTCAATCAGTAACTGAACACTTTGTCCATTTATTTTGCTATAGAAATAAATGCTATGCAATTACTCCCTACGTAATGCCATGGCATGGCTTGTTGAGGTCGATTTTTGCCCCATTTGGTAAACCTGTTTTAGTTTTCCGGACGCTTTTCCGGTTTTCTTTTGGGCTTAGTACAGCGTCGTAGTACGTGTCTTACTTCTCCGCAGTTCCAGGGCGTCACTTCTCTTCTTGAGTTACTTATTCTCGAAATACACGTTGCACTATTTCTTCAATGTTTTCTTCTGTCTGCGCGGATATTTCTGTAGCACAGTGGAACTTATGAATATCTCGGTGGGACGCTTTAAACTCCAAAACATTCTTTCTTCAAGCATTTTATTCTATCTTCTAATTTGTCCTCTATTGTTTTTATTGTTTCCTAGAACTTCGCATATTTCTTCTCTTAAATTTAACGTAGCTGCTTGAGTTTTCTCTTGAACAATAGTCAATAGTTTTTATTTGATTTTTAATACTCATTCGTATTTTTTTTAGACTTTTATCATTTTTTTTCGTTTTCTGAGAATGTTCGTCAGTTTTTTTTCCATTTCTAGAATTTACTTCCATTTTCTAAGAATTTTTAAACAGTTTTTCTTCCATATTTTTATTAATCGATTCTTAACCATTTTTCATTGATTCGAGAAATTCAAATAACTTTGAATCTAACTGCTTGCAAACGCGTCATCGGCATACATTAGAACACGAATAAAAAGTTTAATAACACTGTTGATTCTTTATTATTAACTACACTGCTTTAACAAACTGGAGCAAATATAATTACAATCTATAAACAAACCCACGCGAAACGCGAACTAAACAGTTGTTTATTTACCAGAAATTGACGTTTTATCAACGAGTTTCAATACCGCACATCTGTATCACCAATGTAACAAATTTGAAATCGAATTTATTTATCACTAAATATTTACACAATTAGAATTACACGTAACTAAGTAAATCTAAGGATATTTTAAAAAAATACTCACATTAATTTATGTATTACTATTACTAGCTCCGCACTTTTTAATTTTATCTAAAACTGATACTTGTTTATGTTGACAACACGTACGCGACGTATTATATTTCACTGGCATGGGTACTTGATTTATTTATCTTAGCACACACATTAATCACATATTTATTTAAACCGACAAAAATCTTCTTCTCGATTTAATTTGAAAAACTGCCTTTCTGTTATCTCTGTCTAGAATGTTCAACATCCTTCGGTCATTGTCTCGAAGTTGACAAGAACTTCGAGAACGTTTTATTTTATTGTCATATACAATAATTTGCAATATACAAAGAATGTAGCTTAATTAAATAACTGTATAATACTTTATTTTTCAGGATCTTAAAGAATATTTAGATAATGAAAATGAAGGCGTGGTATATTTTAGTTTAGGCTCAAATATAAGAAGTGCTAATTTGTCATTGGAACTGCGACAGAAAATTATTCAGGCTCTTTCTGAGCTACCATACAAAGTGTTATGGAAGTGGGAAGAAGACAAATTACCAAACAAACCTGAAAATGTAATTACACGAAAATGGTTTCCTCAACAAGATGTTTTAAGTAAGTTATATATGCATTGACGTATGTATCATGCAATTGTTGTTATTTTTACAGGGCATCCAAATATAAAAGTTTTTGTAACTCAAGGTGGATTGCAATCAATGGAAGAATCTATTAGCTATGGAGTGCCTTTAGTGGTGTTACCATTTATTAGCGATCAACCATCAAATGGAAGAAAAATGGTTGATTTAGGAGTTGCTGAAGTAATAGACACAGAAACACTGACTGTTCAAATATTAAGAACGACAATAATTGAAGTTGCTTCAAATCCTAAGTAAGATATTTAAAGTTAGAGTTATCTCTAAAAAAAATTAAACACAGGTATCGGAATAGAGTGAAAGAAATTGCAACGTTGCTCTCTGATTTGCCTTTATCAGGGTTAGAAAAGGTTATTTGGTGGATAGAATACGTACTTAGACATAAAGGTGCCAAACATTTAAAAAGTCCTGCAGTAGATTTACCTCTATACCAGTATTACTTATTAGATGTTTTTGGGTTTGTTTTTCTCGTTCTTTTAATTGGTTTAATTATGATTTACAAAATAATTAAATTTTTAATTGTAAACATCTTTAAAAAAAACAAGAAAATTAAAGTTCATTAAAGTTGCAATAACATACATGTTACTGTCTTTTTCGTTTTGAGTAAATTTGATGAAGGAAAATAAATAATTTTAATAATTATACTTTTGTTGTAGATATTGCTAACGTTAATTTTACGTTAGTGTATGCAAAATTTCAATAAAAAAATTAAAAATTAAAAAAGTGTGCAATTTAGTTTTTATTTGTTATAAATAAGGTAAGTTTTTTTTAATGGTTTTTATGCTTATACAGAGTGACCATTTACAAAGGCTTACTTTGGAATATCGGTAACAGCACAAGATATATAAGAATCAAAAGTCTAGAGAATCAAAGCGCACCAGATAGGTATGACACACAAAATTTAAACATTTTAACATTAATTGTGACTACAATGTTGTACGTACGTCTGGCCATTCTAACAATCGACCTGACCAACGAAGTAGTACATGTATAAATAGAAAATTCAATACTTACAGTTATGTATTATCCAGTAGGGAATTAGCTAATTGTAATATGAAATTTAACACAAAAACATACATACGGCGTTATCACAAGTAAATCCTGTTTTTAATTCATAATCTAATTAACTTCGCACTTGTTTAGATATTTTTTCCAATAAAATGATATTCAACCCCTGGACTTCAGCGACGTGACGTCATGGAAATTTTCCAAAAAACACAGGTGTTTTATCATTGCCACCGATATGGCTCACAGGTAGAGGGGTGGCGGCCCGTTAAAAAACTAATTTAAACCCTCAATACAAGAGAAAATCTAACGGCTTACCCCAAATAAGCTTTCAATCAAAAATACATAAAATCCGACCACATATTCGCGTGCAATTGTGTGAAACAACTTAAGGAAAGTCTTGTTGGGCAAAACGTTACCGAAGGACTAAAGTCGTGCTTTTACACATTTGACAATCGACCACGAAAAGTGGGCGTGTCGAAGACAAATTTCATACTCGAAAAATTTTAACCTACCAACTTTTTAACATAAGAACCGAAAACTGATTTTTTTCGAAAATAACCGGTTTTAATAATTGTTTTACAGTGCTAATTTAAAAAAAAAATAGGCAAAAATATTTTAATACGTAATCAATGATAATAGAGATCTTACGACTAATTATTCTACAAATAAAACAAGGCAAACGATTTCGTTGCGTATCCAAATTATGATAAATTCATTTTTTCAATAAAGCCATTTTTTTTTTACTTGAAGCACTAAATTTGTTACTATTAATACGTTAGATTACCTACTGTAACTAAACATACAGGGTTCGCCATTACTCCGATCTCGGTTTCTAGTGCTTTTGAATAAATTTCAACATAACATTTTTAGTATTGTACTCATTTCTATTAAAAAGCTGCATATTTTAAAAACTTTTTTGTTTATACAGGGTGTTTAGTTTACGCTGTGCAGCATCAACTTATACTTTTTTAAATAGCAAGTCATCAATTTTTTATGCTGTTCGATGAAGACTTAATTTAGATAAAAAATACTTTTTAAATTTTTTAAATTGATTGTAGCGTTACTATTTTAACGCATTTTTTTTTTAAATGCAGCATCCGAAGGAAACAAAACTAGTGTTTTTTGAAATTTTAGAATTTATTTTTGTAAATTTCTAGATGAAAGTTTATAAGTATCTCCATAACTGTAGATGTTAGGAAAAAAAGTACTAGTGAAAATGGATAGAGAATTAAAAACTACATTAGAAACAGTTGAAGGAAATTGAAGGTGCCATTTAAAAAAAAAATTAGTTTTAACAATTTGAAAATTAGCGCTCTCAAAAAAAATAATCAATTAAAAGAATCTTAGTCTATTTTAAGTACTTTTGATTATCATCTACAAATTAACGAAAAACATTCCAAAATTTCAACACCAACACCAACACCAGCTTTGTGACCATTTCTTTCTGATGCTGCATTTTTAAAGAAATTGCACTAAAATGGCAACGCCGCAATCAATTTAAAAATTTTTTAAAATTTTTTTCATCTTAATTAAGCCTTCATTAAACAGCATAAAAAAATTGATGGGTTGCTATATAAAAAAATACAACTTTATGCTGGCCAGCGAAAACTAAACACTCTGTACAAACAAAAATATTTTTAAACATGCAGCTTTTCAATAGAAATGATTACAATACTAAACATTTTATGCTGCCATTTATTCAAAGGCACTAGAAACTGAGGCAGGAGTAATGGCGAGCACTGCACATAGAGTATCACCTACGACTCACTCTAACAGAAACCGACATTGATAATAAAATACGAAATATTAGGCTCGAAAAAAATCCACTAAGTTGTTAATTGTTTAATTTACTTAATTTTTGAGATGCAAGTTTTTGGCTTTTAATGTTTTAATAAATCTAATATAAAAAATAAATTTTAGATGAAAAAACTACAAAAAACTAAAGTTTCAAAAGCAGATATCTTTTACCCCATGCACCTTTTCACTTCGCTAAGTTAATTATCGATCGGGCATCAGGTAACAAATGAAATCGCGACCGATGCAGCGCTTGAATATATAAAGTTTTGCACATTGCAAGCTCAGACAGGAAAAAACGTTTGTTTGCTCGTTGCAATCCAATTTTCAAGCTCAAACATGAATAAAATCAGATTTGTTTGAGTTCACACAATTCATGTTATCGTGTTACGTATTACGTATTCGATCAAATAAATGCTATTATTGCGTACTATCATTTGGAAAATATATTATTTTTGAGAAGTAATTCGGTTCCCTGGTCTCAAAGAGTAAAAATAAAAAAAGAAACAAATAAAAAACAATGTAATAGCTAGCAATTCTTTACTGGTTTTATTATCATTCTAAATTTTGTTTTGACAATGTTGTTTGTTGCTTTATTTTTTTTTTACTTTTGAGTTTTGAGGCTTTTTAGCGTTTTCGGCGCCTCGGCGCAGTCGTGCACCACACCACTTTGCCTTTATTTATGACGCAGGACTGGTGGCAAAGAATTAAAAGTTCATTTCCTTGATAAAGCTTTGACATGCTCATGGTTATCTAAAACCTAGTCATTAAACGTATCAGGAAATGTTTACACTTGAGGCTGACGCGTTCACATTCCAAACTCGTGCGTCGTTATCCTTTCTTACAAACAAATCTGCCATATCAAAACATGTACAGCTTGGCATGGTGTATTGAGATATTCCGCATACGTTCATAGTCTTAAAATGTTACTGATAATGAAAAACATATTGTGAATAATGCTAGTTTTTAGCTCTGATTCTATAGCTGCAAGTAGCGATTGTAAACTGTTGCGTTACGGTTGCAAAATACCATGGTATATTTGCAACAATTGCCCTAACTGTTTCAAAGGTAAAACCAAAGTTACTCATGTGAGTACCAATAGATTCGATTGTAAGGATATAAATTCTTATAATGCACAACCATTGATTCGTATTCTCTTTGAAGACCATAATGAATACCAGGTACCTCGATGCAAGTGCTCATTCTAGCATTCCAGGTGCTATACTTAAGAAAATGCTTCTACTTCTTATTCTAAGATTACCAAAATGACACTAACAGATAGCCAAACATCAAAAGTTAACGTATGTCATGTTTCAAAACACGTTTCGATACTGATTTCTTAAAATCAGCAAACATGGTCATTGATTATGACTCTATAAAGGTTACCTTACCTTCTTACCTATTTGCGTCTGAACCTATTTTCGTAGGTCAGTATTTTTGTCAATTCAATTTAACGCAGCTAAGTGCAGAACAGACTACTTTAATAGCAGTTCTATCCTAACGTATGTCTGAAGAGAAAACAGTGCTACGAAAAAAAATCTATCAAAAGATACTATAGAAGAGTGTGAATCTACTTACGCTGCTCAAATCGTTTTAGTGCAAACGAAAGATTGAAGCACAAAGTTAGTACATAGTAGATTATCGAAAATTAAATGCTATTGCTTGTCTAAATAGATATCTATTGTCTCATATTGAAGATTTGCTTCATTCGGCCAAAAAAACACTCTTGATCTTAAATCAGGTTATCATCAAATTTTAGTCAAGCTTGTAGGTAGAGATAAAACCGCATTTATATCTCCTTTAAGTTATTTTCGTTACATTTGGATGCCGTTCGGTTCGCAAAATGCACCTTTTACTTTCCAACTGCTTGTTGATAAATTCCGCTCAGGATTACAAGAGGCAAACATCTTAGTTTGATTAGATGATATGGTCATCTTGTCTTCTACTTTCTATTAAGATTACCTCATAGTGTCCTGATTCCCAATTAACTGGTCATTTTGGAGTCGACTTTATTCTACAGCGCATTGCCATTAGATAGTATTGGACAAGTATGCGTCGCAACATAGACAATCATGTAGCCAAATGTCCTAGACTGTCATAGCTAGAAAGTCTCCAGCTTGTCCAACAAGAACAAATACAAACTCCCATTCAAAACCAACGTTTGAAATTTTTTTTATGAATTTATTGGGTGGATATAGATAGACCTTAATAATAAAAAATACAACTAATCGCTAGATAAAGCTCTTTGTGTTAAAGGCGTGTAATTAGTGATAACGGTGTTTAATTTGTGATTTCCGTTATGCAACAGACACCTTGGGTTTACGCAGCCTCGAGTACCATTGTATCACCCAGACGCTAACTCAGTACAGCGTAGAACCGCAATTTCAAAAACTAACGTTTTATCTTAACTGCTACCGTTTTGCAAAGGAAGCAAAGAACAACATCAGGACCTATATAAGAAGCATGGCGATGCCAATTATCGCCCAGCTCCAAATTTTCACATTAAGAACAAAGTGTTTATTAAAATGCATGTTTTAAGTAAAGATAAAAGTTTTTTAAGTTTGCGCCGCGTCGCGACGGTTCCTACCTAATTCACAAAGTCATCATTCTTACAACTTAGTCTTTCAAGAATCAAATGAAGCTTATAACTCTTCTACCTCAACTCGAACAACCTTTCGACGAAGAGTCCAGAAAAATAAATGTTTCTGTTGCAAGTAAACTGTTATAGTTGCTCCTATTCGCAGAATACGTTATGAAACATAAGGAGAGATTTGTAGCAAATAAGTTGCCTTTGCAAGTCATAGTTAATTATTAATAATAAAACATTTGAGAAATTATCTTCAAATTCAAGAGCGTTCACCATGTTTTTATTCATTCGCCGAAAGATATAGAGAAATCTCTAAAGACAACGTTAATGTATAAAAGCGGTACAAACGAATCATAGGTCAGTTATTTCAGGAATTCGAAGTCGGCAGTATTAAGATTATTCAAGTTTAAATAAATAAGTGATTAACGCGTGTCGAGATAAATATAACGGAGTATAAGCTTGTACGTGACTTTAATGTAAACAAGTGTCAGTGTTCAGATAAATAGAAGTTATCCGCGAACTTTATCTTTCGGTATATATAAATTAGTGTAAGTGTTTGTATTAAATATCCTTAGATTTAATTAGTTTGTTAGTTATAAACGTGTACATATTTTTAGTATAAATAAATTAGTTTTAATAATCGTTACAGTGGCGTTAGTGTGGGGTTCGCGATTTTAGTGTAAATATCATTAAGTAATTTAATATTGGTCCCGTAATAAAAACTATAATTGCGTAAATAACTGTTTAGTTCGCGATTCGTGTTGGTTTATAGCGTGTAATTCTAGCTGTTTCATTTCGTTAAACTAGTGTCAAGCATTATTAAAATTTAGTGTTATTAAACTTTTTTATTTATTTATTCTTGTTTAAATTTATGCCGGTAACGCGTTTGCAAGCAGTTAAAATGGATTTAAAAATATTTGAAATTCTTGAATCGATGAATAAAAATATAGAAGAAAATAATTTAAAAATGGGCAAAAATTCTTCGAAAATTGAAGATAATTCTAGAAAAATGGAAAAAAAACTGACCTAACAACCCAGAAAATCGAAAGAAATTATAGAAGTTTAACAGAAGAAACAAACTAGCATTGAAAATCAATTAAGAACTATTGAGGAGCAAATACAAACCAAATTAAAACGGTTCAAAAGGAACCCCAAGCAGATATGTTAAATTTAAAAGAAGAAATTTGCACGTCCATTAACTTAGACCCCCCACCAACAGAAAAAAGAATCAGCCTTCTTGAATAAATTAGTTGCAGTATTCAAAATTTTGTCGCTCAAGAAGAACCACAGTAAATTAGAAATGAAGTGGGTGGGGCCAGTTGAAAAAAAGACCGTGGTAGGCCAATGCACGCCATTATCTCAAATTGTGAGATGCGTGAAATCTAACGAAGATACGTCGCCGAAGAAGTGTCCACAACATCTATTGGGCATTCTTATCTTCAAATGCCAAAATTTCAGCCAAGACCAGCTGGCTAAAGTTAAAATGTTGATCCAGTGGTATCAAGATGTGTTTGAGCTGGAGAGTGGTTACAAAAGAAGAACTAACGTGTTGAAACATAAAGCTAATACCGGAGACGCTCGGCCGATACGACAACATCCACGCCGAATTCCTTTAGCGAAAAAAGGCCGAACAAATAATTACGGATATGGAGAGAGAAAACGTGATTGAACCTTCAAATAGCCCATGGGCGTCCCCAGTGCTACTCGTAAAGAAGAAAGATTAATCAACGAGGTTTTGCGCAAAAAAGACAGCTACTCTTTACCGAGAATTGACGATACGTTAGACATCCTGTTAGAATCACAGTGTTTTTCCACGTTAGATTTAAAGAATGGTAACTGGCAGGTAGAATTGAAAGCCAAAAATCGTGAAAAAACAGTTTTTACAATTGGAACTAGTTTGTGGCAGTTCACTGTAATGCTCATCGATCTGTGTAACGCTCCTGCAACATTTGAGTGTTTGATGGAGACTATCTTGCGCAGACTGTCTTAGAAGACGTGCTTGGTTACTTAGGCAACGTGATCGTGGCTGGAAAGTCGTTTGAAGAATACTTGAAGAACTTGAAAAAAGTGTTCCAGCAACTACGTGGGGTAAATCTAAAACTGAGCCTAAAGAAGTGCCACGTTTTTAAGGAAGAAGTGCAATACCTTTACCACGTCGTCCCTAGAGATGGCTAGCCCAGACAAAATCTGAGCAGTGCAAACATGGCCAAGACCAATCGACAAACATCAGGTCCAAAGTTTCCTTGGACTGTGCACCTATTATAGACTATTTGTATCTGGATTTGCAAATATTGTCAAACCTTTGACGAAATTGGCCGAAGAAAGAGCAGCATTTAGATGGAATGAAAACTGCAAAAATGCTTTCCATCAACTAAAACTGGCCTTAGTCACTTCGCCAATTTTGAATTAGCTAAGAGAAGATGGAAAATTTGTTTTGGATACCGACGCAAGCAATCTGGCCATAAGCGCAGTCCTTTCGCAGGTTCAAGATGGACAAGAAAAAGTAATCGCGTATTTTAGCAAGGTTTTGCGGAGGAAGACTAGAAGGAAGCTTTTAGCAGTCGTCAAGTTCATAGTACATTAATACAAATATTTGTATGGACACATTTTTTTACTGAAAACGGATCACACCGCTTTAAAATGAATATTGCAGTTCCGTAACCCGGAAGGACAAGTCGCAAGATGGATGCCTGATGCCTTGTCCAGAAGAAAATGTCCGGCGGACTGCAGCCATTGTTTGCGACTTAAAGAAAAAGTCGAATGCCTACGGAAAACTGCTATGGTTGATGACGGGTGGGAACCTGAGCAGTTGAGTCGCGAACAAGAAAACAATTCTGAAATAAGACTACTCTTGGACTGGAAAGAAAATGGCCGACGACCAACCTGGGAATAAATCAGTGCTTTGGGCAGCGTATTATTGGGAGTAGTGGGACTCTTTGATTGTAGAAAATGGTCTTCTTAAGCGATCCCTAGAGAGTGTCAAAAGCACGGCAAACAGACTATAGTTGGCAGTACCAAAGAGCCGGGGGTCGGAAGTGTTGAAGCATCTCCACGATGGTACATCAGGAGGACACTTTGGCATAAAAAAGTTCGAGAAAGTTTCTAGTGGGTGATCTGCAAAGAGGACGTCATGAAATGGTGCCGTAAGTGCACGGTCTGCGCATCAAGAAATTGTTCAGCGAGAAAACTCAAAGCACCGATGAAACAATACAACGTAAGAAACCTTTTAGAAAGAGTAACGATTGACATCGCAGGGCCGTTCCCAGAATCTGATTTGGGAAACAAATACGTCCTGGTGGCGATGGATTATTCCACGAAATGGACGGAAGCTTACGCCATACCCAATCAAGAACCAGCTACAGTCGCAGACGTATTAGTGAAAGAGCTTTTTTGTCGGTTTGGAATCCCGTTAGAATGACATTCCGATCAAGGCCGTAACTTTGAGTCTGGGCTGTTTCAAGAAGTTTGCCAACTGTTTGGAGTTAAAAAAACTAGGACGACGCCTCTCCATCCTCAATCTGATGGCATGGTTGAGCGGATGAATTGAACAATAGGAAAATACTTAGCCAAAGTAGTGTCTAAACACCAAAACGACTAGGATCAGTACTTGCACGTTTTTCTAATGACATACCGATCATTGGTTTACGAAAGCACAAGCCAAACACCAACCTGTGTAATGCTCGGTCGCGAAATACAACTGCCATGCGACATCCAATTTGGACGCAAACCGGAAAAAGGAAGTTGCTGGAGAAAACTACGTCAGCAAGCTGACCAAGAGGTTAGACAAAGTACATGAAAAAGTCCGTAAAAACACACAAATTGCCAGCGACAGAATGAAGACTAGATATGACGACAAGGCACAAAATGGTGGGTTTCAACCTGGCGATATGATGTGATTGTGTAATCCCGAAAGAAGACATGGTTTGTCGCCGAAGCTGCAGAAGCAATGGGAGGGCCCTTATGAAGTCGTGCAGCATATTAATGACGTCATATATAGCGTTCGAAAACCATCCAGAAGCAAGCTAAAAGTAGTCCACATCGATCCAGGTCCAAACCAGAGTAATAACTAGCAGAACCACAAAACCAATCAAAAGAATAGAGTTCAATAAGTTTATCAGCGTATACGGAGGTTTTGGAAAAGCTAGGTAGGTGTTACAACCTAGAAACAACAAGACCTGTTCTAAACACGAAAATATTACGCCATCGCACATTGCGTGAGCGAGGATCTTGACATGTGCAGAGAGGTTGCAGTCGTTTTTAAAAAGAAGTTTGGGAGGCTAGATAAACTACGAAGACAGCAACCAGCAGTCTAAAAAATTTTAAAACTACGTGGTGACAGACGTTTCGTTTTCTATCTGATCACCAAGAAATACCAAGCCGTTATACGAAAGCTGTGGGGAGCATTATGGAATCTCAAGATAGAAATAGAGTTCCAGAATATTAAAAAATTGGCAATACCAGAGCTTGGTTGTGGTTTAGATCAATTGAGTTGGAAGACAGTTCGAAACATGTTGGAGGTCGTCTTCCGAGGAACAGGCGTTCAAGTATTGGTCTGTAGTTACCAACCAAGGAAAACTTCGGGCCAGGAAAAGTCTATTTACTGGTACCTTTATGATCAAGGAAGTTGCCGAAATGGAGAAAGCTGCCGCTATCGCCACAATCCTTTATACCGGTGTCGCATGCATTTCCTGTTCTGGAATGAAAAAAGGGGGCAGTGAAACGTTTGAGAAATTATTTTCAAATTGGAGAGCGTTCACGAGATTTTTATCCATTTCCAGAACGTTCACCGAAAGATATAGAAAATTCTCGAAAGACAGCGGAAATGTATAAAAGTGGTACAAACAAATCATAAGTGTTTTTTTTTTAAATAATCGTTACAGTATCTAGCATTTGTGTAATCTAACTTTTTAGACTAATCTGAAACTTTATGCTACAATAACATAGTTTGCTGCGTTTTATTAATATTTGCAATTGTGAATAAAAATTTTAATAGTTGCAAATGTAATTTTAAATGCAGAATTTTGATACTACTTAAGCGCAATCTATTAACAAATGTACTTAAAGTCTAACATTAACTCATTTGAGATATACATAGGTATGCAATTAAACTTTTCAAGCGAATTTAAATCGTGATCGGTTTAACGACACATAGTTTCCTCTGTTTTGTTAATTTTTGTAATTGTCATTTGATAATTTAATAACAATCTAACTTTGTTTGCAAATAACAAAATAGCAACTAACCTAACAGCTATTTGTTTATACAATTCTGATACTAAAAACCAATCTTTTTAGCACTACAATAAATGATAACTAAATACACGAGTCATGGCAATCTAAGATTAACTGTAAAGCTTTGAGACTTATATGATTTAAATTCACATCGTTTTTCTGTAAACAACATAATATTTCTTCTATTATTAAAATAAAAACGTATTGTAATTAAAACTGTTGCAACCCTAAAAAGCACTAAATATCTGTAAATGTGAATAGAAAACATGTATTGTGGGTATATCTTTTGTTAAAATAAATCACGACACACTTTGTTTTTAATTAAAATTTAAAAAGTTTGCTTATAAAAACAAGTATCAATAAGAATTTACCACAATATTAAATTAGAAATACTTTACTAAGAGTTTTGTCCTAGTTGAGGCACTCCATCACTTTTAATACGTGTTTGATCAAGCATGAAAGTACTAACAAGAAGTTGAGTGTGTGTGTGTGCATGTACACTAAACTTTGTTAATTTGAGCAACCTCCTATATAGAACTAATGCCATAATTAATTCCAGTTACGGACAAAGACATACTATCGTTGACTTTTGCTCAACCCTAACGTCTTAAAAGGTGAAATTTCGAAGCTATAGCAAAACAACGCTTATTAATTACTTTATTTAATATATCGCCGAGCACATCTTTTATAGGAAATGTTAATGCAAATCCCTTGAGTTTTGGACCGCATGAATTTGCTTTGCCTTTATTGAAAGGGGAAAATTTACATACAAATTAAAATGCAGATTGGGGTTACGGCGATGCTGCTTCTGCTTCCAGTTACAGCCAAAAACGTAGTTTAAGTGCGTTGCTCTCCGAAAAACTTTTACCGCTGCGTGCGCGCGCGCTCGCATGTTTCCAGAGAGAAAAAACGCGTAATAATTAATACGCTGATGTTATTACATAATGTAATTAAAATTGAAGTTCGTTTTCGTAAAAGCATCGTTGAATTTATCTGAGCGTTAATTAAAATGTAAAATATAAAGCCTTTTACTTTGACAACGAATTAGAACGTTGGGTTAATTGTGCCAGCACTACAAGATGCACTACTTAGGTAATTGTACCTAATTTAGCTGTTGCAACATAAATGCGCAAAAAGCGCAAGATTAGGTTGACATATTGTGAATATTAAGTTATAAGTTGCTGCTTTTAATCAATAACCAACGTAAATAAAGCTAGCTGAGACAATATGCAAAATTAGGTAACTTAGGTTGCAAATACGTAACGTTTAAAAATTACAATCAAATAAGTCAAGAGCTCTTTAATATTTAGGTTAAATTTGATTCGTCGTCAATCGATCATCCATTGACAACTGAAAAAATTTGAAATAATGTGATAATAAAACGCTACTTTCGTTAAACTAAAATTTCTATAGTATATCATGTAACATATTTTAATGTAACCTAGGTTAAGTTTCAAAAATTTAATTTTTTTATTGTAGTCTTACTATTATTTTGTATAATTTATCTAAATGTAACCTAATATTATACTTATTTTCAAAAAACGTTTTTTTATTGTAGTTTTTTAATCAAATAATTTTCAAAAACAAACAGTTATATGTACATTATCGTACTTTTTGAATAAACTCTCGTTAAGTTTGTTTAATTGATGTTGTAATGTTGGTTTTAAGTTAACTGTGTACTGGTTCAGTAAATAAAAATTATGACAGAAATAAAACACACGCTAGATTTATTCTTTGTAATTTATTTCAACCTAAGCATACTTAATTTATAATAAATAAATAAAAACCGTTACGATGTAACTTTCACGCAATTGTTATTTGAAAAGATGGTTAGATTTTAGTTAATAATAAAAGTTACTGTAAGATTTAAGATAATCTTGAATTACAAAAATAGAAAAACTAAGAGTAAAGTTCCATTTACGATAAAACAGTATCGTTCTGAGGTTTACAACAAACACCCGCGTTAAAGCGCGACGGAAACATACAACAGCTGTACTCGAAAATTTAAATGCATTTGTTTCAGAATCTAATTACTGTTTTATGATGTTCCTCTAACAATGTATGACAAGAGAATGGCTTGAAGAGTTAAGTATGTATGACTTCATGCATACCTCTTTATTAGAGATTTTCGCATTCCAACTAATTTCGTTTGACAATAGCACCGTTGAGTTCAAACTTTATAAAAAGGTAGTAATATTTATAATAACATTATAAATACACGTGATTCGTTGAACCTTAATATTAAAACTTAAAATGCTTATTACAAGTATTTACAAATTTAAACATCAAAATGAATGACATATACAGTTTTTTAATTGAAAAACTATATAAATATAAGAATTTATTTTGTACCCAGTTTTGCACTATTCTACATTAAAATTTTGATGAATCATAACTTATATACTAGTTTTTTAAACAGGAAAACTTTTACTATTTTATCAGACAACTGCATTTGATAGTGCTTTTTTTACTAACAATAAGTATAGCTCATAGACATAGAAAAACTAGAGAAAGAAGAAAAAAAGAAGACTTACGAAAATGAGATAAAGAACCTACTACAGAAAGCGAACAAAACAGAAAGTATAGAGGAAGAGTGGAATACAATTAAAAAAATTATCATAAAATCGACAGAAAAGATAATTGGGACAAAACGAGTTAGAAATAGAAACGGATAGTCTGATGAAGAATGCGAAAAGATAATAACGAAAAAGAGAGAAGCAAGAATAAAATAGACAAGAACCTGCAAGCAAGAGCATTACGAGAATTACAAGCGAATAAGAAAAGAAGGCGTAAAATTAATGACAGAAAAGAAACGTAAATACATCAACAAAATAATGGATAAAATAAGGAGTTATCATAAGAGCAATACTAAACTATACCAACAGTTAAAGACCCAAAGAAAGAAAAAAACATAACCGCAAATATAGACAGGAAGACCTGGAAAAATTATTTACTTGAAAAAACAAAAAAAGAAGAAACAGAACAAGAAGAAGAATCACAAGGTGAAGTTGAGGAGGACAATATAGAGAGCATCACAAAAACAAGAAATAGAAGAAATTATAAATAAGTAAAAAAATCAAAAAGCGGCAGGAACAGATAACATAGTATGTAATAAAATGTTGAAGTATAGAGGAAAAGAACTGAGAGAAAGATTATACGAAATAATAAGTAAAGCATCGAAACGGAAACGATGGCTGTGCATAATGCTTGGCAAATACACAAATACCATAAAGGCGAAATGGACCATCTTGCTTTCAGACGACAGATAGCAGTTTCATTATTAGAAAAAAATAAGAAGAAAACAGGTAGTTTTAGTAAAGGACGTCCAAGCCAAAATGAAAATTCAGGAATCAGGTATGACAGAACAGATCATTTTGTTGTACCCCAAGAAAAAAGACATAATGTCGACATTGCCATACGAAAACAACAAGATGCCAGAAATGCGATGTTGGTTTGCATGTAAAATGTTTTGTAGTATACCATACGTGTTAATGAATTTTTTAATAAAAACAAACTGTATTCAATATTTAATCGTATATGTATATCTAAAAAAAAAAGAATTATCATTATCATAGTGGATTTTTCTGTAGACCTATATATAGGCCGGTACCAAAAGTGTACTTCCAGGCAAACATATTTTTTTTTAATATATACACATATATATATATAAGTCTAATAGACCTAAATGACTCACTTTTGCCAGAAAAATCATCGATTTTCTTTCAAATAAAATTTCAGGTTAAACGAATACACAGAAAAGACCATTGGTGAATATCATATCATCATCATACACTTAGACAAGTCATAGAAAAAACGTATGAAAAAGGTAATGAAATAGATATAATGTATATAGACTTTAAGACTTTAAACAAGCCTTTGATAGCCTTAAAAGAAAAATGATAATAAAAGATGCAAAAAAACAAGGTATTCCCAAAAAACTAAGAAGTCTAATTAAAATAACCGTGGAAAAATCAAAAGCCGTTGTACAAACACATCGAAGAATACCAAAGAAAATAGCAATAAAACAAGGAGTTAGACAAGGAGACGGATTATCAACAACCTTATTTAACATCGCTATAGAAGGTATAATAAAACAATGCGAAATCACGGGATCTATTATACAAAAAATGGTGCAAATAATAGCATATGCCAATGATGTACCGGTAGTAGCAAGAGATAAAAAAAGATTAGAAGAGATTAAAAGAGATAATAGATAAAATAAAGCAAGCAGCAAAGAGAAGAGTACTGGCAATAAATAAAAAAAACAACAAAATATACGAAAATCACAAGGAAAAGTGAGCAACCAGAAGAAGAAAACGAAAAGAAAAAGGGAATCATAAGTACGAAGTGATACAAAGCTATAAATACTTGGGAGTAATAATAAATAATAAAAACTACAAAATCATAGAAACTGCGCAAAGAATAAAAGAACACTTTGCATAGATACAAAGAAATAATGAGAAGTGAACATATACGTATGAAAACGAAATTTATATAGCACTGTTTTTCGGGTGTTGCCGCGTCAAAAAACTTTCTCTTAACGTTTCGCTGATCATGCTGTCAGCTTCTTCAGGAGATTTTTAAAGACTGATGTTATCGTGTTGCGTTCCTTGTTATATACCGTTTTACAGCTCCGCTTCGCTGATCCGTGTCCGTTCAGGTCTGATGATTTGCGTTTATAGACGTCTGGTAACTTCTTGCATCTTCTTCACGCAGCGTAGATCTCCATGTGTTGCTTAATCTGTATTCATCCTCACGGTTGAACTTAGGATTTTTCATTACTTTAAGTGATTCGAGTATTATTCGCTGGTGATAGTGTCTGCTTTGTGCTAATACCTTTATATGTTCCGCTACTGCAAATTGTCCGTGCGTCTGAGTTGAGCGTCTTGTTGATGTTCTTTAACCCTGCACTGAATGGTCCTCCCCGTTTGGCCGATGTAACTATTGCCGCACATACACTCTAATTTGTATATACCTTTGGTGTGTAGTCTTGGGAGTTGATTTTTATTAGGAGGTATGAGCTGATATTTTCTTCACTGTGTTATAACGTGTAGTGATGTTCTTCTTTCCTAGAACCCGCTTTAGTCTGTCAGTGACTTCGGCAACGTAGGGTAAGTAAACATATGTTTCTGACGGTGTTTCCACAGCAACTTCAACTTGCTTCTCGTTTTTCTTATGTGGTCTTATTAATTTTTTGTTGTAGCCATTTTTTATAAGAGCGTCCTTTATGTGTTTGATTTCCTCCGGATTGTGTTTTTCATCACTAATTTTATCCGCTCTTCTTAGATGTGTGTTGATGAGGGATCTCTTCTGTTGTGGATGGTGATGAGAGGATGCGTGTAGATACCGGCCTGTATGTATTTCCTTGCGGTATACGCTATGACTTAGCCTGTTGTTGTTCGTGCGTGTTACCAGAACGTCTAGAAAGGGCCGCGTTTTGTTCGTTTTGATCTTCATGGTGAATTTGATACTGTTGTGGTGTTCATTGATATGTTGAAGAAAACTTTGTAATTCTTCCCGTCTATGAGGCCATACGACAAAAGTGTCGTCCGCGTATCTGTACCAGCATTTCGGTTTCCGGTCACTTGAGTTGATAGCTTCTTGTTCGAAAGCTTTCATGAAGATGTTGGCTATTACTGGTGACAGTGGTAAACCCATACTTGCGCCGTTTTCTTTTGTTCATAGAACTCACCATTCTACAGGAAGTAGGTTGACGTTAAACAGAGTCTGGCTAAGTCGATCAAATCTTTTTGTTAACCTCGTGGCACTAGTTGTTGTCTAATGATCTCTAATGTTTCTTCCACTGGTACATTGGTGAATAGTAATTATACGTCGAAACTAACTAGTATGTCACTGGTAGTTACCTCAAGTCCTTGGAGAATCGCGACGAAATGTTCAGAATTCAACCTCAGAAGTAAAAAGAGGTGGTTTTCCATTCGAAAGTGGTGACTCTACCGAAACCTGTTTACGACTAGACGAAGGTAAATTAGCAAAAGAAACCAACGTAGTTTTGGTAGTTTTCTTCCTTTTAGCTGTGATCTCATTACGTAAGGTTTGTATTGTAAGTCTAAATTGGCGATAACACTTTGCTTTATCTTCCCCATCAGGCGACATATTCAAACAACGACGGTGAATGTGTACCCACAAAGTACTAACTTGTTTGAAAGTGGAAGAGGAAAAATTATCATCTGCAAAAACTGAAGTACCATTATCCATCTAAAAAGATGCCTCAACTGTAAAGTACTACGCACCGCAAACCTTAAGGTAGAAACGGCTGAAAGCTCCTGGTTCCTAAGTCGGTTCGAAATTTCCTAAAAAACGTAAAAAAAGAAAAAGAGAAAAAAACAAATAGTAGCACAGCTCTTATTACGTTTTCTAAAGATACAACAAAATCTGAGAGAGAATTAACCTAATCGTGAAGCACAACTGTACAACTAAAACCCAATCAAAACGACAGTAGGTACAAGTAGTATCACTAATAATTAATTCATTTAATAAGCCAAACGAGGTTCATCGAAGTAGTCGAGTTAATCTAAAAATCAAAGCAGAAGTCTGACAACAAAAATCCAATTAAATTAAAAGTAAGTAAATAACTAATGTAAAGTCAAACCGAAGGACTAAAATCAAAAAAGTAAAAGTTCGTGAAATAACTCCGACGTTAAGTTTTACAACAATACCTAAAAAAGGCAAAGTAAAACTTCGAGTAAATCGAACCTACTGAAGACAAAGAAAAAGTACAAGAAGCAATAAAACTAGAAGAAATTATAATCGCAAACATAAAACCAAGCCCAGACAGTTGGGAGGCAAATTTGTTACTCTGGTTTTTGTGTAACAAAAAAAAATAAGCAACGGCTAACACAGTTACTCCCGGAGATTTAGTCGCAGACTTCGTCATGCTAGATTATAAATTAAATCTAAAAATGCGTCAAAACGACGAAAGACTAAATTAGGGAGATATTGTTTAACTCTACCCGTAACTGGAAAAGAACAAATAATACGACAAAAGTGATAACACCGAATATATATTTATTTTATCACA
Organism: Aquatica leii; assembly: GCA_035610365.1. Classification (NCBI taxonomy): domain Eukaryota; kingdom Metazoa; phylum Arthropoda; class Insecta; order Coleoptera; family Lampyridae; genus Aquatica; species Aquatica leii. The sequence continues at coordinate 95,091,003 of CM069435.1, read as the reverse complement.
GAAGCAGTTGAAGAGAACGAAGACAGTACATAAGTTATATAAACGCTGCAAACGATATTACATGGGTTGATATCACAGGCCAAGTATAAGTTACGCCCTTCACTGAGAAACACGTCGCACATCAAAGCGACCTAATCGGTCTAACTTTTGTATTTAATAAAGAAATGACTTTACTTTCTTTAGTTAAATTAAAAGAATACGAAAATTCTAGTGAATCAAAGCGCACAGGATAAGTGACACCAAAAAAAGTTTTAACTTTACTTGTGATTACAACCTAGTACGTACATATGGCCATTCCAACAATCGACATGACCAAGGAAGTAGTACTCGTATAGTATGACCTTATGTATGGCGTTATCACAAGTAAATTCGGTATTTAATTCATACGATAATTGAAGTAAATGAATGCGCTTAGCTTCTCTCTAATTAACTTCGCGCTTGTGTAGATATTTCTTTCAATAACACTGTATTCAACCCCTGGTCTTCAGCGACGTGACGTCATGGAAACCTTCCAAAAATCACAGGTGTTTTATCATTGCCACTGATAAGGGTCACAGGTGGAGGGGTAACAATCCGCTAAAAAATCAATTAAAACCCTCAATACAAAAAAAAGTTATATAATCACATACCCCAAATAAGCTTTCACTTAAACACAAAATGCATTTGCCTATTCACATGGAATCGTGTGTAACAACGTAATGATGAAATGCTGGTTGGGCGCAAACACCGCCAAAACGAAGGTTCGTGCGTTGTACAAAACGTTACCAGAAAAAGAATGAAGTCGTGCTTTTAAACAATTTGACAGTCGTCCACGAAAAGTGGGTGTGTCGAGGACGAATTTTATACACGGAAAAATTTTAAGTTACCAACTTTTTAACATAATAAAGTTTTATAGTTAATTGTGAAAACAACCTAATGTGTACGTACAGTCGTGTCTACAACCGACTGACAACGTTCATGAAAAGAATTGAAATAGGAAATATATCACCTTCCCAGAATTTCCTAAAATTAGCTGAAATTTAGCAAACGCGTACATACGGTGTTATCACAAGTAAATTCCATTCTGTTCATACAATTAATGAGAAAAATAAATCCGTCAAGTTTCTTGTAAACTAATTACGTTGTTTCGCTAAGTGAGCGTCCCAATACGGCTAGAACTATATCAATTTAGCAAAGGTTTCGATATCTTTAATCTACGTGGCCTGACATCATTATAGGAATTTTTCTAATAAACACAAAGCAGCAAAAATACCACACCCATTTATACTATGGATGAGCGTGAATAATTAGATGTGGAAACTTCGCTAGGCACTTACCTTAGAACATGTACGAAGCGTACCACAAAAACCGAAAAAATAAGTTTTCTTCCATCGGTATTTCAATGTCAACATTAACAAATTGACAGCAATCACTCCCAATGCAGCGGGAAGTGGGCGTTCCGGGAATAAATCTTATACGGTACAAACATCATACCGAAACAGTTTTAAGATAACAGTCTTTATCACTAGTATTAATATACTGGATCGTTAACATAATAATACTTTGCCTACTCTGCAAATGGCCGAATTTAGCTTCACTTTTAATTCATGCGTTAGCTATGCAGTATATTATAAAAAATGTAAGAATAGATATCCTTAGAATTTTTACATGTGTATAGAGTTCTTGAAACCCTTACTTTAGTTTATTTTTTTAACGTTGGTAATTTTTTTTAGAGTTGTAGAAATTATATCACTAATACTTCTATAAATTAATTAAATATAAAAAAAACATTTGTTTTGTGGTAGACTCAAAAGTTTTAATCCGAAACTAGAGCTCGAATGATAACGATTAAGTAAAGTACTAAAATAGCAATAGTTTAATATTGCTATCAAAATTTTAAAGTACTGAGTAGTCTTGTTACATGAGATAACAGCAGATAGAGAAAACACTCTATCTAAATAATCTTATATCCCTTAGCAGAACCCAAACACTCAACTCATACATTAAGTTTTTTGTTCAAATGCATAAATATCTTATAGATGTCGCTATGATAAGCTGCGCCCTCTACTACTATACATAAAGAACGCGCCAGAGAGCGAAGATAACGATCTTTAATAAGCGCAGCATGAATAAATTAAGCAAAGCAAAAGCAAAAGAAAATTAAAATTATATAAACATTTTACCTAAATTACTAACTTCACAGGGCAAAAGTAAATTTTCTCCGCTGATAACCTTGAACGTTCTTGCTCTTGTAACAAATCTCGGCGTTATCGGCGAATCTAAGCCACCATTATACGGAACTCCTGTAATAAACGACTGCATTAACAATGAATAACAAAAAGCAAGAATAAAAAAATTAAAACGGAATAACCACAAATCACCGAGCTAATAACAATCATAATAACAATAAAGAACCACAAAGTTTTCTTGTTAGACCAAAAGAACGTTTACCTTCTTTCTTTTCATGCATAAAACTCAATTTTACGCCACTTCTTCATTTTTCACAAAAGCCGGAATTTTTTTATATTTATACCTTCGTGCGCCAGTCATTACACCCTTAATACATTTTCTTAAGCTTAATTATAGTTTAAAAGAAAAGTTTTTGAAATCGATAAAGTTTTAAAAAAGTAATTATTTTTGTTTCAATTTTAAATTTAAAATGCAAAAAAAGTTTTCCTTTTTGAGTTTAATTCTTAAGGACTTTGTTTGTGGTTTTTTATACAAGATTCCAATTAAATTTAATACTACTACATGGGTTTTATTTTTTAAACGGGTAGCAATTTTGTCTTTATACTTGAAAGTTGGTATTAAGTTTTTTTTTAATATAATACTGTTTAAAAATTTACAATTTTTTAACAAAATACAACAAATACAACAACAAAAGTTAAAAATATAAACTAAAATAAATTGTTAGTAAAAAAATTTCTAATTTACAAAACTTAAAAAAATTAGCTTAGACAAATTATGAATTAAGAAAATAGATTAAAAAATTACCAAACATGAACAAAACTACAAAACAGTTGAAACAAAGATAAGTTTCTACGCACGAAAACAAAAAACTATTCTAAAACAAAAGTTGCTTCATTATTTAAATTTTCCACGAATTGCTATTAATTTTTAAAAGCCGATTAGCCGTAAAACTTTTTTCAACTTTCACGCGTTTTTTTCCCGGCTTTACCTTTATTAATTTTTCAAATTTCATGTCGCGCCGTAAAACTTTTTTAATTAGAATTTGTATCGTGCGCGTCGAATTAAAAATGCAGAAAAAAATTTGGCAACCCAGATCTGAGGGACAACTGCGCCCTTCTGTAAGATGCTTTTAACGAGTGCTTCCAAAACGATTTACATAAAACTCTAAACGTAATGAATGTAATGTATGTAAATGAAGCATTTCTTATGATAAAACCGTCGGGAAAAGAAATGGAGTGGAAGTTACAATTTGGAATCGAAACTTTTTCGACTCTCTTTCTAGTTGTATTTCTACTCTGTGAGCAATTTAGAATTATACATAAAATATTAAGTTATTGAGATGGTTATCTTAGTGCGCTGTGGGGACACTAGCGTCCCCTTTGTCGGGCGGGTGTTTATATTTTAAAAGCCATACACAGATTGCATCTAAAAAGGATGTCATGCTTTTGTGTCAGTGAAACGATATGAAAATTCGAGTTTAATGGCAAAATTAATGCTCTCGCGTTTAAAAAATAGACCTTATTAACATTACATGCAACACACGTGTCTTTATTTTTTTACTGATATAATAATTCAGAAATATTATAGTCACAAATACACTAAATAAGTAAAAATAAACATTGGTAAAAATAGTAAAATAATATTTTAAAAATAATTAGACGCACAGCTAACTAATACAGTTTACTGAATAGTAAAATAATTAAAAACAAAAAACAAAAGAATAAAGTTTTTAAATGTATGTAAAAACATTGTTTATTTTCTGTTTGTGTATTTACTTTTTTAATATTATTATTTTATTTAAATTATATTAAACCTGACACCCAGCTAACTGTGATATAGTAAATAAAAATTTGTTTAAAATCATTAAGAAATTTGAGTTTAACGCAATAGTGGGCTAAACAAAAAATATGAAGTAAATTTATGTTTTCTAACAAAAAACTGGCACAGAACTAAAAAGACAACTTTAGATTTTTATTTAAAATTGAGATTAATGCAAAAAACTAAAGACGCCAGTAAGTTACTAAAACTTGGCTTAATTTAAATTAATAATAAAATTTGCAATTATAGTAAGATTAGTAGATTAGATAAAGTCGAAAAAGGAAACTAAAATGTGCAAGTGAAAAAAATCAGTTAGATTCTCTACTTTAATACCCCTGTTTAAAAACAGTTACGCATTTAAGATAAAATTTAAAAAAAACATAAAATTAAGCAACAACTAACTAAGACACAGTTTACTTAAATTACTTCAAATTTAATTAAAAAATTAAATCTAGCAGAGAATATGTAATTAAAATAAACAAAAAAAACTAAAACCAAATAAATTTGTAGCGGGTAACAAAAAATGACACAGCTAGCTGTGATAAAAAATGCTAAACATTAGTTTTAATTTAATAACTAAATTGACAGCAATGAAACAGAAAAAATAAACCAAGTAAACTTTTTAAAACATCAAGGTTTTTGCAAAAATAGTAGATTAAATTAAAAAACAAAGAAATTGATTTTTGTTACCAAACTAAAACTTCACAGCTAACTGCGATTCAAGTTGTCAGAAATAAATTGTAATTAAATATTCAAAACAAAACTACATTTATAAAAATAAATGAAGTAAATTCTTGATATTTAACTAAAATTTGACGCAAGTAACTGTGGTGTAATCTATAGAAAATTAGTTTTAAATTATAACCAAATGTGAGATTAACGCAATAGTCAACTAAGCAAAACGTGTAACGTGTATCTGACAAGAAACTTAAATTACTTTAAATTTAGTTAAAAGAATAAATTTACTAGAAATGAAATGAAGATTAAATAAACTAAAAAAAAGCTAAAACCAAAAAAAATGACACAGCTAGCTCTGATACAAAATGCTAAACATTGCTTTTAATTTAATGATTAAATTGACAGTAATGAAATAGAAAAAATTATGAATTAAACTTGTCAAAATATTAGGGTTTTTTTAGAAATAGATTAGATTAAAAAACAACAAAAAAAAGATTTTTGTTACTTAACTAAAACTTGATACAGCTAACTACAATTCAAGTCACATGAAATAAGTTGTAACTAAATATTTAAAGCAAAAATTCTAAACTACACTTATAAAAAAACGAAGTAAATTTTTGTTATTGAACTAAAATCTGACACAGCTAACTGTGATGTAATCTATCGTAACGTATATTCCATTATCTTCCAAATTTTTGCAAAGTCGTTGTAACACATTTTTAGTGCCACATATTTCTAAATCACGTTTTTTTTTATTTCTAATTTTAAATCACAAAGTTTTTTTGGCACTTATTATTTTAAATTTTTAGCACTGAATTTTAAAAACAACCGATTATTTATTATTAAATTAAACGCGCAGGTTGAACAAATTGGAACAATTTAACACATAAACACAACCTAATCGGGAACTAATCAGTTTTAAAGTGTTTATTTACACAATATCAACATTTTATCAACGCCTTTTAATTACCGCACACCTAACATCAATAGTAATGAATTTTAAACTAAATTTATTTAAACCAAGTTTTAACTCAATTCCTAAGTCTAAGAAAAACGAAAATATTGATAATGCATCAATTTTAAACTAAAAACAACTGATTAAAAATACGATCTTAAAGTCAACACACGTAACAATCACAACATAAGCAGATACATTACTTTCTGTCTCTTTTTTGCACGTTTCGGTGTAACAAAGATAGCAAAAAGTAATAAGTTACATACTGTCATATATGTTGGTACAGTAAATCTTTGCAATTGTGACCGTCACAAAATTCTAAGATTAAACAAAAAAAACTAAAAACAAATAAATTTGTAGCGCCTAACAAAAAATGACACAGTTAGCCGTGATACAAAGTGCTAAACACTGGTTTTAATTTAATTACTAAATTTACAGTAATAAAAACGAAAAAATAAACTAAGCAAACTTTTCAAAACACTAAGATATTTTTAAAACAGTTAATTAGATTGAATAACATCAAAAAAATTGATTTTTGTTACCAAACTAAAATTTGACATAGCTAACTGCGATTCTGATCACCAGAAATAGATTGTAATTAAATATTTAAGAAATCCTTTAAAACAAAAATAGTAAACTACATTTATAAGAATAAATACAATAAGTTCTAAACTAAAATTTGACAAACAGCTAACTGTGATATAGTCTTTCAAAAATTAATTTTATACTATAACAAGATTTGAGACTAACGCAATAGTCGACTAAACAAAAAAAATTTAAACAAGTAAAATAAACCAAGTAAGCTTGTCAAAACATTAATTTAAAAAAAAAGTTTACATTAAAGAACAACAAAGAGATCAATTTTTGTTACCAAACTTAAAATTGACACAGCTAACTGCGATTCAAGTCCCCAGAAAGCTTGTCATTAAATATTTTAGAAATGCGTTTGAAGCAAAAATAGTGATTTACATTTATAAAAATACATGATATAAATTCTTGTTGTCTAACTAAAATCTGACACACAGCTAACTATGATATATGGTATCAAAAATTAGTTTTAAATTACAACAAAATTTGAGACTAACAAAATAGTCGACTAAAAAAATACTAAATATTGGTTTTAATTTAGTCACTAATGAAACAGAATAAATAAACTAAGTAAGTAAAATAATTATTATATTAAAAAACAACAAAAAGTTTTTGTTTTCAAACTAAAACCTGATACAGCTAACTGTGATTCAAGTCACCAGAAATAGGTTGTTATTAAATATTTAAAAAATGCGTTTAAAGCACAAATAGTAAACTGTAGTTATAACAATACATGAAGTAAATTCTCGTTATTTAACTAAAATCTGACACACAGCTAACTGTGATATAGTCTACTAAGAATTAGTTTTTAATTATTAAAAAATTTGAGTTTAACGCAAACAATAAATATAAAGTAAATTTATGTTTTCTATCGAAAAACTTACACTTACAATCCGTGTAAACCGACTTTAAGTTTAATAAAAAAAAATTGAAATTAATACAAAAAACTAAAGACTCCAGTAAGTTACTAGAACTTGGTTTAATTTAAATTAATAATCAAATTTGCGATTATAATAAGAATAGTAGATTAGATGAAGCTTTGAAAAGTCTAAGCGAAAACTGTGTACTAAAAAATTCGGTTAAATTCTCTACTTTAATAGCCTTGTTTAAAAACAGTTACGCATTATGACTTAATTAAGGAACAGCTAACTAAGATACAGTTTACTTAAATTACATCGAATTTAGATAAAAAAATAAATCTATTCAAAAAAAAAATTAATTAAAAACAAAAAAACCAAAATTCAATAAATTTGTAGCACCAAAGTAGCACATAACATAAAATGACACAGCTAACTATGATACAAAATGTTGAACATTGGTTTTAATTTAATCACTAAATTGACAGCAATGAAAAACAAAAAAAAATAAACCAAGTAAACTTTTTGAAACATTAAGGATCTTTTAAAAAGAATAGATTAACGTAAAAAATAATAAAGAATATATGTATTTTTGCTACCAAAATAAAACTTGACACAGCTAACTGCGATTCAAGTCGCTAAAAGAAAGTAAATTTATGTTTTTTAACGAAAAACTTACACCGAGCTAACGGGATGCAATCCATTAAAAAAAACTGTAAGTTTAATAGAAAAATTGAAATTAATGCAAAAAACTAAATACTTTAGTAAATTACTAAAATTTAGTCCAATTTAAATTAATAATAAAGTTTGCAACTATAATAAAAATTAAAACGGTTAAAACTGTAAAGCGTTAAAATGTAAAATAACAACTATCTTTTTAGTTATACTGAAAAAATCAGTTAGATTTTTTACTTTAATAACTCTGTTTAAAAACAGTTACCAATTAAAACAAAAAAATTTAAAGTTTGGAAACAGCTTACTAAGATATATTTTACTTAACCTTGATAAGATAAATTAAATCTACTAGAACACTATAACTTATATTAAACAAAAAAAATTAAAACTAAATAAAATTATATCGCCTAACAAAAATGACACAGCTAGCTATGATATTGGTTTTGATGTTATCAGTAATTGAACGGGAAAAATTAACCAAATAAATTTTTTAAAACATTAAAATTTTTCAAAAATAGTAGATTAGATTAAAGAACAAAAAATTGATGGAAATTAGATATGTAGGAAATGCGTTTAAAACAACTAGTAAACTACATTTATAAAAATAAAGTAATTTCTTATGATTTAACTAAAATCTTTCACACAGCTAACTGTGATGCAATCCGTTTAAAACTACTTGAGGTTTAACGAAAAAATTAAGATTAATACGATAAACTAAGGCTTCAATAAGTTACTAAAACATTACTTTACCAATAGTAGATTAGATAAACTAAAACAATAAACCTTTGACATGTCAAAGTGAAATTTTTTTCGCTATACTACAAAAATCACATTTTCTACTTTAAAAACAACTACGGATTAAGATAAAAAATTTAAAAAAATTCAGTTGGAAAAAAAAACAGTTAACTGAGATACAGTTTACTTAAAATACTTTAAATTTAATTGAAAAACTAAATCTATTAAAAAAAAATGAAACTTAGATTAATCAAAAAAAAATTAAAACCAAATAAATTTGTAGCGCATAACAAAAACTGACGCAGCTAGATGTGATACAAAATGCTAAACATTTGTTTTAATTTAATCACGAGATTGACTTTAATAAAACATAAAAAACAACATTCAGATTTTTTCAGAAATAGATTAAATTAAAGAACAAAAAATACATTTTTTTTACCAAACTAAAACATCACACAGCTAATAATTCAAGTCACCAGAAATAGATTGTAGAACTAAATATTTAGAAAAGGCATTTAAAAGTAAATAGGAAACTACATTTATGAATATAAATAAAGTAAATTTTTGTTATTTAACTGATCTGACACACAGCTAACTGTAATGCAGTATATCAAAAATTATTTTAAAGTTATTAAAAAAATTTGTTTTAACGAAAAACTGACACACAGCTAACTGTAATGCAATCTATTTAACGACTTTCTTTTACTAACTAAAATACTAAGAATAATGCAAAAAACTAAAAGCTTTAGTATAAAAACAGTTACCCCTAAAATTTAAAAATTCTAAGAAAAAATTTACTTAATTAATTTAATGTAATAGCGAAGGCTTCCACGGCCGGAATCTATACTAAAATTAGAATGTCTTCCGGGTTTGGGCCGTGTCATAGTTGCAACCGAAATTAATTTAACTTGAATTAAACATTTGAATGTAGTAGAAAAAATGTAACTTAGATGACAAGTGACACAGTTAGCGGTTTTTTATTAATCATTAAATTGTTAATAATGGAACAAAAAATATAAAACAAGTAAACTTTTTAAAACAAAATTTTTTTTTTCAAATTATATAATTTTGTGTAAAATTTTTGTGTGTACACTTGCATTTTTATTTTTCACGTGTGTATATTGTCGTATAAATGGATGTAAATCTGTTGGATAATAAACTTTTATTATTATGAAACGTTCGAGAAATTACTTGCAAATGCAAGATCCTTCTAGAAGCTGTTATCTATTTTCTAGAAGTTATAGCGAAAAGTAAGAAACGATCGAGAAGGATGTCCGTATGTCTATATATAGCGACAAGACAGATCGTAGGTCAGTTATTGCTGGAATGCGAATGCAGCAGTCTTAAGAAGATTATCAAGTGGAAATAAATTGTTAGCACGCGTGTGTCTACATAAATATACCGAGAATAATCGTGTACGTGATAATTAGTGTAAACAAGTGTGAGGCTATCCGAGGACGTTATCTTATCTTCTTGTAAGTGATATAAATTATAGTGTAAGTGTTTTTATTAAATATTATTAGATTTTATTAGTTTAAACAATTCTAAAACCCCCAGAAATATAACATTGGAATCACATTTATTACTAAATCTGTCAAACTTGAACATCATTATTTTTTTCATTTTTAACTGAATTTTAAGATTTTCTAGTTTTCATTTGCAGCTCTAGAGCATTTTTCGCCTATTACGTAACTAAAGTAACGAACGAATATTGACGTTTGCTATGTTGGCATCACAAAAAATATATTTATGTTATCTAACGAGAAACTGCCACACAGCTAACGATGATATAGTCTATTAAAAATCAGTTTTGAATTATTTAAAAAATTGAGATTAAAGCAATAGTCGACTAAACAAAAAAATTGACACGGCTAATTGTGATGCAATCCATTTAAAAGACTTGAAGTTTAACGAAAAAATTGGAATTAATGCAAAAAACTCTTTCAGTAAGTAAGTAATTTAAATTAATAATAAAGTTTGAAATTATAGTAAAAATATTAGATTTAATGAAGTCCAACAATAAAGCTGAAATGTTTAAGTGAAAAGTGTGATTTTTTTTGCTGTACTAAATAAATTAGTTGGATTTTCTACTTTATTGGCTCTGTTTAAAAACGGTTACGCATTAGAGCATAAAATAAAAAAAAAAAAAATTAAAAAACAGTTAACTGAGTTACAGCTTATATTACTTTAAATTAAATTAAAAAATTAAATCTCCTAGAAAAAGTGTAACTTAGATTAAGCAATAAAAACTAAAACCAAATAAATTTGTAGCACATAACAACAAATGACACAACTAGCTGTGATACAAAAACCCAAGTAATGGTTTTAATTTAATATCTGAATTGACAGTAATAAAACAAACAAAGTAGACCAAGTAAGCTTTTCAAAACATTAAAATTTTTTCAAAATAGTAGATTACATTAAAAAACAACAACAAAAATTGATTGTAGTTACCAAACTACAATTTGACACAGCTAACTGCGATTCAAGTCGTCAGAAATAGGCTGTAATTAAATATTTAAGTAATGCGTTTAAAACAAAAAATAATAAACTACATTCATACAAATAGATTAAATAAATTCTAGTTATTTAAATAAAAATTGACGCACAGCTAAGTGTGATACAGTCTATTAAAGATTATTTTTAAATTTTGAAACTAACGCAATGGTCACCTAAACAAAAGATGTAAAGTACATTTATGTTATCTAACTAGAAACTGACACACAGTTAACTGTGATACAGTATGTATATCAAAGATTAATGTTAAATAATTAAAAAAATTGAGTTTAACGCAATAGTCGGCTAAACCAAGATTATGTAAAATAGATTTATGTTTTCACACAACAAACTGATACACAGCTAACTGTGATGCAAACCGTCTAAAATGACTTTTACATTAAACAAACAAAGACTAAAACCAAATAAATTTGTAGTACTTAATAAAAAATAACTCAGTTAGTCTTACAAAATGATAAACATTGGTTTTAATTTATTCACTAAATTGACAGTAGTATGAAACGGAAAAAATAAACTAAATTTATTTTTATATTAAGATTTTTTAAATAATAACAGAATAGATTAAAGAACAAATCCAAATTTATTTTTGTTACCAAGCTAAAATTTGACACAGCTAACTGCCACTCTCAGAAATACAAAAATATTCGTTTAAAACAAAAATAATCTACATACATTTATAAAAATCAATAAAGTAAATTCTTGTTATTTATCTAAAATCTGACACACAGTTTTAAATTATAACAAAATTTAAAATCAACGCAATAGTCAACTAAACAAAATATGCGGCGTACATTTATGTTATCTAACAAAAAAAACTGACACACAGTAACTGTGATATAATCCATTTAAAACGACTTCAACAAAAAAATTGAGAATTATGCAAAAAACTAAAAGCTTCAGTAAAGTTATTACAACTTGGTTTAATTTAAATTAATAATAAAGTTTGCGATTATAATAAAAATAATAAGTTTACAGTTTACCTAAATTACTTTAAATTTAATAAAAAATTAAATCTACTAAAAAATGAAACAGATTAAACAAAAAAACTAAAACTAAAGAAATTTATAACACAGCTAGCTGTGATACAAAATACTTAACATTAGTTTTAATTTAATTACTAAATTGAGAATAATAAAATAGAAAAAGTAAACCAGGTAAAGTTTACAAAACACTAAGATTTTTTCAAAAATAGTAAATTAAATTAGAGAACAAAAAAAATAATTTTTTTGTTACCAAACTAAAACTTGACTTAGCTAACTGCAAGTCAAGTCGCCAGTAATAGGCTTTAATTAAATAGTTAGGAAATGCGTTAAAAGCAAAAATAAGAAACTAGATTTATATAAATAAATTAAGTAAATTTTGTTATTTGACTAATATCTAACACACTACTACTAACTGTGATACAGTTTATTACAAATTAGTTTGAAACAATAAACTAATTTGAGACTAAGGCAATAGTCAACTAAACAAAACATGCAGCGTAAATTTATGTTCTGTAACGAGAAACTGCCACACATTTATTTATCATTATTATTATTATTTAAAAAATTGAAATCAACGCAATAGCCGACTAAACAAAAAAAATCCCAACAATTAATGAGATTCTCTACTTTAATAGCCATGTTTATAAATAGTTACAGGTTAAAACCAAAAATTAAAAATTAAGAAACAGCTAACTAAAGTACAATATACTTCAATTTCTTTAAATTTAATTCAAAATTAAGTTACTAAAAAAATGTAGCAGATTAAACAAAAAAATTAAAACTAAATAAACTTGTAGCACATAACAAAAAATAACACAGCTAGCTGTAATACAAAATGACACATTAGTTTCAATTTAATTGGTAAATTAGCAATAATGAAACGAAAAAAATAAACCAATCAAAGCATTAAATTTTTCAAAGCTAGTACATTAGATTAAAAAACAAAAAAAATCATTTTTGGTATAAAAAACTAAAACTTGACACAGCTAACTGTGATTCAAGTCACGCGAAACAGATTGTAATTAAATATTTAAAAAATGCGCTTGAACCAAAAATTACATTTACAAAAATAAACGAAATAAATTTTTGTTATTTAACTAAAATCTGACAGACAGTTACCTGTAATGTTAGTGTATCAAAAATTAGTTTTGATTTTTTTTTAGAAATTAAGACTTACGCAATAGTCAACTAAACAAAAAATGTAAAAGTAGTGTGATCTGACAAGAAATTGACACCCAACTAACTGGGATGCAATGCATTTAAACAACTTTGATTTTAACGAATTCAAAATACTAAAGACAATTTACTACAAATAGGTTTAGTTTACATTAATAATAAAGTTTCCAACTGCAGTAAAAATAGTAGATTAGATAAAGGCGAACAATAAAACTTGAATAGGTTTAAGGAACAAACTTCCTTTTTCGCATTACTGAAAAAATTAGTTAGATTATCTACTTTAATAGCTCTAGTTAAAAACAGTTACGCATTAAGATCAAAATTTTTTAAAAAATCGAAAATTAAGAAACAACTAAGATGCAATTTACTTACATGACTTTAAGTTTAAATCAAAAATTAAATGTATTGAAAAAAATTTAACTTAAATTAAATTTTAAAAAACTAAAATTAAATAAATTTGTAGGACAAAAAATAACACAGCTAGCTGTGATAAAAAATGTAAACATTGGTCTTAATTTATTCACTAAATGGACAGTAATGAAATAAAAATAATCACCCAAGATTTTTTCAAAAATAATAGATTATATTAAACAACAAAAAAATAGATTTTTTTTACCAAATTAAAACTTGACACAGCTAACTGCGATTCAAGTCGCCAAAAATAAGCTGTAGTTAAATATTCAAGAAATCAGTTGAAAGCAAAAATACATTATATAAATAGATTAAGCAAATTCTTGTTATTTAACTAAAATCTGACACACAGCTCACTATGATACAGTTTATTAAAAATTAGATTTAAATTGTAAAAACAGACTAGCGCAATAATCAACTAAACAAATGCAACGTACATTTATGTTATCTAACAAAAGACTGATATACAGCTAACTGTGATTTAGTATTTTATTTCAAAAATTAGTTTAACGTTATTAAAAAACTCGAGTTTACGCAATAGTCAACCAAACAAAAAAAAATTATTAATAAATCTGAGACTAAACGCAATCTCGATGAAACGAAGCTACCTACGAGTGAGTCTTTTATTAACAAGAAACTGAAAAGCGTGATTTAGATTTAACAAAAAAAAATAAAACCCAATCAATTTGTATCATATAACAAAAAAGAACCACCAAAAAATAGATTTTTGTTACCAAACTGAAACTTGACACAGCTAACTGCGATTTAAGTCACCAGAAATAGATTGTAATTAAATATTTCAAAAATGCATTTAAAGCAATAATGGTAAATAAGTTCCTGTTATTTATTTAACTAAAATCTGCTAACTGTGATACAGTCTATTAAAAATTAGTTTTAAATTGTAAAAACATTTCAGACTAGCGCAATAGTCAACTAAACAAAACATGCAGCGTACATTTATGTTATCTAACGAAAAACTGTCATACAGCTAACTGTGATTCAGTATTTTATTTCAAAAATTAGTTTTAAATTATTTAAAAGGTAGAGATTAACGCATTAGTCGACTACGCAAAAAAAATTATTAATAAATCTGAAATTAAACGCCATCTCGTAGAAACGGAGCTACCTATCAGTGAATTTTTTATTAACAAAAAACTGAAAAATGTAACTTAGATTTAACAAAAATTAATAAAACCCAATCATTTTGTATCACATAACAAAAAAGAACGACAAAAAATAGGTTTTTGTTACCAAACTAAAACTTGACACAGCTAACTGCGATTCAAGTCACCAGAAATAGATTGTAATTAAATATTTTAAAAATGCATTTAAAGCAAAAATAGTAAGTAAGTTCTTGTTATTTAACTAAAATCTGACACAGAGTTAACTGTGATATAGTCTATTAAAGATTAATTTTAAATTGTAAAAACATTGTAGACTAGCGCAATAGTCAACTAAACAAAACATGCAGCAAACATTTATGTTATCTAACGAAAAACTGCTGTACAGCTAACTGTGATTCAGCATTTTATTTTAAAAATTAGTTTTAAATTATTTAAAATGTGGAGATTAACGCATTAGTCGACTACGCAAAAAAATTATTAATAAATCTGAAATCAAACGCCATCTCGTAGAAATGGAGCTATCTACCATACAGCTAACTCTGATTTAGTATTTTATTTCAAAAATTAGTTTTAAATTATTTAAAAGGTGGAGATTAACGCATTAGTTGACTACGAAAAAAAAATTATTAATAAATCTGAAATTAAACGCCATCTCGTAGAAACTGAGCTACCTACGAGTGAGTATTTTATTAACAAAACACTGAAAAATGTAACTTAGATTTAACAAATATAAATAAAACCCAATCATTTTGTATCACATAACAAAAAAGAACGACAAAAAAATTGATTTTGGTTACCAAACTAAAACTTGACACAGCTAAGTGCGATTCAAGTCACCAGAAATAGGTTTTAATTAAATATTTTAAAAATGCTTTTAAAGCAAAAATGGTAAGTTCTTGTTATTTAATTAAAATCTGACACAGAGCTAACTATGATACAGTCTATTAAAAATTAGTTTTAAATTTTAAAAACATTTCAGACTAGCGCCGTAATCAACTAAACAAAACATGCAGAGTACATTTTTGTTATCTAACGAAAAACTGCCATACAGCTAGCTCTGATTTAGTATTTTATTTCAAAAATTAGTTTTAAATTATTTAAAAGGTGGAGATTAACGCATTAGTTGACTACGAAAAAAAAATTATTAATAAATCTGAAATTAAACGCCATCTCGTAGAAACTGAGCTACCTACGAGTGAGTATTTTATTAACAAAACACTGAAAAATGTAACTTAGATTTAACAAAAATAAATAAAACCTAATCAATTTGTATCACATAACAAAAAAAAATGAGAAAAAAAAGATTTTCGTTACCAAACTAAAACTTGACACAGCTAACTGCAATTCAAGTCACCAGAAATAAGTTGTAACTAATTATTTTAAAAATGCATTTAAAGCAAAAATGGTTAGTAAGTTCTTGTTATTTAACTAAAATCTGACACAGAGCTAACTGTGATATAGTCTATTAAAAATTAGTTTTAAATTGTAAAAACATTTCAGACTAGCGCCATAGTCAACTAAACAAAACATACAGCATACATTTATGTTATCTAATCAAAAACTGTCATACAGCTAACTGTGATTCAGTATTTTAATTCAAAAATTACTTTTAAATTACTAAAAAGGTTAAATTTAACGCAGTAGTCGACTACACAAAAAAAATTATTAATAAATCTGAGACTTAACGACAACTCGTAAAAACTGAGCTACCTACGAGCGAGTTTTTTATTAACAAAAAACTAAAAAATGTAACTTAAGTTTAACAAAAATAAATAAAACCTAATCAATTTGTATCACATAACAAAAAAGAACGACAAGGAATAGATTTTTGTTACTAAACTAAAACTTGACCCAGCTAACTGCAGTTCAAGTCACCTGAAATAGATTGTAATTAAATATTTCAAAAATGCATTTAAAGCAAAAATGGTAAGTAAGTTCTTGTTATTTAACTAAATTCTGACACAGAGCTAACTGTGATATAGTCTATTAAAAATTAGTTTTAAATTGTAAAAACTTTTCAGACTAGCGCAATAGTCAACTAAACAAAACATGCAGCGTACATTTTTGTTTTCTAACGAAAAACAGCCATACAGCTAACTGTGATTCAGTATTTTATTTCAAAAAATAAGTTTTAAATTATTTAAAAGGTGGAGAATAACGTATTATTCGACTACGCAAAAAAAATTATTAATAAATCTGAAATTAAACGCCATCTCGTAGAAACGGAGCTACCTACGAGTGAATTTTTTATTAACTAAACACTAAAAAATGTAACTTAGATTTAATAAAAATAAATAAAACCCAATCATTTTGTATCACATAACAAAAAAGAACGACAAAAAAATTATTTTTTTGTTACCAAACTAAAACTTGACACAGCTAACTGCGATTCAAGTCACCAGAAACAGGTTGTAATTAAATTTTTAAAAATGCATTTAAAGCAAAAATTGTAAGTAAGTTTCTGTTATTTAACTAAAATCTGACACAGAACTAACTGTGATACAAACTATTAAAAATTAGTTTTAAATTATAAAAACATTTCAGACTAGGGTAATAGTCAACTAAACAAAACATGCAGCCTACATTTCTAACGAAAAATTGTCATATAGCTAACTGTGATTCAGTATTTTATTTCAAAAATTAGTTTAACGTTATTAAAAAAGTAGAGTTTAATGCAATAGTTGACTAAACAAAAAAAATTATTAATATATCTGAGAATAAACGCAATTTCGTAGAAACGGAGCTACTTGCAAGTGAATTTTTTATTAACAAACAACTAAAAAATGTAACTTAGATTTAACAAAAAAAATAAAACCCAATCAATTTGTATCACATAACAAAAAAGAACCCCCAAAAAATAGATTTTTGTTACCAAACTAAAACTTGACACAGCTAACTGCGATTCAAGTCACCAGAAATAGGTTGTAATTAAATATTTCACAAATGCATTTAAAACAAAAATCGTAAATTAAGTTTCTGTTATTTAACTAAAATCTTATACAGACCTAACTGTGACAGTCTATCAAAGATTAAATTTTAAATTATAAAAAAAATTGAAACTAAACAAAATATAGAGTATATTTATGTTATTTAACGAAAAACTGACACACTGTAACTGTGATACAATCCAATTAGAATGACGAAAAATCGAGAATAATGCAAAAAACTAAAGGCTTCAGTAAGTTACTACAACTTGGTTTAATTTAAAGTAATAACACAATTTGCGATTAATGTAAAAACAGTAGATTAGAACTAAAA
Organism: Aquatica leii; assembly: GCA_035610365.1. Taxonomy (NCBI): domain Eukaryota; kingdom Metazoa; phylum Arthropoda; class Insecta; order Coleoptera; family Lampyridae; genus Aquatica; species Aquatica leii. The sequence continues at coordinate 95,073,059 of CM069435.1, read as the reverse complement.
ACTGATTTAAAGTTAATCAAATACTTAATATTAAATTTAAAAGAACTAAATAGATTTATGTTGTCAAACTAAAAGTTAACACACAGCTTGTTATGGTGCCGTCTATTTCGATTGACATTTAAAAAAATTGAATAATAATAGAAACGTTTAGAACAATTTCACTATCTCGTTTATAACTAACTTTAATCAAACTAAAAAGTTAGAGAAAAGTAGTTTACTTACAATTGTTTACAAATGCAAATTTTTTTTTCCGATCAAAGTGCATCAAATTTTGAATTTAGTTTACAATCGGATTGAAACTCGATCCAATTATTTAGAGAAACTGGTTTTTGTATGCAAAAACTTAATCGGATCGAAATTGAACCTATTTATTTTTAATTTAAACTTAGCGTAATCCCATGAAATTCAATCCTCTGTAAAAACCATAAGAATTGTCGACTCGGTTCGAAGTTGGTTAGAAGCGAGCGAACTTAAAATTTTGCGGTTTTTAGTGTCATGGAACGCTTCACAAAACTTTCTGTTTAAATGAGTAATGTAAAAACTCTTGATTTTCGCTCAAGTTACGCAAACTAATTACTTTAATTTAAATAACTCAATCTTGTTTGAATGTCAGTTTAAAAGGTAGAAAGTATCGATCGCTTGAGCTTGAAGCCTTGTGTTAATTAAGCTCGTTCTTTTCGTCTTCGCAGTTTTTAGATGAGGACTTTGTTACTCTGTTGTCGAACGAACTCGAGCAATTCCCAAACTAGATGTATATTAAGGTAAAGTTCCTCAGAATCGATGACGGTACGTTGTAAACATACATTCAAAGGGAATAAGAGATAATCAAAGTTGACAGTTAGGAAACTTGCTCAACTATAATATACCGTAACTTTGAGCAAGTTTATTATCATGCACATGAAAATTATTTAATCGTAACTGTCAAAAATATAATTTGCAACTTAAAGAACGTGTTGTGGTATGGGATACTGTATGCGTGCGTGCGCGCGCGATTATTTTGGTCGAAGCAGGAGTCATTCAAATAAGCGATTTCGCACGGAAGTTAGGTCAAGTGTTAGCTATTGTAATTTGTATGGGGTAATGTTTGTAAATGCGTTGTGCACTTAAAACAGTTAAAGGTTTGATGAACAAATGCAGTGAAAAGTTAAAACGTTTTAGGCTTTTTTACTTAGGCGCGTTGCCACTCTGGTAGCCTATTTGACGTCAGGGTAACAAACGCAATAAAAGTATAAATCTTCACGTCACACTTTACATTTTTATAAAATAAACAAAAGCAATATTAATCTTTAAAAAACCATCGTCAGTTTTACAGTTGAAACTGTGATTACTAACTCTAACTAACATAAAATTCTTCGCAGTTAACAGTTAAAAATTGATGGCCAAATAGTAATCCAAATTCGTTAACTAAACATTTCTTACGTAATTTTAAAGTTTAAATTAAGAGTTGAACCAGATTTTGTCATTCGATTCTAACCATGTTTAAGCTTCATTATTCAAAGACTAACTTAAGTTAAGTTAGGTTAGGTCACAAAAACTTAATTTGTTTAAGCGTAATCGTAACCTCAACCATTACGTTAGTGATCAAAGTTGTTTAACTAAAAACTTTTCTACATAATCCTCTAGTTAACGTAGATTATTCGTATCGAATAAAAGGTTAGACATTTTCCATTTGGCCTTTGTGTTTGTTTTGTCTCCATATATCTTTTGAGATAGTAGCTGTAACCGTAATGTGTGTGCATTTTAATGTATAATATGCAAATAAGCCCATACATAAGCTGCATTCTAGAGTACAATGGAAATTAGATCTGTATCGCGGTCTTTTCAACTTGAGCCAGCTGGGAAGTAATCTCCCTATCATTAAAAACTTGAATACTGTGGTCGGTCGGTAGAAAGGGGGTAGAAAGCTTAAGTCCTGAAGTTTTAAAAAGGGCTACAAACGGTGGCTATTTATTACGCAGAAATAAGAAAAAAGAAACGAATCGGGTTTTACTTTTGGTTACAAATGTCGCAAAAAAAGGGGTCAAGCTTGAGTGGTTCTATTCTGACAATCGACGAGACAAAAACGCGAATAAGTGGATTAATTGACAAAGTTTTGAACTTTTAAGTGCTTCGGTTTAGGGTGAAATATTGACGTAGTTTGATGTAATTTGAGATCTTAATTAATTGCAACAAATTGTTAGAAACAGTTACAATTAGAATACATTTTCCATTGGAAAAACTACAAATAAACTAAAATCAATTATTTTAAAGAAAGTAATTTAATAAAAGGTTATAAATTTGTGCTAATTAATTTAAAGGTTTCTAAATTTAAATTAAAATACAAATAAGTATAAATTTTAAGAAAAAACTTTAAAGTGAGTTTGATTTACAATACCTTAACGTTTACTTGCAATTTTTAGTTAAAGCTAATTGCTTCTAGTTAAGCAAACTTCTAATTTGATTAATTAATTAGTTAATACTTAACTTTAGTTAAACGACTTTGTAAAAAAAATTACACATTATTTGAAACGCCTCAAATAAGAAAAATTAAAAATAAATTAGTTGTGAAATGCTAATATCAAATTTCCGCAAAGAAAAATCATTGATTTTAAGCGCGATATTAAGAAACGAAGCTTTTTCCATAAATCAAAAGCAGTTGAAGTTGTAATTTAAAAAACTGTCATTGGAGGTTTGTTAAATGAGAACATTAATTTATGGATTTTATTTCAAAACAGAAGAAAAAGATTAATGCGTCACATTATTTTCACATATATATAAGACGTTTTACTTTCAAATAAGAAAAATTATTGCTAGACAAGTGATTCGCAAATAACCACGTCACTATATTAACATTTAATAAATTGATTAAGAAAGTCATGAAACAACATTAAAACAATAAACAAATTTAGAAAAATGTAATTGGTCGATTTATGAAGTTTACAACTTAATTGAATAGAATTCTAGAAAATCACTTTTATTAACTTAACTATATTTATATAAAAAGCTTATGTTTCAGTAAGTGACTTAATTAAAATCACTTGATGATTAAGTAACAGTAGATATTACAACCTAAAATAGAAAAGTTCGATTCTATCATTATCACCAATAACACTACCAAAAGCACTACTATTACTATTACTACAGCCACAATTACTATTACTTCTAACAAAACAACTAATAGAGGAATTACTACTTCTACTAAAACAAAACTTTTTACTCAAAAAATGAGTTTGTAAAATAATGATCTCATGATGTTTACTCTTATAACAGAAGAATAAATATTAATCCATATATTAGTGACGTAGCCAGAAAACAAAACTAAACGGTCGCATATGAAATAGTTTCAGCAGTATATGTACAAACGGACACAGTAAATATATAAACCGAATCAGTTTGTAGAACTCTAGCAATAGTTCTTTCAGTAACTTACATGTTTGATAAAACTCATAATTTCATCAAAATTTGAAAAAAACTTTTTTTGAGGTTGTATGATAACGTAATAAATTGTTTCAAAAAACAATAGTTTTTTGTCGTCTGCGTAAAAGTTCAACTAGCATCTAGCCCACGAACAACACGTCGATAACGATAAAGCTTCGGTAGGTCTAGTTTGAGAGAAGTTTTTTGCTGACACTTATCCAAAACTCTAAAAACAAACCTTGTTTTCTAAAAAAATCCATTACAGTTTTTACAGATACAAGCATGGTAGTTGAAACAACAAAATTGTTTATAAATAGTTTTAATTCGTATATTGATATAATAAAAAACAACTCAAATGAGATAGGAAACTATTTACATTTGCCTCAATTTTAACCTTTTTAAATTTTACCAGTTTTAGCATCAAACCTACAAGACTCAAATAATTTATCAAAATAGATGTTATAAACCCGTGGGTGGTACCTATAAAGTCAAATACTTGGGCAAACGAAAATCCAGCCTGGAAGTTAGCTGCAGCATTTCCAGTACATAGCTGAAACACATAGGAAATGATCCTGGACTGGTTCAAGTAAAGATAGTGAAAGTCTCGACTGCAACAATGGGCTCCATTTTGCGATGGCAAAAACAACGGAACACTTTGCGAATCCAACTTTCGGGAAGTTCAGCGCCAAATATTAATTAAAATCTCTCTGGATAAGGAAAATCAGGTTCCTACCGATCAACTACAAAAGAGCTTTAGATATTTAGTTTACTCGATTTGGACCATATTTGCTAAACTTCAAAGTGCTGACACTGATAGCAGAGGATCACAACAATGCAGTTCTTCTTCTGACCACTTCAAGGTTTCCTTCCGAAAATTATAATTCCGCATTTCGATGGAAAAATTGCGACATGGACAAATTTTATCGGTCTTTTTGATTCATTAGTACATAACAATAAAAGTTTAACGCCTCTCGATAAATTTTACTATTTGAAAACGTCTCTTGTTGGAGAAGCAGAATCCGTTACTGCTAGTTTTCCATTAACCGAAACAAATTATGAAATTGCTTATCAAGCATTAAAAGATCGTTACCAAAACGATAGGTGTTTAGCCGGAATGTACCTAGATAGCATTCTGAATTTTAAACCTCTTGTTTACCCTACTCAAGAAAGTCTTAGATAATTTCTTCAAGTACACCAAAATGCAGTCAGTGCTTTAGCAGCACTTCCCATTCAAAATCATTTCGAATTTATTCTCTTTTATCTAGCTATGCGTAATTTAGACCCATCTACCTCGCGTGAATTTGAATCTCGGCGACAAGAAGATAATTTTCTAACTTATAAAGAATTTATTGAGTTCATCAATCAACAAGTGCGTAGTCTCGAGCTATCTGCAGCTGAATCCAAATCGCGTTCTTTAACCAAGGTCAAACCAAAAATCCTTATAGCCGCTGCTTCAGTTCCTCTTCGAGATAAGGAGGTTGCTTTTCCTTCCAAGCCGTATGTGGCCGCTTCGTCCTTTAACACTAATAAAGTTAATTCTACTTACAATCGTTCCTTTGCATCATCTCGGCTATGCCCTGTATGTAAATCTGATCACAGCAGTACTTGGTGTCCAGAATTCCAACGAATGTCCATAAATGAAAGAGGCAAAACTAACTATTTTAATTGTCTCGGAGCTCATTTAATAACAGTTTGTAAATCTGAACGATCGTGTGTGCATTGTGGCAGCCATAAACATCATTCATTACTGCATTTGGATGAGGAAGATAGTTCAAATCATGTATTTCCGAAAGCGGCGACTTCCTTAAGTAATATTACAACTGCTCAAACAATGTCTTGTTGCCTTCCGCCTACTCGTTAAAAGTTTAGGTTTAATTCCCTGCCCTTCTCAGTTACAGATTTTGGGAATTGGACAAATGGGCTTCCGCACTCTTGGCACTATTAACTGTGTAATAAAATCTCGTTACTCTTCCGAAATTATCACAGCTACTCCTTACGTACCTTCTTTAATATCTCAAAAGCTCCCGTCGGGTCGTCTTTCCGAATAAGTCTATTCTAGTCTAAAAAATCGTCAACTAGCAGATAAATATTTTCATGTACCTGGCAAGATAGAAATGCTTATCAGTGCTGATCTATTTCCTACAGTCATTCGAGAGGGTTTCTCTATTATTAAAAGTATTCCTTCAATTTTGTAGTAAAAAGGAGACGAAGATTCGTGTGGTTTTTAACGGGGATCTCATTACCCAACTGCGTCCGCCGCTATCCTTAAGAGTACGTATGTTGATGACGTGATAACCAGTGTCGGCACCGTCGAGGACGCACTAATTCTCCGCATCGAGCTTGCTGCGCCTTTGGGAAGAGGAGGTTTTAAATTGCGCAAATATTCCAGTAATGTTCCTGAAGTTTTAGAAGGTCTTCCTGAAGATCATTTAGAAACTCCTCTAATGTTTTTGACCGAGGTTTCTCAAGGTCCTTAGCCTGTGCTGGAATCATAGCTTAGACACTTTTTCCTTTCAAGTTCAGCCCTTTAGTGGTGACTGCACCAAAAGAGCAGTTCTTTCTTATATTGCTAGAATATTTGATCTTCTAGGGTTCTTTTCCCCTCTGGTGTTTACAATGAAGCTCGTTCTACAGCGTATATGGACTGAAACGCTTGATTGGGATGACGTTTTTAGCCCCGCTCTTGCCTCCCAATGGACCAAATTGGTCGATGACTTGCTTTACGTCTCTCAAATACACATACCAAGATGCATCTCCCCTTCTTTTCATAAAATCTTACACGTTGTTGGATTCTGCAATGCTTCACAAAAGGGATATGCTGCTGCTATTTACCCCTGCTCGACAAATACTATCGTGCCACCTCATAATCGCTAAGTCAAAGCTAGCCCCATTAAAAGTTTTGTCAATTCCAAGACTCGAACTATGTGGAGCGCTCTTGTGAGCGCGCTTTTTTCATTCGATTAAACCTCTTTTTGCCATTAGTATTATTAAAGAGGCTCGCTTTTACACTGACGCTCAAGTAGTTCTTGCGTGGCTCTCTTTTCCTCCGCATCGTCTTCATACCTTTGTCGCTAACTGTATTGTCACTATTCTCGATCTAACTGAACGACAACAATGGCATCACGTTGATGCTGCCGAAAATCCTGCTGATTTAGCCTGTCGTGGTTCTACTCCTGAAGCTATGAGCAGCCCTTCTTTCTGGATTTCCGGTCCTACTTTTCTAAGTAAGCCTTTGCTGCAGTGGCCGTCTCTTGCTGTTCCTACCGTTTTGGATTCTTTGTTACCTGATCGTAAAGTTGGCGCAACTCTTCTTGCTCGCCTTGTACCTTCTCATCTTTTGCTCCTCATCATCGAACGCTTTTGTTCTTTTCTAAAAATGCAACGGACGTTTGCATGGAAACTTCGTTTATTTCAAAATACTCAAGCTTGCAACACAACCTTTTCTTCTTATAACAAGCTTCTGTCTTCTTTGAACTACAAAAGGCTACGTATGCTTGCGTCCGCATAACTCAAGCTGCTTATTATAGAAAAGAGATTGCGCTGCTTTGGCAAGGTAAACGCCACCCTTCCCCTTTAGAACAGTTGTCTTTGTTTATGGATGAGGAGGATCGCTTTAGAGTGGGCGAAAGGCTGGGCTACTCCGCTTTGCCTTCTCGTTATCCGCTGCTATTACCTCAGCAAGCTCATCTCTCCGCTCTTTTGTGTTCATACTATCATGTCGTCTCTCTTCATTCTGGTCCTCAGACCGTTCAAGCTTTTTTACAAACTAAATTCTGGATCATTTCGCTGCGTAGTCTTCTGAGAAAGCGCATCTGTCAATGCATGACGTGGCATTGTTTTAAGGTTAACACGTATAAGCCAACGATGGCGCCTCTGCCCGCGGATCGCGTCAACCCGCAAAGGGTTTTTACCGTAACCGGCGTATATTATGCAGAACCTTTTACTGTTAAGGTTAATACTCTTCGTTCGTCTCGTACTACAAAAAGCTACCTATGTTTGTTTGTCTGCACCGCAACCAAATCTGTACATTTAGAGTTTGCTTCGTCTTTATGTACAGAAGCTTTCTTTGCTTGTGTAGACAGGTTCATCAAGGGTCGGGGAATACCATCTCGCCTCAGATCGGACTGTGGTCGCAATTTTGTTGGCGCAACTAGACAGCGTGCTGAGCTGTATGATTTTTTGCGCAAAAACAATAATTCATTCTGCGAACGTCTCTCTCTTCGTAATACTCAACGGGTCTTTAATCCTCCATACGGTCCTCATTTTGGAGAACTTTGGAAAGCCGCTATTAAGTCCGCTAAGCGTCTGTTATATCGCAAAATTGGTAACACGATCTTTACATTCAAAGAGTTTTTCAAATCGAAGCGGTATTAAATAGCCGTCCGTTGTGCGCCCTTTCATCTGATCCCGCCGAGCTGCAAACTATTTGAGTCCAGACCATTTTCTTATTGGTGAGCCTTTGCTATCTTCTCCTTTCTTTATAGATACTAATCACTTTACTTTCAAACAACGCTGGCGTCATCTAAACATCAAAACAGCATAATACAGTACTGAATATTTGCATACCTTAACTTACTGTTAAAAAACCGACCGCTAATGTCATGGTTGTTTGGTCGAGTGACCGCGTTACACCCAGGACCTGATAGTCTCTCTCGGATAGCCACCGTTAAAACAGCAGGTGGTCATCTCACCCGCTCGCTTTCGCGATTAGCTTCGCTTCCAGGAACCTGTTTAAATTTTTTTTCCTTCTTTTTTTTCTGTTTTATTCTTGTTTTATATTATTAATTTTTTTTTAAATAGAGCATCGCTTATTTTAGGTGGGCAGTATGTTAGCGCGAGCGTTTTTCTATTTAAGTTTTCCGCGAGTTGCATTTTCGGTTTAGTGACTTGCTGTCCCCTATTTTTAAGTTTCTATTTGTCGCTGTAAATACAAGTTTTTGATCAAAAATATGACAGTACGTTACTTAGTTTTGACCCGAGTATAACGCCTCCTTTCTTGCATTCTGTTTCGTTAATTTTTCTTGAATGTTAACCCTGCAGTTTAGTGAGTAAATCGTTCGCCCTTTTGTGCGGGCTATAGACTTACCTCCATCACCCAGGAAAAAGTAAGATCAGGGTAAGTCGAGCAATCGCTCATTTCTGAGTGAATCGAGGCCTTGATTTATTACGGGTTTGGGTGCTTGTGCGCTCCCGATTTTCCAGTAGACCCAGGAAGTAATTTTCTAGTTCTTTTACTAATAATTCGGTGGGTTGCTACCGGAAGTCCTCTCCTTTTTTAAACAATAATTACACCCCGATGTTCGACTTCCGAATGGCCGAAACACCAACAATAAAAAATAAGCAAAACAACGCATGTCTGGAAAACTAAAAAGCAACAACACTATTGAGGACGTGAATATCAAACATTCGGAAGAAAATAAGACAAGCTAAAGAAACATGGGCTCTAGAAAAATGTCTAGAAATAGAACACCTTGAAAAAAAACATGACAGTTTCAACATGCATCGTAAGATCAAAAATCAAGTGTACAAATCAGCTAAACAAATAAAGAATAGAAAAGCTCCAAAAGCAAACGATCTTCATACTGAACCTTTGAAATTACTGGACGAGGACAGAATAAAATTGCTAACAAAAATATTTAATCATATTAACGACACATTTATTTCTATACTCTAAAAACACAGTGCAAAACATTATAGGTTAATTAGCTTCATAAACCACTTTCTCAAATTATTTCTGTAAATAATCCATAAACGAACATATAACAAATGCGAGGAAAATGTATCAAATACACAATTCGGTTTCAGAGAAGCACCGGAAACTATAAAGGCTCTGTTTGCAATTTAGTTTTTGTTCCAGCAATGTAGAGATGTTGGCTGAGATGTGTACATTTGTTTGATAAATTATCAGAAAGCTTTCGATATGGTCCAGCACAATAAAATGATAGAGGTACTAAAAACAAGAGACATCGATGAAAAAGACCTACGTCTTATAATAAATCTGTACTGACACCAAACAGCAAATATCAAAGTGGAGAATGATTACTCAGAAGAAATAAATATAAGACGTGGTGTTAGGCAGAGTTGTGTTTTATCCTCTACTCTATTTAGCTTATACTCGGAGCATATATTTAACATGGCACTAAAAAATACAGACGCTGAAGTGTCAATCAATGAAAAGAAATTGAACACTACGTTTGATGAGCAATGAGATCACTCTGTAGAAATTCCGCAAATTTCGTTTATTGGGAAAATTCTTATGATGACGTCGTGCCACGTTGATTAAAAATATCGAAATATTCGCTAATTTAATACAATTCTAACCGTATTGGAAAGCCCACTTACCTAAATAAAGTAATTAATGTGGAGGAAACTCGGCGCATTTGGTTTTCTCTTTAATCGTATGAACAGAAGTGAATTTACTTGTGATAGCACTGTAGGTACGTGTTTTGTTTATTTCAGCGAATTTAAGGAAATTGTGGAAAGGTGCTACTAACTAGTAACATTCTTCAAAGGAAAACTAAATTGTAACCATTATATTTCTTACTTTAATTATTTTTATCTCCGTTGTCAGTCGGTTGCACACACGACTGTACCTACATATGAAGTTGTTGTCACAATTAACTATAAATTCTTTTTGTGTAACATATTATTGGACGGTGGGCTCTGGTTCTCTGAATTATCGAGATCTGCATATTTGTGTTATATTTTACAAATGTAAATTTATTCTTTTGGAATATAAAAGTTAGGCCAACTAGTTGAATTTTTTGTAAGGCGTGTTGCGCAACCTCGTTTCACTTTTCTAACCTCTATTTGTGTAATAAAATAGATATACTCGTCGTTACAACGTGTGTTTTGTCATTTTTTCTAAGTTACAAGCAAATTCTTGTAACATACGCCTTTGTTATTATGTTGTGGAAATTCAGTTTCTTGCACACGTAATTTAAATTCGTTTTTGAAGCGGATTCTTCAATTGTCGCACCAACTGTTTGAACTACATCGACTACTTTGCTTAGGAATTTTGGTGAACCCAGTACACGATGTCGGAGTATCGCATTTAGAAGTAGGTATTTATGAATAACAATTAATGTAATTTACCAACTGTTTTGCTAATAATTGCAAAAAGGCTGCGACTGAAACACAAGTTTGTAAGTTAACGCCTATTACAATTTTATTTTTTAAGAATTACGCTTAGTTCTTTGTGTAGATGCACATTTTGTGATTTAGGAATAAAGACAATTAACGAGTATTTGGAGTAATATTGCAAATTTTAAGTTACGATTACATGTACCTACAGTTAAACTAGTGTAATTACTAAGGAGATTTTTGTTTAATTATTATTAATTACCTAAAGAATCATGCTTTCTATTGGAACATTCGCGAATAACGTCGAATCTACGATTCGATAAAGCCAAATTCCAGATAGCGAACGATAAATGCAGAAAGGTTGCGAATGTTCTAGACCGAGATAACAAAAATGTATAAGAATTGTTCGAGCATGCAGAAGGTCAGTTTTTCTGTATCGGCAGTTACTGAGTTAAAGTGTTGTTACGGTGAAGATAAATAAGTGATTAGCACGTGCGAAGTTTTAAATAAATAAAAGCGTGCATCAAGTCAAACTGAACGTGACTTTTAAAGTAAACATCTGTGGACCTATTAGTGATAGTGTATTATTGTTTTATATAAATTACCCTAAGTTTTTATTCTTAGATAGTTTGATTTAATTAGTTCGGTTAGTTTAAACGTGTACATATTTTTAGTATAAGTAAATTAATTAGTTTTAATAATAAAATTCGTTACACTATTTTCTTCCAATTTTTGTGTGATTTTACCTATATTTTAACAACATACTTAAATGGTCAAAATAAAGTGGCACGGTCGTGAGTCAGGGATTGCACTTCTCTGCTACAAAAACTTGTGAACAATCTGTAACACGAAAATTAACCATTTATTAAAACGTGCGTTCTACTCAAACTTTTCTGATAAAACTTCATTATCTATGCATTTTTTTTGGAACGCTTTTCTGTTATGTTCAGTTTTTTTGAATAAATGTATTCTGATTTAAATGTCACAATTGCTTCTACCACAATGTCTTTCCTACACTGCTTATTCCACTTGCCAACCCGTCTGGCCCGTGTGACAAGTTAAGACCAAAACCCAAAAAATTAGTAGTGGCTTACATCTGACAATAGATCACATAAGCTAATGTTGAAAAAATTTTCTAAAACTTTGCATATATAGCCACTATTTAAACACCTTACATTAGTTTATGGTGTAGGCTTCTGCTAAATGCATCTTAAATATCCAACTCTTTTTTAGATACAACTAAACTCAATTGTCTTGTCTTTCTTAGACATGTTTCCAATGCAGTTCTTTTTTTTTCCTTTTTTTTTAAAGCGCCTTCTTTCTGTTCTACGCCCATAATGTGTTGTCGCAATAATAATCTACAGGTGTAAATTATTTAATTAAACAACCTGAGCTTTACAGTGCATATATCGAAACAAATTAAACCCCTAATAGAAACGTCAAAGTAACACAAATCTAAGGTAACAAACATAAAAAATGACAATTATGTATGTGTGGCCTTCTTTCAGATATTCCATCTTCAACAAGATATTAAAAATGATTTTGTTTTAAAACACACAAATTGCTTTATACTTTGAACCTTAAAACTGTTAATCAATTGCATTTACAAATGTAAAAATTGTTCAAAATAGAAACTAATAGTTTAAGTTTGTAATATTTTTTATTAATTTAATTAAACTAGAGCACGACATTTCACCAAGCCCAATTTTCATTGTATTAAAGATGAAAACGGAGACTGGTGGACAATGAACCGCAAGTACAATAATATCTGTTTTCATTACCCATTATGAAACACGGCAGACTCTTACAAGAGTTGACGATACAACGTATCCATTTTGAAACTACTTTGAAACTTGGAAATTTAAACGTCATCAACATTGTACAACAAAGTTGATTAGAAACGACGTATTAATTCCGTTTAGTACAATAAAGCACATTGTTGTTTTGACGTAAAGAGAAATTGCTTGTCGTTTTTAATTTTAAAAAAAAATTAATAATATCTTGATGTTGTGCGTCACAATTTGCGGTAATTAAACTTAGTTCCATAAAATAACCGTACAAGTTGAGTGCATCTAACTTTAAACACAAAATCGTACATAAACCATCAATTCAATTACACACAAAAACTAAAATTATTTCTCGCCTAAATTTGATTTTCGAACAATAAAAACAAGTTTAAATTAACAAAAATGCGTCTATGTGTTTTTTTCTCTTCCTAAAGACAAGTTAAATATTTATAATAGTATTATTGTACTTGTATAAATAGCCACAGGCGGTGAGTTTATTTTTGTTTCTTTTTAACAAAACAACGGCTTGGTTGCTTTGAAAAAAAACGTTTTAATTACGTTTTTAATTAAATTTTCTACTGGAACGTCATTTTATTTACGAGGATCAATTGAAACTTTCTTCGATTGTATTGTTTAAAAACAAAAGATTATTTGTATTGTTTGTTTTCGGTTAAAAAGTTAGTGCTATGTTTAAATTTAATTTGTTACAATTGCCTAATTACGTAATTTCTTTATTAATTTGATTATAAACAATAGTAGGTACTTCATATCAGTTTAAAAACATTTATTTAGATGAATTTAAACTAGATAAAGTGTTGATTTCTTTAAAAACACCAATAAACGATAGATCATATTAACAGAAATTTAGAAAAACCAAAAAACTTCTTTAAGTAAAATGTATAGACAAAACTGCGCATATTTCAATATAACTGTTATCAAAATTTAACAAAATTTTAACCGAAACAAAAACTTCGAAGTTAGTTATGATAACGCGTACTACTGCCAGACCAAATAAAAAACAAAAAAATACAAAACCAAACAAACAAAACGGAAACTGTCACCGATTGCTTATCCAAATTTACGATTTGATCATAATTTTCGTCCTTGTAATATGTCATGTCAAACCTTAATTGCTTGTCGGCTCCAGATTAATAATTATTCAGATCAGATGCAATAAATGTATCTTCATTAATATTGCTAATACGTACGCTTTGATTGTATAATTTACAATCGATTCCTTTTAACCGCTTCTCCATTTAATTAATTTACATTGTGAATTCAATTGCGAGCGATTCCACGAATATTTATTTTAAAAGCAATGTATATAAACGTTTAACCAAAATCAGAGTAATTAAAATTTAAAGCCGAATATTTTATTAATCTAACACAGTTACATTAAAAACACAAAAACCGGGTAATCATATAAAATATCTGGTTAATTTCACGTTTTTATCACAGTTTAAAAAAACACGTTACTAGTACATGTCATTCGATAAATTTTCAAATGACAAAAACGATAACAAAAACAAACAAAAGTTAAAACTACAGTAGAAATGTAGTCACTTAAAGTCACTCATTTACTTCTGCACCAATGACGAAATGCGTTTTTGGCTGCTAATTCTCAAATTCGTTTCAAGACCAATTGCAGAAAGCTGCATTTGGATTGTTTTTCATGCCAGTTTATTGCCGTTTCAAATGCGCTAAACGCATCTGCATGTGATGGTCCTGAATCAAAAGTTTGTTCATTGTCACTGTTGTCTTCTGATTCCTTTTCCTCGGTGATAATAAACAAGATTTCTTCATAAAGTTGATAACTTAGATCATTATAGTCACTGTTTAGCTTCTCTGTTGCATCAGTCAAGTCAGATTCATTATGTCTTTCACTACAGTTTTTGTTTCCATTGTTGACCAACTTAAGCCATAGCTTATTCCAAGCTTTTGTCAAGTTTTGCTCTGTTAGGTAGGGCTAAGAATTCGCCAAAATATAGCACTGTCTTCGCAATCACTCTTTCTTGGTCTCTCTATACTAAAAGTAGCCGCCAAAGCAATTCTTTCCTGTACAGTCTTTTAATTTTTTTAATGACACTCTAATCTATTGGTTGACCAAAACTGTTACGTTTGGCAGTAGAAACCAAGAAATTTTCATCAATGCTGATCAAACAATCAATGTCAAAATGAGCGAAGGCAGTGTTAATAACATTACTTTTCTTATTTTTCCTTCTTTCTGTCTGAACTTTTTTACCTCTGATGTAAACGTATTTGAGTGCCAATTAAGAAAATTCTCAAAACTAAAAATTTTTTGTGTGCTGTAAGTGACAGGAAGATATGTCAAGCATTTGAAACAACGGGGTCTTATCAGAATTATTAGAAATTTCTTATTAACTACTACTACTACTATTTCTAAAAAGGTTTTTGCAAATGCTTTTCTGTCTCAGCGTCACCAAATACGTTTTCTTCTTGGAATTCGAACAGTCTTATTCTATGCCGTTGCTTAAATGTACTCAATCAGCCGCTGCTAGCCTTAAAGTCAAAAAACCCATTAATTTTTTTATTAAAATCAAAAACCTTTTTACAGAGAAGTAAACCTAATATTGGTTCAGCCAAACTTTTTTTAACCACAAATGTAACGCATCCGTTTCTTCTTTTTTTTTCATTTAATTTTGCTCTTTCAGGCGTCGGATCTTGGGCCACGGTCTTGTTTAACCCATTCTTTCCATGCTTTTTTGTCTTACTAAAATTTTTATCTCTTCCTTTGTTTTTCCTTTTTTTCTTCCATGTCTCTAGTCTAGCCATTTTCTTCTTAGTCTTTCTCTTCTTCTGTTTTTTAGTTTCCCTTTTTTCATTATTCAGTATTCCATAGTAGGTTTTTTCATTAATTCTTTCTAATATTGGCGTTTGCTTTATTTCTTTCCTTATGGTTTCATTTCTAACGTGGTCCCATTTTGTTTTTTCTGCTATTTTCCTAAGGTGTTTCATCTCCAGCGCATTTATCTTATTTTCATGTTTTTTTGTCCATGTCTAATTTTTTGCTGCGTATGTGATTGCTGGAATTCTTATATTGCTGTATATTGTCTTTTTCGTTTCTGCATCTATTTCTTTATGTCCTACCGTATGGTTAAGTGCGTAATATAATTTTCTTAATTTGTTTGATCCATTAGTTATTTCTACGTCTATTTTTCCATCATTTGTTAGTATTGTGCCTAAATAGTTGAATGTTTTTTTCGTTGATTATCAACAATTTTGTTTTGTGGTTGCTTACTTCCATTTTCTTTTGCGAGTCCGCTATTGGAACTACATCGTCCTTTTTTCATCTTAAACTCATCTGATCGTTGTCCTCCGATTTGTACTTTCCTCTTACTGTTTTGAATGTGCTTTCAATTATTTGGGTAAGTTGTAAGTTGCACTTCTAGTTATTCAAAGCTATTCCATATTGTTTGTCTGTGCACAGTGTCAAACGTAATTTATGTATAGAAATTATTAAATTTGTTTCCCAGTTTTTAGAGATTTTCTTCGATTTTCACGCTTCTTTTAATATTTCATGTAGTTATTCTGTTCTATCTTCCTCTAGATATTTAAACATTTTTGGTCATATTTTTTTCCTTCTCTATTTGCTTTTCTTATTTTAATATGTTGTGTCGCTTCCTGTAGTTCTTCCCTTGTTATTTCTACTAATTCTACTTAGTTTTCTCTATTTTCATTTTCTACTTCTATTATTACCACTTTGAGTTCCTGCTGCTTGTTTTTTATTGCTTTTAGTCCCTCTTAGTCTAGAGATTTCTTTTTTCGCTTTTTTGATTTCTTCTTTTACTTGCTCCTTTTTATATATTTTTTAAATCTTCTTTGTCTTTTGTTCGAATATACTTTTCTAAGCCTGTTTCTTTTCTTTCACTATTCTTTTTAGTTTTTCGGTATGCGATCTGGTTCTTTTTACGTTTTTGTTGACGTTTCTTCTTCCACATACCTCTTACGTTAATTTTAAAGCAATTGCTTTAATTTTTTTTTTCATTTTGTCTCCAGGTTTTCTTCTTTTTTTTTGCTGTAATAAGAAATAAAATTGCTTTTTTGTCTTATCTCGGTATTCTTCTTGTTTTTTCTGTTTTTTCAGTTTGTATGTTATTTTTTTTGCTTTTATTTACTGTTTTGCTACTACTACTCTATAGTTTTAACATATTTCCGACCTCTCTTCTTGTTTCAATGTTCTCTACTGTCTTTCTCAGTGTTTGTGTAAATACTGTATAAGCTATCAAGTTTTTTGCGTTACGTTCTTCTGCCACGAAGGTGTACTTATCTTCCATTTCCGGTAATTGACAGATCATTTCTTTGACAGAACTCGATCATTTTGTTTCCGTTTTGGTTTACTGCTCTTCATATTTTCCCATGCATTTTATGCCTCTATATTAGTCGTTTTCTACTCTTACGTTCCAGTCGCCCATTATTATAGATGGCTCTATCTACTTTCTTGCTTCATCCAGTATTTTTTGTAAATTTTTGTAGAATTTTTCTACATCCTTTTCAGGTGTACTTTTTATCGGTCCGTATATTTGTAAATGTTTATTTTTTGTTGGAGTTTTATAGTTATTAGCATTATTCTTAAGTGTACGGCTTTCCATTTTATTAATTTTTTGTTTAGTTCTTCTGTTATTATACCACCTCCTTCTTTTACTCTCTTTCCTGCATCGATTCCAGCGTTTAATATTACGTGTTTATTTGTTTTCTTGCATTTTCTTTTCCCTTTCTCGTTGTTTCGCTCAGTCTCATTATTTGTATTTTATTGTTATAAATTCTTGATCTCTTTTCCTTTGATTGTATTTATATTACATGTTTCTATTTCAATTGTTTCTACTTGATTTATTTTACTTTTTCCTTCTTTATCTGTCTTCGTCGTTATTGTTCTCATTTGTCTTTTTCCCTTGCCTATTGTAGTCGTTTTGTTTAAATCTTCCCCCTTTCAGCTCAGCTTTTCTTTTTGGTAGGGTGTCAGTATGATCTGTGCTCAGTTTTTCTTTTTTGGTATTGCTTCCATGGCAGGGCTTGGTAACGCCCCTTCAAATACTATGCTATTAGCTGTTTTCAAAGTTTTCTAATGTTTTTAGATTCTTTGCTACTGTCTTGTTTACATGTGAATTGCGTTATAACATTTCGTTTGGATTTAAGTAGTTGTCGACTTGCCTACAAATGAGTAACAATGCGCTACTTTTACCTTACTTAAATCGTTTTTATTTTTTTCCATGTATAATGTGTTATGTTTTCTTTTAGAAGATGATTTTGATATCACATTATTTTACTCGGTCACTGTAAATTGTTAGTTTAAAAAATTGCATTTTCTAGCTTTGTGATGATTTCCAGTCTGCTTCAGACAGTCCAGACACGCAAATGGTCGTCAAAGATACGCAAAAACAAATAGTATTTTTCCCAGATGCCAATTTATTGCTGAAATGTTGAAACACCAAGCAAAGAAATGAATTCTGCCAAAAAATTAAAATCAAACAAATAACACCTGCGCAGCAATGGGCAACAATAGAGGTCAAAGAGTATGGCAAAAACAAACTGATTCAACCAACTTTTCTAAAAAAAAATTCGTAATCGTGTGGATTCAAAATCGCACCATGTAAGGACCTTCATCAAATGTTGACATGCAAAAACTGAACGGTTGTGATATAGGCACTATTCTCCACTCGAAAAAAACATGTACCAAAATTGCTGACTTCATTAGTGTTGAAATGCGTAGCAAACTGTTAATGGAAATTGTCCAATCAATGCTAAGTTTGGCATAATTCTCTCTCTACAATTGGTCAAACTTAATGACGTGTTTGCTAAAGGCATCTGTGATAAAGTTCTTACTACACTAAGAAGTCACGGAATTCAGAAATCTAATTTTCAACAAAGTCTGCTAGACGTATCTTGTGATAGTGCCTCAGAGATACATGAAAGAATCAAAGGTGTTGCTGAATTTTTGAGGCAGAACTATCCAAAGTTGATCATCTGGCACTGCTCTGTCCAACGTCTTGAGTTGTGTGTTGAAGATACCATGAAAGAACTAAATCAAATCAATCACTTTAACATAGTTATCAAAAAAGCTTCATGGCTTTTATACTACAAATCCAAAGAACCAGCGCAAAATGAAAGAATGTGCAAAGAATGTGAAGTTGCTAAAGATAGGAAAAATTGTAAGTACTTGTTGGGTAGACTCAAGCCCAAGCAATGTCCGTGCTGTCTGAGAAAATTATGCTGCCTTGTTTACTTACTGCAAGGTAAGAAAGATTTGCTTGTTTGGTATATTTTTTTACGATAAATAACAATCGTTCATTTTATTACAAATAGAAATTAATTTTAAGTTATTTGATAAATTTAATATTACTATTATATTATATTAATATAAAATTAAATAACGATAAATTGCGGGGTCTTAGTTTTTGTTAATTTCACAGTCCGTGTTGTTTATATGAAGTTATTCAAGGAATATAATTTTCTTCTTCTCAGCTTGGTTGAATTCGTCAAGAACTTAGGCGTTATGTATTATGTTTTATCATGAACTGAGTGAATTTTCCCTCAAACTGTAAAAACGTGATATTTTGATCATTGAGGCACATCATAGTATTAATATTCAAATTTCGGTTTTCGAGACAAGAGTAGACGAACCTGGACGTTTCAAATCTGAAGCTTTGAACGATGCTGGAAAATCAAAATTTTCAGAAATCACTTTGCATAAGAGTGGTGGTTAAAACAGAAGTGCTACAACTGTGATAGTGATACCCCTCAGTTCTATCAAAGTCTACAAAACAATCTCAGAAAAAAAATGTTTACCGTGATCTTTACATGCAGGTCATAGTGCTGTTGGTTCACAAGTAGATGAAAGCGCTTAAGAACTGCTTGTGGAACAAATTAAAGTGCTGTTTCCGATTTACTGAAACGATAACATCAGTATGCTTTATGAAGAGAATGAAATTGTTGCTTTTTTTGTGACTATTTTCAGTTAAATAACAAAGCTGTTGTGAAAAGTTTCCGTAAGTACAAGTAAAGGAAAAGTGATCGGTTCTGAACTGAATTACTACATTCCAATATCACGTGCTGAATGCAAACGAGTTTTCAGCACAATAAACTTGATAATAACTGACTTAAGGTCTTCATTGGGAATCAAAAGAGTGTCTAACTTTATGTTCATCTTGTTTAAGCCCTCGCGTTCTTGGCTATCAAAAGGCAATCATGCTGCTGATACTAACAGTGTCGTACGTAAAGAGGAAAACTACAAATCTGATAAACTAGTGATGTCGAAATTGTTCAATTAACTATAACTGAAATGATACTACTATCGTTTTCATTAGACTTTCTTGGTAAACATTTCTCATGTAAATAAAAATGTTATCATTTTAAAGTTCAACAATATCCTGTTGTTATAATCGATCAAATGATATATTTAATTAACTAAAATCTCTAAAATGCGCTCACGGTAATTTAATAAAAAATGCTCTGTTTTAAACCACATGCCTTTACACCCCTAAAAAGTGCCCTTTTATTAAAAATGCGAACCGGTCCAATTTAATTTACATTTTCCACACTGACATATATGGTAATTATATCGTACTATACAGAAACTAGTTCTGCTGGCATCTAATTTTACTATAACGTAAATTATTTACAGATGTATTGTAGATACTAAGTAATACCTTTATAACTAACTGAATCTATCAAGTTCCAAATTCAAATGTTTTACGTAGTACCAACACCTGGATATATAATACTCTAATATTTAAATTTATAAAACTGTTACAGCGTTTTTCTTCAAATTTTAATTAAATTTCAGAACTTAAACAGACACACACTTCTACTTATATAATAATTGACTTTTAAAACATAGTTTTACGTAGATTTTGCTTTTCTACTTTGCACTCTAGAGTTTTTCCGCCATTAAGTATCTAGACTAACAAACAGATATTGGTGTTTTTGATAAAGGCAGCACATAATAATAAGTTATGTAACAAGCGTCGAAAGTTAAGCGCAGTCTCTAAACATATAATACCCTAATATTTAAATGCATAAAAGTTTTAAGCGTTTTTTTTTTAATTTTAACTAAGCTTTAACAACTTTTAAACAGATTATCCACTAGATACATATTCCTCCTTAAATCATAATTGACTTTGAAAACATAGTATTACCTAGATTTCAATTTACTACTTTGCAACTCTAAAGTTTTTTTTACGCGATTAAGTTACTAAACTTACAAACGTTAGTGTTCTCAATAATGGCAGCACAAAAACGTATTTTACACAGTTTTATGTTTAGGTAAATTCTAATACAATTTTATAAAGATCTGTAAATAACTAGTAAACATAAAAACAAATTTGATTACTAAAACTGTACACTAAAGGTAGCAAATGTTTCTATAATAATTAAGCATTATTTAGTATTAAGTAGAACTTAAAAAATACGGTTCAATCGGACATTAAATAATGAAAAAAAAACAATTAAGTTAACTTAACCGGTTACTAACTTTGATTTAACGTAAATTAGTAAACATAACGTTTAATATTTTTAAACTAATCCATTACATAAACTTTTGAAGTTATTTTTTTAACTATTCTAGTTTCGTTTGCGTAAACAAATAGCAAAATGTTCAAAAATTAAATGTTGTTTTCGGTTTAATTTATTTAAATGTGGATCATGTTTGTTTACACAAAAAAAACCTGTACAATTTAAATATTAACAAATAATTGTGAAGAAAACTTAGAATTTAATTTAACGTTGCTCGTATATGTTAAACATTAAAAAAAATGTAATACTAATAATAAATTTTCTACAAAATTGTGTATTTGTATTATTAATCGTTAAATTTATGTACTTACTTCAGAAAAATGTTAAACAAAACTTGCTAATCATTTTTTTAATCGTGTCATATTGAACTATGTAAATATCAACTTTAATAGCAACTGTTTTAAACTTGTTTCAAACTGCAAAACAATAAGTTAAATAAAATAATTTTTTTTTACAAAGCACACTACTGAAAGACAACTAAACATTTTTGTTTGAGTTTACTAAAATTAAACTTAAGAATTTTGAAACAAGTTATAGTTTTATCCAAGAATCTAACCGTACTTTTGCTAAAACAATTTAAAAAGTTTAGATTTAAACAAACAATTTATCTTAAGTTGGATTACGACATTTTAAGCTAAACTAACCCAACTTAAACAGAAGTTGAACAATACAATTTTATTTATTGTTAGTTACAGATAGCAGTTCCGTCTAAGCTAATATTTTCTAAAGTAAGTTTGTTCTAACAAATATTTGTTGTTGTTTTTAACCATTAGCATCAATTCAAACTTTGTTTTGAATTAACTCGGTAACTATTAAAAATAACATTTTAAGATTCATACTATTAAATGTTGAAAGAAACCGGTTATAAAAAAGTCATCATTTTAGTTCTATTTATTTTCCTTTAAAGAAAGCAATTCATAATAAACATGAAAAACGGGTTAACGTTAAAACGAAACCGTTTAACGTTTTTTTTTCTGGTTTATTTCATTCGAATTGGAAATTTAGGCCCGGTTGCATAAAACATAGTTAACTATGTTAGCTGACGCTGTTGTTAACTAAATCGTAGCTATTGATTTGACAATGTAGTCAGCAAAACAATTGATTTTGTACCAATGAGGACGCTTAACGACATAATCGCATAGTTAACTACATCGTCATAGTTAACAATGCTTTATACAACCGAGCTTTAGAGTTTTACACGTTCAATGTAACTGGTTTTTACTTATTGTTTGTTTCTTGTTATTTTGGAGTTATAACTAACACTAACAAAAAATTAAAGAAATGAAAAATTTGCGCGTCGGCGCAAGCAGTGTTCGCATTTAATCGCTCAGTTCCCGGATACAATTTAAATAACATATTTGTCCTTAAAAAAATAGCGTTGAACAGCTACCAAAATCGATTTACGTTAAAACAAAATATATTTTATGACACATTGTATATTTATTAGCGGTTAAGCAACGTTGTGCATTCCTTATGACGAATCTCATTTCCGAACAGGTCATTGTTATTACTGTACCGAATACTAAATTAAAGCAAAATCTTCTAGAACCGTGTGGATGCTGTTCCATTAGGTTTGACGGTACATATAAACAATACAGTAAAAAAAATTTGGTTTGCAAATTAAATGTGTTAGGTTACGTTCCTAAACGTTGGTATTTAGTAACTTTATTGTAGTTAGGTATATTTCAGAAAAACTTAGCTCAAA
Organism: Aquatica leii; assembly: GCA_035610365.1. Lineage (NCBI taxonomy): Eukaryota > Metazoa > Arthropoda > Insecta > Coleoptera > Lampyridae > Aquatica > Aquatica leii. The sequence goes on along the minus strand of CM069435.1, from coordinate 95,050,559 downwards.
GTAATTAGAATAAATCAAAGCGTTTGTGTATTGTTATTAATAAGATATAATAATAACCATTTTTAATCGGCTTTTTAGAAACAAGTACAAGTAATCAAATAACAAAATAACTCAACTAATAAATGATAATTAATAGGTTCAATTAAGTTTTTAAGTTTCATGACAATTCAAAATAGAGAGTTTGGTATTCATATACAGTTGAATGATACCAAGATGTTTTTTCCGAATATGTCTGATATTTTATCATTTATGTCTCATTTTATACAGTTTTTATAAATATTTATATAGATTTATACTCTCTATTAGATTATAATCTTATAGAAGCAATTAGTTCGCATAATGTCGCTACCTTGTTAACAATTTTAGTTAATTCTGTAGATTATACATAATGCATCAACTGCATATTCACAAAATAATGATTAGTATTTACATTATAATGAATAACACCAAAAAATATTACAAAAACCATTAATTCTTATAATATTATTGTTAAGGATTTGCAGCTAGAAAGACTTTTGGGTTTTGTTCCATACTTTCACATTTCACAAAACTTACAAAACTTAGTTAACTCACAAACGGCATTCATGTCGCAGTCTTTTTTAAAACGACTAAATTTAAAGATAAAAGAATCCAAAGTAGCCTTTATATTGCGCCGTTCGGATCAATGGTCTGTGACGGAACAATTCACTAGTCTACCGGAACATGGGTTTCCATATTGGAGCTAGGTCTATACCATTATCTTTGTTGAAATTATTGTATTACTAGATTTCGATGGCTTTCTTGTATATGTGGGACAGAAGTTTCGGGATTTAACCAAACATTGAATTTTTTTTAATTGTATGGGATGTCCAGCGTCTAGAAAGTGTTTTGTAACAGCCGATTTGGTATTGTTTTCTTGTGTCGGCCTTATGTTTTTTTATCCCAGCTATACTGGACACCACAATTGAACCGACAATCTGGGATTTGATCGAAAAACTATCTACGACGAAACCCGAAGAGATCCCCGAAAAAGCAAAAAAAAATACAAATGGCAAAGTTCCAGAAAGAACATCTTTTAAAGCCGCAATTAAAAACAGACAGAATTCTTAACAATCTGTTCTCTACCACACTCAGCAAACCAGCAACAGTCATTTTATCTAAAGTAATAAACTAACACCAAATCAATATCAAAAGAAGGGTTAGTGAGTTCATTGAAGAACACACTCAGAACTGTACTAAAACTTATTTAAAAAGAGGTAAGAGTCAAAGCAAGAGTTGCTGGTTTCTTCAAAAAGACTAAAACTAAATGTATAGGATTCTGAGATAGTCTGTGACGGTCACAATTCCGAAACATGCTTTTCGATACTGGGACTAGATCGATATGTTTAACGTACTCCTGGATTTCAACGGCTTCTTTGTATAGTCTGGGTTAAAAGTTTCGGGATTTAGTCAAAAATTTTGTCTTTTTGAATTCTATGTCCAGTGTCTAGAAAGTGTTCCGAAACAGCTAATTTTGTATGATGTTTCCTTGTGTCTGCTTTACGTTCTTTTATCCGGGTAGCAATGTTGCGTCTCCTTTGTCCCACCTAATTTCTCAAGTGATTCTTTTATCTCCTTTAATTTTCAAAAATTTGCGGTTGTCTGATTTGTTGCATTAAAAATCATTTTGATGTTTTTAACTCTAGTATACTGGTTATTTAGTTCATGCAGCATTTTATGTAAAGAAAAAAAGTAGCTGCGACTGGGTGCTCTTTCTTTGGTTACCCTTTATTGTGTTGTTTGTTGATCGCTCTATCTGTGTCTGTTTTTCAGTATTCGTTTTTCCTCAAGGTGTACGTTAAATGACCTGCACTAGTCTTTAAGACATTGAGTTTGCTGATAGTTTTGCCACTGTGTACTAAGGTCTTTGGTACTGAAAACTTCTGAGGTGAATGACGGCGCGATTTGGTATTAAGGTATCTGTCGGTGTGTGTCAGTTTTCTGTATACTTGATGCCCAATGTGTTATCTATCTTCCGAATGACCAGTACGTCCAAGAACAGAATGTTTCTGTTTGTTTTGGTTTAATGTTAAGTTTTAACTCGTTGACGAAGTCCAGGAAGTTTTTGAGTGTTTCTGCTCCGTGAGGTCAAATTATGAAAATGTCATCCACGTAACATAGCCAGCATTTTAGTTTGGGTGTAGCGGTTTCTAATGCTGTTTCTTCAAAGTCCTCAATGAATAGATTGGCGATGGCGGGAGGAAGTTATGATCCTATGGCTGTTTCCTCAGTTTGTTCGTATGTAATGTTGTTGAAAGAAAAATACGTGAACTTTAAGCATGGTTCAATTACTCCGTTAAAATTATCATCTAATTTTTTTTTCGTAATTTGGTCTTGATGATGTCCAATGTTGTTTGTACTGACGCTTTTGTGAAGAGAGAGATCACATCAAAACTAACCAAAATATCTTCTGCTTTCAATTTGTTATGCTAAGAAGTTGGTAAATCAATTAATTGAGTATAACAACTTTTCCAAGTATAAAATTTGTCCCTCGACACCCCCACTCTCTTTCGTCGTCAAATTTTATAACAGCATATTTTATTCATTTCTTGTAAGACCTGGTGCAATACAGACGAGCTCTGTAAGCTCTGTATTTTTTTTTTCACGCCAACAAGACTTTCACCATTAGATTATTTCACGTAAATATGCGAATTAATTTTGTAGTTACTTAGGAAAAGCTGAGTAGGGGTAAGCCTTTATATTTCTCTTTATTTGGGGTTTAATATGATTCTGTCCTAATTGTCTATAGCGGATTTCCACACGTTCACCGTTATCAGTGAAGATAACGAACAGGTGGCATATTTGGGAACATTTCCATGACGTCTCGTTTATTAAAACGTTACTATTCACACCGTCAAAGGGTTGAAAATCTTCAAAATTGGATTTCTTGTAAGAGGAGCTGCTACCATAAATTATTACGTTAAGTCGAGAGGAAACGCTGCGCATTTGCTATCTCAAATGATTGTATGCTTTGAAAACTAAACTTACTTATGCTAACCGTATGTACGTTTTGTATTAAATTAAATATTACGTTTTAGGTAATGCAAGTACGGAATTAGCTAATCCCCTATTGAATAAAACTTAACTGTGAGTATTACAATTTCAAATTTTATGATTTGTATTTCGGTGGTCATGTCAATTGTTAAACGTACGTGCATGTTAAGTTACCACAATTAATAATACCATTTTGTGCTACACAAAGTCGTATGCAGTCCGCGTTGAGTCTCGGAGGCTTAATTTGTTTTGTTATTTACTTTTGCATTTTAAATGTGCGAATATAAAGTCATTCCTTCTTCGTATGTAAAAGTTTAGACCAACAAGATCGGTTTATTGTACGGCATGTTGCCCAGTATAGGACGCAACTTATATTTGATTTAACCTATGTATTAACGTTTGGAAAATTTAAACTTATGTACCTTCTTCGACCTTTTTGAAATTATTGCCTGTGATAAAACAAATATGTATTCTGTGTTATTACTTCTATCGTGTTATTTGTTCTTTTCCAGCTACGGGTAGTTAGACGATGTTTCTTTAATTTAATTTTTCATCGTCTTGGCGCTTTTTTTTAGATTTAAGTTATTACGTGGCATCACAAAGCCTGCGACTTTCTCTCCGGGAAAACTGTGCTAGCCGTTGCTTTTTTTGTTACGAGGAAACCATGTAGCAAGTTTGGCTGCCCAACTTAAGGGACTTGATTTTTTTGTAACAAATTTCATATTTTTAATCCTTAAAACAAAGTGCTGAGAATTCTTAACGTGATGATTGCTGTTTTCTGTGAGCGGTTGTAGAATTGCACATAAGTATCTGGCGAAAGAAAGGGTGGCTGAACCAACAATACTCACAATTAGGTGAAACGGTACTCCTGGAGTGTAGATTTTTAGAAGACCCTATAGATGTGGTGTTCTGTTGTTTGAAGAAATTAGGCGTCTTTTCTTATGTTCTGAGATCATGCTGATTTTACAGCGGCCAAAATTTTTTATTCTAGATTTTTTATTCGATTCTTTTGCAACGGTTTGTATGCAAGATCTTGTAGCAATGTATTGATTTTGTAAATGTAATCGCTGGTGTTTATGATTACAGTGGCATTTCCATTGTCCACTGGTAGTAAAATGATTTCTCTGTTAGCGTTAAGTTCCCATAGAGCAATTCATTTATTCCGATTGATGGTGAATCTCAATGTTGTAGACTTCTTCAGTAAATCGCAGCTTTTACCTTCGCCTCATCTTGATCTTGACTAGTACACAGCTGTTTCGTCTTATTTGAACTCTTCAGCACTGGTAAACTCTAATGCAGTTTCTAACTATATACAAACAAATTGCCATAGTTTTATCTCATTCGGGCGTTAAATTCATTAATAAATCTGAGGCTAAACGCCATCTCGTAGAAACGGAGCTACGTACGAGTTAATCTACATGTAGAAAACTATAAATTTGTTATTTATATGATAAATCTTACAACCGCAAATTTCAAAAAATATATTTGCATTATACGCAGCATAATATACCCAACTGTACAAGTGCAAAAATTTGTTTATATAATTGCAGAAACCATCATTAGAGACCAGTGGACCGCTGTTTTGTCCTATTTAAACTCTTCAGCACTGGAATACTCTAATGCAGTTATAATTCGCCTATAATTCAAATGTTTTTTTTTAATTCGCGGTTACAATATTTACTATCTAACTAACAACATAGTTTCCTACATGTGGATTAACTCGTGCGTAGTTCCGTTTCTACGAGATAGCTTCAACTTTACTACTATCTCTTCTTTTGGTATCGATTTTGGTGTATAACAAATTTTATTCCTTTAAATAAAATAGCTGTTGCTGGTTCGTTAAGTACGGAGGAAGACAAATTGACGATAATCCTGTCTGTCTTTAGTTTAGCTTTACCGGATGTTGTTTTTCACGCAATTTCTACAACTTTGCCATTTGTATTTTCTTCGCTTTTTTCGGCGATCTCTTCGGTTATTTCCGTAGATAGTTTTTCGATTAAATCCCAGATTGGCGGATCTATTGTAGCGGCAAGTATAGCCCAGATAATGAACATAATACAAGATCAGCTGTTACGAAACTCTTTCTAGACACCGGACAAGCGACGGAATTCAAAGAGACAATAATTTTTGCTAAACCTCTTTGTAATTTCTAAGAAACTTAAAACTCAAACGTCTTAAAAATTTTAAATGCCAATAATTTAAAATACGGTCAATGAACTTTTAAAATACTACGCAAAACAACAAATTACTTGAAAACAAAATTGAAACAACAAAGATCATTTAACATACGTCAATTAATTAGCGAATTTTTTTTTAAAAACTTAATAAATGACACATGCAAACGCCAAATTAATACAAAAGTAAATAAGAGGGTCAGAACGAAAGTCAAATGGCACAAAAATCAAACGACGGTTACAATCTTGGCAACGTACTTTTTGCAAATACTGCTTAATTTTTGAATTGCTTTTTGGTGGAGTACTGTCCATTTCCACATTTTTTATTTCACAATTTTTATTTTCCAAAACTTTTTTGTTTTATGACCTGAAAAAGGTAGTTACCACGCCTACCAAACAGCTTTGAAATTCATAAAACGTCATTCTCTAACTGACATCATAAGATAGCAGCACTTAAAGCTGTGTGCATTGTGTAGAAGTGAGTTTTCAAATTGTGGAAAAAGAGACGGACGAGGCAACTGACATTAGTAAAATAGACCAAGTAACAATCAACTTGCAATATATAGATTTAGATAACTTGTTCTTACGTGAAAATTTTGTTGAGTCTGTTGCAGTTCTGGCATTAGAGTATTGCATTGCTGAAAAGTCTAAATAAAACAAAACAGCTGTCAACTGCTCTCTAATGATGGTTTCTTCAATTATATAAATAAATTTTTGCACTTGCGTAGTACAGATAGGAATATTATGCTGCGTATAATTCAAATATATTTTACGAAATTTGCGTTTGTAATATTTACTATCTAACTAACAACTTCATAGTTTCCTACATGTGGATTAACTTGTACGTAACTCCGTTTCTACAATATGACGTTTAACCTCAGATTTATTAAGTTAATTTTTTCATTTATTTCAGAAACTCTAATCGAATTACCGCGTTTTATTATGCAATGATGTTAGAAATTTATTTAATTAAGTTTCCGTATATAAAAGAAACAAGAAATGTAAGTTCAAGTATTTAAATTGTTAAACACCTTACAATAAAACAATAACATTTATATAATCAATTTTTGTTTGTAAAGTATTGAGATATATTATTTATAAATAAAATTCACATTTTTTTTTAAATAACGTCATAAAGTAGGAAATCATTAATTTTCAATAATAAAAGTATTGTCTGTTGTCTATGCAATACTTAACATTTAAAAATTCTTTACATTCTCACTGTTTTATAGGTTACATACCTAATATTCTTATAATTTTTTATCATAAATGTAATTAGAATTAACTTAGATTCCAACAACGAATTCTCAAAACTTAGACCTTTGACTGAGGCACTAATAGAAATTTTATTGAATTTGGCCCGATATAGAACTTTTATAGCATATACAAAAGTATGGTACCGTATTTTGGGAGACATGAAGCAAAACAATTTGTAAGGCGAATCCTCATACATTGGGCTTACAAACTCTGGATTCATGTAACGAAACATAGACACATTAAATGGTTTAAAGCTTATAAAGGTTTCTCAAGAAAACTGTCTGACTCATATAAGGATTTAGGATTAGGCGCCAGTGTAGTTTTAACTTTCTCGGATATATTATTGTAAAATAAAAAGAAAATGCACAATTTATTTAGTTTCTGATAATTTTTTTACTGGAATGAACTTGCAAACCTTATCAGGAAAAAAATTGCAAACGACAGAAACAATGCGCAAAAATAGAATTTGTTCTTGTTTTTCGACGGTCTCTTCGGTTTTTTTCGTAGATACTTTTTCGATTAAATCCCAGATTGGCAAATTTATTGTGGTGGCGAGTATAGCCCGGATAAAAAAACATAAAGCGGACACAAGAAAACATAATACAAGATCAGCTGTTACGGAACCCTTTATAAACACCGGACAAGCGATAAAATTCAAAGAAACAATAATTTTGGCTAAATCTCGAAATTTCTGGTCCAGACTATACAAAGAAACCATTGAAATCCAGAAGTACAATAATTTTAACAAAAATAATAGCTTGGACCTAGCCCCAGCATGTCCCAAAAGACTAAAGAATTGTACCGCCACGTACCAATTACCTTAACAGCGCAATATAAAAACTACTTCGGATTTTTCAGTTTCAGTATTTCTGAAAGAAGAAAACTGGGACATGACTGCCGTTTCTGAGCTTTTTAAGTTTTGTGAATTTTGTGAAATGTAAAAATATAGAACCCGTTTCAAAATCCAAAAGTCTTTCTACGTTAATATTTCTTATAATGTTAACCTGTCACAAGACAAATCACTGGATTATACATTTAAAAAAACTACATATTTAAAAGTAATTATAAGCAAAAGCATATAATTAATGTTACCTTTATCTTTGTTATTGGTTTATTGTTTTCTCGTGCAGTATAATTTTGTTAAGTAACAAGATTACAAAGCTACAAAACATTTAATCTGTTAAAAATTTTCTTTTATCACAACTTTTCTTATATTTAAATTAATTTTGTTAGTATAGATTTATTCCTAAAAATAACAACCCACTAATTACAAAATATCTTTTTTTTATTTGCTGTATAAGACACATTCACATATTACTCTGTTATAGCTTCTATAAATAACGTTCATATACCAACATCGCATTTTTCGAAAAAAATTGATTACATTGCAAGCTTTGATTTGAATAGATTTGTTTAATTTACAAACTGCAAAAGTAAAATTTTGTACATAATTGATAATTTTCAAACTAAATTTTACTTGAAATTAATGTATATCGTGTAATAAAAAAATCCATGATTTTTCCAATAGATGGCTTTAATTATCTGTATATCGCGTTGTATAAGTCCGATCCGGTTGCACTAGATTGTGTTAGAAAGATGAGATTCCGTATTAAAAAAACCATTGCGACAATTTTGTGATTAATTGACTCAGTTTTGTTTGAGCGCGCGTCAAAGATGGACACTAACAAAGAGAAAATACGCTACATTTTACAATATTTCTTCAATAAAAGCAAAACTCAAGCCAGGTGAGTAAAAATGTTAAGTGTTTATGGTCCTAATACTGTAACATTAAATCAGGTAAAATTTTGGTTTTTACGATTCCGTTCAGATAATTTGGATGTCAAAAATGCACCACGGACTGTAAAGTCAATTGTCAAAAATGTCGATAATATCATGGACATTGTCAAGTCTGATTGTCATTTAAACACTGTTTCAACTGCCCAAGAGCTTGTTACGTACGAAATTTTCATTACGGAATACCCTGTATATGAATTAAAATTAGATTCCGGTTTTGACGCCCTCTACCGATCTTTTCTCGTGACTGTCATTTTACGACAAAATCGTGAAGCTGTCAACTACAGTAACGGGCCGGTGCCGAGGATTTCGAATTGATTCTTACATTTTTAAGAACATCACGTGTGATGAACACAAATTTATAAGGCGATTGCGATTTTATTACGATTCTTTCGGCACAGGCCGGTGTGTTTCAAGCAGTAATAAGGATGCATAAGTACCATTAATGAATATCGTTACCGAGCATATAAGCTGTTGTGAGGGCCTGCTACTTAAATAACCTCGAGGTCTCGTCGAACAATGCGTCGGAGGTGTTGACTTGGGAATAGAAGTCGATTAGGTTATCAGCCACCTGTTCTAAATTGCTACCTACAATATCCGATACAACGGGTTTTTATATAATATTTCATGATTTATTAATACTAATTTTGTAGCTTCCTATTCTTCGTGAGTTAGTGTGTGACACGATTTGCTTTTAAAGATTTATTACAGGCCGCTGGCGGGGAAAACGTTTTCTTTGCGTAAGTGGACACTGGAATTCGGGTGAGTTTATTTGCTTAATTTTTATATCGTTGTCACAAAAGTTACTCACAGAATTTTTATTAATATTAATGACCGTAATTACGTTTATTGCTTATGTACCAATAAGGTAACTTTAATCATTCATTTAACTGTATCGCATGCTGTGTGTGAAAAACATATTTACTACGAGATTTTCTGTGTTGTTCGTTTCGACCTAACTTAAATGTGTATTGTGTGTTGCCGATACTGCGGGCATCCATGCACTGAAACTTCGATATAATCATTTAAATCTTATGTGCTGCGACATCAAAGTTTTCTACACTTGTTAACGATAATTGTTAGTTCTTCTAGTATTTATGAATTGAGAATTTAATGTATAGCTGTCAATTTGCTACGCTACTAAATTAAAGTTGTTATATTTGTTAATTATACTTAGAAATCATTCGAGCATGGATGAGTGAAGAAATTCCATATACTCTTGTTAATATTCGACGTTAACACATTAAAGTGGTTATATTTGTTAATCTCTCTTGTTATTTTTTACTTTCTCCGGTAATTCTCGTTATCTATTATCTAATTTTGGTTACTTGAACATCAGAGTAATAAAGATTACAAACCTCAAATTTCAATTTCAATTTCAAATGTCGTGATCGAGGCAGAAGTGTTATCTTGGATCAGATCTGGTGCCCTTAAGCATATTTCCTGTGAACCTCCCCTATCTCCGACTGTGTGAGTTGGCCGTGGAAGGTTCGTAAGACATAAAGCTTGTAACAAGCTAAACATTGCACAAAAAACCGTTTGGAACCATTTGAATAAGGCTAAATACAAAAAAAAACCTCAATGTATGGGTGACATACGAGTCAACGCAAAAAAAACTTATGGACCGAATTTCCATCCGCAAATCGCAACAAAATAGACCCATTTCTGAAACGGTTGGTGACTGGTGATGAAAAGTGGATCACTTACGACAACGTCAAGCAAAAACCGTCGTGGCAGAATTGCGGTGAGCCGACGGAAACGGTGGCCAAGTTAGGATTGACGGCCAAGAAGGTTTTCTGTCTATGTCTACTATCAGCTGCTTCCCTACGGCAAACACTTAAATTGAAACTGTTCTGTCAACAATTGGGCCGTTTAAAGGAAGCAACCGCCAAGAAACGGTCAGCTTTAGTCAATAGGAGAAGAATTGTGTTCCATCAGGGCAACGCCAGGCCGCACACATCGATAGTGACTCGCCAGAAGCTCCGGAAACTTTGTAAGAAGGTTCTTTTACATCCACCTTATAGTCCGGAGTTGGCACCAAGTAATTACCATCTCTTCGTGTCATTGACAAACAATTTTGTTGGTAAAAAATTCGCTTCAAGAAATGTTTGTAAAAATCAATTGTCTGAATTGTTTGCCAAAGAGGACGAGGACCCTATGAGATTAAGTATATTCTAAAAAAATATTTACATTTAAATTCATTCAAAATGACTACTACTTCAATTTGTATCGATACGTTGGTTAAATCTCGCTTTAAACTTTAATATTTTCTAGAAGGTACCTTAAAAACTTGTTGTTTAAGAAGTGTCTGAATAAGTTTGTAGGGTAAAAAGGAGCTATTTTCTATTAGCAGTAATGGTTAGGTAGGACTAATGGTACAAAGGTTTAACAGAGCTTTATTCATATAAAAAAAAACATGTAACAACATCTGCCCCAGTATACCAAAAAATTCTCAATACTACCCTAATTAATAGACAGCGTTGGGTATTACAGCAAAAATTGACAACAACATAAAGCAACAACAACGGAACGATGGTTTTAGACCAATGTACTCAATTTTATTGCTGGGAAAGAATTGCCCTAAAAAATCCCGATCAAATTGTGAACGATTCTTGAAGCTCTGTTTCCCTTAAACGCAAGATATTGGACATTTGTGTTGTATTCTCCAAAATGAAATCGTTTTGTTGAATGTAAAAGTTAAGCTAACAAATGTGTTAATAGGTACGAAGTGTTGCCCAATACAAGGGGCTTGAATTAACATTGTTGTCTGTGATATTTATTGACGAGTTCTTAATTTCTTCATTGATTTTTTTAACTTCTTTCATTTGTTGTTTCTTCTATTTTAGCGTTCGGCAGATTTATAAGGGATCTGTAGTTATCAGTTTTCCTACCGTTTAATTTACGTAGCACATTCTTTAAAATCTAAAACTTAATTGTTACTCTCTCTTAACCTCACTAATGACCTTTTTAAAAGTACAGTTACACGTCTTAATCCTTTAGGCGGTAGAGCCAGAATTAACGGTACTTTTTGTTCACATAACATATAGTAAGTAATTTTTTATTTGTGATTTCTACGTTCTATTTGATTTTAATACATAATGAAACATATAATCGTAGATAAAGTCTAGTGTATAATTAGTAACGCATGTGATTTTCCAACTCGTATAAATTGCAGTCTCGCGTTCGGCTCGGTTGCTAATTTTCATATTCATTAGCAATGACTACCATTCCTTACTCCTGATACAACATACTATTAACGCATTTAATTTTCTCTTAATAATATTACAATTAAAAAGTACTGGCTTTAAAACATCTAATTATAAAAATAAATAGTTATTGAAAAAGTTAGTTATAAACATTACCAATTATATTTCTTTTTAATTTTCGATCATTAATTACTAATGAACGTACTAACTTTCAATGAATGTACAATTTTTTTCCTTCTTTAAATAAAAAAGTTTTCTATCTTTCTACTTTCGCACAATTAGATTTTTACTTTATTCTTGTTTTTATTAGTGTCCAAAACAACAAAAGTTTAATCAATGTCAACTTTTAATTTAAAAAAATTTAAGATGGTTATTAAAATATTTTAATTTATTCGCAAAAAAACATTTCGCGTTTATTTAATAAATTTCTATTTAATACAAATTCGGTTTGCACAAAGTAGGCGTAGGTTTTTTTTATTTCTTTTAATTCTCGTTTACTTCGCTTCTAACAAAAAAAATATTAGCAAGTTGTAAATCAAATATCTTTTTATGTTTGACTTTAGAATAAGTCTGAGCCTTGTTTTTTAAATGTTTTTATCTTGTTCTACGGAAATGGCTAAAAAAATTAATTTTTCTTTCAGGTAGATATTTCTTTGAAATTATACGAACATTTAAAAATTTAATTAAATACAAAGTAAACGTTTTTATGATAAGTTTTAATCAAGTTAGTAAAACGTTGTTTATTTAAATGGTCTTTTTTTGAAAACTCGTTTTAACAGGAATAAAAATTAGTTCAATATAGATCGTACAAATTCAACCCAAGTTTCTCTAGGCAAATCCTACTAAAACCTAGGTTAATGCGTAACTTTATAAACAAAGTAAATAGTAAGGTTTTAGAATCAAGCAGGGTTGATCAATACGTAAGCAACGAAATACGTGCAATTCCTACGGATGTTTTCAAACTTTGCAAATTACACGTTATTATTCCAAAACACGGGCACGCGCGTACATTTAAAATAAGTTTTAAAGACGAAGAATTTAATTACGATAACCATTAATCTTAAATTTGCTTTTCGAATATGCGGTATTAAAAGCAATTGTAATGTAATTTGAATAATTTAAATAAGAACGGGGTGGAGCAGAAGAAAGTAATAAATATTAATTACTTGGTCCCTTCCTGTTAGGGTTTGTCGGCAAACTCATTTTGTTGTAGTTTTGTAGAACGAAAGAGGAACGAGAAGAGTGTAATTACGTGTATGATAAATGAGGCAACCTCCCATTACGCAAATATTTTTCAAATTATTACGTTTTTCAAGTGGCGGAGAGAAAAATACATTTTTCATTGTATACAATTTTAAAGTCTAATAAGACGACATCGATTGTAAATGTAAAATTGTACGACCTACAGAAAACTTAAGCACAGTTACATGAGAAGAAGAAGATGAAGGAGAAATGAATGAGGATTGAGAAGCAGCGAGTTCTAACCGCAACTCAAATAACTGAAAATCAAATAATCTCGAAATTACAGCCCGAGACGAAGATATCAAGTGAGTAAACACTTCTGAAACAAATAATTCAAATATCGTCTATTTATTTTGACTACGCACATCAATACTATTTTATTTATTCCTCATTCTTTCTTAATAAAATCGTACGAACGGGTGCTGGTTTGCGCGTGCGAGCACTCGTGTGTGGATAGAATCGAGTGGTTGGCAAATATTTGGCATTAACCTTAGTATTTTAATCTCAGTTATAATTTACTTTATCTTATAAATATAAAAATATAACAACCAAAAACACAAAAAGAAGATTAAATCAAATTAAAGTTGGATTATAACAAAAAGACACAGTGAAAGCAAAGTTTTTGCATAAAATATAATAGATATACATTTCTTTAAATATTTAAGTAGACTGTGACGTAAATACAATTAAATTATTTAACTTAAAGTCATCTCCACAAAAAATATTTTAAATTTAAAAAAAAAAATTTTAATTTAATTTATTTTAAACATGTTTCGACATTTTTAAATGCTATCATCAGTATGTCTACAAATAGTATAAATTATTAAAAATATAGTTAACACATTAAATACCCAGCAATGTAATTAAATTGACAAATGTCAAAAATAACCTATTGAAACTACCAATATACACACAGCTAGAAATGATACAAAAAAATTAAAATTTAAAAAATAGAAAGGTAAAATTAGAATTTAGGATTAACCCATTAACGACTGGTGTTGCCATATGGCAACGAAAATTAGGTAGTTTTCTGTTGATCAAAAATAAATAATTTTAAGTTTTAAAACATAGATGGCGCTATACACGGCAAGGTTAAAGTTGTTAGTAGTAGTTGACAAAACTGCGTGCAGTGTTTGTCTGTTTACTCTAGTGATATAAAAAAAAACAATTTTGTTAGTGAGTGTCAAAAAGGCTTCTCAAAAATGAATGAACTTCAAGTTGACGTACGTATAAATAAAAAGTGCTTTATACAGTTTTTTTAAAATAAATTCATTATAATAACTTTAGGAATATATTATTACCGTAACGGCGTCAGAATATCGAGAGTTAGCAAAACATAGTTTAAAATATGAAGCTTTGAAACTCGATGTTGCCATGTGGCAACACGAGTCCTTTCGGTAGACTACTTTTTTACATTTTGCTTTTTTTGCTAGTGGTGGGCTAACTCTCGAAGAAACTCTTCAAATGGCGTATAACAACGATTTAGATGTAGACCAAATTTATATTGAACCTCCAGAGAGAGATACGATAACAGACGAGGATTCCGGTGAGGAAGATGAAGGCGTACTAGTTGATAATTTATCTCGGAATCAATTAAATGCTCAAGTTTAACTTGTTTTACACGGGGAAGATGTTGAATTTGTTGAACCAGAAACGGAACATGTGGAAAAGGTTGCTTATGACGATATTGAATGAATCAAAGGTGATCTGGAAGAAAATTCGCAAAATGTTTATAGTTCTGATTATGAAAGTTTTAAAACATTATCACCAATAGAAATATTTGAATTATTCATAGACAATGACGTACTATCATTACTGATAGAAGAATCTAACAAGTAGGCACAATTTAGAACCGCGTATAAAGTGGAATGCAGAGTTAAAGCTGGCGGATAGCCTTGGGAAATTTCCCATAAAAAATCGATGATCAAGGTGTATTTTCTTGACGAAAATCGATTCGGATCATTAGTATTTATTGTATTATTCATATACCAAACCCATTCAAATTATAAAGATAATGATAATTTCGTTAAAGATAAAATCGGTAAATAAAAAAAAGTCTGTATTATTAACACAGACTTTTTAAATAAAGATATTGTAGATATAAGGTAAAATAAAAGTTACATGGCTTCAAAATGAAGTGCCACATGCGTACTACTCAAAGACTCAGTACCGAATGAATCTCAAGGCTACCTCGCTCTAAAACGTAGCGACTCCACAAAATAAAAATAAAGGAAGGTTTACACGCAAATTTAGTTAAACTAATACAGATAATTTAAAATCAAATAATAACAGTAACGGAAACGTTACAGGCTAAAGAGGTAAGTAAATTTTGTAGTTATTAATACATTGGGTACATACCATATGATCCCGTTATACCATGTTTATTATTTTTTAATTATTTTTCTTTGTCTTGAAAATACTAAAATGTAAATCAAAAAACGTATAGAGTGAGGGAAAAGTGAACCGGCTCACTTTACCCATCCTTATACTACAAGTACCTAACTACTACCCAGGTACCTATGTTCACACGGTGTTTTTTTAATTTCAGATAAATACAATGGTTCGCAATTACAGAAGAAAATTCGGCAAAGCCCCCAACCGCAATTATACAGAGAGGAACCTGCAATTGGCTCTAGCTGTAATTAGGAAAGGAAGTTTATCGCAGAGAAAGGTTTCGGAAAAATATGGTGTCCCGAGAGCAAGACTGAAGAGAAAGTTAGATAATTCACATCCAAAACTATGCGGAAGACAACGAGTTTTGAGTCAACATGAAGAAACACCATTGGTAGATGGCCTTCTGCTTTGCGCATCCTGGGGGTTCCCACTAACGAAACTAGACATTCGAATTATTGTCAAGCAATTTTTGGACCAAGCGGGTAGAAACAAACCACGCTTTATTAACAATATGCCAGGCAATTTTTTTTTTAATCATTTTTTAAGAGACATCCCAACATCACCGCCCGCTTTAGTAAAAACATTAAAAGGTCGCGAGCCGCGGTAGACATCCAGAAAATAAATAACTACTTTGACGAATTGGAGATCTCTTTGGCAAATGTTTCTCGACAGAGTTAAAAAAATTACGAGGAGACAAACTTTTGCGATGACTCGGGTAAACAAAGAGTTATTGTAAAAAAAGGATCGAAGCATCCTAAAAACGTGCTGGATTCAAGCAAAACAAGTGTCTCGGTAATGATGGCAGGAGCAGCAAATGGCTTTTTACTGCCCCCCTATATTGTGTACCGCGCCGAAAATATTTATCCTACCTGGATCGAAAAAGAAGATTAAAAAGTGGTTGGTTTGACAAAAACATTTTTGAGAACTGGTTTGAAACACTTGCCTTACCTTATTTGAAGAAGCAACCAGCACGGCGCGCTGTTGTCGGGGATAATTTATCTAGCCATGTTTCATTACCTACATGTAATTGAGCAATGTAGGATCAATGAAATTCGATTTATTCTTATACCGCCCAATGCAACACATCTATGTCAACCACTGGACGTGGCATTTTTCGGGCCGTTAAAGAAAAAATTGCGATCTGTTTTGCTTAACTGGAAAAAGAAAAACCGGGGAGATCTCCCGAAGTCCGAGTTTCCAAGAGTTTTGCGTCAAACCCTATAATCGTTGGAAAAAAGGTCTGAAAATTTAATCACGGCTTTGTTGCTACTGGTTTATATCCTCTAAATAGGCAGAAAATTTTAGACAAGTTGCCAAAATCGAACGATCAACCGCATGAAGCCGTAAACATGTGGAATCCCGAATTATTAAACTTTTTGCAGAAAACTAGTTCACCGGCTAATGTAGGAAAAAAAACAAGAGGCAAGAAAATTGAAGTTCTCGCAGAAAAAGTGTTTTCAATAGTACTGTCAATGATTATTCAGATAGTGCTGATAGTGGTGACGAAATCAGCCTACACGACGAGATTTCGGATGATATTGAAGTTGATAGTGATGTAAATTGTAGCACAGTTACTTTCAATGAGCCTTTAAACTGTGGAGAAAAAAATGTAGATATGTCGTAGGCATAATGCAAAATTAGGCTTTTTGTAAAATGTCTAGGGATTTTATAAAAAGCCGGCAAAACGCGAACCAACGATGCAACTTTCGTTATGACTACACCAATTCAGGCAAATTGATAAAACGCCGGCAAAACGTGAGCAGAAGAATGTAACTCTCGTTCTGACTGATTAGTTTCAGGCACTTTATAATCTGCCAAAAGCGATGTAGTCAAAACCAAAGTATAAAGATATTAAAATTACTAGGTAGGCATTCTGTAAAATAACATATCAAATTATCAAATGATAACAAAGAATGTTGGTGTTTACCTACAAGCAAAAAATAAAAACAAATCGTTTGGTAAATAATAATATAATACCACACATATTTTTTATGGTAGGTACATTACAAAATAAAAGTATAAACTGCTCTCAAGGTTATGTGCGCAGTGAAAAACTGTCATGTCAAAGTCGTGTTATACCACTTCCACACTTATAAACAATGACTTCTTCTCCTTTACTCCTGTGCCCATTTTATTTAACCTTGATAGTAGTTTCCATTTTTGCTCTATTGCAGGTACTAACACAGATCTGTGGTACTAATTTTACTTATTACTGCACGTTGAACTTCCATGACATTTCGAAGAACATAAATTGTTATTTTTTAAGCAAGCACATTTTTTTGTATTGCACTGATTGCTACTACTAGCCTTGAACATTTTTGAAACCCCTGACCTCCGAATCGAGAATGATATGCAACTGCCTCTCTTACAGTTATTAGTTTATTAGGAACTTCATCTTCAAAACCAACTAAGGCTTCTTGAATAGCATTTCTGGAAAACCAAGTTTTGAGAATTCCTTTAGATGTACCTAATTTGTAAAGACCATTTTTCAGGTCTAACACTTTTCCAGTTAGATTCTTTGAATCGAGAGGTCCTCGGTCTACCTTCGGAACTGCCAAATAAACATATGATCCGATTTCTAGTGCCTTAAATTTTTTATTAGATGTCTCAGTCATTTTTTCTGCTGCTCTTTTTTGGCCAGAATAAGACTTCTGTCTTTCATATTCAATTTTGTTCTCAGTTGTACAAAGGGAACAAACTCTTACTTCCGGTTTTGAAGACAATCCTGAACTGCAATGTAAATGCACTGTAGCATTGCATATCTCACATGTGAATGTAGATGTATCTGTGATTTTGTCACTGCACGCACAACAATACATAATAATATCACTGAAAGTATCATTAACATTCACTTCTTCATCACCCAGTTGTTTGTCATGTTCACTGTTACTTGTCTGTGAAGAACGCATTATATCTTCAAGTTCCTCTTCTGTTCGAAGCTCTTTAATTACAGAGTTTGGAAGGTTTGTTGATTTTAATCCAACTTTTGGGTCAGCTCCAAATAATGCACGGTACGGAGTCCTTCCAATAATGCGATGTTTCGAGGAATTCTTTTGCCACTGTACAAAATAGCAGCCAAGGGACCAATTTGTAGAAGAGTTATCGGACATCCAAGATCGAAGCATGTTCTCAACATCTTGGTTACTTCTTTCCACACTACCCTGGCTTTCAGGGTGACGTGGCCTGCCGTGAACAATTTTGCAATCTGGCCAGTAGCTGACAATTTCTTCTATTACCGAAGCAGTAAATTCCCGGCCGTTGTCACTTTGCAATATGTGCGGTGCTCCAAAATCCAAAAATATTTTCACCAACTCTATAGCCACTTCCGCTGCACGTTTGCTATGTAAAGGACGAAGATGCAAAAATTTTGTAGCATGGTCCTGGTAGTTAAGAAACCATTTATAATTTCCATCAGGAGCAGATTGAAAATCTATCAAATCTATTTGCCCGCGAACATTAAAATCTTTAGAAAGAATTGGACGTACCACTAACCCTTTGTGGGGTTGCGATTTCTTAAGTTGACACTCTTTGCATAGTAAAATGAAAATTTCTACCGCTCTTCTAGGAATGTTGTATTTATGTTTTAAGGCAAATAGCATTTTATCCCTCCCACCATGCCCTGTAGTTCGATGACATTCTAACAACACGTCAAAATACTGTTCTATAGGTATTATGTAAACAATGGGTTGGTCAAGAGAGTTTCGTTTAACCACTAGATGTTCTTCAATGCCGATATTGAAAACGTCGTATTTCTTTATGGAATGGTACTGCTTATTGCTTTTTTTGTTACCTGTTGAAACAGCTAACCACTCTTGATGTCTTCAATAACTTCTTTAATTCTATCAGCAGTCCAAGGCTTTTTAATTATATCTTTCTCCACTCTTTCACTATAAAAACTTTGTAACTGTTTGTTAAATTGGAATTTCATAACTTCTAAATCTCCGTTGTCATTGTTGATTGTTATGTCCTCTCGGTTAACGTTCATTTTAATGTATTTAAGTGCACTTCAAAATTAAAAACAGCAAAACAACGAACACGTTTCACGTTTTAGGTTATATTCGGTGCAACTGGTTGGCGCGAACTGAAGCGGGAAAGCAACATTGTGCGTTTTGACTACATCGCTTTTGGCAGATTATAAAATGCCTGAAAGTAATCAGTCAGAACGAGAGATATATTCTTCTGCTCACGTTTTGCCGGCATATTATCAATTTGCCTGAATTGGTGTAGTCATAACGAAAATTGCATCGTTGGTTCGCGTTTTGCCGGCTTTTTATAAAATCCCTAGACATTTTACAAAAAGCCTAATTTTGCATTATGACTACGACATATATAACAACAAATCTGGCTATAACAGACTTCATTGTTGTTAGTTTTCCTTTAGATTTACGAAAAAACAACTATACCTTGTAGGGCAGATAATCAAAATTAAAAAAGACGGAAAAGAGTTAAAAGTAAATTTTTTGCGTAAAATGTGTGGTAAGAACACTTATTTCACATTCCTTCAAGTTCGTGATGAATGTGTTATCGACACCGACAGTAATAAAATTATTGAAAAGATTGCTGTAAAACGTTGTATTCGAGGTAGATACCAATTTGATATTTTAAAAATACCGCTTTCAAATTTGTCATAATTTAGTGTTCAAGTTTATTTTGTACAATAACTGCATGAGAGTTATTATCGGAGCGTCTTAATTTTTTTTTGTTTTAATTACATTTTTTAAAAAAAACACCATACCGGAGTTTTTTTTTCCAACACCCAACTTTCTAAAAACGTAAATTGGTGACCGACTTTACACACTGGGACGGTTAAACATGCCAAACCACAGATATTAAGTGGGTGGCTTCTTTCCCCGTGGCTATGGGTAAAGTGGGCCGGTTTACAAAAAAAAAATTATTAAACGACAATTGTTTTTTGGAAACAAATTTCCCAAGACATAGGTGTGGTACCAATAGCTATCTAAATTTAAATTTATAGCTAAATAGAAGCAATGATATTTGATATTTACGAAAAATATATAAAAAATGTGGCCTACTTAGCCCCGCTCTACGAAAACTTGTCAAATCCTCAAATTACTTTAGACGAAATAAAGTGTTTCATTACTATTCTCATTTTATCAGAATATTGTCAATTACCCGGAAAGAAAAGCTACTGGAACACGGATGGAGATCTTGGTAACCCATTAGTGATGGATGCAGTGAGGAGGGACCGTTTTTTTAACAATTTGGCAGTGTCTACACTGCGCAGATCATAATGCACTAGATCCAAATGATAAATTCTATAAACTGCGACCTCTGAGTGATTTACTACAACAGAAAATTTTAAAAGGATTGTTTCAGAAAAAGATTTAAATCACGACGAGTGTATGGTCAAATACTTTGGAAAGCACTCATGCAAACAATTTATCCGAGGCAAACCAATCAGGTTTGGATATAAAATATAGCCCCTAAATAACAAATTCGGATATCTTGTAAATTTTTCGTTATATCAAGGCAAAGATATTCGCGTCAATGAAGAATACCAAACTGTTTTTGGAAAATCGACTACACCATTGCTGATGCTTTTGGATGAGTTGCCAGAAAGAAAGAAGAAACGTCGATATAACATTCTCACAGACAATTTGTTCACAAGCATCCACCTTCTGAGTCATCTAAAAACCAAAGGTTACTCATCTACAGAAACTATTCGCGACAACCGAATCCCAAAAACTTGCCGTTTAGTATCAATAAATGATATGAGTAAGAGACAACGCTGTGACTACGATTCCTGTTTCAATAGGACCAATGGCATTTTGGGCGCACGTTCGACGTACAAATATGTGGTTTTTGCGGCGTCGACTAAATATAGAGTAGTCCCACTTGCTAATGTTAAACGGTATCCACAAAGCACAAAAGAACTTGATCACCAAGTATAATGCATCCATAGGTGGCACGGACTTGATGGATGAAAATATTGCACGATGAAGGATTAGTTTATGTGGGAAAAAATGGTGGTGGTGTCTTTTCATATGGTTATTTGATGCTTCAATTCAAATTGCCTGGATCCTGTATAAACAGTCGGGCAACAAAATGGCTCAACTAGAGTTTCGTCGAGAAATAGTAAAAACGTAGCTCAACAAGTACAAGAATCTACCAAAAGGGAAAGGTAGACCATCTGCAAGTAAATCGATCAGATCATTCAGTCGGGTTGCAGATGATGTCCGATTTGATAATATCGGACACCGGTAGAAAAAAAATTAGGTGCAATAGAGAAAACTGCAAATCCAATGCAAACAAAGTGCATAAGGAATATAGGAATAGGAATTTGTTTGTCATGTAATGTCAATGTATACAATGTATTAATAATAGTAGTTTACGTAACAAGAGTCGAAAGTAAGAAATAGCATAACAAACGTTAATGCGACGCGAGGCCGCACGGCCGAGCGTTGCATGTGAGTGAGTTATGCTATGATTCTTTCGACGAGAGTAATGTACATTATTTTTTGTGTTGCCTTTCATAAAATTACATTCTTTTTTTAAAAAATTTAAAAAAATCAACAGAAATATAATGTTGGTATTACATTTATTACTAAATCTGTCAGATTTGACATTAACTTTAACATCGTTTTTCTTCAATTTTAACTGAATTTCAAGATTTTTAAAATGATTTTTCTACCTGTGGCATACTCGTTCTAATATATTAATTGACTTTGAACACTTAATTTTATGTGGATTCCTAGTTTTCATTTTGCCACCTTAGAGCTTTTTTCGTTCATTACGTAACTACACTAACGAACGAATATTGACGTTTGCGATGTTGGCAACACAAAAACTATATTTTTTTAACGAGACATAGTAGTGTAAACGACTTGCGTTGCCATATGGCAAAACTGATTTTTGAAAAAAGTAGCACAATTTTTACTATATTTTTTGGAGTAAATCTATTGGTTTTGAACTGAACTGAAAACAAAAACACATGTGCAAAATTAAAAAAAAAGACCGTTCTTAATGGGTTAAGAAGAGGAGAAGTGCTTATACCGAAAAGTTTATTAAGACACGTAGCAGAATTATCATTAGAAAGACGATGAATTTCTAAAATTTCGAGATTGCCTTTATTACAAAAATGAAGAAATATAATATTGAGATCAGGAGAAAAAGAATGACTAGTAGACAAAATGTAATTAGCAAAGGCAGAACAGGTATTAGAGTTATCAGTATTTAAATTTATATTAATAAAATAAATATGGTATTTTAATCTAATTTTGAGCTTTCTTCCAGTTTGACCAACTAAGAAGAATTACAAGAAGAAAACTAAATTTTATAAACACCATATTTATCTAAAGCAGAATTAGGATCTTTATTATTATTAATATAAGATTTTAAATTATTATTCGTAGAAAAAAAAATGGAAACATTACTTGTTTCAACAAATTTTTAAAGAAAAGACAAGAAGGACTAAAATAAGGAGTACAACGATAAATATCATTACTACTAGATTTATTATATACCAAATTTTTAAATAAATGGCGAAAACGAGTTCTATAAATAACTGTTAAAAATTTAAAAAGGATAACCATTATTATAAGCAAGTTGTTTAATAATTTTCAGTTCTTTATTAAAACTGGTTATAGAAAGAGGAATAGAATAAAGACGAACAATTTAATGTTTCTATTTCTTTTTCTACGAATAATAATTCAAAATTTTATATTAATAATAATAAAGATCCTATTTCTACTTTAGATAAATCTGGTGTTTACAAAATTTCGTGTTCTTCTTGTAATTCTTCTTATGGCGGTCAAACTGGAAGAAAGTTCAAAATTAGATTAAAAGAACATATTTATTTTATTAATAGAAATTTAAATACTGATATCTCTAATACCTGTTCTGCCTTTGCTAATCACATTTTGTCTACTAGTCATTCTTTTTCTCCTGAACTCAGTATTAAATTTCTTCATTTTTGTAATAAAGACTTTCACAACCTCAAAATTTTAGAAATGTATCGTCTTTCTAATGATAATTCTGCTACGTGTCATAATGAACTTTGCGATATAAGCACTTCTCCTCTTCTTAATCCTAAATTCTAATTTTACCATTCTATTTTTTAAATTTTAATTTATTTTGTATCATTTCTGACTGTGTGTTTATTGATAGTTTCAATTTGTTATTTTTGACATTTGTCAATTTAATTATATTACTGGGTATGCTCTTTTATAATTTAATGTGTTAACTATATTTTTAATAATTTATACTATTTGTAGACATACTGATGATGACATTTAAAAATGTCAAAACATGTTTAAAATAAATTAAAACCAAAATATTTTTGTAGAGGAGACTTTAAGTTAAATAATTTAATTGTATATCTCATACTCCACTTTGAGCATGGATTACTTTAACGTTTTAAATAATTGTGTGACCTAAAATTAAATTATACTTATAAAAACAAAAAGTACAAATCAATACACAGAATAAAAGCAACTAACAAAGATCTACAATAACAACGTAAGCTATAATTTAAAACAAAAACAAAAAACATAAACTTTAAAAAACTATCTCTACAACTAATATACTGAATCGCTAGCTTAAACATCCGCTGCATAAAAAAGTGAAGCCAAATCGGCCATTGGTAAGGTAGGCAAAATTATATTAGTGGTCAGTTTGAACGTGGGTTTGCGACATATGTGATGACTACCATCTTTTAGGTAGCTTACAAACTTCTATTAAAGAAAAGCATTTACTACATACTATATATGGCACTAAAGGTATTAATTAATCTTAGAAATTTTCAAATCAACACCGAACTCTGAAAATGCATTGTGAATATGTTTTTATTGTCGCGTTCTGTTTTTGTGTAGGTTGGAATATCGATACTGCCTTAATTCTGTATCGATACGTATCGATATATCGAAATATCGATACGTATCGAAATATCGATACGTATCGGTAATCGGTATACCCAATACGTATCTAAATATCAATGTATCTGTGTAGTAGTATGGTTTTGATTTCTGTTTTTTTTTTTATAATAACCTTTACCAATTACCATAACATTTGAGGTAAACATGAATTCTTTACGTATCGAAATATCGATACGTATCGATACATATGTGATGACTACCATCTTTTAAGCAGCTTACAAACTTCTATTAAAGAAAAGCATTTACTACATATATATGGCACTATTAATGCTGCTGACTGCCTGAAGTCAACATATCAAAAACATCGTCAAAACTCTATGTTTCAGAGCATAGATGAATCTATGATGAAGTTTCAAAGAAGGTCATCTATAAAGCATTACATGCCGCTAAAACGTGGAATCAAGACATGGATGAGTTGTGACTTACTAACAGGATATGTGTATGATCTTCGCATCTATCGTGAAAAAGAAATCTTTCTTTATGAAAGCACGTTAAAAGAGCTGTTATGTTAAAATAGTTTTAGTATGATGTTTGTCCCTTGTATAAGATTTATTTTCGAAATGCCCATTTTCCGCTGTGACGTCAAAAAGTTTTTGACATGGTAGTTCAATAAAAAAAAGATTATTTTTCTGGTAATAACGCAAACATCATCTAGCGTTATGAGCGCCCAACGAGGCTAATTATTCTTACAATATTTATTTATGCAAGTATTGGAGAAAATATTGTTGCAACTATAGTGAAAGCCCCTATTGGGGTAAACATTTGTTCCTTATTTTTGTGGTTTAATCTAATTTTTCCGTAATTGTTTGTAGCGGGTTTCCATACCTCCACACGTCTTCTTTGTCTGTAGAGATAATATGTGGATACTGTGATTAAAAAAATTTCCATGATGACGTCACACCACCTTAGTTAACGCTATCTACACCTTCGAGTGGTTGGACGCAATTGTCACCATATTGGAGGAAACAATTACCGAAATACTATATTTAATTTGGGAGAAACTTGGCGTATTTGATTGTTTTTTTAGAAATTGTATGATGTATGAGAAATACTTGTGATAACACCATATGTACGTTTAATTATATTTAGCAAATTTTAGGTAATTTTGAGAAGATGCTTCTAGCAAGCAGCAGGTTTCGAAGAAAAATTAAACTGTTAGTAATTTATGTCCCTACTTTAATTCTTTTCACATTGACAGTCAGCTGTACACACGACTGTACGCACATGTTCAATTGTCACAATTAGCGATAAAGTTTTGTTTTGTGTGTAATATAAGATTAGACGGTGCGCTCTGGTTCTCTAAATTATCGAAAGTTCTACTTTCGGAATAAAATTAGTAACTATAAATTTATTTGCTGTCGAAATGTAAAAATTAGACCGACAATGTCACTTTGTTGTACAACGTGTTGCCCAATCTAAGGCTTATTTCATATTTTTTCTGTGATACCGACCTACGTGCTAGCGTTTGATCGCACTTATATAAAAATATGTATGTATCTTCTCTTATCGTTGAACTTTTGTTTGTGATAAAATAAATATACTCTTTGTTACAACTTCTGTCTTGTCATTTGTTCTATTACAGCTTCGGGTAGATTTAAACGGTGTCTTCTACTCTAATCTTCTATCATTTTGGCGCCTTCTTAAACTTATTTTATAAATTAGCACAACGAAGCTTACCACCTAATCACTGAGTAACTTTAGCTAGTCGTCTCTCAAATTTTTCGATTGAAAATAAATGCAGCCACCAACGCGTTAGCATAATCTATGCTCTAACCGGTGCGGTAGTGAAATGATGTTAAGCAACAGCAAATTTAGAAAATACTTTTTTATACAACGATCCGTGACCACACGAATTTCAGAACACATTTGTGTAACTGCACAATAAGTTTCACTATTCTAAGGTAGAAAAGCCAATTCAACTTGGATATAGAAACAGAAACAACTGATTTTATTAGTGGTAACAATATAAATACAATGCACGCCGCTTATTGAAATTACGGATAATGTTATCAGTTGGGTAATGTTATCACTTTAAAAAAGCATCGTTTATAGTAATCATTAATTAGGTTTATGTTATTATTTTATTTATTATTAGATTGCGCTGTTTCTCAGTATTCTACTTATAATGCCCCAACACGTGTTCAATAGGCAAAATATTGAAAGACCATTGCAAACGGAGTTCCGCAACCTCGTTAACTTATCGCCGGACGTTCATGTTGGTTAGCAAACAAAACTTACTACCATAGACTATAACACTCCATATCATCACCCCACAGTGTGGTGCACATGACGCTCAACAGAAAATTGAACAATGCGTCGTTCCCTACGTTTGCGTTTAACTGTCATACGACCAATATGCATTGACAAACAGAATCAAGATTCACCAATAAATACTACTATATGCCACTCCAGATTCCAGTGGAGTCGCAACCTAGACAACTCCAAACGTTGATGTTGGTGTTGAGCGACCTTCATTATCTAATCTTTAATCGGCGATTGATCTGCTACTGCATAATTGGTCTCTTATTGCTATAAGTCAAAAAGCAACAGATTAAAAACTTGACAGCTTTAAAATTGTAAGTGCATGTAAATAGTGGGGGAGCATTTTGACGCTTGTTAATGAACTTTTTGAGAAAATGGAATTAAAAGGTATACACTTCACAACATTTTAAAACAGCAATTAAGGTTAGGCAAGATGTAATGTGATACTTGAATACCGAGTGTAACTGTGAATTTATTTCAGAAGAATAGCCGTGTGTCCATTGTAAGATAAGAACGTCTTCCGGGTTTAAACCGTGTCATTGTTGTAACCGAAGTTGCCAACGTTTCGCCCACTTTCGTAAGGGGCTTCATCAAGGCGTCAGAGAAATCGAAGAACTCAAACAAGCAACCGAAAAATTTTTGGTTGCTTTTTCAAGTTTATCGTTTTCTTTCTTACCTTTTCAGAGTTTAGAATCTGGCTTGGTTTACAAGTTGATTACCTAACTTTTGATAAGTTTTTAGTTAGGTTTCGGTTGCTTGTTTGAGTTCTTCGATTTCTCTGACGCCTTGACGAAGCTGCTTACGAAAGTGGGCGAAACGTTGGCAACTTCGGTTACAACATTGACACGGTCCAAACCCGGAAGACGTTCTTATTTTACTATAGATTCCGACCGTGGAAACCTTCGCTATTACGTGTGTCTATTGTTGTAAGTGTAAGATAAAGTAGGTAAAGTTAGATGTAAAAATCAAATCGAATCACGATATCATGTCAAAATGTGTCTAAATTATAAAAAAGTATACATGTTTAGTATTTGTAGGTTTTAGGTTAACACAACTGAAGTGAAAGTAAAATGAGTATCCCCATTTGCCAGAAAAGATTCTTTTTGTGAAAAAAATAGTAGTTAGTGTAGGAGAGTGGGACAAAGTAAAATACTAAGGTAAAACAATATGCACCGTTTTAAAATACGCGCCATTGCCCTACTTAGTATTTGCCCGCATCAAACGATACCTACGAAGACTGTACTACAGTCAGTATTGTTTTGCAAGTGCGGAGCAGCGCATGTACGTTTTAAAGTTTTTCTTGTGGTTTCTGGGATGGCGTTGTAAAATATTCAGGTGAGTTGTGATTAGTTACTTATTTTCTAGTATGATATTTCGTTCTACATGACTATTCTTTCCAGAAAATGTCACGGTATTGACAACTTATATTATTTTTTTTATTTATTTATTGTTAATTGTTTGGCCATTCGGCCTTACAATGGGTTACGTTACATCTTTATCTTACATAATAATATAATTTGTACAGAAATTTAAAAAACAAAAACTTTCTCCTCTAAAATCTTCCCATCACCATCTTACTATTCTAATACTTTAAATCTAACCCTCCCCTCTTAACCTTCTTTCCTTTATTGTTTTCATCCAATCCAATCCCTCCCCCTCCTCCCCAAGCAAAGCCTTTCTCTCCCTCCTTTCTTCCCTTAGCTCGCCACACTTCTCTCTCATGTGCTCTACGTCCTCCCATCCCTCCCCACATAGTCTACATCTCCTCATTACATCCTACTTCCAATACTTATTTAAATTCTCCTTATTTCCTCATCTAAACCTGGCTATTAGTCGTTTCTCTCCTAAGTTTTCCCTCCCCATCAGATACTTAGAAACCCCCCTGGACACTATATTCCCATACCTTACATTATACTTTCCTTCCCTTATCTTTCCTTCCCTCTCTTGCACCTGCGAATCTTTATTTCTTCTTACTATCTCTCCCGTATTTAACCTCCCTTCCTCTCTTCTTCTTTCCTCCTCTTCTCTTGCAAAACCTCCTCGTTGATAGTACAGTTTTCTTTTTTCCTGTCCATATATGTTTTTACTATCCTTTACCGTCCTCCAGCAATATTGCAAAATTTCCAATATTTTATTTGTACCCTTTCCAATAGGTTCCACTCTTACCAACCCCATAGCTCCACCCCGTACATCATCACACTTTTAATCAATTTTTCAAACAGCCATCTCCTCTTTTCGATCTCCTTCTCAAATACTCTTTCCTATTGACAACTTATATACATCCTTGTGTTTAATATAGGTTAACATTAACAATTTGAAGTTGGCTTCATATTTATTTTATGGACTATGGAGCAAAGTGGAATTTTAGTATTAGGACAAAGTGATAAATAATTCCACTTTTCCCCATACCATTCCACTTTGTTTTATAGTATCTTACTTTACTCTCTAACTGTTGTAGACGTGAAATTACAAGAGAAAAGTCACTCCAAATTCCTGGTCGAAAGAATCGATGAAGGCAGATATAAGATCAGTAAGCGCAAACGAGCTTTTTCAAAATGTCGCTGCATGGCAATACAATGGTCGGGTTGCAACATTAAATAAGGGAATTAAAACAGGTAAATGAGAAGAGAAAGAAAGCAGAAAAGAACTGATTTACCACAGTTTTTACAGTACAGCAAGAAAACGAATTAACTGAACCGAATGGATGTATGTGTTTTTAAAGCGCCAATCTCGAATCTTACTTCGAAAGCCTAAAAACACATCGACAGTAAATGTTTTCTTTAACTTACTCGGCTCTCTTTTAGATAAATATGCACTCCCGTAATTTATAATTAGAACGTTTGGAAAAAATGTGGAAAATTCTCGAAAGATGTCCGAAACATATAAAAGCAATACAAATGAATCATAGGTCAGTTATTTCAGTAATTGAAGGTCAGCAGTGTTAAGAAGATTATTCAAGGCTAAATAAATAATTAATTAACGCGTGTCGAGATAAATACAACAAATTAAAAAACCTGAGTTACTTTAATGTAAACAACAACAAATTTAAATTGTGCTGAATAAACCCACAAAAATATTTTTGTTGAAAGGCAAAAAGCAAGTAGGATGTTACAGTTCTGCTGAGAGAGAAACAACACTTACTGCAGAAATTTGTTTTAACGCAATCGGTCACTATATTCCCCCGCTAATAATTATTCCTTGTGTTCTACAAAATCTTATATATGAATTGGATTACCTCCTGAGTCAGTAGTAGAGTACCATAGCTCAGGGTGAATGCAGTCAGATATTTTTAGCGACACTTAGTTTCCTCACTTTGTACATCATATCCATCCTCGTGTAGATAATCCCGTTCTCCTCATCTTGGACAGACATGCTACTCATCTTAAACTAAATGAGCAGGTTTGAAGAAATCATGTCACCATATTATCAATTCCGCCACACACTTCCCATCGTTTTCAATCTTTGGGCGTCACTTTGATGTTACCCCTAAGAATTATTATGCACAGGAACTATAAATTTGGCAGAGAAATAAGCCAAATAAAATCGTTGAATTGGCAGATGTTGGCCAAATGTTTTCAAAGTTTATCTTAGAGCTGCTACATTATCTAACCCCCAAAATGGCTAAACAAACAGAAAGATATATCTTATAAATCTCAAGCAGAAAACAGAAGCATTTTCGAAAGCTAATAATGTTTCTGTCAACAAGAACAATTTAGCAACCAATTCCTGATCAAACTTAAACAGTTCTTCTCAGAATGATCTCCCTGTATGTTTCCACTGGAATCAGGAAAATGTTAGTGGCAAGAAAATGATTGCTTTAAATCTTTAATATAAAAAAAAGTATAAAACCAGTTCGCAAGGTCATTCCAAAACTAATTTCAAAAAATCTTAGAAAAAAAGAAAAGCTGGTATCACAGCATCACCACATCTACGTGAATTAAAAGAAGCTAAGCGAAACCAACAAAAGCAAGTAACACCACAACAAACAAAAGAAATAAAACGACAATTCGACCTTTTCCTTCTTCCAACAAGCAACCAAAAAAGGTAAAAAAGAAAGTAGTTAAATCATCTGATTTAGAAGGATTTGATGATATTGCCGAGAAAAAAATGCCAAGATGACAAAAACGATATTACTTTAACTTCAAGAACAAAGGCGCTCTTTTACTGTCAAATTATGCGAAATTATAGGAGGCATGCTAATATTCGTCTTTCCAAACGTCCAAAACGGGAGCTTAACTTTAGATCAGAAATTAATGGAATCCTAAACAAATCTACCCTTTTCAATATGAAAAAATTAGATTTGGCCAAGTTAACTACTAGAAGTTTGATATTTTAAAAAATATGTTTTTGAAATTTTCATCATTAATAACTTGAAGAATATAGTTTATATTCAAGGCGTCTCCTTGTAAACAATCTGAGTTAGATTATAGATGGCGATTCTCATGGGTTTGACAACAGGAAAAAACACCATTGTATGCATTGCCTTGTAAAATGTAATCTAATATTTCATTTACCGTGAGGAGCAAACATCTTGAGGTCACAGGTTGCTTTTTGATGGACCCTTATATCTTCATAACATTTGTTTGATATATTATTGTGTGTTTATTATATACATGTGTATTTACGATTGTTGTTTGTTTGTCTTCAACTAATAGCTTTGTTGCTTCCGTAACTAGGACCTCAGTACCTACTCAGTTAACTAACTCTTCTTCTGTTTAAAATAATGTTTGTACACGTGTTTATGTGTGTTGAAATTTAAACCTGTTATCATGTTTGTTAAAATTTAACGAGTTAAACATAAATAAAAATTTCGATTCATTTTTTTATTGTTTTATTTAAGCTACTACAGCTTTTCTACATATCGAAAATAAACAGTGTATAACGAACTTAATACAACGTAGAAGAGCCACATCGAGATGTCGCTATTTTTATTATTAATTTTTTTTTTATTTCCGGTTTTTTAATTTTCAAACGTGAGTGGGTTACATCACAAGCTTTTATAAAATAATGTAATATTTTTTAAAAATCACAACAAATTCTAATAAACGTAAAAAGTAAAAAAAAACTAGAAATATTTAGTTTCTTGAAAATTATAAAGCTTGTAGGCAATTATATCAGTTTAATTTTAAACTTGAGAAACAAATAAATTTAAGCAACGATTCTTCTATTAATTAGTTTTCTAAAAATAACTTACCTTTAAACTGTCTTTGTATCAAAATTGTAACAAAAGTAGAGAATTACGCAAAAAAGATCAAAGTACACGTTAATTAAGAAATAAACTAAAAGAAAAGCAATTTAGAAAATAAAATTTAAAAAAAGTTTAAGCAAAAAAATACAAGAAAAGCGAGGTTAGATTAAAACAAAACATAAGCAAACCAATTATATTTAAAGAAAAAATACGTACGTAACAAAGTAACGTACGGATTAAATTACACGATTTCTGCCGAATAAAGTCGAACAATTAGAAGACAATAAAAAGGAATTATAAAGACGTATTGTGCTTAAAAGAGAAAGGCACAATGATTAATCACGCTGCTATTATACAATATTACTTTAATGGAGATATTCATCATGTGAAAACAAAAAAAAGGTTACAACATATTTAAACGGCCTACTTAGACTGACAACTAAAACACAATGTCTTTATATGAATCAATTTATATATTTACGGTTAACAGTAACCAAACCGGTTAACTATATGCCATAGTTTTTTTTAAATTTTTGTGCAACATAGGCAACCGATCGGTTCTTTATCACAATAAAATAACCAAATCGGTTACTGACAACACGGCCTTCGGTTAAATGCACTCACTAATCGGGTACAATTCTATACTAACCGATTCTGTTAAACTACCTATCCAATATTATTCTATTAAATGCATAGAAAGTGCATTTACCGATTCGGTTAAACGACTTCTAACGTAGAAAAAAAAACTACAACAATTTTTCGCCACGCTTATTTTAATATGCATAAAAAGCACAAAAGAGAAAAATTGTACATAAATATCCAATTAAATACGAAAAGGAAAACTTTTTCTTAGAAACCGATTCGACTTTCTCATCAACGTTTAGCATTAAAACTTCTCTGTGAAATTTAAAATGCAAATAAATTTCGAATTTAATTAAATTGATTAACCAAGTCGGCGTACAAAAAATAAAAGAAAATTAATTTCGTATAAAAAGAAAGTGAGTTAAGCGATACTTTAATGACGGGAACTTATAGCGAGTGTTTTCCTGAGTGTATAAATACGGATGTTGACCGCAACGTCGCGTTAGTCTCTATCGATCACTAATTGTTCTCGTCTTTCTATGTCGCATATTCTTGTATAAAGGTGCAACACAAATAATTAAATTCTTTGATCAACGACTACGGTATTCGTCGTTAATTTTTTTAAGGTTGCTGCTCGTTTCCTTATACAAGAAAAGACATACAGAGTTCGATTTTAAAATATAAATTGATGTCGATAATTTGAATTAAATGAGATATTGCGTAAAAAGATCCTTACAACAAACGAGCAATTTGTTAGATAAATCTTATTTGCGAGCGAATTCTAACATACTTAAAAACGTGGATTCGAAGAGCTTTTTCTGCTAGGTTGGTGATTGGTACGTCGGATTTAATTACAGTCATTTTTTGTACGTATCATTCCTTAAATTTAAAAAAAATACAGAATTGGAATGATATCCACTTATATAGATGACTACTTAAATCTAAAAATACCAAAGTCTACATACATAAAACACAAATTGATGTACAGAAGTATAAAGCTCATATAAAATTCAAACGTAAAAAACTGCAAAAAAAATCTAAAAAAGTAATATTGTTAGCATAAAATCGACACATAACTGCAATTTAACCTTGCCAAAGTTATTATGATATAACAAACACATGAGTATATACTTCGTAAGCTACGATTAAAACTCGACCAAGCCACTTAAAATAAATTTTAATTTAAAAAAATAGCAATTGAATGGAATTAAGTTGAGTCAAAATTTTAATTAAATTATTTTGAAAACGTAACAAAAATAATTCTATTCTACTTATTTTCAATTTTATTTTATTTACAAAAATTTGCCATTTATATAATAAAATTAAGTTAGCGATTTACCTGAGTTAAGTCAAATATTAATAATTTATCAAAAAGAAAGTGATTGATTGCGTGTTCTCGTGCGATTAATTGGCCGCCAAGATATGCTCTTTAATATCCTTTCTTTTGTTATTGTTTTCGGTGTTTGTTTAGACTTGTACTTTTTTTTGTTGTTTTTCTGCTAGTAGTCGTAGAGCATCATTTATGTTGAAATTTTACAAGATATTTTTAATGCCTATTGCTTTCCTAGTTATTCCGTATTGAAAATGTTTAATACTTACAGACGTTTTTGTATTTTCAGAATTTTTTTATGGCATTTTTCTGTTTTCTTACTTTTGTACTAATTTTTTAATTAGTCTATACAATGTATGTTCCGTTACAGTTTTTGCAAGAAATTTTGTTTACTTCTTGGTTTTAAAAACAATTTCATCTGTAGGATTACGTATCTACGTAATTTTGCGATGTACTGTGTCTACTTTGTGTTCTTCTAAACTCCGCTAATCACGTTCGTTATTGCTTTGATATGGTAAGCATTCTTTAGTAGATTTCGTTTTTATTTTGTTTAAATTTTAACGTTCTTTCTATGTAACGGTAGTAAAACCTATTTTCTATCACAAACATTTGTTAATTATTAACTTCAGCATCGGATAATCTCTGTGTCCTATGAACCAAAATCTTAATAAGCAGTTTTAATTGACTGTGATGATGATGAGAATTAACGTTTAGGTATATGTCCATATACTTTAGTTTTCTATAGACCACGTGGCCTAGACAGTTGTTTGTTTTCTTGGATTTTCACTATACATTTAATTTTTGAGTGCATTTTACTTAGATGCTTCAAAGATGTGTTTAGTTCTTTTTCCCGTGACTCCAGATAACTAAAGTGGGTTGAACTATCTATCGGGGGGCGTCTCGAGATAGTGGTTAGGGGGTAAACAGGGTGTCATGGTACGCAGCATAACAAGTTGAGCCAGCAAGTGTTGGTATCGCAGCCTAAAACTCGTACGTATTCCGATACTGTTGTCACGCAAGCCAGCTAACCCAGCTCAAGCTGTAGTGTCGGGACAAGAGGCAACCCTAGGATAAGCTATGCCTATTTCTGCTCTACTAGCGTTATTCAATAGATACGTCAGTTAAAACCAAACTTTTTGCTGCTGTGGACATGTCTCACGAGCAATAAATGCTGGAGGGCGTTGGCTTACTTGCCTGAACTACGAGGAAACAACTTCATGAAACACCTAAATCTAAAGTAGGAAGTACCAAGCCGACAGATGCGTGAGATCTACTCAAGACCAGGCGTTTCTGGTCCCAACCTCGGTGCACCCGTTGTATATAGCTTGCCTTGAGTATAGAGGTACTGTACATTGTTGTTTATATTTTCTCCTCATCAAACAAATGAAACAAAACAAACAAAAATAATAAACACTGAGACTGAAAACTCTGAAAAGAAGGACCTACTCAAAAAACTTTCAGGTACTGCTAGAAAGAAGTCCCGCAACAAAAAACTTTAGCAGCAGAAAAGAGACAAAAACCCTGAGCAATCAGTGACAAAGATGCACTCCTCAACACCAAAGAAGTTAAACCAAAAGATCGGGGCCATAAAACGCAACAGATCAGAAAGCAGTACTCTAACCACAGCAACACGACCGCCAACAAAGAAGAGTAAATGGTAAAACCCTCCACCTCTTATGCTACGGCCGTGTCTGATATTCGAACGGAAATATTACCACAAGGATATCTAGGTGTTCTCTCAAGCAAAAAACATGTGGGTCTTATTAAGACTACTATAGTTCAAGCACATTAACCAAAAGAAAATTTGCTTTCAGATTCCTTTGGAGTTAACTTAAAAAGAGGCTTTTTATTGGCGTCTTGTGCCGATTAGTCTATTTGGTTGGTCAAGTGCAAAACTTAACATTGTTGATTCTAAAGACGTTCGAAAACCAACTAGAGCCATAGCATGGATTTCGGGGCTCTTTGTGGAACCAGAAAAAATACTAAAGCGCCTAAAAGTTCAATGTCCAGAGTTTCTAATATAAACCTAAACTATTGTGAATAAGAGGGAAGATCCAAAAACACATAACTTATCCTTCGCATGACTGAAAGCTTATGTCTCGACTGCAGACCTTACCTAAATCTTTCCCGAGTCTTATTGAAATATCTGAGAGGAAAAAAAGGAGAAAAAATAGAGATCGACGATGTAGGGGCGACAATCAAACCAAGAGAATGAACAATGTCGGTATTGTACTGATACAAGGGTTTATAGAGGGAACGTTAGGAAAGTAAGTATGGGTGTCGACTGATAACTTATTATTTCAAGACCTAATGGTTGTAAAGACAAATACGAACATAGAAAAGAAGATACACAACTTTATAATGGCTTCGGAATATCTTCTATATAATTAACCAAAACGACCACCAACACGAGAAGTTGTTGAATTGGTGTAGTCCTGCAAACGATACAAAATACAACTGGTGCTCTGTTGTGATTCCAATGCACACCTTACGGTTTGGAGAAGTACTGAAAACAACAGAAGAGGTAAAACACTTAAATTTATCATTAGTAATAAACTAAAAGTCGTAAATCGGGAAAACAAGCCTACCTTTGACACAGATACTAGAAGAAAAGTAATCGACATTACGATCGGCATACCACACGTGTGGAGTAAAATAAGAAAATGGCATGTGTGAACTCAACCATCACTCTCCGATCATATGTACATAAAATTTACATTAAAATTGCCATAGGGAGAAGTGAAGACGTACAGAAATCCAAAAACATGCAAAACTGGAGCTCTTTAGGGAGAGGTTTAAGCAGAGACTAGACAAATATGTGTCAATACTTCAAACCACGGTCGAAATAAAACTGACAAACAATATCATCAAGACATCTATCAATTACGTTTACGAAAATAGTTGTCCGTTAAAAGTAAATCAGCTGAGAAACCCGGAACTTTCCTTTCTAAGAAAACAAACTCGTAAATTTTTTAACCGGGGTAAAACCACTAGAAGATAGGAAGAATACAACATTTCTCGTCAGAACTATAGCCACGCTATAAAAAAACCGAAAAAACCCTGGAAAGAACATTGTAAGAAGATTGAAAAATCATCATAATGTGCTAGACTACAGAAGGCCTTGCAGAAACATAACTAGAGTAAATTGGAATTATTGCAAAAAGTATAAAAAGGTTATACTTTATCTCAAAAGGCGGCTCTAGAATTAATGCTAGAAACAGACTTTCCAGAAAATACATCCATACCTGCAAACGTAGTAACAAGTTCAAACTTTGATATACCTAAAAAAAGGGGGTTAAAAGAGAACTGGAAACTGGTTAACAAGCTGGTGGACAAAAGTAAGATTATTTGGACAGGTAAATTGTGTAAACTGAGCATACATGAGCTGGCACGCAGAATTGAAAGGTCATTAAACAACCAAGAAATTGCGCTGGGAGTTTTTTAGGTATAGAATGAGCATTTGGTAACACCCTTTTTGACTCCATTAGAAAAGCTGTTAAAAGTCAAGAAATTTCTCGGTCCGTAAAAAATAAATCAGCTCTACGATAGCTGGCAGAAAATTACAAGCTTCGTAGGCAATGTAACCAGAAAAGTAATTGCTGTTAAAGGATCGTTTACATAAACTTGACCAAAACATACTCAAAGATAAGCAGATGATATCAGTATATTGATATGTGGCAAGTTTGAAGGAGTTGTTTCAAACTTTACAAAAAAAAACTGAAAATAGTGGAAAACTGGTGTACGGCAGAGGAGCTAACCCTGCCAAGACAACAATACTAGTCTTTACAAGAAGAAAAAAACTTCATAATTTGAAGAAACTTTAATTGTTGCGTAAAGAACTTTAACTGAAGAATGAGGTATTTAGGACTCGATTCAGACACTAAATTAACATTTAACGCTCACTTAGAGAAAACAATAAACAATACTCGGGTATTTTGAGCTTGTAGAAGTTTGATAGACAAAACATGGGAAGTAAAGCCAGAAATTATTTTTTTGAGTATATTCTAGAGTAATAATTTCCACAGTCACATATAGATCTTTAATTTCGTGGCATAAATCCAAAAGAAGAGAATTTATAATAAAATGGAGCAAATTAGGGAGACTTGGATTTCTAGGAATCACAGAGGCAATGTAAATGACGCCCAAGGCAACAATAAAAAATTTGCTAGAATGTCTACCTCTACATTTATCAAAAATTATAAACATACTCCAAGTAAATATAAAGAGAAGAACTTCTAATGCAAAAATGTAAAGAAAGAAATATAGACTTTGCACTCGTTAGTGAGTCTAACATAAACATGGCGAATGAAAATAACAAATGGATTATGAGTAAAAAAAGAGAAGCAGCAATATATATAGTAACAGATAAAATCAAGATACACGATATAAGAAAGAAAGAAGGATAGCTATAGATAAAGAGAAAAGACCTACGAGTATACTCATGGTAGGCCACGCCAAAATATATAAAGGAGGACATCGAGGCATATTTACGACAAATACAGAAGCACATTAAAAGCACAAAAAAACAAAATTATAAGAGGGGATTTTAACTGCAAAGCACGAATGGTCCTCTCCATATACGGACAACAAAGGGAAAAGATAGTACAGTGGATAATAGAAAACAAATTAGTAGTGCTTAATAAAGAATAAACTCCTACATTTCAAGCACAAGAAAAACAGATACTTAAAAATAAAATAACGAGGAAGCTAAGTGAGGAAGAAAACAACAATGACCATAAAAATACATAAAAAAGGAAAAAACAAATGTATTGATGGAACCCGAAAATTAAAGAAATAAGAGACAAGTACAAAAGAGCAAGAGAAGAAGGACAGCAAGCAAAAAAATCACTCTGAAGAGGGTATAAAGGAAGCGGAAATAGAATATACGCAAAATAAAAAACAACTAAACAAAGAAATTGAAAAACAAGAAAAAGCATGGAAGAAGAAGGTTTGTCAAAATATAGATAATGACACATGGGGGTTAAGCCTATAAAATAGCGGCAAACAAAATAACAAAAAAGGGCAATAACCGTAACGGACAAAGAACAAATAAAAATAGCCAAAAAACCATTCCCAAGAAACAAAAAACAAAATGGAATATATTAGAAATAGCAACAGAGGATATCCCACTAATAACAAAAGAAGAGATAGAAAACCCTGAAAAGATGTAGTGACAAAAAAGTATGCGGGCCTGACAGGGTATACCCTGAAAACGAAAAACTCGAGGTAAAAAAGTACCGATCAATATGCTTAAGGAACATGGTGTTTATGCAAAAAAATTCTACAAAAAGGTAATAAAACATCGCAAAATCAACATGGTTTCAGGAAAAATTTTACTACGATAACAGCAGTACAGCAAGTACAAAACATAGTAAAACAAGCAAATAATAAATAATTCAACAATAGAATCTTTGTCGCGCCATGGCTTTAAATGAAGCGAGTTTTAAAAAAAAGAATGCAAAATAATAGCCTATGCAGACAATATGGCTGTAGGGGCGGGAAAAAATAGACAAAAATTAGCAGAAACTAGAAAAGATAATAGAAACAATAATAAAAAGAATAGAAGATAAGAGTTTAAAAACAGAAAAATCCTCTTTCGTCTGATTATAAATGAAATAAAATTAAAAAAAGACAGACAAAGTAGAATAGCAAAGATGCTATCAAGAAATGGTAGAACGAGTGGGCAGACAATAAAACAAAAGAACAGTGGACTAAAAGAATAATAAAAAATATAATTAAGTGGTTCTTTAGAGAACATGGAGAACTAAATTATCACTTAACCGAATGCTACGAGAATGACACAGTAGATGAGTAGAACATACTCTATTTAAATGTAAAAGGTGGGAAAAAGAAAACGCTAAATATAGAAATAAATACTAAGATAAGAACGTCTTCCGGGTTTAGAGCGTGTCAATGTTGTAACCGAAGTTGCCAACGTTTCGCCACTTTCGTAAGGGGCTTCATCAGGGCGTGAGAGAAATCGAAGAACTCAAACAAGCAACCAAAATCTAACTAAACACTTCTCAAAAGTTAGGTAATCAACTTGTGAACCAAACCAGATTCTAAATTCAGAATCTTGGGAGAAGGAAGAATCTGAGAGAACTAAAGTTTAGTGAACAATGGTTATATGAAGCGAGATATTCATAGAGTTATTAATCGTCGTCTACATCTACGTACTCGATTACCTAAGGACATTTCTACTTCCGAATCCAATCCGAAATTGGCCTTTTTACCCTACATTCACAAAGTTACAGATCAAATAGGAAAACTTCTTCGTAAGAATGGTATCAAACCTATTTTCAATTCGGCAGGCAAAATCTCTCAGATTCTTCCTTCTCCCAAGGACAAATTTCCTACACTCTCATCTCAAGGTGTATACCAAATACCTTGTTCATGTGGTTTAATCTACATTGATGAAACCGGTCATTCCGTCATTACACGCATTTCAGAACATGATCGTTGTATAAGGAAAAGGCGTATTTCTAAGTCTGCGGTTGCTGAACATTATTTCACTACAGGTCACAAGATAGATTTTGATAACGTTTCGGTGATTGCCAAATCTCCATTCTTTTTTAACAGGAAATTTCTAGAGAGCATAGAAATCATCAAGCACCCCAATAACTTCAATCGTGATCATTGTTTTGAGCTATCCCCTCTTTGGTTCCCGGTCATTAGTCCTTTATCGAAAACACGCCCTCTTTTAACCGTAACCCATTCAGAGTCGAGTTTAACCAGCCGTGACGATAGTTCTTCTTTATATACGGAGACTATTTCTTTTTAAGTCACTTTTATGGACTTTAGAAACTGGCTTGGTTAACAAGTTGATTACCTAACTCTGTAGTGGTTCTTTGTTAGATTTTCGTTTGCTTTTTCAAGTTTATCGTTTTCTTTCTTACCTTTTCTGAGTTTAGAATCTGGTTTGGTTCGCAAGTTGATTACCTAACTTTTGAGAAGTGTTTAGTTTTCGGTTGCTTGTTTGAGTTCTTCGATTTCTCTCACGCCCTGATGAAGCCTCTTACGAAAGTGGGCGAAACGTTGGCAACTTCGGTTACAACATTGACACGGTCCAAACCCGGAAGACGTTCTTATCTTAGTATAGACTTCGGCCGTGGAAGCCTTCGCTATTACATAGAAATAAATGCAAAAAATGTCATAGAAAATATCTTGCAGAATCAGATGAAATGGGACAAAAACAGCAAAACTATTAAAGTAATAATAGAAAGAAAATAGGAAGAAACAAAAAAAAATAAATAAAGCTGAAACAACTAACAACTGAATATCCTGGGTGGAAAAGAATGCCAAAAAAGTGATGCCTTAATCCCTGTCATTGATAGAAGAAAAGAAGAGGGTTTTAGCCGCTAAGAATCGAGCACTACCATACGAAATTATCCTGCGTGGTATTCATCATAGATTGGAAATGGATAAACAAAAAACCTCTATATTTAGTAGTAGAATCAGAAGTTTTAGCAGCAGCAGAAAGCAATTATTTGGTATACAGACGGTTCCAAAACTACACAAAGTACTAGAGCGGAAATTGCTAGCAGTAGATCACGGAGCAACTTTAACGTAACCTTGAGCTATATAACAACCGTATTCGAAGCAGAAATTATTGTAATATCCGCTTGTGCTCAAAAATGATTAGGAAATCCTGTCAAAATGGAAGATCCAATTAGTTACAGATAGCCAAGCAGCATTAAAACCCTTAGACTCAGTAACAATACGCTCTAAAGAAGTTGTAGATTGTGTTAACTTGCTAATTCATCTAGCTGAGCACTGAGTTACTCTACAATTGACATCAAGGAGACGAAAGAAACGAAAAAGCAGAACTATTAGCAAAAATATTGAAAGCCTATTCGGGGTAAGTCGTTAGATTTTCTTTGTATAGAGAGTTTAAATTGATTCTGTAGCGGGTCTCCACACCTCCACCTGTGTCCCTTATCTGTAGACATAAACACTTGTTACAATTGGAAAATTTTCATGATGTCACGTTGCTGAAGTTCAAGAGGTTGAATACAATCTTATTGGAGAAAATAGTTACCCAAGTTGCAATTAAAAGGAAGTTTGGCGCATTCACTTATTTCAATGATCGTATGAATTAAAGACAAAATTTACTTGTCATAACGCCGTATGTACGTCTTCTTTTGTATTAGATTTCAATAGAGGTTTAGGTAATACTGGTACGGAATCAACTAATCCCCTACGAGATAAAACATAACTGTTTTACATTTTTTAGTTTGATTCTTAATAGTTTCGTGGTTAATCGACCATACGTACATACTATTATTCACAATTAATGTTAAAATCTTTTTTTGTGTCATATTATTATCTGGTGCGTTTTGATTCTCTAGACCTTTGATTTTCGTACTCTTGCAATTTAATTTAAGAATGTAAAGTCACTCCTTTAAATGTAAAAGCTAGACCAACTAGATCACTTTGCTATACGACATGTTGCCTAGTCGAGGGCGTAACTTATACTTGGCCTGTGATATCAACCTATATACTAGTGTTTGGAAAACTTATATAGTTATACTTATGTACCTTCTTCGTCCTCTTTAACTATTGTCTGTGATAAGATAAATATATATTCGGTGTTATTACTTCTGTTGTGTTATATGTTCTTTTTTAGCTGCGGATAGATTTAAACGATATCTCCCTAATTTAGTATTTCATCGTTTTGGCGTTTTTTTAGATTTCATTTATAATCTAGTCTCACAAAGCTTGCGACCCCATCACCGAGAACAACTGTGTTAATCGTCGCTTACTTTTATTTCTTACACGAAAACCAGCGTAACAACTTATGAGTTGAAACTCTATGGGACACAACAAAGGTGCGAGAGCTAATAAAAACCTAACCCACAAAAATAAATAATTAAAAAAAAACAAATAATAACAAAAGTATCGTTTACGTATCTTAACTATGTTAAGGATTTATATGATAGTGACTGTGAATAAAAAAATTACTAGTGATAGAGATGATCCCATCGATGATAATTTATAGTATTCTCAACATGCTTTAAAAACAAATATTTTGTCTTTGTATTTTTGTAACTTAATCAAAAACTGACCAAGAAGTTATAGTCTTATTATGCTGTAATAAAGACTTAATTATGCTACTTATTCTAATTTTTTTTTCGAAACATTTGGGTTTTGCTTAGTGTAACCTAACAAAAACCACATTACTAATCTATAAATTGATTCAATTGTCTTACTTCTACCAAATCTGAAAATTTGTCATTTGCATTGAGATTAAGTTATAATAAATAAAATCGCATTTTTCTATAATTTAATAAAAAACGAATCTAGAAAAATTAAGAGTTAAAGTAGCCTGAATATTTGAAATTTTTTTTGAATAATCGAATGAAACCTGGATTCTATAATTAATTAAATTCATGTAAACAAAAAAACCTATAATTGAAACTAAACTTTGACTACTGTAAAATATTTAATATTCTTAGAGCATAGCGCCGATTTTAAAAATAAAACAGTACAAAATCAACAATAAAAAGAAAATAGCTGCGCCTAATTTGATTGAAAATAACTATAATTTTCGCAAGCTGCTTACTGTGCACCTAACGATTTTGAAAGCTGTGACTATTTTTCCCTTAAATCTGTATTTTGCTTTAAATCTTTAATCCAAATTAATTAGATTAATTATAGTTCTAGAAAATTTAATTAAACAAATCAAGTTGGCTGCGCTTTATGCTAAGTTATTACAGTTGTAAACTGAGGTTAGGTAAGAACCGCGCTTAAATCTAAATTAGATTATTAAACCTAAGATATTTAGGCGAAAAAGTGATTTTACACAATTGAGTCAGTTACTATATAGTGTCTCCACAAGCGACTGCTTTTTTTATAAGTTTTGGATTATTATCAAAACCTGAATTTGTTGAGGCAAATTTAGTCTGTAGTAAAATCTTAATTATGCAAAGATATAATCGTTCCAATTAACGTATTCTTCACAATGAGTTTCGTCGTCATTACAGTTAGAGAAATTTTCATACTTCCGCGCTTCAAGCAACTGCTCAGCAATAAAATTTATAATCTTGTTAAAGGATTACTTGACGGTACTCGATCTTGTCATGAAAATGTGTTTCGAGTGTAAAATAAAGAATAAAGACTAATCGAAGTTGGCGATGATTAGATTTTTTCGTGACTTCACTAAAGCTACATAAATTATACCTCCAAATGTATAAAGGCAGCCTGAATACATAACGTAATCTAACACTATGTAGTATTTTTTATTACTACTAATACTAGTTAACGTTATCAAAACATCAAATTTAAACCAAACTTTTTTTTTTAAATATTACAGTAACTTATTTTTTGCGTC
Organism: Aquatica leii; assembly: GCA_035610365.1. Classification (NCBI taxonomy): domain Eukaryota; kingdom Metazoa; phylum Arthropoda; class Insecta; order Coleoptera; family Lampyridae; genus Aquatica; species Aquatica leii. The sequence continues at coordinate 95,006,894 of CM069435.1, read as the reverse complement.
TTAAAGTAAATATTTGAAAGCAAAGTGAACGTAACCCAACTTCTATTTGATCTAACTTTTTTCATAAGATAAGATTTCGCGTTAATTGGTAAAAAAAAAGACAAAACCGTTTGTTTAGTTTAAAGTTCAAACAGTACGATCTGTGCTCAACGTATAGTCAATATTGACTTTGACGCCATCCGAAGCAAGAAAACCCTAATCACGGCCACCTTCAATTAATCTTCATTATTTATTTCACATTTTCCGGACTATATCAATCCCCGTTCATTCATTCGCTAACAAGATTGTAAATTTTATTGCAAAGCAATTGCTCAAAACGCGGAAGTATGAACATTTCTCTTTCATAATGACGGAACCCATTGTGGAGAATACGTTAATTGGAACGATTATATCTCTGCGTAATTAAGATTTTACTGCAGTTGGCAACAGACTAAAATCGCTTCAACAGTTTTATGTTTAAAATTAAGTTACTTTAATAATAATCCAAAAAGGATTTAAAAATGTAATTAGTTGCGGGAACTGTGATATTTCGTGTACAGGACTAACTGGCATAATTTAACATTATATCTTCCATTTAATAATCTCCTTTAATATTTAAGCACGTTTCTGACTTAACCTCTCTAACTATTATAATTAAATTTAAGGCACTAAGTTGATTTGTTTATATTTCTTTTTAAATAATAGTTAATACTAATAATATAAGCACTAAAAAAATTTTATTTTAAAGTGGACTTATCACCGCTTTTTAAAACCATTAAAGCAAGCAGTAAAAATGTAGTTTAACCAAAACTTTTCTAAAATTTTTAAAGACCGGTAGTTGTAACACTAACAAAACAAAATACAAAATTAGCTATATATACAAAAAGACAACAAACTAGAGATTTTATTAAGATAATCATTATATTGATTTATTCACGGCTTACTAAGACAATATTTTGTTTTTAGTTACTATTTTATGTCATTATTTAAATTGTCATAAAACAAGATTTTTTTAAATAAATAAATGTTTTGATAAGGTAAATAGCTGCGTCAGTTTGCGCCAACATTTTTAATTTAACATTTTAAGTGAATGTTTAACTTTAATAGTTTATAACTAGGATAATTTGTTCAATGTAGTTAAAAAAACACACTAGGTAATTCCAGCGCTGGCGAGTCTTTAAAGAATAAAACAGTTAGTACCTAATTTTTGTAATTAAACTGGCACATTTTTTGTACCAATTATTACAGTTACAGAATTTATGCGGTATTCTATTCAAAACATGTTTTTAAATTTGAAGTCGTAATATCCACAATCCATCGTAGTTCTCCAGATGTTAGATAATTCATACGTGGTTTGGCGTCATGTCTCACTTTGACAACATGAGTTTATTTGCGTACTGAAACAGTTACGTACTATATATCTATAAATAATTTACGCTATACTATTTATAGTAAAATTACAATACGTCATCAAACTAACTTCTTATGTAGTGCGATATAATTGTGCGTCAGCAGAATAAACTTGTAATGTGCATTTTTGCATTATGACATTTAATTGTTTCAACAACAAATACGAGCAATTTAGAATTTTGGTCGCCACGATACTCCCTTCCCAGTAATAAACCATGATGCGCATTAACCTTCATGGTGTGAAAATTACGAAAATTTTGCTATTAGTCGTTATCTTAAGCGTTTTGGCAATCGGGCTGCACTACATGGTTTGGCTGGATATGTCGGACATCGTCTGAGATGTATGCAAATTTGAGACAATTTATGAAGGTAGTTGTTTTTGCTTTCAAATGTTGACAATAAATGCTTTTGAACCACGTGGGAACGCTTGTGTAGTTGTAGCCATGTTTTTAAAAATAAACGTTTGATGCTGCTAACAGTTAATTCCTGCTACTAGGCAAAAGTCGTCTCAATTGAAATTTGCAGAGTCGGAGCTTAAATTACTTTTTCTTGGTGTAAAAAATTCCCCAAGGGGGATAGGTTTACCACAAACGAATTCAGCTGCGGAAGGCTTAAGATCGTCGCGCCAAGCAGCAGCAGTGTTCAGCAGCGAGAGCATTCACGAATTTTTTATCCAATTCTAAAACGTTTGGAAAGCATGTAGAAAATTCTCAGAATAGATAACGGAAATATATAAAAACGGTACAAAGAGAGCATAGGTCAGTTATTCAAAGTCAGAACTGTTAAGAAAATGTTTAAATAAATAAGTGATTAACGCGTGTTCGAAATAAATATAACAGAGTATAACCTTACGTGCCTTTAATGTAAACAAGTGTCAGTTTTAAGATAAACAGAAGTTATCCGCGGACATTATTTTTAGAGTGATTGTAATACATAAATTAGTGTAAGTGTTTTTCTTAAATATTGTTAGATTTAATTAGTTCGTGTAAATATTTTGTGTATAAATAAATTAATTTATAACATTTGTAACACAAGTAACATTATTATAAATAGTTTAGTTCATTGTTGCTCTTTGTAACATTGAATCGCTGCTTTGAATTTTTTGTGAAAACGGTTTACCATGCCATTTACTTGTGGATGGTAAGCTGTTGTTCGTAGGTGTTTAGTACCGATAAATTGACCAAGTTAATTGAATGATAAAAATTTGAATTGTCGACCTGTGAAAGTGCTTCAAATCGTGCGATCCAACCGTTGGAAAAAGTGGGAGCGACATTATCGGCCTCAATGTTTTTGGTGGCGTAAGTTTTGAGTCATCGTGAAAATCTATCGAAATAGTAGCGTTTATCTTTGAAAATCAAAATTGGTTCCACGATACCTAAGTAGACATGTTTGAGACGGGCTGTTGTAAATTGGATTGTTCCAATGGAAGCGGTTGTGTGTCGTGTAACTTTCGAGCGCCGGTATTAAACACATGTTTGGTCAATGGATGACCAGATGTAGCGCTGTGTAATGAGATGAGGTCGTATTCCTGGATGTGCCAAACCATCATCAAAAACTGTAAACGATAAGTTTTTGCAATAAAAGGGTAAAGCAAATAAATCACAGTAGACGGGTATGTTGTTGTTCGAAAGTGTCACTTGTTTAAGTTGCAGTAAACTTGCGGAACATAGATGCTCGTATACGATCAGCTTGTATTCTATAAAACTTTTAAATTGTATTCCGTCGACCATGTGACAAAAATGTTTGATGCCAAGGTAAATAACTAATAGTTTGCGGTCGTAGATTCCATAATTCTTCTCAGCTGTCAAAAATTTTTGAAGTGCTAGTGGTTACGATTTACCATGAAGACATTGTTGGAGTGTGACTCTGATGGCATTATGGGACGCATCGCTGATAATCGCTAGAGGCGTTCCCAATTCAGAATGGCTTGGAAGTTTCTTTGGACCAGGCAAGTTTTGTTGAACCCTTTCAATTTCCGTGAAAAAGATCGTTGAACGGCGCTTGAAGTGCAGCAGCCTTGTGGATAAAACGTCGATAAAAATTAATCATTTCCAAACATGTACGTAGTTGTTTAGCGGTATTTAGTTTTTGAAAATGACTATCCGTCATGTCTACTTTTTCGAAGAACGGTGTTATACATTCTATAGAAACATTGTACTCAAGAAAATTAGCTGAAGGAACAAAATAGCATTTTGCAAAATTCATGAGGATTTCATATTGTTTTAGGCGCTCGAAAAGAACCCCGAGTTGAGGCATGCGCTTTTCGTGTGAGTGTGATACGATAGAAATGTCGTCTAAGTAAGCGTAGCAAAAATATAATCCTCTTAAGACTTTATGAATCGTTGAAATTTCTGGCCGGCATTTCTAAGTCTAAACAGCATGTATAAAAATTTAATAAAAAACCAAAAGGCATGATTGCAGTTTCTGTGTTGTCCTCATTGACGACGGGAATTTGATGAAAAGCACAAACTAGATCGGTTGTTGTAAAAACCGTTTTCCTTTGAAGAATCCGAGACAAATCTTCGATATGTAGTACGGGATACCAAATGGGCGGCGGTGCAAGCGTTTAGTAGTCGGTAATTTCCGCAAAAGTTCCAGTCGTTTTCGTGTCTTGAAAATATGTGTAATTGCGATAATTAACTGCTGTCGAATGGTCTTGCAATACCCATTTCAACCATAGTCTAAAACTCTTTCTTTGCAGTTTGGAGTTTAACAAGCGCAAGGCGGCAGAGTTTTCAGAAAACTGACAGTTTTAGAGTAGTTTGTAATGATGTAACAAATCAGCTGCAATGATTAGTTTAGTAACCACGGCGATGATAAAACGACAAGAAAAAGACCTAGATAAATCTAAATGTAGAGTTAGTGTAATAAAACCATATGTATAAATAGCAGATCCATTAGCCGCGGTAAGCTTGCGTGATGTTGTGCAACGAGATCCGCTGGCATCTTGTGAGAAACATCGTCTCCAGTGTCGATTAGAAAATGTGTTTTCGTGTGTCAATCGGTTATAAATAAGCGGGTTACATTGGCTGGTGTGGCTGACTGCTTCCCATTATAAAAGTCACATGGTTGACAACATTTTTTTGGTTCTGATACGAAAGTTTGGTGATACTAGCATGTCGAAAAATTGCTTCCATAAGATTTATTTTATCGGTTTCTTGAAGATGGTCTGCAGCTAGAATGGAAGCGTTGATGGTGTAAGTAAGAGATGTTAACCGTTGCGTTGGCACTTGCGTTAACGAATACGGTGACAACGTTAAGATTTGAGTTAATCTGTATAGCCAAAACTGCAAAATCGGCGGTGGTAAGCGTCTTAACCAAATAGTACGTAAAAGGTCGTCTGGAACGTGGGAGCTAGCTAAGTTTTTCAAATAACGTAGAAATTGAGAAAGTTTACGGTCTCCTATTTCTTCGCCTTCTAAAAGCTGATGTGTCTTTTGGGTTTGCAAGAAGACAGTTAATGAGCTGACGTTTCAACGTCTCGTATTTACTGTTTTAGGTAGTTGCCAAAGCGTTTCCGTTAACGTTTTGCACAATTTTGGATTCTGAGACGCCCATTACGCCGGATTCTTGATGACGTCGAGGTTACTACTTTGGCGTCATGTGCCACTTTGGCAACATAAACCTATTTGCATACTGAGTTTGTTGATAAAAAATGATTTGTTATAGTGAATATGAGATTACATTACTTATAAATAATATACGTTGTACTATTTATAGTAAAACAGTCCGTCACCAAACCTAATTTTTATGTAGTGCGATATAATTGTAATAAATGTGCGTCGAGCATAAAGCAATTGTAATGTGCATTTCTGAATTACAATAAATACGAACAATTAAGAAATTAGGTCGCCACAGTGGTAATGGTTTCTACACAATGTCGTTGGTTGGAGTCTTTTCAATCGAATAATCGCTAAGGTAATGTCTTGTAGACCAAATATTTACAATGCTAACGAGTCTTTAGAGAACACAACAGTTATGTACTTGCTTCTGCTATTGATTTCTAATGATTACAATTAGAGACTATGCTGCGTTTTATTCTAAACATTTTTAAAATGTGTGGTTGTAAAAATCAATCAAATAAAACCATTACAGTTTTTTGCACGTATTAACTACACACACTAAGTAATAATGTTGACAAGATGGCGTTTGCCAAATAAGTTTTGTTGTTACCCAATTTTCTTTTAAACATTCAAACGAGAGAAAATATGGGTTTACTTAGTAAATAGCATGGTGGTTAACTAAACAAAAGAAAAAGAAATAGTGACTGATATCTAAGATAATTTTTTAATTGAAAATTTTATTAAAAGCTTACTGAAACTGAGTTTTAATGTATTTCAAAAAATTTTAACAATACGAAACAATTTTTTAAGCGTGATAAACATAATAAATTCTATGCTACTTAATAACTTAATATATAAAATATAAAACCTTTTTTGGAAAATTTAAACATACGACATTATTAAAAAGCAGTTACAGAAACTAAAAATTGTAGTCATTTTAAAAGAAGAATAAAACTTACTCGAAACTTGTCTTATAAAAAAATGCATAATAGCAAAAGATAACAACTAGTTAGAAAAATTTTGTTTTTTTGCTTTTCAACATAATATTCGAAAACTTTTATAGTTGCCATTTGTTTTCAACTTAATTTTAAAATAAACCAAAACTTACGTAACACTTGTAGCAAAAATTTCATAACCATCATGATTAAAATGTATTTTTACGACTTACTAAGATAATATTTTACCTTTTTGTAGTTGGCAAAATTAAACATTAAAACGAAAATCAAAAATTCATTGAGAAAAATAAGGTACAAAATCTATATTTTTTTCATGTTTCTTAAATTGAGTTAATAATGTTTTATTCAAAAATTTCTTAACGTAACAAAATAAGAGCAAAGTAACCGACATCCTTAGATCTATAATTTTAAAAGTACCTAATTGTTATTCAACAAAATTTTATACTTTTATTCTTAGGTTTTGTTTGTGTGGATGTTAAAACATTTTTTTGTCATAGCTTACTGGACCACTTTTTTTAATTTATAGTTTTAACTTTTTCTTTAATTATAAAATCAAAAAAACAATTGTTTGTTATAATAATGTCAATAACTAACTAAGAGTCTACAGTAAAGATTGAAAAAAAAAACAACTTCAACTTTTGCTTGAATAAATAAAATACTTCTCCGCATTGTTTAAAATGGCTAAATTTTAACAAAAACGAATTAAAAAAAATCAAAAAATCACAAATTTGCTCTAATTAATGTCACTAACTCAAAATCAATGCTAAAAATCAAAAAAATAAAAATGTTTATAATAACTATATTAATGACTAAAATTTTTTCATATTTGTTAAATTGGCTTATTTTACAATGTTTTACTTCAAAAAAAATTTTATATTCTAATAAATTAGGAGCCAATAAACAACAGCTAAGACCTTTTTCTTTATGATTTTAAAAGTACTTTTTATTCAGAGATTACATACTAATATTTTATATTATTTTCGGAACTTTTGTTTTTGTGGATGTTAAAATTTTTTTTTAATTTATAGCTTTACGGTTTTTTTTTTAATTAAGAAATCAAAAAAACAATAGTTTGCTTAAAGCTAAAAATTGAAAAAATAAAAACAAATTCAAGTTTTGCTTTAACAAACAAAATACTAACAAAAACAAATGAAATGGTTAAGTAATTAAATGATTATCATAAGGACTAAATTTTTTTTTTCATGTTTTTTAAACTTAACAATGTTTTACTTCAAAATTTTTTTTTAATTTATAGTTTTAACATTTTTTTAATTAAGAAATAAAAAAAACAATAGTTTGCTTTAATGATGTCAATAACTAATTCAGAATCAATGCTAAAAAAAAAACAAAAGCACATTAAAGTTTTGCTTTAGCAAATAAAATGCTTCTTCGCGTTGTTTAAAATGGTTAAACAAAAATAAATAAAATTGTTAGTAATTAAATGATTATAATAGATAAGGACTAAAAATTATTAATGTTGATTAAATTGGCTTATTTAACAATGTTTTACTTAAAAAAAACTCCAATACTATAGAAAAATAGGAACAAATAACCGATATCTAAGATCTTTTTCTCTATAATTAATAATAATTCGCAAGTTTATATTTTTATTCTTAGGATTCGTTGTGTGGATTTTTTGTAACACCTTACTTTACCCTACCACCTTACTTACTTACTTAAGAGATCAAAAAAACATAAGTTTACTCCAAAAAAGTCACTAACTCAGAATCAACGCAAAAGAAACAAATTAAAGTTTTGCTTTAGCGAATAAAATATTTCCTCGCGTTGTTTAAAATAGCTAAGTCATAACAAGAATGAATAAAATTGTTAATAATTAAAGAATTATAATAAATAATGAGTAAAATGTTTCAAAAATGGTTTACTTAACAATTTTTTACTTCAAACATTTTCTAGTGCTTTACAAGAATAGGAGCAAATAACCGACATCTAATATCTTTTTCTATATAATTTTAAAATTTTTTTTTTCACCGTTTACTATAACAAAAGTTCATATTTTTATTCTTAGATGTCGTTTGTATAGATTTTGTCACAGCTTAATCAGACAGTTTTTTTTTTTTTTAATTTATAGTTTTAACATTATTTTTATACAAAGAATATCACAAAAATTGCTGTAATAATGTCACTAACTCAGAATGAATAAAAAAAGCAAATAAAATACTTCCTCGCATTGTTTAAAATGCCTAAGTCATATCAAAAACAAATATAATTGTTAGTAAATAAATGATTACATTAAATAACGACAATTTTTTTTTGTACTGCCTACATCGCAAACGTCAATATTCGTTCGTTAGTGTAGCTACATAATCAGCAAAAAAAAGCTCTAAGGTTCAAAATAAAAACTAAAAATCCACATAAAACTAAGTGTTCAAAGTCAATTATTATATTAAAACTCAGTTAAAATTGATGTTAACATTATATTTCTGGTGATTTTTTTTCGAAAAAGAATGTAAGTTTACAAAAGGCAACACAAAAAATAATGTACGTTACTCTAATTAAAAGTATCATAGCATAACTCACACACATACTACACGCGGATGTGCGGCCTTATGTCGCATTAACGTTCGTTATGCTATGCCTTACTTTCGACCCTTGTTACGTGAATTACTATTATGTTTCTAAAATTGGCTTACTTAACAATGTTTTACTTTAGAAATTTTCTAATACTGTACAAAATTAGAACCAAACAACCGTCATTTAAAATCTTGTTCTCTATAATTTTAATAATAATTTCTATTCAGAGCTTACCACAACGAAATTTTATATTTTTATCCTTAGGTTTTGTTTGTGTGGATGTTAAAACATTTTTTGTCACAGCTTACTGCGCCACCTTTTAATTCATAGTTTATACATTTTTTTTTAAATTAAGAAATAAAAAAAACAAAAATTGCGATAATGACTAACTAACTAAACTAATTAAATCAATCCTAAAAGTTAAAAAACTAAAAAGATTTTAAAGTTTTTCTTTGGCAAATAAAATACTTCATCGCGGTGTTTAAAATGGCTGTCACAACAAAATCCAATAAAACTGCCAGTAATTGAATAATTATAATAAATTATAAGCAAATTTTTATGAAGTTTCAAAAATTGTTTACTTAACAATGTTTTTTTCCAGAAATTTTCTAATCCTTTACAAAAATAGGAACATATAACTGATATCTAATATCTTTTTCTCTATAATTTAAAAAGTAATTTTTTTTTCAGAGCTTACTATAACAAAAGTTCATATTTTTTGTCATCGCATTGTTTAAACTGACTAAATCATAACAAAAACGAATAAAATGGTTAGTAATTAAACAATTATAAAAACTAATAACATTTTTTCATGTTTCGAAAATGGTTTAGTTAACATTGTTTTACTTAAAAAAGTTTCTGATGCTGTACAAAAATAGGAGGAAATAACATCTAAGATGCTTTTCTCTATAATTTTAAAAGTTTTTTACTAATCAGAAATTACTATAACAAACATTTATATTTCATTCTTAAGTTTCGTTTGTGTTACATTTTTTTTCGTCACAGCCTACTAAAACTTATTTTTTAATTTATAGTTTAACTTTTATTAATTAAGAAATCAAAAAGAAAACAAAAATTTGCTTTAATAATGTCAGAAACTAGCTTAGAATCAACGCTAAACATAAAAAAAAAATTTATATTTTTAGTTAGGTTTCGTTTCTGTGGATGTTAAAACATTTTTTGTCACGGCTTACTAAGCTATTTTTTTATTTATACTTTTAACATTTAACATTTTAACTTTGCTATAACAGTGTCATTAACTAACTCAGAATCCTAAAAATTCTTCCTGACGTTGTTTAAAATGGCTAAGTCATAACAAAAACAAATTAAATTGTTAGTAATTAACTGATTATAATAAGAAATGACTAATTTTTTTTTCAAATTTTTTAAATTAGCTTACTTAACAATATTTAACTTCAAAAATTTTCTAATGCTGTGCAAAAATATGAGCAAATAACCGACATGTTCTAGATCTTTTTTTCTACAATTTTAAAAATAAATTTTATTCGGAGCTTACTACAACGAAATTTTTTATTTTTATTCTTAGGCTTCTTGTTTGTAGACGTTAAAGCATTTTTTCGCTCAGCTTAGAAGACATTTTTTTTAAATCATGGGTTTACCTTTTTTTTTAATTAAAAAATCAAAAAATTGCTTTAATAATGTCGTTAATTCAGAATCAACGCTAAAAAGTTTAACTTTTGGTATACATAAAAGTCTATTATCCCTACTTTTTTAAATTATTTTTATTTTATACAAGGCAAAGGCCGTAAAAGTATCAAAGTTGTGCTTTTTTTAAAAAAAACCTTTATAGATTATTGGATTTTTGGATTCTCCGATTAAAATAAGTGTGTGTTTTAATAACGTTTGTAAACCTTAAGGTTTTTTAAATAATTTGAATCTTGCCAAAATATAACCTAATTTTCATGTTTGAGATCCTTACGAAGTATCTAAGTTATGGGAGCAAAATTTACAGTGAAGTGTAAAAATAGATCATATTTTATATACCAATTATAATAAACTTTACATCTTATACAGGGTAGTCAACAAAAACCTATCAATTAAGAAATTTAAATGGCTATAACTTTATTAATTTAAATAGAACGCAATATTTTACCAAAAAAATTATTTTTTAATTTCCTATTGAATAGCATTAGAATGATCTATAGCTAAATTTCCCCGTTTTTACACAATGCGCCAAATAATCGTTTTTTGTACCATTTGATGTTTTTTTTAACAAACGTTCTGATGAATCTAGTTGCCTGTTGCATTAAGAAATATCAGATAGTTAGCAAGTATAATAATAACAATGAAGCATATTTTTAAAAATGTTTAGAAACTTATAACGTAATTTATAATCTAAAAGCTATATGTGTCTATTCGTCTATTTCCGGGCACTTACATATACTTTTTTGAGAATCACTCAGGGCAACATTTGCGAGTTACAGTTTCAAAAGTGTCTTATGCGTCTTTTTATATCATGTGGTGTTGCCCGTGATGTATTGTAGACAATCTTTTTTATGTATTCGGACGAAATAATTTGGTGTAATAAATTACGAAGACTTAGGAGAAGAACGCAATTGTGAAATCTATTTCTTCCAATCCACTTATCTTATTTTTTATTTATTGTTGGTATGTTATTACCATTATTACTGTTATAGCCTGTTGGATTATAAATTATTATTTTTACAATTGTTAATTATTTGATATTTCTAAACACAATATGCAACTTTGCAATATTTGCAACACCCTATATAATATAAAAATCATTTTAAAAAGTAACCATAATAACAGACTTTTATAGTGTATCCCAAAAATAAAACTTTTTGAAATTCATGTATTTTGGCTACAATATTCTGAGCCGCATACCGCGAATAACGCTGTATACTTTCTCGCGTTGTTTAAAAAAGCTATGTCATAACAAAAACGAAAAAAATTGTTAGTAATTAAATAATTATAATAAACAATGACTAAATTTTTTCATGTTGCTTAAACTGGCTTACTTAATAATGTTTTACTTCATTTTTTTTACTTCAAATTAATAACCGGCATCTAAGATCTTTTTCTCTATAATTTTAAAAATAATTTTTATATAAAACTTACTATAACAAAATTTTATATTTTTATTCTTAGTTTTTGTTTTGTGTGGATGTTAAAACATTTTTTTAACTGAAAAATCAAATGAAAACGAATTTGCTTTAATAACGTCACCAACTCAGAATCAACGATAAAATTTTAAAAAAATAAAAACAAGTTAGTTTTGCTTTAGCAAATACAATCCTTCCTCGCGTTGGTAAAATTGCTAAATTGTTAGTAATTAAATAATTATAATAAATAATGACTAAAGTTTTTTCATGCAAAATTTCTAATGCTGTAGAAAAATAGTAGCAAATAACCTATTAAAGATTTTTTCTTCAATAATTATCAAATTTATTTTAATCAGAGCTTACTATGACAAAAGTTTATATTTTTATTCTTAGGATTTGTTTGTGTGACATTTTTTTGTCAGGGCTTACTAAAATATTTTTTTTTAATTTTTAGTTTTAACTTTCTTTAAGTAAAAAATCAGAAAAACCAAAATTGCGTTAATAATGTTACAAACTAACTGAAAAAAGCTAAAAATTTAAAAAATATAAACACATTAAAGTTTTGCTTTAGCAAATAAAATACTTCCACTCGTTGTTACAAATGGCTAAATTTTAATTTTTATTCTTAGATTTCGTTTGTGTGAATGTTAAAAAAAATTTTTGTCACAGCTTACTAAGACTTTTTTTTAATTTGATACAAAGGTTTGCTCTAATAATATCACTAACTAACTCAGAGTCAACAATAAAAATAAAAAAAAATAAAAAGAAATTAGTTTTGCTTTAGGAAATAAAATATTCCATCGATGTGTTTAAAATGTCATAACAAAAACAAATAAAATTGTTAGCAATTAAATGGATATAATAAATTATGATTAAATTTTATTCACGTTTCTTAAATTGGCTTACTTAACGATGTTTTATTTCAAAAATTTTCTAATACTGTAAAAAATAGAACCAAATAACCGTCATCTAAGATCTCTTTCTCTATAATTTTAAAAGTAATTTCTACTACAACGAAATTTTATATTTTTATTCTTAGGTTTCGTTTGTGTGGATGTTGAAACATTTTTTTAGTTTTGACTAAAATAACGTACCAAAACAATATTTGATCGCGTTTCTTTTCAATGCAATTTTAAAACACTAAATATACATCTTAAATACGACAATAATCTTTTTTAACATTAAATTTTATTTGCTTTTTAGATTCTCTAAAAAAATAATTATTTTAACGATTTTACGGCCCACTAATGTATTTTTTATTAAGTCTAAGAAGAAAAGCTAAATAAACTTTTTTATAACCTACTAATATAATATTTTTTCTCGTTTATTTAAAAGTTTAGTTATACAAAAAAGTAAATAGATAAGAGCATCTAAAAAACATATTTGAAAATAAATTTTAAGTAAGTACTCAGTGTAAAAGGTTTTTTTTCTCCAATTTTGCCGAAAGTGGTGACTAAACTAATTCGAATGCGTACAGTACGAATTTGAAAGCGTTTTTTTTATTTTTCGAGATAGTATTGTGAAACTCGTTTTAGAAGGTCCGAAAATAAATATCTCCAAAGACATCACTCAACATCGATGTGTCGAAATTAGACCAATCGTAACCCAACTTCTATTTAGTCTAACTTTTTCATAACATTTCGCGTTTATTGGTGGAAAATAAACCAAAACCGTTGGTGTAGGTAGTTTAAAGTTCAAACAGTACAATCTGTGCTCAAAGTTGTGTTTACATATAACCAATATTAACGTTGACACCATCAGAAGCAAAACCATGTCAGCAAGTCCCAAAATAAACATCATCAAAAAAATTGGTATCTTCGATTTAGTCAACATCGAATCGTCGAAATTAGACAAATCTATTCAGAAAACAATCAACAAGAGCGGTACTCAGGTCGTTTCGTTTGTAAACGGGAAGTTACGATTTTTTTAGCAAAAGCCAACTTTGCAACCGATTTAAACGAGAGTCGCTACACCATCTTGGAAGATAGAAACGAACGCTTTTGAATTTCGCATTCTGCAACATTTAAATTAGCTTAGAATCTAACTTTGTTAGAAGTTTAAAAAATTTACCGAGAGCGTGCGATACGTCATAGAACCTAAGATCTTACAGTACTTTTTTTAATTTATTCTTCGAATCTAACCAAAACTGTTGTCGAACCTAATATAAATGCATAGAATAAAAATTTGAAAACCAATCATTTCTATCTTTCAAGATGGTCTTACAACGCCTGTTTTAAAATGTCCCAAAATAATTTTTTTCTAAAAATTCATATCTCTCGTTTCCACCAATAAAAAAACGTCGAAATTGGACCAATCTATTCAGAAAAAAATTCCACTTAGAAACCTATCATATTGAATAAGATACGTTTGAATCTTTTTGGAAACGAAACAGGCTCACCGCCGCTCTTGATTTTTTTCTAAGTAAAATGGATATTTCAGAATAGATTAGAATAAATTTGACGCTTAGACAAACTCACTATATTAACTAATGTATTAATTAAACGCAGATAAAGTCATTTACTAAAGTTTTGCTTAAACGGGTAATTAAGAGTAATCGACCGCAAGTCTGATTGATCTGACTATACGTCTAAATGTATAGTCAGGTCAATTCTTAACAAGGATAGAGATAAAAAACTACCATTTTTGTTCTAAGATAAATCAAAAAGAAAAAAAGAATCTTTAGATATTGCACGTAAGAAACTTGAACACTGGGACCAATAAAAAAGATCTGCGCTGCTGAGCACATTTCTGACGAAAATCTAAGCTGTGGTTTCAGTATTAAATAAACAAAACAGCATTAAAATTTTATATTGACAATTACTCAAAAAACAAAAAAAATAATAAAAAAACACAGTTTTTCAAAAACAACACGTTTCTAAATACATATAAATTTTAAGACAAATGAGAAGCGGCGTTTTAAATATTAAAATCCAAATTTAGATAAATTACTGTTTTATAGTCTATTAAATATGATTTTATCATAAGTTATTAGACACAACCTACTATAGCAGTAATTAGTTTTGATTAAACTTTTTCTGTTTCTACAGGTATACTTTGTCAAAACCTTCTCACAACAAACTTTCTTCTGTGTTAATTTGTGTACAAATATTAATTGTTTTTCCTGACATACTAAAATCTTATTTAATAAACTTTGTTCAAGTGCTAAACGTAAAAAACGTATAAACAAATTACTCACAATAAAAAAAGTTTGAAAAGGTAATCGAAAAAAAATGTCGAGCTGAGGTAAACAATGCACGCGCCATTAAAAAGTGATGCTTCAAAGGAGCTTTTCTTATTGTATCATAAATTCTAATTGTCGTACATTTTTTATCGTAAAAAATTATTTTCCGCCGCCAATTTCGAGTCGTTTAAATAAATGACAACAATGTGCGTCGAGTGACACTTATCACCAACGTTGGCCAGCTTTTTCCCACAGTTTTATCACCTTAAGAAAAAGTTTTTCCTTAATCCGAATTTTTCAGTAAAATTTTTATTTGTTTAAAGAAACGACTTTTTACAAAGGTATTCTGATTTTATGGCGCAATTTCATTTTATTCTTAAAGATTATATCAGTTATATACTCTTAACGATTTCTCAGAGTCTAAATAGAGATTAATTAACTCTGATATATTGAATGGAAGCCATAGCTTTGTGTTTGTTTTCTTTTATTATTTTTTTTTTAATATGAGCGTATTCAGTTACTCTTCTTAAATCATTTTTTACTGTATTATAGCATTCAATTTAGTTTGGACACAAAAGCTGTTCGTCGTTGTTTTCGGTGGTCTTGGTGGTTGTTGTGTTGGTGTCTACAGCAACCACTCTGTTTTGTTTATTCCTGTACTTACCTTCGCTTAGCGCAAAATTTCCTTTCAGTAAAATACCAGCAATGACTACCAGCGCACCTAACTTTATCGTTATCATTTTTTCAAAACTGATCCTATTTACGTTTTTTCAAACACCGCCAAATTCGCGTATTTATCGTGCATCGCGGTGGACGGCGACGCGCTTAGCCAAAACGAGCTCTCGGTGTTGCGATCTCTATGAGCGACAGCAAAGCACTGCCCGATACGAATGGCAGAGACGCTCTGTAACTGCTCGTTTTCCGTTAGCTAAAGCCATACGCCCTTTACCTTTTTTAAACTGCTCTTTTCTAAATGCGGTTTCTATTCGAAAGCCTTTTGTGCGATTAACATAAAAACTATTTCAGTTTTAATTGTTTTTCGGTAACAAGAGGAAACCGGATTTTTCACAAATAAATAACTATAGAGTCGTTCTTTTGTTTTCGGCCTATCCTGATATATATTTTTTCTTGTTTATAAAACTGCGCGCTTACGGTATTAACTTCGGTATTTAATTTTATTTTTGTTTGAACTTTTTATTCAAATTCAGGTTTAATTAATTATTGAAGAATGCTCCGACGTACTTTTTTGTTTTTAGTTTTAAAGCTGGGTTTTAATTTTTATAAAAACGTGATTTTTTGCGTGTAAGCCAATTTTTATCATTACTAAACTATATTGGTTTACTTTTAGTATTTTCTGTAACGGTGTCACTTGAATTCTTATTTATTTTTTTATTTAGACAATTATGTGACGTTACTAAATTTCAAAACTTTTTCCAGCACGGGAAGGTTACTTTTTTGTAAGAACGTAACAAGAACGTCCTCCTTTAGGCGGTTTTATTAGTCTTATTGAAATAAAACTTTCAAAAAATGTTTTTATTTTTTATTGCTTACTTTGATAACTTTTTCCGGTTCTTGAATCATTTTAAGTTAAGTACATAGAATTAATTAATTTTTATTATTTATTTTTTATATTGTAAAGTTTAGAGTCACATTAAAACTCTAGTGGCCGATAATTGTTTTAACTTACGTTTCGACTAACGTACGTTTTTTTAAACTTTTTTACGTTTCCTTAAAGCTCGGTTTTAAAGTTTTTTTAAATCAGTATTCAAAATAGGCGGTTTTGTTTCATATACGATTCTTTTTTGCAAATTCAGTTTTTTTTTGTCATTGCTGGTAACTTTTATTATACTTGTTTTACTTCATTATGTCCTTCTAATTAATTCCAGAATAAAAACCGCTTAAACACAAGTAAATTAATAACAAGACAACGAAAGGCCGACTTCCAAAAATACCAAGAAAAAACTCCACGTACTTCTACTAGTTTCGCCAGTTGATCCTATCTGAAAAAAATCAAGCATTAACCCTTGCACGCCTTTTTATTAAGTAAACCTCGAAAAACCCAAAATAACTCTAACTCCAAGACAAAACAGACCAGTCCAAACTGTCTACAACGGCCGAGCTACTGCTGTAGTTCAAAACAAAAATGCAACCTTTGAAAGCTTCTCTTTTACGATTCCTTGAAGGTATATACATACAACTTGACAAGTATCTCGTGTACGGGCGGAACAACTGCACGAAAATTTAAGAGAAGTAATCAACCCCAGTTTGGCTTTCTTAAGATACGCGTCACTTACTCTTCTCAACGTTATCTGAATGTTGTGATTTTTATTATTTTTATACACAAAATACAGTTCTTCTCAGAGCTAACTACCCTGGATTGACAATATAATTATTAACGATTAATTAAATTTGGAATTATTTATCTGCATACTAGCTGTTTTCCAAGCGTAATGTCTATTTTTTCTCTATCTGCGCAGTTAAACTCCGCCCGGACACGAGATACTTGTCGATCTGTACTTAACAGAATTGTCAGAAAGAAAAACCAATAGAAAGTAAACAAAAAAAGATACTCATAGTAATAGATAAAATAAAGAAAAGATTATGCTTTTAGTATCATTCTCTTTTTAAAAAAAAAACAGCTTTAAAAAAAGTGTCAACCTAAAGTAATAAGTTATCGATAATGATGGTTTCAACTTCATCTAATAATAACACCAGAACGTCAACCATAGTGGCAACTACCAAGCAATCATGTTCAAAAGACGACATCGTTGGAAGAGTGAAGACCTTCAATAGTAAAAAAGTTTAAAAAATGTAAAAACAGTAGTTAAGAACCGAAACAAAATACCTATAAAAATGCTAATTATTTTCATCAATATTATAAACTAACAGTAAATAATGATCCCCACTACTGCTGCTTTGTTTTTACTCGGAATAAGAGTTTGTATCCTTTCCAAAAAAGTTGTAATATGTTACATGGAAAAGTTGGAACAATGTCACTGCCTGAAATGAGGTAACATAAACGATGTTGTGCCGCTGCTCAGTGGAGACGGGGTGGGTTATATTTTAAAATTCCGTGATAACTTGGAAACGAGATTGACATAAAATCGAAATAAAATGGTAAAACTCAAAATCCGTTAGGGCGCCAATCAAGGACACGATGATAATAACTTCCGGACCCCTGATAACCCAGAAGCTCATCTGGTTGGTTACAACCCCTAGACTTACCTTAAGTTGTAACTTACTAAACTCTGAAATGTACTTTAAAAAAAAATTACGTTCGCGGCGGCTGAATCAGTAAAAGCTCTTTGCATTTAACAATTTAACATTTATTTAAAATAAAAAAAAAAAGTTCAAACAAACTTGAATAGTAATAATAAAATCAAACAAAATACTGGTATTGAAATTCGCAAAATTAACCAAAACAAAACAAACAAAAAAAAATACGTAAAACGATTGAATAAAGGCACAAAAACAAAATAATAAAATACAAAATTCAGAATTTAAAGAAATAAAACAAAGCACAAATTAATTAATCTTAATTTATCTAAAATCACGGCCGTGGGCGCATTACATAAATAAACTTACTTGAATATAAACGATGAAATAATTCGTTATTGATAGTAAAACTTTACTTCGACAAAAATTCTTTTATCACGTATTTTCGACAAATACTAACATTATTAGTTACATTATTGTTTTTCTTTCAATTCGAGACTTGTAATTTTACTTGAAATACAAAGCTTTTAAATCATACCGATCGTGGTTCACTTCACGATAATATCAAATTCGATAAATACCTTGACTCAACTGTATACTCCAGGTAAACTGCTGGGCACAGTGGTTCCAGAAGCTTTCGAGTTTAGATCGACCCCGGGACGGTCTAGGTGTTCTGTAGTCGATTGAAGGTTCGGTGAGACCCCCAAACAATGGAGTGACGGCGGAAGATATGTTTTAATTCAGCATTGAAATCCGCACAAAAGCGAAAATTGGATTCTCAGCATAACACATCGTAAATAAATCTAACTCGAACGTGAGCTTTTTTATGGATACCATGAAGTTCATTAAACCGTAAAATTACGAACTTGGAAAACCAATATTTCCTATCACACCACTTAATTTTCACGGTACCATTTGTTTAACTTCCCCGAACCCTTGACTACGTCACGGAACCCGGTATTTCTTAATTGCGACCAAGAAAAGATCTCCCCCAAAATCAAAATTTTACTCCTTTTAACTCCTCGTAATCCCACTTAATTCAACGAACTTGCGCCGTAAAATCTTTGTAAAAGATGGAACACTAAACAACGTAAATTAACAAAGATGAAAGATATAGTGGCCACGTGCGTCATGTCACGTACGCACACTAAAGAAAGAAAATGTTCTCACGAAACGCTTGCTTAATTAAATTATCAAGTGATCCAAATCACGCTCGTAAATGACCTCAACATAAACAAAAGTAGATTCTAAGAAAAATCGATCAAATTACATTCCAAACAGGAAGTCATAAATTAGATAGAGTTGTTATTACATTGAAATACCCAGAAGTAAAAACACTTAATCAAAATCAAGACCACGGAAATTTATGCGTTTAAAAATTTAAAAAAATACCAGTAATAATTGTGAAATAACTATAAAATACAAATAAACTTAAATCAAACGTAATAAAATAACGAGCAAAACGTTTTCGATGCTAACCTCGAACTAATCAATCGTAAAAAAAAAACAGAAAACCGCAAATTCAGCCAGATGAATCTAATTACGGGGTCTTACATAAAAGATTCACTGCTAAATTTCAACGCCGGTTACAAATACTGGTAGCCATGATTTGCTGTGTTTTAAACCGTCTTTGCTTTTCTATTTCCGCAGCTTCGCGGATAAGCTTAGGAAAATGTTGGCTACAACTTTAATGACATTTATCACTCCAAAGATGCAAGATGCAATGTCTTTCAAAACGTCAGTTTGTTTGGGTTCACGTATGACGACACGGCAAAGTTCTACTTCTTGTTATGGCTCTCAAGGAGAGACTAGGACCAAGCCTAAAAAGTCTGGGTGTTTAACTACGACGCGGTCTAATTCAAAAGTCGATTATGATCGTAAACAAAGTAACCGTGAAAGCTAAAGATTCTATAAAGTAAAAAAAAGTATAACCTCATTTTGTCCACGCTCAACTGTTCAGAACTGTACATTCCATGTTTAGTAGTTTTCTTTCCCACATCTGTGTGACGTATTTCGCTGTAAAATCGTCTTAACATAATTTGAAAAACTCTTGTTTCTTAAACTATACTCCCAAATATACAGGGTGCTATTGAAATAAGTGCGCATACATAGGGTTAATAAGGCATGTAAAAAGGTTCAGTTTTTGCTTGGTGCCGCAGATTTAAGATGGAGACACAAATCTAAGATTAGAAGTAGATGCCGTTTGAATTTCTGCGCATGTGTCACTTTTAAAAAAATGCGTTGATATTAAGTAAGCATCGGTCGATAGATATCAAATACATGCCATTTTGCTCGTTTTTCAAAACTTTTCAGTGATTTACTTGTAAAGTCATCTTGCTGTTGCTGTCGTGTTGTGATTTATTTTTGCTGTTGCGTTAACGTGTAGAATTCGCAGATTTACTTAGAGTGAACTCGCCGATATGTATCTTGTGCTCGGGGAAGTCCATAAATAACGCGCCGCACGTCAATTGTACCATGAAAAATTCCCAAACAGGCAGTTGTCAAACGTCCACAAGTTTGAGACTGTTGATCAACGCCTGTGGGATAAACTGTCTTTCTAGAGACATCATCATGACTGCGGTCGACAATAATAGGTTCAATAACCTGCATTAGAAGAGGAACAGAAAATTTACACGCGACAAAAAGACGCAAAAATCAACATAAATTATCTGTAAATGTGTGGGCATTCTTCTTCCGCGCTTAAATGCTTACATTTATGGAGAATTTCTACACGAAGTACTTCCAGAACTCGTTGAAAAAGTGCCACTAAAAGTAAGAAAAATAATGTTTTACCAACATAATGGGACTCCCCCACATTCTACTCTAGCCGATAGAGAGTGGTTACACACACAATTCCCCGATAGATACATTACACGTGGTGGGCATGTTCATTAGCCGGCGCAGTCCCCCGACCTGACTCCTCTCGATCACTCCCTCTGATCAAAGATAATTCGTACATGCAAAACTCAATAGAATCTACAGTTCGAAGAGTACGTTTATGTAATGAACTAAATAGACAGCTCTTCTAACACATTCAAGTTCAATAAACATGTAATATAAATTCGTCCTTAAATTTTTCGAATTTCCTATTCACATCTTAAGTCTAAGTGCGCTCTTATTTCAATGACACCCTGTATAATAAAATAGTCGACAATGATGAAAACGAACAAATGTCACTCTAAATAGCAACAGCTTTTGAAATTTTGAGTTGTTTAACCAGATGAGTAGAGCACATCGTTTAATACACGAACCAACATCAGCCCTAAGTTTAGACCAGTAATAAAAGCGAGATAAACAAGCTACCGATCTATAAGCTTAATATCCTTCAACATTTTTCAGTATTAGCAAAGACACTTTCGTATCAAGTAGCTTACCAATGATCATCTGTCGAAAAACAGCAAAAATTGCTGTAGCAAAATTAAGAACAAGAAAATCAATAACTAACAGATGGAAGTTTTGGGTTGTTCGCTATATGGCATCCGAAACAACAAACTCAACACAAGCGCCATGACGAATAGACCAACGAGTTAGTAGACTTTGCAATTTTTTAGACCACAGACTGACCGGGTACTTTCAACTTACGGAAATATCAATAAACATTTTTTCTCTGTAATAAAGTACAACAAACTGGAAGGACGTTAGGTAAGAACTGTACCCACGTCAAAATTTGATGCGCCCATTTGGATGACAAAAAGAAGAAAGAAATCAGGATAAGAGAAAATAAGATCAACAAATAGAAACCATTTTACAACTCGCATCCTCGACAGTAGCTTGGTTTTCCAAGAAAGTAGTAAAAAATCGATAAATTTAAAACAAAACGTCTGTACCAACTAACAATATTTATAGGATAAGGTAGTTCACAAAAAGTCAGTTCAAAAATTTCGTAGGCCAACAATAAGCGAATAAAACAAGCCTATGTAAAGAATCTATTAAGCGCTAAAAAGTAATAGAAGAATACGCTCGTCAGCTGCAATAGTAACGCGTTCGTTCGTTTTACTACGCTCGCTACATTCTCATTCTCACTTGGTCGTTAAATAACTATTTCCAAACTAAGTAGAACCAGTAAAACTATGTATGTTCAAAAATACCCGTATTACCAAAAAAAATTAATTTAAATGGCAAGATCAAAAAACTGATTCAAAAACATGAAAAAATAGTGTTTGGTAACATCCATACACGTAATTCTTGCCGACTAAATCAATCCAGACTACTTGTAGACATTTATCTTAGATTACTTTAATATAACAACAACTTTACGATGATAAAACCTGCAGAACCACAAAAATAAGTGCTCGGGTATTGACTATAAAACGCACTTAATGTGTTAATGGCAGGGTTGCCAATACAATACAATTAACTGAAATGACTGGTAACGAGTTAAAACGAACGCGTGCTTCAGGTGCTAAATTCAAAAAAAGAAAACAATCCTTTTTGTGTGTAATTAATCGTAATTTGTACTTTTAATTTTTTACCGATGAGAATCTTATGTATTTTTTATTCGTTGATCTGATATTTCAGTACAAATTTCTTAAATTGATACTTTTTTTTCAACAATTATTTTGATGTTTCTTTTTATCGTTTCTTGGTGTTTAATGTGTCTTGAAAATAATAGATTAATTGTACCTATATAGTTTTGCTTTTTCATAGGTTTTAAATTGGTCTCATTTTAGTTTAATATTTTTTACGTTTGAACAATATAGGCGAGGATCTAGGGGGCGCAATTACTCCCCTCTGAATCACGATCGAAGCACTTTAATGTGAGCAATTTTAAAACTTTTCAAGTATGTTTCTAAAATATAAGTAAAATCGCACAAAAATTGCCCACCACACTAAACAGAATACTGCATCTGCGCCTGAAAAAATTTTGAGTCATTCAGAACTACCATAACCAAAACTTTATTCATTGCTTTTGCAGTTAACTAGGTTGCTTATATTTATTTATTTTTACTTTCCTATAAGGAAAGTATAGCGATCGTAATTTTTTTTTCAAAAAAATTCTGTAATGCGTCGTAATTTGCTTTTACGGCGCTTTACCCGATACTGTTGGTATTAGGTATAAATAGTTCAATAAAAAGAAGTGCAAACTTTAACTACACATTTATTAGTACGTCTATCAAGTAGTGGAGCTGATCTTACAATAACTAAAGTTTTCTAAATTTGTTAAAGGAACGTTTATACTTAAAAATTTCTACGAAGGTTTTAAATGATGATTTCACCATCCCTTTTCCAATTAGTAGCTTTATAACAGCACAAATATGCGTTCTTAAAATTTATAATTTTAAGAAATGCTAATGTTGATTGACAAATTCTATTGCGTAATTTTACGTTTTAAGGTCTCCTAAATCAGAAAAATGTATTTTTGACAAAAAAATTTTGGATGTCTGTGTGTAACGATGTACCCACGATAACTCTCGAACCAAAAAATCCTAGTAACTTGATATTTGGTATAGAGCTGTCTTTTCATATTATCTCGGTTCTATCAAAAGATGGGTCTGATAAAAAAAACCGAAAGTGAGTGTGTCCGCCATTTTTAACAGTTTTTCTTATATAATTTTGTAAGTATGTAAATTATTCGAATTATTTTTACAGTTTCTTATAGAGTTAATTCTTCCTAACAATGTATTCAAATACAAATTTTTCCTAACATTAACAGTTTATTAGATATCTGATTTATAATTTAAAGTGAATTCCATATATAATCCTAAATTCGAATCCTGCCTACGATGAATTTTTTTTAGAAAAAATTCCATATCTTGAAGGGAAGGAGAGCAAGATACGTTAAAAAGTAACAATTTTTCTCTATATTTTTTTGACTTGATTATACCGTGTGTCCCGAAAATTTTGAAGCATATAGAATAACATTTGGTGTAGTGAAATCTATCGCACGACTGCGATAATATCGCCCCGACGCGACGGCGACGTTCAAAGGTTCAAATCCCAATGCGTGTTTTTTTAAATTATATTATTTTAAATTAACGACGATTAATTTTTATCAGTAAAGAGACATAATTAAACGTGTTAATTGTTTTTATAAAAGTCATAATAGATTTATTATTCCTTCATGATTCCTTTTAGGAAAGTCGTTTAGTGACCACACCAGTTTTTTACGTTACCAATACCAATGTTTTAAAAATTACTACTTTGGTAGTTTTTCTAGAATATTTCTTCAGTTGTTTTTTTAACCTAAGCATCCTTTTCTAAATATATATTAAATCAGATACAGTAAGTCAGTTGCTTTAGTTTTGTTTTTTCATTAAGTTAAAAAAAACGTTGCCGTTTTTATGTTGGCACAATTTTGAGTCGCTTGTCGCTTCCGAACACTTATTTTGTTTTTCTTTTTACAATGTCTCTTTATTTTGAAAAATTAAGTTGCTTTTTATTTTATATGTCCAATAAATTTTATTTTCAATATCACTTTTCTTATTCTAAGATTTATATTTTTGCCGTTGAGAACTGTTTTTAACTCTTATGAACTTGTTTATTACATATATTTTATTGTTTTTCGTTTTCCATTTCTTATATACTATTTGTTTTGTTTGTGCAATTATAGATTCAACCGTTCGTTTTATTCGTAACAGCTAAAGAACGAACATACACAGTTCGCCTAAGTATCAGTAAAAACCAAAATCGATGTTGACAACCTATACTCGATGATAGTAAGAAATGTTTAAGCCCATGTCCGCAATGTTTGGATAATACTGATGTGAACTGAGACAAAAAGTGACATGACGTAAAATTAACGAATCTAACTTTACATAAAACCTAAAGCTGACGCAACCTGAAGTCATATTATCTGACGCTACTTCGGTCATATAAAATCAAACGTAAGTTAACTTTAGCCCTTCAATACACTAATACTAACCAGTAGTTTTAGATGTAGGAACCTGAATTATGAAATCGTAAAAGACCATAAAGTAATGTGCCGTAAAGTAACTAAAATCATTTTCATAACTGACGTTAGGCAAAATACATCGTGGTGGAGTGACGTAACTGTCTTTGTTTTGTTCTTATACTTCTAACATGTTTTAATGTTTTTTTTTAAATTATGTTAAAAAAGTTTTTGTTAGGTTTTCGTGCTGTAGCAATTTCGTCCAGTAATAAATGTCATTTACGCACTAGAGGTCACTGTTGAATATATTTCCGCTTCGAACGTTAAGCAAGCAACACATGTGTTAACGCCATGCCCAGTTTACACATGTTTAGTATCTTAGATCATACACGCTGGTAGCGAATAAATATTGCGATTGTGAATATGTTGGTTGTGAGATTGTGACAAATTCGCTGAAGTAAGGATACATTTTTATTTTACAGTGCGATTTGATTCCCCTTTGTTATCACAGCAACTTTGGTCACCCGCATATGTTCTTTTATTTTGGAACCTACCTATGACGAACTAATAAAGCATGCGCGGAGGATAAGAACTATACCAGATGCATATTCGATTAATCTACGTTAGATGGGAAATTGACACCACCGTTTAAAGTTCTGTTACTGTGAAAAGTATTATGACGAATTAGAAGGCACTTTGCTTTTAATTAATCGTATGAAGCTTAGCAACTTATTTGTGGTAACTGTGTCTATATGTATCAGCTTAATTTACCGAAATTTTCGGGGATTTGTTAAATATACCATTAGCTAATCGAATATTTGGAACGCATTGTAAGTATCCTTTTGCTTATATCTAATTATTTGTTCTAGGGTTGGTTATATTACGCTTGTTATCAGGACTAATGTATGCCACCTTTTCATAGTAATGTAATAAGTTTGAACTGT
This sequence comes from Aquatica leii, assembly GCA_035610365.1. Classification (NCBI taxonomy): domain Eukaryota; kingdom Metazoa; phylum Arthropoda; class Insecta; order Coleoptera; family Lampyridae; genus Aquatica; species Aquatica leii. The sequence goes on along the minus strand of CM069435.1, from coordinate 94,981,201 downwards.
GAGCTTTGTTTCAATATTGTGCAATCACCATAATTTCATGCTATTTGACAGTGTTTTTTTTGTTCTATTCACCAACGTTGTTTTATTGAATGTAAGTTTAAGCTATTTACATTTGCTGCTTATGGGTAGATATTGCCTAATTTCAGAGTCTAGTCGAATTGCGATATTGTTGGGGAACCCTTATAGTTGTTAGATATTTCTTATTCTATTTGCGTTTTTTTATTTGCCTATGCTATTCTTAAAATAAATATACTCGTTGTTAGATTGGTGTTAATCGATTTATTCACCTTAAACGTTCTCATATGTAAACGGCCATCTGTACTGTATATTTCTACCGTTTTGACGTTATTTTAATTACATTATAATCGGCACATCGAAGATCAAGCTGAATCTTATCAGTTATACATCTACAACTCACTCTCCGAAGTTCTGAGCTGCCACTATTTCCTGTAGGGTAATTTAATCAGTGGTAAGTAAGCAGCGAAAAATATATCGGCGTTGAAAAAAAACAAAAATCCCTTACATTAAGCAGCCAAAATTTTAGGCCCATTACCAGTGTTTTGTACCTGAAGTAACGTAAAATGTGATAAAAAGTAACGTAACATTAAATTAACAGACCTTACGTCATATCATTTAAACTAACGTCGCTTATGTCAAATAAAACTACTGAAATTGGAAGATCTACACAATTAAAACATGAAAAGTACCATATCACATGATAACATAATGCAAAATGACGTTACGTAACTGGTATAAAAAAATGTCGCAAGGTCAAAACAAAGCATTTTAAAAGCTTTTGTTTGTCTTAAATCTTTTTTGAAATTGCTTTTAATTTATTGCAATAAAAATTGAATTTTTCATTAATTTTATATAAAGAACGTATCAGTAATAGTCACTTTGGTGTAGTGAGATCAATCGTACGTGATTATAAGCGACTTTCGGCTTAGACCGTGTCGTAGTAAAACACCCAGATTTAGGCTTGGTCCTAGTCTCTACTTGAGAGCCAAAACAAGAAGTAGAACTTGGTCTTTGCCGTATTGTCGTTCGTGAACCCAAACAAACTGACATTACGCAAGACATTGCAGCTTGCATCTTCAGAGTGGTAAATGTCACTGAAAGAAAAAGCGTAAATGACGATATTTATAGCAATTGCGATTAGCGTGATTAACGGACCTTATCTTTCCGTTACCGCTTGACTGACTTCGTTATTACTCGGAGTAAGTGTTTGTGTCCTTTCCACGGAAGTCGATCTTTGTCTTAGAGGATATAATACTGGTAGCCAAGATTTGCTAAGTCTTAAACCGTCTTCTCGGTTCATATTACATGGATGTTTTTCTATTTCCACACCTTCGCGGATTAGTCTGGGAAAGTAGAAAGGAGTTCTAGCCAACACTTTAGTTTGGTCAAAGTTCAGCGTGTGTCCTTAGTTCCACACGTGTTCTGCCACTGCTGATTTAGTAACTCTGCGGTGTTTGCAGTCAGCCATAGGTTCTTTTACTCTAACTTAAATAGAGCGTCCCGTCTGTCCTATATAGGTAACTTGATCTATAGGAACAAGAAATTTTGTAAACTCCGGCATGTTTTAGAGCCCCTTGTTTGTCTTTAGCAGATGTGAACCAGGTGTTCAGGGTATCCTTAGTCGTAAAGACAGTTTTAATATTATGTTTCTTTATCACCCTGCTTATTTTGTAGCAGAGTAAAAGAACATATGGCTGGACCAAGCCTAAGTCTGGGTGTTTTGTTACGACGCGGTCTAAGCCGAAAGTGGCTTATAATCATAAACATAACAACCACGAAAGCTTAAGATTTTATATCAATCGTACGACTGCGGTAATATCGCCGCTACGTAGGAAGGTTCAAATCCCAATTGCATTTCATGATTTTTTTTTAATGTATTATTATTTTAAATTAACGATCAATTTTTATCATTTAACAGACATAATTAAACGTGTGAATAATATTTATTAAAGTCATAATAGATTTATTATGAGTTTAATAAAAACAATTAACACGTTTAATTATGTCTCTTTACTGATAAAAATTAATTGTGGTTAATTTAAATAATAATACAATTTTAAAAAAACATGAACCCACATTGGGATTTGACCTTCGTACGTAGCGGCTGATACTGTAGTCGTATGATTAATGTCAATACACCAAAATGATTATTACTGATGCATTCTTTACATTTGTATTTTCAACTAACATTTTTACCACGCGAAACATTTTTCAAATATTTTTGATATTTGTTATTACATTTTAAGAATTATTATGCACAACGTTCTCTAATACACATTGTCATATGTTCTGATACTGGAGATATCTTAAAAACACTTTGGAGACATATAAATCGTTATTTTCAAATTCCCCATGTTAATCTGTATGCTTTAGAATTTCCGGAACACATGATATAAACAAGTCAAAAGAATACAGAGAAACATTGTTATTTTTTAACGTATGAAGTATTTTTCTAAAAAAATCGTGGTAAGCATGATTCAAACCTAGGATTATATATGAAATTCACTTTAAATTAGAAATCAAGGATCTAATAAACTGTTAATGTTACAAAAAAAAATTAAAAATAATTCGAATAATTTACATACGTACAAAATTATATAAAAACTGTTAAAAATGGCGGATACACCCACTTCTGGTTTCTTTATCAAACCCATCTTATGATAGAACCGAGAGAATATGAATAGCCAGCTCTATACCAAATTTCAAGTTACTAAGACTTTTGGTTCGAAAGTTTTCGTGGGTACATCGGTACACACAGACACCCAAAAATTTTTGTCGAAAATACATTTTTCTGATTCAGGAGAAAAATTGCGATCGCTATACTTGTTTTATAGGAAAGTAAAAAATTGCCGTATTTATGTTGGCACAATTTTGAGTCGCTTCCGAACTTCTTATATACTATTTCTGTTATTTGTGCAATTATACATTTAACCGTTCGTTTTATTGTTAACCGCTAAAGAACGAACATACATAGTTCACCTAAGTATCAGTAAAAAACAAAGTCAATGTTGACAACCTATACTCGATTATAGTAACAAATGTTTAAGCCCATCTCCGTAATGTTTGGATAATACTGACGTGTGAACTGAGATAAAAAGTGACATGACGTAAAATCAACGAATCTAACGGGCTGACTTATTACGCTTGTTATCAGGACTAATGTACGCCACCTTTTCGTAGTTATGTAATAAGTTTGAACTGTGCGCTTGGTTTCAATATTGCGCAATCATTATAATTCATGCTTTTTGACAGTGTTTCTTTGTTGTATTCACCAACGTTATTTTATTGAATATAAATTTAAACCATTTACACTTGCTGCTTATGTGTAGAAAATGTTGCCTAATTTTAGGGTCCTGTATGATTAGTCGTATTGCGATGTTGTTGACGAACCCTTAGTTGTTAAATATTTCTTATTCTATTTGCGTTTTTTTATTTGCCTAAGCTATTCTTAAAATAAATATACTCGTTGTTAGACTAGTATTAATCAATTTAACCACCTTAAACGTTGTCGGATGTAAACGGCATCTGTACTGTATATTTCTACAGTTTTGGCGCTCTTTTAATTACATTATAATCGGCATATCAAAAGTCAAGCTGAATCTTATCAGTTATACATCTACAACTCACTCTCCGAAGTTCTGAGCTGCCACTATTCCCTTTAGGGTGATTTAATCACTGGTAAGTAAGCACCAAAAAATATATCGGCGTTGAAAAAAATCGAAAATCGATTACATATAGCAGCCAAAACTTTAGGCCGATTACCAGTGTTTTGTACCTGAAGTAACGTAAAATGTGATAAAAAGTAACGTAACATTAAATTAACAAACCTTACGTGATTCATTTAAATTAACGTTGCTCATGTCAAATAAAAATTTAAACAATCATAACATGAAAATTACTATATGACATGATAACATAATGCAAAATGACGTTACCTAACGTAACTAGCATAAAAGAATGTCGTAAAGTGATGTGAAAAAACAAAGCCAAAGCATAGTAAAAGCCTTTGTTTTTTTTAAATCTTGTTTGAAATTGCTTTTAATTTATTGAAATAAAAATTTAGTTTTTCATTAATTTTCTTTTGATTTAAAAAGTTTTATTTTTATTACTTTTCCACCAATGGTTTTTCTAGTTTTATCGTGTTACTTTAACATTTTATACTTCGTGATGGTTTAACTTTTCTACTTAAAGAACTGTGCCCTTGTCGGCCTTTTCTCTTATTGTACAATCGACCAATTTGACCAGTAGACATCCGTTTGCAAGTACGAATTTTATTATAAGCCGTTTGTTTCCCCTTGGTAAAGAATTGTTTTTTAAAAGAAATAAACATCGTTACACTTAATATTTACTCGGGCACAATAACTTTTATTACGTGTCATAAAAAAGACAAAGCAGATGCTAATGAATACAAATTCACTCTTCCATGTTCACTATATAAAACTTTTAGCATAAATTTTGATTCCGTGCGTAAAGAATTTGAATTGTCGTAAATTTCTAAAGTTTTCGTATTTTTCTTACATCTGACAGATATTTATTTTGTTTCGTAATTGTTGAAACAAGTTAGAAGACAAAAAGATAAAAGTCTCGGTTTGACGATACATGTAGTTAGACATTAGTTGTAAAGAGCTAAAGGCATAAACGTTAACATATAGCAGTTCGTGGCATTTAATTTCGCAACTATTTATCTTCAAACATCGTACAGAATTTAAAGCAGAACTAAATCAGATTTCGAGCTCTCACTTAGGAAATTGATTGTTAATAACTTCCGTCGGGTTATATTTAGCGTTTCGCCCTATTTATGCACGAAACGCCGTGTTTGGAAAAATCGGGGCGAATGTATTTTTAAAAAAATTAATAAAAATCAAAAGGTTGTTAGTCGGCAGGTGTGATAAAACAGATTTCCCAAGAGCGCTATAGTTTATCTTGACAGCAGGGCAAATATTGATTAATTAAAAAGTCTATAAAAAACGCGCTGTCTAAAATTACTTTGTTTTTGACCTTTAGTGGAGTAAAAAGTTTTGTGGATGGTTAATGGAAAAACTTTTAAGGAGATTTCAAGAGCCATCTATTATCATCGCGGTAATGTAGAAACCTGTACTTGTACCCTATAGTACTGCCTTCAACCCTACTCAATATTTTTTTTTATGCTATTTTAAATTAAGAAAAGGTCACACTACACAGTTACCGCGTAAAATTTTAGGGATTATAGGTAACAAACAAAAATACTTTACATACACTTTATTGTTAAACAGCATATATAAAGGGTGCAAAAAATAATTTGCCAACTTTGTCTCAAAACTGTTGTCGATGATCAGTATAATACTAAGAATAACAATTACTGCTACTAATACTACATAAATAAAATTCAAAGTCACATAGTGAGTCTGATCTCAAAAAACGAATTAAATACGATACCTTTTTAAATACGTAATCAATTAATCGTACTATAAATAACAATAACCAGGCAGTTTATTTAATATTGTACTCAAAATTGGCGATTACTCGCCGAAATTTACTACGAAGATGAAGCCGCTCTCATAGAGCCAACCAAGGGTGGTTTTTCAACGATTCCTTTGAACGATCGCCATAATCGTAAGAAATTTCCTGACCGACGTCGATGTCGTCTTTTGCTATAAGTACCAAATGAGGGTATCCATCGACGACAACGGTTCGCGTAACGAGGTTCCCGTTCCTTGAGTGATTTACCAAGCGTCCTAAACGACCAGTTTCAGGTGTCGCGTCAATACAGTATTGTTGATTTAAATATTTAAAATAATACATGTAACAGCCCGTGTTTTCGTCTTCGGCGTACTTAGCTTCGCGGATTTTAGCCTGGGCCACATCTAATAATTCGCCGCTGTACTCGACAACGAAATCCCCGCGACTGAACGGTTTAACAGCAACCACCCCACGACCTTTTCCATCAAAATAATGTACCTACGTTTCAAAACTAAACACAAACCTCAGAAACCCATAGATATACTTACCCGTAAACCTTCTTCGATACCATCCTTTAAAAGCTGCTCCAAATTCTTTTGTTTCTCTTCGAGAACGATACGTTTAGTTTTACGTTCCGATCGCCTTATCGGAAAATATTCAGTCAATTTGTGATCGGTTTCGCAGTTAGTTTTAGCTAGTTTAGTCTTAGGCTTCTTGTCTCTGAAAAGCAATAGCCGAACGTAGAATGATAACGGACAGATTCGATACGTACTTGATTAAGTGCGATTTTACTAAGTTGTCGGTTTTTATTTTAGTGTCTGTTTGATGCGAAGTCAGTTGGATGCGGTGGGGAGATTTTGGTACAAAGTTTTTTGCGAAGCTTGGCGTCGTATCCAGGACGTGAAACTTTTCTGTTCGGATAAAGCAGTACTTAGTTTACAATCGTAAACACGTTAATGGAATAACATAGCCGTGAGAACAGTTTGGAAGTCAACCACCAATAACAATTTAAAACCAATGGTTTTTTGGATCGGATCTATTCAGGAAAAATAGGATTTGGAACACAATTTTTCAGTACTAACTATAATAACACCACCACCTGGTTCAAGATAGGCAATAAACCACAGGCCCGAATTCGCAACACTTCGTGAACTACGAAGATTGACTCTTGGACCAATCACCATGAGCTCGTTGAACAAGCAGGGAGACATGATGAGCTTCAAGAACACCTCAAGATTTTCACAGCCGTTTAAATACGACGCAACACGATCACAATGCCTGGTACGATCTCTGCTCGTCGCCACATACCAAGCTTTCAACCGTTGCAACAGCAATGGATAGGTCAATGCCAGGTAAAATTACGTGGTCCACTCAGTTTAATTATAAAACATCGCAAACACGGTTTCTGATATAAAAAAAACTGCATCATCCTCTAGTTGTAGCAACAACTTCAGTGAGTGTTACCGTACGCTATGACGAAATAGAAAAGCGCGGACATAACCTCAACCGACATCAACTAAAATGTCATTTCCAAAATTCATAATGAAACAATGTCATTTTCGGGTACTCGCCTTAAAGAAAGAAACGAACAAATTGTAAAGTGCATTTCCGATTTGAAATATCAACGGAACGAATTGAACTATTTGATCGACAAACAACACGAAGAGAAATTAAAATTAGAAAACGAAGTTAAACGAATAACTTACAAGTTAGGTTTAATCAACAAAAGCGTAAACCAACGAATAATAACGAGAAACGATTACGATAAGACCATAAAAGAGGCCGAAGAGAGTTATGAAAAGATCGTCGATTCGTCGGGTAAACTTTTGGACGAGGTGAAGAAAAACGTGGAATTACTCGAGGAGAGTATGGATAAGAAAACCGGAACCGATAGTTGGCATTGGATCGATTCAAATTCGGATGGAACTTGGACCAGAGAGGAGGATGGCGAAATTGGGCGCAGTGCAGAGTTTACGCCGAGCGAAACCCGTGACGATTTTTCGTTTTTTAATTCAACAAAAGTGCTGTGATGTTTGTGGCTATATTTAATAATCTAACAAACTTTATAATTTAATTAAATATATAGCCGTATTTATGCAGGCAGTGTAATTTGTATGCTCTTTTCAGTTAAAAAATTAAGTACAACAATGTTGCGTCATGTTAAATCATACTAATTCGCACCAGTCGTTGAGGTACATGTACGAACGAACCACGCCAGGTTCCAGCAAAGCACGTCTGGCTGATATCTTGAAGATTGTACAAATAATCACTTACGACCCTCGACAAATGCAAAATTTTCTCACCGTGATCCGTAACACAATTTTGTTCATTTGCACGCGATGGGTTAATGTTCTTGAACTTTGCAACTTAAGATCTGGTGCTGTTTGTTCGTGATGTCTGTAGCCACGTTAACCGTACCCTCAATTCGTGATACGACATTCAAAGATCAATTCCAGACACTGAACGTCCACACTAACAGACAAAAACTGCGCGATTTTATATCACGGTATTTTTGAAATAAAATTCAATATTTCAATATTGTGAAACACATCCCAATTTTTTTAAAGACTTTAAAATTCATGATACAGTCATTACTTGTATATATGTAGTAAGACTGAGTAGATGTTGGAACTGTTACCGTCAGTCCTAGAGAAGAACAAAGAAATGAAACGACTGCTCATGCCAAAACCTGCTGTGCCTAAAACAAGAAATTTACAATTACCATCATCACTTGTTTGACACTTCTCTGCTCAAGAAACCCATCCAAAATTGAAAACGTCCTAAAACCGAGACTGCCATAGCTACTATCTCCCTTTACTCGCCTGACGCTGCACTCGACACGTACAGCGTTTAAAAGTGATAGTTGGGCAGCTCAAACGGTATAAGCGATGAAACGTAAATTGAAGTACAAGGAACTTGACCTTTTGTTCCAGGCATATGCAGCTTGGCAAACTAGCCAGACTCTGTGCATCTCCAAGCTGATGACTTCACGTGTGTCAAAAATCTAATAGTATCAGGGCTAGTAGATTAAACTAAGATTGAAACAATCTCAAGCAAGATGGTGCAAGATACATTAAACACGTGCAATTTCATTTCAATCAAAAGTAAGGAATAGTTAGTAATCTTTAAAAGCAATAGTTGGCAATATTGGTTAAAGAACATTAACTCTATAATTTAATCAAGAATAGCCAACTATGTAATTTTATGAGGAATTTCATCAAATCATTTACAAACTTAAAAAAATATATCATTAGACAAATTATGAAAGATATTGGCAAATGTTAGCAACTACTGCTTATTGCGATAAGCACAACAGTGTCTAAAAGACCAAATTTTGACAGATGTCAAACAACAACCACCCGAAATCTTACCTTCAACTACCATCAAAAATTTATCTTCCTCATAATTGCGTTTAATATCAACATCACCAAACTCCAAATCAATTTTATATTCATTATCACCACATCCGCTATGCTGATCCAAACACTAAAAACAAAATTTAAGTAAAAACTTCGAAAGCAAAGCGTCTTACCTTAAAATAATCAGTAATGCATTGCTCGACTAAAGTCCCGTTTTTATCCTTCGGTGCCTCATTCCTAGTAGCATATTTACGTTTAGAAAAAGTGTTGTTGCAGTGACTTGGCACCGCCTTTACACGTCCGCGACGTCCTATAAATCAAAGCAAATAACACCAACCAACAACTACCATCAAACTCCTACCTTTAACCATTTTTTACCGATTATCTAAACAACACTATACCAACAGTTACTTAAAACTGTACGTCTAATATTTTACTCATTAGTAACTAAGATACTGTATTTAATTAAGAAAAAAAAACTTAAATTTAAGCCTTAACTATCCATTTTGGTTTTTACAAACAAAACATTAACTGCCAACGACTCTGTCGGTAAAAAAAAACTCGATTAAATATTCTCAGTTATGATTGGTCGAAAACTGCCAGCAGTGCCACAATAATAACTTTTAAAACGTCAACATAAATATCTATGATTTGGCGACGTAGTTTCCAAGGTTTAATGAAAATTTCACATTCCAGATATTAATGCTAAGTAATATTGCACTCGTATTATCACTTGAAACGTGTCAGTTATAGTCGTTGCATTCACAATTTTGTAATTTCCGGTTTATGTACAGTATGTTATGGTTGTACGCAGTTTAGCCAATTCCTGAACTCTAAATTTTATTTATTTATTATATAATTTGTTTAGTTATTTTTATACCTATATTGATTACAAAAACCATTTCTTTCTATAACTTTTAATTCTTGCTTCATTTTCACTTTATTATTTCAATTTTTTTAACATACTCCATTACTTTATCTCACTTTTGCGTTCTCTTGTTTTTTCTCATCCGTTATTCTTCCTGATCACATCTTTTTACTATCGAACAGTTGTTTTTAATTATTGTATTACTTGATCATTAGGAATCTGTGTACTCTGTATTCATTGATTCATTTTGGGCGTTACTGGAAGACACCACAGTCGTATCTGCGGGTTTCAAAGAACCAAAAAGGTGAAACTAAGCTACTTCTTAACGAGTTGTCTCACAAGCCAGTTTTACCAGACTTTGCAGTTGGTATATAGTTATCATAATATCACTGAAAATAATAACAGAGTTTCCTGTAAAATTTGTAGATGCATCAGTAACAGATTTAAGACACTCTTGAAGCCTTAGCTTGAAACCATCTGTGACTACACTTCAAGGTTACGAAAATAGCCACGCCCCAAAAAACCACTATTAGTCAGACAAAATGAAATCACGCCTTTTCATATATCATAATGTTATTAATTTTTATTAACAATTAAAACCTAATAAATCAAACTTCAAGTATTAACTTTATTGGTATCAACATACAAAACATAAGACAAAAAATATTCAATTTTTTTCAAATACATCTTAATATCCCTCTTGCTGAGTTTATACACGGGACAATTCTGCATAAAATTATTTCCTTTACCCTTCTTACCGTCTAGGAACGTAACCATTAACTGGTACAAATCCGAAAGTGCACATAACTTATAATGACACTTAAAATCCCCATCCAGTATTAAAGAAACATCATCTTTCATTGCGTTAATATTCTCCTCATCGACGGATATCCATTCATTCTAAAACAATTCATTATTAACATAATTAATAAACAACTAACTGACCGTTAAGCAACGTTCTTCAACCGAGTGCACTGCTTCTTGTTCGCTAGCAAAATTCTTATTGTCCTTGAGACATAAAGATAAATACGTAACACATCCTACAGCTTCGTCAACAAAATCATAATAGTCTCCGTTAAAGTATCGTGCCATAAATACATAAGCCGATAGAACATTTGTAACATTATATTGAACAAATTCGGAAGGTGGTTTATTCTACAAAAAAAAAATTGTAACCACGCTGATTAAAACTTTAAGAAACTGTTACAGTTAAACTCGTTAATTGTTTAATGTGGTCGAGTACTTTCGGACACTTATCTTCATAATCTTCACCCACTTCTTTAATTTTTGGAACTTTTATTGTCCACCATGGTTCCCACTTAGGAACAAATTTAGTAACATCACCTGATCTGCAAAGACATTATCAAACATTTAGAAGATAAATGTCACAAAAACCTTAGAAATGCCTCAAATTCTTGTCGTTCATCGCTGTTTAACCGATTCCAAACTTCCTTAGTATCATCTAAATCGATATTCGCCAACCGGTCAGCTAAACTTAAACCCTCAGCTTCGTCATCCGAATCTAAACTAACTTCGTCGTCTTCACCGTCAGTGTTAAAACGTTTCAATACATCGAGCATTCTTTCTTTTGCTTCGTCATCAGTGCCTGAAGATAAGTTGTCCAAAACACAGTTTTGGTAAAAACTTTCTGAACATTGTACGTGAGTGGATGATTGAAAACAAACTAAAGAGCAGTAATTGGAGTTGCATCGGGGACAAGTGTACTTTTTTGCTACGTTTTTGCAACTGAAAATTGTGACTTTACACAAAGCAACTTAAATTTTTCAGCACGTTTACTTACAAATGGCATAAGTTTGATTCACTGTCCATTCTTTATTATTTAATTACAGAGAAAAAGATGTTTTTAAACACATAACCTTACTTGATACATATATACAGGATGTTGCAATTGTTTTTACAAAGCAAATATTGCATCGATGTCAAAGTTTCGGTTTGAAAGTACATTCTTAATTGTGCCGGTTATTATAAATTGTATAAATGTAAATAATAGGTTCCTGTAACAAACGTTTTACTAAAGTTGAAATCCGACTGTCTTGAATGTTAAGCGTTGGATAGAACGAATAGAACTTTACAGCTTGAAGGAAATTTGTCTGTAAAGGCATTGTTTTGTTCATTTGATGTTCATTGACTGTGTAGCCATGGTTGAGTAATATATTTTTCCGTCGATCGTTTATTAATACTTGTATTAACGTATAATAATGTATCAAAAGTAGTGCGGTAATAGCCCCTATTACCGCACTACTTTTAAACCAATGAAATCAACGAATTTCTATTAACGCTCGATTTTTTTCTAACCAATAAAATCGTAGAAGAAAAAAATTTTTATGAGGTTACGTATATCGTATTAGTTAGCGTTTTTAAATAAAAAATTAATTAAAAAATTCACCTGTGCATTATTATAATTAAACTTTTCCAATAATTGTAGGTTAAGTAACCTGATCACTAAAATGAAAACAAAATGATATATTTTGGAGTTACCAAGATGCTAAAAGAAGCTGATAAATAATCTACAGTTACTGATAAATAAAGTCCTTATTAACAATAATTGTGGTCTACATCATCTGACTATTTTATGAGCACACAAATTGTCAATTGGTTTTTATCGATGATTTTTAGTTGCTTTTACGGAGTCTTCCTGATATCAAAGTTGTGATGTTTGTATGTTATATAAAATGGTATATAAAAATTATTATAAACAGATTTTAGTTTATTACATAAATAACAACGTATATTTTGTATAAACCAATACTTATCATATAACTGTGTTGTAGTGATACTCGTGTACTTCTTTTGCATACATACCAAAAACATTATAAAAATAAGACAAAGAGCATTTAGTTATTGTTACTTTCTTCGACATTACCTTCTTCATCTAAGCAACTACTTCTCTGGCGTTTGCACTAATTTGTAAAACATTGCTCACTATGCTTTGCTAAACTACATATGAACTTTTATCAGATTCAAATCGAATCGATAAGTTAGTGAACAGCATTTTTTTAGTAAATCATAGACTAAAAAGATTAACTAAACAATTGTGTTACTAAAATTCAGCTTTTTGCATGCTGTTCATTTAAAAACTACAATGTGGCACATTATGTTATGGTTAATATGACAAATCTATAATACCAACAAACGATTATGAATTTCTCGTATGTACATACCAGATTCTTTTCTTTAAATTGCCATTACGTAAATATTGTTATAAGCAAAAGTAACACAACAATATGATAGAAAATATATATTTAATCTATAAGTAGGTGAACTAGTTTCTTCTCTCTAAAGCCATCATTCATTAGCGACAACACTAAACTATAATTCGTGGCATTTTTTTCAAACCCAATCTGTCGTAAGAATTTGTTTATGACATCTGGTTCACTGTTGTAATTAACATTCACTTACATTTACCAAACTAAAATATTTATTGTTACAACTTTCTTATCTACAGAAGTAAATATGTATTCAAATTACCATTGTTTTTATCGTAGATTTTTAATGTTTCCTGGTTAGCCTATAGTTTTATTCCTAATAACAATATTCGTCATTTATGAACCATTTTTAAATGTATAAACACTTTATTTGCTTTATAAATAATTTTGATTTGCTTTTTACAACTAGTTCAGCTTCTGTGTACAAAAAAAACAATCCCACGATTACCTTTCGGCTGATAAAGAGAACTTTTTAATGTTTCGAGATGTAATTTTCTTCGATTACCTAGCATACTTTTAATCACATAAAACTAAAAAAATTTTGCAATCATTGATATTTTCAAAACTAATTATAATCAATCCGATTAAAATTTAATTGACGCGTTGAGGTTATATAGCATTCCCATTACTTAAAAATCCCACTACCGTTGATAAAACAATTGTTTAGTAGATAAAATTATAAAATTATAAGTAAATGCAAAAAATTAATAAGATACGATCGACGGAAAAACTTAAAAACCAACTTGTTTGATAATATGCAATTAATAATCTTGACAACATTAACGCTCTCGCTCGCTGCGCTCGCTCGCGCGTGAAAATGTCTCGATTATTAATTGCCTTCATTACCAACGTTGTTGGTTAAATAACTATTGTAGTTTCCTGTGCGCTCTTACAACAACCAGTTAGAACCAAAGGTCATGCGAGTCTTGGAATACATATAATCTTAATATCCTAAACTTAATCAAAACGTCTTATGTTCCAAGAGAATTATGGAAATTATATCTTTGTCTGGAGTTTTGCGAACGTTTGACACTCCAGTCGGTTTTTTTTAAATTTCGGCTCGTAAAGGTTGTAAGTCAAATCAATCAATTATGCAAAAAAAAACTTCTTTCAATTACTGGTCAATATTTATTTACTTTTATTCCAAGCTTCACACCGAAGTTAGATATTATCAACTGATTTAATTTCCGTTTTCACGCAAATTGAAGTTAATCAAATAAGAAACAAAATTGACAACTGTCAGGTATAATAAATAATATGTTAATGGCCGTTTTCCCCGCACTAATTTAAGGAAGCCTTAACTTTAAAGAAAGAATAAAATGCAAAATTGTTTGCACCGCCTCTCAAGCATCTCCTAAGGACTCCTTATCTTAAGTGTAGATTTTTCTGCACTTAAATTTTAAAGCGAGGTTTCTAACCTCACATTTTTGTGGATATTTGGTAGTATTTTAAAACAAGAACACGGTAATGGAATTTCTAAATGATGACCTAGATATATTGGACATAATTGAAAATGGAATACCAAGGAGAATGTATAATCGAGCGAATCACTTTGTTGAAATGGATAACCTGACATTTTTCCAAAGATTTCGCTTGACGAGAGAAACTGTTGTGGAGGTAATACTTCCTCAAATAGAGGAGAATTTGGAGTTTGAAGTAGATTGGTAAGTAGGTAGACTTAATTATTTTTTTTCATCAAAGACTGAGATGAAAACATATTTGGTTAATTGATTTTTTTTTTGCAGTAATAATTCAGTCTCCCCACTAAATCAGTTGTTGACCACTCTACGATTTTATGCCACAGATGGGCACCTGTCATCAGTTGCAGATTTTATGGGAATACATACTTCTTCAGCATCTAGAATAATCAAAAAAACATCACAAGTATTGGCAAGTTTACGCCCTCGATATATAAGAATGCCACAAAATGAAGAAATTGTACAAGTCCAAAATCACTTTTTCCAGATTGCATCATTCCCACGAGTAATAGGATGCATTGACGGAACTCACATACGCATTCAATCTCCAGGTAACTTTTAAATCAATTAAATATTGGAAGAAATATGCATGGGTAGGTTTTACAGGAATAATCTTGAAAAAAACTAGCCCCCCCCCTGCACCTTCTTTTAAAGAATGTAGAAGGAATGATATTTTTTCAGGAGGAGCTGACGGTGAAATATTCCGCAACAGAAAAGGATATTTCTCTATAAATGTTCAGATGATTGGAGACTCTAATCTAAAAATTAGAGACATTGTTGCGCGTTGGCCCGGATCGCAACACGATAACACAATTTTCAACCATAGCCGAATAAAATCAA
Source organism: Aquatica leii (assembly GCA_035610365.1). Taxonomy (NCBI): domain Eukaryota; kingdom Metazoa; phylum Arthropoda; class Insecta; order Coleoptera; family Lampyridae; genus Aquatica; species Aquatica leii. The sequence goes on along the minus strand of CM069435.1, from coordinate 94,965,972 downwards.
GATTGGAAAACGGAGATTTCCAAAATTGTATCTTGTTAGGTATGACTGTTTTTAAAAATAAATCTGTAAATTTAGTTGTTAAATTCGAGTTTAAATTTAAATCTGCATCATCTTGTTTGAGTTATATTTTATTAACATCCTATTTTTGCCTTAATCTACAAATCTTTTCTTAGGTGATAGTGGTTATGCCTTGAAGGATTATTTGCTTACTCCAATAACAAATCCCATAGGACAAGGAGAAGTGTTATATAATGAAGCACATATACGAACGCGAAATTGCATAGAACGCCTGTTTGGAGTTGTAAAAAGAAGATTTCCAGTGTTAGCCTATGGTATACGCTTGCATATAGAAACTGTGTTAAATGTGATAGTTGCTACATCAGTACTGCATAATATTGCACGTGACATGAATGAAAATGAACCACCAGCAGAAATAAATAATGATGAACTGGATTATTTAATTGCAATGGGAGATATTCCAGACCAGCGTATACATAACAATAATCAAGCAGCGATATTTAGAAATGAAATTGTAAATTATTTTGAAAATATGGCTTGACTTACATTTTATATACTAAGCTGATTAAGTAAATATTAATTTCTGTTTAATTAACTTATTTTTTTTTATATGCATGAATAAAACAAAAGATGAAAAATAGAAAAGTTTTATTGCCACTTTAACATTACACAAAGTGAAAAATTTATTTTAGTGGTAATTTGTTAACTGAACAAAATACCTATCTTAAATATAATTATATTTACCATTCTTGTAAAACCATAGTATGGAGAAAATACTGTCACTCTTACAAGAATTGTAAATATATACATAGAAACTAAGAATTCCCTCTATAAACTTGGTATTTAAAAACAGACAAAAAAAATTATAGCATCAACTCGGCGGATTCTATTAAATTTACATCTGTGTCGTGAAAACCAGTAGCAATTAACTGCTTCTTTTTAAGGGCAATATCAAATCTCAATAAAGTCATTCTCAGCTCATGTTCTTGTTGTAATCCATTTGCTAGATGAATTTTTTTGTCTAGCAGTATTTCGTACTTCTCAGCCAGAGTTGAAGATGACAAAGGTCTAATCACTGATGGTCTACGCCTAGAGAAGTTTGGTCTTTTTCTTGCACTTTCATTTATAGGGATGGAATTATTATATGTCTAAAAGCATTATAATTGTCAAATTAAAAAAATTCATACTTAAGTGCTAACCTGTTTAATATTTTTTTGAAGGCACGGATTAAGAACTTTTCCTAGATCACCAGGCTTTGTTCCAAACGACTTGTCCTACATAAATATAAAAAAATTTAAAATAGATACTTTAACCTAAATACATTCTAAAAGAAAAAACTAAGTACTTACAGAAAGATTCATTGGTGCACAAGATGAATTAGGTTGATCTACAAAAACAACTTCTATTTGATCTGTTGGAATCCCCGTTCCATTAAATGTTTCCTAAAAATAAAATATAAATAAAAACGTTGAAACAAGATAACTGACTTTTATTACTGAAACAGAATTAGTATCACTTTCCATTATTTTTGTTTCCGTCCAGGGTTCTGAGTCTTCCATACTAATTTGCTTTTCTGTGACTTCATCATTATCACAAGGATTTGCCAACCCGAATATTGGTTTAATATTTACAATATCCAGGATTAAATCGTCACAATCGTCTTTTTTTATTGGAGATGGAGGTCCACCACCTGTTTTATAAAGCGATCTTCTTTGGTGCCCAGCCTTTTTCCGAATATCTTCTTTTAAGTTGTCATAGTATTTCCTCAGCGAATCAGTATCCCGTAAACAGTTGTTGGGAGAAACACAGTTAAACTCTTGAGTTATTTTAAACCATGCCAATTTCTTATCATTGACTGAAACTGCATCAGTCTTTTTGTTTTCGACAATGTTTTTATGCTTTCTAACAATAGTTAAAAGCACCTCTTTCTCCTTGGAAGAGTAATTAGGAGCTCTTGTCCGTTTTTTTTCCATATCGTCTTCGAGACTCCAAAACAACGTTTCTTTGTAGCGAAAAATAAAAGTATTTTTACAGAAAAGAGAGGTTAGGGTTAAGATTTTGACCTGCAACTAACAACCAACAGCTGAAAACCCTAGATTTTTACAATGTTGTCGGCTTTACGATTACTTAGTTAGGTATTCTATAAAGATACTGCGGTGCAACTCGAACATTTTTAAGGGCTTCTTAAATTTTAAGTAACCCATAACTATTCTAAACTTAAGCGTTGTGCGGGGAAAATGGCCATAAAACACAAGTTACAAAATGAACGCACTTCAATCACGAGACCGAGTTCCATTAACGTGCCGCGCAGCGGCGAGTTTATGCAACGATAGAGTGATTGAAATGTATTCTACGACGTGTTTTATACTATTTTCTCTATTTTGATTCAATTTTAATACTTTCTGTACAATATTTTTAAAACATTGTGAAACTTTTGTATTGTTAACACTGATACTTTGACATATTGAAGTTTATGTAACCTAAAATCGAAATGATCTCTTTAGAGCTTTATAAGTAGCTTTGAATTAATAAGACGCCTTTATTTTATCTTGGCAGCAACATTTGAATTTCTATTGTTAAGTTAAAATAATTTTAATTTCTTTTTCATATAACGTCAGCTTACGATGCAGAGATACCAACTTTGAAAAAACTAACATTACTAAAATTCATGTAAGAATTTGCTAATTCTTACACGGATTTAAGTTGAGAATTGCTAATTCTTAAGTCAAAACCGAGAAAAAAAATACCCAATTTGTAACTAACTTCACTTTATTCAATAAACATTGATGGTAAAAGATATCTCCGCGGAAAGTAGTTTTTCTTGCTAAACCAATCATGCGCTATTTATTCCCGATGCAAAGAGAACGCCAATGATTAAAACAGTTTTATTAATTACATCTTTATCAATAAAAACCTATATAGCACAGTCGGGCTTGAACTTAACATTAAAATTTCTAACGGTACAAGAAAATCTTCAATGTCTTGCAATTAAAAAAAAATTATCTTTGAAAACTACCAAACCCTAACCCAACTCCGCGCATGGTATGGGTAGCAGTTCGAGCAACCTCATACTGTGCCTCCATCGAAGTAAACATTTCCTCTTGCTTCTTCAAATTGTCGTTCGTACTTTTCGGCGGCATACCTAATCCCTGTTCTCTTATACCCATCAACCTTTTGAATTTGTTCGCAACTTTGCCTGTAAGAGTAAATAAGTTATACCGGTCCATACAAAACTAGTGTTTACCGTCATTGTCTTGTGCAAACGTAGTATTCTGCCACACCTTCTGACCTTGAGGAGCCGTGGGCACGACTTCGGTTTTAGTATCTTTCTTTTGCCATAGAAGCTTTCGTCTTTGGATTTGTTCCGTAAACCTTCCGGTGATCCCTGGCATAAAAAATCTATTTTTTTCTTGTTCGTCTTTGTTATTGTACATTTCGCCGGAAGTACCAGCAGCATCAGAGCCCGAAGCACCCAACTCAATCCCTGTAAAACAATGTGATTTAACTGCGAAAACTTGAAGTTTTAATTACCTAATTTCTCCAAACGATCCATTTTGTTTGTAGCCCGTTCGTACCGCTTCGAGTAACCTGAACGGTTCCTTTCGCGACTGCTCGACCTCTTCCCATAATCCGATCTCCTAGGCGAACGGCTTCTGTGTCTTTCACGACTAGATCCCCTATACGAACGCCTATCATCTTTACTATCTCTATATCTGTCTTGATCTTCTTTATTCCTACGACTATCCCGACCACGATCATCTCTATACCTACTTTTATCGTCTCGATTCCTATCTTTCTTATAGTCTTTACTTCTATCGTCTCGTTCTCTACTTCGTCTATCTTTGTACTTGTCGTCCTTCTTCGCTTCTTGATATTTGGGACTAGTCCGACCGTGTTTATACTTGCTATCATCGGACGTTCTTCTGAACTTATCTCTGTCGCTATACTCCCTCTCCGACTTACGCTCATCTTTGTATTTGCTATCCCTGCCCGATTGTCTTCGGTTATCCAACTTCGCTGAGTCGTTAGAATCCTGTTGAAAAATGTCGACTTACCTATACAGAACTGTCGTTAATGAATTTCAAATTTAAAATTTTAAGTTAAAAAAAAATGATTTCAAGTAAAAATTCGTAACTTTATGTTGATAATTAATAATAGATCTGTCGTTACCTGGATCGACAGGCACTTAGTACTCACCAAATGAAGCGGCTGTTGTTCAGAATCAGAACATTGGATGATGGAGTCACGCTCGATACCACTTTATCTTTACCAATAATATAGCAAGAGAGTGAGTTAATATCATACGTCATAATAAGAATTTTAGGCTTTATATTTGAAACATGAAGGGAGTTTTTTTTAATCACGTAACGAAGCATTTGCTTATTGATTACTGGAGAATGTGGAAAGACGAACTAGTATGTTGCTGTCGAAGGGCTTTTGGTTTGAGTAACGTTGTGTGTCGATCACCATTCCCCATAATACAGTAACCAAAATTATTAGTAAATGGATCATAAAGACAATTTGGTGTAGATTACAAATGTTTTCACCTATTCAACAGACGGGAGAAATATCTCAGTAGTAAACTATCTAACTATACGGCGACAAACCGTTCATTGTATTTCTTTAGTTTGTTCTGCAAACATTTTGCATATTTATATATTTCCCTGCATTACCACTTAAGTAGTCCGTTTAGAATGTTAAAATTAATAACCTTTTTTTGCCAGTATTATATAATCGATTTAGATTTTTATAAAACCGTGATTTTAGTTCAACTCTTATAAACAAAATTAGACATCAAAGTGTTCCAAAATATAATTAAGAGAGAGAACATTGATAAAAAGAGTTTCTGACTTAAATAAAGAATCCAAATCTAATCTTCATGATCCCTTTTACTCAATGCTCGAATTACACTCTAATAACTCAGGATAAAACATCTTCGTGTTGAGCGTATCAAATTGAATCGTCACTTTACATTGAATCGCCGCTGAAACATTACAAGCGGGTTCGAACATAAAATGACTATTCCACGTTTAAGAAAAAACCATAACGTAAAATACTAATCCTACGTTATCATTACCTCACTTAAATCCATGTGAACTTCCTCGTAATTGACGTCTGCTTGCGACGGCACCTGTAACGCAAAACCAAACGTCAAAAAATGCGAATTGTGCTTTGCAATGCCAAAATTTATAAGATTTTGATGAGGGGCAAAAACGGCATACCTGAATCTGTTTTTTGGGTTGTGAAGATTCGTCGTAATCGTCATCACTTCCGTAACCAATTAAAGATTCCATCCTGTTTGATTTGGGGCTATTTAAGGCTTCTGCACAGGCCAAAAATGTAAACAAGATTTCTGCATTTTCAATATGGCGGATCGAATCGCCTAGATTAGGGGTGTACAAAATTTTGTGCTCGTAAATAAAACGTAAAAAACCACTAAAACTAAGTATTTATGTGAAATACTACTTTCAAACAAAATACGTTTCATAAATTAATAACATTCATTTATTGAACCAATTTGTGATTTTACTTTTTACTAACGTGTTTTTATGTTGGACAACCCTAAACTTTAATGAGCGCCAAAGTCTAAAGTATGAGTTACACTAAATAATGATTTATGCAAGCCACAATTACACAATAAAAAACTAACAATTACTATTTACTATGTACCTAATAGATTTAACTTAAAATAATTAGATTTAATCTGATTAGTGTAATGTGCTCTATTTTTGTACTGAACGTTTTCTGAAATATTAAAAATCATATTATGTTTTGATTCAAAAACGATTACTTTAAAATTGTCACTGTCGCGTGTTTGGGATACGTTGTAACGTAACGGTTGCAGTTATGTAGTCTCATTACATTTTTCTATATCACAATTTTTGGCATTTTTTGTAAGGTTTTTGATAGATAAGTAGTTTTAATTAGTCTTATTTTTAACAATTAAACTACCATACACCATCGTAAGTTTGCAAATAATAAATTATGCAAATATTTTCTAATACGAACAAAATCGATGTTTTTTTTTTAATTTTTTTTTTCTATGAAATTTTTGCTTTTGTTAGATTCCAATAATAAGTGTAACTGCATAGATCGATAATGTTGGTATATCCATTCAAAGTTCGTTACAATTAAAATAATGCTATTAAAAAAGTTTGCACGTATTGCAATTGTCCTGCAAAGTTTTAATAATATCCAAACAAACTGAAGCAATTGTCTTTTTTAATAGGATTATCTAAACAATTTTTATGCGATTTTTTTTGCATTCTTTGCTATGTTGGTATTTATTTATGACATTTAGACCAGTTTTAAATAAATTGAAATGGGTTTTTATCGCATTATTGAAAGTGACGTCAACTCAAAATCAACGTCGTAATACTTCTTTACAAAACGAAAAATGAAGTGAATTGAATAGAAACCCGTAAGGGTAAATGAGATCTATGTGTTGCCAATAAGCTTCACTAATTTATCAATTCTGTTAGTCACTTAAGTTCTTCAAACGTCATTGTAACCCTAGCATCGCAATTTTTAAAAGTTCTAAGTTAGACATTTTAAAATGATTTCTGCGGTGTTTAAAAACCCATAATTTAAAAAAAAACAATTTGCCAGTTTAGTACTCTGCAATAGATAAAAATTTACGGAGAGGTGGGATTTAATATTCGTTTAAATAGTCGACATAAGGTTTAAGACCTTTCAGTAAAAGAGCATTAGAATAGATGGCGTATGGTAAAGTTCATAAATAACTGACTGCTTTACATGTTTAATCTTAAACGAATACGCAGATATAACAGGTTTAAATCCCACACGTACACAAGCATCATTATATTAAACAAAAAAAGAGTTACATAACTGACGGCTTATCAGTGTGTACTAGGGTCCTAGTTACGGAAGCAACTTAACCAAAAATCGCTAGTTTTTTTTAACACTAAATGGAGTTTGACCGGTTTAGTTTAATCTTATTCAGCAATTACACATAAAATACAAGCAGGGTTTAAATTGCACTTTACAAGGCAATGCATACCTAGTGTATGTAGTATGTTTTTTCCTGTTATCAAACATCTTATAATCACCTTCAATAGGTAAATATTACAATCGAAAGGATGTCCTAACTTTGAACAACTTTTATATCATCAAATTATAAATTAAAAAAATTATTAGTTATGCATAATTTAGAATTGAATTCAGAAATTAGCATAAATAACTTGCAGAAAAAATGATTTAATAGATTAACACAATTTGATTTTAAAACATGTAAAAACTATACAAATAAATAAAATCAATTTTAAATAGCTTTCTTTTACAAACAAAGAAACATCTGCACAAAACCACTTTCAATTTTAAATAATCTTCAAATGTAAGTATAAAATAAATGAAATGTTTTTTCTATAAAGCTGGGATTTTAACTGTAAAGTGATTACAAATTACTAGTAATTTTCTCATCTCTTACGTTACAAATATTGCATTCAGAAGGCTGATTGTACAACGGGCTGGCAGATTTCTACCTCAACGTTTCACCTTTAGCATGCACCCTCTTCTCTTAAAAACCAATTTATGCGCAACCAATTTATAGTTATCGTTCTTTCTGCTAGATGACAATGCTTCCGCAATTTTGCGCTTTTATAATTGGATTTGAATTTTAACTAAGTCATTTCAACATTGTTATTTTTGTATTTTTCCGTTCTTTAACCCATTTTTAATGTTTAAAGTAAACTTTTTAGTATTTTGTTTTAACCCCAAAGACTTAACACTCGGTGTAAACAAAATCGTTCTTTTTTGTTAAGTTTAGACAAGACAGAACAAGTTTATAATTTTATCTAAGACGAAACATTTTGATTGGTCGTTAGTATCTGTACTGATGACGAGATTGGCGTAATCTAATGGAGGGGTAGTAGCGTCTTAATGTTTGACTGAACTTGTCCGTGTTTAGACGAATTCTTAATAAGTTTCTTAAAGTGTACTTTTCTTCAACCTATTTTTATTTGTGATAATAATTTGTATTTCGTATAGTTAATTAACTTAGTGTGTCTGTGTGATGGATTCAAAGGATTCCTGGATTATCTAAAAACGAGATGACAACGGTAAGTTTAATATTTGCTTCAGTTCGTAATGTAAACTGGTAACAACTTTTTTCAGATATTCTATTTTTTTCGTAGTATATACAAACACTTTTTTTATAGAGTGAAAAGAAATTCATACATACAAACCCGAATATTTTAAATAAAATGTATCTACAATAGGTTTTAATATAATTAACTAAGCACGCTTCGATTTTTTTAAATTTCTACATTAATATTCTACTCTAATTCATATACATTATTGGGCAAAAGCATTTTTTCTTAGTGGTCAAAGTTTGTATAAGTTGATGCTAAAAATTTTCGACAGATGCATTCGTAATTTAAAAATGTATTTAGTAGATCCAAAAGATCGTCTTCTGAAATACATAGAACATTTAGCAATTATTTCTAAAAGATATAGTTTACTATTATTTTTTTTTCATTGTTGTCTTTTTAGTTTTAAGTTCAAAGAACATTAATAAAATTAACAAAGATATAGTTTTTATTCGAAATGTATTAGTAAAAAACTACAATTCTAATATTTTTATTCAAAATTACAGTTACTGGCAAATTTTTTAACAAACTCGAAAACACTTATCTTTCTTTCAAAACTTTCTTTTGCCTATAACATAAAGATAAACGCCTGAATCATATAACCTTGTAGAGTTTCTATTTTGTTCAGATCATTGTTTTATTATCATAAGATTTATTTTGGTTTTGTTTTAATTTGCATATTTTTGTTACGTATTTATAGCAATTATTTGTAGTAATGTATGCACACTGAGAAATTATTAAGGAAACCGTTTTTTTTAAATAATTTCTGTAAGAAATTGTATTTATTTGAACAATAATTTGATTTATTAATGAAATCCACAAAAAATCATCGCCGTTTATTTTTTGAGGGTTCACTTCCGGTCAGGACTCATCACAATAGTTTCGTAATAATTTTTTGACATTTTGTTTCAACGCCTACTAGATTAAAAAGTAAGAAAACATTATTTTCTTATTTTTGTTTTTAGTTTAGAATCACAATGTTGAATAAAAACTTCTACTGAATACAGAGTGTTTCTTTGGTTATGGCTATATAAAGAAACATAAGTTGACGATTTCTTGGAGATGAAACGTCGGATAAAAATTGGAAAACGCTATTTCGTAAAGTTTAAAAAGTGCAATAACAAAGTGCTGTTAGTTTATTTAATCTTTTAAAACAAATACGAAAATTAAAAAAATTAAATTCAAAAAATATTTCGCATTCAAAGACGTCAAATTTAACATTTCTTTGTTAAAATCTAAAAACTGTTTTAAACGAGTCGATTATTTGGTTTCATGAAGGTTTCAAATCATGTTCCTGTCGTGTTGTGATTGACACTTTTTACTTTATGAAAACACCTTCTTAATGTACCTCATAGAGCTGTATCTTGATATTCTGATTACAGACATGGTTTATAGTACTTGTCACATGTGTACATATTTCTGTAACGTCATTGAATGTAGTATAGGTACGCTTGCCAATGAAATAGATTATACCAACATATTATATACTAATATTAATAATGCAATAAGCATATATAATCACTTTTGCTTAATCGTTCTCTGTCTCCGCATACGTTTTTTATTTGCTTGTGGGTTACACATTTTTAAATTTTACATGGTTAATTCGTCTCGATGTTCATGGTCGCCATGTAACGTCAGTAAGGAATTTGTTGTATGGGTTAACACAATTATTACTCTTAACTATTACATTATTTATTAAAAATTCACTATTCCACTCTAACCTGAAAACTGTGGCTAAAAAACTACTGTTGTAAAACTAACCAACTTACTCTAATTATATGTAATGGAATTACTAGCGTTGCTAACTTAACATTATTGCTCAAAGCAGTTCGTTCAATCGGAATTCCATCTGTACTTAGTAATCATTCCTTACTAGGTCGAATGCAATCACATTTCCCAATGCTTTTCTTTTCTTTACATTTCAATGCCAGGCTAAAACCTAAACTTACTGCCTGTGTTATAAATATGTTACTCTTACCAAAGAGTATATAATGGCTCTTACTATCTAAAAATAAAAACGCGGTAGAGGGTTAATGCACACCAGTGGCGTAGCAACAAAATTATAACAATTTTAGTATAATAATGCTACTCATCAATCTAAGATTCAGAGTTTATTTTTTGTCAGTTTTTGGAGGGATTACCAGAAGACATTCTTATTATAGTACAAATATAAACTATTGTATATTTATTGTGTTTTTTAATAGTTTTTACAGTATAAGCAAACTTCTAATTGATTTATATTTTACAGGTATGTGCAGACTTACACCCTCGTCAAGGTAAGAGTTTTTAATTTTAATTTATGGATTTATTGAAAGCGTCGATTTTAAAACCGTTTTTAAAACTTGATTATATGTACAGTTTTCATTATAATATTAATTGCTATTCAATTTCACGCGCAATGCATTAGATCACGAATTTTAGTATACTTAACAATAATGGCTTTAGAGTCTGAATTATGGTACGTCCTAAGTCTATTTTTTTTTCTTTTAGATAATTTAACAATAATTTTTCAATTTTTTGTATAAGCTTTTATTTTGCTCACACGCATATATTATATGTAGAGATACATATGTATTTATTAATTGCTTTCTTTGAGAAGTAAAATTTGTTGCTTCATTAGGAAAACTAAAAATTTTAATATAATTGCACAGAACGTTATATATAACATTAATATTACATTATAAATATTTAAACAAACTTCGACAACTTTATAATAATGTTTAAATTGAAATATGTCAATTTGACAAATTAACAAGTAAACTGATAATTGCAAAAATTAACTAAAAAAATGAAATACGTGTATTGAAAAAATGAATTTAAGAAACTTAAATTTAGAATAATAAATGATTTAATTATCTGTAAAAGATAAGAATAAATAATGCTCATACAACATTTCTAAAAAGTTTTTTTTGTTGATTATTTTCTTCATCTAAAATTTTGATAGAGTTATAGTTCGGAGAATATAGATTTTGATTACAATAAATTGATAACATACAACTTGGTTTGTTTAATTTAATGTCACTTTTATGTGAAGTAATTCTATCAATTAATATTCTTCCTATCTGTCCAATGTAACATGAATTACAATCAAAACAAAAAATTTTATAAACTACATTCGATTTTTAAGTTTTGTGCGACTATATCTTTTAATTTTGAAAAAATAGAACGACCAATTAAGATAAATTTATAATTTTTTTAAGTTTAAAAGATAAATCTTTAACATAAGGAATTGAAAAATATTTAATTTCTGTAGGAGTAATTTCTGGTGAATTTCTAAAAACATTAGATGTTTGAAACAACGATTTATTTAATAATTTAATAGGAAAGATAGCGTTACAAGAAATTAGTCAGAAATAGAATTAATTTATATTAAGTTTCTTTAATTCATTTTTTTCAATACACGTACATACTTCATTTTTTAGTTAATTTTTTTAATTATCAGTTTGCTTGTAAATTTTTCAATTAAAGATATTTTAATTTAAAAATCATTATAAAGCTGTGTAAGTTTGTTTAAACATTTATAATGTAATATTAATCTTATATATAACGTTCTGTGCAATTATATTATAGTTTTTAGTTTTCCTGATGTTGCGAAACCTAGAAAAATCAAAAAAATTAAAAAAGTCAAGACTTTGCTTGCCAAACGAAACAATTATTAAAAGTCGAATAAACATTTAATTTTGATACATATGTATATAGAAATAAAATATTTTCAATCAACCGTAAGTATACATATTTTATAAATCGTAAGTATATTATTGTTACGTGTTAATTTATTAAAAACTACTAATTTATTTAAACGATTAAAACTACGTTTACTTATTCTAGAAATATATACACTTTTAAATTAACCGAACTAATTAAATCTAATAATAATATTTAATAAAAACACTTACACTATAATTTATATCACTTAAGATAAGATAACGGTCTCGGATTTCACACTTGTTTACACTAATTATCACATACACGATTATTCTCGTTTATTTATGTAGACACACGTGCTAACGATTTATTTTCACTTGATAATCTTCTTAATACAGCTGCATTCGCGTTTCGACAATAACTGACCTACGATTTCTTTCTTACGTATTTATAGACATCGGCAACTCTTTCTCGATCGTTCCTTACTTTTCGCCATATCTTCTAGAAAATGGAAAACAGACTCTAGAAGGCTCTTGCACCTGCAAGTAATTACTCGAACGTTTCACTGCCCCCTTCTTAGGACTGTTCTGTCCCAGAACAGGAGACTGGATGCGACACCGGTAAAAGGGATCGTGGCGATAGCGGCAGTTTCCTCCATTTCGGCAACTTCCTTGACCATAAAAGTAACAGTCAATGGACTTTTCCTGACCCAATACTCTCCTCGGTTGGTAACTACAGACCAACACTTGAATGCCTGTTCCTCGGAAGACGACCTCCAACATGTTTCGAACTGTCCTCCAATTCAGTTGATCTAAGCCACAACCAAGCTTGGGTACTGCCAATTTCTTAACATGATGGAACTCCATTTGTCTCTTGAGACTCCATAATGTTCGCCACAGATCTTTGTATAACGGCTTGACACGTGAGTATTTCTTGGTGACCAGATAGAAAACGAAGCGTCCGTCACCACGTAGTCCTAAAACCTTTCCGACTGCCGGTTGCTGTCTTCGTAATTCATCTAGCTGCCCAAACTTCTTTTTAAACACGACTGCAACCTTTTTGGACATGTCAAGGTCCTTGCTCACGCAATGTGCGATGGCGTAATCTTTTTGTGTCTGGAACAAGTCTTGTTGTTCCTCGGTGGTAACTCCGAACCTAGCTTTTCCAGAACCTCCGTATAAGTTCATAAACTTTTCGAACTCCATTTCTTCGATTGGATTCCTGGTTCTGCTACTTATTACTCTGGTTCGGACCTGAACTTGCGGATTGTGGTTATCGCCAGCAAACGGGGCTAGACGATCGACGTGGACCACTTTTGGCTTGCCTCTGGGCGGTTTTCGGATGCGGTATATAACGTCGTTAATACGCTGCACGACTTCATAGGGGCCCTCCCATTGCCTTTGCAGCTTCGGCGACAAACCACGTCTCCTTTGAGGGTTATATAACCAGACCATATCGCCAGGTTGAAACCCACCATTTTGCGCCTTGACGTCATATCTTGTTTTCATCCTGTCGCTGGCAATTTGTGTGTTTTTACGGACCTCTTCATGTACTTCGTCTAACCTCTTGGCCAGCTTACTGACGTAATCTTCTCCAGCAACCTCTTCCTCCGGTCTTCGCCCAAATTGAAGATCGCATGGTAATCTTATCTCCCGACCGAGCATGACACAGGATGGTGTTTGGCCTGTGCTTTCGTGAACGGATGATCGGTATGCCAGTAAGAAAAGGTGCAAGTACTGATCCCAGTCCCTTTGGTGTTCGGACACTACCTTGACTAAGTACTTGCCCATTGTTCGATTCATCCGTTTAACCATGCCATCAGACTGAGGATGGAGAGGCGTTGTCCTAGTCTTTTTAATTCCTAACAGTCGGCAAACTTCTTGAAACAGCCCAGACTCAAAATTGCGGCCTTGATCGGAGTGTAATTCCAACGGAACTCCAAACCGGCAGAAAAACTCCTTTACTAATACGTCTGCGACTGTAGCTGCTTCCTGATTGGGTATGGCGTAAGCCTCCGTCCATTTCGTGAAATAATCCATCGCCACCAGGATGTATTTATTTTCCGAATCGGATTCTGGGAACGGCCCTGCGATGTCAATCGCTACTCTTTCCAAAGGGCTTCCTACGTTGTATTGTTTCATGGGTGCTTTGCGCTTTCTCGCTGGACCATTTCCTGATGCGCAGACTATGCATTTACGGCACCATTTCATGACGTCCTCTTTGCAGTTTATCCAGTAGAATCGTTCTCGCACTTTGCCCAACGTCTTCTTAATGCCAAAGTGTCCTCCTGATGTCCCATCATGGAGATGCTTCAACACTTCTGTCACCCTGCTCTTCGGCACTACCAGCTGAAGTCTGTTTCCCGTGCCCTCAGCACTTTCTAGGGATCGCTTAAGAAGACCGTCTTCTACTATCAAGGAGTCCCACTGCGCCCAGTACGTTTTGATATTTCTGCCCAAAGCACTCACTTCTTCCCAGGTTGGTCGTCGGCCGCTTCCTTTCCAGTCCAGGAGTAGTCTTATTTCAGGATCGTCTTCTTGTTCGCGACGTAACTGCTCAGGTTCCCATTCATCATCAACCATAGCAGTTCTCCGGAGGCATTCGACTTTTTCTTCCAGTCGCGAACAATGGCTGCAGTCCGCCGGACATGGTCTTCTGGACAAGGCATCAGCGTTCCGATGACTGCTTCCGGCACGGTGTTCTGTGTCGTAGTCATACTCTTGCAGTCTCTCGATCCATCTTGCTACTTGTCCTTCTGGGTTACGGAACTGCAGTAGCCATTTTAAAGCGGCGTGGTCTGTTCTCAGTAAGAATTTTCGTCCATACAAATACTTGTAGAAATGTTCGATGGACTTAACGACTGCTAACAGCTCCCTCCTAGTCACGCAATAATTCCTTTCTGGCCTAGACAAAACCTTGCTAAAGTACGCGATAACCTTTTCTTGTCTATCTTGAACCTGCGAAAGGACCGCGCCTATGGCCATATTGCTTGCGTCGGTATCCAAAACAAACTTTCCATCTTCTCGTGGATAACTCAAAATCGGCGAAGTGACTAGGGCCTGTTTTAGTTGATTAAAAGAATTTTCGCAGTCTTCATTCCATCTAAATTCTGCTTTTTCTTCGGTTAGTTTTGTCAATGGTTTGGCAATATTGGCAAATCGGGGGACAAATCTTCTATAATAAGTACACAACCCAAGGAAACTTCGGACCTGATGTTTGTCGATCGGTCTTGGCCATGCTTGCACTGCTCGGATTTTGTCTGGGTCAGCCCTTACTCCATCTCTAGATACGACGTGGCCAAGGTATTGGACTTCCTTCTTAAATACGTGGCACTTCTTTGGGCTCAGTTTGAGGTTAGCCCTACGTAATCTCTGGAACACTTCCTTCAAGTTGTTCAAGTGCTCTTCAAACGACCTTCCAACCACGATCACGTCGTCCAGGTAAACCAAGCACGTCTTCCAAGACAATCCGCGCAAGATGGTCTCCATCAAACGCTCGAACGTTGCAGGAGCGTTACACAGGCCGAAGGGCATTACAGTGAACTGCCACAAACCAGTTCCGATCGTAAAAGCTGTTTTTTTACAATCCTTGGGTTCTAATTCTACCTGCCAGTATCCACTCTTTAAATCTAACGTAGAAAACCACTGGGTTCCTGACAGGGTGTCTAGCGTATCGTCAATTCTGGGTAAAGGGTAGCTGTCCTTTTTGGTCACGTCGTTTAGCTGCCTGTAGTCTACGCAAAACCTCGTTGATCCATCCTTCTTCTTCACGAGTACCACTGGGGATGCCCATGGACTACTTGAAGGTTCAATCACGCCTTCTCTCTCCATATCCGTAATTATTTGTTCGGCTTCTTCTCTTTTTGCCAAAGGAAGTCTGCGTGGATGTTGTCGTATCGGCCGAGCGTCTCCGGTATTAATTTTATGTTTCACCACGTTAGTTCTTCCTTTGGAGCCACTCTCCAGCGCGAACACATCTTGGTACTCTTAGATCAACACTTTAACTTTAGCCAGCTGGTCTTGGCTGAGGTTTTCGCATTTGGTGGTAAGAATGTCCAATAGATGATGTGGACACTTCTTCGGCGACGTATCTTCGTTCGACTTCACGCATCTCACAATTTGTGATACTGGCGTGCATTGGCCTACCACGGTCTTCTTTTTTAGCGTTACAGGATCTGAGTTAATGTTTAAGATCCTTACTGGCATCGTCTTCTTTACTCGTACTAAGGTTCTGCCAACGAGTAGTCCCTTTTCAACTAAGCCGCTTTCCATTGGTTCAATCGCGCGTATGTAGCCTTCCCGGAGATTTCCATCCAGGCGTGCCATCACCACACTTTCCGTCCTTGCAGGCAGAATCACGTCTTCACTCAACAAGACTCGCACGGCTGCCTTCTCTGACGAATGAAAAGGAATTTCTTCATTGTCGATCTTCAGGACATCGTTCTTCATATCCAAATGGAACCCATACTTCTTTATCACGTCCATTCCCAGGATAACTTCTTCCGTGATGTCGGCTACCAGTACTTGGTGGTCGAGTACTCCATTTCCCAAACCAATGGTTACTTTGACTTGTCCGTGAGTAGGTATTTTGTCGCCCGTCGCTGTTCGAAGTCATACTGTTACTGGTGATGTCTTCTCGTTTTCCAAAAACATGTCAGGACGAATGATGGTCTTCGTCGCTCCCGTGTCAACCAGTAACTGGACGCTTCTCCCATTGATCTTGCCATCGAGATAAATGCTATGCAATTGCTCTCTAGGCGATGCCATTTGGATTGTAACCTCCGGAGTTTGACTAGATGAGATTACTTTTTGTTTCTTTCGCTCGCCTTGTTCCAAATTTTCGAGGGCTCTTCTAGTCCTACGATGCAGTCGTACATGGCCTATTTCATCGCAGTTCAAAGCTGTCACTCCTCTTTCCCGAAGTATTCGTCGCGCTATCTCCTCGATGCTTTCCAGTGTCTGCGCGGGTACTTCTGTAGCACAGCAGAGTCTATGACCACCTCGTTGCGATGCTTGTTTTGCTGCTTCAAACTCCAAAGCACGCACCAAAGCGTCATCCAATGTCTTCGGTCGAGCTAACCGGAGAGTCTGCTGTGTTTCGCTGTCTCGGAGGCCGTCTACGAAGGTTTGAATAGCCAACTGCTCCAAGAAGGTATCTGGTGCTGTAGGATACGCAAGCCGTGTTAGTCTGGCGATGTCAGCCTCAAACTCTTGAAGACTTTCGGCAGCTTTTTGAACCCGACTTTTAATTTGAGCCTGGTATACTTGTTGAAGATGGGCATCTCCATATCTCATTTCTAATCGTGATATTAAGAGTTCGTAATTTTCTTGCAGATGGTCCGGAACAGTTTGTAAAATTCCCAGCGCTTCTCCACGTAAGGACACTATTAAAGACGTCGCTTTCTGCTTGTTGCTCCAACCATTAGCTGTAGCTGCGGCTTCAAACTGCTTGTAGTAGGTTGACCATGGAACTTTACCATCAAAATTCGGTGGTACAACTTTGAACTTGTGAGTGTTTTCTTCTCGATGGTTCATTATTAAATCTTCACTCGTGACGCTTCCTTCACCGTGACAATTCATTTGGGTCATTTTTTCTTCAAGCAGTTGTATTCTTTCTCTCAATTTTTTCTCTATCTTGTCTTCTATGGTTCTTGAATTTTCATTTAACTTCTCTTCTATTATGTCATTCACAGAATCGCAAATTTCTTCTTTTAAGTTTAACATGTCTGCTTGGGTTTCCTCTTGAACAATTTTAATTTGATTTTCTATGCTCGTTCGTATTTCTTCTTTTAAACTTCTAGAATTTTCCAACAACTTTTCTTCCATTTTTCTAGAATTTTCTTCCATTTTCTGAGAATGTTCGGAGAATTTTTCTTCAATTTTCTGTGAATTTTCGTAAAACTTTTCCTCTATTTTCTGCGAATTTTTTTTCATTTTTCTAGAATTTTCTTCCATCTTCTGAGAATTTTCTTCTATTTTCTGCGAATTTTCGTGAAACTTTTCTTCCATTTTTCTATTCATCGATTCCTGACCATTTTTGATTGATTCAAGAAATTCAAATAGTTTTGCATCCATTTTAACTGCTTGCGAACGCGTCACCGGCATAAATTTAAATATAACACGAATATAAAGTTTAAATACACTACTTATTAAAATGCAGTTTTTATATAACACAAAATTTAATAACTATCCACTTGTTAATATTAAACCACGAAAACGAATTTAAATAATATCGCGATCCCGCACTTGTTAAAAGAAAAAGTTTAATAAACACTATATTAACTTTATAAATAAAGACGCGTATCGCGAACAGTTAATTCAATGTTCTTATCACGGAAGCGATATTAAATTACTTAATGGTATTTACGCTAATAAAAATCGCGGACTTCACACCGTGACACCACTGTTACGTGTTAATTTATTAAAAACTACTAATTTATTTAAACGATTAAAACTACGTTTACTTATTCTAGAAATATATACACTTTTAAATTAACCGAACTAATTAAATCTAATAATAATATTTAATAAAAACACTTACACTATAATTTATATCACTTAAGATAAGATAACGGCCTCGGATTTCACACTTGTTTACACTAATTATCACATACACGATTATTCTCGTTTATTTATGTAGACACACGTGCTAACGATTTATTTTCACTTGATAATCTTCTTAATACAGCTGCATTCGCGTTTCGACAATAACTGACCTACGATTTCTTTCTTACGTATTTATAGACATCGGCAACTCTTTCTCGATCGTTCCTTACTTTTCGCCATATCTTCTAGAAAATGGAAAACAGATTCTAGAAGGCTCTTGCACCTGCAAGTAATTACTCGAACGTTTCACTGCCCCCTTCTTAGGACTGTTCTGTCCCAGAACAGGAGACTGGATGCGACACCGGTAAAAGGGATCGTGGCGATAGCGGCAGCTTCCTCCATTTCGGCAACTTCCTTGACCATAAAAGTAACAGTCAATGGACTTTTCCTGACCCAATACTCTCCTCGGTTGGTAACTACAGACCAACACTTGAATGCCTGTTCCTCGGAAGACGACCTCCAACATGTTTCGAACTGTCCTCCAATTCAGTTGATCTAAGCCACAACCAAGCTTGGGTACTGCCAATTTCTTAACATGATGGAACTCCATTGAGTAGTGTTTAATTAATAATAGATAAAACATTAAACATAAAATGGTCAATAATTAAAATTTTTTATATAACGCAGGACATAAACGTTCAACAAACAATTGACAAATTATTTATTTATTTCGTTAGTGTTTCTGAAACGTCAAAATTGGTTATCTATATTAAAGAGTAGGTACTTAATAAGCTCTAATTTTTTTTAAGATAAATGTTTTTTTTATATATCGGGAATGTTTTTAGTGACGTAAATGTTTTTATCCCATGAACTGTAAGTATTTTTTATACTAGGTAAGTATCTTTTATTTCGTTAATGTTTCTGAAATAATTTTCAGATATTTTTTTAAAATGTGAGGTTTTTTTTATTTACTAAATTAATGGAATTCTTTTTTGATAAAATTGTATTTGGTAAATACCTTATATCCAAATGTATACTTTTTGAAGCATCAAAATTTTTTTAAACAAAATTTGTGTTCTGTTGTCACCGTTGTGTTAAATTTGTCGGTTGTTTTTTTTCGAAAGTTCCGGTATTCACGCTTGTTTGAATTAAAAATTATTTTAAATTATCGTTATGTTGTATCTTATGATGCGATTTTCAAAATCGTTAACAAATTTAGATTTATTTCATCTTGTAACCAAATTTTCTTGAACATGACTGTAGTTGCTTTATAATAAAACATAAATTTATATAGTCGGATTTTTTTAAGTGGCGTTTTTCGGATTAACAGTTTAAACGCCTACAGAGATAAACAAACGTTTTCTTTCTCTTTTTGTTTCATTATTTAAATGAGAATTTCGTAACGCCTACAAAGACAATAACTTATTCGTAATTCTACGGCATGAATATGCTTTCTTAATGTAAGAGAAAGGCGGCGCTAGAACAATAATATGTTTTTTTTAAATGTAACTTAAATAATTAGCCGTTTCATTATAATAACTAAAGAGCGGATAGTAAGGCAAGAAAAAATACCAAAAAAGGTGGCATAAAAACCTACCAAAAAAGCAATAAAAAAAGCACAAATATCTATTAAAATTTACAGTTTATTTTTTTGTTTTACAATGTTTACTAAGTGCTATTATTTTCCCAAGCACAAATCAAATAATTTTCAATATCTTGACCAAGAAGCTGTTGCCTTTTATCATTTAAAATATTTTTATAGAAGGAAAAAGTTCTTTCGATATCACAAGATGTTAGTGGAGCAAATTTTAATGCCGATGTTTTTGTCAGTTGTTTAAAGAGGTCAAAGGAAGGGTTTTTTGATGTGATAAAATCCAATTTTTGATTAATTTTTCTTTTTATAGTCCTTGGACATGCTCTTATAATTGCTCTTATTCTTTCGAATGTAGCGAAAGATTTGGTCATTGCGTTTTCGCTTTTTTCTAGCTTCTTTAATTTGTCCGGAATGCCGGAAAAGTGTGTTTTTATAAAAACTAGTCCTTTCTTAACAGCTTCGTCATTAACAGCTTTTTTAGATTTAGCAATTGTTGCAGAGGCCGTCTCGTCAAATAATTCAACCACCTGAAGTAAGACAATTCAATTAATGTATAAGACAATGTCAGATTATAGTATAGTCTTTAATTTTTTCAAAATGTGTGGCATAAAAATTGCAAGCAGATAACCAAGTTCCCCATCAGTTCATGTTAGGTTCGGGTGAAAGTTTAACATCTAAAAGTTTTTTTTATAAGCCTTTACTCGTAATGGTGCTTTCACAAAAATCTGAAACAAGATCCAATAATCAAAAAGATAATCTAATATGTTAGAGATTTTTACTTTTTTGGTGGCAGAAATTAACTTGTTTACTATTGCAAACTCGTCTCTAATGAATTCACACACCCTATGTATTCTATGTGCTAGACAAGTTAAATGTTTTAAATTCGGATAAAATATTTCTAATGCTTGAGCGGTTTTGATCATATAAAGTGCTGGATCGGTTACGAACCTTTTCTTTTTTTACGCTATTGAAATACCGAAATCCTACAAACATAAAATTATATAATTGTAATTAATAGATTGGATTATATTAACCAATCATTTAAAAAAAACTTTCATAAACAATCATCGAAAAAATTTGCAACTTTTTTGTGATTCGTCTGTAGAATTTCTTTGGATGCTAGCAAATGAGGTTTTCCTGGTTCTAGTTTAGACAATTTACCAATTACAAAATTTGGTATTTATCGACCTCTGCAATCGGTTGTTTCATCAACCGAAGTCCAAATGTCATTCCTTATTGTCTGTATTTTTTATAAAAGCTAAACCAGCATTTTGAAAACTATTAATAATTTAATTAAACTGCTTACCAATTAGTAACATATGTCTAAATATTTTTTTCTCAAAGTTGATTCATCTAGAACAACTTGTTCGGTGTATTTTTCTAGGAAATTGAGAAAATTGATATTATCAAATTTTTTAAGAGTAATTTTAGCCGACACCAATGCTTCGCACAAATCTAGAGCAAAAGTTGTTTTTGATGGACCAGGTTTATTCTGTTGATCTTCTATAACGTTTTTTAAGAATAGTTGTTTCATAGTTTTTTAAATATTTTTTAAATGTAAACCACTACCCAAGTGTTATTTTACATGGTACTTTTTAGAAGCACCGATCTAAAATAATACATATATTAGTAATTACAAGCATTTAAATTAAGATAATACAAACTTAAACAAACTTGACAAAATAGGTTTTTTCCGCCGGTTGTTAAATTATTGTCCAATTTACTACACAAATTTTGATTGTTTATTAAATGGCATTTTTTAAAACTTACTCACAGCACAACAGCAATAGACTATCACAGTGTAACAATATCACAGGTATTTATAACAAACAAAGAATATTTTAGTCATGTGTTTTAGTCATTAAAGGAATCCCACCGGACAAAATTAAAATTATCTATATTTGTTTGCTATAAAATATGATTCATTCCGAAATCCTTCCGGTTTATTGTAAATAGTGTCCTGTTAAGCCTGTCATTGTACATAATCCTAGTATAAATTCTTACAATAGTTCTTCTCTATAAGCGGCTTTTGTATTTAGTGTTTTGTGGAAATCATTTTCTAACAAAACATAAAAATCCCTATTGTTATTTATAGGCTCGTGTTAAGACCTTTTGAGCAAAAAATGTTAATTATATTATTGTGTGTAATTTAAGTAAAATTCTGTAATTCGTTATTGTCATCTGTCTATTAAAACACTGTTTACACAAAATGTATATGTAAAAAGGCAATATAAAATAATACTCTTTAAAAAGTTACACAAAAAGGCAAATAGGCAGACTCCAGGCATGTGCCTGACTGTCCGCTCTTTAATAATAACTTTGAAACGTATTAAGCTTAATTCAAACAGGAATTCAAGTTATATAAGTTTATGGTTTGCTAGTTAATTTTAAATAATCGTAATTTGCGCTGTGCAACTCTTTTTATTTATTTTTTTGGGTGTATTAACTCAATCTTTATAGTTTTTTTTCTTTTAATATATCTAGTTAATGTTTAAATTTTAACATTATTATTGCTTTGCTGTTTTATTTAACAGATTTTGACTAAATTAAAACAATCAAATAATTCAGCTTAGTTTAAATATTTATTTTTCACTTTATTATAATTAACTTATAATGCTTAGGATACGAAATACCTAAACATATACATAAGAACCGGTATATAATGAGAGAGAATTATAAATTTATTACGGCCTCAAAAACAATTATATTGTTATTTATATTTTTGTTTAGATTTAGATGATAACAAATTTTCTATTTTTTTAAGTATTTATTTAACATATTTGGGTATAATTCTCACACATTAATTATGATTGTAAAAATAATTTTGACAAATAAAAAATTAAACCTCAAATTATTTACTGTCACTAGATATACTTGTAGATTTAGTAAAATAAAAACTAAAACAACTGTTCATTTTTAGTTTTTATGTTAAATAAGAAAAATAAAATTTTATATGCACAACTGGCGTTACTGGATGATTACGTGCATGGATTAATTTTCATCCTTTTCAGGCTGTATCACGTTGTTCTCCGAGCGTAACTCCTTTGGTGCATAAATAGGTATGCTAGAAACGTTCGACTTCTAACGCATTAGTCGGAACTACTTTTATATAAATCTTGGCTTTTGTCAACAAAACGTTTTCGTCGTACAACTGTACATCAAACATATATCGTCCTCTTGGTACGTGTGGTGGAAAACCGCTTTGACGCATACGAGCGTTTCTTAAATAATAATATCCCTAAAAGAAAAAAAATGGTAATTTGTTTTTAAAAGACTGAACTAGTACTTTTTCTAACGGACATGACTTAACGTTGGTGTCGTAATGTTTCATGCTTGTTCCAAAAATGTCTAAACTCAATGCAATGCACGGATTTTCTTCGTAATACAATGGGAAAAGACGATAGTCGTTACTTGCAAACTTGTACGTTTGTAAAGTAAACTGGAAAATACAAAACTAGCCAATCTAATAGGATTAATAAAAATTAAAAAGTCAAGTGAACCTTCATATTATTTCCCACTTTCTTTATTAAAGTGAAGTAAAAACTGATCGCTTTCGTTGTTCTGTTTACGAAATGGTAGCTATAATTGCCACTACCAAAGTAATCTTTGTTGTAGTAAAAATCAGTGTGTCTTTCAAACTTGAGGTAATAATCATTTTGAAAGTACTGAAATAAAACCGTAACTAAAAATTTTTTTTTTAATTAGTACTTACAGTAAGTACAAAGACATTTACCATCTGAAAAATCAAAACTTTGATCAGCATGATTGCTTCTAAAAGCCACAAAAAGAATAACCACTTAAAACCTATTTTATAATATAAATATTTGTATTATCTACATTTACGATTTCATAATTACGTAAACAAACAGAATCATTAAAATTGGCAAATTAAGTACAGTCACTCGTTGTAAAACAACAATAATAAAATAAAATCTGTTTTTAATATCTGGCAAACAACAGCAATGGAAATTAAAAAACAATTTGTCTTAAAAAATTAGAATTTGTTTGTTATTGGTACATACAAACAAATATATTAAAATTGAAACTGTTACCATTAGACAAATTGAAACAAAGCATTTGTTAAAAAAGATGTAAGCTAGCATTGTAATGAATATTAACCACTAGGTTACACTGTGAAGTTACTATAGTTTTTCTATGCAGAAATTTAGTACTATACGTAACTTCTACATTCACTTCCAAAAATTTGTCATCCAGATATACAACAAAAAAAAGGTTAATACAAAAGACAACTACTAGTTTCTACGCTAACAATTATTGTTGCTTTCTTACTTTTATAACAAACACCGCTAATAAAAATAACAAAGTATTACAGAAGTTTTAATGGGTTGCTCGTAGAAAGAAAATCACGACTAGATTAACTTCAGAAGATGTACACTATACAATAACCAAATTAGTATTTAGCTCTGTCACAAAAGCAACGATTGCTACCTAGTCCTTAACAACATGCGTTCACCAATAGCTAACGTAACGGAGTTCCATTTGTCTTGATATTCTAAACATCTAAAGTATCTTAATGACATTTTTTCTCATGCTTATCACTGCCAACTCTCAGATTTTCTAGAAAAAGTTTAAGTTGAAAAACGTATGTTTAGGGTCAATATAAGAATTCTTTTTCTTTATGTTCATTTAAATACTGTAATTGTTACTTTATGCTTTCAGCAATTGTAATTTAGTAGTTCATTATTAATAAAATAATTAGAACTCTTAGTTATTTTGTTTTTGCAATTAATTTAGAATAACTTAATAATTTTTATTTTGAAAAATACATGTTTGTGCTTTTCGGTATTGAAGTATTTAATTATTCTATAGGTTACATTGTCTCCTGAACTGTTTGAATAGGTAAAGTTACTTTTAAGTTAACATTGCTTCTCTAATTAGTTATTATTAATTTTAATTTTAAAAAGTATCAAGCTAGCTGTAACTATTGTAACGAATTTTATTACCAACTACTAATTAATTTATTTATACTACAAATATATACACGTTTACAACTAACCGAATTAATTTATTCTAATGATATTTAATAAAAACACTTACACTAATTTATATCACTTACACGAAGATAACTTCACACACTTGTTTAACTCTTATTGCGAAGGCTCTCGAAGTTGCGAATAACTTCTCGAACGTTTCACTGCCCCTTTCTTAGGACTGTTTTGTCCCAGAACAGGAGACTGGATGCGACATCGGTAAAAAGGATCGTGACGATAGCGGCAGCTTTTTCCATTTCGGCAACTTTCTTCACCATTAAAGTAACAGTCAATGGACTTTTTCTGACCCGATATTCTTCTTAGTTGGTAACTACAGACCAACACTTGAACGCCTGTTCATCGGAAGACGACCTCCAACATGTTTTTACAACCAAGCTTGGGTACTGCCAATTTCTTAACATGATGGAATTCCATTTCTCTCTTGAGATTCCATAATGTTCGCCACAGATTTTTGTATAACGGCTTGATACGTGAGTATTTTTTGGTGACCATCAAAATTACGTAAGCGTCTGTCACCACGTACACAGAAAAAAAAGTTATCTCGAATTGAAGACTTATATTCTATTGAATATTTTTGCTAGATTCAATTAAAGCTGATCTTTAACTAAGACAATTATATTATATTAAGATTTTTCAGTTTGTTAATACAGGTAACTTATTTTAGCTCTTGTTTTATAGAAATGTCATAGAAATAATGCAATGAGTTCTAAAAACAAACAAAACTTTGCACATCAATATATAAAACTCTGTTACAAAAATTAAAACTATAGAAACATTGATGTTCTAAAATAAGGAAATGTATTTTTTTATTTTGAGAATTGTACTTTTAGATAATGCTTAGCATGCAGCTACGTGACCGCGTTATCATCATTACCTCGAATTGAATATATGCAAGCCTCGGTCCATTTCGTGAAATAATCCATCGCCACCAAGATGTATTTATTTCCCAAATCGGATTCTGGGAACGGCCCTATGATGTCAATCGCTACTCCTTCCAAAGGGTTTCCTACGTTGTATTGCTTCATAGGTGCTTTGCGCTTTCTCGCTGGACCATTTTTTGATGCGCAAACCGTGCAATTACGGCACCATTTTATGACGTCCTCTTTGCAGTTCGTCCTCTTGATGTACCATCGTGGAGATGTTTCAACACTTCTGACACCCTGCTCTTCGGCACTACCAACTGTAATCTGTTTCTTGTGCCCTCGGCACTTTCTAGGGATCGCTTAAGAAGACCGTCTTCTACTATCAAGGAGTCCCACTGCGCTTTGACGTTTCTGCCCAAAGCACTCACTTCTTCCATTGATCTTGTCATCGAGATAAATGCTCCATCGGCGATGCCATTTGAATTGTAACCTCCGGAGCCTGGCTAGATGAGATTACTTATTGTCTCTTTTGGTCGCCTCGTTTCAAATTTTTGAGCGCTCTTCTTGTCTTCTTCTTAGGTTTAGTACGATGCCGTCGTACATGGCCTATTTCACCGCAGTTCAAAGTTGTCACTCCTCTTTCCCAAAGTATTCGTCGCGCTACCTACTCGATGCTTTCCAGTGTCTGCGCGGGTACTTCTGTAGCACAGCAAAGTTTATGACCATCTCGTTGCGATGCTTGTTTTGCTGCTTCAAACTCCAAAGCACACACCAAAGCGTCATCTAATGTCTTCGGTCGAGCTAACCGGAGAGTCTGTTGCGTTTTATTGTTTCGGAGGTCGTCTACAAAGCTTTGAATAGCCAACTGCTCCAAGAAGGTATCTGGTGCTGTAGGATACGCAAGCCGTGTTAATCTAGCGATGTCAGTCTTAAACTCTTGAAGACTTTCGGCAGCTTTCTGAACCCGACTTTTAATTTTAGCTTGATATACTTGTTGAAGATGAGCATCTCCATTTCTCACTTCTAAACGTGAAATTAGGAACAGTTTGTAAAATTCCAAGCGCCTCTCCACGTAAAGACACTATTAAAGACGCCGCTTTCTGCTTGTTGCTTCAACCATTAGCTGTAGCTGCGGCTTCAAACTGCTTGTAGTAGGTTGACCATGGACTTTACCATCAAAATTTGGCGGTATAACCTTAAACTTGTGAGTGCTTTCTTCCCGGCGGTCCATTATTAAATCTTGAGTCGTGACACTTCCTTCACCATGGTAATTCATTTGGTTCATTTTTTCTTCAAGCAGTTTCATTCTGTCTTCTAATTTGTCTCTATTGCTTCTGTTTTCTCATTCATAGATTGTTTTCCGTTTTCAAAAACTTCGCATATTTCTTCTCCTAAATTTAACATGTCTGCTTGAGTTTCCTCTTGAACAATTATGATTTGATTTTCTATGCTCGTTCGTATTTCTTCTTTTAAACTTATAGAACTTTCCTTCATTTTCTAAGAATGTTCGGAGAGTTTTTCTTCTATTTTTCTTGAGTTTTTTTCCATTTTTCTTGAATTTTCTTCAATTTTTCTGGAATTTTCCGACATTTTTTCTTCAATTTTCTGAGAATTTTCGCCTATTTTCCTATTATTTTCTTTCATATTTTTATTCATCGATTCGAGAATTTTAAATATTTTTGAAGCCATTTTCACTTTTTGCAAACGCGTCACCGGCATAAATTTAAATATAACACGAATAAAAAGTTTAAATACACTACTTTTTAAAATGCAGTTTTTGTATAACACAAGATTTTAACAACGATCGACTTGTTAATACATTGCGTGCCACGTCGGGCAACGGTGCCCGACAGTGATCTTTCCATTTAGGCCGCGTCGGGCACATATGACTGACGCGAGCTGTCTTATACCAGGCCGTGTCATTCATATACGCCCGACGATGCGTGTATTTCCTTATGGAATTTTAAACAGTGGCCTATGCGGAACATACCGGTATACTTGGTTTGGGCAAATCTGTATATTTACTTTTTTTTCTGGTTTCAAATAAAACATTGTTTATACCTAATACCTCTAAAGAAGATAATATTATTATTGCGAATAATAATATTAATTATGTGGCATTTTGTTTCTAAGACCACCGTCTTCTTAGAGGTTTAAGGCATAATAATTTTAATATTGTGCAAACATATTTATTTATTTATAAGCAAAAAAAGATACAAAATTCTAAACCAAACTAAAACTTTTTTTATAAGCAAAAAAACACATAAGTCTAAAACCGTAAATGTAACAGGAGAATGTTAGAACTCGACTATGTATGAGTCAAATTAAAACAATTTAGACATGTAAAAGGCTGGCCAGGACATTCCACACAGTAAGTATCAACCAATTTTGTTCGATTTCTGGCTGCTTGTCTTCCTTCTGAAAGTTTTATTTTAGCGTAGCACGCAGCGCAACTTCTTATTCTTTTTCCTTTATCATTTACTTTCTCTTCCAAATGATGACTATTTTGAGCGGATGAATTCCTTTTTGTTTTTTTGCGTGTTTTTCTCTCTATTTGCAATAACTCTTCTACCAAACTTTCTCGAGTAGAACGGATTGACATTTTAGCTTTAGTGACTTTTCTGAATATGACCCAAGTGTTCACCACTGCCACACTCAACAAAAACTCAAGACCTAGCTTACGATACCACTTAATACCCTTACGGAGGGTTGTTACATAGGAGGCCATCTGGTCTGATAGGTCTATGCTCTCTTTACCTTTATTATATGCAAGGACTGCCATGGGTTTTGTACTTGCTTTACGTTTTTTTGGGTTTTTATTTTTTGAGCATTTTCGTTTTGTGGCGTTTGCATGTGCTTTGGTGTTTGTTGTGTCTGTGGATGAACTTTGATTGTGACTAGTAGATGGTTTATCGTTTCTTAAATTTACTACTGAATCAGAAGAGTTACCATTTTGCGATCGAGTGTTTTCAACAGTTGGTAATGGCAAATTGTCCTTGCAGGTGGAGGGTTGTGGGTCTTCATCAGTAATTGTTTGTGCAGACAAAGGCTTTAGCTCTATATCTACCATTGTGGGTGGATGTTTTGTTGAAATCCGGACATCTCTAGTGTCTTTCCATTTTAAAACAACTATACCATTTTCATCCTCCCTGGATACAACTTCCCCCCTTTTTAGCTTTGCTTTGAGAATCTCTTCGGGGATGTCTTTCTTGTTAGCCCGTAAGGTACCAACAACGTGCGTATCATTTTCCAACATTAATTTTGCAAGACTGTAACTTGTCTAAAAGTTATCAACGTACAGAGTTCTGCCTTCATCGAGGAGTGGCCCAGCGAGTTCCATGCAGACATTTTGAGCTAAGCCCACTTGTCGCACACCATCTGCGGATTTTCCTGGGGAACATAACTTGAAAAGTTTTATTCCGTACCAGTGTGACTTATTCGGAATATATTTCCGGAAAATCAGCCTGCCCCTCCAGGGCACTAGGGTCTCGTCAATTACAATATCTTCTCCGGGAAAAAACAACTCCTTAAATTTTTGTTCAAGCATACTAAGAAGGGGTTGAATTTTTGCGAGGTGATCTCCTTTTTGGATTATTTCATTATTATTGGAGTGTAGCATACTAAGTAACATTTGATATCGATTTCGTGACATAATGGTAAAAGGAATATGTTGCTTGTATATACCATGATTTGCCCAGTAGTCAGGAAGGGAGGAAAGTTTAACCAAACCCATCCACATGGTTAAACCTAGAAACTTTTTGATTCTTCTTCATTGGTTGGTGTCCATTTATTGTGTCGCGCATATTTTTTCGTATTAGCTTTGGATAACAGTGATTGTTCGGCAAACCTATTTGTCTCTGTAACAATAAGGTTGATAACTTTCTCATCGACCAAAAGATTAAATACTTCCAAAAGCGTTACATTATTTTCTATGTTCTTTTGTACTCCTGATCGGCCAGTAAAGGTACATTCCTTCTGACGTTCAACATATGCGCTCTAGGTGGAATTCGTTGTTACGTTTTGGTTTGGTCCAACGTTATCATTTTCATTTTCTTCATCTTCCCACTGATCATCATCTTCCTGGACTATTTCATCA
Source organism: Aquatica leii (assembly GCA_035610365.1). Taxonomy (NCBI): domain Eukaryota; kingdom Metazoa; phylum Arthropoda; class Insecta; order Coleoptera; family Lampyridae; genus Aquatica; species Aquatica leii. The sequence continues at coordinate 94,936,091 of CM069435.1, read as the reverse complement.
TGTACTTCTGCAGAGCTTTCATCTGATGAAGTTTCGGTTCCGTAGTTGGGATCGCGAACGGAGTAATCTAATTAATCTAAAGTCAATGCTTTGCGCTTACTCATCTTTAGTTCTTAGTACCACTTAATTACTAGTTATTTACTATCACTTACACTTTCTAACACTTACTAGTCTCTTACAACACTTATTTTTAAAACCTGTAATTAAAGAACAAACAAAAATTAGAGTAAACCCGTCGGGCATATGTGACTGACGTGGCCCCCTATGTAAAAAAATCCAAAAAATTACCTGAGGGGCCACTTCAGTCACATATGACTGACATAGATAAAATGGCAGAGGAAACCTGAAAACAGAAAGGAAATACTAAAAACAGCCAAAACTAACATTTTAACCACTTATTAACAAGAATTAGAAAAAAAACACGTCGCCCCGTGGGAAATTTTTCCATATATACGTACTACGCAGTGTGTTAATATTAAACCACTAGTATACAGGAACGAATTAATATCGCGATCGCGCACTTCCCAAAAAACCAAATAGGTTCCATAATAATGCTTTTAGAAGCATAGACGCAGTATTGATATTACTGAAAGCCTTCCTGTAGCAGTAGAATGGTTTATGTTTAGAGATAGGTTTTGACACTCCAGTAGAATGCTGTACAGTTAGTGCTTATAGAGTCCTATTAGACGTTGTACAAAAGCAGGCCAAAGGTAGAAGTTTTCACGTTCCATTAGAATGCTTTAAAATAGTGCCAATGTAGTACTTTCCTATGTTGTAGAATGGCATGACAAAGTTAACGACTAAAAGGTAATTGATTTGCATGCTTTTACAGGGTTTTAATAGCATACCATAAGAAACACAAAAAGCATGAAATGATTAGTTTTAAGTCATTTTTTATTAAGAAATTTGTACAGTATCTTTGTCTAAACTATAATAATTTTTAATCAATGGTTTGCGAATTTGTAGTTTGCTGCATCATCCTAATTATTTCATTTTTTAATCTCGCTTTGCCATGACGTGACCATTTGAACACCTTCTCATTAATAACATCTATAGGAACTCATTTGAATCAACTTTGGGTTAACTCTATAACAAAATTATGCGATTAATTATTTTTTATTATCTATTATCAGTCGCATGCATTTTCACTAGATTCATAGCAAAAATATGTTTCTTTTTATGAATAAAATAAATTTTTTATTACAATGCTTTTCAAGTTTAAGTCCGCAGGTTGGCCCCCCCCCTGTTCTAAAAAAATAACTGGATGCCAAGTAAAAAATAAACAATAACAATAAAGCGCTAAAACGTGGATAAGCTGATCGTACAAAAATAGATATGTTGTCAATTGTTTCTTTTTGTACTTACTTTTACTTAAATCAGCAGAACTTCTATAGCTTTTTCTTCGTTAATTCAGCACAAAAAAAAAACACATTTACAAATATAGACCAAGCCCGAAGTCGTCTTCCTTTCGTAAACGTAAAACTGCATATACCCGTAACCGTATAAGTACTTACTTAGTAGCGTTTCTGGTGAATCAAACTCGGTAGTCACAATTCTCAGAAATCAAAGTATCTTATTTACATTTACAATATCAAACGCGAATGCATACGTTTTTTTATTGCATACGTATCTTTATCAACAAAATTTAGATGTGAGCGTTTAATCTCTACAGGAAGTTATTTTTGTTTAGGTATTACAATTTAGCAACTTGTACAAACGATTTTTTCTGATATTAAAAATTATATTTCTTTATCTCGAATAAAGAACGATTAAACCGATTTTAGTCGAGGTACTAAAACACTAAAAGAATGTTATCATGTTAGTCGTAATACTTGAATTTCAATACATTGTCAAGGCTGCTATAAACACTTTATTTTTTATATCAATATAGAAGGCCTATAGGAGCGATTTTAAAGGAATCTTTTAGTGTACTTTATTCTCCTTCTATGCATTGTTATAGAATCAATATGGGAACGCTATTAGAATACTACATTTCTAATACTTTAGTGATTCCAATCAACTTCCAATTCTAAGGCTGCTATAAGCACTTCTTTTTTAAATTAAATATAGTATTCCTATAGAAGTGTTTTTAAAAGAATCTTTTAGAGTACTTTATTCTTCTTATATAAGCATTCTTATAGAATACGTTTTAAATTAGGTGTGTTATTAGAAGTCCATACACAAACTACTATTGGCATGCTTTAGAAATGAATATTTGGGAATGCTTATCGAACCTACATGGAACTTGTGGTTTTGTGGGTTGTTAAAAGAAAAAGTTTAATAAACACGATTTAAACACTATATCGAATTACCAACTGTAATATCGTCCCACGTCTGATAAGAATGAAACAATTTTTAAAACGATACGAATTTAACTTACGAGTTACTATTTATTACGGGAGCGGTATTAATTACACTATAAATCGCGACCGCGCACTGTGACACCAAATGTAACGAATTTTATTAGTAACTACTAATTAATTTATTTATACTACGAATATATACACGTTTATAACTAACCGAATTAATTTATTCTAAGGATATTTAATAAAAACACTTACATTTATTTATATCACTTACACGAAGATAAGATAAAGTCCGCGGTTAACTTCACACACTTGTTTAACTCTTATTGTTTACGTTAAAGTCACGTACTTCGCAAATTTAACACGCGTTAATCCCTTATTTATTTCCACTTGAGTAATCTTCTTAACACTGTCATCTTTGCATTACGGAAATAACTGACTTCGGATTTGTTTGCACAGTATTTACACATTGTGGCAAAACGTTCCTTTATGTTCCGCATCCTTCGGTGAACGTTCTAGAAAACCTCACGAAGGCTCTGCAAGTTGCGAATATAAATAAACTATCTTTATTCTCTACTCTGGGCTTTTACTAATAATAGTTTGTAACAAAGTGACGCCCAACGTGAGCCTTGTTTTTTTGGTATTCTCTTTGGTATGCTAGTTTGTATATTTTTTTACAATGTTAATTTATTATTATATTATAATACAACTAACGCTAACGACAAATCTATAAAACTTAATTTACATCTAAACATTTTATTGCTCAATATTTTCTGTACATATAATGCTAAATTCTTTAAACAAAACACTTTACTAATCGCCATGCCAATTTCCACATATCTAACTATTACAGAGAACACTTAATTGTTTCTTTAAACACCAAAAAACTGTAAAATCAAAACGTAAACATTCTTACTTTTGTGATAAAATATTGATTCTCAAACAAGACCACAAATATTACCACTTTTTTATTTCAATAATTGTACAAACGCTAAAAATATAAATGTTGACATAACAAAATGACTTTTTTTGTTTTAAGCGACCCTTGGCTTAAAAAACGTAGTGTTGAATTTGGCCTTTGCCGTTTTATTATTTGTGAACCCATACAAACTGACGTTGTTATATGTCTTTAGTAATAATTTTTCACATCACTGGCTGTACGATATCAGTAAACGGGCAGGACGCTTCGTTGCGTACCATTTTGATTTTAACATTTGCAGTGGGTAGGTTAATTTTGTTGAAACTTTTACCGTTCAATCATCAGTACTTTCTATTCTACTTCACGTTGCCGTTTTACTATTACGCTTTTAGCAATTGGATTGGGTTTAAAATAAAGATTATTTTATTGAAGAATTTAGATTGTTTTTTTTTGCTACCAAACTGCTCGAAAGTATAGCCACTGCCGTCATTTTTTATTTTGCTAATTTAAAACAACTTCAGCAAGTTGGCGGAGGCTCAAAGCTTTTTCTTTAGCGATGGTTACGGGAAGTACAATCATTATCCCACTGTAATAATATTTAACTCGTTTTGGACCCAATAAACCTCAGTGCATCCAAGGTTGTGTTGATAACCTCAGGTGCTACAGCCAAGAGAAATTTTGGCTTCGATTAACTGACGATAACCGATATTTTTTTTATAAATGTTATTTGCCTACCTTAGACTTTCAACTTTGTTAATTGTAATTATGTTGCAAGTGTGTTACTTATCTACATTTCTTTAAATGAAGCTTTCAACGTTATTAATTGTATTAAGCCTTCAACTAATTTTTAGTGTGTACGATTTTTATCAATATTTTACTTTTAAGCAAGTATAATTATTAAATCTTCAGCATACGTTGAATTTGAGTAGCACTGTTTACGTTAACGACTTGAACCATTTGAGTAACCTTAGTAGTTGTTTTTATTTAAAGACTATTTTAAATCGGTAAATGTAAGGTTGCACTACTCGAAAGTGTCGAAAGAGTAGTCGCTAGATAAAGTAGCAGTTAGTATTACGGACATCCGAGTCTAGGGGTAAGCTTTACGTTACTAGAAACTTTATTGCCTGTAATTATTGCGACTCTAAATATTTGTTAATATTTTATCGATTTTGTATCTAATTGACTGACATTTGTTTATTGGTTAATTTTGTCTATAATTTACTGAATTTTGTCTATTGGAAATTATACAAACAATTTGTTACGTTCTCTTGTTCGCATGTTGTTTGCTTTTTTTCTGCACCTAATTTCTTTGACAGTAAGTTTGTATGTACTTTTAGTTTTTTTAAACCAAGGATTATATAGGTACGTTCGAAGCGGCGTCTGTCTGTTGTTTTCAACCACGTTTACTCACCGACATTTCAGCTAGACACTAATTTTAACTGAGAAAAAGTGTTAGTGACGATTACGTCAGATTTTGTTTTTTTTTTAAATAATTGTAAGTGAAGCGTTTACTTTACGCCCGTTCGCGTTGTATTTTTGTTTTGTTTAAGTATGATATGTCGTTAATTCTGAAATGTAAGTCCCATGAGAATTAAAGCTACCGGGCGAGTTTCTTGGTGAATAAAAACCTAGAAGCTGTTAAACGTCGTGACGTGATTTGGCGCCTTACCCTAGTAGAAAAATTTGTTTCTGTAATATTACAGCAACGATTTTCAGAATTGAAAAAATGCTTCAGAATCGTTTCAATTTTGTTACAATTTCGCCAAATGTCCCTCCTTTGTAACGTTTTTACAAATCATTAACATGAATTGCTTTAAAAATGTATTTCAATGATGTCCAGTTTGATTCAGAAAGTTAGTTTCGGAACACTCTTGGATCATTTGTAGAATTAAACATAGTAATACAAAAAATGTTTCATAAAATCGTTTCTGAAACGATTTCAAACATTCTTGTAATTAAATTTTTTGAATCGTTTCTATATAAGCTTTTGTTACACCATAAATGATTTTTCAAAATCATTTCCAATTGTTTTTGAAGAATAAGGGAGATAATGTTTTGAATCGTTTTTGTAACGATTGCAAATAATACTTTATTGCACATACCGAATCATCTTTAATACATTTCGTAAATATTCTAAAAATTGTTTTTATAATCATATCAAAGTGATTTAACTTTTGCTTTCATAAATGATATTAAGGGTTCGGAAATTTCCACACTATTTATTCCACAGCCGTAGCATGTACTAAAACACGAATTCTTATAATTTCATGAATCATTTATTTTCGACGAATAGTACCTATATAAAACAATACACTATTATATACTTATTGATTACATTATATTATCATAGAAAACTTTACATAACGGTTGTTTTATATATTTCCTAAAGATTACATATTTTAACTTGTCATTAACAGAAATGAGTTATAAATGAATTAAAATCAAAAATAAATTATTTAATAAAATACATAATTACACAAAACTAAGTAATTTTTTGGGCATTCAGTAGTTAAAATCGACTCAGATCACAGTTGAAGCCTGTTTTAGATCAGAACGTTTCACTCTTGTTGTTGCAGAACGGAACCATACGCTAGCTTTCAGTCCGGAAATAATTTTCGAGCGACAACTATAAAAAATTAATTTACTTTTAGAACTAAATAATACTACTATAAGTACTAATAATTGCAAATAATATACAGAATAATCAAAACCGTTCATACAGAAATTAACCGAGTGGTTTGTAAAATTGTTTGAAATTTCAAGATTTAATAAATCCCATTTAATGTTATTTATATGTACACAATAAGAGAAAAACAAGTAACACAACAAATAAATATTACCTGCTTTTAAAAAATCAAACCTTAGAAACAGACTTATTTATACAATAGGAATACATTCATATGAAAACAATGCATATTTATATGTATAATCCCTTTCTTTGTCGGTAGAACGGATTAGATAGCTTGAAAATCGAAAATTTTAGTACGTACGTGACAGAAAAATGAATGTACTGACCTAAAGGTAGGTAGGTTGGATACCTCTTGAACAAATCCTACAACATTTTTTAAATGTGTTAGACATAAAGACATAAAATTAAAATAAAATAATTTGCACTGGCAAATAGAGCTTCGAACAAAAGCTATTTGCGTATGACAAATGAGAAGTTTGATAGATTACCTAATTTAATAAATTAGAAGCAATACTTTTTTTACATTGTACAGCGATGCAGTTGCGAAACTAACGGCCCTGTAAATCCCTCAATCTAGGGGTCCCGAACCGTAAAAGGCCCCCAGAACTCCAAACGATATGGTGTGAATGTTAAGATAGTCGTCGATGTAAAATTGTTTAAAAAAGAAAATAAAGATGCTAAGTGATGAAGTGGAATGTCTGAATACAGTAAACGAGAATAACACATTATTTTTTAATACTCCGCCTAAGGATAATTAAAATAGTGCCGATTTTTTTCCTAATACTGTTAATAAAATATATTACAACATAGCTGAAAATAATGAAAATTTGTTTCTCTAAAGTTTCTAAATAAGATTGATAAAGTACAATCCTATTCAAATAAACTAAATTGATGAAAAATAAAACAGTATGTATGTATAGTTTTTTCAAAAAAATTATAATTTTTCGTTTTCAATTCATCAATTTTTAATTTAAATAAAAATGAAAATGAAAAATTACTAAGAGTCTTAATACCCAAATTGCAAAATTATGGATTAATAAAATTGATTCAAAGGTCAAAATAAACACTACAGGTTTAATATTTTACTGCAACATATTTGATATAGAAAATGTTTATATTAGATAAAGATAAAGCTTGGTCTTTTCCAATACTGTATTTTTTTTCTTCACAATTGTTACTTTTGCCTTAATATGCAAACATCGTCAGAAGAAATATTTCAATTAAAATTTCAATTGAGACAAGATGCCGTAAAATAATTGAATTAAACAAGCATGATGTAAAATCAACAATAAAATTTTTCAGATCTACAAACAAATAAAATTACAGTCACCTTTAAAATTAAGTTTTTCAGATCTACCAAATTTATATAACAATTTTTCTCAAACTAAAGTTTCAATATCCGAAATTGAAAAGATTGGAGTCTATAAACTCGTCAGTTCTTGTAAAATGCTCTATATGAGTCAAACTAAGAAGTCTTAAAAAACCAGATTAAAAAAAAATTTAAATAGATCAATAATTCTACAGGATACAATCCAAATTAAATAAAATCCACTTTTGCTCAACACTTATTAAAAAATAACCATACATTCAATCTAAACAACTTTTTTCAAATCCAAATTTATTAATTTTAAACGAATTAGAAACGTGTTTTATAATTCAAACTAATGAAAACGAATTAATCAATGATCAAAAGGAATTCCCATTAAAACTTAATTATAAATCTTTAAAATCCTTCAATTTCATTGTTTTAATGCTGCACATTAAGGCAAAAGAAACAATTGTCAAGAAAATTAAAAATAAATTATTGGGAAAGACAAAGCTATATCTTTATCTAATATTATATTACACTCAATGTTAAAAACATGGATTGATTCATCTTTATAATATTTGTACTTATTAAAAACGATTAATTAGTATCTCAGTAGCCAAAATGTAAAAATTCATAAATTATATGAATACCAATAACAATACTAAACTTACCATTGACATTATTAAAAACGTAAGAACACTACACTGCAACAAATGAGTTTTTCTCGATTCTTGTATAGAGATTAAATTTTATTTACTGTCGACAAACTGTAACCTATTTAAACCTTTTCAAAGCAGGTATACTCTATTGAAAATATTTTTCTTAGAATTGTTAAACAAAACTGTTTAAAAATTCTGTGCACGACAAAATAATATATCAAAAACGTTTCTACGAATCATTTTTTAGATCATCTAATATGATGGTTTTGTATCAATCTACATTGTTACCAGAATGATACTGAAAATAATTCAACAATTCATGTTAAAATGATGTTTTAAAATGATGTTATATTATAAGAAATTCGTTTTACCAAATAATGCTTTATTAACTTTTAGAATTGATCATGAAAACGTTTCGTCTGCAATACATAAACAATTTTAACTAACTATTTTTTGAATCACTTATTAGTTATTATGGAATTGATTTGGATATACTACAAAACTGTTTTCATGTACAATACCATTGCATTAAAGTTGTGGCAAATTAAAATGATTTAAAATCATTTTGTTCTACTAGGGTACTGATTTAGTTCTTCTTTAGTTTTTTTTACGTCTTTTTCTTTGACATCCAAAAGTTTACAAATTTTAATTATCGTACCACCCACGCCCATCTCACTGAGCCAGGCGAGCAATCACCTCTATGTTACATTTTCAACGCAATTTTAGCACGTAACATAAATATTTGACGCCCAACGTCGTGTGGTCATTTATATTTTCGTTTTAAAATGGGTTATAAATTAAATCCGATCCTTTATCGGATAACGAAAGTTTTACGAGGTTTACTCAATGATTTTATTTCCGATGAAGTTGTCGGTAAGTTAACGACTCGTCCTCCGTATTCTTTCGATTTTGATACCGATAAGTTGCCGATTAACAAAGGTATTGATGAAGAAAATTGATTGATTAATGATTCTTTAAGTATCGAAAGCAAAATTAAATATTTATTAAACCGCATTAGCAATTCTGTACCTTATTCAAAATTACGATTTTTAAGTTAAAGATGAGTTCTTAAAAGAGTTAGTTGTTTTAATTTCACAATAGGAACTTTTGGATAAACAAATTGTCGTCATACTAACATTAGAATGTCTTCCGGGTTTGGACCGTGTCATATTTGCAACCGAACACGGTCCAAACCCGGAAGACATTCTAATGTTAGTATAGATTCCGGCCGTGGAAGCCTTCGCTATTAAATTGTCGTCAGTAACCATTGAACTTCCGCCAATGAAGTTACCGAACTTGTCGTTCAAGCTTCTGTTTTACACACATCTTCTACAGTCAATCAAAATTTTGTAAATCGTATTAAGAGTGTTTCGGTTTCTAAATGTAACTTTAAGTTTTCTGCAGATTCGAATTCAATTTTTTTGAATGCTTTTCTTCAGCGAGTTGCCGTAACGTTTCAGATCATCAGTTACTGTTGGAATGTACCAATATTTTTATTGGGCACGCTTTGATTTTTGTTAGATCAGTTCGTAATTTAGTTAATTCTTGGGATGGTTTAGTTTAAGTTTTTACGGGAACCATTTCTACCTATCGACTACGACGAAAGACTTATCGAAGAAATTAAACGTCGCGTCGTACTCAAGGTTCCGGCGAGCCATTGAGTACTTATGTTGCTATTATGCGTATTTTGCGTTTCAATGAGCCTCTTCCTGAAGAAAAACAACTGAAGATTCGACTTAGAAATATTTCTCCCGTATTTCAAACTTAGCTTGGTTTGGCGAAAGAGTGTCTTTGGTTGAGGAATTAATTAAGTTTGGTCGACATATTGAAGTTCGCATGCAAGCTATTGAAGTGTATACGCCTCCATCTCCAGAAAACAGGACATGGAGCCTGATCTTGCTTATGTCACTTTGCAACCTAAGATAATTCCGTTTCTCGTTGTTCTGATGCCGTTGTTACTGATAAAGGTTTAACGCCACCTATTAGACAACAATCTCGATTTTCTAGTATCGCACCTTTAATGAAAAGATTAGCTATAGTTAACGTCCCTGCTTCTTCGTCGTCGTGTTCCGCAATTATGTTGTAATTGTAAGAAGCCTAATCATTGCGCCGCTTCTTGCAAAAAACTAAAAAACGGTTTATTTTGTTATCGTTGTAGAAGACCTAACTTTACCGTCCAAACTTATTCTAAATGTTCGGGAAACGAGTAAAAGACGTACTAAGAAACCATTTACTGACGTCGGAAGTTAAAGTAAAATCAGCTGTGTATTATAATAGAAAAAAGTTAGGCGTTGTCATTAAATCTAGAAGCGCTTGGTCGAGTTCAATTTTATTAGTGAAGAAGAAGGACAATTCTTACCGCTTTTATGTCGACTTTAAAAAAGTCAACAAAATTATCGAAAAGAATGCTTATTCATTACCTTACGTTTCGTCGATTTTGAATCGTCTTCGTGACTCAAAATTTATTCCATCTCTTGATATTAAGTCGGTTTATTGGCAAATACTGTTAGGCAAAAACTTGAAGCAGTACACAGCTTTTACAGTTCCGAACTGTGAATTATTTCAGTTCACGCGACTACCGTTTGGTTTAGCTAATGCTCCAGCTTCTTGGCAACGATTAATTCGTGTTTTAGATCTCGAAGTAGAGCTTTATGTCTTTGTTTATTTAGATGTCATTAATTTGCGCTCCTTCTTTCGAAAAAAAATTTGGAAGTGTTGACTGAAGTTTTTCGTCTCCTTAAAGATGCTAATTTAACTTTGAAGACAAGTGTCATTTTTGTAAACCAGAGCTTAAGTACTTAGGTTTTATTGTAAATTCTAATGGTTTGTCGGTCGATCTTGAAAAGGCTGATGCTATTTTGCGTATCCCGGAATCTAGTAGTGTAGCTGAAATTAGAAGAATTATAGACATAGCTTCATGATATCGTCGTTTTGTACCGAATTTTTACACACCATTAACGTCACTTCTTAAACAGTCTGCTAATTTTCGTTGGATTAATGAATGCAGTAAAGCTTTTCAAATTACTGAAAAAAGTTTAGTTTCTGCATCTATTTTGTCGTGTCCTGATTTTAATGTTCCGTTTTCAGTTCAAACTGATGCTTTCAATTTTAGTCTTGACTCTATTCTTACCCAGTTTACTGATGTTGAAAAACGCGTCGTTTGAAATAATAGTAGGTCACTTAACTAAATGTGAACGCAAATATTTTACCACGCAAAATGAGTGATTGGCTGTACTTTGGTCGATTGAAAAGTTACGTCCTTATCTTGAAAGAGCAAATTTTACGGTAGTTTCCGATCGCGCATTCTTAGTCTGGTTGCACAATTTAAAATAACCTACCGGTCGTTTAGCATAATGCGCTGTTAGACTTCATCATGTTTATATTAAAATTGTTCATCGAAAAAGGAAAGATCTTGTCGTACCTGACGCACTGTTTAGTTCTGTTCCAGTTGTTGACGAAATTAGTACCGAAGGTAACATTACCAAACTTAAGTCTTCAGACAAATGGTTATCAAAACTCATGGAATGTGTTTGTTCAAGATCTTTCGCTTTTCTGCAATGGAAAATTATCGATAAGAAACTATTTAAGAACGTCACTGTTGACTATCTCGATCTTCGTTCTAAGACTGACAATTGGAAAGAAGTTGTACCAAAATCTAAACGACTTGAAATACTATCGAAGTTTTATGACGAACCTTCCGCTAGCTAGCTATCTTAGTGTTATTCGTTATATCCATGCGTGTAAAATTTGCATTACGCATAACTCAGAACAGAAACGTCGTGATGGTATTATAACTCGTCATTCAGTAGTTGAAAAACCTGGGCAGTGGATTTCTACTGATCTCGTTGGACTTTTAGCACGTTCGAAAAGTAGATATTTGTACATTCTTGTGATAACCGATTATTTTTCAAAATTTGTTTTGTTTTTTCCGTTGCGATCCGCTACTACAACTGCAGTCACTAAACGTCTTAAAAAAGATGTTTTTTTAATGTTCAGAGGCCCTCTTTTGTGCGATAACGGCACACAGTTCCGTAGTTCTGAGTTTAGAAGAATGGTTCCGTCTTATAAATCTAAAATTATTTTTAACGCCAATTACCATCCACAAGGAAATCTTACAGAAACAATTAACCGAGTCGTAAATACAATGTTATCATCGTACAATGAAGACAACCAACGTCATTGGGATAAATACATTGCTAAACTATTGTGCTATTTGTACCGCCGTTCATGAGGTTACGGGCTTAACGCCATTTTTCGCAAGTTTTGGACGTGAGATTTGTCTAGACTGTTCACGTCATGGCAAGACTGCCGATTCAGACATTATTGACAATCTCGCTTTTGCAGATCGTACATCACCGTTGTGTTAAATTTGTAGGTTTATTTTTGCGAAAAACCCGGTATTTGCGCTTGTTTGAATTAAAAATTATTTTAAATTACCGTTATGTTGTATCTTATGATACGATTTTCAAAATCCTTAGCAAATTTAGATTTATGACGATTTTATTTCATCTTGTAATCAAATCTTCTTGCAGGTTATCATTTACCGTCAATTGTATGTATGACTAAAATGATTTAAGAAACCTATTTATGATGTAATATAATTTTTTTTATTTTTATAATAACTTTAAAATATAAATTATATTTAATTTAAATATGAATTCAAGTTATATGAGTTTATAGTTTACTAGTTAATTTTAGATGATCATAATTTCTTTCATGACCTTACAAATTGTAGAAGCAATTGTAGAGCGCAAGAGAAATAACAACAGAACGGTTACTACTAGGATATAACAGTGGCCTTTAGACGAACGAGGAAGATGACCAACAATATCTCAACACAGTACTTGCCAAGGATTAGACAGCTTAACACAAGGAGAGAAGAAACCTAGAGGAGATTGCGGAACTTTATAAACAAGACAAATCAAACACCGTCGAATACAGCGAGAAACGTCCGAATGCATTCTTGGCTGATAAAAATTTTGTTGTAGAATTCTTGCTTTGGTCACACCGCAATGTCCAGCAATAGGAGGATGCTGATGTTTAATCTAAGTTATAATACACTGCGAAGGTTCTTTTAAAACGCATCTATCCAATGAGTAAGATAAATCAAGAAAACCCAAAGAAAATTTGATAATTACTAGACACTGGTAAACCACTCCAACGATTAATGCTAATAAAAAGATAGTACAGTAAATCGAGACCCCACGTTGGGCGCCACTTTTTGCTAGCAATTTTTTTGATATAGTGGGCCTTGTTGATAACAATCTCGTCACTACGACTAGCTACAATGTAGGTGAGTGTGATCGAGAAAACTATAATAAAAGAAAGAAAAAATTAAGCATCACTCTTTGTAACGGCAAGATCATTTGTCAGTGTTTCCGAAATGTTTTTTACAAAATTGTAATCATTTTTTATATCGAGGTTTTAGTACACTAAAGTAGATTTTTCAGAAAACCTAAGTATTTTTTAAGAGGTGAGTTCTCTTTTGCTTTAGTCAATTAATAGGTTTTTTGTTTTTTTTTATTTGATAAAATTGTATCAGGTGTTGGAATTAATTCGTAGAGTTTTTTGAGAGAAAGATTACGATTTATTTGTAATGAAAATAAAAAAAAAACTACATTAATCAAAATACTGCCAATCGTTTGCTACTACTTTTTTCCATCTTTCGCATAGGAGACGGATACCCCGTCAAAAGAACGCTTCGTCCATGAATCGATCCAATTTTGACAATCTTCAGAAAAAGTTAAATTCTGTCCCGAGAAACCATGAGCCATCGATCGGAACAGGTAATAATCCGAAGGAGCAATATCTGGAGAATACGGCTGGTGGGTTAGGACTTCTCATTTCAATGTTTGCAGATATGTTTTGGTTTTGCGATGTGCGGTCAAGCATTGTCGTGTAGCAAAATAACTTTATCGTGCCTTTTGGTACATTCCAACCGTTTTTCCTTCAATGCACGACTCAAATGCAGCAGTTGAAATCGGTAGCGATCCCCAGTGATAGTTTCGTTCGGATTTAACGCTTCATAATAAACCACATCCAGTTGATCCCACCAAATACAAAGGAGGAGTTTAGATCTATAAATATTACGTTTTGCTACTGATGTTGATGGTTGTCCGAGCTTAACATATGATTTTCTACGTTTGTGATTATCATAATTTATTCACTTTTCATCCTCAGTAACAATCCGATGTAAAAATGTTTTCTTTTGTGCCGTTGAAGCAGTAATTCACAGGTCAAAAAAGCGCCTTTCAGTATCCCGCGGTTTTAATTCATATAGGATCCAATTTCTTTCCTTTTGAATCATTCCCAAAGCTTTAAGGCGGTTTCCTACAGTTGATAAATCAACCCCCAACGACGTAGACAACTCTTCAAGCGTTTTCGTCGAGCAATTCCTCCAATTCTTTATCTTCAAATTTTTTTTTATTAAAATAATGGAGTAAAAGTATTAATATTTGATCAGTTAAATTAATTAAATGTTTATTTCAGAAACAACATAAGCCACATTTAGAACATTTTAAGTTTATTGCGCACCTATTTAAGTGCTGTGAGTATCAAAGCATATTTCAATATTTGGTTTTATAACGATTCACAATATTCGTTTATTTATGAAACAACTTTAATTTCGACTTAGTGTTTTTCACTTTCTGAAATTTGACAAAATGTGAATTTTTATCTTTAGTGTAAACCAGGTAATGTGCGTGTAAACTGTACGTTATGTTTCTAAATTCATAATTTTGCATAACATAACCGCACTTTTGCTGAAAGTGAAAATTATTTAATTTTTCGTCAAAATGCGTTTATTCTTCGCACTTTGCCGAAGAAGACACATGCCAAATGGGCACATTCACCGTGGTAAAGACAGAATAATTAAACCAGTCACAAAAGACGACTATTGGAAACTGAAAACCAACATCGAAATCGAAGAAAAAAATATGTTCTATCTGCGAAATTCTTATTTAACTAAGGTAACGACTTGAAGTAGCTAATTTAAATTAACTAATTATTTGTAGGAACAATCACATGGACATTCGAAAGCTTTGAATATACCACAGGACCGGTTGATGTCACTAATCAAACGCAAACGCAAATTTTACGATGACGTTACATTGGAGTCGAGATTAGGGCATTTACGATACAGTGAAGCTTGGGAGTAGAAATCAAAGCTCAGAGAAAAACGGTATTTTAAAATTTATTTAAAAAATGTAAAATGTAATATAAAATAAAACACTGCCCGCAGTTAGTAAAAATGATGCATTAGACCTATGTAAGTTCCGTTACCCAATATCAAAACCCAAAACGTTTTCTAAATTGTACCCGAACAGTTTAAAATCCAACTCGTACATTCTATATAATTGTTCGATGTCGCTCAGAGGCAACTGCCTTAAATAAAATTTTAACTTTTCCGAAGTTTGACCGGACTTTGAATGGGGAAACAGAATAGGTGGTGCGTTCACCATGTTTAATATCACGTCAGAATCCTCGTCCATGTGTTCGTATTTACCGATAAAAGTATAATTCACAGCACAGGGATAACACAATTCATAAATAGGTTTCCAATGTTCGTTCGCTGCGTCATTTCTAATACCCTCTCTAATTAAATACTGTACAAACTCACGAAACGTCACGTTATCACCGGTTTCTAAATCGATTTTACTGGGGTTTTGTCGATACCTTTTAATAATATATCTTCCAATTCGTGCCTAAAATGTGTGATATTAGATGGAAGGTAATGGTGGATGTGCACTTACTTGGAAGTACTTAGCACTGGGTTGATTATCTTCTAATTTATTTCGATAAGCGGATAGCACCCGTTCGAAAGGTTGTCTTACTACAAGAAAACTGGTATAGTGTGTTAAAAAGTATTGGGCTTGCGCTTTATTGTATTCAGACAATCTTGTTAAAGAGGTATTTGCATGTGCGAGACTAGCAGGAATGTCCATTAAATTGGTAACGTTAATGCGATCGGTTAGGACCATTAGCACCCGTTTCCAGTTCGTACAAGCTACCTGAGGACGAATTGTTTATTATGCCAGTTGCAACTTGAAACTTACCTTTGGTACATAGCAGTATAAAAGTTTGTGTTTGTGATCGATAAGAATGTGATCTAATCGATTCGTTGTGAAATCGCGTTCAATATCGTCGCTGTTACGACATGCTGATGTTAAAGTTTCTTGTCTGGATATCTGTTCGTACCATGGGTAATTACACACACCTAGAAATTGTTAATCTACTTCTTTTAAACGATTTTTTTTTATTGATGGTGACTTTACAAAGAAGATGCCTAATAACCGGTTCTCAGAAAAAACAAGAAATTTAAAAACCACCCTCATTTCGAAAACAATTCTCGGTAGAAGCAAACCTTAGAAATATTACTGTTTTCACCATCTGTAAAACCAAGACTATTTTTACATTGTTTTAGTTCAAATTACATTTTGACTTCTCAGGTTCAGTGACAAAAGCTGTCGATTTGAAAGTCTTCAATTAAAGATTCTAGCACGAGTTTAAATTTAACGAGTGCCTTAAATTGTTTTATTCCTACCATTGAAAATTGAGGTAGTTCTTGTAGTAGGTAATTGGCTACTTGTGTAACACAAATTGTTTATTCGAAGAAAAATCAACAAGATAGACTGTTTATGAATTATTAGTCGCAAATATGTAGATATTTAACTAATCAAAATTTTCAAAATGAATAAAACAGATTTTCTTTCTAATATCTGAAGTGTTCGTATTTAAAAGTCTGCAGCCAATTATATAGAAAATGACGTCACAACTACCATTTACTCTTCGAATCCAATTGCTTAGAAAATAATTACTAAGAACCACAATACTATTAAGCTCTCAACGACGACGTCAGATAAGCTATATACTATAAAACATCAGATTTGGCACCACGTACTAAATGCATTACAAAAAAAAACACGCTGTATTAAGTAAATTCCTCGAGTTTTTAGTAGTTTCTAGATAAGAATGCAATAAGCACAAGTTTAAAACTAATATTTTTATTAATTAAAGGTACAAGAGCAAAGTACATGCAATCAAGTTAAGGAAGCGTGAACTTTGAAAATATGAAACAAGTAGTAATTATAATCAAGGATTTAAAAAAAAATTAGACGCATTAAATCATGCCTTTAATTGCTCTAATAATAGAATGGTTAACGTTTTTTTTCCTGGAACGTCGTTATAATTAATTAGTTCTTCCACCAAAGCAGCTACGGGTACTCACCGTCGATATAACTAAAAATCACAATATGACCGATAATTAAATTAAGTACAAGGCACATTGTATTTTAACGAATCGATTTAAAATCCATCTTTACGTAAGCGTTTAACAAATCTGATTTCTGATTTGTTTTTAACACCGTAATTTATGACAAATTCGTTGTTGTCTTTCATTGTTTGTAGATCATGCTGTAGGTGGTACGTTCTCCAAATGTACTTCCACGATATTTTCGTTTTGCTTCGTAATCGTTGTTGTTTCAGATCGAAACTACGTTGTATGGCTCGTTTAAGATCTTGAACGGTAGTTCCTTGATGTGGAATCTACAAATTGGCATTGAAGCGTATAATTACTAGTATTACGTCACTTACTACTACAGCTAATGGAGATTCCAAGTTTCTTAATATAAAAACAGTAATTGACTGTCCTTGTAAAACTGCGATTTGTGCGTTAACTTCTTCTGTAGTTACGTCTCCGGGTAGGTCCGATAATAACGGATCAGCTGCTAGTAATCGTCGCAAGGTGCTATGCGTTATTTCGCACAAATCTTCGTGTTTCAAATTTTCTATTTCTTCATCTAGCGAGGTGAAATTGCTGATCATTTTAATACATATAATTATAAAGTGAGGTTAAGTTTGTTTATTTTCCTTTTTTGTTTTTCGCGCACTCTACGTAGGTTGTCTCGCTCTTACAAGGAATTACTTGTGCGTGTTCTTGTGTACAGGGTGATCTATAACTATCAACTATTTGTTTTACAAATAAGTACAAAATAAGTTTTCGATAGATAGAATTTTAGTTTAAAAAAATTCAATGATTTGAACTGTTTCTGTAAATATCAAATTTTTATTGTTAAATTAAATGAGACTAACTATAGGCATTAATATTCAATTAGGTATTATAAAAAAATGTATTTCTAAAAGAAAAAAATTGTTTAGGCTAAAACTTAAAAAACATTGTGTCGATTAGATTAAACGCTAGATGTAAAAAACTGAGTTTCTTTAATACGCTAAGATACCATGCCTAAAAAATTTATTTGTTTCTTCTATTTCGAAGTGTGGTCTAATACATTCCAAGCAATTCAAAATAACCAATGTCGTTAA
Source organism: Aquatica leii (assembly GCA_035610365.1). Taxonomy (NCBI): domain Eukaryota; kingdom Metazoa; phylum Arthropoda; class Insecta; order Coleoptera; family Lampyridae; genus Aquatica; species Aquatica leii. Next base: position 94,917,889 of record CM069435.1, on the reverse strand, counting down.
ATAAACGTAATTGTTACAGTTGCAAAAACTGTACGCCATTTTGTGTTATCATAGTTTTGTAATTTTCTTTTTTTTTTAAGATTTAACTAAATTACTAAATGAAACTGTAAAAACTTAAATATAAAAATAATGAGGTTCACGTACTCAAATTTCTTACGATGGAAGTGCTCGTGGTCATGTGGGAAGTTGCAAAGATGCTCTAATAACGTAAAATAGATGTAATATAAACGCGTTCTTGTAGACTGGAAATAAGAATAATACAAATACCATTTATAATTCTAGACAAGACAATTTTTAGATTTTTTTAAGTTGTTTTTAGGTTTACTTAAGCGATAGTAAAAACAGCCAAATTGTACACTCAGCTAAATAAAAAATGGGACATTTTTGTTAGTTCGATTGAAATAGTTAGCGGTGTAAACTAGGCTTGTTAGCGAATGCGATCTACCAGAAGGTCAAATCATTTATCGACAAAAACTAAAAAAATTAATATATTCATATTTTTGCATAATTTCGAACAGTAAGCTACATTTTATTTTTATACGAAATATATTCGTGTGTAAATAAAAGTTTCATATTGAAACAGTGCATTATAAATTTTATTAAAGTTATTTTTTGCTTACACCCTTATAAAGACTTGTTAACAGTGAAATGTTTTGTGTCAAAAAAGATATAAGCTGCATTTTATTTTTATACAAAATATTTTTATGTATAAATAAATGGGTATAATCTTCATAAGAGTAAATAAATCAAACTGAATGTGTCATGGAATTTCCACATGTTACGTTTTTAAGGGTGTGAGAGGCACTATCGCTAGTATGATAAACAAAACATTTGTATTTTTCTTGTCACCTACATTCTGCTCTACTATTATACGATGAACAATTGTTTTTATGTATCTTTCAAGAGTATCAATTAAGAGCAATGAAGTATTTTACTTTTATATTTGTTTACTATTTTTAGTTTTGAAGTCATTGTTATAGTCTGACTGACAACAGAGAGTAGCTGGGGAAGAAATAATGTAATTGTATTTTCTTAATTACAGTCTATATATTTCATTGCAGTGCAATACATTAATCAGTTATTCAAAGTTTATAGTATTAATAAAATATAGATTTTTTATTAAAAAAACATTAAACAAAACATTGTAACTACATAAAAAAAGCTATTTTTACATACATTTCAATTTTCAATTCATATTTTGCAGTAGGTCCAAAAAGATATTTTTTAGTGTTAACATCAAAATTGAAATTTGATCTTAGCTATTAAAAAAACCTCACTTTATATCTTTAATGTTTTTATTTGAATTAAACATACGATTGCTAATATTGAGTATGACCTCCTTGATTGTTAATGAATTCCTGCAGTTGTCTAAGCATTGATGCTACAAGAACACCTAGGTAATCACATCACTAATCGTCTTCCAAGAGGTTTCAATGGCGGTCATTGATTGTTCTAGGTCTTTAGCAATGAAATTGGTTCCTTGTTGTTCCCGAATGATACGAACAACTTGATGTCAAAGGTTTTCTATTATATTGAAATCGGTGCTTTTTGCAGGCCACGGTAACACGTTCAAGTTATTTTGCTGTATTCAGTTTTGCACAATCCTAGATGTATGTATGTAGGTGCATTATTTTTAAAAGATAAACAAAATTAATAATAACAGTTAAATAGAATATATTCTGAGTAGTTGTTGGATAATTGTTTGACGTGCGTATTGTAATAGTTGAGAAAGTAAGACAACTTTAAGTATTAAGAAAGCTCATCGCTGTTGGAAGATGTAATCGTTTGCGGATACTACATTTGGACAGAACGCTGCATAACGTTGTTTAAAATACCTAAATAGCTTTCTGTATTAAGAATACCTTCAATCATTCACCAACCGTCTGGGTCATGGAAACTCACCCAACCCCATACCTTTACTGAAAAATGTCTGCTACACTATTTGGAGCTTGTGTAATTAAATCTATAACGACTTCGTGGAAATACTTTTATAGGTGCGTCATTTGAACTTTTAAAAATTTTTTCGTCGTTAAAAATAACACGATTCAAAAAATCCAGCAGTTTATGGACTTAATGTCTAAGTCGTCTAGACCATTTCGGAGAGTTTTTCAGTAACATATGCTACTAACGAGTTGTGGGTCACCGTAGACACTCTGCGTCTGCCACTCCCGATAGTTTTATTTATTGTGTGCTCGGATATGTCCCACAGTAGTTCGTGAAAGCTAAAACATTCAAGCAATTGTTTGTACACTAACACCGCGATTATTTGAGCCTTTAAATTAACACTCGTCTGTGCAGGCATTATCAACAACAAATAGCTTTATGGTTCTTAATTAACATTTCGGAAAAATACAATAACAACGGTTAGTTATCGTATTATAGTAAAGCAGGATATGGGTGATAGGAGAAACGACAATAGTCACGCTGGTTCCAACTATTTAAAATGTAATTAAAACTTAAGTGCAATAGCATTCACAATGTTATCAATAGCATATTACATGGGTGTAATATAACATGTGTAGAAAAAATAGCATTAATAAAAATAACATATTAAACTTTTATTTACACACAAAAATATTTCATATAAATATGCAATGCAGTTTACTAATGTTATTAGTTTTTGCCGATAAACGATTTGAGCTTCTGGTATTGTCAATGTTAATTATTTGTCTAATTTGAATTTCTTGAATAGCATCGCGAACGGCTACGAATAGTTGCATTTGCTAACAAGCCTAGTTTACATCAATAACTTTTTCATTTGATCTAACCCGTTTTTATATTAGTTGAGTGTACATATTGAGTTTAGACAATAGTACTCAACTTATGTATCGTTTAGACTTTAAGTGAGTTAAACCTTTTCGTACTTTGCAGATGCTTAATTTATACGACACTTTGTCGTACCAACACAAATCAAAGTGCTCTACTGTTGGTTTATGGTAGTTAACATACACGGGCGGATGTAGAAACATTGAAAGGGAGAGGGGCACCAGAATAATATTATAATAGTCTACAGTGCAATAATTTTTCTAAAATATAAACCTACTAATTTTTTATATTCTGTCCAAAGGTCCCCACCTCCGGGTCAGATGGGCAAACCCTTGATCCGCGCATGTTAACATCTAATTTATAATACAAAACTTTTTTTTTAAGATACAGCTTTAAGAATATAATTTGACTTGTTCCCTAACAAGAGACTTAACGGGATATAAATTTGACCAAAACTAACTTTAATCGTTTGTAACAAAAGACAGTAAGTAAAAGTCTTTTTCTATAGATTAGTGCTGCGTGTGTCTTTATTGTCTTTTTTAACTCTCCATACAGTGTACCTTTTGATCACACTCTGAAAGATTTAGAACTACGTTTACTTATTTCTCACTAAAAAGTGTTAAGTAGTTTTCAAACTTCTATGTTATAGTTTTTTGTCTGATCTGAACGGTTATTTAAAAATAAGCAATTGAAAAAAAGCAGTAAAGACGATTTTTAAAACTTAAGAGTTTGAAGAACGTGAGTATGAATTCTCTCATAATTTGAGGGCAATTCTTCAGAGGTTTTTATCAACATGTCAATTTTTGTAAAAAAGCACAATAATAGAGAACGATATGAAATTATTGTAAAAAAGAAGAATCTTTAGTATCGAATTTTAAAGAAATTATATGTAGCGTAAAGATCCGATCGTAAAAATTCGATGTAGCAAAACGCGCATGCGCAGTACATCGTTCAAAATTAAAATTTTGAAAATTCAATGATTTTGCTGATAAACTTTTGAACCGCACAAAAACCAAAATTCACGTATGCCTTTTAGTACATAATTTATGTTTATGTCCCATTATTTAGGAGTTTGTTGTTGAGAGAATAAAGGCAATAAAATGGAAAATGAAAATACCATATCAACAGGTAGGACAAAGCGGCTTTTTATTGTTAAATCGCGTTTTAAAGGTTGCTTACTGTAGAATCAGACATGGAAAAGGTAATTCAACAAGTTTACTCAAAGTGTGATGTTGGTAATGACAACAGTGTGCTGGTTTCAACGTTGTTACGGTTTATGATGATCCCCGATAGTTTGTAAGTAACAACATACCTATATTAAGACACTTACCTATACATCTTTAGATTTGAACTAGCGGAGTTAAAAAAGAAGTTAGATCCTGATGATAAAGACCCGAGCATTACTTGTGAAACATTTTCTAAAGTTGTGTTGGAGTGTGCACAATTTCATGACTTGTTAAAGCTCGATGCTGCTATCGAATATCACAATCAAGAAGAAATCGAGAATGGTGAGTCTTAGCAATACAATGCGACAATAATTCTTGCATAGATCATTTAGAACGTGTTAAAGAGTTGGAACACAAAAACAAACAATTGATGAACGAGTTGGAGTACATTAAAACCCAATTGGTTGGTATCGAAGAACAACATGATGCACTTCTAGCTGAGAAAAAAGATATGTCGCAAAAACTTTTAAAGTAAGTAAGTTGATGTTTTTAAATTGATAAATTTTTCAGTTAACTTAGATTGGACAAATTAAACCATGAGCTAAAATTGTCGATATCAAGGGATTGTGAATTTAATGTAATAGTTGGGGAACACGAGAAGGAAGTTCATAAATTGAAAAAGTCGTTGACTAATGCTCTTAAAAATAACGATATTCTTAAGGAGCACATAAAAAAAATTGAGAGTGAGGTAAGTTACTACTGCTTGAGGTTTAAACTTGGCTTTAGGCAAATTTTTAGAAAATTAAGCTGCAGGATAAAATAAATTTGTTGACTAAACGTGATGATGTCAACAAACATTTAATTAAAGAATTACACTTTGAGCTACAAGACAAAGAAAATAAAATTTTGGCCTTTTCAGAAAGCGATGCGAATCTACAAACACAATTGTGTGAGCAACAGCAGAACGTCATGCATTACACAGAAAGCAACAAAATATTAAAAACTCAAATTGCTACGTTAGAAAGTATCATAAGTGATCATAAGCTGCAGTTCAGTATTCTAAAAACTTCGTTTGCTCCGATTATAAATTCGCCTAAGCCAGAAACACCAGGTCGTCAAATTCTAAAGAGAATCTTTAACTTCAATAGTCCGAAGTTGTTGTACAGTCTCGCAAATCCAGTTTCTCCAACTATAAATAGCCCTGTACCATATTCTATCGATGATTGTCCAGAAGTTGACGATTCGCTTTCTGATTGGAATGATTCGGGTAAGTATCTAGATGGATCTTATGGTAAAGTCTGTTGGTTTGTTCAACTATTCGGATATTTTGTTGGCTAACATCTTTTGTGATTACAATGGACTGAGATAACTGCAGTCAATCATCTGAACAGAAACATAACCTACACGTGTCAACCAATCAAAAGCGCGTATTCAAATAAGCAGTTACACAGTACGAATTTAGTAACTTTCTGGGTGTCTTCGATACAACATGATTTGGTCACTTTAGAATATGACACGGGTTCCGGGACTGGAGCGCATCGAGCAGTTGATCCTTATGTGGTCAGATAGCATTTGTAATCAAATCATACCATTTGGGTCCTTTCGAGCCGACATTATTTCTTCATAACTTTTATTTGTAGATAGCTAAAACAACACTATCGTTGCAATCTTTATAATCAAAACCATTTTTTTTAATTTTAATCTCCGTACATTAATATACGTACACTGTACGTACATGAACGAATGTACATAGGATGTACTACAGATGTACACCAATCTTATATTTCAGATGTATTTAGTAACAATAATGAAACATACATAAAAGTAAGCCTGTCTGGCGATAACAGTTTGTGCGATGAATTACTTTTGGTAAGATTAATCAATTATCGACTCGTTCTCACGAAACAACTTACAGGCCGATCAAGAATTTCACAAACACGAATGCCAACGAATTATACGGACACAAAAAACGAAAATTGAAGAACTGGAAGATTCTCTCAAGAATAGAAATAAATTAAACGACGAAATCCAACAGTTAAAAGCTCGAGTAACCGATACAGAGAGTAACAACGAGAAACTTAAGGCAGAAAATGAACGACTGTTGTACACTTTATCCGAGGACGTAAAAACTAAAGATGTATTACATAAAGAAGTCGTGCAGTTGCGCGAGTGCAGCAACACTAAGAAGATGGGCAACTTCAGCAAAATGGAGTTAAAGTTAGAGAAACGAGATGCACAAATTGATTTACTCCTTAGTAAGTTAAATGCCCAAGAGAAAAATATGCAGAAATTAAACGAACAGATACGGGGTTTGGTGACAGAGCGCGATCGAGAAACAACTGAGAGACAGCTCGTCGAAAAGCAATTGGAAACGACTCTTGAAAAAATGAAGAGGATATTCAACGAAAGTTCGAAACTAAAATTAGAAGTAACCGAGCTCAAATACGAATTAGCTCGATGTAAAACTGATTTTATAGATTTCTGCAATCACTTTAAATACGATATCAGCAGTTTGTTTCATCAATCTTTGAAAATTTCTTCAGAAAAAGATTTACGGGGAAACTTCGATGTCACTTCGGTAAGTCAGTTTTTTAATAGTGATTTTATTTTTCTCATCGATGGTGGCGCTGTAATCGGATTTTGTAAAAGTAGAATTCTTACCCGTTTTTCAAATAATTTTTCAAATTTTTAATTATTACTGCTCAAATATACCTTTTGATTTAAGATCACGTGCTTACTAACTTTTTAGGAGTTTGGTCGGCTTGTGCCAGAAATCTGCGAAGTGATCGATTGTAACACTGATTTGTATATGCGAATAGTAGATGCGTTTAAAAACGATTTAAATACAATCGATGATCGTTACAAACACCAGTGTGTGTCGTACGAATCTCATCGAGAACGGCTTTGGGAAGAATTTACAAAATTGGAATTTATGTTAAAAAGCTTTAAATTGTGTTTGTCTAACGATTCAATAATCGATTGTATCCGCCAGTTGCAATCACTAGAAGAGACTTGTCAGAAAAACTTTGAGGTGTTGACGAGTTACGGTGCATTAGATTACGAACATCGGCACTTAAAATATGTTAATTTGTTAATCACATACACAACAACCATTCAAAAACAATTACACTTAAGGTACAGTATTGTCAATGTTTGGTTTTGGTAATCGATGTTGTTTTGTAGCAAAAAGAAGATGCCGAAACGAAGAATTTGTAACTCTTACGTTTTGTTTCTATTCGTTTTTGTCATTGGTCTAGCAATGCTGGTTAGTTACAATAACCTTTTTCCTTCATTTTATATTAAAAAATCTTATTTCGATGCTTTGCCACCTACTTAGGCAAAAAATTTGTATATTTGTTTTGTATTAAATAAATTTACGTTTGTTTTAAGTTAGAGTATGTTGCATACCTATGTTTAAGTACCGCCCACAAACTGACGTGGTTCAACGAAAATATCCAATCGATACACATGACGCGTCATACTGGGAGTGGTTTAAATAAAGTTACTAAAATCAATGCTAAAATATACATAATTAGTCTACTACGTGATTTTATACGTTTTAGTTTACTCAATTATTTTTTGGGTTCAAGGTCACGCGCTAACTGCGAGGTTCATTTGTTGTCTTTTTAGCAATCTACGTCTGCTTGGCAATGCAGATTCGTTAACGTACTTAAAAAAATTCCCATTAATTACACAAAACAATAGGAGCAGCTTAAATAAATTTACTAAATATCGATACAATTACTTGTATAGCTTCATCAGACTTATAAGGTGATCGTAAAGAAGAATCTTCGAGTCGATGCTCCACATGAAATCGATATGATTGAAATTACGATAAGGTACCTTAAAAATCCCAACTGCGTTTCGTAATCGTTTAGACAAGATCTCGTTGTCTTCTTTCGAAATCAAACCATCTCCGTCACCGTAATGTAAAGCAACAGGTGCCGTCACGAGTTCTAAAGTATACTCGGTGCTCGCATACAACGGACCAAAACGTTCTGAAAACAACTTGTGACTACGATGAATTTGGATACGCCTAAACTTACTCGTGACAAAGATGTCGTATAAGTGATTAAACACATCGATTGAAGTACCAGTTGGGTAATAACCTAACGCCTCTGGAAGCATCGTCTAAATTGGGTAATAGAATTATATCTGCAATAACAAGTTCTTACGCGATTAAACTGGTCACTGCTTGTCCCCACGACTGCAAATATTAAACTCAAACATAGCGCTTGAGTAATTGCACCGTCTTGACATAAAACCTGTCCTAGGAGCGGATAGAAACCGCCTCGCGGAAACATTTCATGAATTCCATTGAATTTTAAAAATTTCTATATTAATCTTAGCAAACGGTTTTAAGTGCAAATCTTACCATTAAAGGCGGAATTAACGATAACAGGAACTGCGTAAATGACGTCAAAGGTTGCGAAACAATCGCAGCGGGCGCCAAAGCATTAGCCAACTTTATTTTCACATTATATTGCGGTTTTTCAGCGCACATAATAAAAAAGGCGGCTGCTCCTATCGAATGCCCAAAGAAATAGACCGAATCTTCTTTTGTAACGTTCAAGGTGTAATCAACAACTGCCGGTAAGTCATAAACTCCATGCTCGTGAATACTAAAACACCATTAGTAAAAGCTTTTTAAAAAAATATGGCATTTACCTGAAGTTCCAAAAACTAACGTCAACATCCGGATTAAGCGTCGTGTGCTTCCTGGAAAAGTAATTGCCGCGCGGGTTGCATATCCACACGTCATAACCGTTATTAGCGAAAACATAAGCTAAAAGTGACAAAAGATAAACACTCGTAAAAATCGAAAATAAAAATACAAACGCAAGTCTTTGTCAGGTCCACGAAAAAGCCACGTTTCTGAAGCCGCCAAAAACCCAGGCACCAAAACGACCACCGCGTTTTGTTTCGGTTTAATTTTGGCACTCTTGATTCGATGCACGGTTAGGACGTAACCGTCGTCGGTTATAACCTCATGCGATTCACAATAAAAACCGAAACGTTGCGCCAACTCCTCCTTGGAAGAAAATAAGTAATGTTACTCACGTAATACAAGTATATAACCTCAAAAACATTTGTAATAACTGTTTTACGATATTGAGCAATTTTAGGTCACTTACATAACCAAATTTGGTTAAAATAATTAATTTAATTGTTGATTATTAAAAATTGAAAGTTTTGTTTGCCGGGGATTATAGAACAAATATGGCGGTAAATGAATCGTTTATCTTTTGTTAAAAGTAACTGACGTAACACTTTTGTTTCACCGCTATTTCGATTTAAATGATTAATTATAGGTACGAGCATCATTAGTTTTTTTACGGATGTAAACAGGCGGCTTTCTGTTTTTTCCAGGTATTTGGGACAGTAGAAATTTTTCGCATTTTTTTATAAACACCCGTTATAATATTATTCGTTTCTGGTATAAGTGCGCTATTGCTCAATTTGTGTCATAACTTAAAAGGAAACAAATATGACTTACCGGTCCTGAATTTAAATTTGCATCGTTCGTTCGCTTTTGTACGAACTTGGGAAAACAAAAAATAACTTCACTCGTAATAAATAAAATGAAGAAAATTTTATACATTGTTATTCGATGACGCCTCAAGTTAAAAACTCGTTGTCTATTTTAAAGACATTTATTTCACCTACTGAAATATTTCATCTACCACCCACCACCAACGGTTACAGGAGCCCCCTCTTGACCGTCTGGCAATTATTTAAATGTTGATTTAAATAAAACTCAAAAGATAATTACAAGTAGGTAATTACTTGACCTATTGGTGTCTTTCTTTCGATTGTTATTTTCTAATCAAAGGCGACCGGTGCGATGCTCGCCTGTTTTCGAAAACAAATGAAGGAGGTTAAGGCTCCTAAGATTTCTTAATTGTGATGCAGCTTTACCTGTTGAAAAACGAGCAGGTACTAAAGGTACGATACGAAGACCCATCAAAAAGTAACCGTTTTCCAATTAAATCGGAAGTCAGAAACGTCTACACTCTGCGCGCTATTAACCTGCCGGTCGTTTTACTTCATTACACGTAATTTTCTTAACTACAAAAAAATATCTAAGGAACTCGTACGTGTTAAACTACTTTACATAAATCTTCCGTCATAAAAACAATCATTAATTCTACACTCGCTTTGCAATTAAACCGACTGTAGCTTATGTAAGTTTTTGATTTCAATTACACGAACGAAATTACTTCCTTTTTTACCTTTTTCATCTTATATAGTATAACTTTAGAGCTTGTTGAAAGGAAAAGTTTATGCAGATAAGTAATCTATGCAAAATAAATGCCACACGAGAATGATTAACGTCTTGTTTGCATTCCATAAACTGCTTTGATCATTAATTATTTTGTAGAGTATGTGAATCATTGTTTTAAAACCGTGTCTTGACTTACAACATAACTTACCAATTTAATAAAATTAATTAACAAACGATGGTCCTTCGATCCGGTTTACTTTGTCTGTAAATAACGTCATTGATATATCAAAACAACAACACGGTTTTTTAAAACGTTTCATTGCGATTTTAAAATCGGATAATTAGGTTTCTTTTAAGCAACAGTCACAAAGGTACCTATACAATTTATGCTAAAAATGTAACTTTTTTTAATAATTGGAATCATGTAAGTGACGTAATAGAAACAAAAACAAAGGAAATTACTATTGATTGACATTTTAAAACGTTAATAGAAAAAAATATTAATTTCTATTCACTATAAAAACTTACACTGTTAACAGAAAACATATTAAGAAACCTATCCTTATTAGCAAATAAGTAATAAATCATACAAAATAAAGAAAGTACAGATGTTTAATTTTAAAAAAATTGATTCAAGACATCTAAAAACATTGTTGAACTAAAATATTATTTTATAGTGCATTTCTTGAGAGCAATATTTAAAAAGTTTAAAACGCACGAGACATTTTAAAAAAATGCACGTAGGTGTTTAAAAATATGAGAACAGCCTTAATTTTGTTTATAAAGAATCATAAACAAAAAAATTGGGTTTACACACTTTGTAGCACTGGAATTTTGACAAAATGTTTAAAAAAAACTAAAGAAAGAGATTGGAAACTAATAACTGCAAAAATATCAAAATATAGCGAAGTATAAACAGCAAAAAAAAAATTGACAAACATCTAAAAATGTCATGCCAACGTCTTGATACAATTTTTTGGCGACATGAAAAAAAAAAGATCAATAACAGCTTTAAAGAAACAAAGAAAATGACAGCTAACAGACGCATTTAGCGCCAACTTTCGTTATGTTGATATTTTTGTCGTGTTTAATTTCTTCTTGTGGGTGTATATTGTATAAAGCCCTTCTCTAGTTATCGCTTTCTTGAAATTACTTGTTTGTTTCTTTTTGGAATAATTGATTGGATACATTGGTAACACTGTTTGCCAAGTTTTGACTTAACTTTAAACTTTTAGCACAGTATGAACCTAATCCTGACTGACCCAATTAAATAAACTTTTCACCGTGTTTTGGAAGTTAATGGCAACTGTAAAAAAAATTTTTCCACCAGTCAATTCTTTACAAACTTTATGAGTTTCTATCTAACTTGCTTATCCTATCTATACCTACTACACTTTTTTAAACTCGTAGTTTTCAACGAATTTTACTCTCTTAAATAATTTAATCTTAGCCTACTTTGGATTTGTTTTTTAATTCTCAAGACAATTTTTCTTTAGCTGTTAGCTAATTTTAACTAATATCAAATTCTGCACTCTAAGCCTAAATTCATTAATTTTCTAGAATATTAGCAAACTCTCGAACATTTTTCACGTTTATCTAGAATTTAAAACTTTAGCTTTACCTAAATTTTTAGAAAACACTATTCTACAACTTAATTTTTTATCAAATTTTTAATTTTTACTTCGCAATTTTTTGTAAAATTTAAAATTTTTTTACTAGTTGTTTAATATCTTAATGTTTTAAATTTTTTCTTAATCGATGCGCATTTTTCACTTACTTTTTAGCAAACTAAAAGTAAATGGTTTTTCAAATTTTTAAATACTTTTTTAAGTTTTTTTTAATCCTTACTCTTATAGCTTGTTATTATTATTGTTTTTCACTTCGTTATAATTTACTCATAATGTCTAGGATACGAGATACGTAAACATATGCATAACTACCGGAGCGTTATAAAAAGAAGTTGTGAATCCTAAACGCCCTCTTATTATGTACTCAAAAATGATATTTCTTTTTATATTTTTGTTTAGATTTAAATGGTAACGAGTTTTTTATTTCTTTTTGTGCATTTTTTCCCAACATATTTAAGCAATTCATGTTGATTGTAAAATCGATTTGACAAGTATATAATTAAACGGCAAAATATTGATTGTTCTAAACTATTAGATATAGGTGTAGTAATACAAACTAAAGTTATTGTTACATATTTAATTTTTATTTTATATAAATTAAAAAATAAAATTTTGTATGCACTACTAGCGTTTCTGAATGATTACGCCTATTGAACAACATATATTCCTTGGACCAGAGGTTCTTGGGTTGCATCACGCTGCTCTCTGGGCGTAATCATCGTAATAACGTTCTTGGTGCATAAATAGCTATTATTTTTTACTGTGTTATAATTTACTCATAATGTCTAAGATACGAGATACGTAAACATATACATAACAACCGAGACGTTATGAAAAGGTGTTATGAATTTAAAACGTCCTCTCATTACGCGTTTAAAAATGGTGATATTTTATTTTATTTCTTGTTTAGGTTTAGATAATAACAAAATTTCTATTTCTATTTTGTGCAGTTTCTTCAATATATGTATTTAGAAATTTAGGTATAATTCTTACACATTCATTATTAAAGTAAAATCTTATATCCACCACTGGCGTTATTGAATGATTACGTCTATCGAGCAACATACATCCCTTGTGCTTTTTTTAGATTTTTGTAAAAATTTTTTTGCTGATTTGATGGAACTAGTTTAACTTTAGTTTGCCCATATTAACCAATAAAAGTTTTGAGTTAGTTCTCATATGACGGTGATGGAACAAGTTTTGTATTACAATTTTCCATTTTGGATGATTCTCGGGTTGTCAATATTTCACAAAACCAAGAGTAACAGCGGAATCCAAATCTCAACCGTCATCTATCGCTTTATGTTAAAGATACTATATGTTATTTAATTACAGCATTATCACCCGGTTTCCTACTCTTCCTAAATTAAAAAATTGGACCAGCTTATTATTACTCCTATTCGGTCTTCATTTACAGAAACGTTGGGCTATTTTATTTTCCACGTGAAAGCTGACGAACTGACTTTGAAGTTCTTGACAAAAAATGGGCTGTTGTCTTAGAGCCATTGCACGGTCGGTAGTAGAAACTTGACTAGCCGTTATGTAGGTTCATTACGAAAGCTAGTTATCGGCCAAAGTGGCATGTTGCTTTTGTTGATCTTAGGTAGTTCATATAGATGCGAAAATTTGCTGTCTTTGTTCTTGGTGTTAGAAATCTCTTGTATAATTTTACGATCTGGTAGATCTTTCTTTCCAGACTTGTTGTAAGATCTTTAGTAGTTTGCTTGTAAAATCTCTTCGATTTTTTTATCGCAAATAATAGAGTTCATAATAACTGTTGCGGTTTCTTTGTAGAGTGGGAGGGTTTTGTTGGATTTGTTTTTCAGTGAGTTTTTAAAGGCTTTATTCTACTGTTTAATGATGTTTCTATGTATAATGTTTTCTTTTTTTGTTTTTTTATCAACAACGCGTAGGTTCTAATATGGAGACATGTCATATACATATATTTTGGAACTCCCGATGTTAAGAACATCTAAATTTTACCGAACCTTAAAAAATAGTTTTAATATACTATATTAATTTTTGTGCAGATGCCAAACAAAAAGTCTTGGGATCCAGATCAAATGAAGCCGGCTGTGCAAGCTATGCAACGTAGGCAGATGGGTAGTTATAGAACTTCTCGGGTTTAAAAAGTTTCCCATATGATTTTGGAACGCTATGCTAAAAAAAGCGAAAAATCATTTTGGATGATAAAATTGAGCTTGCATGATAGTGATTAGAAATGGAACAAAAGCTTTTAGGACTATCTCGAAGATATGCGCCTTGCATGCCTTGCCAACTAACTAAACGAAACAATTTACAAAAAACCAACAAACCGACGAGAAATCACTTATAACTTGATGAAAAGACATAAATGTACGTACTCCGCAAGGATTTTTATACGTAAGAGCCAAACGTTTAACTCAGGAAGCGATTTTTTGATATTTATGAACCTGTCTTAAAAAAGATAAAATATTCATCATCCTACGTGTACAATTACGATGAGACTAGAAATGCAATAGTTCAATAAAAACAAATAAAGGCTGTTGAAATGAAACATAAGAAATAGATAGGAACTTTACAAGTAGCAGAAAGGACTACGGTGGTTATGTGCATGAATCCAGCAGGCCATTTCATTCTTCCGTTACTGATTTTTTCCTAAAAAAATATAAAACAGCAGCTTATGGATAGAACATACCCTTAGGATTTATTTATGCATGTTATCCATCTGTATGAACACAGTCAGATTAATTAAACATATTACAGCAATTAATCCGGCAGCTCTTGTATTGGACGAGCATTTTACGCACACGAGAAGTATTCAAGTGATAAATCTAGGCTGAGAATCTCAAAGTTCGCAAAAAATACAACTGCTTAACCTAAGTTTTATATCATCGTTGTCTACAAAATTATGTCAACAAGGGAGTAGTATAACTGTCTATCAAATTGGAAAACTTTTTGGAAATGCTTATAAAAAGGCAGCATCTGCCAAAATAGCTGCTAAAGAATTTGAAAAAGCTAGGTTGTTTCCATTTAATCGACTTTCTTGACATGGTGATGGAAGCCGAACAACCTGAAAATCCTTCAGCTGAGCTTGCGCTAGATGCATCAATTCTATAGCAATATTTAGAAACTGTTAATAATTTACATCCGAAAGATCAAACTGAATTTGCATAACCTCAACCTGATTTAACTTCTAGTCTGCAATAGCAAGCTGGACAGTTTGAAGCTTGAATATCGGAAAGAAAAGAGCTCGCTATGGATCAGCACAACTGAGGCATCCAAAAAAAAACCAAAAATTACAACAATGTTTGGAAAGAAAGCAGCTGTTAACTTAGCTAGTAAAGTAAAGCAACTAAACTTTTAAATAAAATGGACTATTCAAATCATCCGTAGAAGATGTCGAAAGAGATTTAGATAATGACGCAATACCTCATGAAGATCAAAACGCAGAATGCATGTACTGCGGAGGATTTTTTTTAAATGACCACGAAGGTGAAAACTGAGTACGATGTAATGAATGAGCGCATACTCTATGTGTAGATTTTAGGAAAAAAAGAAACAAAAATTAAAAGTGTAAAAAATGCAGTACTACTAAAGAATTGAGAAGTAACCTAACTTTTAAAAACTTTTATCAATGTTTTCAAATTCTTATCTAAACCTTTAGAAAAAATTATTTAAATTCTTGATTAAATTTATAAGGTTTATTCAAATTTGTCCCCAATTTAAACTCTTGGCTAATTTTGAAATTTTGTGTCCATTTCATTTAGTTTTTTACTAAGTTTTTCGCCAGTCTTTACGGTAAAGTGTTTGTTATAAATTAGCTTTTTTTTCTATCATTTTTTTTTGTAGAGTTTTGACTGTGGCATATCACATGTCTACTTTTATTTAGTTTTATTCAACGTTGATAATTCTGATATCATGGTAGCAGCCGATAATCGTTTTCAAATATAGTGCTACACCCCTTTCTCTTATTCTTTCTACAATTCTTCACATCAAGTGTTATTAATTTGGAAAAAAGTAATTTAGTCCTTTTTATTTTTTATTACTTCAATTACTTTTTGTGTCGTCTATTGTAGAGTCATCGTTTGTATGACCACTTTACTAAAGTGAAACATAACAAAGTAATAATTAAAATTATAACTAACTACTGTCATAAGGAAAGAAATTTATAAATAGTTCGTTTTGTAAATGTCGTGTTTTCTAAAAGTCATTAAAAAACTTTCCTATAAGGAATTTCTACATATTTTTTTATTTTCAAATTTAAGAAAAACATCCAAGTCAAAAGAATATAGAGCATTCAGAAAATTTAGGTTTATGATTTTATTTGCTTAAACGACTAATTGAGTTCATTTTACAAAGAAATAGATTTTATCCTTATAAATTTAGAATTAAGGTCTTAGACTTGGCCACGAAAGAAGGTAATCAGTTTTTTGCGAATGGTATACCAAAAAATTCGAAGATCAAAACACATTTTTTAATTAATTTATTCTGATGAATGCACGATGACCAACAATATCATTTTAAACGGACGTGAAAAACATTATTGGGCAACAGAAGATCTTTATTTAAAAAAAGCAGCAAGACACCAACATCGATTTGGTTTTAAGGTATGGATAGGCATTTTGAGTGGCAGAATAACAGGGTCATTAAATTCCAAAAGGTATCTTGACCTGGTGCAACCTGATTTGAACTATGTCTTAGATAAATTACTTCTAACAATCAACTGTTGGTTTCAACAAGATGTTGCCCCAGCGCATAATTCAAGAAATGTACGAGAGTATTTGTTGCAGAGGTTTCTTGAAAAATAAATTGCAATTCACAGTGAAATAGGTTTTCTCTGGAGCTATGTAAAAAACCAAGTGTATGGCGCAACTTTTGAAAACGAAAAACTTGTGTCCAGAAAATAATGGCAATCTATTTGAACGCTTTAGCAAACACACCAATCTAACAAATAATAATTATTTTATTGTTGAAGCTGAGGTTCACATACTCAGACTCATTACGAAGAAAATACTTGTGATTGATTATATGAGGTGCGTTACAAAGATACTGTAATAACGTTAAAGATATGTAATAAAAGAGCAATGTGGTTGGCTGAGAACTTTCTGTTTCTGTTAGACAACTATACTTTGTTTTTTTTTGTAGTTGAGTTTGACTGTGCGTGTATCTGTGTTCTTTTTTGCGTTAATTATATTATTTGTTTAGCCAGAATTTTTATGTAGGGAGCAAATAGGGAAACTTGGCCATGCCCAATCCATAAGAAAGGAGAAAGAAATAAAGTCAAGAATTACAGAGGGGTAACGTTATTATGCACGGCATTGAAATTATATGCGACAGTACTACAAGGAAGACTACAAAAGGAAGTAGAGGAAAACAATTTGCTACCAGGCGGACAAGCGGGATTCAGAAAAGGAAGACAACATATATATACTGAAACCAGAATATTTAAAGGATATAGCGAATAAAAGCAACAACAAGAAAAAAATGATAACACGGTTCAGATGTGGGAACAAGGAGTTCGATAACAAGAAATGGAAAAAAGAAGAAGAAGAAAAGATCTGCAGACTATGTGGAGCAAAGACGGAGGACCTTAACCACATGAGAGAGAAATCCAATGAATTAAGAGAAGAGGTTATGAAAATAGAGGAAATCGGAAATGACGAGGAGTGGATGGAAGAAGTATGGAGAAGGAGGAAAAAGTTAAAAGGAGAGGAGGGATAATGAAATGTATTTTATTAAAAAATGTAAATAGAATGTAAATAGAATGTAAGGTAGTAATTGTAAAGCACGAACCAATTTGTAAGCTTAGGCAACAAAAAAAGTTAAACTTAAAAAATAGGGAAACTTGAACCCTCGGGAGACTTGATACCTGTTTTAAATTTCGCGCCTCAATGTTTTTGTATCCGCGTAGTTGGCAACATTGGTTAGTTTACGTTGGGGCTTGCATTCAAGGCACATTTCATTCGCGTCATTCGTTTGCGCAGATTTATGTTATTATGTCGTTTCTTGTGATCATTTTAGAAAATCCAAATGGTTTTTTGTAGTTATGTTGTTTTTATATTACTCATTTTAACATAACATGTATTCTTAGGAGAGTTGATCCCATATCATCGAGGAAGACATTATCTCCTTATCAAAATCTACGTAGTCATTTACTTTTTAGGGTTTTGTGTTAGTGTTAGTTCTTATTGTTTCAGATGAGGAAAAAATACAAACGTAATTTTCACAGCAGAAGAAGAGTACTAGCTACCTGACTATCTTCTCCATGCGCCTCGACTTAATTATGGGTCATATAAACTTTGACAACTTGCTTATGAGTTTGCTAAGGCAAACAATAAAAAAGTTCTACAGTCTTGGGATAAAAATAAAACGGCAATCAAAGATTTGGCAGAAAGTTTCATGGACCAAAACAACTGCCTATCTTTACGACGTCCTGATCACATAAGTCTAGCTCGCAGCACAATTTTCAAACTAAAAGCTGTTGAAAAACATGAGTTTACGCTTGAACACATTTGGAACATATATGAGACAAGGTGCATAAACCTTCAAAAATTATTGCACAAAAAATTGTTAAACAAGTATCAAAAGTGGCATCGAACGAAAGAGGACAGCTGGTTACAATATGTTCTGCAATAAATGCATGCGGCAATCATTTTACTCCTTTTATTAAATTCCATTGAGTAAATGGGCAAGTGCGTGTGCTTCAAGGTGCACCACCAGGCTCTGCAGGAGCCCCTCGCTAATCTGGTTAGATGACAAAAGATAATGTTGTAAAGTACTTGGAACTGCAGCTTAGATAACAAAAACTTACTGGTTTTTGACAATCCTGATATTAATCTCGAAGTAATAAATTTTGCTCGAAAGAACGGTCTTGTTCTATTAACGCTATCGCATCATACGTCACATAAATTGCAGCCGCTGGATGTTTTTGGTCTACTAAAAACGTATAACTCTGCAGCTTCGGACTGGATGACCAATCATCCGGAAAGAATACTTACATATATGATATTGGAGGTCATCTTGGTTCTTTTGGAACAGAAACATTTTGAGTTGTTTTATAGTAACTGGGATTTATCTATTCGACTCCGATGTTTTTAGAGACGATGAGTACTATTCAAGTTCGGTAAGCGACAGGCCAAATTCGATTAATGAAATCCCAGATAATGATGCGTTTCCAGAACGACCTATAGGAAAAACGCCTAGTCCTCAACCAGGGACATATAATGGACTTCATCAACCGCCAATTATTAAATCTTTATCAACAATGGTCTAACCAGAGAAAGTTCGACTTTTCCGCATGCTCCTCCTAGAGTCGATAATGTAAGAAAAGTTTGTAAGCGTGGTTATAGCATAATTATAAAGGAAACACCTAAGACAAAAAAATTGAAGACAGAGGTTGAGAGTCTATGAAAAAGACGTCAAGTGCCACGAAAAAGTTAACTCAAAAACAGAAAGTTTGAAAATTGATCGACTCAAAAAGAACTATGTGGTTGAGACAGCCATCTACTCTACCACTTGGACTAAACCTCAAATGTACTTCTTGAATTTGGCGGAAGAAAGGCAAAAACTAGAGACGAAGTTCTTGTTTTTTACTACAAATAAATTGTTTTTATTGGTAAAACGTTATCAAAAAATTATACTAGATTGACATGATCCCACTGTGATCCCGTTTCCCAGAAGGGGAGGGGGGGCATTTGATCATTTGTACAACTTGCTTGAAAAAAGCCATTTACTTGAGATATAATAACCATTTTAGTATTAATTGGGTACTAACGCTTGTGTCAAATACACCACAATGACATGCAATTCTAAAAATTATAACATCTGATATAAAATTTAAAATAAAGTCAAACAAATAAAAAAAGAGATTAAGCCTCTTTATTCTCCTCTACACTGTTACGTTCACGTGTGATTTCCTTCTTGAATTTTTAAATTATCTTATTGGTTTTGTCATCAATTGTTTTTCTATTGCACTTGTTTACCTTTTTTGTTCTGCCAACATGGCAAATGTAAATATTCATTTGTTGTAGTTACGTAATGCGCGAAAAACGCTCTAGAGTAACAAAATAATAAGTAGAAATCCACATATAACATTAATTTGACAGAGTTAGTAATAAATATAGTACAACATTATGTCTGCCGATTTCGATTTCTTTTTTAATTTTTTTAAAAAGAATAATTTTACAAAAGGCAACACAGAAATTATGTACGTTATTCTCGTGAAAAGTTTTATAGCATAACTCACTCACATACAACATTTGTTATGCTATGCTTTACTGTCGACGCTTGTTACGTAAATTCCGTACTATTTGGTTGCAAATTTCATTATTAAAGTATTTGGTATGTTGCACAGTAACAAAAAAGGTGAGAGCTCAGTTCTCTAACGGATCTTCTATAGTTTTTTTGTTTTTATTTTTTATTTATTCTTTGGGTAGATAGTACTCTTCTGGAGGTACCATAAAATGGGTTGAATCACAACATGAGTGTAAATGACAACAATTTTTAGGAATAAATTGTGTTTGTGCGTAGAGCTGGCAACATCGTATCAAGTAAGTCGCGCCAGTGCATATATGTGTTGGTAGCAACCTAATGTTACTAAAGCAAGTTCGTTTCGGTTTGGTTTCGATCGTGATTGTTAATGTGCCTGTTGTATAAATATACTTGTCGTGAGTCAATTTTTGTAATGCTGCCAAACGTCTATTAAAAATCGCAAAGGATCTGCAAGAAGTACTAAAATTTGAAATTTGAGATGCATGGCAACACTGTCGTGCCACCATAAACGCGATTAAAACCAGAAATGACTGCTTTGGCAACTTTGAAGGGTTTCTTAAAGATATTCCGGCGTACCATATCATAAACTACGACCGTTCTACAACGACACGAATCGTAGCGACAATCCAGTCGCAAAAAAGCAATCGTTAAAAGAGGAACAAAATACCTTAAGGCTGGGGAATTTTGAGCTTATTTTAGACTTCGCTAACTTAGTAGACAATTCAAAAAGTATCAAATATTTTGTTTTCATTTTTTCAACACAGAGAAAAAATGCATTAAACTGTGACCTAAAACATTTTTTAGTTTAATATAATTACTTATAATTGATAAAATGATATTCAAATATTGATGTTTATAGGTTATTGTATTTTATTAATTACAGAGTGATTATGATATTTAAACGCTTTATACTACCTATCATGTCATAGCTGGAAATGTTTTAAAAGAGTTGATGTACTTACAATTAATACTGGAGCAAAATTAATCAAGTTGTCTATTTAATTGTGAAGTCCTACGTAAATGAAAAATAATATTACGGTACGTAGTTAAGTTTCAACCCGTTTTCTAAAGAGAATGTGTAAAAAAAGTTTGAAGATATAAGTACAGGGAGCGCTTCCAACACTTGTATTGTTCGCAACCCGCAATGTTCGTTTTGAAGATTAAAATATCCCTTTTCGCTTTTATAACTTATGAGCAGACAGGATAACGGTTTCATGTGTATATGCGTAAACTTTCGCCCGGTTCGAGAATTGCGAAAGGCCAAAAAGTTGTAAAAATTAATATATATTTATTATAAGCACATTTAAACACTGATGAGATTCTAGATAAAAATACGATTTTGGTTATGATTATTTATTAGTTATAACATTTATTACGTCAAGTTTCCAGCTACTACCTATTTGTATATTTGTATTACAGAATAATTGCATATACGTACTGGTTTTTAAATTCCTTGAAAATTAATTATATGAAAGCATAAAAGATGGTAAAATCTGATTAAAGTGATTTTAAATATATGTATTATCGATATTATGTAGTAGAATTTAAAATCTGTTGCATGTCAAACACTAAAACTAGTTTTTCAAGATAGAATTGTATGGCCTTCAGGTGATACTTGCAAAGTTTATCTATTTTACCTGGTATTTTACCATTTAGGAATTTAAAAAATATATAATTTGTGTTTTTATAAATTACTTTATTATGCATGTTTTTTTATAAAAATCTGAACTGCATGAAATTGTATAATTTGCTTTTCAAGTAGGTATATCTTGTTTGCATTTGCCACATAAACCCGTTTAGGGTTTATTATTTTTTGCCGGCGTGGTCAAACATTTGCTAAAAATGAATAGACTTTCTTGAAAACAATGTCAAATTATCAAGCATGAATCACAAAGGTATTTATGTTACTATTTAAAAATACCGTAACAACTCTAACACCTGCGAACAGTAAAGACAATAGCTTTCGTTACAGATTCGAACAGTATATAAGAGGGGTGGATTATCTGTGAGTAAACTAAAAAAGTATTTATTGTATTTATTATGCCGGCAAAATATTGCAAAAAGATCTGTTTTACATCTTGTGGAAACCGACTTTATAAGTAACTTTGATAGATAATATATAAAAATAAGAAAAATATAGATTTTAAAAACTGTTTTATTGCAAAAATTATAACATTTATTTAGTGTTCTATAGAATAAAACAAACGTTTATGTAGTTTTTGAGATTTCAGTTTTACGTATGAAATATCGTAAATAAAACTCGTTTCCACACCACCGCAGAGGTAGAGTAATTGGCGCATTTTTTTTACGTGGTTTCCCCGAGAGGTATAATCCACGGGCAACAATCTTCGTGTTGGGATGATTGCACACTTGGATGACATCCGCTTCAAACGGTTGAAAACGGCGATCCGAAATCTGTAACAAAAGATCTATAGTTTTCCGTTGTTTTACTTACTCGTTACAGGATAAGATCTCCACCAGAGGTTTGGAAATCCGTCGGAGTCAGATCAGATGTAAGGTCGGGCTGTGAAAAATAAATAAATACATGATACATTTTGATACCGGTACTAAAGATTAAGAAAAAGGAATTACCTAGTTAGTACGTACCGCTTATAACTGAATTACTAAAAAATAAAAAATCGGAAAGATACTTTATGCAATAGTTTCTGTACTGGGCTTTTTTCTCTTATTCTGTGCTTCTAATATATAATCAGGGTCAACACACCGTAACCCCCTTTTTAAATTGCCTCGAATAATTTCTGGCAGAATGCATTTATTATAGAATTTTGCAAGCTTGTTTATCATACCGTCATTCCAAAAACTATCGTCTCGATAAATACGTTCAATAAATAACGGCGTCTCCACATTTATAAAAACAACAAAATAACACATTTGCCTTTGTGTAATATGCAATTGCCCTTGTACCTAAAACGTTGGTTATAAGTACATAATTACGATGTTCAAGTAATTTTAATAAAAATACCTGATAGTAATAATTATGCGTTCTTTTGAGCGAGACCTTGTTGTTAATATTTTCCAAACATAAAGTCGGGATTGTTTTTGCATGATTTGTGCACTCCATTTTTGTTACCTAAAATAATAGTAAACATAAACAGTAGAAAAAGAGTCAATATATATTAAAATAGTAGATTGTATTCGTTTACCTGTGCTCCGTATGGTACGATTTGCTGTATTTTAGCATATACACATGAGTCACCATCTGCTATAAATTGCTTGTAACGCAAGTTATGCATTTCTATGCTGCGACAAAAGCCTTCAACAATTATATCCGATTCCATACCAGAAGATGATCCTGCCCAGTTTTTGAAACATGTGTGAGGTGCTGGTTCTATATCCTTATTTGTAGCTTTGGTACATATAATGCAAAATTTATTACGGATGCCCAAATACAAAACTTTTTTTGTTTCTCGTCCTATTATTACGGCCTAAAAATTTATTGATTTAAAAATTACGGATTATTAATGTACTTACTACTCCTGAAGCAGCATTGTAGTTGTGTCCATAACTCCTCTTTGACCAACCACCGTCTAAGTATACGCTAATCCATGGAATACCATCACTATCAACACAACCCTTTTCAACAGCTATTTGATGTTCTTTTTTGCCTGCTGCCTCCATATCATTAATTGACGAATTCATCCATATCTAATGCATAAATATATAGATTTCTTTATATCACAGAATTTTTATATTACCTGAGATAGTTCATCCTGAATTGTATAAAATGTTGTTCCTGATAACGGTGGAATATTCATCACACTCAAAAATTCTTCAGTATGCTTGTAAGTACTTCCAATAGCAAAAGTTCCCCAGACGGCTTCTTTGTTTATATCTACTTTCTTGTCAATTGTCGAACAAGAAAAAGTTTTTTCACACATTGTACACTTTAGTATTATTGTACTCTTTAAACCACTTCTTATTTCCTTATCAATATTTAGTCGTCCAGTTGTACATGACCTCGCATGATTTTCTGACAATTGAATAACTTGTTCTAAGAAACCAATGCTAACAATTCTTTTTCCACTTATAGCAGGCTCTTCAGGTTGATCTACTTCAATTTGTAATTCTTCGGCTACAATTCTGAAAATATTGAAATCAGATTTTTTTACCTCAAAATATGTTTTTTAATACCGGTCATATTCTGTATCACTACCCCATGGATCTTTATTGGTTTGGCCAGTAGTAGATTTTATATTCCAAACATCTTCTAAATCTTGAAGCAATATTGGAGAATGACACCTATCTGCATTACTTGTTGATGGTCTACAAGTAACGTAATGAAAACATTATAAGTCAATATAAATATTTTGTTTGTACTCGTTATCAGTCATAGTAGGAATTACATCAGGTTGGTTTTCTTTACGTAAACACCATAAATGTTTAACAGTTTTTGCCCGTTTCGATCTACTTCTTTTCCGTTGACTTATAGGCAATCGACTCTTTGGCATTTTATATAAGTATTTCGCTAACTTAAACATTTTATTGTAAGTGAAACATATAAAAACATATACTTACTTATATTACACAATCACAAAACTTTAGCACTAACAACAATGATTCAATTTTGGAAATATATTTCTTATAATATAAAAGTATAGTTTCATTCAGAACGAAAGGAGATATTTACGACAACTGAATTTTTTTTCCTGTACTGCTGACTGGTTTTTCTAATCCTATTATTCTTTAGTTATATGCATTACCTACCTGCTGGTAATACAGATGGTACATACCTGCAGAAATTATTCTTAGAAGCAAGTAGTATTGAACCCTATTGAATACAGCAAGTGCTTGCTTATATAAACAATGAAAATATGACCTAATCTCTATAAACCGTTTAAAATATGATTAATAGTTAATTCTAAAACATGGTTGCTAATTACAAAATGAAATTAAAAAAAAATATATATTTATATTTATGTCATAAATTTTCAGACCTTAGTGAAAACACTAATAGCTATTTATAGTATAACTGAATAAATAAAATTATCCAAGAAAAGATGGTTTGTACGATAATGTGTTTGAGTTGATAAAATTGTATTTATTCACGTGTATCTTACAAGATTTTTTCCAATTTTGCAGAATTTAAAAAAAAATCATTGATTACATAATTTGACTACAAACATTTTATTCACTGTATTGAGTGAACAAAATGTTACTAGCAGCTTTTTATGAAGTGTTTTGATTTATTTTATTCACCTTTATGATCAAAATAATGAAATTCAATATTAGAAAAAATAATTTAGTATGGTAAGATTGTCCGACAACTTACACTTTAGTATTGGCTTTAGATTACAAAACAACTTTCCTTTACAAAATTATTATTATTTAGCATATACAAAAAAATATGCCTGTTTATTTATTTCTATATAAATAATTATGCAAATAATGAAAATTTAAAGATCATTTTGCTATTTATATGTTTGGTGTAATTAACATTTTACCAATTGTGGAAAACGAAAGCCAAAAATTGACAACTCAACCTTTATTTTGTATTTTGTAGTAACGATCGTATTGGTTTACGTCACAATGAATTTGAAGTCGGATACGGTGGAATTAAATTATTGCATTTTAAAATATGTTTTTAACAAAATGTATTTGCTTTTTTTTTGTTAAAAATATAATGACATTATTTTGGATCTACAATAATTGATTGTTATTGTAAGTTTTTAATGCCCATTTGTAAAACGAAAACGAACGTAATGAATCTTCTTGGAAAATATACGTGCCACAGATAATCCACCCCTTGCTATGCACTTCTGAAAATTTTTTTGAATCATAAATTCATGACCGTCGTCTTTTGTCGCAAATTACCCGTAACACTTCGTATTGTTAGATAGTTGAAATTACGTTGAAGGTTTGAGTATAAAATACCTTTCAGAAAATTGTACGTGCTGCGCCATCTATCTATTTAATTCTTCGTAACAAGGAAATTCCCCAGCCTTAAGAAAATTACCAATCATAGTTTGCTACTTTTTTTATGTTTGCATGTTTGGGTGATGGATCTCTTCTACCTGTATATGCCGTCTATCGGTGGATCCGGTGGTCCATAGGTGGACTTAACGGCGCCCGGTACAATTCGACACTTTCTGCATAGTTCGATTTGCGTTGTTTCGAAAATTGGCTCAAAACTTATTAAAACTTTTTTTTCCTATAAGTAAAGTATAGCGATCGCAATTTTTTGCAGAATATTATGTTTCCTGAATCAGAAAAATGTATTTTTGACAAAAAAATTTTGGGTGTCTGTGTGTGTGTAATGTCGTACTCACGATAACTCTCGAACCAAAAGTACTAACAATTTGAAATTTTGTATGGAGCTGGCTTTTCATATTTTCTCGGTTCTATCAAGATAGGTCTGATAAAGAAACCGGAAGTGGTTGTATCTGCCATTTTTAACAGTTCTTATATAGTTTTGTACGTATGTAAATTATTCGAATTATTTTTAGTTTCTTATAGAGATAATTCTTCCCAATTTATTCAAATAAAAAAATTTCTAACATTAACAGTTTATTAGATATTTGATTTATAATTTAAAATGAATTCCAAATATAATCTAGGTTCGAATCCTGCCTGCGACGATTTTTTTTAGAAAAAAATTCCATATCTTGAAGGGAAAGCAAGATACGTTAAAAATAACAATTTTTACTGATTTACTAAAGGGGAAAGCAATATCAAGGCGCACAAATATAGGGATTAGTCGATATGACAACATAACCTTAATTTACCATATTTTGGTTATATCTTAATGATTGGTACTTATTAACAGAGAACCGCGTTTGTCACGGTTACCCCCTGAAAGTCTAGAGAAAGTTCGTGATGAAGATGTAAATCTCTTAAACTAATCGGTGCTCGATTTATTAAAATCAATACGTTATGTTAATCAATCCAAAAAACAAACTTAACTCAAAAAAAACTCGTTGAAACCAAGAAGAGTGTTAAAAGAATTGAAACTAAAAGCAGTAGTGAAAAAAACTACAAGACACTTTAATTGAATATAAAGGCACTAATAGAACATGATTTGGAAAAAAGAAGCGAAGAAGATGCAGAACAAAGAATTGAAGATTTATGATAGTTATCAAAGAAAAAGAGTCTGAATCAAGACCCGGGTGTTCCAAACAACGTTTGCCTAAAGGAAAACTATCTTATAAAAGTGATATCCCAGCAAACACAGATGGACTTAAATTACTGTTGAATTGCCATTAAATTACGGTAATTTAAGTAGTAATTTAAACAGTAAAAAGGGCGCCATTAAGCAACTACTTAAACTACCAAAAATTCACTGACTTCTAAATTACTAATAAGCTACCATTAAAATACTGTTGTTATATTACCATTGAATTACTGTTAAACTACTGTTTTGAACTACTAGCAAAACTATTAAATTATTATTAAAACCACTAACACATATAAAAAAATAGTTTTTTTAATTAATTATTTGTTTCTGTAATTTTTTATTTATTTTGTTTACAGAATTTGACGCTCATAATTGATAAATTGTGGGATTTTTTTTTAAATTAGAATTTAATTTAAGTACTTACCTAGGGTTTGATCCCACGAACATCAGGAAAACCCCTTGCAACCTAAACGTGTTAACCACTACTCTACCTGACCCAATCCCAATACTATAAATGCTAACTACACGTTATATATGTTGAATACAAAATCGAGTAACTTATTCGTAATTTAATACTTTCAACGAGAACCATTAAATATTTCACATGACAATCAGACTGATGATGAATTAGTCCTATATATACATTTGCATCGCTACGTATTAATTATACTCTTGTTCTTTTTGTTATTCTGTAATCAGGATAATTCATGTCTTAGTTGCTTGAAGTGGTTTATATAATCCGAATATTTTTGGATACGGCAGGTACATAATTTCATGCAATATTAATATTCTTGTATCATAAGTTATAATATTTACTTTTGTTTTATATTTATACTGCGTTACTGGATCCCGCAGATTGGCCAATGCTATTTGACTTTCCAATATTAATATTTTCGTAAACTGTACGAAATCTTTTTAGTTGTCAATAAGAATTGCCACTTTCCTTCTTTCTATGCATTCTTCAAGCAATTGTTTGATAACAGACCTAACTGTTTGGCAAATATAACGATTATTTTTAAAATAATTTAGCTTAACATTTATATAGCAACTCTATTACTACTGACTATTAACTTACCTTGTATTTTAACGGACATTCAATTACCATTAAACTCCCCAACCTAATTCTGGAATTACGACTAAGTTGCTGAGTAAACTATTCAAGCTACCAATCATTGCATTACTCCTAAATTACTTTTGAATTGATGGTTGTATAATGGTAACTCAATTACCGGTAAACTACAACGTTCAATTTTTTAATTACTGTGTGTTATAACGGTGACTCAATTACCATTAAACTACAAGGTTCAATTTTTTAATTACTCTTAAGTTACTGGTTAAACTATTCTTAAGCTACGCACTATTACATTACTTCTTAATTACTTTCTAATTACCGGGTAGTATAATGGTGACTTTTATGCTACCACAATACTGAAATACTTCTAAACTACTTCGTATACTACTTTTAAACTAGTAACCATTTAAATTACTGATTTCGAAAAAATAAAAAAGAAGAATAGTGAACGTTTTTAACAACGATATTGCGCTGATCCCCACCTACAAAGGTGATTTGACAACCAGTAGCGGCGTGTAAGCCAGTGCAGCTGTTAATTTCAATTTAAAATAAATATTTTGAAAAATACAAAATAACGACAACACTTTAATGAATGAAACACTAGATAAGACTGGCGAAAGTGCAGAAGCACAAAATGTAATAAAAAAACTTGTACATGGCATAAACAGTAAGAATACCAAGAAGAAATTAATAAACTAAAACAAGTCAACACAAAATTATTGAATGAAAACAAATTATTAAAACTTGTGAACCAAGCCAGACTCTAAACACTAAAAATGTAAGAAATAAAACGATAAACTAACGATAAAAGCAAACGACAATCTAACAAAAAAATACTATAGAGTTAAGTAATCAACTTGTGAACCGAGCAAGATTCTAAACTCCATAGAAGTGACTTAAAAAGTAGTCTTCTTATATCAAAAAGAAATGTTGTCACAGCTGGTTAAGCTCGACTCTGATTGGGTTACGCTTGAAAAGGGGCGTGTTTTTATAAAAGAGTAATGACCGGGGAACAAAAAAGGGGATAGCTTAATATCATGATCACAATTAAAGTTATTGGGATGTTTGACGATTTCCGTGTTCTCTCGGATTTTCCTATTGAAGAAAAATGGAGATTTTGCAATGTCAAAATCTATATTGTGTAATGCGTCTAATAACTGAACGACCGGTTTTACCATTGTAGACTAAATCACATTAACAAGGAATTTGGTATACACCTTGAAATGAAAGTGTAGACAATTTGTCCTTGGAAGAAAAAAGAATTTGAGAGATTTTGCCTGTTGAGTTGAATATGGATTTAATACCGTTTTCTATTTAATCTGTAACCTTGTGAATGTAGAGTAAAAATACCAATTTCAAATTGGATCGTTTTCTTTCTTACTTTTTAGAGTTTAGAATCTGACTTGGTTCACAAGTTGATTACCTAACTTTTGAAAAGTGGAAGCTTTCGCTATTACGAAAAAACAAATTTCTTAATATAGTTGAAGATTTGTAACTACTGGTAGGTTGAATAGTCGATAAGACTTTTGCGCTCTTTGCCAATTGTTAGAAGCTTGCTGAACATGAGACATTTAAGTCAAAAATTGTTTCACTTTGTTTTACGATAGTTTGTTATTTCCACGCCTTCATCTTTTAGTTGCTATGTTTCTTTTGTTTTTGTTATTTTTTTCTCCTATAACTTGCGTATATTATACCGGTCTCAAAATAAATGTTTTTAGCCGACTCCTTTAATATTATTCTTATCCGCTTGTATTTTTCTTTCCGTTTATTAGCTTTTTTTTGTTTTTTTGTTGTTTTTTATATCTTTTTTATAATAAAACGTAAGTTACTGTTAGTTGTAAAAATACCAATTTTTTTTTATTCGATTGTTTTTGCGTGTAAACATACAAAGCTGCAATTAAATAAACACGAATATTTTTTGGTTTTTTAATTCGCATAAATAAAATCGCATTTTACTTTGATGTGTAATTAGAGCGTGTACATGTACTTTTAAACGAAATGTAAAAACAAGTTTCTCTAACATGACGATTATTTAATTAAATTACGTAAGATTTGGTTTTAAATTAAACAATTTGGATCCTTCAAACCGAAAATGACAATTTTTTTTACTATGTGTGCAATTTGCAAACACGATTATAATTGTGTCACTTTTTTCATAATGCGTTGACGCAGTTTACCTTATTATTAAGTACAAGGCAAACGCGGTTAATGTTGATTGGAAGTTTTCACTTTACTTCTAATAGAAACAAGTGCATTATGTCGCGTCTTTCAATATTAGAGTACACCGAAGACGATGTTAAAAAGATTTGGGCCAAACATGAAAAAACCAAAAATGATGTCAAACAAGACGTCGATATTATTAGTAAATGGTTAAAGACTCAGCCGCATCTTCCGGAAGCACCTGGTGAGTGAAATCTTCTTGATTAATTTGATTTCTTTTTTTGTTGTTGCAGATGAAAGGATTATAGAACGCTTTTTGTTACTAAACAAGTTTCGTTTAGAAGTTACAAAACAAAAGATTGATATGTATTACACTGTGCGTTCTATGATACCTGAATTTTATGATAGGAACCCGAATGAGAAGGTTATGCGAAAAGTCTTAGACGTGGTGTAAGTACCAGTCTTTATTTACTTTTATTGTAAAACAATCTCTAGGCCTTTTATTCCTTTACCCAAACTTACCAAAGACCTCAACCGAGTTGTCGTTATTAAGGCGTTGGACGTAGATGTTGACAACTTTGATCCAGGTGCATATATAGCACATACTTTGAATGTAGCCGAGGTACGTCTACGCGAAGACTATTACCACAAAGAACTTCAAATTTACGACTTGCTCGGTTTGAAACTAGGTCACCTTACAAAGTTTACTCCATCTTTAATCAGAAAAGGAAGCTTTGTCATAGAGGTGATTTCGTAATTTTGTAAATGCTTTGATTACACTTTTTTGTAGAAAGTGTTTGCGAATATTTCGGCTGGTATTCATTTTGTCAACGCGCCGAACTTCGTTGATCCTTTTTTGGCGTTGTTAAAAAACACCTTAAAACCCAAGTTGGCTGAAAAGGTAGACTAGTTTTGCGTTAAAAATTGAAAAGTTTAAGGAGCTTGTTGCAGGTGTTCGTGCATAAAACTTTCGATTCGCTTTCGAAAATAATATCGAAAGATGTTTTGCCCAAGGATTACGGTGGTAACGAGAAGTCGTTGAAGGAGCTTTTAGGTAATAATTATTGTTGGTAATTTAAAATTTAGCAAATCGTTTTTTAGAGGAGTGGAAGCAAGTGTTTTTGGAGTTCGATGATTTATTCGAGCATCTGCGTCAAGTTAAAGTCGATGAAAAATTGCGCGTCGAGCCGATTACGTTTGCAAACGATCTTTTCGGGGTTGAAGGTAGCTTCAAACAACTCCACATCGACTAGTTTTTTGTTATACACGTTATAAAATAAAGTTGTTGTTGTTTTACGCTTTTTCACTTAGAATCTAACATAAACTGTTTAAAGTTTACTCAATAATGAGAGTTTCGCATAATCACCGTCCTTGAAGTAAAAGCAAACTCATGTAGTCTTTATCAGAGAATGTAATATAATTACGGAAGTAACGTTTATAAACCAGTGTTTGTTGTTTAAACCTGTAATCATGACCGCGGTAGACGTTATTGAAAAAGTTGATGGTGGACGAGAAAAGCTATTAACAACGCTTGGGCAATCGTTAAATATAGTAGGACAAGATGTAGAAAACATTCGAAATTGGTTTGCGAAACAGCCCCATTTACCCGAAATTCCAGGTAAGCTTCACCAACGCCAATTAACACTGATTTTTTACACCAACAGACTACGTCGTGATTGAACGATTCTTAATCATGAGCAAATTTTACGTCGAAACGGTTAAAATAAAGTTGGATATGTACTATACTGTGCGATCTTTATTACCAGAGTTTTATAACCAGCACCCTTGCAGCGACGCTGCCAGAGCAGTCGAAAACGTTGTGTAAGTAAAAACCAATTAAAAATAAGTAATTAGATAGACGTTCCAGGTATTTAATTCTTATGCCGCGTTTAAGCCCATCACTCAACCGCATCATATGTTGGAAATTAAAAGACACAAACCCAGATAACTTCGACGCTGTTCCATTTTTTTCGTATTTACTCAACTTAGTCGAGATTAGAGTAAGAGAAGATGTTTCTGCCACCGACACGTACATTTGCGATCTTGAGGGATTTACCTTCAATCACATGATAAAATTCACACCGATGGTGTTAAAAAAATTAAAGTTTATTTCAGAGGTAAGCCGTTTCTAACAAAAGAAAAACGTAACGTTTGTCATTTTAGAAAGTTTTCACAATACGATCGAAACAAATTTATATACTAAACGCTCCGTCGTTCGTCGACACGTTAATATCGCTCTTGTCGAAATACGTAAAACCGAAATTGATTAAACGTATCGTAGTTTGCAAAAGTTTCGATCAGCTGCACGAGGCGATACCGAAGAGCGAACTGCCGAAAGATTTCAACGGTTCTTTGAAGAGTCTTCAAGAGTACCAAGGTTGATTTTGTATAATCTAAAACAACGATGTAATTGATTTTTTAGATTTGTGGGTGACAAAATTCGAGGAATCGAAACTGTTATTTGATCATTTAATGTCACTGCGCGTTGATGAAAGTCTACGTCTGGGTAAACCTTTAGATAATGACGTTTTGGGAATACAAGGAAATTTTCGACAATTGGTAATAGATTAATTATTGATTCGCGGTTTGTACCTTGGTTTCTGACACAACTTATAATAGACATTGCTGTGACTGTTTTAGGTTCAAGTTCAACCAGTATACTTTAGGGTAGTACATGTGTTAACTTTAATTTTGTTGTGAAAAGTATCGATTTGTAAATAAAAATGTATGTATATCTATAAAAAAAAACTTAAATTGTTAAATTTAACTTTGATAGGCAACTTGTATTACAGGAAAGTATATTAAATTGCCTATCAATAATAAACATAAAATGTACGTAAAGCGTGTTGCATAACGCAGGTCAAAGTCTAAATAGCGGTTGCTATTCAGCACCAGGGCCGGCGCAGGCCTGGGCACCAACCTTAAAAGGCGGCAAGTAAGCGCTGTAAAATTCAAAATGAATAAACGGCGTTGCCAACTAATTAAAACCAAAGGTTACTTGCAAATTACATCTATAACTATTTATTTACATGTTTATGCTACATTTGCACAGAAAATTGCAAGTTTGATTCAAATATCAAATGAATAATTTTTTTAATACTTTGAGTGTAGCGGATTAGGTCCGATAAGATAACGATTTAGCAAAAATTAGTAAGCTGGTAAAACAATTTGGCAGATAGTAATTCATCAAAAATTAGGCGCCAATTTAATAGAATTTATTTATAACAAATTTATATTAGAGGACTGTAAAACTTTAGTATTTATCAAATTTCCATGTTTTTTACAGTTGTTAAAAATGTACCTAGAATAAACTAAGATTTATTTGAATACATATGAAAAATGAATAGGCGGAATTTTAATAATACTTATTACTGTAACGAATTTTAACACTAATTTATTTATACACAAAATATTTACACGTTTATAAGTAACCGAACTATTTCAATCTAAGAATATTTAATACAAACACTTACACTAATTTCTATAGTACTATCACTTGAAGGATAATGTCCGCGGATAACTTCTGTTTATCTAAACCCTGACACTTATTTACATGAAAGTCACTCACGTTATTAATTTGTTGTATTTATCTCGACACGCGTTAATCACTTAGTTATTTAAACTTGAATAATCTTCTTAACACTCCCGACTTCGAATTACTGAAAATTACTCCCCTATGATTCGTTTGTATCGCTTTTATATATTTTAGAGATTCTTCGAGAATCTTCTATATTCTTTCGTGAACGTTCTAAACGTATATAAAACGTACGCAAACGTTCTCGACATTTACAAAAACTTTGCGAATCTTTCATTACTTTTAAGTACCCACTCATTTCAAAAATCCTCAAGCTCCGGAGTGAGAACGACATAAGGTTGAAGAATCTAATTCTTAAATAAAAACACGTTTTAAAAGATTAGTAGTCTTCATCAGACCAAATCCGAACCAAAGCTACAGAGCAATATAGATAAAATTCAAATTCAAAGAAATATTTAATATTGGTAAAGTAATTCATTACTTAAAGTGGAGTACTATTTAAAATTTAAGAAGATTAAAATATTATTCAAGGAAACCGCTCAGTCACAAGAATAATAAACACTCGTTTGAAAATGACTTAAAAATGTATAAAATAAAAAATTATTTTTTAAATCATAATTTAAATAAATGAACACACATACAAAATGATGTAATAGAATAGTAAGAATGGTTATCATTGTGTTACGCTGTTGTCCTCGTAACTAAAAACAAAAGAGCGACTACTAACTCAGTTGTTCCGGCGATAGAGTCGTAAGCTTTGTGGTGTTAGATTATAAACTGAATCTAAAAAAGCGCCAAAATGATGAAATAATAAGGGTGGTAGACAACGTTTAAATCTATCCGAAGTGAAATCGAACAAATGACAAGACAGAAGTAGTAACACAATATTTATTTTATCACAGACAGTAGTTCACGTTAGACAAAGAAGAAAAATGTACATAAGTATATTAATATAAATTTTCCAAACACTAGCTCGTAGGTTGGTATCTCAGACAAAATATAAGTTACCCCCTTGACTGGGCAATACGTCGTACAGCAAAGTGACCTAGTCGGTCTAATTTTTACACTAAAAAAAATGACTTTACATTCGTAAATTAAATTACAAACGTAGAAAAATCAAAGATTTAGAAAATCAAAGTGCGCTGTATAATAATATAACACACAACAAAAAAATTAATTGTGATTACAACCTAGAATGTACGTACGGTCGACGGACCAACAAACTATTAAGAATTAAATTAAAAATTGAATACTTACAATTAGTTTCCACCAGGTGTGGACTAGCTAGTACATCATGTCAGCATTACCTAAAACTCAATTGAAATCGAACCAAAAACACGTACATACGGCGTTATCACAAATAACCCCTATTATACATACGGTCGCTAAAAGTAAACGACTGCGCCTAGTTTCTCTTAAATTGATTTCGTAATTTGTTTTTGCAAAATATGCATTAGACTCGTATCCAACGTTCGAAGATGTAGAAATATTAGTTATAACGACGGGACGTCATCATGGAAATTTTTCCAATTGTAACATCTGTTCATTATCTCTACAGACAAAGAAAATGTGTGGGGTATGAAAACCCACTACAGACAATTACGAACGAGTTAAATTAAATCGGAATACAAGACCACCAACGGAAAGTGGGCGTAAGTAGGATAAATTTTGTACTAGAGAATTTTTAACATAACAATTGCCAACAGGTATAAAAATTTGCAGTCAAACCGAAGGCGAAATTTAATTCATACGAGGTGGCAATGTACATTCCTCAGTTATTAATCAAAGTGAAAGAGAAATAAAAATTTTTACAAGAACAAATAACGCAAAAAATGAATAACCTGAATTTAAAAATTTGTATTGGTAATATCTAAAATGACAATTAAAAATTTATATGTCAAAACTTTGTATTCATTTTAAGTCAATATTATGAAATCTATTTATGTTGTAGTTAAAATCGTTGTTTTAAAATTCTTCTGACAAATACGATGTTGGTATGTGACCGTTATTTTTGTAAAAGCTGCAACAGAATAACACGTGAATGTTACTTACAAAGCAAATTTCTAAATGTTTAAAGGTAATTTGTAATTAATGAGTGTTATTCTTAGCAAAAAGCTTTACCAACTAAGAAAATAATATGCAAATTGAAGAAAAAAATAAGTTTGAAAAAGCAAACTACAATCTAACAAAGAACTACTACAGAATTTTAACCTTTCGCAGTTATCTTGGTAATGATTATAAACAACTTTCGACTTAGACTGCGTCATAGTTGAACACCCAGACTTTTTTTAGTTGTCTTAGTAGACGATTAGCAGGATATTACAGCTTGCATCTTCAGAGTGGTAAAGGAGAGACTAGGACTAAGTCTAAAAAGTCTGGGTTTTCAACTACGATGCGGTCTAAGCCAAAAGTCGCTTATTATTGTAACTACTACAGAGTTAGTTAATCAATTTGTAAAACAAGCTATGTTCTAAACTTCATAGAAGTGACTTAAGAGGAGGTTGAGCTCAACTTTGATTGGGTTACGGTCAAAAAAGGGTGTGTTTTTGATAAAAGAGTAATGACAGGGAAACAACAAGTGGATAGCTTAAAACCATGATCACGATTAAAGTTATTGGAGTGTTTGATGATTTCTATGATCTCTCAGATTTTCTTATTGAAAAAGAATTGATATTTTGTAATTACCGAAACGTTATCAAAATCTATATTGTGACTTCTAGTAAAATGATGTTCAGCAACCGCTGACTTAGAAATATGCCTTTTTCTTATACAACGATTATGTTCTGAAGTACGAGTAATGACAGAACAACCGGTTTCACCAATGTAGACTAAACCACATTGACAAAGAATTTAGTATACACCTTGAAATGAAAGTTTTTGGGAGAAGGAAGAATCTGAGAGATTTGTAACCGTCGTTTGATTTTGTGCGATTTATTTGATGAAAGACCCGGTATTTGAGTTGGTTTTATTTGTTTTGTGTATTTCAGGATTGTTTGAGTAATTTCACGTTAATTTATTGAAGTTAGTTCACATTTTTGAATTCATCTTTGTCAATTAAATTTGTAAGTAAGTTTTGTATTCAATTAATTCGTAATTATTATACTGCTGAAACATCTGTTTTCTGTATTTACGTTGATTTGGCATTTTTTTGTGCTGGTAAAATTCCAGATGTATCTAATTTATGTTTTCTTTTTGAGTTACTATTGTAATTAAATATATTTTTGCAGTTTGGTTATCTTAAGCTTGTGTAAAAGTTTATTGTATTAACTACGTTCTTAGTGCATTTGGAATTGAGTCATGTTGAATATTATACTTTATTACTCTACTATATTTGGGTTTGGATATTTTTTTTTTGGTTAACGTTGCATATTGCCATGAGAAAGGCAGTCTTCGAACACTACTTTTTCATTTTAACTAAATCTGTTTGCATCTTCTTTCCACGTCTTTGTTGTACTGTTTTCTTTCTTAAAGATTTTGGTCACAGCTCTTTATGGAAGTGGTCGCGCACTGAGTTTATAGGTATAGGTGGTTTTCGTTTTGGGGGCAGAAGGTTCACGAGTTTACCAATCATTAAAACATATCAAAATATAGTCCGGATTTAGGGTTAATTCAACCTTTAAGAATCAGAGGTCTCCACAAAAGTGATGCAAAAAAGAGTGAATGTTTAGTGCAGTTAGTGGAAGTTTGTTTCTACTAGTTCGTAGAATTTACGGTTTTTAAAAGTTTCACGTGCTTTTGAGTTTTATTTTTACGTAATGTAGAATCGTATTAGTTAAGTTGTGCGACGCGGTTTTATTTTCGCCTTGGTGGCGGCTTATTGAGAATCTTCCGACGGAACCTAGTCATTTGACGGTACTCTTCAGTATTTCTTGTCGACAACATCTGGCAACCTAATGGTTAACCAGAAGCTCCTTCCTGGATCTGCTACAAAAATTTACGGTATTTATTTTGTACCGACTAGACCAATTTGTCTTAAAAGCTTTGGTTTTTAAGCAGAATAATGTTGCCGATTTTATCGATTTTACAATTATTATATGGTAATTGTTTATTTTTTTATTTTTTTTTGAGTGTTGTTTAGTAAAATAAATGTTAAGTAGTTAAATTGTAACCATGCTTTTATTCCGTCGGCCTGCGCGTTAAGTGAATTGTATATAATTTCAGATTTTAGTAAAAGGCACTCTGTTTAAGATAAGTTCTTCTAAGAGTGTATTCATCAGGAGCGGGCTTTTTGGTTGGCAAGGTCCAGAAACCCATTTTAAGCTCGACACCTTCTTGGCGCCCTTTTGATTTTGAGTTTTTTTTCGTTTTCTTTCGAATTTTCCCAAACAGACACAGACCTTGTGTATAACCCACACCCATCTTCACTGAGCACCGGCAAAACCACGTTTATGTTACTTTCATTCAGGCAACTTTCATTTGTCCAGCTTTTGCACGTAACGAATTTTGCCGGTTAAATATGGGTTTAAAACTATTCTTACAAAAAAGTTTCTCTGTTTGATTTGTAACTTTGGGAATGTAGAGTAAATATGCTAACTTCGGATTGGATTTGGAAGTAGAAATGTTATAAATAGTTATTTGTTCCATTTTTTGTCTAAAAATCAAAAACAAGTTAATTATAATATTTTTTTTAAATAGAATGTTGCAATGCAACGCTCCCTTGAATTAATTATTTGAGATGTACGGATAAAATTTCATGTAAATGTCACATATTGTGTAGATACTCATTGTGTACAAATTAAATTTCAAGAAAAATAAATAATTCAAAAATTAATTATCAACCGAATATAATAATACAGTAATATACATTAATTCCAAACATTCGCGGAAAATAAAATAGTAAGCTATAACTTTTAGGGTGCATTATATTAAATTATAAAAGCCATTATGTCTAACTTCTTTTACAGAATCATTAATAATATATTCTTTAGAAACACACCTATGTTAGAAAAACTTACAATCCCTTCTTAAGTTTTTACTAAAAAGAAATCCATAATAAATATTAACGGATTACTGTACAAATTTAAATTAAAAAATATATCAGTTTTATTCAAATATACTTACGTAACCAAAGCACGATATCTGTGTAACAATACAAAAAATTATGCTTCTTTTTGTCTAAGACCAGGAAAATTTGTTGTATGCACTTCACATCACGCATAACACAGAACTAAATTGTTGATTAGATGCACAATTCTTTTATAGTTCATATTATAGACTAGTTGGTGCAGGTATCGGCTCTATTGCGTTCCTGTATAAACCTGTATAGATAGTCCTGACTCATCGCGATACCTGTTATTACTTAGGACGTAAAAATCACAACTAGTTTATTCATTGTTGTTGATTTTAACTTTCATATTACAAATTTTTAATTTTATATTAAACTTTGCGCGAAAGCCCTGACGTTGTTTAGGAACCCCTAAATCATTTTTAATTTTTCACGGACTCTCTGAATGTCCCCGGGGACCTCTAGAGATCGTAAGGACTATTTAGGAAATTACTGGTCTTGTACTCTGTACTTCCGCTTAGTCGGCTTTTTTGATGCTGTCAGTCACTGTTAGAATATTTCTCTTCTTTGAGTTTCTTTTGCCCTTGGAATACGACGTTTGATTAGTGAAGCTTTTTATCCTTTCTTATTTATTCTTACTTTAAGGGGTTTTAAGGCGTTGTCCTTGACCGTAGTCTAAACTTCTTTCTTTTTTATACTTCTTCTTTTCTTCTTGGTTTGCTTAGTATTGTCCGTCAGTGAGATCTATGGAACTGCGTTTTTCTCTTGCTTTATAGCGTAACGATTGATGTCGACTTTCAACGAGTACCTGTTCTGATATTTTATTTCTGTTGGTTGGAGTTTTTGGTTCTTTGAAGTATCATTCCGCTTCATGCTACTTTTATTGTATTTGGGTTAGTTTTGAATTTCAGGGTTTTGTCCTTGGCGTATGCTTAAATTTGTATTCTTGACTTTAGCTAGTATCGACTACCCAGGTTTTTATGTTGCTGGGGGAGGGAGGCGGGGAATTTGTTATGTTAAAAAGTTGGTAGGTTAAAATTTTTCAGCTATAAAGTTTGTCCTCGGCACGCCCACTTTTCGTGGTCGATTGTCAAATGTGTAGGCGGTCTCTGCGTGTGTCTGTCACGTGATAATACAAAGGAATTTTGTGTCGGACTGAAAGCTTATTTGGGGTTGTGCTTATATAATTTCTTTTTCTATTGAAGGTTTAAATTAATTATAGCGGGTCGTCACCCGTCCACCTGTTACTCTTATCGGTGACAATGATAAACCACCTGTGATTTTTGGAAAGTTTCCATGACGTCACGTAGCTGAAGTCTAGGGGTTAAATACAATTTTATTGGAAGCAGTGGCGGTTTCTCTTTTAGGTCATTCGGACAATGACCTCCCAAAATCAATAAGAAATGTATGTAATTTACTTTAAAATTCGCCTTTAAATCAAACTATCAGCGTTTGAATTTCAATTTTCATTGTAAGCGCAACAGATGCGAAAACAAACGAATTTACCCGAGGCTGTTGCTTTTATAGTTCGTGTGTATTATATAATATAGCCGAGTCGTAAATGATCGTTATTGTATAGTCAAGAGTGAAACACGCATAATACAATTTCATGCAAATTAGAAAAAGAGAACTAAATGCTTCCTGCGGTTGTCAGCGGGGTGTAATTTTTCACGTACTCAGTGCAATGC
This sequence comes from Aquatica leii, assembly GCA_035610365.1. Classification (NCBI taxonomy): domain Eukaryota; kingdom Metazoa; phylum Arthropoda; class Insecta; order Coleoptera; family Lampyridae; genus Aquatica; species Aquatica leii. Next base: position 94,877,258 of record CM069435.1, on the reverse strand, counting down.
TAAACAAAGATGCTGCAATGCATATTTTTTATCACATACGACAAACTTTGCACTCGATTTTTTAGTTGTTTGATAATATTCGATTGTAACGAATGTCAATGACTACACAGGTTAAAACAAATCAATTGTGTTTAAGTACATATTACTGTTTTTGTTTCAAAATGGCGATAGTACAAGGAATCTATATATGATTTATCAGATTGGATTTGTAGATGTGAAGAAACTAATAGATTTTACTGTTTTGTATGGTTACTATTTTCACACGGTTCATTATGGTGTAAAAAAGGCGTTACCGATTTAAAACATTTAAAAGAAAAAGTGGAAAAGCACTTTTTATCTGCGGATCACATGAAAAATTCGATCAATCATTTTGCTAATTGTAAAAATAGATTAATAGATCTTAAATATAAATCGATTTAATGCAAAAGAGTTTTTTTTTTACTTTTTGTGCTAGTTGCGTTTTTTGAATATTTTAAAAATGACCCTATGGTATGATTGACCACCAGCCGCCACTGGTTGGAAGAGATATCTACACAAGTGCAAAGTGAATTATAGGGAAGCTCGGCGCATTCATTTACTTCAATTATGATATGAATTAAAGACAGGATTTACTTGTGATAACGCCGTATGTACGTTTTAGTGTCAAATTTCATACTACGTTTTAGGTCATACTGGTACGGTACTGGTATTACACAACTATAAGTATTGCATTTTCTATTTATACGAGTACTACTTCGTTGGTCATGTCGATTGTTAGAATGGCCATACGTACATACTAAGTTGTAATCACAATTAATGTTGAAACTTTTTCTTGTGTGTCACATACTTATCTGGTGCGCTTTGATTCTCTAAACTTTTGATTTTCGTATTCTTGTAATTTAAGTTAAGAAAGTAAAGTTAAACGTAAAAGTTAGACCGATTAGGTCGCTTTGATGTGCGACGTGTTGCCCAGTCAATGGCGTAACTTATACTTGGCTTGGGATATCAACCTATGTAATACTGTTTGCGACGTTTATATGACTATATACGTATGTACTGCCTTTGTCCTTTTCAAATATTTCTGTGATAAAATAAATATACCTATATTCTGCGTTATCACTTCTGTCGTGTTATTTGTTCTGTTCCAACTACGGGTAGAGTTAAACGATATCTCCCTAATTTAGTTTTTCATCGTTTTGTCGCCTTTTTAGATTTAATTTATAATTTAGCATCACCATCGCTTATTTTTTGTTACACGAAAACCAGCGTAACACAATGTACAAAAAACAAAATACTTAAAATATAGCAAGAGTATCAAGGTAAGCAAAAAAACATTAGAAAATAAAAATATAATTTTAAAACTGTTCGAACATTTAAATACTTGGGTATAACAATTTACAATAAAAAGAACAAAGGCAATAAAAAAACAAATCAAAGAATACAAATGAGATACTACGCAAATAAAAGATTGTTAAAATCTAACCTTTTAAGCGATAAGACAAAGGAAGATATTGAGAAGAATTCTAAAGCTAATAAAAAATTAGGGCGTGTACTAGTGTACACATGTAAGAAGTGAAACTTCTTTATGGCCTTATTTTTCGCAAAATGATCTACATGCAACTTTTCAGAAATTGGTTAAATAAAGTTAAATTAGATAAATTTTAAACAAAAGGATTTTATTATCATAGACATGAATACAAATTTTTGTAAATCAATTAACTAATTTTTGTAGATTCAATTTCATATTTCAGTTACCATAAGCCATTAATTACAAAAATATATAATAACGATGACAATGATAGTAATAATTCTATTACAATTAATGAAATGCTGTAATAATCTTAGTAGCAAAAAGTTAAAGTTAATAAAGTTAAATAATTTTATTATTTCTATTCATGTCTATGATAATAAAATTCTTTTGTTTAAAATTTATCTAATTTAACTTTATTTAACCAATTTCTGAAAAGTTGCATGTATATCAATTAATTGATGTTCATTAAATTAGCAGTCTTATTAATTAATAAATACTATTTTAATGAAATCATATACATTGACCGATAGTTACAATAAGAAACTGAGGTTAACCTTAAATATTTTAAATTTAAAATTAGATAAATTTAAAAAAAAGGATTTTATTATAATAGACATGAATACAAATAATACAATTATTTCACTTTAACTTTTTGCTACTAAGATTATTACAGCATTTCATTAATTGAAATAGAATTATTACTATCATTGTCATCGTTCAAACAGAAACTGCGGTTAACCTTAAATATATTAAATTTAAAATGTCATCGTTCAATCAGAAACTGAGGTTAACCTTAAATATTTTAAATTTAAATTAATAACATATTTCAGAACTTATACTCTATGTCAATTAATTCCACCCAAGTATTAGAAAAATAGATATAATTACTTACTTTTGTTAAAAATCCACTGGAATTAGAATTAAAATAAAGCCTTTGATTTTGTTGATCACTTTAGTATTAATATATTATTTATCACGTCGCTATTGCGTTTCAGAAAAAAAGATGGCGCGTAACGGAAAAAATGTGACGGTAAATTTTTTTCCAACGCCGATAAAGAAGTTTCACTTCAAAAATGATACAGTTTAAAAACCAACAGAGAAAAGAAAGACTCAGAACGAGATATCTTGAGAATGTACAAGAACACCTAATCAAGCTGGGAGTTAAGAAGTGGAAGGAAAAACGCATGAATAGAAAAGAATAGATGGAAATAGCAGAAAAAGTTAAAACTAACGGAAAACTCTACAAAATTGGAAACAAGGAAATATGGGAACCAATCCACCCCATAAGAATATCGACTTAGAAAGCTTAAATAAACAGTTATAACTGCTTGCGGTCACAATGCACACAAGTTCTCTCCAGTTAACGAACATTTGCTCTTGTTTGCCTTTTTTTAAAAATTATGTTGTATCAAAGGTTGTATTAAAGTTTTTAAGTTTGCTAATATTGCGTTACTTAAAATTTTTTAGTTAGTTAGTCACTTTACAGTACTTGCAAAACTATACACTTTCGTTAGTTCTAAAATCGTTAAAGTTTTTCACAAATTGATTTAAAATTACACTACCACTTGTTTTTCCTTTTGGCGTTTTAAATGTCAAATTTGATGTTCGCCCGAAAAAATCTAGAGTTTAACTAACTGTTTTAAGAGAAACTTATTTCGTTGTTAACTGAACGTTAATTAATTGATAACGAAACTCATTATCATTGAATAATAATAATAGTATTAGAACGCTATAAAATGCATGAAATAACTTGTAATTATGCAAATGCATAATTATACTAAGCCTAGTAATAAATAATGCATAAATTACAATTTCTGTCGGCTAAAATTTCTTATGGTTTTAAATTTTATTAGATTTGCACAATTCTTACGGGTATCTGCCAGACACGTATAAAATCAAATGAAATCCCATTTTTAAGAACCACAAAGCTACAACGATTTTCTATTATATTTTTGTATAAAGCAAAATATAAAAGATGTATTTTGAAATATAATACAATACATCAAACATCGCTGCAGTAATTTATCTTCTACAAACAAAACTGCCACTGTAAAAGTTGATTTGTTTATTAATAAACGTACATAAAACGTATCTCAGAAAAACAAGAATTAATCTAAAATAAATATAAGAAGCACACAAGCATTGTTTAATTTAGATTTAAAAATCCTGAGAACGTAATTCGTAATTTTATAGTTATGTTTTTACAAGACCACTTTAAATAAACTTTTCGGTATGTATATTTAGGAGATTGTTTACACGTATCTATTTATGACTGAGCAAATTGTATTTATAATTTAATTCCATTTTGTTTTAATATAATTACTTCTGTTTTAATTTCTTCGTGTTACTACAGTAAATAGTACTCGAACGAGCCACTACGTAGTATATTTTTCAGAATATTTTATGGTTTAGAACCTTTTTGTTTTGTTTTGATGCGTAACTAAACAATTCCCAAAATTTTAATAATTGAATTATTTATTTTTGTTTCTTTTCATTATGTAAATTAAAATTACCGTGACTGAGAAAAAACTACTATCAATTATAAAATCTAGCTTTGACTTGATTCTCAAGCGAATAGAAATAACGTAATGCGATTAATTAATTTATTTAAATATGAATTATGATAATTAAGTAGATATAAAAACTAAGTAGCTTCATTTGCTTGTTGTCTTTTAAACTGTGTGTAACAAATATGGAGCGTTGGTCAGGAAAAGTGGCTATCGTTACCGGTGCAAGTTCTGGTATTGGTGCTAGCGTTGCTACACGACTAGTTAAGGCTGGTGTTAAGGTTGCTGGTCTTGCTCGTCGCGACGATCGCGTAAAGGATTTAGCGCAAAAACTAGAGAATGAGCTTGGGCAACTTTACGCGTTCAAAGTAGATATTAGAAATGAAGACGAAGTGGTAAAAACATTCGCTTTGATTGAAGAGACTCTTGGTCCAATTCATATTTTAATTAATAATGCTGGCATAGTTCGCGACACGACTTTAATCGATGGAGACGCAGAATTATGGAAGGAAGTGATCGACACTAACATGTTTGGGTTGTGCATTGCAACTAGAGAAGCGGTTAGATACATGAGAAAGAACAACGTAGACGGTCACATCGTGCACTTAAACAGTATTCTTGGTCACACAGTTCCTCCAGTTCCGAATTTTAACATATACATTGGCACAAAATTTGGAGTAACTGCTTTAACAGAAGTGTTACGACAAGAACTGCGTGCAATTCAAAGTCGTATTAAAATCACAGTAAGTATAGGTTCCGTTTGTGTTGTCATCGCTCATTGAAATCTTCAAAAACAAAATTAATTTTAATTGTAGAGCATTAGCCCAGGAGCCGTTAAATCCGAGTTTTCAAGTTTATCTGCGTTATTCACTAATCTTTTCAACGAGATTCCGCTTTTAAAACCCGAAGATGTTGCTGACGCTATTATGTATGCTTTAGGCACGGCTCCGCACGTTCAGGTATTAAAATTTAATTAATGTATCAGTTTATAAAACAAATATTTTTAGATACACGAAATGATAATTAAAGTCGTTGGAGAGCAATTCTAAGAAAAAGTAAACTAATTTTTATTATAATAAAATTTTTGTGTTTTATGAAATATAATAATAAAAACCAAATGGTTAAAGAATAACCTATTTTTAGTTAACGTCGGAACAATAAAGTTGCGAAGAAGCGGTGAGCTTGTTACTTTGTTAGCAAAATACGTACATTTTTTACAGCAAACTAGTTTTTAGCACGTGAACAAAAACCTCAACAAAACGAAATCTGAAAGAGATCCTAATCAATCCGACAATAAAAGACTTGCGTTTGATGCTTACGTAACCGTAAGAATGTTACAAGTTTGTAGCACATTTGTAGTGTGTTAGATTAATAACACTGGCATTGACTTACACTAAGAACTCTCAGGCTTTATCAGTTTTATGTTTTTCGTCATCCATAGTAAAGGTAGAAGGAATCATCAGGAAAAAAATCAAAAATAAGATAGAAAGGCCAAGCAGAAAACAGAAAAAAGAAGAAACTAACATTGTCATACTAACAAAAAGGACGTAAAGCTTCAAATAAATAAATATGGCATTTCAAACGTACGCCACTGATTTTTACTTCCTACAACGTCTGCGCTAGGTGCGTTCATCAGCGCCTGACCAATTTGTAACATCCCAAATTGAAACCAATATGTGAGTCATATCTATACTCCAAATCAACGAATCAATTTGGTTTATTGGTTTTGTACAAGCGTTGTATAGTTGTTTTATGGTAATTGTAGTTTGGTGATAGTGTGCGTTGATATTGTTTTTGCTGGTTAAGGGTTAAGGTAAATACCTTGATTGGTGCATTTAATTGTACCATCACGTGGGAACCAATCAAAACGACATCGGAAAAACAATTGCAATTCAAACGTCGTGGATTACTGAAAAATCATTTAAATAAGCTTTAAATTACATACAGGATGTGCTAGAAAACTTCTGACATTACTTTTAGTAAATCTTGTTACTGTTACAAGCAAAGATGTTACAAGTTCAAGGCTATACAACAATTAACCTAAATTTTTTTCACAAAGTTATCAGTTATCACAAACTAATTTTTGCATTTAGTAATTGTTTTTACCGAACTGACACTTTACAACCTGATTGTCAAATCAAAATTTCTAATATTAAAATCATTTCCAGATAATGGAGTCAAAAAAATTCAACTATCGTTTTTGGAATGCGATCGCATGTGAAGCAATACATTCGGGTGATGAATTGAAGCATGGTGTTAAAGAATGCATAGTGAGAGATAACGTCAAGCTCGAAGACTTCAAAGGCTTAGACATTGAAAAAAGCAACATCGATTATTTAAATGCAGATTTGTTCGACGAAATGCTACACCTTCAAAACATTAAAATCATATTCAGTACAATAACTAACATGCCGCCAGAAGCATTCAAAACTTTAAACGATCTAACCGAAATCAACATTGGTTTTAACACCATCGAAAATATAGACGCACGAGTGTTCTCCGGCGTTGATAAGATAAAGAACTTGTTTTTCTACGGGAATAAAGTTGACGATATACCTACAGGCATTTTTGATGGTTTAACAGAAATCGAAAACGCTAAGCTTCATAATAACAACTTAAGCAAGATTACAATCGACACGTTTAAAGATAACAGTCGTATTACTTTGTTGTGGTTGTCGGGTAACAATATTAAGAAGCTAAGAACGAATGTATTTGCGAATTTATCGTTACTAACATCATTGTTACTCGATGACAACGAGATGGAAGAAACTGAAGAAGGGTGCTTCAACGGATTGGAGAATTTAGAGGACTTACGGTTGGACAAAAATAAATTAACAGTGTTACACCCAAAGCTATTCTCATCATTAACATCGTTAAAAAAGTTAGATTTAAGCTCAAACAACATCGACCACTTAGACGATGAGAATTTTTCTGCATTAACTAATCTAACTTCGTTAAATTTATCAAAAAATAAACTCGTGCAGCTACCAGAAGCATTGTTCAGCAACAATTTATTATTGGAGGATTTACAAATGCGAGATAACATTCTTGTGAATTTATCGATCAATACCTTCAAAGGTTTATCTCAATTGAGGACATTGATTTTATCAAATAACGAAATTGTGGAGTTACCTGAGGGTTTATTCAATGATAATGTTCAACTTGAGAAAATTAACTTGAATCATAACAAGATTGAGAAGATTGTAACAGGTACTTTTGATGGGCTAGTGCACCTTACTGAGTTAAATCTCGATAAAAATTGCATTGTCACAATCGACGGTGCTTCATTTAAAGATTTAAAAGCAATAACTTCGCTTAGCTTAAAACAAAACCTTATAGAAGTGTTGGAAGAGGAGCTGTTTGCCGGATTGAATCATTTAAAGAAGCTGTATTTAAAGACCAATAGAATTGAGCATCTACCTACGGGTATCTTTGCAGATCTTACCGAGCTGGTCGAATTAGAGCTATATGAGAATGTGATTGTCGAGCTGAAAGAAGGCGTTCTTGATTCGTTGTCTGCTGTAACTAGTTTGCTATTGTACGATAATAAAATCGAGCATATCAGTTCGGGTACATTCAAGAACTTAAAATCTGTGAACTCGCTTTTTTTGGGTCGTAACTGCTTGAAAATGCTCGAACCAAACACTTTTAGCGGAATGGATACGCTTAATTACCTAACGATCGAAGATAACCTAATTAGTGAGTTTCACGAGGACTCATTCAAAGGCATGGCGAATTTAAAAACGTTGACTTTATCGAGTAATCCCATCGAGGAGCTTCCGTTAAACTTATTTCACGATTTAACGAATCTATCGCATTTGTACCTCGAAAAAACTAACCTCAATGTTCTGCGTTCGGGCACTTTTATCGGATTAGATAATTTAAGCCAATTGCATTTGTCGAAGAATAAAATTGTCGTGATTGAACCTGGTGCTTTCGAAGGACTTTCGTCTTTAGAATATTTGTCTTTAAATACAAATTGTATTGAAGAGTTGCATGGGGATATATTTGCAGGTCTAACTAAGCTTGATTATTTAGAGTTGGGAACGAACCAAATCAAAAGTATATCGAACGAGGTTTTCGTACAAACGCCAAAGCTTAAATTTTTAGGTTTGAGCAATAATAAACTCGAGCTCGATGGGGATTTATTTGTGCACTGTCCTAAGTTAGTACAACTTGATTTAACAGGTAACAATATAAACTCGTTACCAAACGATATTTTTAAACCACTTTTGTGGTTGAATATACTTTACTTGAACAACAACAATTTTGAAATCATCACCGATGAGACGTTAACAAACTTGCCGAATATGCAATACCTGCATTTAACAAAAAACAAAATTACGAATGTCGCTACACATGCCTTCGAAAACATAAAAACCTTGTGGGAATTGTACCTGAACGAGAACGAAATTGAATCTCTATCTCCGAATTGTTTTTCAGGTTTAAACAATATGTACAATTTGCATTTGGAGAATAACAAGTTGACCGTTTTAAGTACTGATGAGTTCGACGATCTGAAATCGTTGAAAACTGTTTTCTTGGCTGGGAACCCGTTACACGAAGATATTCTCGAAGAATTCAAAAAGAAGTATCCAATACCAGTTCCGAAAATCGTAACGTGTTATTGTTGAAAATATATGCTACAAAAGTTTTGTTAACGATTTTAATAGTTTATTTTACGTTACGATTGTATTAATAAGGGCTTAATGCTTAATGTGATAGTAGATTCGAGTGATATATTTTGCACCGCACTAAGTCGCTATTTTATATTGTTTATTTTTTAATAAAGGCATTCACCTATTTGTATTGCTTGAGTTTTTATGAATGAATTTTCTATAACAAGTAAAAATGTAGCCTATCTTATATGAGTTTAAATTTTGAGAGACAAATTTATCAACAATGCAATATTGTCTACTGGTACAAAAATTGTGATCCGTTGCCAAGAGCACATGATTACCTTTACGTATTAGCTATTGTAACGAATTTTATTAAAACTTATTTATTTATACTAAAAATTTGTAAACGTTTACAAATACACGGAACTAATTAAATCTAAGGATATTTAATACAAATACGCTAAATTTATATAGTACACCCACCGAAAAATAAATTCCCCGGATAACTTTTATTTATCTAAACACTTACACTGTTTACATTAGTCACGTACAAGGTTATACTCCGTATATTTATGTCCACACGCGTTAATTACTTATTTATTTAAACTTGAATAATCTTCTTAACACTACTGTCTTCGAATTACTGGAATAACTGACCTATGATTGGTTTGTGCCGCATTTACACATTTTGTCCAAACGTTCAAGAATTTTCGATATCTTTCGGTGAACATTCTGGCAATGTACAATTCTTCTCAGACTTGAGAATAATTTCTCGTACGTTTCACTGCTCCTTTAGTATTATTCTGTCCCAGAACAGGAAACTGGATGCGACACCGGTGAAAAGGATCGTGGCGATAGCGGCAGTTCTCTCCATTTCGGCAACTTCCTTGACCATAAAAGTATCAGTCAATGGACTTTTCTTGACCCAATATTCTTCTTAGTTGGTAACTACAGACCAACACTTGAACGCCTGTTTCTCGAAAGACGACCTCCAACATGTTTCGAACTGTCCTCCAATTCAGTTGATCTAAGCCACAACGTAGCTTGGGTACTGCCAATTTCTTAACATGGCGGAACTCCATTTCTCTCTTGAGATTTCATAATGTTCACCACAGATTTTCGTATAACGGCTTGGTACGTGAGTTTTTCTTGGTGACCAGATAGAAAACGAAGCGTCGTCACCACGTAGTATTAAAACTTTTCCGACTGCCAGTTGCTGTCTTCGTAGTTCATCTAGCTGCCCAAACTTCTTTTTAAATACGACTGCAACCCCTTTGGACATGTCGAGTTCCTCGGTCACGCAATGTGCGATGGCGTAATCTTTTTGTGTTGGAACAGCTCTTGTTGTTCCTCGGTGGTAACTCCGAACCTAGCTTTTCCAGAACCTCCGTATACCTAAGCTCATAAACTTATCGAACTCCATTCCTTCAATTTGATTTCTGGTTCTGCTAGTTACTACTCTGGTTCGAACCTGAACTTGTGTATTGTGGTTATCGCCATCAAACGAGGCTAGACGATCGACGTAGACCATGAGATGGTTCAATTTAAATTTAAATTCAGAAAGACGCGCGTAATTACGTAAGAATCGTCAGCTAGCGGGAAAACTAAAAATCTTAAATTGCGCATGTACTTCTTAAAAGGGTGGGAGACTTTTAAGGGTACGACAAGGGGAAGCGGCCGGGAGCAAGAAGGAGGAATCTCGTTCGAGATAGCAATGCGCGTTTTTACCCTAAAAAGTTTCTTTGTATAATTTGTGTTTTTGTTTTGTCAATTTTTGTAAATTGCTAGGTATGTATGTAAAATTTTATATAAACTTGCTCAAGTCGCCTACCGAATGGCGGGGCACGTTTTATGGTAACTTTCTTTTGTTTGATTATTGCTCGTGTGTTTTATGACTTGCTCAAATTGCTAGAAGTTAGAATTGTTTTATACTATGATGTTCATACCTTCATGACAGGAAATAACCATATGTACGGTAATTGGTGTAAATACCGTTGTTTGAATTGCCTTGTCGAATGTAAACATAATATTTTATTTACCGTGAGGGGCATACAACATGTGGCTGCAGGTAGTTCTCATACTATGAGGACCCTGTGTATTTTTTTGTGAAGTAGCGTATCCTAAGTCTATGGTATAGACAGGTGCCTGCTTCGATATATGTATTAAAGTCGCGGTAGGTTGCTTCCATGATAATGGGCCCTACATTTTATAAGATTTGTTTGATATTATTGTGTGTTTATTATATGTGTATTTTGTGTATTTTTTGGCCCTTGTTTGTTTGTCCCGACCAATCAACTAATAGCTGAATTGCATCCGTAACCCAGGACTTCAGTACCTACCGATAGGCCGTCGGTTAACTAACCCTTCTTCAGTTTAGTATGATGATGTACGTGCATGTGTTTATGTGTCGGGATTTAAATCTGTTACCGTACCGGCTTATCCGAACATTTTGTTTAAACTCACAACATTCTAACTTCTAGATTGACGGTGTAATTTCATTTATCTGAAAAAGGTTACAATAAATCGAGCAACGTACATAATTACTTGTTAATTTAATTTGCTACTGTGTTATTTTGATTTGACCCAATTGTAATGTATTTACTTCTTTTATTGTGTATCTTGAAACATTTCTACTTGAAAGGAACTTAATTTGTTAGTAAAACTTCCATAATAGTAACAAAGATAATGTAAGAAAGATGCAGCACTCCGTGTATTAAAAATGGTATGATTTTTCCGACACTATTGACATCTATGATTGGCCGAAGAACTATTTTTTTCAAATTATAGAAATCGACACTATAAAACACAGCGCCATCTTGCAGTTATATTAATTCATATAAACTTATACATTTAAATTTTATAAATAAAACAATTATTTCAATTTAAAATACAATTTATTTATCTGAAAATAAAAATATATTAACAATAAAATATATATGCAACATTGGTTCTGGCTTAATGATTGATATCGATTATTTCAATAATTGATTTTGTTACAATCAGCTATTTCAACACATATCATTTGAACAATGACAAGAAACTAAATATATAAACAATGCCAAAGATTTATTTAAATAACTACTTTTAAGTAACCGATTCCATTAAAAAAGTTACATGTTTCTTATTAATCAAATGGTTTCCATCGAATCGATCCTTTTGGATAATCTTGACAAGTTTTGTATTTTTTAGAAAATTCAGTATATTTTTTTATTAAGTAATTTTGCAATCAAACTTCCCATTTATTAAAAAGAAACTGTATGCATAGATACGTAGTATTTCTGAATAACATCGTGCACTTGGCAATTTATTACATACCGAAATAAAATAACGCACTCGAAGATGACCAAGTAGTCGAGTTTGTCCACTCTGTTCATATTGACGGATCTAAAATAAATACCTAGTTATATATATCAAACAAAGTATTTAATCTTACCATTCGGAATTACATTATGACACAATTTGATGAACGAAATTTTTCTGCTGCACCATTTTTAACCACAATTCCCGAAAATCTTTAATTCTTGGCAAAGTAAATAGTTTGTAAGGTTTGTAATGCGAGAGACATCCACTAACAATGCAATCACTCTACAATATTATTAAACGATTAGTAACAGACCAATTTACATTATCTATTAAAACTTACCTTATTTGATTGTGTTTAAATTAATTTAAGAACAACAAATATAAGAAACTTTTACAAGCACGTTTCTTATTTATGGTTAAGAAAGCAAAATAATCGCTGAATAGGCTGAATTATGGGCGGAATAAACGCGAAATAAACTGAACGCCATCTGAACGCAAATGACATCATTGAAAGGTTTTTGTCTTAGCTGTAAATGTCAAAATAATTCTTCGGCCAATCATAGATGGCTCAAAAAATCGTGTTGTACATAAAATTTGTATGAAGCAAATACCCCCTGAATAGTAACTTACAAAACCGAATTGCAAATTAACCTCACTTTTCAGTTTACATGGCTTTGTTGCCAAACTTCTATTAGTTTCGCTGTGTTGCCATACTTGCTAAAAGTACTTAAAAGACAAGTAATTTCTTTTACACATTGTTGTATAATTTATTAGCTGATTCTTTATAACAATTGTTGCTTTGCATATTAATTATTGTAATTTATTTGTATTAACACTCCGTTCAAGGACCGGAGGGGTTTCTTCGCTCTGTTCTTCCCCTCCTACGACGGGTCCCACCGAACAGGCACGGTCTCGGTTAAAATTTAGAGTTAAACTCGAATAAAAATTACAATTCATTTTTTTTATTGTGTGTTTTATTTAACCTACAACAGCCTTCCCACATATCGAGAGTAAGCAGTGTATAACGAACTTAACACAACGTAGGCAGAAGGGGGGGGGGGTAAACTAGACGATCACAGCCACAGCGAGATGTCGCTACTTTTTGTTTGTTCGCGGGTTTTTAATTTCAAACGCGAGTGGGTTACATCACAACCACTTTCAGCTTGCCTCTGGGTGGTTTTCGGATGCGATATATGACGTCATTAATACGCTGAACGACTTCATAAGGGCTCTCCCATTGCCTTTGCAGCTTCAGCGACAAACCACGTCTGTTTTGGAGATTATACAACCATACCATGTTGCCAGGTTGAAACCCACCATTTTGTGCCTTGACGTCATATCTTGTCCTTCATCCTGTCGCTGGCAATTCGCGTGTTTTTACGGACTTCCTCATGTACTTCGTCTAAACTCATAGGCAGTGGCGTCTTAAAAGCTAGGCGGAGTAGGCGGCCGCCTAGGGCCTCGAGCTTGCGTGGGGGTCCAAAAGATACCAAAAGCACAGAAATTTTACTTGATAATATTATTATTATAAAGCGTTCCAAAAATGGTTTTTTTGTTTGGTTTGACTACCTAGGGGCTCCAAAGTGGCTCTGCCGCCTAGAACCCCGACGATACTTAATCCGCCACTGCTCATAGTCAGCTTGACGTAATCTTCTTCAGCAACTTCTTCCGGTCTTCGTCTAAATTGTGGAGGTCGCATGGCAGAGTGCAAACGGTGCAAACAGAGTGTACCACTTTGATATACCAAAGGAGCGTACGGGTGTTGAGTAGGCACTAGAGAACAAGAAGGAAAGTGGGCACGCGCACTAAGTTTGCATTTGTCTCGTTTATGTACGAAAACCGATTATCAGTGTGATTGAAGTAAATCACACACATCAACATCTTCAAAATATTTGTTATATCAGAAGAAAGATTAACTAGAGTAACCGAAATTGATGGATAGATAATATTTATTTAACTGTCCTATATTTATATTATTGATTAATTTATATTTATATATAATGATATGTATAATCCTGTTCTAATTTTATTTGATAAGTAATTATAAATAAACATTCGAATTAGGTATTATGAAAATTCTTCTTTTCAATTTTTTTAAAAATTCGATTAAAAATACGAATTGACAAACGCCCAAATTATACGTTTTTCATTGACATCCTGAGGACGTCCTATTAAAGACATCTTATAGAGGTCCGTTTTAAAGCCCGGGACGTAAAGACATCATTTAGACATAAAACGAACGTCACTAGGACGTCGTGTGTTTACTGGGCTGATGTATTATCGTGGAGATGATTCAACACTTCTGACACCCGGCTCTTTTGCACTCACTTCTTCTCAAGTTAGTCGTCGGTCGTTTTCTTTCCAGTCCAGAAGTAGTCTTATTTCAGGATCGTTTTCTTGTTCGCGATGTAACTGCTCAGATTCTCACTCGTCACCAACCATAACAGTTCTCCGGAGGCATTCGACTTTTTCTTCAAGTCGCGATCAATGGCTGCAGTCCGCGGGACATGGTCTTCTGAACAAGGCATCAGCGTTTCAATGACTGCTTCCGGCACGGTGTCATACTCTTGCAGTCTCTCGATCCATCTTGCTACTTGTCCCTCAGGGTTAGAGAACTGCAATAGCCATTTTAAAGCGGCGAGGTCCGTTATTCTTAATAAAAATTTTCGTCCATACAAATATTTGTAGAAATGTTCTATGGACTTGACGACTGCTAACATCTCCCTCCTAGTCACGCAATAATTCTTTTCTAGCATAGACAAAACCTTGCTAAAATATGCGATAACTTTTCTTGTGCATCTTGAACTTGCGAAAGGACCGCGCCTATGGCCAGATTGCTTGCGTCGGTATCCAAAACAAATTTTTCATCTTCTCTTGGATAACTCAAAATCGGAGAAGTGACTAGGGCTTGTTTTAGTTGATGGAAAGCATTGGCTACAATCCGGGTACAAATCGTCTATAATAGGTGCATAATCCAAGGAAACTTCGGACATGATGTTTGTCGATATTGGTCTTGGCCATGTTTGCAGTGCTCCGATTTTGTCTGGGTCAGCCTTTACTCCATCTCTAGATACGACGTGGACAAGGTATTGCACTTCCTTATTAAATACGTGGCACTTCTTCGGGTTCAGTTTAAGATTAGCCCCACGTAGTCGCTGGAACACTTCTTTCAAGTTATTCAAGTGTTCTTCAAACGACCTTCCAACCACGATCACGTCGTCTAGGTAAACCAAACACGCCTCCAAGACAATCCGCGCAAATGGTCTCTATCAAACGTCGTAGGAACGTTACACAGGTCAAAAGGCATCACGGTGAACTGCCACAAATCAGTTCCAATCGTGAAAGCTGTTTTTTCACGATCCTTGGGTTCCAATATTATACCTGCCAGTAACCATTCTTTAAATCTAACGTGGAAAACCATAGAGATCCTGACAGGGTGTCTAACGTATCGTCAAATCTGGGTAAAAGGTAGTTGTCCTTTTTAGTCACGTCGTTTAGCTGTCTGTAGTCTACGCAAAACCTCGTTGATTCATCCTTTTTCTTTACGAGAGGAAGAAACATGGATGTTGTCGTATCGGCCGAGCGTCTCCCGTATTAATTTTATGTTTCACCACGTTATAGTTCTTCCTTTAGAACCACTATCCAGCGCGAACACATCTTGATACTCTTGAATCAACACTTTAACTTTAGCCAGCTGGTTTAGACCGAGATTTTGGCATTTGGTAGTGAGAATGTCCAGTAGATGTTGTGGACACTTCTTCGGCGACGTATCTTCGTTAGACTTCACGCATCTCACAATTTGAGATACGGGCGTGCATTATCCTACCACGGTCTTCTTTTTCAACGTTATAGGATCTGAGTTGTCATTTAAAATGTTTACTAGCATCGTGTTTATTTTCACTCGTTCTAAAGTTCTGCCAACGAGAAGTCCTTTTTCAACTAAGTCGCTCTCCATTGTCGAGTACTACATTTCCCAAACCAATGGTTACTTTGACTTGTCCGTGAGTAGGTATTTCTTCGCCCGTCACAGTTCAAAATCGTACTGTTACTGGTGATGTCTTCTTGTTTTCCAATAACATGTCAGGACGAATGATGGCCTTCGTCGCTCCCGCATCAACCAGTAACTAAACACTTCTTTCATTGATCTTGCCATCGAGATAAATGTTATTCAATTGCTCCATAGACAATATTATTTGAATGATAATCTCCGGGGCATGGCTCGTTGAGGTCGACTTTCGCCCCATTCGGTCGACCTGTTCTAGTTTTCCGGACGTTTTTCTGGTTTTCTTTTGAGCTTAGTACAGCGTACGTGGCCCACTTTCACGCAGTTACAGCACGTCAGTTATCTTCTTCGATCTACTCATTCCCGAAATACACGTCGCACTATTTCCTCAATGCTTTCTTCTATGTGCAAAGATATTTCTGCACCAAAACTGAGCTTATGACTTATGACTGCCTCGATGCAACGCCTGTTTTGCTGCTTCGAACTCCAAAGCATGGGTTAAGGCGTCATCTAACGTCTTCGGTTGAGATAACCGGAAAATCTGCTGCGTTTGGCTGTCTTGGAGGCCGTCTACCAAGGTTTGAATAGCGAACTGCTCCAAGAAGGTATCTGGCGCTGTAGGATACGCAAGCCGTGTTAGTCTGTCTATGTCAGCCTCAAACTCTTGAAGATTTTCGGCAGCTTTTTGAACCCGACTTTTAATTTGAGCCTGGTACACTTGTGAAATTAAAAGTTTGTAATTTTCTTGTAGGTGGTTAGGAACAGTTTGCTAGTTTCCAAGAGCTTCTCCACGTATATAAGAACACTATTAAAAACGTTGCTTTCTTGCTCCAACCACAGGCTGTAGCTGCGGCTTCAAAATGTTTGTTGTAGGTTGACCATGGAACTTTACCATCAAAATTTGGGGATACAACTTTAAACTTGTGAGTGGTTTCTTCCCAATGGTCCATTATTAAATCTTTGCTCATAACGCATCCTTCACCATGGCAATTCATTTGGTTTATTTTTTCTTCAAGCAATTTCATTTTGTCTTCTAATTTGTCCTCTATTGCTTCTATTTTGACATTCACAGATTCGCAAATTTCTTCTTTTAAATTTAACATATCTGCTAGGATTTCCTATTGAACCATTTTAATTTGGTTTTCTATACTAACTTGTATTTGCTCCTCAATAGTCTTTATTTAATTTCCAATACTCGTTCGTATTTCTTCTTTTAAATTTCTAGAATTTTTCTTCATTTTCTGGGAATTTTCGTGAAACTTTTTTCCATTTTCTGAAAATGTTCGGATAGTTATTGTTCCATTTTACTAAAATTTTCTTCCATTTTTCTAGTACTTATTTTCGTCCATTTTATTCGATTCGAAAATTTCAATTTTTTTTGCATTCATTTTAGTTTTAAAGCGACTTACCGGCATAAGTTTAAACAACCAACACGAATAAACAGTTTAAATACACTACTTTAATTACTTATTTATTTAAACTTGAATAATCTTCATAACACTGCCGTCTTCGAATTACTGGAATAACTGACCTATGATTTGTTTGTGCCGCATTTATACATTTTGTCGAAACGTTCTAGAATTTTCCATATCTTTCGGTGAACGTTCTAGAAATGTACAAAAACCTAGCAAAAGTTTTCGGCCTTGAGAATAATTTCTCGTACGTTTCACTATTTTTCAAGAAAACGAAATCAGGGGATGATTATTAGAGGAAGGGAAAGAACAGTTTGTGTTAAAAGCACATTTATATTGTCAATAGTACGAATACAGTTAGTAAATAATACTTAATACAAACATCACAAAGTTAAAAACGTATGTAAATACTATCACACTATTAATACTTTTTCTTAATCAAAATCGTAGTCATGTTTCGACCCATATTTAGGTATAAACACCAGGAACAATATTATGATAAGCACTGCAAAGACGATACCACAGTACATGGCATACACTTTCCAATTCACAGCCTGTCTCTAAAAACATAAATTAAACATCTCAGTATAGTTATTAGTATTGCTTACTAATTCTGTAACGCACGATACATTTAATGGTACTATGTTGGGATCATACGATACTTGTTGAATTATTGGGTACTGCATTTTGTAAATTAATGCTTGAGGTGCATTGCTACTGCCATACATAAATTGAAAAGATCCATTGGGTTCGAAAGAAATTCTTTCAACACCAACATCACCTGTCACAGCTAAGAATGTAATGCGATCACAACTGACATTTTGTGGAAATTCACTGTAGTAATTACTATTGATAAAAATCTATAAAATCAGTGTACGTTAAAAATATAAGTGCACGAAACTTACATACTTTATAAAACAATTGCTCACACAGCATAAAAACATCAAAACTTTCTCCATAATCAAACGGAATACCTTGTACCACACACTTATTATCCCAAACTCCATTTCGTCTTGAATTTATAGCAACGTTATTCTCCCTTAAATTAAACGATATGTGCAAGGCTGCATCTCCTTGTCCCATCACATCAAAACCACAATTTAAAGCAATTGCAAACCTAAAATAATTAATCGAAAGAAACGTGTATTTTTAAGTGCAAGCGATTAAAGTTTATGTTAAGAATTTAGTACCTAAATGATAAGCGTACGTGTTATATACATTAAACAATGCACTTAGATGTAAACGTCCATATCCCACAAAAGCGTAATGTACATTTTTACCTTGACGCTTCCGATGTTACCATACAGCGTATTTTTATCCCTTTGCCTGGGGAAAAATTCTTACCTATCGGGATTATTGTCGGTACGTTCTGTAACAATTAAATTTTAAGAACAAATCTAATTTAATGTTAGTATTAAATAAATAGATCACAAACATAACCTAAAAAATAAGGTTTGTAAAATATCGGCGTAGTTCTTCAATCCTAACCAGACTAATCAAGCATTTACCGTTAACTGCTGCATTTCCATTTTCATTGTGCAATTTATCTTCAGGTCAATAAAAACTGTATAAATTATGCATTACTGACGTTATTACGTTAAAGTAAACATAACCTACATATACATAACAACAACGTTGTGGCTGTGATTTATAGTGATTTTCACTGAACAAATTTGAATGCGCACTAATACCGGGTGAGTTTACTGTGCACTATAATTGTGTTACCGGCAGTGCATTAACATTGCACTTCCAGTGAAAAATGAAATGCTTGAACAGTGCATCATATAATATATAATGGGAGAACTTCTTTATATTGTTACCCTTCGAATTAGTAACGACGTTGTTACTTTACAACTTCCAGACCAATCAACGTACTTTAAGCTAATAAGTAAAGTTAAAATGCATTTGTCTAGAATTTGCATATATCAAATGTGTTTTTAGCTGATAATGTATATACAGTAAATTACGTAAATGAATTAGTATCAAACAATTTTTTACATGTTGAGGATATAGACAACATTCAAATTATTTAAACTCGCCATGTTTGCACTGGATCTGTTGCACTTGCATCTGTTGTCAGTGCAACAAAATCTGCACTTGTACAGAATCAAGTGCATTTATCAGACCAGTGAAAAATAATAAAACTGAATCAGTACGCATTAAAAATACCAGTGAAAAATAACAGGAACACTCAGTGCGTAAAAGTGCGCACTAGAATGACCAGTAAAAAACGCTATTAGTTAGACGGTAACATAAGATAAGTTTTTAGTAGAAACGGAGCTTTATACAATACTAAACACGCTGAATAGATAAAAATAAATCCTTTTCACAAATGCTTTTATAATCGGTTAATTCAAAATAAGCGAAAAAATGACGTTAAAAGTATTCTCTTCGCGAATTTATTGGATTTGACTATTTGTATTGTGACGCTGTAGTTCGTATAAATTAAAACGTTTCTTACTTATCTTGTCTTTTAATAACCTTCCGATTCCCATTGGGGTTTTTTTTGACCCCAGACGTGTTGTTTTTGATGTCTATAAGTTTTTTTTACAACTGTCCCAATATTTTTTTAGCTGAGTTTCTTTCAACAATGTTTAATAATATATAACAAATTTTTAAATTGTTATTTGTTTTGCGACCTAAAAAAAATATTGTTTAGCAGACACAGAACAACACAAAAAGAGGTCGTTGTAAGATATGTCCAAAAGCAAATGACAAAAAATGTTCGGAAACATGTGAAAAGTGCAAACTCTTTGTATGTAAACAACATTGCCAGAAGAAAACTACAATAATATGTAATAGTTGTTGTCCTCACTAATTTATGTTTACATTTTATTTTTATTGGTTTATATGAAATCTAATGTTAATTTAAAATATTAATGAAGGTTACCATTACACAATCGGTTTTTCTTTACAAAATAAGAAAAAAAACTTGGGGTCAAATGTGACCCCACTTGGTAATCGGCGCCTCAAAAATTGCTTGGTAATCCAAAAGTAAAATAGACTTGCGTTTTTTGAGACAAAGACTTGTCAAATTTTCAATTTTTATTTTATTAATACCGATTTTCAACTCAAGCTCACAGTTCACTACACAATAAAACGCCTTTACTAATAATCTTGGTATTCAACATTTCGTTAACTTTTATCAGTATCTTTTTTGTGTACGCAATTTAATTTTTCAAAATAATCTTTTGAAAAACCTTCTGATATTGTTGATATCAAAATAAGAAATAACTTTTCTTAAAATACTGTTATGTTAAAAATATTTAGATATAGGTTGCGTGTAGGTACTGTATGAATTTTATCCCGGAACGCTGTTTTTACAATCAAACTATTATTAACTGTCATTTTTCTTTATTTTTGTGCATTTTCGCTTTCGACGTAAGAAAAACTGTACGTGAAAATCTGACGCTCAGTGATACCTCCTTTTTTAAATATTTGCACATCATCTACGTAATAAATTGGTGCTTGGAGTACGTTTCATATGTATTGCTTGTAAGAGGATTACTGGGGTAAGAATTAACTTAAATTTTTACGACGCGGTTTAAGTTTATCGTATAACAACTTGGGCTACCGCCACGCGTTTGCTTTTTTGGGAGACTTGTCTATTAAAAACATTAAAATTGGAGGCACACCCACGTTATGAATGAATCCGTTTGGAAGTTTAACCCATTCGGTTTACAACGTTCATTTTTTGACTTACAAGCAACTTATTTATAATAATATGTTACATCTAATTATTCGTTCTTTACACTTTTAGCAATTTTAAAGGACGTTACGGCTATGCCATTAGATAATCGCATATGTCTGCACAAACTTTGAGTAGACCACTTTTATTCACTATTAATTTGCATTGGTGTCGAACGTAACATACGTATGTAATATATTCTCTCGCGCTTTTAAGATGCTACGTTTTAATTCTTTAGAATATAATCTAAGCCGCGACCTTACATGAGATATAAACTTTTTTCTGTCTAGGGGTTTGTGGGTAAATATTTTTTTTTTATTATTAATTGTTGGATAATATATATTCATAAACTCTGTATAATAAAATAAAGTTGCGCGCGCATATAATGGAGTACAAACAATGTGCAACATACATAGAGTCTGCGCTGCTGTTGTAGTTACTCGGTGAATGTAGATGTTATTAAAACGTAGTGTTAAGCATTTTTCATGTAGAGCTATAATTACTTTATTTACTC
Source organism: Aquatica leii (assembly GCA_035610365.1). Lineage (NCBI taxonomy): Eukaryota > Metazoa > Arthropoda > Insecta > Coleoptera > Lampyridae > Aquatica > Aquatica leii. The sequence goes on along the minus strand of CM069435.1, from coordinate 94,855,702 downwards.
ATTAAATAGTCACGATCGTGTTTAACGCTTTCTTAATCTATATCCTTAAGAGGTTATGGGCCCAGGATACGTTTGGATTAACGCGCAAATATAGATTCGTGTTTTATTATCAGGCAGACATTTTTTTTATCCGTTATTAAAAAGTGTGAAGTGCCGTAAAGAAAATGCTGACAGAAAGTGTTAATGTGGCAGTAATGAGTAAGTTCGATGGTAAGAATTATCATCAATGGAAATTCCAAATAAAGCAAGCTCTTAGGGCTAAGGGAATTTACGAAGTTACAACGGGTGACGCACCAAGGCCAACAGACGCCACTAAACCGGAAGAAGTAATTTCATGGGACAAGAAAGATGCATTAGCTATGTGCATTATAACTGCATCGATGGATTATTCCCAAATTACGCTTATTGAAAATTGCGAAACCTCGCAGGAAGTAATAAATAAATTAGACGCCATTTATTTGATGAAATCCGAAGCAAGCAAAATGATGGCGCATGAGCAGTTCTATAAATACAAGATGGCGCTAAATGATTCAGTTGTTCAACACATCACGAAGGTAGAAAATTTGGCACGTCAAATCAGAGAAACTGGCGAAAAGATAAGTGATATTGCTGTAATCACAAGAATTTTAAGTACTTTACCAGCAAAATTTGGTAACTTTAGACAAACGTGGCTTTCAATCGATGAAAATAAACAAACAATTAGTAACCTCACCAGTCGCCTAATTGATGAAGAAATGAATTTAGGTACATATGAAGAAGCAGATAACGCATTTGTGGCATCTTCAAGTTCGAAACCTAATAAACCGAAGAAAAAGTTTTTGGTGACGTGTTATAACTGTCGCAAGAAAGGTCATATTTCAAGAAACTGTCGTGCTCCACGAAGAAATGCTCAAACGGAATCTACGCATACAACTTCGAATTGCGATTACTCGGCATTTAACATTGAAAATGAAGACGACGTCAGCGATAGGATAACACAAAGTGAGTGGGTCCTCGATAGCGGTGCATCTCATCATATGTCTCCAAATAAAGAGTTATTTGTTAACTTTAAAGAAGTTGAAGAATGGTCTGTCAAATTAGGCAATGACGAGGCATTACCTGTAAAAGGAACAGGAGATATTAAAATCCAGTGTTTTATAAATAAAGAGTGGGTTAAAAGTGTTATCTCCGAAGTTTGGTACGTACCCGGTCTTCGAAAGAATTTATTTTCTGAAGGTACAGTGACACAAAAAGGAATGAGAGTAGTAAAAGAAAAGGATAAAGCATACATTTATGAAAATGACTTACTGAAAGCGTGCGCAGTTCGCGAATCAAATAACCTGTATAAACTTTTGTTTCGTACAAAAATTAATGAGGAAGTTAATTCCGCAGAAAGTGATAGTGTGAAAACGTGGCATGAGCGTCTCGGACATGTTAATATAAAAACAATTTGTGAAATGGCGAAAGTAGGTGTAATACAAGGAATAAACGTAAGTGATAAACAAGATTTTGTGTGTGAAGGTTGTCAATACGGAAAACAGCATAAGTTAGCATTTAACAGAAGTAAGTCAAGGAATTTGCAACCAGGCGAATTAATACACAGTGATTTGTGCGGACCTATGCAAACACCATCCGTGAGTGGATGTCGTTATTATATCCTTTTCAAGGACGATTGTACTGGATTTAGAGTAGTTTATTTTATTCGAAATAAATCGGATGCTTTAGATTGTTGTAAACGTTACGTACAGTTTTGCAACAATAAATTCGGTTCAAACATAAAATCTCTACGTGTTGACAATGGCACTGAATACACGAACCAGGAATTCAAACAATTCCTAATACAGAAAGGAATACAACTCGAAACCTGTGCACCGTATACGCCTGAACAAAACGGGAAAGCAGAACGAGAAAATCGTACCATAGTTGAAAGTGCCCGGTCAATGCTATACACTAAAGATCTACCATTGTATTTATGGGCGGAAGCCATCAACACGGCAGTGTACATTCTAAATAGAACGCCAAACTCAACTAGCGCAAATTTGACCCCGTTTGAAAAATGGTACCATAGGAAACCAGTGCTGAAACATGTTAAAGTGTTTGGAAGTGAAGCCTTCATGCATATACCGGATAATTTAAGAAGAAAACTTGAACCGAAAAGCAAGAAATTAATATTGGTAGGATATCAAAATGATTCAACAAACTACAGATTGTTTGATCCAATCACAAGAAAATTAAAAATATCGCGAAACGTAACGTTCAATGAAAATAAGGAAGTCGTACTCCCAAGAACGAACGCTGTATTGATTCCAATCAACGAAGACGCAACAGAAGAAATTCAGGATAAAAACGTTGAACATGATAATCAAAATGGTAATGTAGAAAATGCTATTTTGAATAACCACACATATCAGTTACGAAATCGGAATAGTATACATCCACCAATGAGATACATAGAACCTGAAGTAAATATGGTAGAAATAGGAATTCCCGAAACGTACGAAGACGCAATCACTTCAGATAAAGCTGAAAAATGGATAGCAGCAATTGATGAAGAGATAACCGCTTTAAATAAAAATGATACTTGGAAACTAGTGCCGTTACCGGATGAGAAAAGAACAATTGACGGAAAATGGATTTTCAAAATAAAAAGGTCAAGTGATTGTCAGATCAGTAAATATAAAGCAAGATTGTGTGCGCGTGGATTTGCACAGATAGAAGGAATCGACTATAAGGAGACGTTCGCACCGACTACACGTTATGAAACGATAAGACTTTTACTTACGATTGCTGTACAAGAAAATTTCCAAATAATTCAATTTGACATAAAAACGGCGTTTCTATACGGAGAATTAGACGAAGAAATTTATATGAAACCACCACCTGGAATAGTAAACGATTCAAAATTAGTGTGTAAACTCAACAAGTCCCTGTATGGTTTAAAACAGTCTCCACGTTGCTGGAATAAAAAGTTTGATGAATTTTTAAAGACATATGGATTTAAACAATGTGAAGCAGATAAATGTGTTTACGTAAAAGATGTTCTTCAGCAATTAACATTACTTGTGATTTATGTAGACGACGGACTCATTCTGGGAAAAGATAAACAATTACTTAATAGAATCGTGAACGAATTACAAACAAAATTTGAAATAACTTTGAGTAATCCGAATTACTTTGTCGGATTACAAATAGAAAGGGTTGATGATGGATCAATGTTCATCCATGTGAAGAATTACATTGATCAAATGTTAAATCGATTTAAAATGACCGACGCAAAGATTTCAAGAACTCCAGCTGACTCAAATGTTGTGTTGTCATCAACAATGGAAGGTGACGTCAATTTAAACGTGCCTTATCGCGAAGCTGTCGGTTCGTTGATGTTTGCAGCCATAACAGCACGGCCGGACATAATGTATGCCGTTAACATCGTAAGCCGATATCAAAACAATCCTAAAGCAGCTCATTGGAATGCAGTCATTAGGATTATGAAATATCTAAAAGGTACAAAATATTATGGTATTAAGTATATCGGTAACAATAATAGTGATTATGAAATAAATGGTTTTTCTGACGCGGATTACGCAAACGACATAGATACCCGACGTTCAACCACCGGATACATTTTTAAAATGAATCAAGGTGCAATCACATGGTGCAGTAGAAGACAGTCAGCAGTTTCCTTATCAACGACAGAAGCAGAATTCGTTGCAGCAGCGGAAAGCGTGAAAGAACTATCCTGGCTTCAACAATTATTACGTGAAATTGTTCCCAATAAAAATTAAATTTTTGTTTGTGCGTGGATAATCAAAGCGCTATAAAATTAATTAAAAACCCAATTTTTCATAAACGTACAAAGCATGTGGACATACGCTTTAATTTTATTCGTGAAAAATATGCCAACGATGAATTTAAAATTAGATATGTTCCATCGGATCAACAGACAGCAGACATTTTAACTAAAGCTCTACCTGTTTCAAAGTTCGAAATTATGCGAGAATATCTTGGCATGCTCAAAATGTGAATTTGATTTGTTCATTCTTAGTTAAGTATGTACGTAGTTTTATATTTGTGATCTATAGAATTGAATTTTATATGTAAGAACATTTGTTTTTGTTCAACTCGATATATAGAGAGTTCAGAATACGGGGGAGTGTTGGATAATATATATTCATAAACTCTGTATAATAAAATAAAGTTGCGCGCGCATATAATGGAGTACAAATAATGTGCAACATACATAAAGTCTGCGCTGCTGTTGTAGTTACTCGGTGAATGTAGATGTTATTAAAACGTAGTGTTAAGCATTTTTCATGTAGAGCTATAATTACTTTATTTACTCATTAAATAGTCACGATCGTGTTTAACGCTTTCTTAATCTATATCCTTAAGATTAATATTAGAAATTACAAATCAAAATGTATACATTATACTCAAGTCAATTAAAAATATTAATTAACAAACGTAAATAAAAATTAAATTTATCATGCACTGATTTCAATTAAATTGTTCTACATAACTACAATTATCAAAATGGCTGTGATAACATATAATAAAAAATTAATTCGCCGAAATACGCACAATAAGTTTAGCGGCACGCGCACCGTGGCATCTCTATCCAATTACTCGGTTTGGATATATTAATTTATTTCAAATAAATTTATTAAAACAAAAGCTTTGGTAACTTTTACGTATGGTATGTTAACATACTTGCTGGCACTAATTATTTATTTATTGGTATGCACTAAACTTTATTAGGTTTAATTAATAATTTGACCCCGAAGGTATCGCTTCAATATTTCTCGGGTTGACCCGGCCCGCACCGTTAAACTTTTTTTTTGTTGTCCAGCATCTGACACTTGCAAAGGGACACTCTCCGTTTTTAACACTTTTTCACTACACTTACACTACGTTAAACCACAGACTTATAAACTAACTAAACTATTTTAACATATTACAAACTACCATAGATATAAGAAAAAGACATTACACGTACGACGTAGGTATGATGTTGTCACGACGAATGCAAGCAAATCTCGTTTGTACAATTACGGGTTGAATTTATTATAAGTGCGTTTTGCGTCTGATAGGGAAATCACTAAATTCGCATTGAATCAAAGTTTTATTCTTCGCTTTCCTATTAATATGGTTCCATATTGTAATTTGAAAATTATAGGTACGAAGTGTTGCTTACTCTCAGGGGTCTGCATTAACGTTATTGTCTGTAATATTTATCGACGAACTCTTAATTGATAACATTTACGTAGTTCTACATCGCTTCTTTTTTTAACTTCTTTTTTGACTTTCGTATTTAATCGTTAAAACCTATACTTGCCTATTTGTTCTCTTTTAGTGTTAAACAAATTTTAACGATACTTACAATTAATAGTTTTATTCCAAATGTTTTAGCGCCTTTTTAATTGCTTTATAATTAGCCCATTAAGTATCACTTTTAATCTTCTCGCCGAAGTGTATTAAGCTAGCCGCTTGCTTTAACTTACGGGTAAATCTACGTAACAATACCTACCAACTGACAAAACATTTTTATAGGTTATTTAATACATTATTATGGATCTTTTGCTAATAAAAAAAAGGAAACTAAACATTTATCAGTATCTGATAAAGAAAGTATTCTAAATATGTATCAAACTTACGAGCAAAGTCAACCAAGTAGTTCAAAAACAGACCATAGTAAATTTAGAGCTACAACAGCAGGTAACGTAATCATTTATTTTATTTGCATTTATTATATAGCTACATGTGAAAATTTATATGTATTATCTTTACTTATTTACATAAAAGTGATTCTGTATCTACTATATACAATGTGCTGAATGAATATAAAACGCAGATCACGTACTGCATTTTTTGAAAGTATGCTGTAGGTAATGGTTTATATTAGATAATGTTAGGGATAAAATTAAAAGCACCCTAGGACGTCTTATGCATTTTTTGAAGTGAAACTTCTTTATCGGCGTTGGAAAAAAATTTAGCGTCATATTTTACGCGTCACATTTTTTACCGTCAGATGTTTTTCGGTTACGCGTAACATTTTTCCGTTACGCGCCATCTTTTTCTTGCCCCTACCACGGTTGGTTCAGACGAAGAGTACTTTCAGTTTCTCCAACGCAGTAGGGAGAGCATGTCGCTTATTTCGTTACGCCTCACATTTTTAATTAATACGACTGCTAATTTAATGAACATCAATTAATTGGCATAGAGTATAAATTCTGAAATATGTTATTAATTTTTGCAAATCAATTAACTAATTTTTTATTATAAAATTCTAAAATATTTTTAAATAAATACAAATTGTACAAGGTGTTCAAAGGTAGTAAAATAAATAAAAAGTTCGCTCGCGGGTGGGCTCGAACCACCAACCTTTCGGTTAACAGCCGAACGCGCTAGTCGATTGCGCCACGGAGGCACATACTATAGGTCACAAAACGGATGGTTATAAGGTACACGATCAAAACGTTGCTATAAGATACGATCAATAAGCAATATGCATGTAGTTTAAATTTGGGGAAAACATTTTTTTTCCGAATCTTTATCGTTTAGATATTATACCTACACCAAAATTTTCTCTTTTTATTTATTTTTAATAGCATAAATTAATTAATGAAAAGTGCCAATTTTGCGCGCGTAATCTAAACTTGCGAAACGCAACATCATTGGTTGGATCGAAATGTGACGTCAAATGCTATGTTGTCAAAAGCGTGTTGTAGGTTAGTTCACTTATTGCGTGGTATTTATAATGTTCCGTGCGGAAAAACAATGTTCTTGCAATCTTTTTAGTATCCATTTTAACACCTAGTGATATTAGAAAACATCTAGCTCGATGACTGAAAGTGGTTTTGTGAAAGCACAATCGGATAATCTAACAAAAGTAAATGTATTTATGATGACATCTTATTTCATAATATTGTGTTTCTGGATGTTTAGAGGTTTCCAAAACATCATTTTTCGCAGTAGACCCTGAAAGAGTTTTTTTTACTAGTGATAGGCGTTGCATTTTAATAGCACCTATTCTCTGAACTGTTGGTGGTACATTTCCTTTTTGGCATAAGAATATGGGAGGCGAAACTCCCTTTTTTAACCTTAAACAAACTTTAACCCTTTCTTGTTTCATTATGTTGTATTGTACGTAATTTATTGTATCCCCTTCAATCTGAAAATAACTGTAAATATTTATAAAAAATTTAGATAACTTTTATTAAACTTTTATTAACTATGTAGGGTACACAGTTGTGTGATTGATATTCAATACAAAACTCACTTATGATTAACTGAAATCGTACTAACTACATAAATAATATATACTTATATTAAAGTGATCTTCACAACAATGTAAACAACTTGTTGGAGACACTTCATCTCTTCTTATAACCTTACACCAATGTTTTCGTAATTTCGCATCTTTGGGGACATGAAAAAACACTTTATCAGATGCACTTTTAATAGTATTTTTGCACCTAGGCACAATACAATATTTATAAACTGGCGTTGGAGTTTTTTCCATGGTTTTAACCGTTATTAAACACAAAATAAATTTAAAGTAGCGAGAACGTAAACATGCACATGCGCTAGACATAGCATATGACGTTATCAAAAGCGCGCGAAAATGGCGGCGTTTAAACTGCTCAAATTTATACTCTGTTTTAAATATTTTATTTTTATTAAACGGAAGCATCTTCAACAGTATATATATATTTTACGAATCTATGACGATGTAAACAGTGAATTAAAAATATAAAAAAAATACATGCATATACCCTATTGTTGTTTTGTAATTAATGGCTTATGGTAACTGAAATATGAAATTGAATCTACAAAAATTAGTTAATTGATTTACAAAAATTTGTATTCATGTTTATGATAATAAAATCCTTTTGTTTAAAATTTATTTAACTTTACTTAACCAATTTCTGAAAAGTTGCATGTAGATCATTTTGTGAAAAATAAGGCCATAAAGAAGTTTCACTTCTTACATGTGTACACTAGTACACGCCCTAATTTTTTTTATATAAAGAACTACCAACAGTACAGAAAGCTGTAGCGTACATTAACAAAGATTAGCACTTTAAAGTAACTACGTTATAAACATTATTGAAACAAATTGGGTTTAGGTTAGTTAAACTAACAAAAGTATATTGTGTTTTTGATATACGTTATTTTATAAGAAAAAAAAAGAAATTGCAACAGTATGTTACTCAACAATAATCATATAATAGAAAAAAACCTAACTTCTGCAACTAAAAACGTTGAACATTCCAGTAACAAAGTGTGTGGTGGATGAAATGGCAGAAGCCAGTAAACGAGTTGTGCTACGATTTTCCCAGATTGCTGTGAGTTGAATCCGATTGAATTAATATAGGCACAAATGAAAGGGGAAGAAACTAGAAAAAAAATTATTTAAAATACGCAGCATGTTTTTAGTAAAAGTGACTTATTTCTATCTATTGAGTGTGTTAAATATAGTACACAATAATTTCGCGAAGTGAATCAGACTATTAATGTAATTTTGCTACCAAACTCCAACTTAATGGAGAGTCATAGGTACGGCCGCACCGGGAGGTATGTGCTGACTAGCCCCTTCCCAGGAAACACAAACCTCTATAAGAGGTTTTGTAACTTCTTGTACAGATTACATTGAGATGTACTATGTGGAACTCCTCACAACTTCTGTGTGATGTTCATAAACTAATTTTTATGAACATCCCACAGAAGTTGTTAGGAGATTAACTTCTATCATTTTAATCGCATTCTACCTTTCATAAGAATTGTTCAAGAGTTACAAAACGAAGTTGTTGCTATTTGGTACAAGAGAGGGCGTTCATAAAAAAATATGTTTGGCGGCTTTTTTGTTGCTGTTACTGACGCTAACATAACCACGCTTTGTTACGTTTACGGTTAACCTCGAAGTGTTTTTACTTTTTATTCATTTTTAATTATTATGTTAATTAATAGTGTCATTTAGTGGATTATATATTATACATTAGTTAAAAAACAAGTTAGTTTAGTGTTATTGGTGTTATTTACTAAAGTACCTAGGTAAGCGGCCTATATCTTTTTGTACCTTTGTCATTGCAGTTGACGTTGAATCATGTATAAACCAATACAATTGTTATCAGCAAGACATAAACGGCGTGGACTGGAGCCAAAAATAATTTCAAATTAATGAATTTGAAAATAATGAAGGCTGCTTATGGTAATTTATTAATAATTCTGTATTTGTGTATTAATCCATGTGCTTATTTTAGAAACCATAAACTCTGGGAATATGCAGGTTACTCTCAAAGAATTTGAGATGTTTATTAAAGAATGGTTACGTCACTGTAAACAGCGGAGAATGAGAGAAGATTTAAAATGATTATAATTTAGGTGGTGCTACATTTTTATACCTGTATATATATGTAGGTAATTACGTTTTTTCCGATAATATATAATTTTTTCTATAGTGTTATTTGTATTAAATAAGCTCTCATTTGACTAAATAAGAAGCTAATAGATGTGTTTGTTTTGTTACACCAAAGTATATTTACTTTTTGTAGTAGACAACTTCAATGCAAAAAGTTTTAGATTGATGTGTTACGTTGTTTATAAATGGTCCACTATAAAAAGTAACTCTTGACTTTGGTGTAACAAAACGAACATGTCAGCCATAATTGTGCATTCCTTGGAAGTGACAATTACAGTTCTACAAGACTTCGCAATTGAACATTCTATGGAAGTACCAAACAGAATTCTTTAAAACCTCTTGATGTGAACATCCAATGGAAGTAACACGCAAACGTCTGTAAGACGTTCTATACAATGTCTTATGGTAGTAACATGAGTAAATCTATAAGATCTCCTATGAATGTGGTTATGTGGAGGACATTTATCCTCTTATGGACAGCAATATTTGCATCCCATAAGACATCGCAGTAGACATCTGACTTCTTAATTTAACATCCATAATAAGTAACTGTTATGTTCTTGTGTTTCTTGGGTTATTGCATACGCTTGAAGTGTAATCTATCGAAACTACTAAAGCTATTCCTAGCTCTTGGTTTTTGTATCTCGGTTACCCTTTGTGCAATAGAACTCGGCTTTTTCTCTTCCTCCAGACTGCGAGTCTGAAATTTGAACTGAACTCTCGGAATTGGGTAAAATAACTATTACTCTAAGAACAACAGCCACATAGCAAACCGTTCCCTCCCGTTAAAATTATATACACTTAAGTCTACAATCCGCAGACGCTATACCGTCGTAAACGGGAACTAATTCTAGGATTGGCGTCAACAAGACTGCTAGCACGTTTGCCTCGACCGTTGACCAAGCCGAAAGTTACGCTCAAATTTGGGATTAGGTAGAAACGTAACCGTTTTAAGAGCAACTACACCACATTGTGAAATGTAGGCTCGTGTCAGTCATTTAATTCACATCTGTACTGGAAAACTCAGCACAGATGTTATCCTGAGTGCACCGCGATGAAACAATTAGTATTACAGTTAATGAGAGCAAATTCGGTTTACGGACCTCTAAACTTTTATTTGATTTTTGCAGGTAACTGCATTAACTGTAGTCGATTTGATTATTCTATTATATATGCGTCGTTGCTTTTTAGTTGGTGATCTAAATAGTTGTCAGATTGTTCTCTTTTAGATTGATTTAGACTTAACAGATTTCACGTTAGGTCTAGTACTTTTATGTTGCCATTGTGCAGTTTCCATTATTGCCTCAAGGCGAATACTTGTAGAAGTGTTTTTTGGCAATGAAAATACAGGATAAAATAATGGATCCATAAAAGATATCTGCTCAGATTTACTAAGATTATTTGTAATATCTTTAGGTTGAGTTGGATCTGATATATAGTATACATTGTGTATGTGGAACTTTGAACTAACAAATTACAAAAACTTTAGTGGGAGATACTTATTTCCATCTATTTAGCGTGTTTAGTATAATTCTCAATTATTGATATGTAATGTAAATGCTTCGACTTAAAAAATGCTACACTACACTACACAATTGGACCGCCAGGACTGCTAATACAGTACAATTACATTAACGCTTAAGTAAATGCTTCTTTAATTTTGCGTTTCAAACATAATTATTTTATGCTTTGTGTAACGTCTGAAAGGTTCTCGCTACGTTGTAATGCTTCGGTAGCGGTTGTCATTTTTTTAAGCGTCTTTTACATTCGCTTAATTTTGACTAGAATACTTAACAACTGTTATTTAACATTCAAGTAATTATAGCTATTTACAATTAACAAAACATGTTTAACGCTATGTTTCATGTCTGTTTGGAATGCAACCATAAAATAATAATTACTTATGTTCTCCATGACGGTATTTTAGCCACAACGGTGATTGCAAACATAACCTAAAAATAATAAATTTGACGAATAAGCCGAATAGCCATTTCATATACTGCTGGAGTAAGAGTGAGATAGCAACACGTCAACGTGTACTTACCAATTTACTTTTGTACCACAATGGACTGCATTAAATACTATAATGCAATGAATATTCAATAACTAATGCAATGAATACACTAGGTTTAAGTTTAATTATGAAAATGGGTTGTTTTTGTAGTAGGGAGATTGTTTATGTGAATAACACAAGATATATTGTTAAAGAAAGATTAGGAGAAGGGTGGGTGCTTCCTTTATTGTATGGTGCCTTTAATTTAATTTGGTTTTATTTGTAGCGGATTTAGTACAATTGATTTAGTCGAAAATGCTGTTACGAAAAGGTGTTATGCAGTTAAACGAATAATTTGTCACAGTATTGACGATCAAAAAGTTGCCTTACAAGAAATCGAATATTATAGGAAATTAAAGCACCCAAATATAATCGAATTAATTGATTCTACTTTTAAAGGTATATTAATTTTTTTAACACATTTAATAAACCAGTGGTTTTGTAGGGTCTGCAGATATAGTAGTCAATGCAACGTCTGAAGTCTACATGGTACTGCCGTATTATCGTCGTGGCACTTTGCATGATTACCTAGACAGTCATAGTATAAACAAAGATTATTTAAGCATATCTGAAGTCTTGCGTATCTTCACCGATATATGTAGTGCAGTAAAATACATGCACGAGCTTAAGCCTGAGTCTTTAGCCCATCGTGACTTAAAAACAGCCAATGTGTGTTTAACAGATGGTTTAAGTCCGATTTTAATGGATTTAGGTTCGGTGGCACCAGCTAAAGTACAAGTTTGTGGATCACAAGATGCTCAGAAATTACAAGACTTAGCGGCAGAACGGTGTTCGATGCCATATCGGGCACCCGAATTATTTAACGTAAAAAGTTTTTGTGTCGTTGACGAAAGAACTGATATTTGGGTAAATACTTAATTTTGTCTTTGAATGACTTCAATTTTAATTTGTAGAGTCTTGGATGTGTGTTCTATGCTATGTGTTATTTTAAATCGCCTTTTGATGCTGTTTACGAACGAGGAGATTCAGTAGCTTTGGCTGTGATGTCTGGAAAGATTAATTTTCCAGAAGAGACGCCGTTTTCTCAGGAAGTGCATGAATTAATTTTATTTATGCTTAACGAGAGTCCAACTGAACGACCATTTATCAATGATGTTATTGAGAAAGTGCAAGATTTGAAGATGAGGCTCGAGGACAAGGTTTAATACTACTCTTATTTCAACGTACTTATGAGTATGATTTTAATTTTATGTATATTTTATTTGTATATTTGTTATATTTTTATTAATACAATTGCCACTTTTATAGTATCAATTCGTAATTCTCCTCGATGATTTTATAGAAACCTATATTACCGGCTATAAAAAGATGTTTGCCATGGTATCCACTTCTGTGATTGATCCAAATTTGGTGTTAGGAAAGTTACAGTGTTTTATTTAGTCAATTCAAGCAAAACTTAGATTAGGTATGTGAATTTTTTAGATCGATTTTTCAATGTATTTTTAGCTTTGAATTAAATATAAAATTTGGTAAAAATAAAATCTACATTGCCGATTTAAAACTGTTGAAAATATAGGTTTATACCGTAAACTAAATACCTAAATAGTAATTAGCTAGAACTCTTCTTTGCCAAATTGTTTACGTGAATCTGATTTTTCAAACACTGATTTAAAGTTGTGGGTTTATTTTATTCGTATGTTTTCTAAATTCTAATTTATTGTTCTCAATAAAACTGTCGGTTAAACAAATTAGGTTAGTTTGTTTAACACACATAAGATGGCAGCACAATTGACAATTATTGATGGCACGTGTGGGTAGAAACTTTATTTATTCGTACATGAATTAAAATGTAAATAAATAATATTTAATTACATAACGTATATCACATTACGGTTAATCTAAAAACGTCTAACATTGTAAAATATTGCATTTTTAACTTAAAAATAATGTTCAGATTTTACACTTCTGAATCTTTCGACATCAGTGCGATGGTAGTTTCGTCCGCGTCGCAAGAACAGTCTTTAACGTCGTTGTTGTTCGAAGTTATATTTTTGTTTATGTCGACTGATGAAGGTGGTACGTATCCGCTGTTGGCGTCTTCGATCGCCTTTCTTAAATCGGTAAGTCCCACGACGCCTATTAATTTACCGATCGCGGTCACGTAGGCGTGGTTGATACCGACCATTGAGAACAAAGAGTGGACTTTCAACAACGATGTTCTTTCGACTAGTTGAAAAGGCGCTGGGTCGATATTGCACGTTGAGAACTCAACGGGTAGTTGCATTTCCTCCTCTTCCCATTTGTGTTGATCTTCCGTCGACATATCGCAAACGCGCTCTTTAGGCTAGAAGATTATTTTATACTGTGTCTTTGTAAACAACAGTGGTACTTACCAGTTGTACTTTTTTAAAGCTAGTGGGACTGATCGGTAGTATTTCCGGTTTACCCACAGTGTTGTCGCCTAGCACCGATTGTGATTCGGTGTTTTCGACGTCTTGTAATTGAGCCGATTTTCTGAAGATGGCCTCGAAAGCTAATCGTATGCGGCTTTCGGCTCCCGTGACTGTGGTGTAGGGCGTCGATCCTGGACTGGTAGACATTAACGGACTAAAGCCTTTAAGCGTAAAAGAATTTGTCTTTTTCAGTATGGATTTTTTCGGTTGCGTGCCGAAGACTGGGTGGAAAGTTGGCTGAAAATACGTATAACTTTTTTTTTCAAATTTAATTATTGATGTACTCACTTGATCGACATTTAACTGGTTCTCAGACATTTGCCTCATCGTGAGCATATCCGGAGCGGGTGAAACATGAAAGCGAGACGGTCGTCTTTGGCGCTCTTCAGCTTTTTTCTGCTCTTCGCGTGCCAGCGCCTCGCGATGCCTAATCGCAGCAACCTATTACAAATAAAAGAGTGTGAGGATAACAAATAATTAAGTGCTTTACCTGCAGCCTGCGTTCTCTTCCAATGTGTTGTTCGATCAGGTCGATTAAATGCATACGTTGTATCGACCCTAACAGCACCATATTATCGGGTTTATCTACTAAAGGAAAGCTCTTCAAGCGTCTATTTTCTTTTAAAATTAACTTTAACTGCTCATACGTCATACCCTCGTAGATATACTTGACGTCCCGCATCATGAAATCTTCTACGCATACATTATACATTCCTATAACGTAAAGTCGTAGCGGTGTTTGTTTTAATTACCCACAGACTTACCACTACTACTAGGCAAAAAATCAGGCAAATACGGTAACTTCTTAATGAGAATAATACTGTCATACATACTGGGGAAGAGCAAACTGGCTATTGCGTTTGAAATTAGAACAGCAATCATAATAGGTATGATGTGAGTGATTTGCCCTGTCATTTCGAAAACAATTACCGATACTGATATGGTGTGTGTGACGGCACCGCTAAACGCAGCAGCGCCAACGGTTGCATAACCGCCTGGTAGTATCTGGGACACTCGCCCACCGTACTTCATCCCTATAAATTTCTTTGAAAACGTGTTTTTTGTACATCAAAACGGGGACCTACCAGAAGAGAACCACATGTGCATCAGCTCACCAACAATTCGTCCTAAAGCAGCTCCTATCTTGAACACCGGTATAAAACTACCGCTTGGTACTGGTATCGTACTACTGATGATGGAGAATATGAACTGTAAGTGCGCTCATTGAAAACTCGCTATAAATGGTTTAAAGGCACTCACCGTGAACGCTATGAAACCTCCGAGACTAACGTAGACACCGGAGTACGGCGTCTGCCAATGCTCAATAATATCTTGCTCTTCCACTGTAAGGTTCTTCGCTGTCCATGTAAAATTACTAAATAAACTACTAACTTGGTCGTGAGTATTGAGATCACCAGCCATGAATTGGCCAAGGCCTAAAGGAAACGACACGGTTGCTACCAAAAGCGAGACTAAAGCTGGGTATAAAAACCGACTAAAAGACCAGAAGACTAACTCAATTGTTTTGGTTAAATCTACTATGCACTTACTTCCTCTGCAGGAAATTATTAATCGTTTTGTTCTTCCGCATAAACATTACGTAACGCCTGTGTACCCATACGTAAAAAGCGCCGCCAAGACCGGACACCACTCTGCAAAAACAAAACAGTAACCGACTCGCTTATAACAAATCAAAAACAAAAACTAACCCTATTAAAGCAAAAACAAACAGTTCTTGGGGATCAAAAGGAAAATCCATGGCAAAGTTAGTTTTAAAAAAGGCGGTTACTGTGGCAGCCTGTTCAAACCAAACCGACAGCAATCGAAATACTGTAGCGCCGCAAACGGCGGCAAAAAAGCCGCGCCAATAGTTTCTTACGGCAAAATACACAGTTGTTACTTCAATACTAAACAAAACGCCTGAAAGTCTGCGTGTTTAACGCCCAAACTACTAATGATTTGACTTACCTCCGACGGGCGCAGCAAAACAACTGGCGACACCAACGGCACACGCGGCCGCCAACATTTCGGTGTTACGACTTTCGTTTTCGTAAATACCTTGAAAACCGGTGACTAGTTTGCTTAAAAGAGTGGCGACAATGCTAGCGATGTGCACGAAAGGACCTTCTTTACCTAGAGGCATGCCGCTACCTAAAGTTGCAGTCAGACCAATCACTTTTGCGACCAACGTGCGAAAGGTTAGGTATTCCTTCAAGGCCACTCCTCTTAGTATCGTTTTCATTTCGGGTATACCAGAACCTAAGCAGAAAGGTAACAAGCTTGGACCAGTTAATAAAATAAAATTAAAAAAATTATAACAGGTTTAGGTTGGCATAAACTACAGTGAAACTACATCTAACTTATTCTAGACAAACGATACAAACTTGACAACTAATTAACCATTCTTTAATATTTTATGAACATTTAAGGTAACCTAGGTTGGGTGTGTCGTGTTTCGTACTATGCACCAGGGTAAGTTAATTAATTGTAGCATCAGTTTTTTAATTAACGTTTTTAGTTCGTCATTAACTTAATTTTGTATGTGAGTTAATCTGAAATAAGTAAGTACAAACTTTCTGTTTGCAACTTAATCAAAAGTTTTATTTTTATTAGTGTGTGTAAAATTAAACAAGTAAATCTAATTTTTTTAACGTTTGTTTTTTTTAAGTTTTCTTTGATCAATTTCTGTAAAAATTTGACATCCAAAATTAAATTAATTTTAAAGCAATGTTTAATTTCGTGCATAATTACGATTAGAATTATGAGCAGAGTGTTGTTGAAACTCACCGATTGATTGTGGCGCGATCAGGTGTACGAAACCGGCGCTAAACAAAATCAGACAAACTGGCATAGAGATCCAAGCGAAATATTGCAACACAGGATGATCGGTAATATCGTGATAAAGCCATATTCTTGCTAACAAAATCAAAATTACTTGATTTAGCAAGCACGGTTTAAGTACCTACTTTTATTGCAAATGGCGATACCCTTATCCATAATGTAGCTGAGAATTGCCATGATGACGCCCAAAAGTGCCAAGAAGACCCAGTCTTCTCCCAATTTTGCGAACGAGTGTTTCCATAGGTACGAAAAAGTTTTGGCCAATTTACCTTGGTAACCTCTCAGCTCTTTCTTGCGCGCCTTCTCTTCTTTTAATCTTCTCTTTTCCGCTTGCTTAAGCGCTTCTAATTTCGCAAATTCTCCTAATTGCCGGCTGTACCGGCCATACATCTATCAAAGAAGAAAAAAAGTAGAAGATTATGAATGAAACAGTAACAGGAATTTTTCAAGGTGAAACACAAACCAGCGAAAATCTACAACACGCGGGAATTCCATTGTTGATAATTAAGGCCAACTTGTTATTTAAATTTATAATCGATTAATTAATAAACCAAAACAAAAATTAGGGATTTTATTTGCGGTTAGTGACTCTGTTTGTTTTCTACTATATCGTAATAGGCGTAGGAATTTCGTATTTCGTTTGTTTTAATTCAATGCCGTTGGAGTCTTTTCTACGAATGAATTTTTAGATGCTTACAAAATTGACGTCTTCGTCATCTTCTGGTGGCGGACACGGATAAAAGGCTTGCGCCCTTTTCTCGTTGGTACGGTGCTGTAACAACTTGCTGAATTCTTCCCATTCCTTGTCAACTGCGGCGTAATCCTCTTCGTCGAAGTGCGCCTTCGACTCCGTATCATCTCGATTTTCATTATTGCTTGTCAATTTCATTGTTTAAACAAACATTTCGCTAACCGACACGTCTGGCACAAAGGGCGATAAAAGAATACATTAAGAAATGCGACTTAAGCGTCGTAATAAGTTAGAGGAATTGTCTGCAATTTTTCAATTGTAGGCGCATTATTTCATTAAGCGGTGCCGCAGTGTCACTCACACTTTAATCATCCATTTTAAAGAAAAATCCAAGTAGCTTATGAATCACAGGAATTTTTGATATACTCAAAATATCTCAGTAGGAGTGAAAAATACGATTTATCATTAATTTTAATTAAAAAAATATACTAGAAGTTTACTAATTAATCAACAAAGTTGTTAAACACCAAAGAGAAATTATCTCACTTTCTAAGGACTTAGGTTATTGACGTAGATTTTTAAAGTTGAATCGGGAAGTGCGTTCTTTAAAGCTAGCGAAGAAAGTTAAGCTACAACCTAAATTAATTTAGGTTGAATTACTTCCGATCAATTTAATCAGTAAAATCCGATTAGAAGCTTTTAATCGCCGTATCTAACTTTAGAATAATTGTAACCTAACTTTTTAGGTTTCAGGTACTGAGTTAACAAAATTTAATTATGCGTTAATCGGTTCAAGTTAAACAACTTTTTGAAAAACGTGATTAACCTCATTTAACATAACTGTATTTAACCTAATTTCATACTTTAACTGAAAAAATACTTATCGTGAACTTGTGTAAAATGCAATGCAATTAATCATAATAAGTAAGGCGAGAATGTAAAAAAATCTGTGTAATGTATGTTAAATTAATTTTTTACTTTTCAAGTCACCGTAAATAAGTAATTGCGGAGCTAAATAAAAATAAGAAATAAAACTGCTTTGTATAATCTACTAAAAGTGACTTGTGGAAACGAAATTGCACCCGTTTAAATAACTTACGATAAAAACAATTACAATTGCTTATTGTTAAACAAAGAATTTTTGCCCTTAACGCTTAACCGAATTTGCGCCAACCTAAATTTAATTCAGTTATAATTAGTGGCTGGATTTTAAATAATAAAAAGATTTCTCTAGCCTAACTTTATATTTCATTTTGAATAAACAATTGCTTCATCAACATAAACAATCTATACAAAATTTAACTCAACCTAATTTTCGAGTGGGAAACGCTCACACTAGCTAACGGTATAAGAATTTACAGCAGCATCAATTACACAACCTAACATTGCGTAAAAAACCTAACTTTTGAATAATCGCAATATTTTGTAGTTTTTTTAATGAATGCGAAATATATTTTTTAAAACATAAACGTTTGGGAATTAACGACTTGTTCAAATACGGCGGTGTGCCATAGCACAATTCGATGACATTTACGCGTGTGGCGTTACAGTCATAATTAAGAAGCAAACACCGATAAATCACGACCAAGTACTAATTACAGAACGTTCTAATTAATTAATAAAATAATAATTGTACCTTCACATTTACATTTCTTGACAAGTTAATAAAATTGTTTTGTTCGTTCTAATCAAGTTGGCCGTGATTTATCATTTTTTCCTTTATATGACACAGTTGTAAAAAAAAAACTTAACCCAACCTGAAACGTCGCAAATTTGGTGTCGTATAATTGGGACGGCGATAAATCAGGACTATCGTCGCCTGTCATCTTAACCTCACCCCCGTACAAAAAATTAACAAAACTAAAAGTGGATCAATGGACGAAAAGCTTTTATTAAATCTATTGTTTAAAAGTAAATATTTTCATTGTTACGTATAGATTGTCTTATGGTCATATAATTAGGAAATGATCAAATAGTTTTTAAGCCATAAACTCTATATTGCTTCTTATTTTTCATCGGCGGTAACTTTCAACTTTATCTCGCTTGTTTAGCCAAAGTACGCAACGACCAAAATGTCAACGCAAATTTTCAAGGACGCGGTGCTTTTTTATCTTCGCTTGTTTTCTCTGTCATGGCTAATTCGATCCAAACGGGTTTCGCTAAGAAAACTGTTATTAAGTCACGCATGTTATCAAACCGTGTTGAGGACGGCCAAGAGGACAAATTTTTAAGATTGTCCTTTGCAGTACCAATCAGTGTAACAGTGACGTCAGTACCCGCATGTTAATTACATACGGTAATGTACTACTTCTTGCGATTTTTTAAATCGTTGTAAATACGATGTCAAGGAATCTCGGTTTGATGCAAAATGTTTGATGATAAGTTGCTGTTGATAAATAACAAATGAGTTTCGATCGTAATAGCTGCAAGGTTTTTTGGGTTCACGGTTGGCATCATCGTTGATGACCCATGCTCGAGTAAAACTTCCTTCGATTGTCAATGACCCATAACACGGGCGATTATACTTCGATTATAACAGCAATGCGTAAAAAAATGGTACTACAGTGCAACGCGTCGAAAAAATGAGAGCACGTGTAGTTAACACCTCGATTATTACCATCACATGACAAGCGCTCGTCTTCGTCCGACTTTGTAAACTAATTATCGTCTTCGATTTAATCGTAAAAATAAATAACCGGGTTTGAGTAAATAAACGTGACGTAATGATCAACAGGTATTTTTTCGTCGATCAAAGTTGGTTCTGGTTTGTTTTGTTTTGTTTACGCCGAGATTCTAATTGGTGCGCATACCTACGTCAGCAATTGCATAGAGTACTTACTAAAGTATTTTGATATCCGAGTCCATAATTTTCTTTTGGCACTGATAAGGAACTCATTTTTAGCCTTTTTTCTTAACTTATTAGTAGACTCAGGTGTTGTCTCCGCGGGTACTTAACATCGAGGCTAAAAGCTGCATAATTGCATCGTCGGAGAGATTTTGAACCTGCAAAGGAAAAAAATGCATTGGTTAAGGCCAAGGACGTATTCAGCACCTGTTTGGATGTGCAACAGTGATAGAAAATCATTTCTGAACGCTCATGTGCGCTCGCACTTGTAACTAATTTATATAAATCTAAGTGTGCGACGCTTATTAAAAGTTTTTTATTTCTAAAATAAAAACATTTCAAGGTTGATGCGATTTTAAACTACTTAAAGGTAGATTCATGCAAGACGGTGTTTGTGTCCATAGAAAATTGCGCGATGAGATTATTTTCCCCAATTATTGTTTTGTTATTAAAATAGACGTAACCTTTATATTGTCTCGTAAAACTGGAAATGATCCAAAAATTGCTCCAAATCTTTTTTTAAACAGTTCGACTTATAATTACCTGATGAATTGACTTAAAATCCTTTGGGGATAATTAACTTAATCACAATCACTAAACCGTCAAACGTTCAACAAATTAAATTACAAAACCAGGCTATCATAAAAACAACAAAACCGCTTTATCACTTTTGAAAGATAAAATTATTAAAATTTAATTATAGTTTGTTTCGCATCTTTTCAAAACAGTTTCTGATTGGCGTCAGTGGCAAAGCGATCATAGATTGTGTGTAAACACCGTCTTGATCAAAATTTTAAAACGTACTAAAACAGGTAACCAAGTGATGTCATTAAATTTTAAAGTTTTGATGTGACCGATACGGGCGCCATCTGCGTTTGTTTACGTTTATGCAAATTTTCGCAAAAACAAATAAAAATTTCTTGCGATTCTAATAAATGCTTAGGCAACCTGCTGTGCAACTATTTTATTACGGTTATGTTTCTTTTGATTATGGTGCAAAGGTCGAGGCGGGTTATCTTTATTATTCAAGGCGTTCTGGATTTTAATGCACTCGTTTCGGGCTTTTTTTAGAACTCTCGATTGGCGAGAGATGCGCAAACGAAAACATTAAACATTCAGGAAATTCCGAAGTTTTTCAAGTACTTCGAAATTATGTTTATACATGAAAAAACAATAAAATTGTTTAAGGTTATTGTGTGCGCGATTACGTGCGATGTGTGGCAAAATTGGTGGCAAGGCTTAAGATAAAGGTTTGGGGTTTTTCTTTGTCATGGCCTATTTGATTGATGCGGCTTACTTGCCGGCACAGGACAAAAACTAAGCAAATAAATTGATTCCAAGGAAATTTTAATCACGTTGATAAGATTATTAAAGTTAAAATGATGAAAAACACTTAGACGATAAGATACGTACCTTTACTTCAAAACAGACAAAACCCAACTGGTTCATTGCACGTATTTAATAGATAACTTAATGAACAGTTATTGACTTCCTCTCACGCTATCCAAATTTTCGTTGAAATCGTGGGTGTTTGCAAGACCAACGCTTTCTTTGATCTCTTCTTTGTAGTTATAGTATAAACAGACGCCGATTTGAGAGCGTTGTTTAATATCGGCGTAGATGGCGCTGCTACACGAAGCTGTCCAGTGTATGTTGTGAATGACTTAAAACGTAATTTTGAATATGTTAATTACTGTTTTTAAATGTTATGCCACGGTTCTCAAAGGTTTCATCGTGATCGATCAGGTTTGGGACAGTTAGACGTTTCTAAAGAACTATGCTGCAGAGGTAGTTGTTTTGTCAAAACGTAAATTTACTAGACACATCTGTTAAATGGTCTAAAGTTTTGACGGCGATGTGGCGTTTTTATGATCGGTTTTAATTTTTGGATACTTTCAAGTTTTCTCAAAACTACTAATAATGAGAATCAAAGTTTTTTCGGCTATATATAGAATTTAATTGAGTTAGATATACCTGGTTATTAGTACAAAATCGTTACTTTTGGGCAAGAAGGTACGCATAAATAAACTGGCGTCATGCTAAACTGCTTTTAACCCAGCATATTCCAAAAACAAGCCAAGAATCTCCAATAAACCTTTCTTTGTTTGTTCCCTCGGCAACTGACAGCAGGTCTAATTTCAATATGAGCTGCAATTATTGCAGCAACATATCAGCCATTTTTGAAAACAAGGAGTCTGAACTGGTGTTATTAGATATTGAAGAATTTATAAAAATTTTAAAATGTTGGTTGACTATAGAGAAAGCTGGTAAAAAATTCTTTACCAATTTTGTTCTTGGTAAATTTTGGGAATTTACTAAAAATTCAATTATTTAAAAAACTTACAAAAATTTAACCTTGAAGTTGGCAAGGGGCTTAGAAACAACAGTTTCTTCATAATTCAAAAGTGTTTGATGGCAGAGCCATCTCATAGTGTGATTTTACTATGTGCCTAAAGTTTACTGTAAATAGCTATAAACGGTGGTGACACGTTGAAATTAGTTTAACTACATTAGGGTGTATCTCCTACTGCTGATGAACCCCAAAATGGGCGAAACGGCCGTCCAATAGTTCACTCGGTGACGTTTACACAATTGCATTGACATTGCTTACCCCCAATGTCCTTTTACGTTGTGGTTTTATCCCGACGAATTATTCAAAGCATATTTTGAATTTCGCGGGTGTTAAACTTATTTCAACGTGTCACCACCGTTTATAGCTATTTACAATAACTTTAGGCACATAGTAAAATCACACTATGGCTCTGCCATCAAACACTTTTGAATTGTAACTTCGTCATACTTAAATATAAGCTATAAGGGGCGTCAATGCAATTGTGGGAACTACATTAGGGTGTATTTCCTACTGCTGATGAGTCCCAAAAGGGCGAAACGGCCGTCCAGTAGTTCACTCTGGTGGCGTTTGCACAATTGCATTGACATTGCTTACCCCCAATGTCCTTTTACGTTGTGGTTTTATCCCGACGAATTATTCAAAGCATATTTTGAATTTCGCGGGTGTTAAACTAATTTCAACGTGTCACCACCGGTTATAGCTATTTACAGTTTCTTGATAATGCCAAAAAATATTTCCGATAAACTTTGTAGATTACAGACCATTGTCAATTATCTCAGAAAACACTTTTTCTAAGACAAACCACAATTTTAGAATCGTGGATGAGCAATTCTTTGACGTCGGAATTGACCTGATACAACTTGTATGATTGTTCCTGTCTAGATTTTTTGGTACACCGTACATCGTAAAATATAAAAGTCGCGTAAAAGTATTTTTGGAAACTTAATTTGTCTATTAAAGCTAGAAAGGTACTCCTGCCTTTTTATGTTAAAGAAGACAATTCGGTTTTGCCAAGATCTCACCAAATTTTATGTCGTACTGTGGCTTATAGTGTTCAAGACTGGTTTGGTTGTATCGGTTGTATTGCAATATTGATAAAAGTGGGAATGAGTTAGTTTTGGCGTTAGAACTATAATATTAGTTGTACACAGCTCAACTACTAGATGCCGCTGATATATTTATATTGTAATTTTTTTTTCGTAAGTTGGCAATAGTCGCTGTCAGGAATTCCACCAGTTAGTTGTCAAATAGGTCAAACAAATTTAATACGTCAAATCGTAAGTGAGTAGTTTATTTAAAATTGAGAAGAATACGTAAAATCGCGTTTTGTTTTTTTTTATAGAAAAAAATATTAACTCAGAATTCGATGAACTACTCGTAACATGTCGGGCCACAAATACGTGAACACAAGCAAGCTCTTTGCGGACGACGACGAGGACGTCGACGATGAAACATTCCTACGCAATGCCCGACACAAATATAATCCTCAACCGACGCTCGAACAGCAACGTCAACTATTCCAAGAGCGTAAGCAAGAAATCGAAGATCGCACAATACAGAGCACGGAACGAAGCATTAGTTTATTGAGAGATTCGGAACAAGTGGGCATTGCAACAGCCGAGGAACTACTTCGGCAACGGGAACAATTAGAACGCACCGATAAACGGCTTGACGAAATTAATCAAACTTTGAGGTTTTCTCAAAAGCATATTAATGGGATCAAATCGGTGTTCAGCAGTCTTAAGAATTACATTTCAGGACGGAACGATAGTAATAGTCCTAGTTTAAGCTCTAGTTCAAGTAGCACGCAGGTCAGTATCTTTTAATCGCTTGTTTCATAACTTGTGGTTGGGCAAACACCTTGTGGTCAAAATTTACAGTTGATTATTTTTACAGCCTAGTAATGCAACAATCCTTGAGAATAAATACGATTATGATTGTTATGAGAATCACCCTGCGACTAGGATTAGAGGACTTGAAAACAACATACCAAAGCAAACATCTGGTAGTAAGAATTTCAGCGACAGGCTCGACGCAAATCTACAAGAGATGCATAGCTCAATTTCGAAATTGAAAGGTTTGGCGAGCGAGCTATCGAACGAAATCGATGGTCAAAATGATCTTATTATAACGATTACTGATAAAACTGAGATGGCCGACATTACCATTTCTAAGCAAAATAAAGAAATGCAACGGATACTGCAGAAGTAAGTGTAGGTAAATAAATTAATGGAATATTTGTTGTAAATGATTTAAATAAATTGCGAATTATATATTTTTTTTTAAATTACTGTGTATGCTGATAATGTGTAAATAAAATGGATGATATTATTACATGTTTATTATTGGGGGTGGACAATACATTTTGTGTATCGAATATCAATACATATTTTTATATTTCCCATAGGAATTGTTAATATACTTGTATTTTAGATCGAATGGTCTTTTAAAAGTGTATTTTCTTTATCTGTTACTCTAATGCAATATAATTTAAGCCTTTAAAATTACAAAAACTAACTTATCTAATCAATGTTATACTATTTTTCTCTTAAAACCAATGTAAATATGTAGTTAATGTTCTAAGCTCGTTTACTTATTTTTTTTGAACAATCTAATTCTTATCTATTTTACTTTTCGAATTTACCTCCACATCCAAGGTTATTCTGATTGGTCGATAATTCACCAATGTTTAAAACTAGGGATATTTGAATTCTCGCACGGAATGTGATTATATGGTGATTACCAACTTAAACTTTGTTATGGTTTTGGTTATGATTTTCCCAGCTCACAATGTACTTATAATTAAATAAAATTATCAAATCTCATGGCAGGAAAAGGTAATTGATTAGAAGTTAAAATATTTAACATTAATTTTGTCACGCACACACAGGTTGGAATTACGTAGCCGGTGTCCCCGAAACGGACGAACAACAACGGCTACGATTTCAAATCGAACTCGAATTCGTTCAATGCCTTGGTAACCCCAACTATCTTAATTGTAATTATGGTTAAGTACGAATTTGTCAAACTTATTACACTTAATAGTTTTAGCACAACGTGGCTATTTTAAAGATAGCACGTTCGTCAACTACCTGAAATACCTGCAGTATTGGAAGGACCCTGATTATGCTAAGTATTTGAAATACCCGATGTGTTTGTATTTTCTCGATTTATTGCAATATGAACACTTTCGACGTGAGCTTGTTAATTCACAATGTACGAAGTTCATTGATGATCAACAAATTCTACTGTGGCAGCATTATACGAGGCGTAGGAGTCGTTTGTTACAAAATAACACTGTTAATGGGAATAACGATTCCAATGTGAATAATCAGAATAATCAAAGTAACGGTCATGCTAATGCTAAGATATCTTAAGGCTTTCTTTTGTACAAATTAGTTTTAATATATAATTTTATATAAAAGTTGTAGCTAAGTAGTATAGGCAAAATAAGTTACTTTTGTATAGACTACCCATCGTACAGGAGTAGCATTAACAATATATTTTTATCAAAAACTTAACGTATGTAGTTGGGCTCGGGTACTTCAAGAGCTTTGCGTTCGGCTGCTATACGCGCATGTTCTTCAGCTATCTGCTGATACAAGTTGAAATGTTTCAGTTTTGCATTGTGCACTGAAACCGAATCCAAAGGCACGCGAATTAAAGCAGGCGCAACTTGATGCGACTGGGCAATTGCGTCGTATTGTTGCAAATGCTGTTGTTTTGCTAAAGCGACTATTGGTGTGTCTAAAGGTATTGGTAATGGATTTTTATTTAAAACCGGACGGAATCCGTCCTTGTCGGCGACGTATTCAACAGTACGGATTTGATGACGCGGGTCCACATACGAGTACGACCCTAAAAATCAAGAAATCATTTTGGTGTACTTGCAGCATGGATCAATATACCCTTGATAGTTCCCAATCCATCGCTTATTTCCGAATGTGTGCGATCGATATGACCCTGGAAACGACCAGCGGCGTAGCCAAAAGCGTAAGGGCGCGGTGGTAACTGCGGCTCTGGCGTTGTAGGTAATATGTGGATGACGTCACCGCACACCAACGGCATTAGAACTACAAGTAGGCTCTGGAACAAACGCACCAATTAGAACGCGTTTATTAACAAAATTTCATTACACGTACAAGAATCATTTTACATAAACCAGCGTTTCGAATCAAGGCACAAATTATACTACGCGAATAAACGAGAGAAAGTTTTTGCCACTCTTACTTAAGACCTGCGTATCGAACAACTGGTTAATTATTCAGAAGCTTGACATTGACATTCAATCATCACGGATCTTCATTTATTGTTAAGATTTACAAACTTTGCATTTTTGTACCGTATAAGACTGAGAGACACATATCTAATATAGATTAGAATCAGATCTAGATTAGTGATTGCGAATTATTTAAGAATTACAGATTGACTTTTTGACGTTTTGAGAAAAACAATCTTTTATTTTTTGGCGCTTTTAGTACAGTCATATAAAACGTAACTTTTTTCTTTACATTTTATATTCGATTGGCGTAAAGCCTGGAAAATCAAAAATTGACATCTAAGTTATCCCGAAACTGTTGGCGTTCTGATGGATTAGCGGCTTAATTGTGCGACAATGTTTGTGTTATATGGTAACATTGACCAGATTTACAAACACATTTTATATGTAGAATCAGGTTAAGATAACTGCATTACTTTGGAGAGTAAAATAATAGTTGAATTGTACAAAATAGCAATTTTTTTAATGTCTTTTGCTAAATAAATTTATATTATTGAAATAGTTACTTGTTTTAGCCTGGCACAAAAACTTAAACTTCCGGGAACATTTATTACATATAATTAAACAAAAAATTTACCAATGACGCAACGTAATACAAAAACAAAAAAACTGCATAGAAATCCGATGTGAATTAATAGCGAACGCCTTAACCTACTATTAACCCGTCCTTCGCTGTGATATAACAACCTTTCTCATTTTTATACAACAGTTGGCGATGAAAAAAAAACAAAACATAAAAAAACAATTTAATCAATTTCTAACTTTTTAAAAGAGCCATCAACACCAAACAACTTATTAATCGATTTGGATTTATCCTCTCTTTTCGACTCGTCCGCTACTTTGTCCAGGTCTTTCTTTAAAAAATCTACGTTGTTGATTACCATTTGCTTTTGTTGTTCTGAAAAACAAGGTGTTGAGTGGTACCGGTACAGTTAAAAAAAACTCATACCGTGTAATTCAGCAATTGAATTACCGCTGCCGCCTAGATTACTTGGAAGACAGTCTACAGGAACAAACGGGTGTAGCGTTTCTAGATTATTGGTGTGCACGTGCATCTAAAATCAAGGCGTATACTTAAACAGCTGCAATTGATAATACGTACAATATCATGTAGTTCCTTTTTCATCAACGGTTTTACCATCATGAAGATCTTGTCTATCAGCGGACCAGCGTTTATAAAATGAATACTGATAAGCCTAACCGGTAAAGCCTCCTATAACAATGGTTTTAATTTAGGTTTAAAAAAGTGGTGGAAGCACCTGTAAATACATGATGTATTTTTTTAAGGAACCAAGCGGCACTTTAGTCAGATGTCCAAAAGTGTATCCATCTAAGTCTAAAATGCAGACCAGTCCTTCTATAGACCCATTTTCAAGAAGATACAATTTAGAAACGCTGTCTATATAAGCCATATGATCGCCAAATATGTAATCATTTGAACTCATGTTGATTTTTTCGTAGAGTACTTGGTACCCATTAGGAGTGAGTTTGGGCAAAAGCACATAGTAACTAATTTTCAGAAAAAAAGACGTAAGACGTTTTTACGCGTTACAATAACTTACGCTCCTTCCATAACTACTTTTAAACGTTTGAGATCAACCGGGACAAAAACATCTTTGTTAGCTCTCAGCGTGAAAAAATTATCGATCGTTATTTTGGCTTTTTCAGTGCTGTACAAACAACTTCTAAGGAAGAAGATTAGTTCCAATTCTAAAATGATTATTCTTTTAAAATTGTTTAATTTTTTTGAGTACTTGCCATGCACTGGTGGTAAATGCGGCTGTTTCTGCATCCACTGTTGTAGATAAACAACATCCTCTTTTTTTAAATTTTTATTTTCGGCGTATTCGCGTTCGATATCAGCGTACTTGAACGGCATTTTGATTGCAAATGGTATGGTACATAGAGTACGTGTAATTATTATGACATATAATAGACTGGTTTTGTTATTATTGTTGCTATTACACTACTAGACCGCGGATTACTATGCAATAAACATTAAAATAGTTACTTATTGCAAACGTTTAAAACACTTAGCATTGTGTGTTGTCTAACTAATTCTGAAAAAATGATTTTTTTTTGCAGTGCATTAAATTATCATTAACGATAACAATCACCGAGCGAAGTTTAATCGCTAATAATTACACATGTCCATGAAATCGGCATTTATAACACTAATCGTAAACTCAAGGTTTAGTTTCTCGAAATTACGAATTCTTTGCAGTTTTGCTATTAGGTAACAAGGATTTTCAAACTTCTGCAGACGATAAAGTATTTGTTTGCGAAGATAAGATAACTGTAATTTAAGATATACTAAAGTTATCAAAGTAAACTTGTTTTATTAATGTTGTGACTGGATACTAGCAAACGTATTAGCATTACATATTAAATTATATTTATTGTTGTTGCTAAATAACTTATTGTTTAACAGTGATCGTAACACATATAACAAAATTATTATCGTGTAAACTGATTATGTCTTATGAGATTGATGTAATCATTCTTCTAGAAGAAGAGTGTGATTGAATTAACAGAAGCAAATATAAACAAGTCAGTACAAATAATAACAAATGTATATTTGAAACTCATTTTCGTATCTGTTGTTATATTCTGTGTTATTTATGTTTTGAACTGTACCCGTATAGAAAAAAAATATTTATTTGTTTTTATGTTATTTGTACTTATATGACGCATTTTAAAATCTGTTTGCGTACAATTTTTTGTAAAAAATATTAAATCGACATATTGTAAGGCGAATAGCATTATACTGTGTTTTTGTGTGTTTGTATTTTGATGATTGCTCAAAGTTGGGACATTCTTTTACCTCTTAACATTAACCTGTTGATGTATATTATTACAGGCTCGATAACAGATATAGAAATTATTGTATGATTTGTCAAAAATCAGTCAATCAAACAATTATTGTATAATTTGTCTTGTAAATAATATATTTTATTTATGAACAGAGTGCAGTCGCACCTCACTTCCTAATGTGCAATTTATTATAACAGTTTGGAATAATTCTAAATAAAAAACACGTTTACACAACTATATGTTTGATGCGAGTTGCAGGTAGTGTCTCGTTTTTTTCTTTTTTGAGTGTACCTAAACAGAATAGTAACATCAAAATCTAAGCTATTTAATATCACAGCTATAGCTAGTTTAACTTAATCTTCTAAACGGTACAATAAAAAAAACTGGTGTGACCATCACACGACTTTCCTATAAGGAATGATGAAGAAATGTATTTTTATAAGGTTATGTTTTCATAAAACCACTTTGAAGTGATATGTTTGTATTAAAAACGATTAGTAAATCGCCAATTAACCAGACTTTTGTGCAACCGGCTATTTATTTTTTCTTTAAAAAAAATCGTCGCAGGCAGGATTCGAACCTAGATTATATAATGGAAATCACTTTAAATTATAAATTAAATATCTAATAAACTGTTAATGTTAGAAAAAATTTATTTGAATAAATTGTTAGGAAGTATTATCTTTATAAGAAACTGTAAAAGTAATTCAAATAATTTACATTCGTACAAAATTATATAAGAAAAACTGTTTAAAACACCTACTTCCGGTATTTTTATCAGATCTATCTTTTGATAAAGCCGAGAGAATATGAAAAAAAGTCTTCGCGATTACAAATAAAATGCTTGTTAATATAGAAAATGTTTTGCAATTTCTACAAAATATGAATCATGTTGTATGCAGCCTACAGGGTGGGTCGTTGAAAAGAAAACCCCCCTGTTTTGAAACACTTAGACTAGTTTCTTAAAAAAACGTTCAGACAGGTTGATTCTTGATTTTTGGGGAACAACTTTTGGTGTCAAACTTGACATTGACCCATCAACCCCTTAGTCCCAGCAACCCCTAAAAACTTTAAATCGGGAAAAGAGCTCGTGCAATCTCTCATTTCGAGCGTCTTTCAATTGTCTATGCGACAGTAAAAAAAAGTAAAATTTACGCCATCTGGAATAGTTGCGTCGACGCATTATTGAAGAATGCTGCCAAATTACGCCCTAACGAGAATTGTTGACGTCATGTATATCTTAGCAAATTTAACTATACCGTTTAGAGGCCATCGAGAGAGCATTGGAGGTAAGAATAGTGGAGTATTTTTGGGAATTGTTAAATTATTGGCCAGATATGATAGCTTCTTCAGAGAAATTGCGAAGAAGAAAAAATGAGACAATTCGACATTCTCTAAAATTAAATCTAATGATTATTTTTCTACACAACCTAAGATATCTAAAAAAAAGACTTTCCGTAATAATTCTGTATGTGACAGTAGAAAATGATCCAATTAGACACGAACCAAGTTGTTTAAAGATCAATAAATCGTTTTTTGGATTTTTCACAATTTCTGATCAAAACGGAATTGAGGAAAGTGGTCTCTGGAAAACTGTAGAGGTCAAGAGTACGATGGTGTCGCGAATATGATTGGGGTATATTACGAAGTACAGAAACATTTTACCATTATTCAGTCTTATACAAAATATGTACATTGTGCTGTTTACAACTTGAATTTGGTGCTCCAAAATGTTTGCGATTAGATATTTCTTTGATAGATACCATCCAATATGTATTTTCACACATTAACACAGCATCAAGATGTTGTTAACCGTTCCAAAATAGTGCACATAAAAATTAACATTAAAAACGCTAATACCAACAAAATGGTTCTTTTGATACCAGTACGTAACTTCTATAAAAAGCAACTATTTGGCAATTATAAGATTGGTTTAACATCATCGAATACCAATGAAAAAAGTACTACAAACAAGTTGAAGACGAAATATCTTTTCGACTCATTTTAAGCCTCGTTTTTAAGCAAAAATTCCGTCCATGTTGTGTCTTTATATATGCAAAAAACGCAGATTCTTAATAGAAATCAAATTACCATGAATTTGTTACACTCCGCAAAAGTTTTGATAAAATTATAAGCGAGCAAGAGTTCTTGCAGAAATTTTGGATGTAGATGTAAATCCAAATCTTGAAACAAAGAGGAAGTGTAGTTAGAAAATATATTGACAAGTTAGCCCAGAATGAGAGAATATCTGATCTGCTAATAAAATATACAGTTTGTGTCTACAACCAATGCTTAGGCCAGTGATTCCTAAATTGGTCTCTACGGTCCCCAGAAGTCCCCGGGATCATTTGGGGGGTCCGTGAAAAAGTAAAAGTGATTTGGGGATCCTTGAACAACGTCAGGGGGTCTGCGCAAATATAAGTATAGACAGGTTCAAAAAATACAAGTAATAACAGGTATCGCAGTGAGTTAAGTTTATCTGTACAGGTTTATACAGGAACACAATAGAGCCGATACCTGCACCAACTAGTCTATAATATGAACTATAAAAGAGTCGTGCATCTAATCAACAATGTAGTTTTGTGTTATGCGTTATGTGAAGTGCATACAACAAATTTTTCTAGTCTTGGGCAAGAAGAATTATAATTTTTTGTATTGTTATGCAGATGAGATTGTAAGTTTTTCTAATACAGATGTGTTTCTAAAGAATATATTAATAAGGATTCTGTAAAAAAAGTTAGACATATTGGGTTTTATAATTTAATATAATGCACCCTAAAAGCTATAGCTTACTAATTTATATTTTTGTTTAGTTCCGCGAATGTTTGGAATTAATGTATATTACTGTGTTATTATATTCTGTTGTTAATTAGTTTTTGAATTATTTTTTTTTAAAATTAGTTGGTACACAATATGTGACATTTACATGAAATTTTATCCTTGCATCTCAAATAATTAATTCAAGGGAACTTTACATTACAGCATTTCATTTAAAAAAAATATAATTAACAGTGGTTTGTTGCAAATAAAAATTTTGATATATATATAGTATCTATATATTTTTTCCTATATCCTTTGGATCCCTTTTTTTCAGATAGCAGTATAAGTGAACCAAAGAAAAAATGCAGGCAATACAGTGTTATATAAATATATAAAATATGGCTTCTATGTAATGAAACGATATCAAACGATTCAATGAAACCTTCTAAGTTTAAAAAACATTTAATAAAAATCCATATCGACAAAAAATATAAGGATTTAACGTTCTTTAAACAATAGAAAAAAATATTTAAAAATACTGACATTGCAAGAACTCATAGGGAAGAAAGATGACGATGGACTGCCTGATTCTTATATGTTTTTAATGATTGCTAAATCCGGAAAACCGCACACTATTGGCGAAGAACTTATTTTACCAGCTGTAAGTGTTGCACAACCAGCTTTCCATATTATAAAAAGAATTCTACTAAATAATAATACTGTATGAAAAAAGATCGGCAAAAAAAACAAAGTGTCCATCTTCTCTTGGATAAATTAAAATCGGCAAAGTGACTAGGACTTGTTTTAGCTAATGGAAAGCGATTTTACAGTCTTCATTCCATTTAAATTCTGTTCTTTCTTCGGTCAGTTTTGTCAAAGGTTTGGCAATATTGGCAAATCCGGGTACTAATCGTCTGTAATAAGTGCCCAACCCAAGGAAACTTCGGACTTGATGTTTATCGATTGGTCTTGGCCATGCTTGCATTGCTCGGATTTTGTCTGGGTGAGCCTTTACTCCATCTCTAGATACAAAGTAGCCAAGGTATTTACTTCTTAAATACGTGACACTTTTTTGGGGTCAGTTTTAAATTTGTCTCATGTAACCGTTGGAACACTTTTTTCAAGTTATTTAAATGTTTTTCAAACGACCTTCCAACTACAATCATGTCGTCTAGGTAAACCAAGCACGTTTTTCAAAACAGTCCCGCAAGATAGTCTCCATCAAACGCTCTAACATTGCAGAAGCGTTACACAGGCCAAAGGACATTACAGTGAACTGCCACAAACCAGTTCCAATCGTAAAATTCTACCTGACAGTAACCACGGCCGAGCGTCTCCGGCATTCATTTTATGTTTCCCAACGTTAGTTCTTCTTTTGGAATCACAATCCAGCGCAAACATATCTTGGCTGAAGTTTTCGCACTTGGAGGTAAGAATATCCAGTAGATGTTGTGGACACTTCTTCGGCGACGTATCTTCACGTATCTTACAATTTGAGATACTGGCCTACCACGGTCTCCTTTTTCAACGTCACTGGATCTGAGTTGACGTTTAAGATTTTTACTAGCATCGTGTTTTTCACTCTAACTAAAATTCTGCTAACAAGTAGTCTTTTTTCGACTAAGTCGCCCTTCTTTTGGTTCAATAGTGCGAATGTAGCTTTCCAGATGTGCCATCACGACACTTTTAATCTTTGCAGGCAAAGTCACGTCTTCAATTAATAAGACTAGCACGGCTGCCTTCTCTGACGAATGAAAAGAAATTTTGTCACTATCGATTTTCAGAACATCCTTTTCCTTATTCAAATAGAACCCATGCTTTTTTTATAACGTTCATTCCCGGAATAACTTCTTCCTTAATGTCGGGTACCAGTACTTGATGGCCGAGTACTCCCTTTCCCAAACCAATGGTTACTTTGACTTGTCCGTGAGTAGGTATTTATTCGCCCGTCACCGTTCAAATTCGTACGGTTACTGGTGATATCTTCTGATTTTCCCGTAATATGTTCGGACGAATGATGTTTTTTGTCGCTTCCGTGTTAACCAATAACTAAACACTTCTTCTATTGATCTTGTCATCGAGATAAATACTGTGCAATTGCTTAATAGGCGATGCCATTTGAATGGTAATTTCCGGGACGTGATTTGATGAGGTCAGCTTTTGCCTTCTTCTTCTGGTTTTTTTGGGCTTAGAACAGCGTTGTCGTACGTGGCCCACTTCACCCGCAGTTTAAGCACGTCACTTCTCTTCCTTGAGCAACTTGTTCCCGACTTACACGTCGCACTATTTCTTTTTCTTTTCTTGTGTCTGCGCAGGTATTTCTACAGCACAGCGGAGTTTGTGGCAGCCTTGGTGTGACGTTTGTTTAGCCGCTTCAAACTCGAAAGCATGAGTTAAAGCGTCATCCAACGTCTTGGGTCGAGTTAACCATATAGTGTGCTGCGTTTTGCTGTCTCGAAGTCCGTCCACGAAGGTTTGAATAGCCAATTGCTCTAAAAATGTATCTGGTACTGTAGGACACACAAGCCTTGTTAGTCTGGCAATGTCAGCCAAAAAACTCTTGAAGATTTTCTGCAGCTTTTTGAACCCGACTTTTTATTTGGGCTTGGTACACCTGTTAAAGATGAGCATATCCATATCTCATTTCTAAGCGTGAAATTTGTTACGTGCAAAAATTTCATAACGTAATACCCTGTATACGGGTTGAATTAAAATTAGATCTCGGTTTTGACACCCTCTGCCGATTCTTCTTTTCACTGTCATTTCATGCCAAGACGTTAAACTGACAACTACCTAAAACGACCTGTGTCGTTTAAAACTTGAAGTTTCTAAGAACATCAACGGTAATGGAAATGAAATAAAGTAGTTTATTCGTTACAGGCCGTTCCACCACGTTTTTGGCTGTACGTTTCGATGCATTATCGATCAGGGATTAATATCGATAAATACCTTCATGGGACGAGTATAACTCTGTAAGACCTTCGTAATTTCTTTAGAGGTGGTCAGGAACAGCCTGGAAAATTCCAAGTGGTTTTTCACGTAAGGCTACTATTAAATATGTCACTTTTTGTTTGTTGTTACTACCATTAGCTACAGCAGCTGCTTCAAACTGTTTGTGGTAGGTTGACCATGGAACTTTACTATGAAAATTTGGACGTAGAATCTTAAACTTGTGCGTGGCTTTTCCTCAATGGTCCATTAAATCTTCGTTTGTGACACTTCCTTCACCATTGCGGTTGATTTGATTTATCTTCTTTTTAAGCACTTTCATTCATTATGTCTTCTAATTTGTCCTCTATTGTTTCTGTTTTATCATTTAGAGATTGTTTTCTGTTTTTTTAGAACTGCGCATATTTCCTCTCTTAAATGTACCATATCTGCTTGCGTTTCCTTTTGATCAATTTTAATTTGGTTTCCTACACTAATTTGTGTTTGTTTCTCAATAGTTTTAATTTGGTTTTCAATGCTCGTTCATATTTCTTCTTTTAAACTTTTAGAATTTTTCTCCTTTTTCTAGTATTTTTTTCCATATTTTTGTTTATGGATTCTTGACCATTTTTTATTGATTCGAAAAATTCAAATAGTTTTGCATCCATTTTCACTAATTGTAATCGAGGTAGCAGCATAAATTATAACACGAATAAAAAGTTTAATAACAATAAATTTTGATAGCGCTCGATTCTTTATTACTAAATTCAAAACAAGCACACGCGACACGTACTTATCACATAACGTTTTTATTACGAGAGCAATATTAAATTACTTGTATTTACGCTTGAAAACCGCGAACTCCACACTGACACCACTGTAACGAATTTTTAAAGTTAATTTATTTATAAACAAATATTTACACGATTAGAACTACACGTAACTATTATATCTAATGATATTTAAAAAACACACTTACACTAATTTATATATTACTATCACTCGGAAAATAATGTCCGTAGATAACTTCTGTATATCTAAACCGGTATTTGTTTACATTAAAAACACGTACGCTTATAGGCCGTTATATTTGCTTTTCACTGGCATGGGCACTTTATCTATTTATCTTAACACACACGTTAATCACTTATTTATTTAAACCGATAGTCTTCTTAACCTCCAACTTCGAAAAACTAAACTCAACTCGCTTTGAATACTTTTTATGTATTTTCGTTATCTGAGTCGAGAATTTTCCACATCTATCCGTTATTGTCTCAAAGTTGACAATAACTTCGAGAACGTTTTACTTTTTTATAATTTAATTATGTGTAATTTTAGGCACATTAAGTGCTCTAAATTTAACTGTAATAACAATAACGAAACCTACATTTTATAAAATGTTTTTGATATATTATGATGTGTGTATGATATGTGTATTTTTGGCTCACGTTTGTTTGTACCAACCTTTCAACTTTAGTTGGATGCTTCCGTAACCAGAATGCCGGTACCCACTGGCAGGCTTGTCGATCACAACCACAGCGAGATGTCGCTATTTTTCTTGTTCGCGGGTTTTAGTTTTGAAACGTGAGTGGGTTACATCACAAAGGATTTAAAAGAGATTTGTAAATTTTAACTAAACCGAGACATCAAACATTTTTTTTTCAACGCTTTATTGTTTCATTTTGTAACCATTGAAAACTATACAAAAATAATTATTTCCACTAATTGTTTAAAAAAACTGTAAACAAATGTATTGTTTATCACATTATTAAAAATTTTATGATTAATAAAATAATGATTTTTATAAAAAACTTTTTTTAATTGTTTAAAAACACATTTTTTAATTGACAATTTCGTTGAAAATTAACAATAAGAAACCATTTTATCAAATTGATTATTTCAAGTGCTCCAGATTTTTTAAATTTGCTTATTTAATAAACAACTTGAAAAATTTTCTATTTTTTATGTCAATTTATACTTTCATCATTTTTATTATTATTATCTTTTTTATTGTAGTATCTAATAGTATATTATATATCAAGGTTGAGAAGTGCATCATTATAACCTAAGCGATAGATTATATCGCGAGACGCGAAGCGTCGAGGGATATAAATCGCGCAGGTTATAATGAACTTCTCAACCGTGTTATATATACAATTTTTTCCACTACTAGAATTATTAAAACCTTTCTACCTGTTACTAAATCAAATTTAAAATTTAAGATATTAATTTTAAATTAAAAATCAAGTCAGTAATTCTGACAGTTGTCATTAGTTTAATAGAATTAATTTTGACGTAATTCTTAATTGTGATTTAAAACACAAAAATGAACAGATAACGTAAGTTTTTATTGCTAAAGTTGTTTAACTTGTTTAAAAACATTATTATTTTAAGCATTGATTATATCTAAAACATATTTAACTCAATAATATTCACATTTAATTAAGCGCGAACTTCAAATAACTTACTTTTTAAAATCAAATTAATTTATTAATTGAGCGATTTGAAAACTTAAATTAGCATTAAATAAAATCTCTTGCTCTTGGTACGTAGTTTGGTAAACTTTTTTTCTTTGAAACTGTTGTAGTATTATCAGAAAATGTAAATATGTTCATTATTAACTACTAGTTAATAATGAAATATTATTTTCCGTTGATCGTTTATTAATACTTGTATTAACGTATAATAATGTATCAAAAGTAGTGCGGTAATAGCCCCTATTACCGCACTACTTTTAAACCAATGAAATCAACGAATTTCTATTAACGCTCTATTTTTTCTAACCAATAAAATCGTAGAAAAGAATTAAGATTTTTATGAGGTTACGTATATTGTATTAGTTAACGTTTTTAAATAAAAAATAAATTAAAAAATTCACCTCTGCATTATTATAATTAAACATTTCCAATAATTGTAGGTTAATAATAATTGTGGTCTACATCATCTGACTATTTTATGAGCACACAAATTGTCAATTGGTTTTTATCGATGATTTTCCGTTGCTTTTGCGGAGCCTTTTTGATATCAAAGTTGTGATGTTTGTATGTTATATGAAATGGTATATAAAAATAATCATAAATAGATTTTAGTTTATTACATAAATAACAACGTATATTTTGTATAAACCAATACTTATTATATAACTGTGTTGTAGTGATACTCGTGTACTTCTTTTGCATACATATCGAAAACATTACGTATTTATAAAAATAAGACAAAGAGCATTGAGTTATCGTTACTTTCTTCGACATTACCTTCTTCATCTAAGCAACTACTTCTCTGCCATTTGCACTAATTTGTAAAACATTGCTCACTATGCTTTGCTAAACTACAAATGAACTTTATCAGATTCAAATTGTATCGATAAGATAGTGAACAGCATTATTTTAGTAAATCATAAACAAAAACATTGTACTAAACAGTTGTGTTACTAAAATTTAGCTTTTGCATGTTGTGCATTTAAAAACTACAATGTAGCACGTTATCTTAAGGTTAATATCAACACAAATCAATAATACCAACAAACGATAATAAATTTCTCGTGTGTACATAGCAGATTTTTTTCTTTAAATTGCCATTACGTAAATATTGTTATAAACAAAAGTAACACAACAATCAATATAGAAAATATATATTTAATTTATAAGTAGGTGAACTAGTTTCTTCTCTCTAAAACCATCATTCAGTAGCGACAACACTAAACTATAATTCGTGGCATTTTTTGTACTCAAACCCAATCTGTCGTAAGAATTTGTTTATGACATCTGTTTCACCGTTGTAATTAACATTCACTTACATTTTCCAAACTAAAATGTTTATTGTTAAAACTTTCTTATCTACAGAAGTAAATATGTATTAAAATTACCTTTGTTTTTACTGTAGATTTTTAATGTTTCCTGGTTTTATTCCTAATAACAATATTCGTCATTTATGAACCATTTTCAAACGTATAAACACTATTTGCTTTATAAATAATTTTGATTTGCTTTTTACATCAAGTGCAGCTTCTGTGTACAAAGAAAACAATCCCACGATTATCTTTCGGCTGATAAAGAAAACTTTTTAATGTTTCGTGATGTAATTTTCTTCGATTTTCTAACATACTGTTAATCACATAAAACTAAAAAAATTTTGCAATCATTGATATTTTGAAAACTGATTATAATCAATCCGATTAAAATTTAATTGACGCGTTGAGGTTATACAGCATTCCCATTACCTAAAAATCCCACTACCGTTGATACAAAAATAAAACAATTGTACAGTAGATAAAATTATAAGTAAATGCAGAAAATTAATAAGATACGATCGACGGAAAAACTTAAAAACCAACTTGTTTCATAATATGCAATTAATAATCTCGACAACATTAACGCTCTCGCTCGCTGCGCTCGCTCGCGCGTGAAAATGTCTCGATTATTAATTGCCTTCATTACCAACCTTGTTGGTTAAATAACTATTACCTGCGCTTAAAAAAGTACAACTTCACGGCCTTCTATTATACGTAATAATGCAAGCGTATACAACTAGTAGTGGAAAAAATAGTATAGTACGAATACTCATTTGTTTATAACAAATTTCTTATTACATAAATAATTAAAGTAAACAAAAAAATCTTTTTCTGAATATGAAAAAGCAATAGAAACAATAATGTTTTGCCATTAGTAGTTAATTACTATTGTTTTGTTTTATTAGTAATTTTTATTGTTAATCTATTTTTAAGTTTAGTTTCATTGTATATGTGCTCGCTTTTAATTTTGACCTTTAACGCATGATTTATAAATGGTATACTGTTTTTAGTACGCGTTTTTATTTTAATTGTACATTCGTTACAATGCCACATAAAGATAAGCAAGTAATAAAATTTTGTTTACGAAGAATAGGTTAATTTAAGAATGCCATTGTTTTTGTAATTTTTTTTTTTGATTTATTACCTGTCGAACGTAGCAACTGAATTTAAGGTTGACAGCCGTACTGCTGAATAATTTGCCGAAGAATTCGTTCGATATACAAAGAATCAAAGTGCAATATAATTTAAAAGACATGCGGCACTGGTTTTAAAGGTCTTCTGGGAAATCCTTGATCGTCAAGCTACCCCCTTTCTACGTTGTATTAAGTTCGTTATACATTGCTTACTCTCAATATGTGGGAAGGCTGTAGTAGGTTAAATAAAACACACAATAAAAAAAAAATGAATGGTGATTTTTATTTGCGTTAAATTTTGACCGAAATTTTGAGCTGATTACAGATTTAAATCCCAACACAAATAAACACGTGCACAAACATCACCATTTTAAAGTGAAGACGTGTTATATGATGGACGCTCCCGCCAATGGGTACTGAAGTCCTGGTTACGAATGAACCCAGCTAAAGTTGAAAGTTTGGAGCAACAAGTAAGAGCAAAACATATGTATATATATATAATTAGTAATACAAAAAATATACATATAAAACAAGTAAACAAAAATGTAGGGCCCCATAACTAGATTACACAAATGTGCAAGGTCCTATAGCATGGAAACAACTTACGCCATTACACATAACAAAATACAGGGTCCCATAGCATGGAAGCAGCCTGCGGCCGTTTGTTGTTGCCTAATCACGGTAGAAAAATATATTTACTTTCTACATGGCAATACAGACAATGGTTTTTATATCTACTATCAAACCCAATATAATCACCATCAATAGGTAAATGTAACGACTAAAATGTATGTCCAAACTTTAAGCGACTTTTGAATCATGAAATTGTAAACGTACGAAAAAAACAAATAAATCATAATGCATAATTTAGAATTGAAGCCAGAGATTAGCATAAATAACTTGCAGAGAAAATGATGTAATAGATTAACACAGATTAATTTTAAAACACGTCAAAGATAGACAAATAACAAAAACAAAATAGTAATGAAGTTTAAATAGCTTCTTTTTACAAACAAAGAATTATC
This sequence comes from Aquatica leii, assembly GCA_035610365.1. Lineage (NCBI taxonomy): Eukaryota > Metazoa > Arthropoda > Insecta > Coleoptera > Lampyridae > Aquatica > Aquatica leii. The sequence continues at coordinate 94,814,379 of CM069435.1, read as the reverse complement.
TACATAAAACCACTTTCAATTTTAATAATCTTCAAATTTAAATATAAATAAATGGATAACTATTTCGGTTACATTTCTAATCATAAATATTTTATACAAAATTGCACATGCTAAATGAATACTAAGATAAGAACCTCTTCCGGGTTTGCCACAAATTCGCTATTACATGCTAAATGAAGTTATTGGAATGCAAGTCAAGGAAAACACTACAAACAAAAATTGGATTTTAAGCATCCTTTTAAATTTCTCACCCCTTCATATTCATAATGTTTAAACTTTAGAATAAACAATTAATTATTACAATCAAATTTACGACGCTTAATGTTGTTTCTGAACTTACACACAAAGAAAATCATAAACATAAAAAGGTGCTACAAGTTTAAATTACATTTCAAGGAATACTTTAAGACATGTCGTTTTAGTAATTTTTAAGTTTAAGTTTTAATTAACAATTTGTGAAAAACCTCGTTTAACAAATCTAAATCATACGCATAAAACAATTACATCAACAAAATGGAAATGGCTGCCAATGCGCTTGTTTTACCAAAACAAAGAAAACGTATTGTTTTTGTAGCGCTGCGATGAGAATGCAACGTGCTTACAAATTACAGTTAATTTTCTCTTCTTTATGTTAACTATAACGGCATGCAGTTACTTATATTGTAAATAACACAGGACACAAACAATCATTTTATATCAAAAACCATCGGCTGGCACCCTTCTACCGCTTCTACCGTTAGTGTCCTCAAACTCTTCTCAAAACGGGTCATGCGTAAAACGATAGTATAACGGCGCAATCCGTATTTTGCAGTCTTATCATTAGATGATGGTTACGTAATTTCGCGCGTCTTAATTGAATTTAAGTTTAAACTGTATTATCTTAAAGTGAGTCGTATTCTGGCGAAAGAATCATTTCCAAAGCTAAGAGGTTTTTATACACTTTGGCACCATCGTTTAGTTTTTGCATTCTTTGTAAAATAAAACATTTTCTAAGTAGTTGCACGGCACTCTTGACTCTGTCAACTCGAGCTATTAAATTCTGTACCATTTGTCTTCGCCACAAGAATAAGTTCTGCTCAACGTTCAAATACAAATTTTGTCGGCGTCTCTTTCGATCTTAGAAAAAACAATACATCTGTTTTTGGTGACACCAAATCTTCCGTTTGTGGCCTTCAAAAAACTTGTTAACTTCTGTGCAGGTTAATATGTTTACGGTGATAACTTTTTACAGCTCCAGGTTTGTTAGACTCAAAGTCTCGCAACAACTTCATTTTAGAATTCCCATAAAGGGAGCAATGCTTATTCTTTTATTCCGGACATGCTTACCTGGGTCTAAATATCTCACGTCCCCGGACGAAAGGCAGCCTAGATTTTTTCTTGGCATAGTGAATTTCGTTGGCGTATCAGCGTTTTTGATGACGACAACGGACGTCTTGTTTTTTTTAGTTTGCTAACGTATTTGTATGGTTTTTAATTTTTCTAATTTTTACAAGTATGGGGCGGCAAAGTAACCACCAAGCAAGTTTGGGTAGATTTCTGTGTTCACATCTTCCTCCTCCCAATGCTAGCCTCACGTTTTAGACTCAAAGCGTTTACCTAAAAGAACGATAGCGTGGTTCAAAGCTGTTGTATCAGCAAAATTAAAAACTTTTTAGATAAAAATTTCCTAAGGCGGATGGTCTTCCCGACTGAAGTAACTGAAAGGAAAAGATTCTTCTTATACAAGTTTTAAATATACCATCCGGCGTTTCAACAAAAGAATCCGATAGCAAAAATCATTCCGTGTCAGTAATCTTGATCATATGTACAAATCTTTTATGGTGTTTAAAACGTGTTTCCGCCATATGACAAGAATCGCTTACCAACGTTATTTTTGAATTGTACGGAATGCTTACCGAAACATGACCACTCTCATCAACATTCATTGAGTTTAAAAACTGGCGTTTATAGAACTTTTTGCTGGCGGAGAGATCAAAAGTAGGTTTGAAATGGGTTGATAATATATATGATATAGATCGACATTAAATTTATTGATATGACCAGTTGAATAACAGTTCTTAGATACTGAAACGGACCGACAGTGTGAGAACGTCATAAAATAAAGCCGAAGTAACCACATATGTCGAGGAAAAAAAATTATTTGTTATCAGTAAATCGAGACAAGGGTGACAAGTTAATCCGCTAGCATACAACCACTACATTCAGCAGGTGTCCAGCTAGTATGTTGATTCGTTCCACCGCGGTGGGAATAAGTCTTAAGAAATGAAGCAAATCATTTCAATATGGAAAATCGGGCAGTTTCGATTTAGGCATAGTTTACAAGAACAACAGTTTCAAATGCCTGGTATAATATTACGAAAGCGACAAAGCGACTCTTGCCCAAAAGGGACCGCAATGATCGTCAAAGGGAACTCGACCGAAACGCACATGTTCGACTAAACTCCTAATTTATGTTCAGATTATGAAATACGTTTAAGCAAGATAATAATTTATTAGGTCTAACTTTCCAATTTTTATAAGTAGAACTATCAGTAATCACTAGTTTAAGTCATAAACGCTTTCAATGTAAAGAAAGAAAGCATGTAAAACAAAATTTGAGTAAAAATTTTAAAGATTCAAATTTTATAAACAGGCAGCCAATTGTAAAGATTTTTAGCGTTATAGATATGGGTTAAGATTGAACATATGATCTATGTTAAAGTAAAGTTTAACTATTTAATGCATGTTTATAGTCAGTAGCGCCAAAGTTCATTGTTAATTACAAAGCAAGTTGCAAAATCGGTAAAATTTATTCCAGTTGAAATACCCAGTACCGACGACGTGGTAATATCTTAAGGGTAGAAAAGGGAATAACGCCGCCTTTGAGAGAATGAGTAAAGGAGAGAAGCCAATTGGCAAATTTGGTACTGAGAGGGTTTGAAAACTTAACCAATCAAAAAAGGCAATTTTAGAAATAAGTCAAAATTGCGCACAATGAAGGAGGAGAAAGTTTTAAACAAAAGTTTTAAAAACCCTAACGCGAATCAAAAAAAGGAAGACACAAAGGGAGATTGATTCGATTGCGGACCGCATACAGGAGTTTCTTCTGATCACGTCTCGCAAAAAGAGTTACTTACTTAACTTAACTGAATTAACTACGTCCTTTAATTTAAACCTTTTCGGTGTGTAAACGTGTTATAATTTAGTGTTCAGAGATGTTTGTATAAAAATTTGTTTAACTTCAATTTTATTTTTATGTCATATAGATTTTAACTTAAATTTTACGCTTCGGATCGTTTGTTAGCTGTTAAGTGACACATTATTAAGCGAGTGTTAACGTGCGCCCAGTCAAGGCCTAAAAAGTCGCGGTACTTGGACTACAATTAAGGAATAGGCGCCACATAAAAAGGTCAGAAATTAAGTTAATTTTATTCGAATGTGCATTTATAATTTTATTTGATTATTGTACGAGAGATGCGATGAATTGAGATACTGTCTAACGCGATAAAATTGAGAATAATTATCTAACATCAATCATGACATTTAAACATTTGTTTTCTGTTGGAAACGACGAGAGCTAGTTAAATATAATTTTGTTTTGTTTGTTTTGTCTTTGGCAATTGATGTGTTGCTTTTAAAATTTGTTTTACTTCTTTTGCGCCGAAACTTTACGCTAAGAACACCTAAAGAATTGAGTCCAAACATTAATTATTTCGCGTCGCGATATGTTTTATTGTGAGTCCAGTCTGCTGTAAGTCTTCTTTAGATATGACAGGGACAGGGTATCGCGAACGCGACAAACTGTTGAAAAATTCCAGTTTGTAAACTGTGGAGGCAAATTTCCAAAGATGAAATCTCCACTTTGAAACTTTTACATCTCAAAGGGTGTGGCAATATAGCTCGAATCGTGTCATACTCTCAGAAGCAGAGGATCTGTGAACCGCTATAAAACTCGGGTAAAATCTATTTTGTAATTGTTTGTTTTTGTTGCGTTCGAAATGCGCGCCAACTAATTAGAATATTGAGAAGCAATTGCCAGGGATCACGCGGTATAAATTGTTTATCTAATTATCTACCATATCTAGCCAAGATCTGGCTAAATTTCTGTTAGTTCCATTTTTGCTTTAACACTTATTGTAATTAGAAAATTGTTTCCGTTATCAGAAAGCTCTCAACCACGACAAAGTCAGCAAAAAAATGACAGTCAACGGACGTGAATCTCAATTGTTCGACCTTTCCTCGCCTAATATACGTGTGAGCGCAATTTTATTTATTTGAGCTTTAAGAATGTGACATTCGGTCTAAAAAAAGATTTCAATGTGTCAAATAAAGTTAAATGGTATGGAGATTTTGTTGCTTGCCTTTTGTTTCTTACCGTACATCGCTTGGAAAAAAGAACCTATGTGTTACTAGCACAACCCCAAATATTTCCTAATACCAGATTTAAAATACCAAAGCTTTAATTTAAGAAAGTAAATTAAACTAGAGGATCACACGCCACTGGAATATTTTATCCAGGTAAGAGAATATAAGTCATTGCTTGAACTTGGAAAAGTTTCAACATAATTACATTGATTACATATTTTCTTTTCATTGCATTTCAAATTTATTATCTTGCACGCAAGATGGCGTCAAAAATAATACGGTGCGTCACAATACATTTCTAGAAACGACCCAACCAAGCAATGTTTTTTGCAAGATAGGTACAGTTGTACCTAGAGATACTTTATCAGATAATAATAATTTATTAAAAGTAGACAAACTAATTAATAGATCAATATTTTTTGGCTCTACTCGACAAATACTTGCTTAACGACGAACGGCGTCCCTCGTCGTTTTGCCTGGAATAAAGCTTTGCTGACTGAGATGAATTAGTATCTGAGGTGGAATGTCGTCATGTATCTTTTTAAGAAGTACTTACACGTTCGAATAATTTGCCAAGGTCGGATAACAAAGTTATCGGACGGTACGAGTTGGGGTTTACGAAATCTTTCTTACCAGGTTTAAGAATGGTGATAAACTTACCAGTTTTTCAGTTGGTAGGAAAATAGCTACAGATGCAAGGGTTCAACTTGTCAACAATCGAAGAAGAGAAGGAATCTTGTACAATTATAGGTAGGATGTTGTAATGTATTCTGTTTGATCCAAGAACCTTGTTTTGAGAGATTCCAGCCACCGCAGCTAAACTGTCGTCAGTGACTACCCAGTTCTGTTAGTAAACTATTTGCCAATTTGTACGAGATCTTATTTGAGCGTACAAAGGATTATCTGTCGTTGGATCGTCTTCAGAAAACGGGGTGCAAACGATAGCCTTAATAGTCTCATGTTTATAGACTGTGTATCTGTCACCCTCTCGGACATTGGAGCTCGGTTTTTTTCAACAAATTTTTACTAAGAGATACTTTGCTGTGTTTACTACCAGTTTGTACCGGTGAAATGCGACCTTGTAAAAAGCAAGCTATTAAGTTTTTAGTTTTGCTGGGGTTTTTTGGTAGTGTAATCTCTGACACCTTATCGCTCCCTTTAATTGGTTAAACTTTGAGCTCCACCCCGGTACATCGGGTATAGAGCTTACGCGTATATGATTTAAATTATTTTGGCATTAATCGAGGATAGTCTTGGTTAATTTAATAATGACGGAGTTGACAGATTTAGGATCGTGGTACGAAAAACTATGTGGTAGAGAGTAAGTAAGAATTCAAATAGCAATTGCCGTATTAAAGCGAACGAGATTTATATGTTTGAGCTATCGACGGTTAACGCAAATCGTATCAGTCGGTGGTGAGTTTCAATCGCTTTTGGAAGACCACGTCAGTTTTGGTTGTTTCTAGCAACAGAAGGAGACGCCAAAGTGACGTCGGTGTTTATATATCCTAAGTGACTAAAGAAGGTAAAGGTACATTAACAACACAGATGTTGGAGATGAATATGAACTCTCACTCGGCGGCGGCGAATAAACGCCAACGATTGTCACGGAGTAGTTTACAACCGTAACCATTGATACTGCAGTGTAGTCATTCGTTAAATGGCAGAGTATAACCACTCCGACGGGTTTCGAGCTAATAAACACAATAGCCGAGTAATGCCGTATAGAAGAGGATGCACAAATCCTATTGAAGGGTACAGTCGCAACCGCGAGGTTATACCCTGAACCTGAACTGAACACGTATAGCTCTTAGGTCAGTAGAATGTCAATATCGTTGTCGGAGGAGGAACTCATAACTTCGTAATTTAGTGTTTTTATTGTTCATAATTCGTGTTAGTTATCTTGGCGTCGATTGGTTTCAGGTACGTTAGGCGAGTATTTGAGGACACTTTGTGTTTGACAACTTCACCTTTATGACCATAACGAACGCATGAAGAGTCTCGCTGCGTCTTAGGGCATGTCTCTGTTTCCTGCTTTTCAGCAAAATTACCACACTGTAACTCACTTTTACAGACTTTGGAGTGGTGGCCAAACTTTTGACAAATGAACGCAACGCCTAACACGGATATGGTAACTGACCCTACACGCATTCCAGGCGACAATATATATGACGAGAAGCAAAGAGGTATTTACGTACGATATCATTTGAGGCGCCGTGAAAGTTTTGTAACCGGATTGCCCCCTCTATCTGCTTAAGGGAAACGTTAGAAGGAACATCAAGGATCAAACTTATCTTTAAGGATTTGCCTTGTGGTTTGACTACCAGTCTGGCGAGCTTAATCGAGTTCTTCTTCATGTTTGTAACTCGGTCAACTATTAGGCCATAAGTTTGCGATTAAGAATCTTTATTAGTGTCGTCTTAATTTCGTTCGCAGACTTTAAGAGGGAATCGGGTTTTGGGACAATCACAACTGTGGACCTTTGAATGTGAGCCACGGATTTTCCAGAAGGAATCTTAACTTTCTGCACGATTTTAGATTGGGTTGCTTGGGCGTAGGAAAGTGAGAATGGAACTGCAGCGGCGAAAAAAAACAAAAATTTTTTCAGAGACTGTTTTGCATTGCCTTTTGTACGTCAGTAATTTGAGCAGATTGTCTTGAATTTGCTGATAATTTCCATAATTTCAGAACGTCTACCAAATGAATCTTTGCAATTAGAAACTAATTTAGTTAAGAACAGAACAAAATCAGGGTCTTGGGAAGTGTCATCGTCGTTTTCTCTTCGACGCTTAAAAGAAATGAACTCGACCTTTGTAATGGAAGAGGTCGATGGGCATGGCGAGGATGAGCTTGCCAGCGCGATGCACGTGGAGTGTCGGCTGGAAAAAAACTGCTACCTGGTATCACTCTTTTAGCCGTGCACAGTATCTTGTTGCTCGAAAACCATTGGACTTACCTGTGCTTCGTTGCCCACCTTTAACCTCGTGAAGATAAGGGTTTGTAGGCATTAATTATCTGGCTTTGCCTGATTGCTCACAATAAATTAAATCGGTGCTATTTACGGTTTAGCTACAGGTGAAAAATTCATTTGCATATTGAAGAAAACCCAGAGATAGAAAGAGGAGGATGAGCTAAGTATTTGTGTGTGCTATCAGAGCACGTGGTTCCGCAAGGCATCTGCCTTACAGTTTATCCTAGCTTCTACGTAGATGAGAAAAATAAAGAAAGGCAGAGTATTAATCAAACACCGTCGAAAAATGGTGCAATAAAGAGGGACTAGCAGTGAACCCAACTAAGACGGCAATTGTTCCGTTTACCAAACGACGGAAAACGGATGACATAAAACTACCTACGATGTACGGAGTTACGCTCTCGATGACAAAAGAAGTCAAATTTCTGAGACTTACTCTTGATACTAAACTGACTTTCAATGATCATCTAGAAAAATTCACAACGAAAGCCATCAGGGTTCTTAATACAACCAAACGAATGGTCGGGTACACATGGGGATTGAAACCCACAATGACCAAATGGTTATATACTGTGGTAACAAGACCCATCATCACATACGGCGCGCTTGTATGGGGTGAAAGAACCAACCTGAAAAGCACAGCTGCAAAGCTAAGCAAAGTACAGAGAATAGCATGTCTACTGATAACAAGAGCGATGAGAACCACACCCACAGCAGCCATGGAAGCACTACTTTGACTTCCACCATTACACCTCGTTGTAATGATGGAAGCAAGACAAGCAGCATACAGATTGCAATTAATGAACACGCGTCAATTACCGGAAAAAACAAACCAGGTATATACAACGTGCTGCGTGAAGAAACGATCTTAACTATGAGATCCGACTTCACAAAAAATTATCACATTTTAAAGAAATTTAAAGAGATAATTCCTTCACGGGACGACAAAAAGCATTTACCCGGGCGCGGTTAAAGGAACTATCTGGTACACAGATGGGACTAAAAATCGCAACGGTACCGGAGCAGGAGTATATGTAGTCAAGTACCATGGGAAGCCATTTTCGCTGACTTTGGATAAATATGCATCCGCTTTCCAAGCTGAAGTTGCTGCTATTGACTGGTGTGTCAGGAACATTATTGACTCGAAATCATACACAAAAGGGCCTATATCGATCATATCTGACAGCCAAGCAGCACTACTGGCGCTAAGATCACCAGTAATAAAGTCCAAACTGATTATGGCATGCATAAGCAGTCTGGAAACATTGGCAACTCGCCAACCAGTGCAGCTCATCTAAACACCAAAAGACCAGAAGGTAAAGGGTAACCTAATGCCGGACGCACTAGCAAAAAAGGGCACAACAGGGACACATATCGGACCTGCACCCGTTTTCAGAATCGCATACGAGACCGGAAAAGAAATAATTCGCAGCAAACTTACAGCGGAGCATAAAAAAATATGGAAAACTCTTCAGGGATGAGGCACACAAAACTCTTCCTCACAGAGCCACAATTAATCACTCAAACTGCACTATCAAGCATGAGTCGACAAAAATTAAGGAAACTCACGGGACTAATTACAGGGCACTGTGGTTTTAACAAACATATGCATCAAATGGGACTGCAAATCAGCCTTCTATGCCGCGGATGCTTGGAGGACAACGAGACTCCGCAGCATCTGCTGTGCAAATGTGAAGCGTATGAAATGCAACGCACAACGATTTTCGAAAAACCAAAGCTAACCGATGATGAGTTGAAAAAGGCCCCTTGGAATAAACTTCTGGACTTCATTGACGAAACAGAACTGATAAGGGAGTAAAAAATCAGAGGTGCACAAAAGGACCAAGGAGACCGCAGTGCAAGGGCGCTAGACGAACCACGTCTTGAAATAAATAAATAAATAAATCAAACAGCGATCGATAAAACCAAAATCAAACGTGTTATTTAACTAAAAGTAATAAACTGAAGTAACTCGAAATAAACATGCAATGTTATATAACGAAACTAAACACCTACTTTGCCATCGTTGCTTGCAAAAGAATAAAACTTAATTACCATGCATAAGTTAGCAAAACTAAAAAAACTTTTTCTAATAAAGGCTGTAATCTCTTTTTGCAAAAAGTCTATATAAATTTACATCAGGCACCAGTCTAAAGATGGCTTGAGAGGTCACCCCGAACGTCATCGAATTCGCGACCAACAAGAATTCGTTGTGCTGGGGTGTCAGCAACGCCACACGACGGAAAGCTGTCGTCATCCAAAACGCTAATGGGGTTTAATTGACAACGAAATCCGCCGTGTAGAGAAAGGATTTGAACTGCCTCTCGCCCGGAAGTAAGAACATCCGGGATAAGGGTTACGCCTTCTTTGAGAAATGTCCCACGGCCACTGCCATTCACCTTAAATCAAGACCTTAAAGTGACGCTTGGCCGCTAAAAAGAACTGAAAGTGATTAAACGAAATAAACTGCCAAGAACTTTGATGCAGTGAATTTCCTCCAAAAGGAGATGTAGATGACGCTTAGATATAACATAGATGGTATCTACGAAAACGGTGCAAAAAACCCGAGAATAGTTTGTAGGAATAGATATTAGAGAAGGCCAGTTTTTTGCCCACGTAAAAATGTCAAAATCTGTGGTACCAAATAATCTAGATCATAAGTGAGCATGGGTATAACTACACTGTTAAAAATATTTGCCAGACATTTTTTGTGTAGGTTCTATTTCAAGCGTGAGTATTTGTAAAACAAGTGCAAGCCGCTCTTATACTTGTCAACCACGAAAGTGCAATGTTTTACAAAACTCAATCTATCATCAAGCAAAAGTCCGAAGTACTTGAATTTGAAAACCTTACGGACGGGAATGTTGTAGTTTTTCCACTGAAACCGTCACTTTGTTACTACCAGCCCAGCTTGCCACTATGTTTAAGCACGTGTTTTTTTTTGTGTCTAAGTCTCGTCTAGAAATAACGGACACCTTGACAGTGATGTCAGCGTATGCAAAAATATCGCAGTTTGCTGGTAGTTCGGTGCTAAGCAAGTCGTTTAAAACCAGACTCCATAAGGTCGGTCCGAAAACCGAGCCTTGTGGACACCCCTTTGTCAGTCGTTTGCCATAAACAGAATGAGACACGTTCGAGGAATAAGTTACCGATTTGTTCGATAAATAACTACAAATGACGCGCGTGGCGCCAGCAGGTACTCTCTTAACAACGAGAGTTTCTTTTATTAAAGATCACCATACGTTGTTGAACGCTCTAGATATGTCAATAAAAATTGCAAGTCTGTACTTGGAGACGTTCGGTCGTACATTGGTCATTAATCTACGTGCGGCGTCAGTCGTCGTTTTGCCTGGAACGAAGCCATATTGAGTGGGATGAAAAAGAATTTGTGGAGGAATGTAGTCATGAATTTTTTTAAGAAGCACGCGTTCAAAAAATTTGCAGTTCAGATAACAGAGTTATCGGACGCTACGAGTTAGAATTTACGAGATCTTTTTCCCAGGATTGAAAATGGTAATGAGTTTACCCGCTTTTCAGCTGGTAGGAAAATAACCACATTAGTGCGGGATCTTATTTGAGCATGCAAATGGATATCGGTCGTCGGATCGTCAGGAAACAGGGAGCAAACAATAGCTTCAATGGTCTTGTATTCTAAAATAGTATATCTGTCGGCGTCTCGGACATTGGAGCACAGTTGGATTGACAAGAACTTACAAGAGGACAATCTGTAAACTAACCCTCACGGGTTCGTTGCCAAGCTTTTTTCAACGAATCTTTGCCAGAAGGTATACTTTGCTGTCTTCACTACCAGCTTGTACCGGTGAAACGCGGCCTTGTAAGAGGCAAGTCATTGAAGTTTTAGGTCTGCTGGGGCTTTTTAGTGGTGTGTTCGTAAACAGCGCACCGCTTGCTTTAACCTATCTAACTTAGGACACTACCACGGCACACCAGCTGTAGAGCTTATACGTAAACGGGCTGTTTAAGCTACGTTGACAAGAATCGAAGATCATCTCGGTCAATTTACCAATGACGGCGTCTACAAATCCAGGATCGTAGCACAAACCATCACGGGGAAAGTATGTAGAAATATAACTTGCGATGGTCGGGTTTAAGCGAACGGGATCTATGTGTTTGAAATCCAGGATTCTCTCAAAGATCGGTTCAAAGAAAGGCGGTTTGACGGTTAACTCAAAGTCGGGGGTCACTTTCAATAACTTCTGGGGCAACAGGCCAGTTTTGGATTTTCCTGGCAACAGAAAGGGGCGCCAAAGTGACGTCAATATTTGTCGAGCCTAAGTGACTAGAGAAAGTAAAAGATTGGCGTGGTTCGTTGACAACACAAAGGTCACGTTTACCCACGACGTTTTCTACGCATCGTCTTGACTCGTCGATAACCGTGGAGTGCCAAAATGGCGATTTCGAATTGAAGTTACCTGCTATTATGATAGGAACGTCTTTTAGTTCATCAAGAATTTTATTGAGGTGTTGGAGATCTTCCTCACTAGGTGGCCATTAAACGCCGACGATTGCCAAGGTGTTTGCAACCGTAATCATAGATACTACAGTGCAGTTATTCGTTAAATGGCTGAGTGTAACCACTCCGACGGGTTTTGAACTATTAAAAACAATATTTGACTAGTACCGCATAGAATAGTATGCGGAAATCTTGTTGAAAGGTGCATCTGCGCCAGTAAGCTTATACGCTGAACCAGAACTAAACACGTATGGCTCTCGGGTCAGTAAGATATCAATGTCGTTGTCGGAGGAGAAACTCATAGCTTTAAAAGTCGCAGCTCCTGAATTGCGAAGATTCACTTGCGCAAACCTCAAAGTTAATTGAGTGTCTTTATTGTCCATAATTCGTTTTTGCAATCTTGACGTCGAACCGTTTCATATATGCTAAGCAGGTATTTGATGAGGTTTTATGCTTAATAACTTCACCTTTATGACCATAACGAAAGCGGTTTCCGCATGAAGGGTCTCGCACCGCCTTAGGACATGTCTTAGTCTCGTGCTTTTCAGCACAGTGACCGCATTGTATGCCACTATTACAGTCTGTGGAGTGGTGGAAAAACTTTCGACAGTTGAAGCAACGCGTAGCACGGATATGGTCATTGACCCTGCAAGCATTCCAGGCGACGTACACGCGACGCGATGCCAAAAGAAATTTTCGGACTTCTGGTGGGACTTCCAGAATCTAGTGACAATTTGCTCTGCGGAGTTGGACTTTTAATTGCTCATTGCCTAGACGTAATATTTCGCCGGAAGCATTGTCGAAATTCTGTGAAACGATAGCCTTCTTCACCTGCCCAGCGGAAAGCTTTGCAGGAACGTCGAGAATTGAAACACTAGATAAGGATTTATCTTGCGGTTTGACGACGAGACCGACTTTTGCAAGGACGACCTTAAGGATTTTTGTAATGTCCGTTCGTTCTGATATGAGCCTAATAAAGTTTTTGTCCGTCTTCGTCACTGTCTACGCATAGGTCATAGGTTTGCGGATTAAAGACTTTTATTAGGGTCGTCTTTGTTTCGTCCGCTGTCTTTAACGGAGAATCAGGTTTGGGAACAATAACAACAGTCAAACGAGGAACAGGGGCGAATGTTGTACGTGAGGAAACTTTGACCCTCTCTGCTGTGGCTACTATATAGATGTAGGAATTGCAGCGGAGGTGCTGGAAATGTTGACGGTAACAGTTTGCAAGACTGTTTGTACGCCTGCTAAGGCACTGGCAATATCAGCAGTTTGCTGTGTGACGCGACGGGAAATCATGATTTTCCGAAAAGTTTGCTGACTAAGTCGATCATTTCGGATTGTTTCGACATAGTGATTTTACAAGCAGAAATGATTTTTGTGAGGCGCATAACGTCACTATCGAAAGACTCATCGATGCTGTCAGGTCTTGGTCTTGTCAGTAACAGAGACAACGTTATCGTCTTCACGACGACACTTGGAAGACGCGGATTCAACCTCCCTAGAGGAGACTGATGGAGTGAGTGAGGTAGAACGCAACAGCCCGACGCTCGTAGAGTACCGTCTGGAGAAAGACTGTGCTTTTTAGCCGTGCAAGGATCTTATTGCCTAATAAGATGGACTTATTGCCCACCTTTACTCGTGGAGGTAAGAGTCTAAAGCTTCGTAGAAAATAACAATTACTACGCTGGCTACACGCTTTAAGTTGATTTGGTGTATACAAAATATTTTGTTTTCCCTATAATTTTCTCTATGTAGAACAAACTGGTAACATTTTTAAAGCTAGATTTTAAAAATGCATTTTCTTTATTAACAAACATTTAAACATTTTATTTTGTAATGTTAATAAGCATATTAATTATGTCAGTATTTTAAGAAATAATTAAATAAATCGCAACCACTTTTTGGCCACTAAACAACTTTGCACTTAATTATTTAATGTTTTAGTAGTAATAGTAATTATTTTGATATTGTATACATACACGGAACGAATTAAACATGTAATAACAGTTTATAAATAAACTTTAGTTGTAATCAAGGATAAATTAGTGTCATACCTATCAAACCCAAAATTATTATTATTAAAATTTTTAAATAAACGTGATGTTGAACATATATTCTCGCAAACTCGATTTAATTTCACAATTAAAGAATACATTTTTAATACGTAATTTGTCTAAATATGACTATTTAATGACAAAATTGAAAAAACAATTGCGTATTCTCACCGATGTGAATATTTAACGTGTGTTGATATGTACAAAATAAGCGATTTCGACAATGGACGTCGAAAGAAAAACCCATTTTAACGAACAGAAACGTTTGTTAAAATATTTAGGTTTAAGTTTTATAAAAGATCGCACCAAGATACGAAAACTTCATTTATTAACGTTGGTTTTTTTAGTTGTTTCTTATTCGGTGTTTGAATTGATGGAGATGTTTTCGCAAAGTGATGATTTTGATGTTGTGACTAATATTATACTGCATTTGATTGGTTTCTATATGGGTAATGCAATTTGGATCGGTTTTGAGTTTGTTGCTATACGATGTTTTAGGTATTTTAAAAATGTGCATTTTGTTTTTAAACGGAGATAAAATAAAAATCGTGTTTGATGAATTAGAGACCGGGTTGCTATCATCAACTGAAGACGATTACGAAACCAACTTAGTCGTTACTTGCACTTTAAAAACTAATAGACAGGTAACGTACGTTGTAAAAACAACTGTTATTTAAGTGCTTAGTTTTCAGATGAGATATTGCTTTGGCCCGCTTTACATTGTGTTTATAGTATCGGCAATTTACTCAATGAGTATTAGAATCTTAAGCCAAGACCGCTCGAAATGGTCCCTACCATTCACAGAATTAACAAACATAGACACACGTCAAAGTCCAATTTTTGAAATAATATGGCTGCAACAAACCATAGCTTTTATTATAGCCACATGTTATTATTTAATCTCCGAAGTTCTTATAACATCGATTTTGGCACATCTATGCGTGCAGTGCAAAATCGTATCAAACCGTGTTAGAAAAAGTGCGCGACTTATTCATGAAAATAAATACCACGTGAATAAATGTACCAAAGAGTTTATAAGCCGCCACGTCAGTGTCTATCTATGGGCTAGAGAGATACAAGCAGCGTTTAGAATCAACGTCTTGGTGATTTTTGGCAGCGATATCCTCATTATATGTTTTGCCGCGTTTCATGCATCCTTAGTAAGTACTCATTTAATTTTTTTTAATTAATAACAGCTGTAGTATCCAATGAGCGACGCGCAATTTCTTCGCGATCTCGGTATGGCCGTCTCAGTGGCAATTAAAACTTTGATCGTATGCTACTATGGTAATGAAGTTAGTTTGGAAAGTACTGCAATTACCAGCATCTGCTTTGACACCCACTCGAAAGTACACGACAACAGCTACCAAAAGGCATTGTTGCTGATGATTCAAAAAAGCCAGCGACCGATTTCCATAGCTGCTGGCGATTTTGTACCAATATCTTTAAAAACTTTTATTTGGGTGAGAGACGAGCGCGTCGACTGTAACTTTTTTAATAGTGCCCATTTCAGATACTAAAAACTTCGTATAGTTACTTTGCTGTTTTACGCAGTCGTAATGACGCACTTTAACGTGTACATTCAAGTATTTTTACACAGATGTACTACTACAAGTTAGTTTAATCTATACATGTTTGTGCATACTTAATAAATAAAACTAACAAAAAGCATACGTTTATTATTTAAGCAACTTTTTATACTAGCGCAATAAAGGTATGCCAAACCCAATGCAGGTATTAAAAGTTGCCTATAGTAAAGAACAGTGTAATTCATTTTAAATTATTTCTTAATTCTATTTGTACAATATGCTTTAATCTACGACGTGTTTCATATCATGCACTCTCGCGTCGCAATGCACGCATATCTCTCTTTTCTATCCTTGTGAGATAGGAACTAAAACTCCCGTGACCCGTCAGAAATTAAACCTCATTGTGGTTCAACCTCGACGCTCCCCATTAATTAACCCGTGCGCTCATCTGCCACTCCCTAACTTCAGCTCTGAAAAATTTTGTATTAGTAATAGTGGCTAGTTTATTAGTTCCGCCAGTTATTAGTATTTTGATGATTTAGCGTTTCTTGTGAGAACAATTTTTTGATGCGCATGTTTAATTACGTCATGATTTCTTTCGTATTCTTGTTTAGTTCATTTGTTTTCTTGTTTATTTTAAGTCACAGTTTTCAAATCAGGTAGCAACCGAGGTTATAAAGATGTGTTTTTGCTTTTTGAAGAAAGTTTGAAGACTTCTTTAGTAGTACATCCGAGTTGATAATATAGTTGTCAAGGGATTTTACTCTAAGATTCGGTTTTATAGTTGTAGAGAAACGTAAGGTGGTTAACTAAAAGTTTAAGTTAAAGGAAATGATCTTATTTCGTATATTTTATTATCCCGACGTTTCACTTGTCACCGAGCTTTGTACCGAGAAATTGTTTGTGCGTTACAATTCAATTTCACAAGATTATTTTTGTTTAACAATGTAGCAAACTTTGCTAAAACTTTATTAGCATTTTGTATAATAATGAATAGGTACTGATAATACGCGTTTTATAAAGTGGAAGTTAGTCATGAGTAAAAAATTGTTTTTGATTTTGTTATCACTGTAGGTCTTGTTCTATGTCAAATTAATTTGACAAAAATAAAAATTAAGAAAAATATGATAAAAAATCGATAATTTTACGTTTGAAATAATGCATTTGAACAACATAATCAGTCCCGGATTATCCAGTAGACCAAGTAGGCACCGGGCCTATAGATCCCGTGTCTTTTAGGAACCCCAAGACAAGAGACCATCATAATATTGTTTATCAATGTTTGTTTTAACAAATAAATATTTTCGGGTTTTGAACCGCGTTCCATATTTACACTTTTCACGAAATTCATAAAACTTACAAACTTTGAAAAAAGGAAGAAATAGTGAGTTCATTGGAAAGCACACTCAGAACTCTGCCACAACTATTTAAGAAGAGGTAAGGGTCAAAACAGCCGATATTTTGAAGAAATCTACAGCACCGAAACCCAACATCAATCGAGAGGAAAGAAATGCTCTAAGGGAACTTAGAACAACAAAGAAATTACTGTATTACCAGCTGATAAAGGAAATGCTTCTGTAATCATGAACACCAACGACTACATGGAAGACATCAATACTTTGCTACAAGATTCGGCGTACAAACCATTGAAGAGGAACCCAATAAAACCTCTAGAGAGAAAGATTTCGGCCGCTGTAAAATCCGCAAGCACGATCCCGGAACATAAAAAAAGACGACTAATTCTTACAGACCCCAGAATGCCGCACCTTTACGGTCTTCCAAAAATTCACAAATCAGGGGTACCGCTTCGCTCATTTGTGAGTGCTACAGGTTCAACCACCCATTCTCTGGCTAAATACTTATGCACGATTTTACAACCGCTTACGGGAAAAAGCATCCATCACGTAAGGAATTCCCAGCACTTTGTCTCAAGGATTAAAGAAATTAAATTGGAAACAGAAGACATTTTAGTCAGTTTTGATGTTACATCTCTCTTCACTGCCACTACAAACAGCACTAGAGATCATCAAGACTAAATTACGAAAAGCGAATTTGGATGAGGAGCTTAACGGACTAATTGAGTTATGCTTAAAGTCCACGTACTTCTCATTCAACAATATTGTATACGAACAAATTGAAGGAGCAGCCATGGGATCACCACTTTCTCCAGTCATCGCCGACATATTTATGGAGGACTTTGAAGAAAGAGCATTAGAAACCGTTACCCTCAAACCAAAATGCTGGCTACGTTGTGTGGACGATACATTTGTAATTTGGTCTCATGGAGCAGAAACACTACACAACTTGCCGGATCACATCAACCAGTTAGATTCCAACATCAAATTCACCATGAAAAAGGAAACGAACAGAAGCATTCCGTTCTTGGACGTACTGGTCACTCGAAAGATGAACAACAGATTGGGGCATCAAGCATATAGGAAACCGACACATACTGACAGATACCTCAACGCTGAATCACATCATCATCCAGCTCAGAAGTTTTCAGTTCTAAAAACTAGTACACAGGGCCAAAACGATCAGTGAACCGAACACGTTAAACACCGAGCTAGGTCACCTAACGAACGCCTTAATAAAAAACGGTTTCAAAAAAGGAGACATAGATCGAGCAATTAACAAACACAGTAAGGAAAAACCAAAGAAAGAAGACTCCGTGGCAACTTCCTTCCTTCCTGACGTAAAGGGCTGCACGGATAAAATAGTCAGGATACTTAGAGGGATAAATATCAAAGTGACCTTCAGTGCAACAAATAAAATAGCCGCCAATTTCTCAAAATCAAAGGAAACAAAAGCACCACTCGAGGAACCAGGGGTCTACCACATCCCTTGTTCGTGTGGGCTGACTTATCTAGGACAAACGGGGCGCAACATAGCTACCAGATTAAAAGAACATAAGGCGGATACAAAATACAAACATAACACAAGATCTGCTGTTGTAGAACATTTCTTAGACACCGGTCACACAATAAAATTTGAAAAAGCAACAATTTCAATAGGGATAATGGAATCGATCTAGCGCCAATATGGAAAAACATGTTCTGGAAGACAAATGAATCGAAACCTTCACGAACCACTGACCCGAACGGCGTAATATAAAGGCTTGTCAGGATCCTATACCTTCAGTTTCAGTTTTTTTGAAGAAGAGCGACATGACATCACAAGTTTGTAAGCTTTCTAAGTTTTATGAATTTCGTGAAAAGTGTAAATATGGAGCGCAGTTCAAAATCCAAAAATATTTATTTGTTAAAAAATCATGGCCGCAAAAGCCTCAAAAACAATGTTTATTTAGTTTAATAAAACTAGTTTATTAAGATTCTATTGTTCGAAACTTATTATTAGGATATAATTTGCAAACTGCAAAAAGCCCCCCAAAGTTTCAACCGCTTAAGGTCCTTTACATAGGTTAATCCAGCACTGAGTGTAGTACAAAGTTTAAAGGGTTGATTCGAAATTTGTTGTTAGCGCAAGTATTAGGATAGTTAAGATATTCTGATAGACGTAATATTTTTTTTATAAAACCATGTTACATGTCATTATTTTGTATTATTCAAAAATATTTATTCTAAATTAAAATTAACGGCTGCACAGTTTATACGCCGCTACTGATTGTCAATTCACTTTACGGGTGGAAATAAACGCGATACAGCAACTAACGGCAATTTTAATCGCTTCGAAACCGCTATGAGTGTTATTTTACGACATTTAAGTAGTTTTTCTTTCTGCTGAATTTTTGTCGGTAGTGATTTTTATTACGCTTTTAGCGGATGTACTAAGAAAAAGGTATTCCAGATATTGGTTGAATTTGGCGAATGGGTTAATTACCCGACGGCCCAGGTAGGAAAGCAATTCTTAAAGATGGCGTCGTGACGTTATCTTTTTACCTTTTATCAGCAAGTTTCGTGGGATTGCCATGCTGTTTTTGTACCAAGCTCTTTCGGCAATATGTAACCTGTGTGGACTCCACAGTTTTATGTAATCAGAAAGGACGAGAGAAGACTCACACTTTTTTCTAAAATATCAGTGTCGTATTACTTCATTAATTTACTCTTGTAACTAATCAATCAACTATATGCACATTACTTTGTATAGCGTATACCTTCTCGCATTTATATTTATTACTTTAATTATGTCAGCCTTGTACGTACTAGTTTTTAGTATCGTAAAATTTTGCTTTTATTAACCGGTTTCCATTGTATTCACTAGCCATCAGCCGTCGACCTATAAATTATTTTATGTAATTATAACGTAAATCATACTGACTTAAATTTACTTTCAGTCGCTTTATATCATCTGTAACCTTATGTATTGTCGTTGAGTACGTTGACGTGACATCCGTCAAGTTGTTTCGATCATTTGAACGCAGTGATAGCCAATGGCAAAATAACATTAGCCGTCGTACATAATTTATGTACCACGCATATTTTCATTCGTAAATCAAATAAAAGAGAGTGGTGAAAGTTACCACTGTTGACGAAGAATTGTCGGTTGAGTAAGTTCTTGTGCTCATACTTTACTTTTTTGCGATTCGTTATCATTGTCGTTTGTTAGCAATTGAATATAGTTAGTTGTATGGGGTGTTGCCTGAACGAATAGACCTACGTCGATATCATAGCTGTGTTATTACTATATTAATCGACGAATCTATAATTGTTTTGTCAGTTATCATTAATTGTTTTGCTAAAAATGGTAAACGAGTGGATGGAATGTGAAACCCTTGCATTGGTAGACTATTTGCAGATAGATTTGAATGAAATTATTTGTGAGAAAACTATTTAATTAGTTCGATGGTACTGAGTTTTTATGTTAACAACGAAACGGACTTAGCTGAGTCAGAAAGACTGTTACCAAAAAGTTGATATCTAAATTGCCGTGCCGGGAAAATGAATGAGAAGTAGTAATAAGAAATAACATGTGTCAATGATAAAATCAAACGAAAGAAAAGAGAAAATCTTAAAATATATAAGTTTCAATTGTTTTAAATTTAGACCATACATAGGGCGTGCAGAAATAATTGTGCACAACTATTAAAAACGTCCACATGTGGATTAATGAAGTAGTTGATCATTTCTCTCTCTTAGCCCCAATTCGGCACTCCGCCATTAGGTTGCTTCTCTAACCACCTCAGATGAACTTGGTGGTACGTCTGCAATGCATGCTGTTTAACAGCTGCTTCAGTTAGAAGCAAAGTCGACAGATTAAGCTCCATGTTTGCAACTGCCTTTATAAATGATTTGTAGTGGAACTCGTTGAGGGATTTCTCTGTGGCTGGAAAGCCATACGATTAGAGAGTACTCATCACCCCAGCTATCTCGATGCAGCCAGGACAAAAAACCCGCTGACAAATACCTGGTACATTTTTACAAAACCCACTTTACTTTTGAAATACGTTGCGTATGTTGAGTCGCAGCTTGTAATTGCATGTAAACATAACAAATGAGCGTTGTTTTTTATTTTTAACCCCTGCTGCAGCTGTTGTGAGGAATACACAATATTCTTGACTTTTCCTTTTCCAGGCTTTACCACCAGAATATCACGATTAGTTGAGGTTTTGGCTATCAAGAGAACAGCCAAGTCGACGTCCTTTCCAATAAAAGCTACCAAGAAATTTTGCGACCTGTTGATAGCTGTCTTCACAGTATCAGCGTTAGCATGACCTGAAACTTGGAGCGTATTTATCTCATTTTTCTACAGCTGCGTCATCACCATCAACCATCAATTCAAGTACTTAGATCAACGTCCTTATCAATTTTCTTAAAAAGTATGTGTAGCGCTGACTTTGTACTTTCGTCGAAGAAAGTCAAGAGGTAAAGATTCAATTCATACTGCATATAATTCTTCAAATCCTGGTTTGATTTCTTGGTAATGAAGATTTGCCGAAAAACAAGAATTGATTCACGACAACTTTTTCATTGTCAATCTTGATTGTCGAATTCGCTAAGGAAGTAAATATTTTTGAATGGCTAGTTTTCCATTTTTGTCATTGCTCGTTTGCCAATTTTAACGGCACCATAACATAAGATTGTATTATCACTTACAATTCACGTCGCTATTGACATTATTTTCTCGAAGCTCAGAAAAGAAGAGTGTTTATCAAACCATTGTGTAAACTTGCCAATGTCACTTCAACTTTGGCTAATTTCTCCAAAATCTTTGTGCTGTTCACTTCAAGAAAACAGAGCACCACAATATTCTGCAAGTGAAATACATGTCTCGAGTTGCAGTCATCCTAATTGCGCATTTACTAAGACCACTATCTGTCAGATCTCTACCACGGGTCATTCCACCTCGGCTTTTGAATGACCACATTAAAGTTGTTTCAACTGACCATATGCCAAACCAGAATTGGTCATTCCTTCTAATAGTAAATTAGCTTTTGGTGACGAACCTCTCGTACTCCTCTGGTGTCAACAGAGTAAAGAGGTTTTTCATATTCTGTATGTATAAGTGGTAAACTTGGCGTAGGTGAAGTGTCCAGCAGCGTAGAATTAAAGTATAATTTGCTTACAGCAGTTTAGGTAGATGCTACAGTCACATTTTGTAGACCTCCTTTCATCGCTGTATATGTTTCTTGCGGAATAACACCGAGTTTTTCAGTTTCAGCAGTGAGCAAGCTGTTCAATCTTGGTATTTCTGAAGCTTTTTCAACATGTTTGGATGCAGTGACTCATTTGATGTCACTCAAAGCATGGAAGGTATTACGCCCGTCTATAGTGGAGACATTAAAATCTACGTTATCAAAAACAAATTGATGAATGCATCTGAATTGCAAGGTGGGCAATCGCAAGTAATTCAAATTTTTATGCTTCGTAGTATGATGAGCTAAAACCAAGACTTGGTAGAAGATTAATCAAATTCTTAAAAGCTTATTTCTTGTGGAGCAGAAGAAAGTTGTGATAGCGTGTCCACACTTTTACTTTAATTTCTCTGTTTTCTTGATTTTTTTTAACATAACCTTTTCAAAAAAGGTATAGAGCGATTGGGAGAAAGAATTAGCATCCTTCAAGAAGTTATTTCTTGGCGGGTAAGTGTTATAACTGTACCTAAACTACATTCTAAATACCTTCCCTTATTAGCTTATTAGTTAAGGGTTTCTGGAATAACAGCTTTAATCAATATTAATCGTGATACACACCCTCCGTCGCAGCCAAATCATTTATGGAAGAAAAATGACTCACTTCAACTCTCCATTCGCCATGTCTAGCTCGAGTTGCATCCATACGTGTTACTTGGTGTCAGTTTTATAGCTTCATTTTGGATCCTTGAGCTTCTTTTCATCGCCCTCTACACTTTTGTTTTGAAATCGAATTTTAATTACCCGGACCTCAATATTGAATGTTTGCGTGATTCATAGGACGTTGAAGGTGCCTGCTTATTTAAATAAGCTTTGATGAATTGCGGCCTGGTTTAATTTTTTTCAGATTTAGTATGAATGGGGATTCAAACCTCCTAAAAATAAACTATTGCCATCGCTCTGTTCTGTACCTAATTTGACGAATGATATTTCTTTCACCGTGGAACCCCAACACCTATTCCATCAATTGTTTCATTACACACCAAACACCCAGTAGCCACTGTGCAAACTACACTATAAACGTTGCGCGTAAATTAAAAAAAACTGGTGTGGTCACCACACGACTTTCCTATAAGGAACTTCTATATATTTTTTGTTTTCAAATTGAAGAAAAACATCCAAGCCAAAAGAATAAAGAAAATCCAGAAAACTTAGGTTTATAATTTTATTTGCTTAAAAGAAATAATAGTAAAAGTACAAAGGTATTATACATTAGACAATTTTTAATTAAACATTTTTTTATCCTACCCACTTTGAAGTGATATTTACACGTTTTTATTGGTTTCCTAGGATGCTATAATTTTTTTTAAAGTTTTTCTACTCGATTTCATTAAGATATAACCGAAATATGGTAAATTGAGGTTATGGTGTCATATCGACTAACCCGTATATTTGTGCGCCTTGATATTGCTTTACCCATTAGTAAATCAATTTTTTTTTCAAAAAAAAATAGTCGCAGGCAGGATTTGAAGTTAAATTATATTTGTGAATTCATTTTAAATTATAAATAAAATATCTAATAAACTGTTAATGTTAGAAATTTTTTTTATTTGAATAAATTGTTAGGAAGAATTATCTCTATAAGAAACTGTAAAAATAATTCAAATAATTTACATAGGTACAAAACTGTTCAAAATGGCGGATACATTTACTTCCGGTTTCTTTATCAGACCCATCTTTTGACAGAACCGAGAGAATATAAAAAGCCAGCTCCATGCAAACTTCAAGTTACTAGGAGTTTTGGTTCGAGAGTTAGCGTGGGTACATCGTTACACACAGACACCCAATTTTTTTTGTCAAAAATACATTTTTCTGATTCAGGAGACCTTGAAACGTAAAAGTATGCAATAAACATTTTTTGAAAAAAATTGCGATTGCTATACTTTCCTAATGGGAAAGTAAAAAGTTAACTGCCATAGTTACTGACGGTGCGCTTGCAATTATAGGCAATAAAAATGTATTCGTTCGTTCGCTCATTACCATTTCATTATCCACCAAGAGGGGTTGTGTCATTGTGTGCCAAAATTCTTCGTTTGAATGAAGATCGTCGTAATGATAATTAACTCTATTAGGGGTGCGGCAATGCAACACCTTTTGTTTCGGCAGCTTTTGCAATAGTGCTGAGTACGTGAACTTAATATTTCATACAGAAGTTTGTTGGCTGAGCAGAAGCAAAGTGCTTGTATGCTTTCTCAGTTTAATAAACGACGTCAAACAGTTCTTGTCAACGAGAAAGGAAGTTTATCCACAGTTGACTCATCACTCATGGCTTGCAGATTTAAGGTTTCTCACTGAAATAATAATTAAACTGAATGAAGTGAACCTGGAAATGCAAGGTTATGTCTGCTTTTCAGCTTTCTTAATCCGTTATTTGAGATGGATTAGTACCCGATTATCTTATTTTTTTAATCATATTAATTTTTTGCTAGTCTTTGATTCTTCTACAATTTTAGACTATTCAGTTCTGTTACGGCATTTAACTTTCCAGTTTTTTATTTCTAACGTTTTTAGATCTTCTACTACATCGTCAATCCATGTGATCTGCGGCTTGCCTTTCTTCCTGTTTTCTGTTGGTTTCCATTAGGTTACTATTCCTATTGTTTTAGTTTTATCCTTTCTCATTACGTGGCCTAGCCATTTTATTCACTGTGATTTTATATAGTTAACGATGTCCTCACCTTTCATTTGGTCTCTATCTCAAAATTCATTCTTAGTCTATATTCGTTCTCTCCCGCGTTGATTGATCCTAGAACTTGCCTTATTATTTTTCTTTCAAAAATTCTTAATTCCTTTATGATTATAAGCGACTTTCGGCTTAGACCGCGTCGTAGTTAAACACCCAGACTTAGGCTTGATCCTAGTCTCTTCTTCAGAGCCAAAACAAGAAGTAGAACTTGGCCTTTGCCGTATTGTCTGTGCCACTGACTCTGAAGATGCAAGATCGTACCATTGTTTCTTCCGCTGTCAGTAAAATACTTGTTTTTATGTTATACTATTCCTCTGCTATTTTATTTTTGCTTTTTTTATGCTCATCATCTCTTTTTTGTTGGAGTTCTTGTATTTTTACATCTTTAATTTTTGCTGTGCTCTTCATCTTGTTTTTAACGTTGTCTTGTGCTATAACTTTTCTTTTCTTTTATGGTTGCAATTACTAGAATATGATCTGTGTCTGCTGTAGCTCCTCTGTACGATCTAACATCTTCTATGTTTTTTATTCTCCTCTTTTTTATTAAGACATGATCAATTTGACTTTTTGTTACTTGATTTGGGTGATTCCTTGTGATTTTACGCTTGGTCGGGTGGGGAAATTTAGTACTTGGTAAATATAAATTCATTGCAGCTGCTAGATTACAGATTATGTTTCCATTATCGTTAGTTTTTTCGTGTATTGTGTTTTTCCCTGCTACAGTTTTTATGTGATTTTCTTTTCCTACTTGCGCATTCAGATCTCCTAATATTGTTAGAGTATTATATTTTGGAATTTTCTCGCATTGTCTGATCAGTTTTTCATTAAAATCTTCTTTTTTCTCATTTGTATCTACTTCTGTTGGGGCATATACACATATGAGGATGGTATTACTTATTTGCCCTCTTATTCTAAGCTTTGACATTCTGTCATTTATTTCTTCAAATTTTATAATATTTTTTATTTGTTTTTGGGTTACTATAAACCCTGTTCTACACTGCCATATTGTTTTATTGCTGCTTCTATATCTTTTGTTGTCGTCATTAGATCCATCCCTCTAATAATCAGATTTTCTGTTTTTACTCTCTCTCCAGGTTTCCTCACGTTAACTTTTTCGTTTCCTTTTTCTAGCTCTTCTTTTATTCTATTGAATGCCTTTTCATCTTTCTCTATCGTTATTACTAATTTTCCTTCTTTGGTGCTCCTTATGGTTTGTATTTTTTCGGTCTCTTCTTTATCTTTTAACTGCGCTTTCATTCTTGTTACTAGCTCTTCGTATTTTTTCCTTTTTGTTCTACAACTAACGCGTAGGTCCTCCTTTGGTTGTTTTGCTTACATATACCTTGTTGTGGATGAGTATCCTTTGGAACTATTATTCTTTTTTTCTTTGTTTTGAATATACACTCTGCCATTTTTCTTATTTTGTTTACGCTCATCGTTTTTAGTTTGTGTAACATTATTTTTTCGTCCTCCTCTGTTTCGGTTTTTATTGTTTCTAGCTTCTTGCATACGTCCTCCTCAGGGTCTTGATATATAATTTGATTATTTTTATTTTTTTTACGTTGGTGTTATTTTTTGTTTTCGTTTTGGTTTCTCTCTCCAAGGTTTCCTCCTTTCCTTTGTTTATTTCTGGATATACTTTTTCTATCATTAATTGTAGTCCTGTATTTTCTTCTACTTCTTTTTCCGTTGCCCATAATGTACTTGTTCCTGTAGTTTCTTGTAGTCGATGTCCTTCTACTATTTTTGTGTAAACATAAGCACTATCTCCCCATTCTTCGTCGGCTACTTGTTTCCACTCTTCGTATGTGTTTACATTCTCTGCGCTGTCTGTCATCTCCTTTCCTTCTGTTGTCCATTGCGCTTGCGGGTACCTGATACAAGACTAATACATTCCTTTTTTTTAGTTTTAATTTTTGTTTTGTATTTTATTTACAGATTTGAAGACTAAAACACTGACTAGATCACAGTTGGGAATTCACACACACTAGACATCACGATAGCACTGCTTACATGTTCTTTCTCAGAAATTTTAATTTTTTTTTTATTGGTTTTAAACATTTATTGACTTTTTTTCCCACATGCAAGTTATCTTCCCTATATATTTTTTTTACTCGTATGGTTTCTTTGTAAAACGCTCCGTCACTTTATTTTCTGAGTGCTTCTTGTAAAATTGTTCAAAATTCATTTAACACACGGATTTTGTGTAACCTCTCCTAATTTTGTTTGTAACCTGATAAGCTTCCTTTTTTTAGTGGTAGCTACTGAAATATATTATTGTCAAAAAATATTTTGACGCTTATCTCTATATTATTACTTTATCAAATTTATATTGATAAGCTTTTTGTGCCTCTATATTTACTTTTTATGAGTTATTTTTCATTTGCTATCTTTCTTATCATGTTCGCTATATCATATCCTTTCATTTGACATCTCATATGCCTATTTTCCGCCCCATTTTGAGACTTTTTTGTCCAATTTCAGTTTTAGAAAAATTTTGTTTTTTGGTATTAAAAAATTTGATTTTGGTCCTTATTTTTAGTTTTTTTATTTAGATTTTTCGATATTTAAGTTCATAATATCTAGGCCTGCCTTAAACGTTTGTCTACGATAATCATTTTTTTCCCGCGTTTTCATTCACTGCTTTATTATAAAGCTACCTGGTGTCAAATGATTCGTCTTTTTTTTTCTGTATTTTTTGGTTACACTTGCACTTTTATTACTTCACAAATACACCTTTGTTTTTAAGTTTCAAATTTTAACTTTCACTATAATCTAATTTTACCTTAGACTATTACTAAAATGTCACTTAAATTTTTATAATTTTTAGGATACGTTTGTTGCCACTAAAACACATACTTTAATATTTTACACTCCCTCTTTTTTTAATTTGTACCTATGCTGCATTCTTAGATCAAGCCTTTGACAAGGTATGATAGAGGATTACGAGTCAAACTTAAGAAGTTTCTTCCTTATCCTTGCTACCTACTGCTCAAATCCACTTCCTAGTTAAGCAGGGCAGGCGTTCCTCAAGGCAGCGTACTGGGCCCCGTGTTATATCTTTTGTACACGGCACTAAGACTTAAACTAAGTCAAATAGTCAACGGTCAAATGTATTTGGTTATTGACCAAAAATCAAAATTATCCTTGGAACTACTGCTATATCAATCCATTCTTAAACTTATAGTATCCAGTTATGAAGAACTGCTAGCAATTCCAACATCGCCATTTTTCAGAGGTTTCACAATAAGATCTTGCGTGCCATCGTAGATGCTCCTTGCTAGGTTTCCAACTAAGTTATTCTACACGACTTCCCTCTGGAATCCGTTAAGGAAACCGTGCATCAATACAGTGAAATAGTGTCTGTGCGTCACAACGTGTTAGCAAATCAGTTAAACCTGCGCAAAGTTCATGAAATGCGAAGGCTAAAACGTTGGTGGCCACCAGATCTTATCTGAGGACCCCCATAAGACTACACAGACAAACATATTCTAGACTTATGATTTAGATAATTGTATGAAGTTCACTAACTGGAGTAAGACTCTAAATGCCTTGCTCAATCAAAACAAACGTTTATTTTAATTAGTTTTTAAAAAAAAATATTCCGAACATATTTTTGTAGAGTCCACCGTTCCGATATATAATAGAAAATTCCAAAAATGTAATATTCGGCAGCATACAAAAAAAAATAAAAGAGATCAAAGTAAGGGAATAGGCTGGAATAAAACTAAGTTAGATCATACAGCTTTTGTTTGAAACGATGCCGGTCTCTCTTTTTTCGATTGAGAACTTTCGGTTTCTTCTTTGGCATCTTGTTGTTTTTCGCCGACGGCGATTGTGGTATCGTTTGTTGTTTTTTCAGATACGGCGATTTTTCTCCGTTCTTATCGAAAAGGGCGACCTGTTAACTCGCTTGGCGGCCGTAGACGTCAGCGAAACCTTTATCTTGCTGGTTATTTTAAGCAAACTGTGTGTAAACTTTGTACCATTTGGGTTTTCCAGTCGCGCCTCTAGTTATAACATTTTTATTTATATGGTTACATTTAAATGCATGTTGCGACTGTAGTAGAATTGAGACAAAAGATCAAAAAATATCTTGTACCATTTGTCAACGAAAACTTTGATTTTTTGTCGAAAGTTGCTTGGGCGTCATTGGTTAATTGGCGGCATCTAAGCCGGCTTTTGATTTCAAACAAGTTCTCCGCACCCTGTTATGGTAAGCTAAATCGTAAGGTTAGACGCAACTCTACAAAAAAAAACACATTTACAGCGGTAATTCTTGCTCGAGAGTACAACAAAAGCTCGTACTGAATTAAAGATTAAAGTTTGATAATTGCGTATGATTATATTGGTCTTTGATATAGGAAGGCACTTAAAAACATTGTTAATAATTTCTACGTATTAAAACACATCAAGGAATACAATAAATATAAACAAAATAATACAATCTGTAGAAATACCTAAAAATTAAAAAAAAAATTTGACATCCTGTCTAATTATTTTTTTTTAACTGGAAACCAACAACGTTTCGCTTTGGTTAATTATTGAACTTCTTCAGCGAAAAAAATGTTAATAATTAAATAAATCAACAAGCTGACCTAAAACACGCCACAATCACTAATATTTAATAAATATTTAATACAAATAGGGATTAACTTGCACATGAAGACATTGCAACGTATAATTAATCCTTCATCCTATTAATCCCTACTAAAAAATTCATAGAATAATTACAGCCATCGAGCTGCTTAAGCAAAATAAAATTGTCCAAAGAATCGCCGACACCCCCACGTTAAATAAATTAACAATCTATATAAAACCAAAATCCTGTTGAAAATGTAACCGTCATCATGGAAGTGCCGAAAGAAATCGAAGCGCTCGTAAAAAACGACCAGTTTTATTTAATCAAAAAATTGCTTAGAATCTGCGGCGTTTCGGTTAATAAAAACGAAACGCCGTTGTATAAAATTTACTCGGCGGTTATTTTGTGTCTGAATTTGTATCCGTTTTTTCAGTTGATCGGGGCGCATCGGTATTTGGAAACTTCGGCTGAAAAGTTTGAGTTTTTTATTTTTGAGTCGGTAACTACATTGAGTAAGGTTACGTTTGTTAAAAAAAAATTTTAAACGTGAATTTTGTAGTTTTTGTTAAAGCCGTTGTTTTGGTGTATAAGCGTCGATTTATGGCTGAAGCTTTGGAAAAGCTACAAAGCGGAATTTTTTTACCTAATAAAGATCGCGGTGGAGTAGAAGAAGTGTTTTTGAAAGCCAAATGTGTACAAATGATGAATAGACAGGTGATACTGTTGAGGCTTGTACTACTACTGTATGGTTTTCAATCAAAATTTTTAGGCTTATGTTTATTGGGCAGTGGTAACGGTCACGGTTATTTTTGCATTGATCGATTCAGGCTATTCGCGCATTTTCAACGAAGATTACCACCATTGGAAATTTGAGTATAGCAAAGTCACCATGTTCAACACCTCTTACAGTCCAAACTACGAAATTGCTATGTTGTACCAAAACGGGTCATGGTTCTCCATAGGATGGACTTTTGCAATATCGGATTTGTTAACTGTAACAGTCTTAGCACATATCACGTGCCAATTAAAAATTCTACAGGTGTTTATTAAAAAAATAATAAGAAACAACTATAAGGCCATGGCAAAGGTCAGTATAGTTACTAAATTTGATAAAAATTGAGGTCACTAATTTTAGGATGGGTTGTTCGTTGATGAGCGAAGAGACGCCAGTCAGATTCCTTACAAATATTTACAAAAATCGCTAAAAGAAGCTGTTATGTACCACTTGTCGGTTTTTGACATCGCCAATAAAATTGAAGATACTTTTAATGTACTAGTACTTGTAATTGTGTTATCAGGAATTGTGCTTGTTGGATCTTTAGTCTACAAACTTAACGCTGTAAGTATTTTACGTATTTTCTTAACTACACTGAAACAGTTCCACTTCGGAGGAGTGTGCTGCTTATTCTTTCAAATCGTTTTGATAAGTTATTGGGGCAACGAAGTGTCTCTTGAAAGCCAAAATGTTTTAAAAGCCTGCTACGATCTAGAGTTCTACGGAGCTGACTTGAGATTTCAAAAGGGATTGTTCATTATGATGGAAAGAAGCAAACGTCCGATCACGTTGACGGTTGGAAAATTTTCACAACTGAATTTGGGTACTTTTATTTGGGTAAATACAATTTTGGATCAAACGCTTGAGTAATAATTCATTTTAGATTGCCCGCACTTCGTACTCCTATATGATGATTTTGAGACGAATTAATAATTAGACAGTTGTTTGTGCACTAGATAGAATTCAAATGCACTTGATTTTCAGATAAATAATTGATAGATCAGGATGATTTTTACTATGGCAGTCACTTTAAATTTTTTTTTAATCATCTTTTGAAAACTCTCAATTTTCGCCAAACATTTCTATAGTCTCTAAATTTATCGTAAACTTCTACTCACTAACTTTCTAAAACCTTGCATCTTTTATAAACTCGTTGACAATTCTCCAAACTTTCAAAACTTTTGACTAATTCGGTACCATCAAATACATTCGTTGGAATTCAAATTTCCCGCCATAGATAAAACTGTATCCCTAAATGATAATTTTGGAATTAATCACTAAGTAGATTTTGAATACTAAACACTATCTTAGCACTAAAACAACGTTGCCAATTAACCTTGCGACGTCATTAACACCGTTGCTGAATGACCGCGAAAATCAAGGCAACCGCTGTTTAATCTTGAATCACAAAGCGTTGATACAATCAAACTAAAAAACAATTAACGCATAATTACCAAAAAGTTTTATCTGGCATCATTCTAATTATTTTGTAATTGCCCAATGCCGATTTTTGTCTAAATAACAAAAGTCTTCAATTAGCAATAACCATGAGAGTAGTTTGCGTTTCAGTATTTCTCGTTTTCGTTGCTTACAACAGAGCTGTAAGATTACTTTATTTTTAGACATTTTTTGACTCATTTTTTTAAAGCAATTTCATCAAGATATCTACGAAATTGATCACGAACGCATCGATTTGGTCAAAATCAATCGATCAGCCGTACGTCGTGTCGATTTTAGTGTAGTGCCCGTTAACCACACAAGGTCTAAAGCCTTAAACGCATCTGGAGTTTTTGTGACAGCCATAGAGCGAAACCTAAAAGTTCGTTTTTAGATTTATCGAACGACTATTACGCTTTTGTTTTAGATCAAAGTCACTGTATATCGTTTTGTAGCAAACGCGTATCGCGTTTTTCCCATCAACGTCACTATTGATGGATGCGATCCAAACAGAAGAAACATTTTTGGCCTACGTTCTATTCTAGAGCACACAAATTTTGTAGGATGTCCTATACCAAAAGTAAGGTTTATGAACCATATTTTAAATGTCGTCATTTATTTGTTTAAGGGATATTTGTACTTAAAGTATTATGTACTTGAAGAAGACAAGTTTCCTCCGCACATACCAATGGGTAAATACAAACTTTACGTTGAAGTAACTGGAAATGATGAAACTCTGATTGGCAGCGGAAATTGGTATGGCGGCATAGTACCAAAATCCAAAAGCAACGATTAGATTAGATTATTTTACACGTTTGGCACCAGTGCACGTTATATTTAAATAAACAATATAAACATTATAAAGAACTATCGTCTGCTTAATCCCCTCCAAAACTGTTTGGTGATGACCTACTAGGATTCTTTTTGAAATAAAAAACTTCCCTAATCAGCAAGAAAATATGTTTTAAATGTTTTAAAAACGTTTTGAAATAGTTGAAAGTAAAAATTATTTTAAAAAAAACTTTTTGTTTGAAATCGTTTTGATAAATTATTGAGGCAACCAGAAACGGTGCAAGGAATGCGCTACGTGAGCACATGTCCTTGTGAAGAAAGCAATTTTTAATCAAAATACCGAACATTAAAAATGTTTTTAAAAATGACTGTGCCCACATCAAAAAGAAAAAAGAATTAAAAGCGATCTCAAAGTGTACGGAGCTGACTTTTTTAGAAGGGATTGTTCATCATGATGGAAAGAAGCAAACATCCGATTGCATTTTGTCTGTGTACTAGCTAAAATTCAAATAGATTTGATCTTCTGCTCGGGCAAATGATCGATCATTAATTCATGATTTATCGATATTAGTATTTTAATGTTTTCATCATAGTTAAAATTGTATTCCTAAATGATGATTTAGAAGCGAATCACTCACCAAACACTATTTTCAGCACTAAAACAACGTTGCCAAGTTATCTTACGACGTCATTAACATCGTTGCCAAATAACTACAAAAATCAAGGCAACTGCTGTTTAATCTGGAATCACAAAGCACTGATACCATCAAACTAAAAAACCGTACGATTAACGGGTAATTACCAAAAAGTTTTATCTGCAATAGTTCTAATTGTTTTTGAATTGTGTTGTTCCGGCTATTGTCCAAATAGCAAAAACCATCTTCAATCAACAATAACCATGAGAGTAGTTTGCGTTTCAACGTTTCTTCTTTTCATCGCTTACATCAGAGCCGTAAGATTGTTTTTTTTTTAAATTTATTTTTCCATTATTATTATTTTTAAAGCAATTTCATCAAGATATCTATCATATTGAACACGATCGCATCGATTTGGTCAAAATCAATCGCTCAGTCGTGCGTCACGTCGATTTTAAAGTAGTGCCTCTTAACAACTCTAGATCTAAAGCCTTAAACGCTTCTGGAGTTTTTGTGATAAACATAGAACGAAACCTAAAAGTGCGTTTTTAGATCTATCGACGATTATTACGCTTTTGTTTTAGATCAAATTCACTGTACATCGGTTTGTGGCAAACGCGTATCGAATTTTTCCGATCAACGTCACCATTGATGGATGCGATCCAAACAAAAGAAACATTTTTGGCATACGCTCTGTACTAGACCACACAAATTTTGTGGGGTGCCCTGTACCAAAAGTAGGGCTTATTTACAATATTATAAATGTTATTTATTTGTTTTAGGGATATTTGTATTTGAAGTATTATGTAGTTGAAGAAGACAAGTTTCCTCCACACGTACCATTGGGTAAATATAAACTTTTCGTTGAAGTAACTGCAAATGATGGAGACATGTTGATTGGCAGCGGAAATTGGTATGGCGCCATAGTGCCTAAATCTAAAAACGACGATTAGATTCACACACTTTACGCATCAGTGCACATTAGATTTAAATAAACAATATAAAAAATTATATGGATTTACTGTTTCTGTAGTCCTTTAAAAAACTGTTCTTCGCAACTTACTAGGATATTTCATAAAATAAAAATTGTTTTAGATACAACTCTCTAAACTAATGGCGCACTTAAAATACGCAATCAATTTTAGCGGATTCTCCAACACGCCAACCACTATTTAAAGTTTTTGGTAATTGTACTTACATCTTTAAATCGGTTTCTAAATTTCTAGCCAACTCTTCGTCAACTTTTTAAGGTAAATTTTGATCAACTAGGTTTAAACAATTTTAGTAAACTTTCTAAACTTTTGGCAAAATTTCAAAACTGGTTGCCAAATCACTAATTTTAAACTTATCTAAAATTTTAAATACGACACTTTTTAAAGTACCTACTTATCAACTTGTTACTTTTTTGCAAAATGTTTTAAACTTTGCCTAAATCTGTAAACGTTTAACATAAGTAAACTTTCCACTTTTATATTTATTAGCTCTCGTCCTAAAAAACACGATTTTTGGTTGCAAAAAAAATTTTGAATTCAAGTTATTACGCCATATTTAATAAACAAAAGTGATTATTGGTAATCCATTTGTTTAAAAAAAACGCAGTTCCACAGCACACACTAAATTTTAAAATCTATTAGATCGTTGAAAAAATTAATAGTCTTGAAAAGATAAACATTAATTCTTAAAAAACAATTCTTATTAAAGAGGTTATTAAGTTTTTTAGTTACTATCTTACGTACCAAACAAAAAGATCGACGCCAAAACACATTTATGCATAATCCCGCCTCTGGTGTCGCGATTAAACTACAGTAGCGTACGATCAGTTACACGTTTACTTAAGTAGTTACGGTTATATTGTGCAATTGTTTCAAAAATATAAAAACAGTATTCTTTGAAAGTAATACGTAATGCTTGCAGTATTCTCGATCAAGTAAGAAAATCGACTGTAGTTTGTTATATCTGCATCCCAGCAATTGTGTTTTACGCACACGTGCTGCGAAGATAATAATAAATAACGTAAGCATTGCAGTAAGTAGGCGGAATGATCCCCGTCTGAAGACCGCAAGAAAGCATTCATTTATCTCCTTTTCTCATAAAATTGTACTATGCGTGTCTCACTATTGGTTTCAATATACTAATACACGCAGCCACACGTACCATGAGCCTCGGGTAAATTCGCAAGTTTTCGTATTTGTTGCGTTTAAATTGAGAATTATTTAAACGTATGACATTCAAACGCTAATAATTTGATTTAAACGCAGAATTTCCTGTAGTCTTAAAGTAAATAAAATACATTTCGTATTCATTTTTCCGAAGAGTCATTAACCAAATGACCTAATAGAAAAATTGACAGATTCCATTATCACGTGTAACAGAACATGTTTCTAAGGCTGTTGATGTTATAAAAACTCAAAAGAGGAAGAAGTGGACCCACCAACCCACAACCACACAAGTTTGCCACAAATAAGATAGGTAAAGTTTGGAAATGAATAGAAATGATCAGATGGTCTAATTATAAGTACGTACTATGATAGCACGTGGTTCAGCGAGGTCTTACGATTTATCTTCGCTTTTAAGGTTAATACCAAGCAGGTAAGAAAAAGTATCAGAACATAAGTAAAGGAAACAAAGAAAGGCAGAGAGTTACCTAAAGAGAGACAGCTAAAACGAAAATAAAAGTATTATTTAACTAAAAATATAATAGACTACCATGCATATTGTTAGCAAATTACAGACAATACTTCTTTGGCAGACACTGTGATATTAATGTCGTCCGCAGTCGCAGTCTGCTGGTAAGTCCTTGTTCAGGAGAGCGTTGACAACTAAATTCTACAAGGTCGGCCCAAAAACCGACCCGTGTAGACATCCCTTCGTCAGTAGGTAAAAACTGAACGTGAAACGTTCACAGAGTATGTATTGACCTATTCGGTAGATAGCTACAAATGAGGCGGGTAGCGTCAGCAGCTACTCTCTTAACGTCAAGAGCTTCAATTATAGAAGACCACCATACGTTCATGAACGCTCCAGATATGAAAATAGCTAGATTACTTGGAAACATTCGATGGTGCAATAGTCATTAATCGACGGTCAGCCATATTGAGTAAGATGGAATAAAGTGTTTGGTGGAATGTCGTCGTGTATCTTTTTAACAAGAGTTATTTTGGGTTGGCGAGATCTTTCTTTCCAGCTGGTAAGAAAATAACCGTATTTTATGCAAAAGTTGAACAGGTCAACGATCGTAGATAAGAGGGTATCTAGAACAACCCTTCACAAAACGTTACACTGAATGCCGTCAATCCAGGAGCTTTGTTCTTAGGAATTTTCCTAGCTACCGCGGCCAAATCGTCGTTGGTGACCACCCAGTCTTGTCGGAAATTGCTTTGCAAAAGAGATCTGGATCTTATTTGGGCATCATGGAGATTGTCCGTCAATGGATAAAGTAGATGCTATTACTTTGATTCTGTCATGTTCTGAAATAGTATATCTGTCGCCGTCTTTAACGTTAGAATACGGTTAGATCGACAGGGAGAACAACCTGTAGACTAACTCTCACGGATTCGTCCCCAACCTTTTTTCCACAAAACTTTGCCAGGAGCTATACTTAGCTGTCTGGACTGCCAGTTTGTACCGGTGAAGGGCGGCCTTATACGAGCAAGCGATTGATGTTTTACGTCTGCTGGGGCTTTTTGATAGTGTTTTATCAAACAACGCACCACTCGCTTTAATCTGTCTAACTCGGAACTCTACTACGGTACACCAGCTCTAGAGCTTATGCGTATGCTATTCAAGGCAAGAGTCCAACTTGTTCAACTTATCAATGATGGCGTACAGATTTAAGATCGTGTCACAATGCACCACGTGGAAGATAAGAAGGAATTAATCTTGCTATAGCACTTTCTATCACCTCAGGGATTACTCGCCAGTTTATTTTTCTGGCTAAACAAGGAGGCGCTCAAGTTATATTTATGTTTGTTGAACCTAAATGACTAGCAAAAGTAAAAGGTTGGTGAGGTTCGTTGACAACACAGAGGTCATGCTCACCCACGAGGTTCTCCCTATATCGCCTCCGTTCGTCAATCACCGGGGAGTGCCAAAGCAGCGATTTAGAATTGAAGTTTCTTGCTATGATAATCCCACTTATAGTTCATCAAGAATTTTATTTAAGTGTTGGAGATAAATACGAAGATCCTCGCTCGGTGGCCAAAAACGCCGACGATTGCCACGGAGATGTTTCCAACCGTAACCATAGTTACTACATTGCAGACATTTGTTAAATAGCTGAATGGCACTACTCCAACGGGCTTCGAGCTATTGAAAACAATATCCGAGTAGTACCGCATAGAAGAGAATGCGGCAATCCTGTTGAAGGATACAGCCGCGCCAGCAAGCTTGTACCCTGTACCTAAACTAAACACGTATGGTTCTTGGGTCAGTAGTATGTCTATATTATTGTCAGAGAAGAAACTCATACACTTTGCAAAGCTATTTAAACGTCTCAAAGGGCATAGAAGATCTCGGCATTTTGCTGCGACAGGCACTGGGATTTACGGAATGCATGAAAAACGCCTTGAATTCTGTCTAGAATTTCGAGCATTTCGGAGGTCTTTCTCAAAGGGTCTTTACTGGATGATATAAGCTTAGTTAAGGCTGTGATTTCGGTTTCGAATGATATCATCTTCAAAAAAGGTAACTGACACTTGATCATCGACGTCATCCTCTCTCGAACGCTTTGAAGAAGATTCAACCCCTCCATAGTAAAGGTTGATGGAACAAAGAAGAATACGCGTGACAGCATGGAGCTCGTGGAGTGTCCGCTAAAAAAGGAACTGGTTGCCTAATACCCGTTTGGTCGTACAAAGGATCTTATTGTCAGAAAACGGTTTAGCTTAAAGTCTGTGTGTCTTTGCCCACCTTTAACATCGTGGAGGTCTAAACCTTCTTAGAAAGGAACAACTCTTACGCAAACTCAAAATATAAATAATTACAATTACAAAATTACTGTCGGCTTTAATTATCCGGCTTCGCCTGATTCCTGACAATCAATGCCCTTTCGCTTTAGATAAAGGTGAAAGATTTATTCGAATATTGAAAAGAAATCAGAGTCGAGCAGTAAGTGATCGATCTGTCCGATAAACAGCGCGTAGCGGTAGCAGGTACTCTCTTAACAACAGGAGCTTGCATTATTGAGAACCACCATACGGTGTCGAACGCTCCAGACATGTCAATAAAAATTGCAAGTCTGTGCTTGGAGACGTTCAGTCGTATATTGATCATTAATATACGTGTGGCGTCAGTTGTTGTTTTCCTAGCAACGAAGCCATATTGACTGGAATGGAAAAGAATTTGTAGCGGAATGTCATCATGAATTTTTTTAAGAAATACCCGTTCAAAGAGTTTACCTAGTTCTGATAACAGAATTATCGGACGGTACAAGTTGGGATATATGAAATAAGTCTTCCCCGGTTTGAGAATAGTTATGTTTACGAACTTTTCAACTGCTAGGAAAATAACTACATTGAATGCACGAGTTGAACAAATCAACGATCGTAGAAGAGGGAATCTTGTACGATTGTACGCAAGACATTACAATGTATTCGGTCAGGTCCAGGAGCCTTGTTCTTAGGAGTCTTACTAGCCACCGCCGCTAAATCGTCGCTAGTGACCACTCAATCATGTTGGGATCTTATTGTTAAATTAGTGCGGGTACTAATTTGAACTTGCAAAAGGGTATCTGTCGTCAGACAACATAGAGCAAACAATAGCTTTGATAAAAACGTATTTAGAGATTGTGTATCTGCCGCCGTCTCAAACATTGGAGCACAGTTGGATCAACAAGAACTTACGAGAAGACAACCTGTAAACTAATCCTCATAGACTCGTTGCTAAGCTTTTTTCCACAAATATTTGCTAGGAGCTATACTTAGCTGTTTTCAATGACAGATTGCACCGGTAAAGTGCGGCCTTGAAGAAGGAAGCCATTGATTTTTTTCTGCTGGGAATGTTTGATGGCGTTTTTTCAGACATCTTACCACTCGCTTTAACCGACTTAACTTCGGTCTCCAGAGCACCACGTGGTAGATAAGTAAGGAAAGAAGTAACGATTGTCATTTTTAAGTAAACGGAATCAATGTTTATAATCAAAGATTCTCTTAGGGATAGGACTTAGGCGAGGGACTTTGACTCAAGTGCCGTCAATGTTTGGCGAGCTTAAGTGGCCATAGAATAAGTAAAAACATTGATGAGGTTCGTTGACGACACAGAGGTCACGTTCACTCACGAGATTCTTCACGCATCGTCAGTCACCGGAAAGGACTAAAGCGGCAATTTTGAATTAAAGTCACCTGCTATTATGATAAAAACGTCTCTTAGTTGATCAAGAATTTTACAGAGGTGTTGAAGATGAATACGTACGTGCTCACTCTGCGGCCAATAAACGCCGATTGCCAAGGAGGTGTTTCCAACCGTAATCATAAATACTGAAGTGCAGTTATTCATTAAATGGGTGAGCGTAACCATTTCGACAGGCTTCGAACTATTGAAAACAATAGCCAAGTAGTACCGCATGGAAGAGGATGCAGACATCCTGTTGATGGGTACAGCCGCACCAGCGGGCTTGTACCCTAAACCCGAACTGAACACGTATGACTTTTGAGTCAGTAGGATTACAAACAACCAAAAAATGTTATCGCGGACATATTTATATTATAATCGAATGTCGCGCCAGTAAAGAGCTACCAGTTCAAATGCGGCATCGACAGTTCGATTTATAAAACAAAACTTAGTACGCGAACAAAACATACATAGTTCTCTTTATTATTTTATTGGATGTTTCGGCCCACGTTAATTATAACAGCAATTAAATAAATCAAAATCGGTACAAAACTATAACACACATACACAAAGACCCTCTAAAAAAACGCGGCAATCTCATTCCGCCCAAAAATTCGCACACCTTAACCTTACAACTAAAATTAACAACAAAACCTAACAAGAGTGAAACTAAACCTAAAATCGATATGTTGCGACGGCGTCGCATTGCACCATTAAAACTACTGATATAATTACGGTCTCTGACATCGAACTTGACTACCGATATCAATTTTAAATTACGCTTGCAGTAAAAACATTCTTAGAGAATTTGTAAATAGATTTGTTCGAAGCATCTTTTCACTTAAATCGTAATCTTAATTTTTTCAAATCATATCGTATATTTAGTAAAGATAAACGCGTGCATTATATTTGTCCCTACAAATAACAGGTTTATGTTACAAAAAACTTATTTATTGAAAATGATAAGATAATTATTTAGTTTTTAAACGTCTTGGAATTGGAATCATTCTACCCGCTCATTCATAAGTAATCTTCTTTGGAAATAACTTTCATACCGTCTAACACTCCCCTTTGAATACGGTTCACTATAATTATCAAACGTGTGGTTTTCCACACGTTATTTCAGTGTTATGTTCCAATGGGGGGAGGTGTAACATATAAATATGAGATTAAAGCAGGTCGAAAATAGACTCTGGAAGCAATAAGTAAAACGCTAATGTTTAAAGTATATCTCCGCGGCTACCGTAACCCGTAGCATATCCACCCGCGGTCGCGCGTGAGCATTAAAACAAAGTAACACCGCCCGTGGTCCTTGACGTCAAGTTCACGACTGGTAATAAAAGTGTCATTCAATTAGTTTACGACAAAACGGTGCGAGCTCCCAAATCTCTACCCTTGACAATTGAAATTTTTCTTTTATGTTAACAACAAAAAATTGTAAGTTACGTTAAATAATCATTAAATAGATAAACCATTACATTAAGACGTCTGTTAAACATAGTAATTAACCCTAGTTGAATCGTAGCAAAGTTGACGTTAAATATAATTAAACATAATTACGCATGTCCAAAAAAATTCCTTAAATATTATAATTAAACAGAAATAAATGTAGTAGACTAGGTGTACAGAATGTACAAAGACAAAGCTCAAGACAAAAATGCATTTACATTCGAAGTCCGCACTGATTTCACTTAAATTAAATCCGCAGCGTATGTAGCGACAGCAGCAGTCATGACACCGAAGCGCGTGGACGAAAATGGGTCGTCTGGTGGCCCCTCGCGGTTCCAAAACGTACACTTAACGATACTATAAATACCTCGTTTACTTCAAACCCCCAACCTGTAGCACAGCGCCATCAATCCACTGGGATCCTTTACTCTGCGACTTTGATTACTGCATAAGTACAGCGATTCCAAGATAACTCAGTCCGAAAGCTTCGACGGAGCTTGGAAGAAAACTCCAATAGATACGAAAAACCAAAAGAAAGAAAGAGCTAAAACAGCGAATATTAGTTGATACGCCTCTATTATCAACCACGTGCGAAATACTAACCTACTTTACGAGTTTTACGTCAAAATACATAGATATTTTGTTTGATGTATAGGACATTTAATCGGATTCCTTAGTGAGTTCCATCCGACTCTGTCACGTCCATGACACCGTGAAACCACCAAATAAAGTGAATTTCGTAGATGGCCGACTACTCTCGAGCGCCCTCTTGAAGAATTACAACTCAAGGTCGAGTATTTCTCACTTTTAAAGGTAAGTTGCCTAACTATCAGGCGGATTTTCGCTCAATTACGAATTTACACGTTACATCAGTAAGTATGTTGCATCGCTAACAAAGAAAAAACTGGTGTGGTTTTCTCCTCGATTTCATTAAGATCATATCGACTAACCCTTATATATGTATGCCTCGATATTACTTACCCTTTTAGTAAATCAGAAATCAGTAAAAAAATCGTCGCAGGCAGAATTCGAAATAAGAATAAGAATAAGAAACTGTAAAAATAATTCGAATAATTTACATACGTACAAAATTATATAAGAAAAACTGTTAAAAATGGCGGATACACCCACTTCCGGTTTCTTTATCAGACCCATTTTTTAATAAAACCGAGAGAATATGAAAAGCCAGCTCCATACCAAATTTCAAGTTACTAGGACTTTTGATTCGAGAGTTATCGTGGGTACATCCAAAGATAATTTAAATAAGATGCAGCACTCCGTATATAAAGAAGTCAAAATAATATAGAGAAAATTTGTTATTTTTTAACGTATCTTGCTTTTCCTTCAAGATATGGAATTTTTTTCTAAAAAAAATCGTCGTATGCAGGATTCGAACTTAGGATTATATACGGAATTCACTTTAAATTATAAATCAAATATAATAAATAAACGGTTAATGTTAGAAAAAAATGTATTTGAATAAATTGTTAGGAAGTATAACTCTATAAGAAACTGTAAAAATAATTCGAATAATTTACATACATACAAAATTACAAAAGAAAAACTGTTAAAAATAGCGGATACACCCACTTCCGGTTTCTTTATCAGACCCATCTTTTGATAGAACCGAGAGAATATGAAAAGCCGACTCCATGCTAAATTTCAAGTTACTAGGATTTTTGGTTTGAGAGTTATCGTGGATACATCATTACACATAGACACACACACAAACACCCAAATTTTTTTTTGTCAAAAATACATTTTTCTGATTCAGGACCTTAAAACGTATAATTATGCAATAAAATTTTTTTTTTTTTGAAAAATTAGCTGCGCGAAGTGATAAATAATATATAATAATGTTTCCAATTTTGTTTGAATCGAGCTATAGCTATCCTATTTATAAAAATTCAATAAACTATTAGATGTTCAAAAGCCACTATTTTTAGTTTTAAAACGTTTATTTATGAATAACTGCATAACTAAAAATCATGTTTATAAATACAGTACGTTTTAAAATAGAATCGGGTATGTATGATGTGTTGCCTACATTTTAATTTAACAGGTCGTGACGTCATCACAAAAACTTCAACTTGTATGACGTGTTGCCTATTTTTCCATTATGTATAAATTTTCGAAAAAGAAAATTGTCTTATTTTCTCATTTTATCCTCTCGTAGCTTTAGTTCTTTGATCCATTGTCAGATAACCTAGCCGATTAGAAAACAAAAATGCAAAATTGCATTTAAATGAGTACCTGCATAGCAATAATTTTTTTATAATTGCCTATATAAAATAAGATACACATCTGTGCGTATTTGTAAAGAAGCATTTGCAATGAAAACTTTTCATGTAATAATCAGTGCAAGCTTAATCATTGCATCTGCATACACGGTAAGCCAAAAAAGCATTTAATACTTTCACCAAAACAAATCCTCTAGCAATTCCAGCAAAACTCCTACACAATAGTCCACGATAGAGTCGATAACATAAAATGCAACAAATCGATATTGCGCCGTCCGGATTTCAAAGTCTTACAATACAATGACAGTCTGCAAACAAAAGTTTTAAATGGATCTGGTACTATACGAACAACCCTTACCGAGCTAACGGTATGTTATAACCGCGGAAATTATATGCAAATTAAATCTTTGTTTTCAGCTCGTTCCTACAGTGTATAGGTTTGTTAGTAACGCTTACAGACTTTTTCCAATAAACGTGACCATCGATTCTTGCAGTCCAAACAAAAAAAATGTATTGGGACTACTATCAATACTAAATCATACCAATTACAGAAAATGTCCAGTCACACCTGTAAGTTACTCACAATTTCATTTTGATACTAATGATTTAGTTCCAGGGTTATTACTACTTAAAGTACTACATGCTTGAAGAAGATAAGTTTCCACCACATATACCTTATGGGCAGTATAAACTGAGCGTGGATACATATACCACTAACAGAGCTTTCATTTGTAGCGGGGATTGGTATGGAAGTATTGTGCGCAAAAACCAAGATTAACGAATAATTCCCCTAGTTAAAGTACTAATTACAGGGTTATTTTCTACTAATACAGTGACACTATAAACTATGTTTTGCAGTTAACACTAATCAGCTCTTAATGCAAATCTATACAATATTTTTGAACCAGTTTGTAACAGGGTAATAAATAGATAATGCAAATAGACGAAAGATTTCATTATTAAATCGTTACAAAAATATATACAAAATATAACTTACAGTAAACCTGCTATCCCAGAATAAGCTTAATTACTATTGTTATTACATTGACGAGTATTAACGGAACTAAAAAAAATTGTGTAAACTTATCGTCTATGTAATCCATTTCATATACTCACTTCGCGCTACTGTTCTTATAGAATACACTAAATTTAAAATTTGTCCTTTTATTGTGGGTTGTTCGCCAAAGCCTTGTACGTTCGGACTCTTCGAACTCCAGCCGACTACATAGAAACAAATTTTAAGGTTATGTTACCAAAACAGTTCTTACACACACTTTTTGCTAAAAATCGTTCTTCGTGCAACACGCAGACTGCATTAAGGCATAGAAGAGATGCTTCAAATAGGTTCCACAAAGTTATTGCCATTTTAATATAATTTTTTTATTGACGTCAAACGATAGCTGTTGCACCGTCGACGGGAGAATTAATCGCGTAGCCAATAGTAGTGAATTTAAAAGCTTTGAAAATTTGGTAAATGAATAAAAGAGATGTATGCTGGACAGTTACTCTTAAATTAAGTCAAAATTAGTTACAAAAGTAATATGTTAAAATGGCCAGCGATACACAACTAAAAACAACAAAATAATCAGTCTTTTTAGTCTGAAGTAGGAATATCCCTTTACAAAAATGATCAAAACATTGGCAACTTAGTTTTAACATTAACACAGTCTAATTAGATCAGTTGTCTAAGTTTAAAGAGTGTTTATAAAATTCGACCATAAAAACCTTTTCTCTCGCTTATTCCTTTATGTTTCAGTTAGATCTTTTTTTTTAAATACAAACGTTTTCTTGGTTCCATGATGAGATCTTTTGCTGAGCCTTAAACCCTTAAATTGTTAAAATGTTACACAATTATTCATTCTGGATAATTCTGGTGTTATCACCAGTGTTGTAAATTATCTATATAAATTTATATAGATAAATTAATCTAGATTCATATTTTTTATCTATTTATATGTATCTATAGATACAATCAAAAATATATAAGTTATATGTATCTGTATATATAT
The DNA here is from genome assembly GCA_035610365.1 of Aquatica leii. NCBI lineage: Eukaryota > Metazoa > Arthropoda > Insecta > Coleoptera > Lampyridae > Aquatica > Aquatica leii. The sequence continues at coordinate 94,769,483 of CM069435.1, read as the reverse complement.
AATTTTTTTTAAATTGTTTAAATAAAATTTATAAAAAATCCAGTGTCTCGTAAAATTCAAGTTACAATACGTATGTTTTTCTTCAGTAATTTTCCACATTCTATAGTAGTTCTTCAAATGAACTCTATCTATCGTTATTACTACCTAGATTATTTCATCTATTATCTGTTATCTATATAAAGTTTGAATATGTTATCTATTATCTAATAGTAGATAATTTTTGAAACAAAAAAAATTTATCTGTATCTATATAATTTAAAAATGATCTATTTACAACACTGGTTATCACACAAGCTAAGCTCTTTCGTCACACGTTGCAGTCAACATCTTCAGAGCCCGTAACAAACTGATTTGTATGTGATCATTCTGAATTTTTTTGAGGTCGAGATTTTTTTCTTTTGTCTCTTCGTCTTTCGCTTATTTTTAGTCTCTTTTATTAATTATATTCAGGTTTTCCCATTTATTTTTGTTTCTTAGTTTTTGTGGTGGCTCGTTGTCCAGTTTGCTGTTTGTTTTTCTTTTGATTTTTGTTATTATTGATTCTCGTTTGTCTGTTTTTTGTTGTTGTCAAGTTTGTTAGTTTTATTTATTTTGCTATTTTCATGGTTTTCCATTTTTTCTATATGGAAATCACAACAATAAGTAATAGTCTGATTTGGTTTATTTCTATTCCTTTACAATGCTTTTACTGGACTAATTTTTAACTTAGCGATATTCAGTATTTAAAACCGAACGACCCTTACCTCCCACGTAGTGACAAATCTCGGCAGGGATTAAGTAAGGGTCGTCCTGCCACCCCTAATGGTTTACAACATCTGTTTACTATTTAGCAAGAGTAAAGTTCTTATTTTCTACATCCTCCGCCGGCAACAATGACGTAATCTCTAGCGGATATAGAAGTTGAATCGGTCGCTTGATAACGCTACCGTTCGAACACCTTAAAACACACGCACGCACCTTACCATCGCGACCTGGGATCACCTGCTGTACTAATCCCATTTTCCACGTAAGACGCCGCGAATCAAGACCGTGAATTAATACAACGTCACCAACACCTACAGCCTTTTCCGGAACGCTCACATTGTGATGTGCACTACGCAGATGTCCCAAATATTCGATCAACCACCGCTTCCAAAAATACTCAAACACTTTTAAGCGTTCTTTCCATTGCTTCCTTAATAGGACTTCGTTTGTTTTGCCGGTTATCGGAGGTATCGTTGTTACGGATGAACCTATTAAAAAATGCGCAAGACTCAACGGTAGAAGCTGATTAGCATCGTCATCTAAATACGTTAAAGGTCTTCCATTTACCGTGGCTTCTATTTCGATTAATAACGTATTCAGTTGCTCTTTATTTAATAAATGTCGTCCTACCGCAGCGCGCAAGGCGTCCTTTACGCCCTTAATCAGTCTTTCCCAAAAACCACCCCACCACGCTGCTCGTTCAACGATAAACTTCCACTTAATACGAAAACTGTTCACTAAATCACTAAATGTAGAACTATCTAACATATCCTTTATAAATTCTAAGTCTTTCGACATTCTTTTAAATGTTTTTGCATTATCCGAGTAAATCGTTTTTGGTACACCTCTACGTGCAATAAATCTTCTTAGGGCCAGAACCGCGGATTCGACGCTCATATTGGAAATTAATTCTAAATGAATTCCCCTGGTCACCGCACAAGTGAAGAGGAATACATACGCCTTTTGTGAGCCGTTTTCCTTGTAGTACAACGGGCCTGCGAAATCGCAACCAGTAATTTCGAAAGGTCTTGCTCGTAAAATTCGTTTCTTTGGTAACGGGGCGAACGGGGCTGATCCTGGCTTGCATCGTAATTTTTTACACACGAAGCATTTACTAATAACGGACTTTGTCATTTGCCTGCCCTTTATGATCCATAATCGCTTACGTAATTCATACAACGTAGTATTTACACCGCTATGATGTACGCGTCTGTGAGCATCTTCAATTATAAGTTGCGTCAACTTTGTCGATTTTGGTAATATTATCGGATGTTTCACCTCGAAGTCTTCATTCAAATTCTGCAATCTTCCACGTACACGTAAAATCCCTTTGTTGTCCAGGAAGGGATTAAGCGTTAGAATGCGAGAATGTCGTTCTATGCCCTTGCCTTTGCTTAAATTGTCTATTTCCGACGAAAATTCTTCGTACTGGCAATCCCTTATTAAAACAATTTCAGCATTTTCGATCTCGTTTACCGAAAGATCACCATCGAGCTTGCTACCCTTATATCGCACATTGTGTATAAATCTTAATACATACCCAACAGTTCTTAACAATCGTTTAAAGGTGCTATAACAATCAATCTTCAAAAGTACGTTTTTATAATTTTCTACCTGCACTGGAAGCATAAGTGTTATGAAAGCTGCGACTAAACTTTCACTTTCGTATAAATTTGTTACGGGCCACTTCTCTTCCTCTTGTTGCAACCACGACGGGCCTTGTAGCCATAAATTACAGTTCAGCATACCCTTTGCATTTATTCCTCTCGTTAATAGATCGGCATGATTTTGTTGTCCAGGACAATAGAACCACCCTTTCGTTCCTTGCGTAATATCTTGAATTTTCTTTACCCTATTAGCAATATATGGTTTCCATCTCTTCGGATCCGCTTTGATCCAATGCAACGTGATCTGAGAATCAGTCCAACAAATAACTCTATCTATTAACGCGATATTCGTTTTCACGAATTTTTGTAAGCGAGCAGCCAACAACGCGGCTGTTAGCTCGAGCCTCGGCAGGGTCAATGTCTTATCGTCTACCTTCTTTAGCGATGCGACACGATTTTTCGCACACAATAGAGCAACCTTTATATTATTGTACTTATCCTTACAACGTAGATAAGCCGCGACACCGTACGCTTGTAAACTAGCGTCAGCAAAAACGTGTAACTCACAATTAATTGTCCCGTTTAACGTTACACAACGAGGCACCGAAGTTTCGGTTAAATCCTTTAACTGTGACACCCATTCGCACCATTCGTATTCCAACTCGGCCGGTAACGGACTATCCCAATGGTGATTCGCCTTCCATATCCTTTGAAATATTATTTTTAATTTTATCATGTACGGCCCAAGAATACCTAGCGGGTCATATACGCGCGCGATTGCTTGAAGAACATGCCGTTTAGTTACTCTTTGCCTAGAGGCAACGTAATCAATAACACCCGTTATGTCCACTGTTAACCGATCACTCTTTATAAACCAACTAATTCCGAGTACATTTCTATACACACATTTATCCTCTGCTAGATTAATGTCGTTGGATGTCCATTTTCGCAAGTTCATTGATGCTTCCTGCAGCAGCTTAGTAGCACAAATTTTAAACCGCTCGGCAAAATCTCTATTATTTACACTAACTATAAGATCGTCTACATAAAAAGATTTCTTTAAAAGATTTATAATCCCATTATCTCTAAGTGCATTGTCCTGAAAATGTTTTTGAAGCACCGCACTTAAAAGAAAGGGGCTACACGTTACCCCAAACGTAACTCGGGTCATCCTATAGGTGATTAATTTCCCATTAGAGTCGTACCACATAAATCTATGAGCGTCTTTGTCATTAGCATTCAGTCTAATTTGTAAGAATGCCTTCTCTATATCCGCCGTCATCGCGATTGGTCCCATTCGAAAGTTTAATAAAACACTAACTAGATCGGGGTTCAAATTAGGCCCCTTTTCTAGTAAACAGTTTAATGAATTTTTATTTAACGCATGTGCGGATGCATCAAATACGATCCTTAATTTTGTTGTTTCTTTATCGTCTCTAAACACAGGTCGGTGTGGCAAATAGAAAACTCGATTGTTTGCATTAGGGTCTAGGTCTTCTGCGACTTCGGCGACACCGTCCTTGATTAATTCGTTTACCGCACTATTGTATTCGTTTAATTTACCTATTTTTTCGAGTTTGAACTTTAACCTTTCAGCACGCACTCTAGCACCCGCGATATTAGTATCTTCAATTATAACACTCTCGTCTTTCCATGGTAGCGTTACTTCATAATACGTTCCGTTCTTCGTTATTGATGTTTTAGAGTAGCGCTCTATAAATTCATCCTCATGTGTGGTGATGCCTATGGAATCGAGATCCCAAAACCTTTCACATCGTTCGTGTTCATCCGTAACCGTTGTGTGCATTACAGTGTACAGATTTACATGTACACATGTAGCATCTACCGGAAGTGGTCCATGTAAAGTGTAACCGAATTTCGTTTGCACTGCCATTAATCGTTCATCCAACCGTATATTTTCTTTATCGGTGACCACATTCCAATAGTTATCTGCACCGATTAGAATACTTATCCCCTCTATGGGCTGCACGTCACGGGGTATTACATCAGCTAATGGCAAGTGCTTATACCTTTCAACGCTCTGCTCCGGAATCTTTAAAATGTCCATACATATTTCCGGTACCTCAATGGCTTCAATGTTCGTAATCTTATTATCGTATTGACCACATAGCGCTATTCTAACTTTATTGCACGTTCTCGCAGGCTCAGCATTTTTTGAACCGAATGCAGCAATACTTATCTGATGGGACCCTACAATTGGAAGATCCAACCTACGCGATAAGCTATCAGTAATAAACGTCAGCTGACTACCACCATCAATCACTACACGCACTAATCTCCTTGTATTCGCGTCTTCATCAACATACACACATGCTGTTTGTAACAACACCTTTCCATTGCTATTCGCCATCAAGCTCGATGATGTCGAAGCTTCCGGTACGACCTTAACTTCGCCTTTCGTTGTCCTGTTGTTTGTCGGTACGCTGAGCAGATCGCTTTTCCATCCAGGATTACATAAGGTCGTTGCGTGATGGCTCTTGCATTTTCCGCACTTCAGGTAGCGGTTTCTACATTGTTTCGCAGTATGATTTGCTTTTGTGCATTTAAAACATCGTACGTTGGCGATTAAAAGTCGCTTTTTCTCTTGTATTGTCAGATTAGCGTCACATAAATCTGTCGTATGACTACCCTTGCAGAAGTAGCAAGAATCTGGAATCTTCTTGGCATCGGAGGTCAATAAACTCATCGCGGTGCCTTGCCGTTTCTCAGATTTATCAAATGCCTTTGTTCCCTCTCGATATTCATCATTTGGAAACACCTGCTCCAAAACTTCAATTTCCTGTTTCAGAAACAGCAGTAATTCTTGTACCGTTCTTTCCATCTCTGCCTTTTCGCTTTGTGTAGAAATATCGTCGCCTCCAGAATGGTTGTCTGAAGCGCAGTCGGTTTCCTTTGCTGCATTGTAGCTTCGGAGACGGTAAAATCCTAGACGCATTTCGTTTGGTAGCGATTTTAACAAACTCGTTTTTAAAATTACGTTGTAATTGTCTGGCGAGACATTTAATATTTTCAACGACCGCGTTACCGACATTACCAAATTATAATTTTTCCGTAAAGCACTAACATCGTTTTTATTCCGCACAGTTTCTAATTTTGATAATGTATCATAATATTGCTCAATTAACCGATCCGATTTCCCGAACTGCTCCTTGAGAATACTTAAAGCCTCCTTGTAGAAAGCACCTGACGCTGGAAATCCCGCGATGGCATCTGCCGCCCTTCCCTTGAGTGATGCCTGTAGATAATTAAATTTGTCACCATCACTTAATTGTTGATTTTCGTGAACAGCACTATTGAACTGCTCCCAAAATGCTATCCAGCCTTTCGGCGTGCTATCAAATCGCGGTAGCTCCAACCTTTTTAATTTTGTGCAAGGCGTTAAATTTGCTACTGTCGGAAATCGCGCGTCGTTTCCGCTACTCTCTAATACCTGTTTACGATATTCCAATCGTGACATCAAACTTGTCGCTGTTTCTTCATACTCCATGCTTTTAAGAAATGCGTCCTCTAAATTATCTTTAAGTAAAGGTAAGATTTTCTCATCTGCTTCCTTGAGATTGTCTAACCCTAATTTTAATTTGGCATCGATTGCGTTATTTCCTCTATCGTACTGTTACCCGATAGATTAGCATTTATCGCGTTTATTGCCTTCGTTAATTGGGTTCGACATGCACTCCTTTTTGCGTGCTCCATATTGAGTCTAACACTATACCACTGTTTCAGTCTACTACACTTTCCTTAAGCACTTATTAATTCCCGGGTTTCGGCACCAAGATATGGAAATCACAACAATAAGTAATAGTCTGATTTGGTTTATTTCTATTCCTTTACAATGCTTTTACTAGACTAATTTTTAACTTAGCGATATTCAGTATTTAAAACCGAACGACCCTTACCTCCCACGTAGTGACAAATCTCGGCAGGGATTAAGTAAGGGTCGTCCTGCCACCCCTAATGGTTTACAACATCTGTTTACTATTTAGTAAGAGTAAAGTTCTTATTTTCTACATTCTAAGGTTCCTTCGGCTGTTTCCGTTATGATTTGTGGTAGCGTTTTCATGTTTTGTTTTGTTCTTTTTTTTCTCTCTTAGTTTTGTTGTGTTTTCATTATTTTCATTATTATTTTGTTTTTTTAAAGAAGCTGCTCGTTTGCTTTTCCGTTGCGTCAGTTTGCAGGAATTCTATGAACATTTCACTTAATATTTTGTTTACCTCATTTATTAGCTTCTTTTCCTTGTTTGTGGTGTCGATTTTTTCGTTTCTTTTGGTTTGGTTTTCTGTCTGGGTTGTCTTGTTCCAGGGGTTTTCCTGCTTGCTGGTTTCTTCTCTTTTGTTTGTTTTCGGATTATTGGGGTTCTTGATGCACCTTGTTGATGTAGAGAGGTGCACTCCTCCGTAGTTGGCACACTTTGGTGTGGATGTTACGAGTTTGTCACATTCGCTGGTCATGTGATTTTCATCGCACTTCATGCACTTGAAACCCCGTGGCAATTCCGTTGCGTGTGACCGAACATCTGACAACGGTGGCACTGAATAATTTCCGCGCGAGTGCGTAACGATTTAATTTGTACTGTAAATCCACACACTCCTGTTCGGTTGTAGATGGATTTGAAATCTTTTTCTATTTCCACTGAGATTTGTGGGGCAGGCCTTCCGTATTTCCCATTCATCTTGACGACTTTGGTGGCGGGATATCCTTGTTTTAATAGGTAAATATGACTGTTTCCTGATTTTTTACTGGTTGTTTAACGTTGCAAGCAGGAAAGCTTACTGGTTTAGTTAGAAAAGTGACATCTCTTGAACGACTTACTTTGTCGGTATCAGAATTGTATAGTCGATAACAATTATGGTGATCGCAACCTATTAATAAGCTCCCGTGTGCATGGAGCAAATCGCATGTTGCCTCAACTGTCGTTCAATTTTCTCATTCAGCAGCGCCGTTTTACTGCGAAATATACGGAATTGTAATCAGTTGCTTAATTCTTCGCCGTTGTAGAATGGACTTAACAGTCTCGTGTTTTTAACTCTGCTATGAATTGTTTGAGTTTCTCTGGCACTTTTGGTACGCTCTTTTGTTTAATAAGATATACGACCCGAAAACGCCAAAAACCATCTTTAAACAAAACAATAACGAAAACCTCGTTTTGAAGGAACTTTGAAAGGTCTACACACGTCACTATGGATGAGCTTACCCGATTTCCGCTAATGCGCTTTTCCATAAACGCAACCCTCACACAATTCACTGTCGAGTGGTACACCAACGTACGTACTTTTTGTTTTGATGACCAAATCGCTCGTGTAGGATTCGTAATTTCTTTACGCTATTATTATAATGATTACTGCATTTGTCTCTGAAAGAAACTTTGTACTTCCACAGTTATACAGACCGCTCCTGTTCACGTATACCGTGTATAAGTGTGCGCCCCGAACGGATAAGTTTGTAGTTACGGGTATCGGCTGTGAATAGACTATCAAATAGTCTATTCTGTACAGCTAACACTAAGAATAAATTTTTCCTTGTTGTCGCAACATACCAGAAGTTAAGCACAATTCTAGTATATTTTTCATTTACGTTGGAATCGAGTTCCACCGTACCTTTCCCGATTGCTTCAGCTGAAATTTCTTCAGCTGTCATTACACTGAAAGCGCCTTTTTCAAATGTTTCAAATTTCGTAAATACGTCGAAATCGTTAGTAATGTGTGTTGTCGCACCGTTGTCGACAAACCATGTGCTCGACTTCTCACTGTTAGTACAAAACGTGCACAATTCTACAAGCTGGTATATTTGCTTCAGTGTGGATCGAAGTGTTCATACTTGAACTGGGTTTTGTATTCGTATTTGTATCTCTTTAACCCCTCCATTTCGCTGGCTATAGTGGATGTCTATCAGTCTTCCAGTTTCGACATTCCTTAATAAAATTACCCGTGCGGCCAAAGTATCGACAGTTCTGATTTCGATTATTTATTTTTGTACGTTGTTGCTGACAATGCCGCTGTTTATCATTTTAATACTTCGACAAAGATTGCTTCGTACCACTCGACCGTACTGTTAATGCATCGGTTTCATTTGAAGTCGTGTCTTTTTTGTCTTCTCCTTTGAAGTTTGACTAAATAGTTTTAATCGCGGATAATTGTAACGTCATTTCTTCATGCGCACTATATCCAAATAAAATTTTCCAGAGGTCATTGTTTTGCAGGCAGAAGTAGCGTAGTTTGTACCCTTCACTACGTTTCTACGAAGGACCTTTCGAATAGCTCAGTTTTGTGGTTGAACTAAGTCGATGGACCATGTAAAAGGTTGGTATTGTAATACATAATTTATTGGTGTTGGTGTTAGTTGTAGAAATTTTTACATTTGCGTTAATTTGCTACTTTACATAAGAAAAGCAACAACGGCTTATTTGTTTAAATTATCTATATTTATTAACGGTAGTAATAGTAGTAAGAAGCCACAACCGTTGTGCCAATCAACGCTAGCTATAAATAGAAAACCTTTGCAATGTTGGTTGCCAGTAGTAGGCGCCAAAAAAAAATCAAATCTTATAAATTTTTTTGTGTGACTCATGTTTGCTTTAATTATAATACATAATTACTAATTAATAATTAATTATATTTAAGTATTAAAAAAAATTTTAATTTTACTAATTCTTAAAGAATTCAGTGACATTTAAAAACTAATTGCAATTGTAATTGTTAATCGTAATTGAACACCAATTTGCAAAGTAATTTTTCTAACCACCAAGAATCCACTTTTATTATTTTAGTCATGTAATAAATAAGTACAAAAAAAGTCAAACACGTCGTCCTTATTCTTTAATATTACTTTCAAATTAACCTTCTCATTCAGCAGACTTTGTAGATTGAAACCTTTACATTACATAGAAAAGAGAAAGATTCATATTTAAAACGAATTAAATTAACGGGTATAATTAAATCAGAGCCACGCGTTAAAAAATTCATTATAATTAAAGGAAATTTAAGTTTAATGAACTGGCCCCAAAATGATCAAAACTACTGTAAATCCACGCTAGAATTTTTCGAATAACAGAAGTGCAACACCATAACAATATCTTTAATTACTGCATAGAAAGGTAAAAAAACAAAATCCTTGAGGCACAATTAAACAAAACGGTGAAATCCTACTTCTGCATACAAAAATGGTAATAGACTGAAGGTGAAGGTGACGTCATTGTATATTTTAACTGTAAACCAGTTGAACAAGTTTTTAAAGCATTGTTTTCACAATCCTCGAAACCAAATACTTCTTTGTGTGTTTGTAAGGAACCTGTTGGAAGTGAAAACACTTTTTATTTGCAGGTAGAAAGTCATCAGTGTTGAGTTATTTAACACATTACAATATTGTGCATAAACGAAGTGTTACTAGTCCACCATGAAGCTAACCGACATCATATTGTTTATCTTTGCTGTTGCACTAGTTGAAGTATCGTGTAAAAAAGACATGATGAGAAAAAGCATAGTCTTTGACAAAAACACCCCCGATGTGTTTTACTGCCCCATACACAAACCATCAGGAATGGATAAATTAATTGTTAAGTAATAACGTTCTCAGTGCCAAAACACCAGTGTTATCCAGAATGTTTTTAGGGCAAGACCTTTGAAGAAACTTTGCGAGTTTGAGGGTAAAGAATTACCCGAAGACTACAAAAGTGATTGTTACCAAGATGTAGACGAAAGCGACTACGCTTGTAAAGAGAAATACCGAATTATGGTAACGTAGCTTTACATAACGATTTTTATTCGATTAAATCATTTGAAAGATAAATTACAGGAGTTAACAGGAATTTTTATTTTTCAGACGCGCATTAAAAAGCTTCAGCAGGCGGATATTAATTAGGAAGCTCAATACTAAAGCTATAATAAATTAAAAACCATTTTTCATACTTGTATCATATTTTTATTAACCATTTAATATTAGTCGCTTTTACTTTTAACAACAGGGAGCTGGTGATGGTTATTTATTTAGCACGTAAGAACCTTGCCGTAATGATCGAAACCCTCTTACTCTTTTTTTTATCTCTCTAAATAAATGTTTCTTTAAACGCTTCTTTAAATCAAAACAATTCCGGAGTGAGGGCAACTGTTTATTTATTAACGAGAAAACGGATGTTGTATTCGCTGGTACGTAACATTTACTTGTAATGCTTTTAATTTGTCTTTAATACTTGTTGTAACAAAGATGAATTTCTAGATGCGTCTTTATCCTCCTGGTTCAGATAGTCCTTTCGATGGTACTCGATTGAAACGATTCATCGGCGTCGATCATCAATTCCTTAAGCACGATGATCATAAAAAAGAAGTTTATTTACAAGATAGGTTGGGTTAAACCTCGGTGATTTTTTTATTGTGTCAAAGCTAATGTTCCTAATCGATGCCTAATTTCGATTTAAGTCAAATTTGTAATTAATTGTTTATATTGTACTTAAATTACTATAATGTTAATAAACATAGTTTTTTTTTATTAGGCTTTGATGATGCAATTTAAAAGTTATTAATGATAATTTGGGAATTGATTATATTCCGGTTTTTGTGGGTAGAAAGCTGTGCGGAAAAATAGTGTATAGTAAGTTGTCTATATTTAGGCGCTTAAAAAATTACATCATTTGATTAAAGATTGTGTATTATTTTAGAGATTAAACATTTATTAATACTATATCTTTGACTTTTGAAGTTTTTTTCTTAAAATACCTATGCGTTTACTCGAAGCTATTATACCATTAAAACTTCTTTTTCGAAGTTTTGTTTATTGTAACTATAATTTTTGTTTCCAACTTTTTCCATTATTAACCAATTTTATGTTTGTTATATTATAGAAATAAAAACGATTATTAAGAAACGTATCTATCGTTAATTTGAAGGTAATTTCCCACAATAATGTTAGTATTGAATCTTTTTTGTATTGCGTCAATGACGGCGCTTGTTATTCTAAACGAAGAACGTGTTAAAAGTGTAAAATCTTGCGTACAAAAAACAATTAAAGATATTTTTGAAGAAGATGATACTTTGCTGTTTATGTTTGACCACGCCGATAGGTACATTTTGCCTTATAAGCTACTAGTCCGATTACGATTAACGATATGAAGAAAGAAGATGCAAATGTTAGTACCTTATTATTATTATTTTACCTAAGGGTGGTCCCAATATGGTCCCGGCACCGCGACCTGTAGGTCTATTGTGCTCCCCGGTGTTTTCTACCCTTCTAGAATACCTGTATCTTTGACAAAGTCCAGGATTTCAGTAGGGCGAATCTTCGTTACTTCCTCTTGTGTAATGTTTTCATTTCCAAGCAGGTGTTCCCTTGCCCTTGTGAATGCTTCACAGTGGCAGATGACGTGGTATGGAGTTTCTTCCTCCTCACCACAATCCCTGCATAACGGGCTATCAGTCAGTCCCATTTTATGCAGGTGTTTGCTTAAACGACAGTGGCCTGTCACCATCTCTGTGGCAAGTTTGATCTTCGTCTTAATTAACTTTAAAATGGACGTTGCTAAGCCCCATCGGGGACTTCTAGAAAGACCTTAGAATGATCATGTCCTGGGACTTTCAACCAATGTCTGCAGTGCTCTTTCGTGAGTATTGCTTGAATCTCCTATTTGGCTGTGTTATATGTAATCCCACAAACCGGTTCAGGGCCTATGAATGGTTTTGCGCTTGCCGCCCTGGCAAGCCCGTCAGCAACCTGATTACCCGCGATTTCCGCATGCCCAGGTGCCCACACTAGAGTAACTGTATTACACTTACCTAGTGCGTTTAGCATTTGTGTGCATTCAAGTACTAGCCCTGAGTTAACCAAATATGATTCTAATGCTGCAATCGCTGCTTTGCTGTCTGTGACTATAAAGATTCTCCTTTTAGAAAGGTTCTCTTTTAATAGTTGAGCAGATGCTGTCAGGATTGCATATACCTCGGCTTGGAACACGGCCGCTTTGTGACCTAGGCTTACAGAGATTCTGCAGCCCTGTCCATTGCTCCCATACACTCCAAAGCCAGTGCCCTTAGTAGTTTTTGAGCCATCTGTGTAATACACGATTCCATTCAGCTTTGTTGTGTTGGAATTGTTCTCCCCGTCGTAACGGGTGGGAATTGTTGTCTTAAACAGTTTAATAGGACAAACTGTTTTGGGTATTGTTTCAGTTATCATACTGACGTTTTTGTCTTTAGAGATTTCGTCAAAGATGGTCGAATGCCCTACCCTTGACGATCTCTCCTCGCCGTTGACTCTCAGACGGTATGCCCCTCTAAGTGCCTCCGCCCTAATTACTAGGTGTAGTGGCGGCAGGTCCAGGAGAGTCTTCATGGCTGCCGTCGGGGTGGTTATCATTGCCCCCGTTATTCCACACAGTGACGCGTAAGTAATGATCGGTCTGATCATTCGAGTGTATATCCAGTGGGTCATCTTTACAGATAAGCCCCACTTGCTTTCGAACGCTCGCCTGCAAACCCACAAGGACTTTGTGGTGTTCGCTATTCTCTCTAGGTGTGGTTTGAAGATTAGCCCCTGGTCTAATGTTACGCCCAAGTATTTGCCTTCCCTCACTATCTGTAGCTTGGCTCCGTACATTGCTATGCTCTTTAGCTTAGTCGGGCTTTTCCTTCGTGTGAAGAGAATGAGGTTCGTTTTTGCCGGATTGACAGACAAGCCCTCTTCTCTACACCACCGTTCAACTAGATTTAAGGCTCCCTGCGACACAACTGATACGGTCTCTTCAAATCTGCCACGTACCACAATCACTATGTCGCACAGTGGGAAAATAAGCAATTCTAGAAATTAATAATTCATTTTTATGACTATCGATAATTATGTTTGTTTTTTTTCAAAACAACAAAAAGATAATCGAGTTACATTGTTTTGTTAGTAAAAAAAGTGATTAGCTTGTCTAGTCGTTATAATGACACATTGTCAAACTTAAGTAATATATTAATCTATTTTTATAAGTTTGTCAGTCAATTTTTGTTCATCAAACTGAAATAATTATCACGAAAGTTGAAAGCAGAGTACAGTTCATCTATCAAGTGGCTCTCCTGCCTCAAGGTATGTACTAATTTTATAGTATATGTATAAATTTGGTAAAATACTTACTCATTTTGTAAAAAATAATTACTTCGTTTCCAATGGCAGAAAATCTGTAATTTTTTTAACCAATTCTATTAGACCTAAACTACGAAAATTCATGAAATGCCGGCCAATTATTACTATGGCCTATTAGAGTAGACCATTGGCTTTCTAGTTCAAGTAAAATAAATTGCACCTTTTTGCTCTTTAATTGTGGACGATTTTTTTTTTCAGAAAATGTCGATATCGTCGATATCCTACAAAGAACTGTTCGAAGTGTGGCGCAGAGTATTGATTATGTTTTTATAAAAATTGACTTATGTAATATTAATGATGACAAACTGTGTCAAAAAACTAAGCAAGTTTTGCGAACTTTTACAAGTACCCAGATAGCATGTAAACTTACAGCAAGTTTGCTTTTAGCTTGATTTTTCCTTGCCAAGTTTACGAATCTTGCTGCAAGTTTACAGCATTATTGGTAATATTAGCAACTGTGACGACACGCTTGAGAAATTTAGAGTAGCTTGATGCAAACTTCCAGCAAACTTGCTGCAAGCCTCCAAACTCGTCATGACAATATTGCTGCAAGTTTGTCGAGACCAGGTTGTCACAAGCTTGTTATTGCTTCCTTAGTCAACTTCCAGCAAACTTGCTTCAAGCCTCGAAATTTGTCATGACAATATTGCTGCAAGCTTACATTGCTGTTTGGGTAGATTAAGTCAAAAGTGGGCAAAAGCCAATCGCAGTTTGCAAAAATTTAAAGTGCAAAACGAAAAATGGTTGGCAAAAGGTATTATTTTGCCAACCTTTACATCAACCATTTTACCGAAACCAGAGGCACTAGACATACCAGGACCATCAACACGAAGACCTGGGCGCCCTTCCAAAAAGTTTTCTGAAGTAAGTGACCCATCTAAACGCAAGAAAATTTCTTTCTTGTTGGAAACGGCTTCTCATGAGCAGTTAATGTTTGCGACAAGCCGAAGTTTACATAAATCTGGAAAAAGAGATGCTGCGAAAATTTTGGATGAACTGGAAACCACACCAAAGAGAGCGTTCAAAATTAAAAAAGCTTTCCACTCTCCTGCAAAATCTATAATACCGTACACACCAGAAGAAGCATTGGCTTTATACATAGATGGACATTGCACAAAAAATTCTTACATGTTGATGCAGTCTGGCGCTAAACTTCGAAATGCTAATATATATCCGTCATACGACACGTTGAAAATCGCGAAGCAAAGTTGCTACTCTAATAAAGACTCCATAACAATCACTGATATGTCAGCTGAAGTAAGGTTACAAATTCTCGTTGATCACACTGTTCGAAGACTGATAGAAGCTCATAAAGATGTTGTAAATCACATAATCGCCACATCTCAAGATTTTTCAATTATTTACAAATGGGGCTGCGATGGAAGTGCAAACCACTCTACGTATAAACAGCAGCTTACTTCACAAGTCAAAGAAGACGAAGTAACTTTGGCCGTGACAAATACGGATTAGTATTTATTTGCTGTTTGTATTGTGCCACTCCAACTTAAAGCGGGAAAGGCAATTATATGGCAGAACCCTCGGCCTTCTTCTGTTCGCTATTGTAGGCCCATAAAAATAGTTTTTAATAAAGAGACTACGGAAATATTTAATAAAGAAATCAATATAATTGAAAAACAGATTAAAGAAATTTTACCAACCAAGTTGAAAATAAACAATAAAGATATACATGTAAATCACATGTTCAAGTTGACAATGATTGATGGCAAAACCTTTTCTGTTATCTCAAAACCATCATGACAAAATTGTGGAATTTGTGGGGCAACGCCAAAAATGATGAATAATTTGGAAAGTGTTGTAAATTGTCAATCAGATAAGACTATGTACAGTTATGGCCTTTCCAGATTACATGCCTGGATACGGTGTTTCGAGTGTGTTCTGCACATATCGTATCGTTTTACTGTTATGAAGTGGCAAATTCGAGGTACAAGAAAATTAAAGTTTCTTATGGTGAATCTTACTATTAGAAAAAGCAAAAACTTTGATTATGCGTAACTTTTTTTTGTAACTTTCAATTTTTAGTTCATTTGTTCTCTTGTAAACCCCATCCGCTTACATACTGTACAGACGTACGTTCTTGTTAAGGTTGTAGTTGTAAAATACTGTTTTTTTTTGTATTAAAATAAGTTTATTATATTACAACAAATTATCTGACGTTATATTAATAAAGTATTTGTCATTAAATACAATTTTCTTGTAAACTCGTAATTAATATGTTTTAAAATTGAGCTTTTTCCCACTGTGTGTCGTCGGCATAGCCAACCGTGTTGTACCCTGCCTCACTTAATTGCCTCAGCAGTCCGTCTACCACCAAACACCACAGTAACGAAGAGAGAACTCCCCCCTACGGACATCCTCGTGCAGCTCAGACCGCTAAAGAGTCGTTATTAAGCGAGGCCGTAATGTTTTTATGTCTTAGCATGGTATCAATCCATCTACCCACGGCATGTACCCCTATGCTTTTCATAGCAGTTCTAATCGATTCTAGAGAGATTATCAAACGCCTCCTCTATGTCTAAAAACGCCCCCAGAGCCACTTCCTTGCAAGAGATCGCCCTTTCGGCTGCGTCCACTACTCTGTGGACGGCAAGTTCACAGGATTTACCTGGTTGATAGGCACATTGGTATTTACTGATGGGATCAGGCCCCAGCACCTCGTCCATAATGTGTCGCTCAATGAGTTTCTTCAATAGTTTGAGGACTATGACGTTAGACTGATGGGTCTAAACGACTTAGCTAGGGCGTATGAGTCCCGTCCAGGTTTGGGTATAAATACGACTTTTACGTCCCTCCACGTCATAGGTATGTATCCCAGGGCAACGCTTGCCCTTAGTAATGTACATAGTGTGGAGGCTAGCAGGTCTAAGCCTTGTTGTAATAGAGCAGGAAAAATTCCATCCATCCCTGGGGATTTGTATGGATGAAAATTTTTCACTGCCCACCTAATTTTGGTTAGGTTCACTATCTAACGAGCTAGAACCCAATCTGTCCTGTTCCCCCTCGAGAGGGGTTCCAGAGTTATCGATACGCTAGCGTCAGATTTGGTGAGGGTCTTTGATCCCAGAAAGTGTGACTGGAGCAAAAGCTCCAAGGTCTCCTTTACGGTCTCGGTGTAACCCCCCACACTTTTCTTCAAGGAACCGATTCTAGCCTCTATTCCTCCTTGTAAAGCTCTTTGGAGTCTCGCACCTTCTGGAATCTGTTCGATTTCCTCGCAGTGCCTCCTCCACGAGTCACGTTTTGCCTTTCTTATGGCCTTATTGTATTCGGTGAGTGTGGTTCGGTATGAACCCCATTCCCCGGTGTTTTTTGCTTTATTAAAGAGCTTTCTTGTCTGAGACCGCAATCGAGAGAGTCCCTGATGTCACCAGGGCATTTTACTTGAGGTTCTTTTCTTTTTCGCGGCACAGCTTGCCTCATAGGCATCTATGATGGCCATGCTAAGGTTTTCTTCCATGGCACGTTAATAGGACACAAACAAAACTTTGTTATTTCTTTAGAGAATTACCACAATTTATTGTTAATATTAGATAAACTTAACAATAAGCTTTGGTTCAAAAATAAAAGACCGCTAAGGAAAGCGTTAATTATTACAACAATTTCGGAAAGAGAAGTCTTAGCCCAACTATTTAAAATATGGTGGAAATTACAAATTCTTAATGTGGTCATATTAACATACAATAATGATACAATCCAAATGTAGATGATTCTATACGGCTTATAATATGAGCGATCTTATAGCGCTACCAAACCGATGTGACACTGAAGTTAACTTAATAACAACGTTCTATTGCAATAACAGCAAGCGCATAAAATTTCCAAACATTTTAAGAAAACACGAAAATTGCATTCTAACATATGCTAATTTTGGAGTAAACGAAACGGTCAACGGTGTGACCAAATATTCATCTTTAACTTCACTCGTCGTTGAGATAATTAGAGAATATTTAAACATGACAAAATATGAAAACAGCAAGTTGATTTCGAGATATAAATTTATAATAACAACAAGTAATTTCGATTCATGTGAATACGTAAATACCTGTAGTCGTCCTTTTTATGTTCAAGATTGTATATGGGTAGTTCCTGCTCCTAAAAGAGTTCGACTCATGGAAACGTTAAAGCTCGTCTTCAAAAATACAGTATGGATTCTAATATTTGTTGTTTTTATTATTACCGCAATGAAGTCCAAAAAAACACTTGAATATGGTCAATTCAATCACTGGAAAAATTAGCTGAACGGACAATTCAATAATATTTTATGACAGACTTTTGTTGTATGATAATGTTACTGATAAAACCGTAATTCATAAAAAAATCAATGTAAAGTTGTTAAAATATAGTTATGACAAGTACCTAGAATTACTTGAATCCGAAAATTCGGCGATCAATTATACTATTTTGATGGATCGACACTTACTTCAATATTTTACGGATTTGTTTCGTAGAAAATATTATTACATTATAGATAAATCTTACTATGGAAGTTATAAAATGGTGTTTATAACTGAACCTTTATCGTATTTTACACGAACAGTCAACGAAATGATTACCAGACTGATTGAATTTGGCATATTAGAACAGCATAATAAATTGTTTGACCATTTTAATGCAAATTATACATTCTCGGCTACCGAAAATAAAAAATTAAGTTTAGACAATCTCTATCTATTATTTATGTTTTGGATTATAGGGCTTTCTATTGCTTTTATTGTTTTTGCTGGAGAGTTTTTAGTCAATGTTTTTTGACTTAGACTTTAATGCACTTATTATTAATATTGTTATTGTAATTATTTACAAATAAAAACTGGTAGAAACTAACGTTATACCACAACTTGTAGTTAGGGACCTGAACAGGGCCTATATAAAACCGAAAACCGGACCGAAACCGGTATTTTTAATTGGGCCGAAACCGTTATTTATTTTTCGGTTGTTTTTGGTTTTATTATATTATTATTATTATAAGGGTGCAGAAAATAACTTTTCAGAATATGATGTACTGTACTATGGAATACGTTATCCTTGCGAGTTAATTCTCTAGTGATACTTTAGGGCCGATTTTTTTTCACTTTGCAATACCTGCACATACATTAAAGAAAATTATATAAGTTTAGAGTTTATTGAAAATATTTATTTTTTTTTAAGAATAAGACAATCGAATAGAATTATAACGCGAAATCATCCCTCAGGCATCTAAAAAGTTTATTAGCGTCTGCCCTTATTTTAGCAAACCCTGATTTTACTCAGCTTTTTATAATTCAGGCTGATGCTAGTGATGTTGATTTAGAAGCAATTCTACTACAGGGAGAAGGAGATAATGAAAAGGTCATTAGTATACGTTAATCGTCCCCTAAACAGATCAGAGAAAAATTGTTCGACAATCGAAAAAGGGTGTTTAGCCTGGCTTTTTGGTATTGAAAAGTACCGCCCCTATGTTGAGCTCACGCCTTTCAAAATCTTTACAGATCATCACGCTTTATTACGGTTACATAAAATACAATTTGACATAACATCGAAAAGGGAAATTTAATATTGTCCCGGATGCGATATCTAAAGCTACAGTTTCTACTCTGTGTTCCTTAACATTTAGTGTATCTGATTATTGTCCATGATATCGTCAAATGGTAGATTTGGTTACTAAATCTTCTGACAAATATCCCTCGTGGCGTGTGGAAGATAAAATTGTTTTAAAATATGTTCTGAATCTACATAATTTGATATCAAACTTAGTCGAATGGAAATTTGTAGTTCCAAAGTCAAAACGATTGGGTTTGTTTGACTAATTTTACAAGGAGACTTTATCATGTCATTTGGGATCGTTTAAAACATTTAAAAAATATCAGTTTATTATTGGCCAAGGATGAAGTAGGACGTCAGCAAATATGTTAGAACTTGTGATGTTTGTAATGCTAGTAAATCATCTTCTCAAATACGTCCTGGTTTTATAGGTCGTCAGAAAGACATTAAATATACATTTCATCTAATTTCTATTGATTTAATTGGTCCATTTCTAAATCTATCCATGGGTACACCTTTATACTTGCAATGACTGATTGGTTTGCTAAATTCGTCCAGATTCAACCTCTTAATAGGAGAGCCACTGCATCTTTAATTGTTAAATTTCTCGAGAACTACGTGTTTTTAACGTTTGGCGTACCTCAAATCATTATGTGTGACAATGGTATTCAATTCAGTGAAGGTGTCTTCCAAAAATTAATAGCTTATCATCTTCAGGTAAACCCGGTAGAAAGGACCAATAGGGTGATAACTACAGTGATAACTGATAATCAGATTTTAGACCATATTAATTTAGAGAAAATCATTTAAGCTTGCAAATAAACAGATATGTTCTTTTTAATTGAACTCACATGCACCGAATAAACTTTGATTAAAAAATGCATGCAAAATAGGTTATTGTTCGTGTATAGAAGCAAACCTGAGAAGAATTTTGATGACTGAAATTGTGATTACTATAAACAATATTTTTTCTTTGTCTTTGACGTCCAGTCTTCTCTTTAATAAAGTGATAACATTACCCGATTGATAACATTATCCGTGAATCCAATAAGAGGCGTGCACTGTATTTGCTTTTGAAACTTTTGATTTTATCAAAGAAAATACTACACTGCGATAACAGTAACGTTTACCAAGTTTGTTGTATATTTGTAGACATAAATAATATTTACTGTAATGTTAGAATGTAGATGACATTGGCTGGTATGCACAATTTGATGATTGCGGTTTTGTTGTGGCTCATAATTATAGAAGGTTTACTTTTTACGTTGGTGCTAGCAGTTATACGCACAGAGATTTATTTAATATTTTAAGCTGTTAAATTTAAATATCCCAAAAATATTTTAATATCATATGTTTAAATGAAATATTTTTAAAACGCAACCAAATTTTTTTTTGAAAAACATTTTTTATTTCGTTTTTAAAACATGAAAAAAACGTTTCCTTGCTGATCAGAAACACGCTTCTCTTTAATTCCGGTCGATCTTCGCTGATCAGCTCTGACTCACTGGGTAAAAGGGAGTGGCACTGGTTTTGTTGAAACGATAATAGACTGCTTATGCAATTATTAAAACTCGCATCACGAAATAAGTCGATGTTCAATCTTAGTCTAGTCTATTTCCCCAAGTCCTAAAAGAGACTAGCACTAAATAGATACAGAACGGGATAGTGAGGATCTCTCCATCTTCCTCAGATACTCGTGTTGCTGCCGCGCCACGTTGGATGAGTCGCCGTTGCAGTCACCTCCATTTCACAAAATGCATTCCCCCAGTACACCTAATTTCGCAACAGTTACGAAACAATAACAAAACATTGTTCTCTCAGAGAGATCAGTGATATCACAAGAAAGGTTCTAGCTTGTAGTAATGTCCTCCCCATTGTTAATATCACAAAGTTGTAACAAACTCATGTTAAGTTTTCTAAAATGTGCAATCACTGTTACAAAATAGTGACAAGTTTGGTTTTGTATATACTCTATGTTTGTGATGTAGTGGTCGAATCCTAGTTGCATGTAGATGTTATTAATGTTCTATAGCAGTTTCGAATTTGCGATTTATTATATATATACCTACTGCAATTCACGTTGAAGTCTTACTTTCAATTCTTTTTATAAAGAATCGATACAACCTGCTCGCTGATCGGTGTCGTAGTTAATGCAATCCAAGATTGACCCTAACTTAAACTGATGTAGGGGATGGATGTTTTGAAGCTTACGTGATTTTTAATCGATAGCTTCATTATCGAATTGTCAGCTCCAGTTTTCTTCCGGCGCTTTTATTTTGAAAATGTGTCCTGAATGCTAAAAAAAATGCTATGCTCGAGTAACAGTATTTATTGAAACGCACTAACTAAAATATAATATTACTTAGTATTAAGTATAGACGAATTTTTTTCATCTCGTTGAGTTCTCTGTTTAGATTGGCAAAACCATTCGCTAGCAGTTTTCTCAAACTCCTTGTCTGTTAATTTAAATATGGAGTCTGTGACATCTTTAATTAAAGAAAAGTAATTAGAATTATAAGTATATACGTCAATTCTATTAATAAATCAAATTAAGATTTACCTTGTAATAACTTAATCAGTTTTAAGTTACTGAAGCGGATATTATTTCTTTGGCTACACCAACTTGTTTTAGAAGCAAATGAATCAACAAAAATTTTTCTTAGGTTTCGCACCACAAATTCACGTCCATTTGTTTCACCAACTTTTTTCATGAATAACATCTAAAATAAAATGTATTGTTTATGAACGCTCATTTAAAAAACTTACAAGAAAGTTGTTCGATGTGGGATCATTTAATTCTAATTCTAATGATTGCAGTTTATCTGCAGAATCAATTGGTATGCATTTCATAACCTCATGAAGTGGTTGAGAAGGGTCTTGAACTGGGTCCCTTATGTGATTTAATATCAGTTGTGTTTCAACCAACATTTGAAGCACAATTTGTAGTTTGCCTAAAAAACAAAAAGTAAGACATTAAAAACAACATATATTTCTATGTTAACATTAAATTTAATTTCCTTGGGGTAAGGTGAAAAATATTTCATTAACGATTTTCTTAAACCTAATTTTAAAGTAAAGTCACAATAATGTCCAGGTGGAACAGGGAAAAACTGATGAGCACGGGGCGTTTTTAACAATGTTCTTGTATCTTTGGGAAGATCGTCATGTCCATGGTTCCGCAATATTTCTAATAATTGATTACATGCTACTTGGGTAATTAAATTAGTTATTACCCAAGTTCTAAGGGTTTCCTTTTGTACTAGTATCGTAACCAGTTTTGGTATGCTGTTCAAGTTCTTGATTTTCTTCAGTTCTGTTTGTCACAAAAGTTGTTGGGATTACAGGTTCGTCAAACGATTCTATCACTATATCTTCCATTGGTGGAATGTTGATAGTGTTAGATTCAACATTAGATATTTTCTCATCATGAGTTGCAACAATGTTAACTGTGTTACTAATATTCTCAATCAAGGCATTTTTAAGTCGCCGTTTATGACGTTTAGATACATGAAAATAATCCTTACGTTCTGTTTTCGGCATTTTCTTATTTAAAATATATAAAACAGTAGGCGCCTTTAAATTTAAAGGTTATGATGCCGCATGCATATTGGCATAATAAAATATTACTGTGTTATCATATATAGTTTGTATAAATAGCATTCAAACTCATCAATAATACCGATGACCAGTTAATTTTAATGCAAATTAGTATGCTACTTACCTATTAATGACTGTTAAATACAGCTAAATACACGAATAAACCATGAATAAACGCCGTATTCACATATTAAATCATAAATAGATGCGCTGAGATGCGCACTCGATACACATACGTATAAGCACTCAAAGATTAAGCACTTTTGACACCTTGAGCTTAGTAAATAGTATCGTAAAAAGTAAGGCTGAATATACACCTAGCTTCAATATCTTCCTACATTTAAAAAAACAAAAACACTTAGAAATATTCTGTTTGATAAATAATAGGTTATATTGAATGTTGTTACGTTAGACCAAACCTCTTTGTAACGTTTTAAGAACAATATTTTGTAACAGTGATATAAAAATATAGTTGCAACAATTTAAGATCTATGTTTCAAAACTATGCCATCATTTAGCGTGAAGTTATTTATGAGTGTAAAATAGAGAGCAGTGATAAACCTGTTACAAAATTTTGTGATAAAACAATGTTCTTTTTCAGTTAATTGTTAGTGATATCACGGTTCCAAGCTGGTTTGCTGCCTCTGTTACCTTACTAGTGTTCGTAGAGCTCATGCGTTTCTACATTAAATCCACCAATACGAATACAAGAATCGAATAAATTGATGGACGTATTATGCTACCACAAAACGCTTCTAAAGACTAGTCATTACTACTGCCACGTCGAGATCCGGTACGTCTCGGCCGTTGACCAATCTCACATCGAAATTGGGCAGAAACATATCCATATCCACAAGGTCGAATGTAGCACCGAGTTAGTCATTTAATTCACGTCTGTACTAATAGAGTCGTCAAACTTCTTGAAACAATATAAAGACTCAAAGTTTCAGTCTGAGCAAAAATGTAAAGCGACAATAATTCTTACCAAAACGTCTGCGACTGTTTTTGTCTCTTAATTATATATGACCTAAGCGACAATTTCGTAAAACTCATATTCTGGGAGCGGCCTTGCGATGTTATATATTGTTTCATCGGTGGTTTGCACTTTTTCGCAAGTCTTTATTTCTGACTCGCTGGCTATGCATTCACGGTGCCAATCCTGCAAGTATTTTTTGCAGTTCACTCAATAGAATCTGTCTCCAATTTTTTTCTGTATGTTCTTTACACCAAAATGTTCACTCAAAATGTACACTGCCTCAAAAAAGTAATTAGACACTTTTGGCGCGACCTGCAAGGTAGGCAACCAAATTTACGTTATAACAGAATGGCTAGTTAAATTTGACAACATTGGCATTGTAGACATTACTTGCAGTGATATTACCATGTTAGTTAACTAACCATTCTTTATAAGCACCGCCTCAAGCGTTTAAAGAACACGTTTTTTATGCTGCGAATATGTATCTAAATTGTACCATTTTGCCAAATTTTTTATTTATGTATTTATGTTCTTTGCTCAAGTTTTAAATGAATGCTATAGCTCGTAATTAAAAAAGTTCTAAGTCATTTATAATCTGATTTATAATTAAATTAAATTAAAAAAAGTTCTATTAATAGCTCAAACAAATTTTAATTGATGCATGCCCAAATATAAAATTCTTGTTTTAATTAGCCTAAATTTTTAATATTTTGGGATTAAATAAAAATAAGATGAGAAAATACAAATATTCCCAAATAAAGAAATAATGTTTTATTTTGCTTTAAGTAATATATGTATAATAATAAAAAAAGTACAATAACATTAACAAAATATAATAATACAAACAAGTAAAACTTTTTAACGAAATAATTACAAAACAATAATAATTTATAGTTCTTAAACTCCTTTTAAATTTATGGTATTAAATACTTTTTCCTTTACTTTTACTTATTATTTTGCCTTTTTTACCATGTCAATAAATCCATATAGTGTGCAAAACATTATATTTGGCAAACGTAATAAATTTTGCAATCATTTGGATTTGGTTCATTACATGTCAACTATTTTGGAAAACCTAGAATTGTTGATTATACAACTAATATAATTACCTACTAAACAAAAATTTACAAATGTTTTTCAATTATTATTATTAGTACTTAGCGTATTGAAACCAAAATCAAAGATTGAATTAAAATTTGAGAAAAAAGAATACAAAAATTCTCATCAAAATTAAGCTTAAAGCAATGTTTTCAGAGATCCAAAACCCCGTTCTTCTGGGGGGTAATCCATATACCTCCAGTAATGCTATTTTCTGCCCAAGGCTCCGCCATTGCTAAGTAGGGTATATAAAGGAGTTACTTAAAATTCATTTTTTAATCTATAATATTTAGTGTTGTTTTGTGTGTCAATTTTGTGCAAAATGGTACGTCTTCCTGGACAAGCACAGTTATCACTAGAAACTAGAGGAAAGATTATTGATTTACGAAAATGTGAATTTTCTATCCGAGTAATTGCTGCACGTATTTACACGGTTTATCGGTAAGATAATTTTTTATTTTGCTTTTGATAATATTCTTTAACATTAGCAGTCTTTTCAATTTTAAACATAGGTATATATACTGGGGTGTACTTCGGTAATGCGCTATCCGGAACAGGTGACGCACGTCAGCAGTACGCTGGCCACAGCCAGCCCAACCACGCGCACGTTTCCACGCGCGCCCACCAATCAGAGGCGCTCGTCAGCCTTTATAACCGAGGCCCTCGCGCAGAAAAAAGCAGACTTCCCAGAGTTCTTCTGCTCTCAATAGCGAAGGATCTCCCAGTCTGCTCGTATAGCGACACCCCGTCTGCTCACATAGCGACACCTCGTCTGCTCATGTAGCGACACCCGGTCCGCTTGTATAGCGACCCTGCGTACGTAGCTCCCGCCGCTGAACGATAGCGCGGGCAGCTCCAGGAAGCACGTGGTGCCGATGCCTTTGACACCACCGAGAGAGCACAAGCACCGTCGAAACGTGTTACGTCGTTTCCGGAACCGCACGCCTCCAGTCCGACCAGTAACGCCGTCACCAGTCTCGCCGATCAAAACGCCGACAGCCACGCCCACACGCGCTTGGAAACTACGACCGCTGGACCTCCGTGTATTGACGTACGACGGGCTGCCAGTCAACATCGCTACGCTACGAGACCCACGCCGATTCGTTCCCGCATCCGCCAGAAGAACGAACACCCCGATACCCAAAATATCTATCTTATAGATATTATATGCTGTATAATTCAGATTGCACAATTATTCACCTGCATCACAGGAAATATGATGAAATTATAAAAGTTTCAGTCACATAGTAATTGGGTATCAAGTTTTTCGCGTCTCTCAAGTCAGCAAAATCAAATAAAACGTAATTAGAAATTTGTTACTAATTTCTTGCAAAAGAAAAAACTTGTAGCTTTCTTACTTTTTTAATTATGCATTGAACTTGAGACAAGTCAGTACTACACCATTCTAAACAGTGTTTCAAATCTGTGTAGAATTTGTTACTAAATTGTTAATTGTAAAAAAAAAGCTAATAGCTTTATTATTATTCTACACACACATTAAACAGAAAATAAATTCATTAAAACACTTTTTAGATTGGTGTACTGCTAACTAGCCTCAAGTTAGCCGAAAAACGCATAATTAAAAAAGTAAGAATGTTACAATTTTTTTCCTTTCGCAACCAATTCCTAACTATATTTTATTTGATTCTGCTAACCTTGTACTGCTTTTGAGGCAGTGTATCATCATGCAAATGCGTAGCACCTCTGACACTCGGCTTGTCAAATCATCTCAATAACATAATTAAACAAATTTATTTATATACAACAGTTTACAAATATAAACAAATTAAGAAAGTAATTCATAATATTTTTCATAAATCTGCTCGTAATGATGGTAATTCGAATCGCGTACAAAACGTTTCGGCGATATAAATCCCTTGATGGGCATTTCCATCCACAACTTAATAGTTTTTCCTGCCATCTTCAATCTAAGATCTGTGTCCTTACTCGCATGCATCATCGATTTCATTTTATCTAAAGCATAGTATACATACGATTCTTGACATTGAGGTTCACCGAAATAGTCTAAAATAAATATATTAGGAGCATAAATCCACCACTACTTAACTTACACTCTTTCGTTTTATTATGAACCATCTTCAATGATTTTAAAACTGCTAGTTTTTCTTTTGCTTTCATCAAATTGATTAAAAGCACTTCAAGTGGACTCCAAGGACTCGTCAATACAGTAATTAAAAACAGTAGAGTGTTAGTATCCAACTCTTCATCGACTATGTAATTCTGTAAACTTAATTGTTTATACTGGAGTGGAAACTGAACAAAAGTGTTGATTTCCTCAAGCGTAACATTATGCATAAGCGGTTCAATCCAATCTAAATTCTCGACAAACAACTTCAGTTTTTTTAATTGCAAACAGTTACTACGAGACTTCTGTATCGAATCTTTGTGTAGCAACTCAAAAAAGTCACAATTCCACCTAAGACTTTCTAAAACACTGATTATTTCTTCGTCTAATTGTTGCACTTTTGTTTCGATCCTACTGACATCGGTTGTATTATCATCTTCCTGCATCAAATTAATCTTTTCACGCAAGTACCTCGCCTGCGCACAAATATTAACTTCTCGTTGCTCTAGTTTTATAGCTTCTTGCAAATCAACTGAATAAGTTGGGTATTTTTCGGCAACCTCCCTCTATAAAAGAAGACTAACATCAAATTGAACTTTATAATAAAACACTTACAAAAATCTGTTCTTGTAAGAATTGCACTTGCTTTTTTAATTTTTTCACGTTTAAGTTTAAACGCATAGTTTTTATTTCAAACTCGGCATGTTTCCCATATAAAACCGCTAATGATGTGGCCTCTGTTTCGTAATTCCTATAAACGTCGTTGTCCGTCTGTGTAATTATTTTCATCAACGAATTTTTCTCCATCTCGTTAATTATGTACAAACTGTTCCAAATACTTTGTCGTGAATACCCATCTAATAAGTTTTCGATCATCGGTTTAACCACTTTTTCGGAATTTGTTAAAGTATTGCACAAAGCGTCTTTGGAACATCTCTTTTCAGAAATTGGAGATGACGATAATATACCCTCGAAACTAAAATCTAAAAATTCTGTAAAATCTTTTGATTTCGAAAACGAATTGGTTTTTTCTTGTTCGTTTTGTACGATTTCTTCTAATTTCCCAGTGCATTGTTTTAGAAGATCCTACAATTATTACGAATTTAAAAGTACATGTCAGTGGTGACACTTACAAGAACTTTGGCTTCGTCTTCGTTATCAGATTCGATGGGTGTTAAGCTAATAGAGGTTTGTAGCATATCTTTGATGTTACAAAGTTGATTTTCCAGATCTTTCGATTTTGATTTCAACAAATAGATGTATTTACGATGTTGTTTAATCTTATCCCCTAATTCGTCCAGGCGTAAATCTAAAATTAATGCAAGTCAGACCATGTTTATCAAACATTTACATACGTTTCATTTTGTTGTGTTGCTCGAGGTCTCTTATTTTATTCTCTGTGGATTGAATTTGTGATTTAATGAATACCACTTGTTTTTCAAGTTTACGTCTTTGTTCCCATACTTTAATCTCTTTTATTTCATGCTTGCAGTTAAGATCTTCCTGTAATTTGATATTAGTACGTTCGAGGTTTATACGTTCACGTTACCTCAGAAGTGGACGACTTATTAAAGTAATTTATTATAATGTTGTTACGTATTCTAGTGATTTCGTCGCGTGGCTTCACCTTGTTCATTACTTCTTTCCAGAGACAAACCGTGCTAGCATTACAAACCCTATAATTTTCTGTGAGTAAAAGCATCCAAACTTCTGACTTACTTACGGTGTTAAATCAGTGGGTAATTTGCCTCTGTAGCCCATTTTAACGAACCATTTCTTCAGTTCCTCTGGCGTATCCATTTCACTTTAAAATAAAGCATAAATGCACCGTTTTTTACTTTTGGAAAAGTTTGTGAGTTCGTTTTCTTTTTCAAACTTAGGAACTTTCTTCTTGAAAAACTATTTTTAAAGCGCTAACTTCACAGGTCAACATTATACAAGATAAGTCATAATTTTTAATTACCTTTAAAACAGTTTGTTGACTATTTCGTTTCTTTTACATGTTTGATTATAATCATCTGATAACCATTAACCAATGTCACATTAATAAATTGGGCCCCACAAATTGAAAGAATAAATAATGAATAGTAGCATCGGTTACATTTTGTAGATTTCATGGCTTCGAACAACAGGGACGAGGACAATGGCTTTGCAGAATGGGTAATAACAGTATCCACATTGCACTAATTTAAACATTCAACATACTTACTTTAGGGTGGGTATATGGCAGCAAAAAAGGCAAAATTAGTCGAACAATACAACCAAGCCACTAGCAACCTTAACGAAAAACAATCGAACATATTCAATGGTATTGCGATATTCGTAAACGGGTATACAAATCCAACTGCCGAAGAGTTAAAAGTTTTAATGGCAACACACGGTGGAATCTATCATCATTACCAAATGCCAGGAACGACACACATTATTGCATCGATTTTACCTAATGCCAAGGTAAGTACCCGAATGATCAATAAAATTTTTATGACGATGTCGTAGGTTAAACAATTAAGTGGTCCACCAATTGTACAAGCATCTTGGATTTCCGAGAGTATTTTGGCAAAAAAGCTTTTAGATTATCGCAAATACTTGTTGTACACAAATCAAAATCACAGACAACCTGTACTTGATTTTACACATGCAAATAAACCAGCACCATCTAGTAAAACGTTAACTGCCGCTGATCCAAGCTTCTTATCTGAGTTTTATAACAACTCTCGGTTGCATTTAATTGCAACATTAGGAGCCGAATATAAGCAGTTAGTTAATCAATTACGGGAGAAATCGGAGGGTTCATTTCCTGGCAGGGATAAATTAAAACCTTTATCAGATAGTAGTGTTATCACCGATGTCGAAAATGTTATAATGCACATAGACATGGATTGTTTTTTTGTATCTGTGGGCTTGAGATTGAAACCACACTTACGAGGACAGCCAGTTGTTGTTACTCATGCCCAAAATACTCAAAAAACCATTAACCGACCTGAGGTTTGTATTCATTACTTTTAGATGTGACGTTGGTTTAGGTAACAATTCTTGGGAGGTTCTGTCGAAATTGTGGTGCATTGGCTTTTTTGTTCAGGGTGTATGATCATATTGTACGTCTTGTTACATTATAATCTATTCAAGCTGTTTGAGTATGAATGTCTTGTTGTCCTTGGTTAGTCATAACTCAAAATGGCTTTTTGGATCACGCAATCAAATTTTTGGCTAAAGGTGTAAGTGTTGTTTTTTTAATCGACAAATGGTGTATTAAATCGGCAAATCTATTTTGAGAAATAATTGTATCCAAATTATAGACTAGTGTTGATGCCGAAATGAAATTAATGGAAAAGTATTATCCGGACCAGAACTGGGAGAGATTAGATCCACACGCTTCAATGTCGGAAATCGCTTGTTGTAGTTACGAAGCACGGCGATGTGGCGTTCGCAATGGGATGTTTCTGGGTGCCGCGTTGAAGTTGTGCCCAGACATAAAAGCGATACCGTATGATTTTGAGGTTGTTGTGATAGTTAATGTCAATGTTGGTTCTAATTCTAATTTTTAAGGGGTACCGAGAAGTATCCACGGTTTTATATAAAACTTTAGCAGATTATACTTTAGACATTGAGGCTGTGAGTTGCGACGAAATGTACGTCGACGTCTCACCGATTTTGAAAAGTACAGGGATTAGTGTGGATCAATGGGCTGATCATATTCGTCGTGAGATTATGGATTCGACTGGATGTCCATGTTCGACAGGATTTGGTGCTAATCGTTTACAAGCACGGTTGGCTACTAAAAAAGCAAAACCAGCTGGTAAATTTTATTTACGACCTGAAGATGTGGACGAGTTTATGGGTAACGTTACGTTAGCGGATTTACCAGGTGTCGGCCCAACAACAGTTTCTAAATTAAAGAAGATGGGATTGTTTAAGTGTAGCGATTTACACTCGGTTACTTTAACGCAGTTACAATCGGAACTCGGTTCCAAGATTGGTGAAACTGTTATGGATTTTGCTAAAGGCATCGATCGTAAACCTTTAAATTTCCAACACGAGCGTAAATCAATCTCAGCTGATGTTAATTACGGCATACGTTTTAAAGACAACGTCGAGGCTTTAAGCTTCTTGCAAAGACTTTCGGAAGAAGTTTTTAATCGACTACAAGACGTTAAGATGCGTGCGCGTTGTTTGAACTTACGACTTTTAGTTAGAGCACCTGATGCTCCACAAGAACCTTCAAAGTTTTTAGGGTGCGGTGTCTGTAACACGATTAATCGAAGTACAACGACAGGTGGATTAATCGGTGATAGTGCAACTGTATATCGTGAAGCTAAGAATTTATTCGAAAAGATTAATGTACCACCGCACGAGTTACGTGGCGTCGGTATACAATTGTCGAGGCTTGAAAAGGCACCGCCTTTGAATTCAGTTTTAAAACGATTTTTACAAAATGATCAAACTAAGACGAAACAGGACATTGTCGTTAAAAAGGTAGAAGCGAAACCTACCCGCGGTCGTAAAACCGCAAAAAACACAAAAACTGTTAAATCGAGCTTAAATCAATACTTTAAGCAAGATTTTGTTACACCGGTCTCGTCTAATACCGAAATTGATTTAAACGTACTTAAAGAGTTGCCCGCTGATATGCAACAACAGGTTATTAAAGAATATAAGTTAGATCCTGGGATTATAACGGAACAAGTGAAAGTCGTTCTTCAGGATTTTAACGAAACGTCGGTACGAAATGCGTTTGATGGTATCGCCTGTGATCAATTGAAACCGATCGTTTTAAATTGGTTGAATTCGACCACCGCTCCGAAGGAGGTTGATGTCGAAATGTTGGCCGAACATTTTAAGGCGTTAGCAATTCATCGTAAAATCGAGGAATTAAAAGTAATGTTGAGTTTTCTGTATAGGTTAGTTATTACTCGGGTGTGATTTTTTTTGACGTTGTGATTTTAGGCATGTGGCAAAGCTTGGTCTCTGTTCGTGGCACGAGGCTTATTGGACGATTGTCGATGCTGTACAGCAAGGTATGGTTGCTCGTTATGGTAGTACGCTTTTGGTTGATCGCAATTTTTGTTGTTCGATTCATTTTTAAAATAAAAGTTTTTTACTTAAGAAATAGTTTTTTTTCTCAACTCTATAATGCAATAAACACAAAATCAAAAAAGTTCGTTAGTGCTTTTCACGGCTATAGGTAATCTCGATTGAAATTGCAGCGCTACTACGATGTAAATAAAACCTAATTTAGTGCCGTACAGTTTAAATTTATTGGTTTAATAAACATCGGAAAGTTAGAATATCCCCAAATTTAAGTCAATTAAACGAATACAAAGATATGATAACAGATATAAATCTCAACACATATAAACACTTACACAAACATCATTATATTAAACAGAAATAGAGTTAGTTAACTGACAGCCGGCCAACGGGTACTGGGGACATGGTTACGGAAGCAGCCAACTAAAGTTGAAGTTGCAGTACAAACAAACGTGGGTCAAAAATAGACGCATCATAATATAAAAAAAATATAAAATTGAAAAAAACGTCTTGGTGCCAGAAAGAGATCGAAGAGGAGAAAATAAAAAAAAAAACAAATCTAAGGTGCCAACCGGGTCAAAGAATGCGTGGCTGATGGATAGGTGACCGGCAAGTTCTTTTCCCACCTTTTGTGTCAAAGGTAAGGGACCGCACGAGCTAATCGATGCCGGGAAAACGCCGTTTTTGTGAGTACCGAACAGACCGACGGATAGGAGTTTAAACACCAATGAGAGACCGCGAGGTCTAAGGGAAGATAACCCTGCAACAAACCCAAATCTAAGGTAGCAACAGGGCCGAAACATGCGTGGCTGACGGGAAAGTCAGTCGTGAGCGGCGAGCCCTTCCACCAGTGAGCAAAATCTTTGGTACCGATGAGAGACCAAAATAAAAATGATGAGTCAAATAGAGATAGAAAAACCGTTTACTACGCAAAAAGGGGGCACGCCGGTCGGTAAAGGGAGACTGTCATCAAGCGACGGGTACTCCGAATCACTAGGGAACCTGGGCGAGCGGAGTTCTACAACGCCAGAAACCAAAATATTAGGAATTTAAACGTTGCCGTCACAGACATCAGGAAGACGAATTGAGACCACACCGGATAGAAATGTTAAAGTACGCGTTCTAACATGGGACAAAGGAGCTCTGTTAAAATCAGAAAAGTTGACGACTATCTTGACGGTACGTCAAAACCGCTTCTTACTAAAGGAGCTTTTCTGTCTAAGTTTAGAAGAATACTGAGGAAATTGGGCGCGGACGCGGAAATGAGAAGAGAAGTAAAAGCATTGTAAAAGCAAACACCAGAAGGGAATAGGTAGAAAGAGTTAGCAGCGCGGTCAGAATGATTACCACCGATGAAGTATTGAATGCATTCGACGAAGCGGTCTGTATATTTGGAGAATTAAAGGAAATCGAACTGGAGAATGGCGAAGTTAAAACATGAGACATGGGTACATAAACTTACGCAAGGGAAGAAGAAGAGCGAATAGAAAGCATAAACACGGGTATGAAATAAGGAAAGACGTTGGAAAGTTTTTCGAATCCTAACGAAATTGCGGAATGGCCGGAGCAGTAATATTCAAAAGCGATAAGGCTTGTAAAAGAAACAAAAACATGGTATGTATGGTAGGGAACAGGGTGTCAGTCAGAGAATGTAGGAAAGAGACCGCAAACTGGCAGGAAAAAGGGGGGGGGAGGCGTCAACAAATTGCTGAACGCAGAAAAGAAGAAAGAAAATATTGGTTTCTACTGCATCAGAAGAGAGTGTAGTAAAGTGATAGAACAAGGTGAGGAAGAAAATGTCAAGATATAGTGATTGTGCTTAAGATCGAGGAAGAGGGCGAAATAATAGCGCAGCTCTATAAAGGCGCCGCGGAGGAAATATTGACTTGTTTGGTCGCTCATCAAATGGGGAAACTTATACATAAAGCCAGAAAACTGGTTAGAGTCCTGGAGTACCTTGGTAGACGAAGCCTTCTCAGTATATGGTGAGGGAGAAAGCGAAAACAAAAACAAGAAAAAAAATTAAGAAGGATACAATGTTTGTGATGATAAAAAAAGTATTCAGCTGCGCAGAAACAATAAGAAAAGAGGTAGACGTAGGGAAGATGGGGGTAAACGTAATCGAATTCAGAAACGTGAGATGCGGAGAGGTGGCAATAAAAGTTTGAGAGAAAAAAGTAGGCGGAAATGAAAAAATGAAAGTGTGTTAATAGATGTCTAGAAACGAATAAGGCAAGAAAAGCCAGCAAAATAAATATAGTTTTGAAGGTGTTGGACGTAGATGATACGGTGGAGAAAGAAGAAATAGAAGAAAATAGTCATATGATAGTAGGAAAAAGAGAAGACGAAGTTAAAGACTTTAAAATTATAGAAGCAAAATGACTGCAAAAACGGGAAACGGGAAAAATGTGTTTAAAATGTGACGATATGGGACACGATGCAAAAGGGTGCGACAAAAAAACAAACTGGTACGTGTGTAGTTTAGAGAAGCACAGGGCAGACAGTATGAAGCATGAAAAGTTCAGAAAGGAAGTGGAGAGGATGGGGAATACGGATGGAAGGAAAATGAGTAAAAAGGATTAAATTTATACAAGAAAACGTCAATAGAGGAGCCGCGGATTAAAGACTTTTAGAGAACGCTACATTACAGACCAGAGCAGAATTATGAGAGTCGCGGTACCTAAGCGAAAGTTGGTTCTCGCGGTCGGAAGGGGCTGTTTCTTGGACGAAAATGGTGACGTCGGTATCAAAGGTAATGGGAAGAATTAAAAAATGTAACGGTCTGACAATCGTAGAGTTGCAACAAGTCACCATTTGCTGAGTTTACGTCTTCCACATATAAGGAGAGACGAGTTATTAGAGATAATAAACGGGTGGGTGACTACGATAAAAAGCACAAAAGATTCTATCATATTGGCGGGAAACGTGAACTCCAAGTGTGTCGTATGGGAATCGGTTTTATGGACTGGAGGGGCCGTAGCGAACTGGGGACGGGCACCAAATTTTGTGAGGGCGGACCAAGAGTCGATTATCGACGTTACCTGAGTGAGCAAAAGATGGAAGTACCCACCAATGTGTAAGAATATGAGAGTGTTTTGGAAAAGAAGAGCCGGTATTAGAGGAAAACTGGAAAGCATTGGGGAACAGCGGACATAGCGAACGTTAAAAAGGAGTATGTGAAAAACAGAAGAAGGATAACAAGACTAATAGAGAAAAAAGTACGACTACAAAATTGTTACAGGTAAATTCGACAAGAAGGTAGACTTAAGTATGAACAAGGAAAAAAGAATGCGTCTAGCGAGGAAGCTGTTCTCTATGCACAAAAAGATAAAGTAAAAAAAAGTACACAAAAACGAAGAACCGGCGATCACGAGCGAAGTGCTTAAAAAAGCAGTAGGGCACATGAGGAGTGGGAAAAACCAGGGACTTGATGGAATAACTGCTGAAATCTTACATACGATCTATCAGGTGATCGGGGACGACAATCTTGGTGGTGGACGGGATACCACCTACTAAGGAGATTATTAGGAAGAAGGTGATAGATTTTAGCCATTAACCATCTTCAGATAAGTTGATGGACGAGTGGCAGGATAGATGAGACAGATCAAGCGTTGGCAGATCAACGCGATGAACGTATGAGCTCATTAGTAGAGTAGATGAGTGGTGAAATAGGGTGCGTCGGGGTTGAACCAATTTTTGTCGGGCCTATCTTAAAAGGGTAGAAAAGAGAAGAATGCATATATTTCGACGCAAGAACGGAAGACGCGAAACACATCCTAGAGTGCTCAAGGTGGGAGAGTTTTTTGAAAAAATTGAAAACTGAACTAGAAGAAAGATTGACGGTAAACAATATATTTATGATCAAAGGTAAATGGGGGAAGATCTGTGAATATGTTTCAGGAATTATAAAAAACAATGTAGAAGAAGACGGTGGATGAAGGTATAGGGTAAAAGTTGAGTAAATAAGACTTTCTTTATCCAAACTAATACTCGAAAGGGTCTTCCGGATAAAGAGATAGGCGAAAGTGGAAAAAGGTAGATTCAGTGAGTATATACCAGTTTTTAGGAAGATTCCCGTACTACTATTGTGGTATGTGCCAAAGTGTCTATAAAAGGTTTCCTGCTTCTTAATAAAGGCACTTGTCTGTATCATAGACTTAAGACAAATAAAATATTAAATTACATTTTACAAGGCAATGTATACACCCGGGTTTTTCGCTATTATGAAACCTATTAGAATCACTATCAATAGATACTATTACGATCGAAAAAATCTTCTAACTTTTACCAACTTTTATATTATCAAATTATAAACGCACAAAAGACAACTAAGTTATTGTAGATAACTTAGAATTAGTCACAAACGTTACAAATTAGAATTAATAATTTTTATTTTATTATTAACCATTAATATATATTTATAAATAATTTATTAAGTTTTGGTTAAGCTTTTTATTTTTTTATTAATTTTGCCGACAGTTTCAACTAATTTTTTGTCATCATCAGGGCTATAAGGAAATGTTTCCTTAACCAAAACTTAATAAATTATTTATAAATAGAATTAATAACTTGCAGAGAAAATAATTTAATAGATTAACGCAAATTGATTCTAAAATACGTCAAAGGTGAAGGTAGTATACAAATTACAAAAAGAAAATTCACGTTTATTAGTTTAAAATGGTTAATTATTAAAGTTAAATTTACGAAGTTTAATGTTGTGGTCAAATACACATAAACGAAATTATGAAATAAAGAAAATACGGCGAATCTAAATTACATTTCAAGCTTTCATTTAAGACATGTCAATTTAGTAATTTTAAGTAATTATTCTTAAAAAGCATGGTTTATTAATTAAACATAAATTAATTTGCATCGTACACATAAAAACAAATCGACAAAATTAAGATGAGCGCCAACGCATTTCTTTTACTAAAACAAAAAAAACATGTTGTTCCTATAACGCTGAAATGTGAATACAAAGTGTTTACATATTGCAGTTTAGTTTACCATTATTTACTAGTACCTTTAGTTAAATACACATAAAATTTCACAAAACACAAAAAAAAACAAACATTACACAAATTTTAAATGTTAAATAATGTCAGTCAATCGATGGCAATTATATATCTTTCATGGAAGTAGTAACTAAACCGTTGCAAAATATATTTTTTAAACAAAAATGAGGTTATGTTTATGTTATGTTATTAATTCTGTTTACCAAAAACGATCGCGTATTGCGGCAGCCGATTAGAAAACACCTAAATATTTTTTATTTAATATAATCAGTTCATTCATAGTGTCTTAGAATGTTCCACAAAGTCTGAAATGATTGCAGTAAAGTATAGCATAAGCTAGTAAAAAATGAGTACTAAATAATTCATTAGATCCGATTTGCTTCAGATCATTTTTTCTGCTAACTTAGTAGAGCCGGAAAGAGATTGTTAGTTGGCATTATGAACGTTTAAAAATAACTGTTTGGTATTTTAAAACGTTGACGTAATCGCGGCTATAGCGTTATGATCTCTGACTTAGAGTTGGCGTTATTACCTAAGTTATGAACGGAGGTTCTTTGGCATTATTATCGCGGTTTGAGTTATGATCGCAGACTGAGAGTTGGCTCTGTGCGTAAAAAATATTTTTTTAATACCTACCAACTGAAAAAGAAAGATTGTGAGATGATTCAGTTTAAATTTAAATCCAATTAAAGACGTGCAAATTTACGTAAGCATCGTCATTTGGCGCAAAGCACCATTTGTATTAAAACTCTAGCGTTATAGAAGCATTCCATGTTTTCTTTGTTTTGGCAAAACAAAGGCATTGGCGGCCATTTCCATTTTTTCTATTCAATTGTTATTGTTATTAAACGATGTTGTTCACAAATTATGAATTAAAACTTAACATTACTAAATCGACATGTCTTAAAAGAAAGCTTGAAATGTACATTAGATTCGTCGTATTTTCTTTATTTCATAATTTTATTTATGTGTGATTTTGAACACAACATTTAGCGTCAGAAATTTAACTATAATTATTAATTATTTTATACTTAAATTTAAAGATTATTAAAATTGAAAGTGGCGCTGCGCAGATATTTCTTTGTTTTGTTTTTTTTGTCATTTACGTATCTATGTTTTAGAACCAATTTGTGTTAATATATTAAATTATTTTCTTTATAAATTATTATTTAAAATTTAAAAATGCTAATCTTTGGCTTCAATTAAAGTCGCGGTAGGTAGCTTCATGACATGAATCTTACATTTTTATAACGTTTGTTTGATGTATATACGACTCTTCAACTAAAAGTTGGGTTGCTTCAGTATCGTGTACCTCAGTATCTATTGGCGAAGCTTCAGTTAACTAATTCTTCTTCTGTTTAATATAATGATGTTTGTGCACGTGTTTATATGTGTTGGAATTTAAGCTTATTATCATATCCATGTACTTGTTTAACTTTATTGATATTTCTGATTATAAACTGATTGCTTTATAAATCTAAATTATGTAATTACGTTGCATTTATCTTCAGTTAGATGATCGGAAGGACTTTTTAGCCCGTTCTTTCCTTTTTACCACAGGTTCCACTAAACAGAGAAACTCTCTGATTAAATTTAACGAGTTATACTTCAATAAAAATCATATATCGAAAGTAAGCAGTGTATAACTAACTTAATACAACATAGAAGAGCGAGTTAAAGGGTGGTTGCTTTACGATCACAGCCACAACAAGACGCCGTTAATGATATTTTGATTTGGTTTTAGTTTTTAAATATGAGCTGGTTACATTACAATTATGTAATACAGTGTTTCCAAACGTGTGTTATAACAAGACCCGTATAAGACCTTTATATTCATAGCATCTTCCAGTCCCGTCATTGTATTCGTCTCCGTGCACGCGATTATTTTCCTATTAAAAAATCAACCAGGCAAAACCAGAGCGGGTATAAAAGAACGTCGCCGCATGCAGATCTATCTTTTTAAGAACCGTTGGTTCTCGAACCGTTCCCGAGCTGAAACCCGAGTCTTCAGCTAACTTTCTAGAACCGTTGACCTTTCTGAACCGTTAACTATCCAGAACAATAACAACTTTTGCTACGTACCATCGACTTAAAAGAAGGCTATTGGCAGGTTCCATTCCAGTAAACACGCCGATTACGGGGTTCACCGTCCCTAACTGTAGCCTTTTCCACTTTAGACGAATACCGTTTGGTCTGCGTTTCGTGCCCACGACTTTCCAACGTCTGCTTGACGACGTAGGACTGGAACTAGACTAAAAACCTTTCGCGTATTTGAACGACAAATTCTTTCTCGGTGCAACGTTCTGCGAACATCTAGACAACTTGCGAAAGATGTTTCCGCGGCTTAGATCGCGATGGTTTCGCTTACAGAAAGACAAATGCTCTTTATGCCAGACAGAATTGAGGTATCTGGGCCACCTGGTGGATGACCGGGGTATTCAACCGGATAAAGAGAAGGTTGAGGCTATTTAGGACCTTCTCGCGACAACCACTACAAAAGAGCTGAAAAGATTTATGAGAATGGTGTCCTGGTACCGCAAATTTGTCCCGGGTTTTGTACAAATTCTGCTCAAGAAGAAGCGTTTCAAAGTTAAAAATTGCACTTACCTCCGCCTTTTATTTTATTATATGTTTCCGTTTCGGCTGCAAACCGACGTTTATAGTACCAGCAGATTCGGAACGGTGCCAACCCTGATTCAAAACGACAACTAACGACGTAGTATGGGCTGTCCTCCTGTACCTCAAAGGCTACTACTTCCAGGTAATCAGCAACCACCGGAACTGGAAGTGGCTCAAAACCATGGAGAATTCAACCGGTCGTCTTGCTCAATGGATCCTCGAACTACAACTGTTTGATTTCGAAATCATCTATCACCCCAGAGCACAAAACGTCGTAGCCGACGCCCTGTTTCGACACCACTAGGAAAGTTCTGTTTACCACGTTGCAACGGCAAACAAAGAAACTTCTGGTATCAGCGGATGGCGCGACTGGTGAAAGAAAAACTGAAAGCCCGATTGCGTCAGGTCCTTGAAGAGTGCCAAGACACACCCACCGCAAGTCATCTCAAAGTCGCAAAGAACCTCGCCCGTGTCTTCCGGATTTATTACTGGCTCAGCATTTCTTGGGATATCCAGACCCACGTCCGAAGATGCCAGAAATGCCATGAATATAAAGGCCAAGTGGAAATACCCGCATTGTTATCAAATACATCAACCGTAGGACATAGCGGAAACTTAATGAGGTTCTTTCCGAGATCAAAACGTAGACATTGTCACCTGTTACTCCTCCAAGACAAAATCACTAAACGGACCGAACTGAAACTGCTGAACTGTCACCACACCGCCATCTTGACGACGCTAAAAGAACAAGTAATTTATAAGTTTGGCCGTTAAAAGGTAGCATTAGTAGTATAGGACTTGAATATTTGAAAAAACAAATGTACCTAAATCTTTTTTTTTTAATTTCCTTTATACTCTAGCAATTTTAGTGTCGGAAGCATTATAAAAATATAAAAGCCCGTCGCCGATAAAAAAGATTGAGAAACACTGGTCTAATACATTATTATATAGATCTTTTGCCAATAAAAAACATAAATGAGAACTTTTATCAATATTTGATAAAGAAACTATTCAAAATATCTATAAAACTTGCAAACAAAGTCAACTAAGTGGTTTTGAATATAACACAGATCACGTACTGCACTCTCCAAAAGTGTATCGTCAGTCAAGGTTAATATTACTACATGTTACTAATGGAAGGAAAAATGTCGTAAGACGTATTGTAGATTTGTGTTTTTTGCGTAACGAACTACCAACAGTACAGAAAGTTGTATTTATTTGCCAAACTTTTAAGTAACTATACATTAACAAGCATTATTAAAAGAAATTGGGTTTAGGTTAACCAAACAAACAAAAGTGTATTCTGTTTGTACTACACGTTATTTTATAGGAACAGAAAAAAAATCGTAACGGTATGTTACTTGAGAAAAATTATATCATATTTTGAAGAAGACGATTCCTTGGTGTAATCAGAAAGTAAAAGAAAGATGACAAGAAACTACATTGTTTGTTTTAACGCCGGTCATGTTACTACAAAAATTTGAACAAATACAACATTTCAAACAGCATGACAAGCTTTTGTTTTTAGATTACTCGACTTCAAAATCCTTCTGGGGTATACAAAGTGAATGAATTCTGGAGTATTTAAAAACTGGTTTGAGTCAGTGTTATGTAACTTAGAAGTAGACGCTGTATATCATAAGAAAAAAGTAAAAATCCAACTTTTACAATTAAAAAGGCTTATATATAACATTTAAAATACAAGCTGTTAAAAATTTATTTTTTGAAGCAGTAGTCTATTTTTTTTTTGATAATTGGAAAAAATCTATATTGTAGTATGTGATTAAAGTAGAACAAGAAATGTGGCAGATAGAACTCACAGTAGAAGTTGTATAGTTGCACCTGTTATTATTGAATTGGGCAATGAATCTTCTACATCCCAGGCAGCACGTTACGTTTTATTGACGTACAAATGACGGACCAGACGTTATTAAGACGTGTTAATGTCGTCATATGACGTCAGTGTGCTGCCTGGGATTAGACGTCGGTTTCGCATAGTATGCATAAATACCTAATAATATACAAAATATCAAATGTAATGACATTTACCTCCAATACATGATTTTTTATGTACCTATAACTAATAAAGAACAATCCGATCACCGTATTTATTAGAAGATAGTTATTTTCATCTGCAGAACTTTTTGTGCAGGATCTTTCAAAACGTCTCTGCTCACAGCCGCAAAGTCTCGTGTAATTTAAACAACTTTTGTTAATAATTGTTTTGTTTGCTTCTAACAATGAATCTTTAAACTGATATCTAGCTTAATAGATCACGAGGGAACAAATGTTTTACGGTGTTTGTTCTGGGGTCTTTTAAGCGTGGCATTTGTCAGAATCTGGATAGTTATAATATTCATATTGAGCTCCGAATGTCAAACCATGCATTGTCGCTTTGACAGAAGACATTTTCTCGAAGTAGCGGCGATTTCTTTACTTTTGCTAAATTACATCTTTCTGAGAAGGCATCTACAAGTTGCTTTCGTTGACACTGTGCACTCGTTTAGACCTGGGATACTATTAAAAACTATAAAAGGCGTTAGTGTTAGAGTTTTAAATAATCTGTTCTTAAAAAAGGTTTTATTTTATTGCAGCAATGTTTTTTAATTTTTACAATTTTTATTTATTAACATTTATATATTTACTGTTTCTGGTTATTACCCTAAATGGTTTTAATAATTCAAAATAATAGTTTTCCCACAGTTTTTAGAAAAGATAAGTTTTTATATACAACAGATGGCGCTGTTGACAACAACAGGAGGTTGTACTTTGACAGTAGGTTAAGACGCCATTTCTACTTTTGTCCTCTTTCTTGTTAAATTATTGAGTGAATTATAACAACAGGGTGAGTAATTTACACAAATTTTAACCCAAATTAAAGTTCAGCACGATCAGAACGATTAATCGACGTTTCGTCGCTTTTGTCTTAAGCCGAACGATCGATAATTAACTGACAAAAACAAGTTTGACGTGTTGTCAGCTGACGGTCTTTGTAGATTTTTCCGTTCATTGTCATAAGGAAATGATTAATACCCTGATTAGGAGACATCATTAACACAAACTCAGTCTTTATCGTCTACTCCTTTCAGATGGCTACTCGAAAAAAAGTATTACTGAAAGTAATCATTCTGGGTGATTCGGGTGTTGGGAAGACATCGTTAATGAATCAATATGTAAATAAAAAATTTTCGAATCAGTACAAAGCGACAATAGGAGCAGATTTTTTAACAAAAGAAGTAATAGTCGATGATCGAATTGTTACGTTACAAATCTGGGACACAGCCGGTCAAGAACGATTCCAATCTTTAGGTGTCGCTTTCTATCGTGGAGCCGATTGTTGTGTACTTGGTAAGTAAACATAATCGCAATGCACGACTCATTACCGATATTGTTACTTAGTATTTGATGTTACGGCACCAAACACGTTCAAATCCCTTGACAGTTGGCGAGACGAATTCTTGATTCAAGCATCGCCGAGAGAACCGGCCGATTTTCCCTTCGTTCTATTAGGAAACAAAGTAGATTTGGAGCCACGAGCAATATCGTCGAAAAGGGCACAACAATGGTGCCAATCGAAAAATAACATACCTTATTATGAGACATCGGCCAAAGAAGCTTTAAATGTAGAACAGGCTTTTCAAAGTATCGCTCGAAACGCGCTCACTCAACAAAGTCAATCGGTCGATTTATACAACGAATTCCCCGATCAAATCAAACTCACAAACACGACGAATCGTAATAGTAATGGCGATTCGTGCGCCTGTTAGGTTAAGAAAATTATTCGTCGGTAATTTGCATTCTTAAATTAAATTTTTTTTTAAAATCATGTTTTGCTTAAATCGATCATATCAGAGATGCCTAATTGATCGTTGGTTTATGTTCTCTATTGTGTTATAATGTAATTCCGCTGTTGTATATAATGAATACAAATAGACAATTTTTTTTTAATTTAATACGATGATACTAAACACTGTATAGGGGGCTAATAACGGAGATGTTATTGTTGAAATTACTTTTATCGGCTACGTAGTACAGGTTATGACTAATATTCACATTTACCGAAACTAAATGTAGTTTTAATAATCCATGTTGCTTTATACTTTTCAGTTATGGGTGTTTATGAAGTAGCGCGTGTAGTAACGATTTGTATTTTTAAAAAAAAAGTGTAGCGCGACTAGTTTCCTTTCTATCCTTTTACAGTATACGTTACATTTCAATAATTTCCTTACCAATGTAAACCTAGCATAGATTATAACTATTATTAAATTTGTATATTATACACATTATTTACATAATAAAATAATATCT
Organism: Aquatica leii; assembly: GCA_035610365.1. Taxonomy (NCBI): domain Eukaryota; kingdom Metazoa; phylum Arthropoda; class Insecta; order Coleoptera; family Lampyridae; genus Aquatica; species Aquatica leii. The sequence goes on along the minus strand of CM069435.1, from coordinate 94,725,742 downwards.
ATATTGAGTTCGTTTGTGTTTTAACTCGTATAGACTGATACTTAAGGCTAAAACGAACAATGTTGAATAGCGTGTAACTAAAACTATCAGAAATGTGGATTACAAATAAGATGTAAGGAAATTCCTCTAACAATGCATTTAGAAAGTGATGCACCCTTTGGTGAAGTGAAGTAATCGAAATGACAACTTCCAACAGTAGTGGTTTCAACATCCGATGTGCGTTTATTGTTACCATTAATACCAAAAGATTCGTGCTGGTGACACTCAAACACCATATAGAAGTAGAACAGAGCAAAAATGAACCAACCAAAAGACACCATCAGAAAGGATTTAATTAAATTCATGTAGTCTGGTAAAGTAGACAGTCACTTTGAAATAACATAATCATTGAGTAATAGAAGTGCTTGAAGTAATTTTTAAATTTACATTCAAAAAGTGATTTCATTACTAATAACAGCAAGGCAATACAAAACCCAAATAAGTAACCTTGACGAAAGATTAGAGAACATCTATGTTTAGATGATGACACAAATATGATTAATACAAATAACGATTTATGCTAAGAAGCTTAAAGCTAATTTCGTTGCACCTTACCAAATACTCTTGAATAAAAAAGCGTTTAAAATATTTAAAATTTTATTAAATAACAAATTTAAAAATAAATATAATACGTTGGCTATTGAACAAAGCTCGAACTGCTTCAACGTCCTTTTCGTTGGCAGTCAGTAGAAGGAAAACAACATTTTATTTGTTACAAAATACACAACAAAAATAATCGTAATCATAAAAATATATAAATATTTATATTTTGATATAGGTATTCTATTCTTACAGCCATTTCTATATATTTATATATTAAGGAAACAGGTTCTTGATCCCTGTCCCCTAGCTAGATGATAATGATCTTAAACTATTATTTTCTGTACACGTCTTAAATTAGACAGCAAGCGAATGACCGATTATAAACGAACAGACAACGAAATCAACCCTTACAATAAATAAAGCCACAGCCGCTATTTACACAACGCTTATACTGACAATGATGGAAACGACGTACCAATCACAAACGCTATCAATTTAAAAAATAATAAGGTAAAATTAAGTTTAAATTTAATAAATAATTTACTGTGGTAGACTATGATTGCTGTTTTCGTTTACGTTGGTATTCTGCTGATGTAAATCATGCGTTGTACTTGAACCCGAACCCAATCGCGACTCACCATCGTTATCGTTTTCTTCGTCTTCATCCTCTTCCTCCTCCAACAATTTCCGTGCCAACTTAACGGCGTAAAATTCGTTGTAGTGCTTTTTTCGTTTACTCTCAAAATCTTTTTTCTTAGCCCGTTCTTCAGGTGATATCATTTCATCTTCGTCGTCGTCGTCGTCATCGTCCGAATTTGATTGCATCACCCTAGGTGGTTGTGCTGTTCCTATACGTATCCTACGAAACGGACGACGTTAATGTTTCATGATTGGCTATTTACTTACTTCTCAGCGAGTTCCGATGCGTCCAATTCATCGAGGTTTTCACCCAAGTCTTCGTAGTTATACGGTGTTTTAGGTTCATCGATTTTCATATGACCATAATCTTTGTCAGGTGGATGTAAAGTCGCTATTATGTTCATCTCATCCCATTTTGTTTCCTTACTCTTCCTACGAACAAATGAACTAGGATCAACTTTACTAAACGTGTTTTTGAGCCGTTACGTGAAAGTAGACAAATTAAAGCGCAATTTGGATTTTTAGGTATTTGGGGAGATTAAAAATAAAGATTTTTGCGAGCTAATAATAGATGTCTTACTTAGAACTTCGCGAATCTTGCTTATCGAAACTGCTAGAATTTTTTAATATGCCCTTCGATGGCCTCTTTTGTAAATTATCTGCCATTGATAACTGCTGTAATTATCAATTCTTTGATAGTTTTTGACGTTTTTGACAGAAACTGAGTAACTTAAAGGACTGGAACTCTCGTGTTAAAAGTTTAAAACACATAAGCAGAAATACCAATAGCGACACGTTGTGACAAATCAAGTAACTATTACCTTTCGCGGCCGTTTTCAATTAAACCGGTTACAATTGCGACATTAAAATGATAACTCAAAAAACTGATTTAAAAATAACTTTTAAACACAAGTACATTTACATATATAGCAATAAAAAACGTACGTTTAAAATAAATTTTAAAAGAAACTCAAATTCTAATTTATAGCATCGACTTTGACAATGTATCAGTTTTGGCAGTGGCTCTTGCTACGCCAATATTTTCAAGTTTCTATTTCTTTCAATAAACAAAAAGTTTCTTCTACAAATAATTTGCTTAAAGCACTGCCTAGTTTTTAGTTGTTTTTTGTCTAACATTAACTGTAACCCCAACTTGAAATATTTTCTAACCTCACTTTAAGTCCATTGACCGATCTAGGATACTGTCAAACTCCACCATAGATTTCATTTTTTTGCTTCTTGCATTAAAATTTACAAATAAGTTAATCTTATAAACTGTCAGGTTTTTGTAATACATAGTTTGACGTCAAACTGCAAGAAAAAATAAAGGAACCGAATTACCTTATTATATATGAATTTTAATCGGGGATTGTACCTTTTAGTAATATAGGTTCCAGTTCCGACTCTGGTACCATAGTAGTCGAAAATATGGGTACCGATTCCAGTTCTGGTTCTATACATTTTAAATTAGGGATTTCAGTTCTGGTTCCAGGATTTTTAGGTTCTATAAAAGTTCTAAAAGGTTCCATAAAAAATGTAAATATGTCATAAGCATCACATTTGATGCGAACAATTTTTCTGTAGAAATTTGTTTAATTGAATTATGTTAATAGAGAATATACTGGGTTCTGCAACAGTGCGTCGGGTTTTCCTTTCCCGTGAGAGATATAAAAAAAACTATTCGTACAAAAAGTAATTGGTTTAAATATACAGGGTGTTTCAATATTGCGGTATATCAACAAATTTTTTTTTTCAAATGCGATACCGTGTATATTTTTTGATTTTTAAATTTTTTATTTTTTTTATTAATTTTTTTCGTAAATATTTGACAGTTGTGTTTTCAACAAAAATAGCCTATTTTATTGACTCTATTAGTATGCGGTTTGATTTTTGAAATCTTTAAATATTGTTTTAATAGTTCCGTGTCAAACTTTGCCATATTTCTCACTTATTACTTGATAAAAACTTGCATGAATTTGGCAAACTTCAAACATTAATAACTTTCTTGTTTTCAATGGAACACCATGTATGTTTTTGCATAATTAAATTTGTTTTTAAACTACCTTTTGATTGGTATAACCATCCTCTATACCTAAAGTTAATAATTTCAGAGTATACAGGTAGGTCGTTTTGTCGTTTTATTTCGACACATTCAGATCCGAAACCTGGAACTGAAAAATACCGGTTCTTTTATTACAATATATACGTTCCAATTTCGGTTTCGATTCCAGACTGAATTAATATATAAGTTCCGATTCCGGTTCCACTGTAACCAATCGGTTCCGATTCCGGTTCTTTTGGGTTTCGGTCTAATCCCTGATTTTAATACAAGAAATAAAAGCATTTTGCACTAGTCAATTGACTTAATCCAAAATGCTGTAAAATTGTCTCACAGATTTCACATGGTTTTTCTTGTATTAAAAGTTATAAATAAAGTAATCCAGTGCGTGTTTTGTTTTACAGTTTGATGTCAAATCTAATAGTATTACAAAACAATCTGTGGGTCAGTTTGAGTTTGACAGTATCTTGGATTACTCAATGTCTGTTTGAGTTCAAGTGGTTTAATCTTAATTTGAAGATCTTTCTAACCTCATTCGCTTAAAACCCTACTTAAGATATCTTTCTGACAAGTTTTTCTTACTTTTTGTTTTCATGACTGACTCGATATAGTGTGAATTTCAATCTCGTATTTTTTCTATATACCGATTTTTTTTTAATTTGACGTTTTAAACCTAACTTTAAATTTTTTATCTTCTACAGAATGAAAACGAATTAGAAATGCATCCTCATGAATTTGCTTTATTTGCGCATCCTCAATTGCTTCTCTGCTACATAATTCGCCATTTTCTAAGGCTATTCAGGTGATGTTTGACAGTTGACTTCTGTTATTCAACATTCAAGTTTTGTTTATAAGCTGTTTTTGTAAATATTGCATTTTTCTCTTGCTAAAGGGTGTATAACAAAATCAAAAACGTACATGAGGATACAGCAAAGGATTGTACAATAACTAAATTTCTAGCCCAACAAGATGGCTGAAAGTTTTAAAAATCTATCTAAAACATCAAATGCCTTTTTTTATTTTGTAGCTTAAGCTATGCGTTAAACTATCAAAAGTGTATGTCAATGTTCAATTTTCTAAGTAGTAAAATTTTCAACACAAAGCTAATTTTTTCTATTAATCGATGTTTTAGTTTGTCTTAATTTTAATATTACAAAGCTTTGGTCTAAATAACACTTTTCGACAAAATTTTGCTTTTTTAATATTTTTGGATATCTAACTTCAACCGGCAGTTGTTTTCTAATCTTTATTAAAATTTATTTAGCGCATGAGTGATTTAACTTAATTTTGAAAATATTTGTAACCTCAGTTAACAGCCTCTGTCTAAAATATAACTGTTTGACAAAATCACGTTTTTATTACATCACTTTTACGTTATTATTGTGGTTTTGTAACGTATCCCACATAACCACGACTACTTTTTTTGTAATAAATTTAAACCGTTCGCAACAAAATAATTTTTATACGTAAGCTTAAGGTTTAGCCAATAAAATGGCAGAAATTTAGCGACATTAATCTCGGGGAATAATAGTACGTTTATTTACCGTCAATTGTCATTTATGGTTGCTTGGTGTATTAACTTCAATTTGGGGATGATTTCTAATCTTGCAAAGTTGAATTATTTTTATTTAGCGTTAAAGCATTTTTCTGTGAATTTGCGTCCGAATGAAATCAGACTAATCTGACTTGATTATTTTTCATGCAATCTCAAATGTCAGAAATTTTAGTAAAATCTTTAGATAGCACCCTGTATACAATTTATAATTAATCGAGTAATTTATTGGGGCGCGTCCGTAATTAACGTAAAAAGGATATAAACAATTCGTAAGTACCTCAAAACCAAATCATGTTGGCGCTGGGCACGTAGCCACCGATCCAAGCGTGCGCATACGCCATCTTTTTGTGTTAAAAAATTGAATTTTTCTTTATACCCATCGAAATGAAATAAGACGCGCGTAACTAAAAATCAAAAAACAATTTGTCAAATGCGGTGAGCAACACAAACGCATTTAAAACACAAATACTTGGTGAACAACGCATGCGCGTTTTGGTGCATTCTTTTGTGCTCGGGTACGGATTAAATTTCAGTCAGTGGAATTTTAATCGTAGTTCGTAGTGGTCCACTCTACGCGTGTGTATTTTAAAAGTGATTTTTGTTTGATTGATGCAGTTTTTTTGGGCATAAATTAGGGTAAGTTAGATGTGCGACTGAGTGTGTGTCTGCGATATTCCGGTCTTTGTTTGATGGGTTTGTCTTAAGCGTTCGCCGGGTGTGTACGTAAGTCAATTCCGTTTATTCGAAGGGAAGTTGTATCATCGCAGTGGGATATGGTTTACCACTGCAAAAAAATCCCACCCAATTTTCTAGGTCATTAACATCCTGTTTTAAGAGCAAAGAACTTTATTCGATTTTCATGCATGTAAGTCTTCGGGGGGTTTTCTCCCCCGGACCGGCCAGAGCGACCTTTGACACATGAGCCGCGTATTAATTTTAATAAAAATCGCGTGCCTTTATTGAATTTCAATCGAATCGAGTTGGCGTTTACGCCGCAAGACGTTCAGTCATTTGTTTAGATATCGGAACCGCAGCACGCTTCGATTATAACACAAAAGCTGTGAATCACACGCCTTGATAACAACGGCGAAAAAGTAAAGAAATCCTGGTAATTAAAACCGGAACTACACTTGCTTACCCCCCCGGTAGGCTCGTACACTTGCGTCATCGTCCCCGAAAAAATTACGGCCATCATCTGGTGACAAGGCGCACTTTAACCCCAGTGCGAATGCACCATCAGTGGCGTCTTTGACAAACAACAACAAGCAGCAGCATCATCAACAACAACCACATGGTATTTCCGTTCCGCGGTGATAAATTCATATGCAGAACATCCAGTACGTTGACCCTTATTACATTAACATTGTTACGGCTAAGAAAAATCGCGTAACCACGTGAGGAGAGCAATTAAACCGGCACGCAAATAGGATTTGAAGAGAAAAAATTTAAATAAATAAACGCCAGGAATTTTACGCCGCTCTTCTGAAAATACATCGTTTTGAATCGTAGCCAAACGCCTTGTTTTTTTCACCACACAAATACCTGCGGAAATAAGGTTTGATGTGCGTTTTTCTCAACACCTTTTTACGCTCGAAAATATCCAAGCGAGTATTCATAGAATCGTGTAAACGGGGCCGGAATGCGAAAGTGCAACCGGGGGATGGTTCTTGTCGGTGATGGAATTAAGGTCACTGTGCGACTTCGGGCCCGTCGTTGCGACTGGTGGAAACGTGCAGGTAAGAATAGACACCTGAACCGGGACCAACTGATTTGGAGGTCCGAAGGTGTTCTTTTGGATAAAGGCCAATAAGTCGCGTAAAACCGAAAACCAGTCGGCATAAACTTAAATCAGTTAATAGAGATGACGATACTACTCTAACTGATGTTAGATCAAAATGTTAGTTCTCTTTCCCGACACGATTTGAGTTTGAGATTCTGGTTTGTAAACGAGTAACCAAATTTCTAAACGTTTAATGCTTGAATTGCAAATCGGATATCATTTTCTCATTGTCGAAAAATGTAGGTTAGTTAATTCAAAATTTAAAATCTCGAGAAACCGAAACAGCTTTTCCGTGTGATTGCGTAATTTTGGATAATGAAAGTTAAAAAATATCGCAAATCGGATACAATTTTCCCATTGTTTTAATATGGAAGTTTTCAAAAATTATTTAGAAAATAAAGAATTTACATGGGAAAACCGAAAAAACGTTTCACAGTAATTGATTTTGAAAATGTGTACTCAAAGAAATAATTTCAAAAAGTTGGGATTATAAAAATTAAAAAAGATCGCAATATTTTGCAAATTGGATACATTTTTTCCCACTGTTTAAATCCGTTTCTCAAAGTGGGATTGGGTCAAAATTTTAAAAAAGACCCAAAGAATTGCTTATAATTCTTTTCGTGGTAAATAAATGATTTTGAAAATTTAACAAAAAGGCCGGATTATAAAAATTTTAGATCGCGAATTTAGTAACCCTTGCACATTAGAATCTGAAAGTTTACATAATTAGAAACTAAAAATCGTGATAAGAATTTATAATGAGAAACCGAAAGTGCATTTTGAAAATGTAATCACATAATTTTCTAACAGCGCCAGCGTGAAGTTTCTACACTCTGAATGAAATGTTTAGTTTTGGAAATTAAATTATTGTCACGTCTATTTATAGAATTTGTTTGCAAAAAACAAATTTATTATCAAACAGGTTGTTATATTTTATTTTTCAATGTAACGTAGGTACTGAGGATTTTTATGCAAATTCCCAAACAATAGTCAATTAATCAACAACAAAATGAACGTGTTATTTTAAAAATATTTTGATTCAAGTTGACCCTGCACGCGCAAATACTGTGTGAGTATAGCCGATTTGAAACCAATTTTGAAGAACGTGCTATTTGCGTTTTTATGCAAACCGTTAAAACACTAATTTACTTGTTGTTTCGAAAATATTTCGACAATTTTTACTTTAAACGCGACTATAACAATTTACAAATCTTTTTTATCGTTAACGTGCTTAACGTAACTTAATTTAGGCTTATCCTGTAGGCTAACCAAATTAGGTGGCGGATTAACTTTTGAACCATACTAAAGATAGTTTTTTATGTGAATAAATGTCTGTAGCTTTATTCCTAGAACGAGAAAGTTTTATAGCTTTGTATATTTTTGTTGTGTTTAATTATAAACCAAGTTTTCAATAATACGGAATGCACACACGCACGGTGGGTTGCCTAAACACGTCACGAAGAATACCCAAAAATGCGTTTGTTCTTTTTAACATTTTTCCTAAATTTAATTAAGAAACCTATAAACTTAATTTAATCGCATTAAAGATAATAAAACTGCAAAGTATGAGCAATGCTGTGAAACATTTTTTTGAGTCACCGATCAAACCAAATTACTCATTCGCTTGCAAACATATTAACTTACCGTAAACAGATAAATTACATTTTATACGCGTTTCCATATCGAAGAGTGCTTACATCACAAAGTCATCTGTCAGGGAAAATGTCATCAGTTGTATTGTGAACATTTAAAGTACCATCAAAATTTGAAAGTGTAATAAGTTTCGTAAGTGTAACAATCGAAGACATTAAACAATGGATTTTTGTTTCAGATGGCAGATACCGTAAAAAAATCAAGAATCGTAAGTGAAACCGATGAAAATTTAGAAGAAAGCTTGCTGGAAGAATTTAATCTTAGACTTAAAAAATGCTTAAGCCGAGTGTGTATTTTTTTGTTACTAAAATAACGTTTTTATACCTTTGTTTAACTTTAATGTAATCGGGTATGAAAACGTTTATTAACTTACTAACTTTTAGGACAATTTGCAAAATGATGATTCACACATTTATGAAAATGTAGAGATAATTAAGAACGGGACCGAAGCATCGAGTACCACAGATGCCAATAATGAATTTTTAGAAGAGGAGAGGAAATGTTACGAAACCGTCAACGGATGTAATACTCAACCAGTCGATAATTGTAAGATATATGCTTTCGATTGCGAAAGTGCACAGATCGAAATCGAAACCGAACCTAGTCTTAATACCTTGCCGAGTTCTTGCCTTAACGATGCCGATTTGAAATCGGTGAAAGACCGCATGTTTTTATCGAGCGAAGATGCTTCGTGCTTGTTATTCACACAAACAGTTACATCTCCTATGTTAACACCGTCCGAAGAAAGCATAGATTTTTTAAAAGGATTTCAAGAAGAAACTACCGAAAACACAAATTTAAGTAACGGAAAACCAACAGATGATAACATTTACGAAAACGTCGATGTTCTTCACGCGCAAGTTAAAGAAAGTACTTGCGAATTTATCGAAAACGAAAAGGAACACTGTGAGGTGATCGAACACAAAACATTGAATGAATCGATAAATGGCGAGCTCGAAGAACTTAAAAGCGTTAACATAGTTAAACAAATTAACCAAATAGAAAACACGGAAGTTACTAACGTTTGCTCTAATGTTAACATTGTAAGTTTTATGATTTAATTAACAGTTTGATTAACACTGTTTTCTGTACACTATACTTGTTTAACCTTAATTTTTGTTTAGAGCACTGTAACTGAATCACACATTGTCGAAACAACAACAGAGGTGCGATCGACTGGCGAAACTAACGGATTCAAGAAGAAAAAAAGCAAGAAATCTAAAAGTCAACATGAGAAAGAAAACATTTCAGTTGTGAGTCTTTTGATTACTTGAAGTTTTTGTTGCGTTTTAACAGTCGTTTGTCGCTTTAATAACGATTGGTTTGATTTTAGTGCGAAACTAACATTAACGAGGAAACGTTCTATAACGTCAATGTTAAGAATTTGGTAAGTTTTTTGGCATGTGCAAGTGCATTTTTTTGTTAAGTGTCGCCTTTTTTTGCGCTTTAGTGTAGAAGTTTTGGAGATCTGAGTAAAATTGAAGGCGAGTTATGTTGCACGAAACGTAAGGATATGTTGGTAAGGGTGTGCGAAGTATTCATTTGGTTTATTAACAAAGCCAATGGGTTTTATCAATTGGAACCGTGACCTGTAAGCCTTTAAGTTGGGTTAGGTTAGGTCGAGTCGATTGTTTGATGTAACAGATATGACTCGGTTTGACAACCGATTAATGGGATCAGTGTTGCCGACTTTGTCGCGATTCCACGCACAAACTGTAAAAATTCCACAATTTTACTCAATTCCACAAACAATTGTTTTGTTTTTTTAGGTATTGTAAAATCGGTTTGTTAGTATAAATTCTAACACGCCACATACACGATTTTTCCCAAACTTCGTGGATTCCAATACAATTTGGCTACGCTGAGTGGGATTCCGTTATAAATATATACAGGGTAAATAAACATTGCTACTTCATTCAGTTGATACAATTGAAGCGTGTTTTATAAAACAGAAAATTTTTCAGAAACCGCAAAAAACGATTAACATCAATATCTAATAGTTATTTACGTACATAACAAACGTTAATGCGACGCGAGGCCGCACGGCACTTTGCCTTTTGTAAAATTACATTGTTTTGAAAAAATTTAATAATATTACCAAAAATACAATGTTGGTACTACATTTATTACTGTGTCAAATTTGACATTAACTTTAACATCGTTTTTTTGTCAATTTTAAGTGAATTTCAAGATTTTTTAAATGGTTTTTCCACCTGTCGTATACTCGTGCTAATATAATAATTGACTTTGAATACTTAATTCTGAGTGGATTTCTATTTTTTAATTTTACCACACTAGAGCTTTTTTCGTTCGTAACTTAACTACACTAACGAACAAATATTGACGTTTGCGGTGTTGGCAGCACAAAATTTACGTAACAAGAGTCGAAAGTGGGGCGTAGCATAAATAACGTTAATGCGACGCGAGACCGCACGGCCGACCGTCGCATGTGAGTGAGTTATGCTATGATTTTTTCGATGAGAGTAACGTACGTTATTTTTTGTATTGCCTTTTGTAGAATCACATTCTTTTTTAAAAAATCATCAAAATATTATGTTGGTACTACATTTATTACTATATCTGTCAAATTTGACATTAACTTTAACATCGTTTTTTTTTAAATTTTAATTCAATTTCTAGATTTTTTAAATGACTTTTCCACCTGTTGCATCCTCGTTCTAATATAATAATTGACTTTGAACACTTAGTTTTATGTGGATGTGCTAAATGTGACTAAAAAGGTACTCATCTCATGAATATAGATATTGAATACTTTACTTTTACAAAAAAAAAAACGGTTGGACGTATGTTGTTTTTGAAAGAAATAAATATTGCATTTTTTAAATATTTTTATTTCTTTAAACAAAAGGTATATTAAGATACAAAATTAATCATTGCACCCACTACTGTTCTCGTCTTCTTCAATGTCCAGATCTTGGGAGCATGTTTTACTCAAAATCTGCTCGTAGTACTTTCTGTTTTTTACCAAACGGAGCAATGGTAGTAATGAATTCAGGTTATCTGCTTTATTAGTGTGAATGGGTACTGAGTTATTATACAGCCGTTTCATTTGACCTTTTTTACCGTCAACGTCGGTTTTTGTAACTATAATTTGGGTCTACCATTAGGGTCGTCGTATTTGAAAACGTTAGTATAATGAAATCCTAGTTACTTTTGATACAATTCTGTGAAGTTTGAAATTATGGATAATTTGGTATAGATACAGTACTATCAATCCACAATAATGAAATAGTTCATACTCGTGGACTTTAACTTATATTAAAACATAACAAATTCACAATTAACACTAACAATGAAATATGAATAAATAAAGTTTATAATTTGATCGACAAAGCAGGAATAAGAGTGAGTTCACTTCTTCTATCGCTTATACTGGCAACTTGCATCTCCTCTACCACCAACTGTAGTTTTGTATTATACAAAGTTACTAAACATATTTTCAATAACCACCACATCACTCCCTTTCATAGAGTAACCTACTGGAAACGAATGATTCTTCTAGGTTGGTTTGTGGTTAACAATGGTTCAAGGATACTATTACTTCCAGACTGTTGTGCATATGAATGTTCTTCGTTGACTTGCATTGCAGGTGGTAAAAATGCAGGTTTTAATCTGTCCATGGCAATGCGTTCTTCCTTATCTTTTAACATAACTACGAAGTACTTTTCTTGTTTCCTGATGACTTTGAGAGGGATCTTCGTATGGTGAAGTTAATGGAGGGCGAGTACGATCTGGGCGGATGAAAACATTACTTGACTTGTTCAGGTGCGGATGTATGAATAGTTTCTGTTTCGAATGATTGCTGCGTGGAACAGATCTTACTTGTGCCATAGTCTTCTGAAGTTTCGCAACGAACTCTGCGGTTTGTGTTTTTTCTCCAGGTAATCTTAACGTTGTTTCATAAACTAATTCAGCTGCCGAACACTTCAAGTCATCTTTGTAACAGTTTCTTAAACTTAGAAGTACAGTAGGTACTATCTCCGACCATTGTACATTATTTGTGCAGATAATTGCTGTTCAGTGTTCGGTGAAACCTTCCAACAGCTCCGTTCTCTTGTGGATAGTACGCAGTTGTTTTAATGTGTTGTATGCCTAATAATTTCGTTAATCCCCGGAATAGCTCGATTTCAAACTGTTTAGCTCTATCAGTAGTTGTTTTGTAGGCGACTCCATACTTAAAAATCTAATGTATCAAAATATTTTCCGCGATTACTTCTGCTGTTGCTTCTCTAATTCGAATTGATTCTGGCCATCGGGTATAATGATCAATTGTTGTTAGCATATGTCTATTGTTTTGTGATGGAGGCAGTGGCCCTACTATGTCAATATAATTATGAGAAAAATGTTCGTCAGGTACCTTTATTTTTTGTACTGGTGTACAGTTTTCTGGCATGCTAAGCACTCTCTTGTCCATTGCGCAATATCTTTCCTCGCTCCAAGCCAAACAAATCTGTCTAGTATCAACTTTTGGGTTGCTCTATTCCCTGCATGAGACAAGTTATGTATTGTCTTAAATACGGTTTGCCTATGCTGGCGTGGGATGTATGGACGCGTTTGATTGTTCTTTAAGTCGCACTGTATGAAGGAATCACAATTTGATATTTTTATCCGGTGGATATTGAGGTTTGTGGATTCGTTGTTTATAATGTCTTGTAACTCTTCATCTGTTTGCTGACTTTTTGCAATTTGTGTATAATCAATGTCGTCATTGATAACATTATGTCAATTCTTGATAACGAATCGGATACAATGTTGTTTTCCCCTTTCACATGTTTGATTTGGGTTGAAAACTGACTAATAAAATCTAACTGACGTTCTTGTCTTGGCGACAACTTTTCTTGCTTCTGTGTAAACTTGTAAATTAGCGGTTTGTGGTCAGTCCATATAATGAATTCTCTCCCTTCTAGAAAGCACTTGCATGTTTGGCCAACAGTTCCCTATCATAGGGCACCATCTGTTATTGATTGCTGTAAAACAGCTCCAATAGCTACATCGAGTTCTTCATTACTAACAGTCAGGACTGTTCTAATGCTTGCTGGTAGGTGGTCTAGCCATCATGTTTTGAGTATTTTAGGCTTAATTGGGTTGTTATTCAGCATCTGCACTTCATGTAATAATTGTGATGGTTTATCGTCACCTAACGCCATACAGCTTAGTAGTTTTTGGATTTTCTTTGTCTCAGAATCTGAATACGATTAAATCAATCTTTTTTTTTAAGTTTTATACCTTTCTGTTTCTGGTGGAGATGACAGTAAATCATAAACCTCTGCGATGGTGTCACAATTTAACGCGGCGATTATGTAATCAAACATAGTAGCGTCTTGTTTGATCCCTACTCTCCTAAATTGAGCTTCTGCATATTTCTTCCTGCGGCTTAGAGTTTTTTTCTGCCATGTTTGCTCTACGTGCTGATGTCGATGGATGTATTTAGCGCGTTTCGTTTCTTCTCGCTCCACGTGGTTCCCGTCGTTGGTCACTAATTATTGATAATTTGGTATAGATACAGGTACTATCAATCCACAATATTTAAATAGTTCATACACGTGGAATTAACCTTATATTAAAACATAACAAATACAAGTTCACAATTAACACTAACAAAGATATATAGATATATGAAGTTTATAACTTGATCGACGAAGCAGGAATGAGAGCGAGTTCACCTCTTCTATTGCTTATATTGGCAATTCGCATCTCCACTATCACCAACTGTAGTTTTGTGTTATAAAAAGTCACTAAATATATTTTCATAACCACCACCATCGACCTGGCAACAGCGGAAAGCTATGCAGGAAAGCGTAGCTTTCCGATGTTGCCAGGTCGATGACCATCACACACTAAACAAATTTAAGGTTAAATCAGAATGGCCAACAAAAATTGAACGGAACAATCAATATTTCTGAAAGATAGACTTTTTCTACTTTTACTTAATTTCGATCTTCTATACTTAGGTCCAAACTGTTAAATTTCTGTGCGAATGAGTCACACAAAGCACAAGTGTCAAATTTGGTATTAAAATGAGCTCTAAAGATTTTCCAGTATGTTTTGTATGAAATGTTTATTTGATATTTTTCCACATACCATGCATATCTTTTAGAGTAAGAAACTCGGGTAAATAGTAGCAATTAGGGGTTTTGCGTCGCGAATAATGGGACTATCTAACAGGAAAAGACTATGTGAATTTTAATCAATTCAGTTATACAATCAGAAATCTTCTTAGGTCTATTATTATGAATGTCTCTTTTGTCTTTAGGAGAGGTACCAGTTATCATTAAAGAATCTCTAATTCGCCTTAGACGTGCATCTTTGATTCCATATAAGATAAGAAAGGCCTCTTTACAAACTTTGTTTTCATTTTTTTTTATTTCGAATTTTATGGGTAAAAGGTGCTCTATGGGTTTTATTATGGTCGTCCTTTTGAGCACGCCTTTGCATAATATGATTCATTGAAATCATGCCAGCTAAATGCGAGTCTTGACTGTTTTTATCATCCTTTAGTTGGCTTAATCAGAGTTTCTTTCTTTATTTTTTTTTCGTTTTTCTGTGACCATTCAGTAGATATTTGATCATTTGATCATTTTCCATGTTAAAGATCAATAATTAACTAAGTAACACCACTAGCCGTAAACACGGAAAGGACTTACACGGTATTGGAATGAAACGCGTTGGAAACCCGATTTCTGTAATTTTGGACTTATGCTGTTTTTGTAAAACACGCCTCAATTGATCGTATCATTAAATATTTAGAAGTAGATTGACAAGACAGGAGTGTATTCGATATTCTTTCACCATAACAATTTTTACGCGGCTTAAATATTGAAATTGTTAGTTTAAAACAATGTAATGGTTAAAGTAATGTTGGTAGAAAAATGCATTAAGATCTATACTCACAGCAGCGGATTTTTTGTGATTGGTTCAATTGGTTCAAGGTCAAACACAACTGCCATTTTTGTGGTGCCACAAAATATAAATTTTAGGGGACGGGGAAATAGACTTCAAGTCTAGGATCCGCACATTTATGAGGAGTGGGGGTAAAAGATTTGACAGTTGACATCCTGAGACACGTGTGTTGTGGTTGTATTAAAACTTGAAAATAATATATACGCACTCACTCACAGTAAACGACTTGCATGAAAGAGGTTATGTTGTTATTGTCATTATACAGCTGTCACTTGTCATTTTTTTATGTTTCCTTATCTGTCAAGCCAAACCAAAAGTAACTAAAAAAAGCAGCACTGTGAGGACTAGGCAATGGAAAAATCACCAATTTTTGACGTTCCGCGAACAAAATTCACACTGAGTACTTGGCTTCAGAGTTATAGTTGTTTTAGAGTACCCAACATGAAATAATTTTTTATTTTTACCATTGTATGGTTTGGTTCCTAGCGCTGTGACTTTTCTCATTATTTTCAAAAATTTACACTCATACTTTGTTACTTAAGAAGGTTTTTCAGTTGCATAGTAAATTGCAGTTTGTCTAGTTTGTTCATTCCTATCAACCAATTGAAATCGAGTACTATACTCCAACCGGTCATAAAATTTACAGAAAAAACTGTGAATTTTAATAACAGATCACGGTTCTTATATGATAACTCATCGGCAAAGGCATGGCTGACAACAACCACAAATAACTTAAAATAGCATGTTTATGTTGCTTAGCGTACAAAATCTATGACTGACATTCGTTTAGTGGGGATCGAGAATGTCTTTACTGGTGTGTCCGTGAAAGCGTTGGTAAGATCGTTATTGCTTTAAATCTGACCCTACAACCAATATGTTTTGTTGTATGTTGCATGGCATAACTAACAATCATAGCGAGAGAGATTTGTTAATGTCTCTACTAACAGCGGTTTGCTTACTAAATTACATAAGACAAAACGTACCGTGGTCAACTTATTGGTAAGTCTGCGTGTTATAACCAGATTTACTCGATCGAACACAAACTCATATAAATTTTGTTTCTAGAAATCAAGTTTTAGTAAATTCGATGCGTTGCAAAAGAAGAATATTTTGAATTCGCACGCCGTAGACCAAGACGTGAGTAGATATAATTTTAATTACGAATATTTTACGATTTCGTTACAGACGGACGCTTGCAAAAAATGTGGCCGACCGGTATTCCAGATGGAACGTGTTGTTGCCGAAAAATCTATTTGGCATCGCAATTGTTTCCGTTGTGTAGAATGCAGCAAACAGTTACTGTATGTGTTTATTTTTAATCTGATGCTAGCTTAACGGCGTTTTTGCAGAGTGGATAATTTCGAAAGTCACGAGGGCATTTTATATTGTAAACCGCATTTCAAGGCGTTGTTTCAACCGAAGGCGGTCGAAAACGACGCACCTTGTAAGTATCGTCGCCGTTAAAACGTTGTTTAAGTAATAAAAGTTGTGCACAGTGTGTTTCATTTAAATGTTATTACAGCGAAACCGCACAAGCACGAACTTATTATTCGTGAAAATCAACCTGTGGAATTGCCCCCAGATGTAGCTAGAGGTACTGGTGGTTTTTCGTAGTGTGTTTTTTATAACGAAATGCTGCTTTAATACCCTACCGAACTAATTGTGCTCTAAACCCCGTTTTGAAGTGTCTGGGTACTTAACGGCCTGGCCAAGATGAGTCCTACACTGTTTTATTAACCATTGACGTGCTTGTTTTTTTTGTTATCTTAAATTAAACAGAATCAAAGCTTATTCTAAAATTTATTAAACTTTTAGCGAGCGATAAACCAGACTTGGGCCTCGAGGAACTACACAGCCTCAACGTAAAGGAACGGTTTCAAGTGTTTGAGAACGTTAAGAACCCCGAAAGCAATTTCGAAAAAAATTCTGTGAAAATGGAACGATCTCAATCGATATTATCGAAATTGGCTCGATTTCAGGCTAAAGGTATGAACGTAGGTGTAAGCGATGACTCTTTGAATGGTGTTCCGGTAGAAGGTAGTTCTGAGGAAGAGGATGTCGAAGAAGAAGTCGACGGTGACGATGCCGATTTAATCAGGGCGAAGCGTGTACAAAAAGAAAAACCTTTCCATTTTTTGCAAATGTCTGATGTTAAAAGTAAATGGGAACAGGGAAATCAACAGAAAAGGGACGATTTGAGAGAAGAACGCAAGCAAGAAATTCAAACTATACGAAGTCGGTTATTTTTGGGGAAACAAGGCAAAATGAAAGAGGCGTATCAACAGGCCATCGTTGAATCAGAAACGAACGCGAATGTTAAAAAAGAAGTACCAGTTGAGGTTACCGATACCAGATCCATTAAGGATAAATTCGAACGTGGTGATGTGGCTAGTAATGAAATTAAAAAAGAATCTGAGGATATGTCGATCTTTGAAAGCGGTGAGTTTCCACAGCTTTTTTGTGTCGCGTTGATTGTGGGTGTTTTAGGTATAAGCAAGAAGTCGCGCTCTATATTCTTAGAATTAGATGCGGGTAACGTTAAAGCTCCGAAAATTTCCCCAACGTCGCCGATTAAAGTGAGCACGTCAGTCCGCAGTGCCCGAGAGGTATTTATCACTCTTTAATATCTTGTCCGTCGTTGATACTCCCTTAAAAGTACGGTTGTTATCTATTAGGCGTACGTTGCCAAGCAGGCATCCGAAGATACTGTAAAATCCTCGGATCAACTGGACGAAATTACTGTCCGCACGTCAGATATCCAAGATAGATTTAAATTTTTTGAAACGTATAGAGAACCCCAGCAGAAACGCAAAGAGTTTCGGATGACTCCACCGAGAGAGGGACAAATTAAGGTTAATAGCTTGAGAGGGAAAGGTGTTTGTCTTATCTTAACCTCGTTTACTAATTTGCACAAGTTATTTAGATCACCGCCCTTAATTCGACTAATGCCATCGGTTACATAACGAGCTTTTGTTGTTTTTTATCCCCGATTCTTCGCGTTTATTGGAACATTTTCTAAGTTATATTTTGTCGCAGTCGAAGACGCCCGAACGAGACGTTTGCGTCGATGTCGACATCGTGAGGTCCGATGAAGTAATCGAGGATTCTGTTATTGCTAAATCGACTCATACCGCCACTAAAATGTTAAATAAATTCAGAGAAATGGAAGAAAACCTTTTAAAGGGCCAAGAACCACAAGGTATGTTTTTAACTTACTGGCAGTTGGACCTGTATAGTACAAATTTTCATTTTAATCTCTTAGTTTATAAATGACTCGTAGAGTAATTAAGTTAGTTTTAGGTCCGAAACCTCTGAAAAGGTTTACACCACCTCGAGAACCATTACGACGTGATAGCAGTAGCGAACAGGAATCGGGCAGCGAAGACGACGTCGATAATACTAAAATCGTGGAGCACGATTTGATCGAAGCTCAAAAGGCTGCACGTGCCCAGAAGTTACGCGCAAAGTTCGAACGTTGGGAACAGAACGAAATCAAACGAGAAAATAGTGTTAATCTTGCCGAAGAGATCGGAGAAGAT
The DNA here is from genome assembly GCA_035610365.1 of Aquatica leii. Classification (NCBI taxonomy): domain Eukaryota; kingdom Metazoa; phylum Arthropoda; class Insecta; order Coleoptera; family Lampyridae; genus Aquatica; species Aquatica leii. Next base: position 94,707,014 of record CM069435.1, on the reverse strand, counting down.
CAATCGCAAATCGAAACGGCCAAAAGGTATTTTCATATTGGTTTTGTTTATTGAAGCAAATAATGTTTACGATAATCATAATTCTGTATCAAACAAAGACATTAAATTGTACTATGAAAATTAATGACTTTTCGTTGCAGTTTATGTGCCAAATTTGAGTCGTTGCGAGATAGTAGCGTCCAGACACAAAGCAGTCGGGTGAAAGTCAATCGATTTGTGGTAAGTGCAGTTTGAATTGCATGGTTGTTGTTATAATCAAAGCTCGGTGTTAATCCCCAATACCACTTATATAGTTTTAATTTTTTGCACTTTATGAGTAGTATACTAATTTTGGCACGATTTTTTGTTGTCTTTGAGAGTGCTTGAACGTAATGTAGTATAGAGGGGTGCTCGAGTTGCTTAACACGATAACTTGGTGAAATCAATACCTTAGAACAAAGTAAGTATTTCAGAATCTTATTGGCCATGGATTTGAAATGCCAAAATTAGGAATCTATATTACCGATAAAATTATTTATACTATGAAGTCTTAATGTACAGGATGAGCCATTAAGAATGAAGGCAAGTTGTTTGTGTAGACGTTTTTTGAGCACCCCGTATGATGCATGTCCCCAATAACCAACTAAATTGAAATTATTTTATTTGCAGTAATAGGGGAAAAAGCAACAAGTGCGACAAAAGTTTTATAATTAGGTAATTTTCCGGCTAGTGTTAAATCGTCTGTTCTTTCTTGCCTCTCTTTGTTGATGTTTTTTTTTTTTGGATAAATAATAATAATATCGCTAATAGGTAGGATGATGTGAGAAAATTGTAGTAATAACGTTTTATAGAATTAATGCACAAAGTGAAGTCGAATTGTTTTTTGTAATCTGTAATTTTGGTTTAATTAATATTAACGTAGTTATTTTTTAAAAAAATGTTATCGCTTTTTACTCGTTACTACTGTGGTGATTCAAAAAGCTCATGGCCTGCTGGATGCACCAAAAGCAAAGGTTTATGCTTTGCTCGTTGCATAATATACAATTACGGGTGATAACTGACCACAGGCCTGTGAGATTTTTGACAAACTCAACATACTTTTATTATTATTATTGCTCTTCTGGTGCATATTATTATTATTATTATTACTACTATAATATTATATTTGTTGTTCGAAATTTTATTATCAAATTTTATTTAACGATGTAAAAAATACTGTGCCAATTTTTGTATGTTCTTTTGGGTGATTAAATAAACAGATTAAGAATCCGATTTTTGTATTTATTGGGAATTAACACACGGTTTTGATTTGTTTAAACGAAATCGTTTTTATTTTTTTACGACAGGGCGTCATCAGTAATTCGATTAAGTGCAAGAGTTGCGAAGAAAACGTATATCCGATGGAAGTGATTACAGTGCACGGCTTGACGTACCACAAAAATTGTTTTCGATGCATCGAATGTAAATCGATATTACGGTAAGTTTTTCGGATAGCATTAACGAAGTTACAATGTTTTTACGATAGAATGCATTCGTATTCGTACAATCAAGGATTGTTGTACTGCATAACGCATTTTAAACAATTGTTTATTACAAGAGGTAATTACGATTCGGCTTTTGGACTAGAACGACACAACGATAAATGGAACTCGAAATTGTGTTAGTCGAAAGTGAGCATGATCGGTTTTATTGATTAAAGAACAGCTGATTAATGTATCACCGCTTCAATGAAAAACAGGCTTGTCATGTAATTTGCATCAAATTTTTAGTTAAGTGTTGGTGTTATGTAAAAAATTTTTATGCAATCATTTAGATTTTAAGTTTTAAGTTGTATGTTAGTAAGTAGCGAGGATGGTGTATTTTATATGTGAAATTTATTCGTAATAAAAACGATCTGGCAATTTTACTTTCGTAGTAAAAATGAACGTGTAGGAAATGGATTACATTCGAGAGTTTGATATCAAGTTAGATAAGGAGTTTTATTATGCTGGTGAACAAATCACTGGCACCGTTCTTCTCGATACAACCGAAAACTTCAAACTGAAGAGTAAGTACCCGATTTATTACATTATACTATAAACTTACACTAGATGTTACAATCTTCAATAACAGTAATTTAGAACATAATTTGATTATAAACATAATCTCTGCTTATTCAGTGTGTGAAGCAATGTTAAAGTTCTCTTGTCATGCTGCTTTTAGTATCCGATTAGAACTAGCAGAAGAAAGATTGACACAGAGTATGTCTTTTTTTCTTAAATGCGTTTACAACACATGGGATCGTTTGGAAGAAACTGTGAGTTACGGATGAGAAGCTTCGTTGAGTTGTTTTCCTATTGTGATTGGTAAAGTGACAATGATCGATTTATTGTTGGTAACTTAATTTAGGTTGGAGTCTGTTAGAGCAAAAACTAGAAGATTTGTAAAATGCGATCATCCCTATCGCGACCATTTTGAGAATAATCGACGGAATCAAAATTTGGTTTTTAGTGGCACCGGAAAGAATCTACAATGTAATGTACTTTGCTAGACTAATACATAGACCACGATCTCGGCAAAATTAACTAACAATTTTAATAAAAATTATATTTTATTCAAGAGGTGGTTTATTCAGTGCCCCTGTACTGCGGTTTTCTTGGTTCTTTTGTGCAACTCCGATTTATACTCTCAGCAGTTCTGTTTTGTCAGTGAAGTCCAGAAGCTTATTTCAAGGGGCTCTTTAAACTCGTCATCGCCCTTCGGTTTTGGTTTGCTAAGAATCGTCGTGCGTTGCGTTTGATATGCGTCGTATTTACACAGCAGATGCTGCGGAGTCTCGTCGCCTTCGAAACATCCGCGACATAGAAGGCTACTTTGCAGTCCCATTTTATGCATATATGTGTTAAGGTCACCGTGTCCTGTTATTACTCCCGTGAGTTTCCTTAACTTTTGTCGACTCGTGCTTGATAGTGTATTTTGAGTGTTTGATTGTGGCTTTGTAAGGAAGAGTTTTGTGTGCCTCATCCCTGAAGAGTTTTTTCATAGTTTTTCATGCTCCGCTGCAAGTTGGCTGCGAATTGTTTCTTTTCCGATCTCGTAAGCGATTCATTCGTTTTTCGTCGTTTGGTAAACGTAACAATTGCCGTCTTGGTTGGGTTCGCTCTTTTTTGAACCATTTTTCGACGGTATTTAGTGCACTTTGCATGTTCGATACAGTTTCCTCAAACTACCCATTTGTGGTAATGATGAGATCGTCGGCGTATCCTAAAGCGAACAGCTCTCTGTCTTCTTGTAGTAGGCCGTCCATGACGGAGGCACCACAGTAGGGGTGACAGCACTCTGCCTTGTCGGCACTCGCAGCTACTTTGGCACTTTCAGTGCTACTGTACAAAGTAGCTGTTACCGTCCGATTCCTGAGCATTGATTTGACGGAGTTTTGAATTGCAGGATTGCATTTTTGCATATGCTCACTAGTTGGTAAATTGCTAGCTTGCAAGATTTTCGGATTGGTACGCATACTGGTTTCGGTGTAGAAGCGAAGCTTTAGTGACCCGTTCCGTATATACCTGTCGACTATCTTTTCAAGTAGTTTTAAGATAAAGGAAGTCAAGCTGATCGGTTTGTTAGATTTGGCCTGGGCGTACGTAGATCTCCTTGGCTTTGGTAGAAATACCACCTTGACAATCCGCCAGCAGTTTGGTATAAGCTGGCTCTGAGAATTTTGCATACTGCGTTTTATAGAGCAACAAATTCTTTTTGCAGCATGATGGGATGGATAAATTTCATCGGTTCCTGGAAACTGAAGGGTTGAAACGTATTGATTCCCCACGCTAGGTTTTCAGGATGAATGATTTTTCTCGTTCCAGTCCCTTTTGGGTGCCCGTTTGTTTGGTTCCTCTAGGTCCTGGTGCTTAGGAATTTTAGTTAACGATGAACCCGGGAAGTGTTTTTGCAGAGTACCTTCAACCGAGTCTGTAAACTTTCCGCTTTCGGTCATCAAAGAACCGATGTTTCCAGTGTGGTTTTTACTCAGAACTTTTTGGAGTCGAGAACTTGTAGGTTTGTTTTCTACGTCCCTACAGTACCTTTTCCATGAGGTTTTTAACGAGTTAACAATACTGTCCGTCATTAGTTCTAGCTCGTGCGTTGATCTTACAACTGTAGGATAGTCCTTGATTTGGTCGGTTAAAGTTTCGTTGAACAAATCCCAGTCGGTTCTTCTCGGGTTTTTGTATTCCAATACGAGTTTCTCGTGTGATTTAATGTTGAATCGAATGTATCTATGATCAGAAAAAGAAGGTTTATCTGATACTGGCCACGTTTTTATCACTTTGCTCGCTTTTAGACTAGCAAGCGTAAGGTCAATAACTTTACTGCGCGACACGGTTATAAACATAGGCGCATCTCCGTTATTTATTATGTCTAAATTTCCTTTTAGAATAAATTCTAAAAGTTGTATTCATCTCATGAATTTGTGTTTGTGCATTGGCACCGCATTCAAGAATGAGCGGTTTGTTGGTCCTACTGTTAATCAGCCGTTGGATTTCTTCCGGAGGCGGTGGTTCTCTCTGGTCCTAGGAAAGGTAACCGGATCCGATAATGAACTCCCTGCTGATCCCTTGCTCTACTGCAAATATTTTAGCTGCCACTAGGTCTCTCGAACATAAATCCCACAATGCCATTAACCCTGTTGTAAATTTCATATAGAAGCTAATAAAAAAATTTATTTGCCTGTATATGTTTTGTATCTGAAATTTGAAACGGCTAATGCTTATGCAGAACATATAACCCTCAATTTGGAAATGCATATAGAACAAATTATGTTTTTATTTGAAAATGCATATACTGTATTTGCATGCTGTGGAATTGCACATATACTTACACATAGGATTCTAAATTTGATTTATAAAACCAATACGAATTTAATATGAATAACCAATTTCAATTTTTTTTTCATTTTCAATACGTTTTCGGAAACTGATCGATCATTGGAAAACTCTATGAAAACAACAAGTTATTAAATAATTTGTCACATAATATAAGTAAATTGTGTATTACTGTATTAGTTACCATTCCAGTTATTTAAAATTCTTTTCTGCAATTCATAATACAAATTCCCTACTTTAGTTACTTCTTTACTTTTATAATAGTCAAGACGGTCGACTATATCTTTTTCTGTAGAAGCTGTTAACTCAATACATTTTAAAACTGACTCAGTTTTTTTACTATGGTTGCAGACTGCCCTATTGATTTCTTTGACTGTAATTCCAAAAACATTAGATTAAACTAGCACCCTAAAACTAATACCTTTTGGTTGTTTTATATCAGGTTTAACTACGGTTTTAGCTTCCTCATTACAGCTACTTAATAGAGATGTTCAGGATGCTGTTAAACTGCTCTTACTTTGCAATTTAATTATCTTTTGTATACAATTTAGTAATAAGACAAACCAACGTACTGTCATTCTCTATCATACAATTAGGTTTGACATAGAACTGTATGACACTACCGTGGATTACCCCATTACGAAACTGTAGTATAGAAAAAAATTAAATCGCAAAGTAAGGGCAGTTTGACAGCATCCTGGACATCTCTTTAACATGAATGTTGGAGGACATTTAACACGAGACGCCTCAACTGATTTTGCAATTTTTTCTGGTGTATCTAAAGTTACTGTTTATAATCTCAAAAAGTTAAATAATTTCAATTTCGGTACTTACTGCCAATTAATAAAATACAAGCTTTATAATATTGTCCATCTTCGTATTTTACTTTATATTTTTTTGAATAATTAATATATTAAAACGCTTAATATCGCTTATAGATACAATGCTTTTTATACTGTAGTCGACAAATTTAATGTAGGCATACATTTTGCAAGTTAAGTCAGTCTGAAACATTTTAGCACATTTGAAAACACATGAATTTTTTTACCGTAACATTATTAGAATCATCAAGTTTCGAAATATAAAAATATATAATCAACAAATATACAAACCCTTGAAAATAAGAATAAGCAAACGCATGCGTGCTCAGACTTAACTTGGGGGGCATTTGCATATAGAAAATCATTTTCTTATTCTTATTTGGAATTTCATATATACTATCTATTGGTTTTTATTGGTTTTGTTCACAACTAAAGCATTCCTTCAATTGGTACATGTAAATTACCAATAGACTATTTATATGTTTTCATCTTACTGCATATAAATTCCAATGATGTCCTATAAAAGCCAATAGAAGCATATATAGGTTTTTTTATTGGTTTCAATGTGAATTTTATATGAAATTTTCAATAAAGAAGTTTAGTGCATTCTTTACAATGATACATGTGCGAGAGTTGTACACAAGTAAGGCCTCAAGCAGCCATCTATCTGCACAGTTCAACTAGCCACGTTTAGGTATTGATGTTGTTCTGTACCGATATTTTTTTTAGTGGGGTGGTCAGTTCCAGTACTGTTCCCGATACCCAAGTGATAACCTTTTTGGTTGCAGGAAGGTCTTTGAGATAAACAATCTCAAGTTCTCTATCCTACCCCAGTGTACAAGCTCGCAGGTGCGGCTGTACACTTGAACAGGATTACCGCATCTTCTATGCGGATTACTCAGATATTCTTTTCAATAGTTCGAAGCCCGTCAAAGTGGTGACACTTAGCCATCTAACAAATGACTGTAATGCAGTAACCATGAGTACGGTTGAAAACACCTCCTTGGCAATCGTCGGCGTTTATTGGCCGCCGAGTGAAGATGTTCGCATTTATCTCCAACACTTATACAACCTTCTTGATCAACTAAGAGGCATTCCTATTATTATAGCAGTTCACTTTAATTGATTAATTAATTAAATCGCCGCTTTGGCACTTTTCGGTGACCGACGAACGGGGACGATATGTAGAGAACCTCGCAGGTGGATGTATGATCTCTGTGTTATCAACAAGCCCCATCAAACCTTTCACTTTCGCTAGTCATTTAGGTTGGACAAATACAGCTGTGACTTTAGCGTCCCTTTAGCCAAGAAAACGAAAGACTGGCAAGTTATTCCAGATGTGATTTAAAGTGACTACCTACTGATACGGTTTAATCTAACCGTCAATGCACTTAAACCTTGTATCGATCCCTAAAAGAATCCTAGATTTCAAACGCATAGATACTGTGCGCGTGAATAATGCTGTAGCAAGTTCAACGCATTCTTATCTTCCACGTGTCGCACTGTGCCACAATCCCAAATCTGTAGACGCCGTCATTGACAAGATGATTCTTGATTCTTGCCAACATACATACGCATAAGATCTAAAGCCCATGTACCGAGGTGGAGTCCTAAGTGAGACAGATTAAAGCAAGCGGTGCGTTGTTTCCGAAAACACCACCAACAAGATCCTGCAGACGTAAAACATCAATGGCCGCGCTTCACCGGTACAAACTGGCAGTGAGGACAGCTAAGCATAGCTTCTGGCAAAGTTCCGTGAAAAAAAGCTTGGCAACGAGTCCGCAGGAGTAATTTTTCTACCAGCTAGAAAGCTGATAAGCTAATCCTTATTCTCAAGCTCAGAAAGAAGCATCTCACTAATATGAACTCTTATCGTCTTTATGTGTCCGCAATTTCCTAATGGGACTGGTAGGCAAAATCAAACTCATGCCCAAATATTGTGACTAGCTGGGCTGACAACAATAAACTAAGTATTTTTGCAGACAAGACGAAATACATGATTTTTGGCTTCACGACGAGAAGCCGTCTAGATCCTTTACACGGCGGATTTCGTTGTCCTCGAAAATGCGTTTCATTTCATTCCTTAGAAGCGAGGATAAGATAAGCGAGGTGCCTCGTTGAGTCGCGGGCTCGCGAAGCACGTCAGCGTTACCTAGCCCATCCAACTGAGTCTGACTAGACTTCTCTTGACGCACTTTTCTGACATAACATATCCTTCTTGTGGCGAACTTGTATCAAGCAAGTTTGGGTGGTTTGGTGGATCCACATTCTCCATCCTCTTCCTACTGCCCCAGTGGTTTATTAGTGTTTGATATGCCGACTAGCTACTCTCTGGTTACTTCGTCTGCACAGGTTATTTTTAGGAATCCCCCTTTATAGGTACATTTCTGAAAACACGGAGAAGCTTGTCCCTTCTCCAGTTCGTCAATTCATCCGAGTATCAAGATTTTTATGACCTTGGATTCTTCAGAAAAGTGTTTTCAGAGAACCCATCAGAGTTTTCCTGAAGGTTTTTTTTGGGTTTTTTTGACTTTCCTTTGCTCGTTTTTGTAATGCCGGTGTACTACTGCTGGAGAAGTTGCGCTTTTGCGCCCCTGTTGTTCCTACAGTTGGTACAATTGCGTGCGCCATCTGATGTCGCTGGTGCGTTCTTGACGTGCCTGCCTTTGCTTTCTGTATAAGTGGGTTTTGCTTTCTCGTCCTTGCCATTGAAATGGAACCTGTAGCCTGAGCTGCCAATTCTCTATGTTTTTTCAGCTTACGCCTTGTCGCCCCTGAAAGGTTTTTAGGTTTTTTAGGTTCACGCTAAGCATCAGCCAATATTTTTTCAGTTTTGCTCAGAGTCTCTGTTTTTTTTAAACGTGTATAGGTGGTTCCATATAGATGTCCCACAAGTATGGAGGAAAAGAAGGTCACCGTGCGCAGTGTCCGGATACGCACGGAAGGCTATATTCAACGGAGTTCGCCTGGTACCCCACGGTTGGAACCAGTGACGATTAGTCTTTTACCCAGTCCTCCCCACTTTAGATTTAGGTTTTCGATGAAGTTGTTTTCTGTTGGTCCAAACAATTAAACCTAGACTCCCCACTGCTTGTCCGTGAAAGATGTCCACAACATCAAGAAGTTTGGGTTTGGTTGTCGTGCCTACTGATCAAAGTCAGTATAGCTGTGACAGGCATCCTTACCCCAGTGTTGGCTCTTGCCACGACACTACAGCTTGAGCTGGGAGAGCCAGTTCGCGTAAACTCGTACCGTCCGATAACTGTGTTATTAGAACTTGGCAAATTTTTTAAACGTATGCTTTTTAAAAAAATCTATGACATTCTGCCACAAATTCGTTTCCATCCCGGTCAATATAGCTTCGTTCCAGGCAAAACGACTGACGCCGCACGTAGGTTAATAACCAATGTACGATCGAACGACTCCAAGTACAGACTTGCAATTTATTGACATATCTGGAGCGTTCAATAACGTATGGTGACCTTTAATAATAGAAGCTCTCGTCGTTAAGAGAATACCTGCTAACGCCACGATCGTAATTTGTGGTTATTTTTATTCTTTGAGTGTATCCCGTTCTGTTTATGCCAAACGACTGATGAAGAAGTGTTTGCAAGACTCGGTTTTCAGACCGACTTTGTGGAATTTGGTTGTAAACGACTTGTTTAGCACAAAACTACTAGCAGACTGCGACATCTTCACATACACGGACCACACCACTGTCACGGTGTCCGCAATTTCTAGACGAGAGGTCTAGGGCAAAATCCAACATGTACTAAACGTAGTGACAAAGTGGGCAGCAACAAACTGACGGTTTTAGCGGACAAGACTAAGTACATGGTTTTTGGCTCTTCTTTAAAACGAGATCCTTCACTGCGCCTCAACAACATTTCCGTTCGTAGGGTTTTCGAATTCAAGTACCTCGGACTTTTTGATTGAGTTATGTAAAACATTGCGCATTCGTGGTTGACACGTGTAAGAGCTTGTTCTACAAGCACTCACGCTTGAAATGAAACTTACACAAAAAATCTCTTGTGAATATCTTTAACAGTGCAGTTATACCCATGCTCACCTATGGCCCACACATTTGGTACCACAGACTTCGACATTCCTACATGGTCAGGAAACTGATTTCGTTCCAATTTCTATTCCTTAGAACTATCCTCGGGGTTTACCGCATCGTTCCCGTAAATATTCTCTGTGTGATATCCAAGCATCCTCATCTACATCTCCGTTTACAGGAATTTTACTGCACCAAAGTTCTCAGGAAACACATTTGGTTCAACGACTTTTCATCTTTTTCAGCGGTAGAGCATTATTTAAAGGTGTTGATCTTGGATGAATGGCAGCTGCTCTGGGACACTTCCCAGAAAGGGCATAACGACTATTCCCTTATCCCCAATATTTATTCTTACCTGGGTCAGAATGCTCCACGTCCCCGGACGAGAGGCAGTTCAAATCTTTTTATCACACGGCGGATTTTATTGTCATTTAAAAAGCATTAGCCATTTGGATGGCGACAGTTGTCCGTCGGGTGGCCTTCCTGACATACCAGCACATCAGATTCTCGCTTGTCACGAATTCGATGACGTTTGGGGTGACCTGTTAACAACGATCAACCCCTACCCCAAATCGCCTCAGGGTATTCTTAGACTGGTGTCTGATGTAAATGTACAATATAAAGAGAGACCAAAGCTTTTATTAGAAATAATATTTTTAGTTTTGCTAACGTATGCATGGTAATTAAGTTAGTAAGACAGTAGTATTGGAGTACGTACAGATTTTAGGCTGTGACTCTAACACATGCCAAGGTAAATAGGGTTGTCACGGTCCAGCTAGTGAAGCTATATATCGTGACACTCCATCTACCATTCTATCCAACACCTGGAGACTCGCCCGATAGGTAGCTCAACCCACCGGGAAAAAATATTACTATAATTTATATATCAATATACAAATACCGTTTGCAAAAAGATCACTAACATTTATTTGTTACTTACCTTTTATATTCTCGCCTTATCTTCGACTAGAATATTCTGTTTGTTTTTTAAATCGCTTCAAATATTCTCAAGGTTTGAGAACGTTTCAGAACTGTACTGGACACGATGTTAAAATTATATGTTGTGAATGCTTATTTAACACAGTAATGTTAAACTTATACCCGATTACATCTTCTATATAAACCAAAAGCGTTAGTAAGCTTGCAGCCGTTTATATTGAAAATGACGCCGCTATCAAATTTGATTCGTTTGAAATATTTGGTAACAGACTTCAGTGCGATCAACACTTTTTTTTTAAATTTTAGTGGTGCGGGTTATACTACGTGGTAAGGCCCATGCCGAGTGGAAGGTTATTTTGTCAGGCGATAGAAGAACGGTAAAAGACGATCAGTACTTCATCGACGAAAGGCAAATCATATGGGGCGAGAACAACGTCGAAATGACTGTGCCAATACTACCGAGAGGCGTTCACAAATTTCCTTTTCGGTAAAATCGAATCAACTTTGCAAGTACAATCTCAAATTTATCGTTCCAGTTTCGCTTTACCCGAATCTAACTTGCCGTGTTCGTTCGAAAGCAAACCGTGCTGCATCCGCTATTATATCAAAGTAACTATCGATATACCATATGCTAGTCCGCCGCAAGGTATGAAGTATTTCACTGTAATTGGTCCGCACATCGATTGTATGGACGAACAATATTTAGTAAGTACTTTAATCGATGATTCGTTAATTATTAAATCGTGTATGTGCAGAAACCAATGGTCGGCCAAGATAAAAAAAGCACATGTTGTTGGTGTTGTAAAAAAGGCACAGTTACGTTACGCTGTGTCCTTGAACGATCCGCGTACGTGTGCAACGAGAGTCTTAAGCTAAAAGCGACGATCGATAACCAAAGTTCAGACGAAGTACGTTTGAAAGTACGCCTGATGCAAGTGTGCGAATTTTTCATTGATAGAGGCGTTTTGGGAGTGAACAAAGAATCAAAACATTTAGTCTTCGAGTATCGGTAAGCACCATTACTAACCGTTTACGCACTAATAATCGTTTTACAGAGGCAGCTGCGTGAAACCTAACTCTCGTACGAAATGGGACAGCTCGAGTAGTTTGGTGATACCAACGATGCCTACGAGTTTAGTCGGAATTTGTCGCCTCACACAAATATATTACGTTCTTTTCGTCAGTTTAGACACTGACCGAGATTTCGATATCGTTCAATTGCACTTTCCTGTTACGATCGGGACGGTGCCCTTTCGAATACCAAATTCCAACACAACTCCTGCGATTAAATACGGCAAGGGTGAGTGGTCTTTTTGTATCATCGGTTAACGTTTGTCTTGTAGAACACGCTTGTTCGCACGTCGAAGGTGGACAATACATTGGTCCCGAATTCTTAATGGGACAAGTGTACGATGGTAACGAGCTTAATAGGGAACCCATCATTTTGTACAAACCCGTTTATGTAACGGTAGATAGGACACGAAGCAACAGCAAATAGGGCAATAAACACAACTTAAATACATTACCTCCGAGAAATATCAAGTGCCATTTTATTTTGTAAAAGAGAAACTCACGCAACGTTAATAAGGTGTCGGTGAGCACGTTGTTAGCAAGTATTACACGTTAATACTTTTTTCATACTTCTCTTTAGACTGGTTTGTTAACTAACTTACAGGGTTATAACGTTAATTACAAATCGTCGTTTTTTCTATGTACGTATTTCTATTTTATACAATGACGAGTGTGCCAACTTTTGATTTGCTTCAATATTTGAATTCTTCCAAGTCTTTACGTGAATAAATGCACCAAAATATTTATAAAAAATGTACTTATATACATATATATGAACGTTGAATAACTATATTGTTTATTTTATGTATTATCGGAACTACCCCGTTTTAATGTTTAACGTCAAAAAGAAAAGGTACAAGTAGTTTATATTACTATGTTACAATACATTTGTAATCGTATGTTTGTTGTTTAACGTTTTCAAAGTATTTTATGAATAAATGTCTATTGTTTATTTCGGTTCACACTATATTTATGTGCATCAACTGTATTAAAATCTTGTGCTAATGAATAACTTATACAAAATAGAAGTTGTAGGACACTAATTTGCGACCAAATGTGGAACAGGGAAAAGACTATAAAATAAATAAACACGGAGCAGGAGTAGTACGAAAAAACATGCAGACGTATAAGTTTTATTCTTCTGTAACTCCGATCTATTTTTGATAGAATGTAAGATTGGAATTTTATATTCAAAAGAGGTGATGTCTCAATAATCAAAAATACACTGCAGGTTAATTAAAAGTGAGAAAGCTAGGCAACCAACTTTACAAAAACAATTTTCTTGTATAAGAAGATTGTATACAATTTTATAGTATCGTGTAGATTACTATTTTTAAAATCTAGTATAAGAAAATGTTAAAAAATAGAAACTGTTTTAATTTCTACAATTTGTATGCTATTTTCTCGTACAAGAAAATTGTATCGTCTAAAATAGGCTTTAAACTAGAATTTAAAAACGTGCCAACTACGTTTTCGGCGTAATTAACATCGGGATTGGTCGAAATCAACTCAAAACAATTGAGAAATATGTTCAATATGTTCATTTATAGATAATATTATTTATAGCTAATCTCATCACTATTGTAAGTATGAGCGTGTCATAAAGCAGATATTGATAATAACCAATAAATTTAACAAAACTTATCGTAAGTACATGCAGTTTATGAATCACCGCTGAACTAAATTTATTTTTGTAAAACTACGTTCGAAGTAATAAAAATAGTGTCCAGTAATTGCAGATTTATAAAGATAGAGAAATAAGTTTTGAATATTTTCAGGTAAGTTGAAAATAGGTATCGTGCCTGTTTGTAAAAATTATTTTTAGAGTGACCTTTCGTATGGCCTTTCCGTACATTAACATTTATATTTAAGTTTCGAAATTTGCCTTTGTTTAATTCTTTTATTGCACAATGAACGAGCAGGTGGAATTAGAAATTTGCGGCAATTGGTAAGTGCCTATAATCGTTGCGATGATTTATGTCGGGTTTTGTTTCTAGCAAGCGAGAAATTCCGCATCACAACTATGTGATGCATTCTATGCACTGTGCACGTAACATTTCGTTATGTGCTAAGTGCAAGGAACCGATACCAAAATCTGACATAGAAAAACACACGCAATTGTGTAAAACCTCACCACCAAAGCTTAAGCCCATTGAATCTCCAAGCAAACTAGAGCAAAGCTCTTATTTCGTCGCACGTAAAGAAATCGAGGATAAAAAAGTACAAGTGCGGAAAGAGAAACAAATGCAAAGGATGGAGAAGTTGGTGGGTGTGGGAAATCAACTCGGGTCATATAACGGTACACCTCTTGTGGCTAATAACCCAGTGCCTGTAAATCAACTCGGGTCATTTACAAACAGATCCACTGTTGAAAGTAACCCAATCAAGCAATCTAGTTTATTACCGTGCCAATATTGTGAACTCGAGCTTCCGAAATTCGATTTACAAGAGCACGAAAATTACTGTGGTGCACGTACAGAGAAGTGCTTAGACTGTGGGGAAATGGTTATGTTTCGTTACAGGCAATTACATCGTGACACCAACCATGGAATACTAAATCCCGAAAGTAAAGAAACACCTAGACGTCGACCGCCGTCATTTAATATCGAAACATATTCTATGCCTTACATAAGTAACCCCAGTACAGGTCCACTTTTACGCACAACTGATAGTAACGGTGAAAAATTAGAATCTAGTAAAGAAATTTCACGGAGACTTGATTGCAAGACAGAATACATCCGAAACTTATTGCATGATAGTGCTAGCATAACAGCGCCTATACGTTCGACAGGTGCTGTACCACGACACAGATCTTCGGGTACAATCCCTGAATCACCAAACCGTTATCGTAATCCACCAACGGAAGTGGTGATACCATGCGAATTCTGCAAGTTGCCTATACCCCACGAAGATTTAATCGAACACGAAACTGGATGTAGACCAGATTTAGCTCGTTATAACCCACGTCGTAATAATAATTCGCCTGATTATTTTACAGGGCCCGAACCGAGTTCGCCTGAAGTTGACTTACCTTGCGAATTTTGTTCTGATTTAATACCGGCTTCGCAGTTGTTAACCCATCAAGCTACGTGCAATTAAAGTATAGTTTTTGTTGCTGGTGTGAATTCAATGCTTTATTAAATGTTTTCATTGTATTAAAAGATTTTTTATGAATTATTTTGTAGTTTCGTAATCTGTAAATTTTTAATTATGTAAATTATAATAAAACAATGGATTTTGTTGAAGTTTTTCAGTGCTTACACTTAGTAGGTTTAATGGAATCAAATACTGTACAATTTATACTGGATCGCTAACTCAAATATTTTTTCTTCTTTCTTCAGTTTATCCTGGTACCCTATCTGGGTGTCTGATATGAAGTCCAGACTTTCCATTCCTTTCGGTTTTTTGCCATTTTCATTTCTGCCACTGTTTTGTACCGATTTCTTTATGTTCAGCACTTTCTGGGTCTGCTCTTTTTCCTGTTGCGTTCTCCTAATGCCGCTATAATCTTTTTTAGTAGCTGTTTATTTACATTAATTAAAGTAATATTTTATTTGTAATTAGAAAACTAGAAATTAGTTTGTGCGCGCTGCGTAAAACTCATTACGCAGTGCTTATTGCTAAATTAAACAATAAAGCAAATGCCGTTTAAGTAAGACGTATTCGTTATATACAATAAAATCAAACGTTGCAAGTACGATTGTTTCCAAAAATAAATTTAATGCAAGTAACAAGAACATTGGTCCTTCGCGCCGGATGCTAAACAAATAGTTATCAATTAAGAAGAAATTGGTTTATTAGCGAATTTAATCTGTGGTTTTTTCAAGTATCAGCAACTACAAGTCTAGAGAAAGCGATCCTTTTCTTTCTTATATATAATTTATTCGTTCGCAATCATAAGATCAAACATAAGATCGTTTCTATACTATCAAGTTATTGTATTTATATGCTTACGCGATATTATCATTTATGTGTTATTATATTTTGTAAAATTTGAATTTATACGTAAACGCAATAATAATATGTATAATTAAATGGTAGTTTATCACACAAATTATAGTGAATCAGTGTTATTTTGTTTGAAAATGTCGGAGAAAAGTAAGCACATTATTTTTTTATTAAATTTTAGTTTTGTACTCGTGTAGTTAGCAAAGATAGATAAATTACACCAATCCTGACTTCAGTTATTAGTAGTTTAATATTCAAATCATGCAAAATTACACGAGTACTCCTCAGTAGTTTCTTTTTCAAAGTTTTAGCAATCGTTATTATAATTGCAGTGCAATCTCCGTAATCCGAACTAATTGCTGCAAGGAGATGTTCGGATTATGGAATGTTTTCGGAAAAATCTAAAAAAACACAACTGTACATACATATTATGTATGTATTTTATTATTAACGTACAATATGTTAGCACTTTGAAAGATAAATTAAAAAAATAAGAAAACCACAACTGTACAGCTGCGTTTTTTTTAAGAATTTCCAATACACACTCACATTTATTTGGTTTTTTTTCCATATAATTTAAATGTTTACATATAGAAAACGTATTAAAAACAAAATAATTTTGGAATTAAACTACATATTTTGGGCGGTCACATAAACAAATATGTATGTGTGTCAATATTTACTTATTTACGACCTTGCTAGGAATTTATTATTCTTTTATAAATACATATATCTTACCAAATAGCTTCACAAAAAAAGTTAAAAAATTGTGCTTTTGTCCATTGGTCGTTACACTGTGGGGCAGTTCGGATTACTGGAATGTTCGGATTACGGAAGTTTCGGATTATTGGATTTTGTATTGTTGCTAAAGTAAAACCAGTGAATTTTTACACATGACAGCCGAATGTACATAGAGATAAATCGCATAACAATTTGTTATTATTATTCGTTGTATAATATTTTATTTTAACATTTTTTGTCATGTTACTTTCAAATTTCCTTCAAGTTCCATCATATCAAAATCTTTTAAGTAACATTCATAACATTCCCTTTCTCTAATTCATTTATAACTTCTATACCTGCCATAAAATCTAAGACCATACGATAATTAACCCATATGGTGAAGAAACGAATGTCATAAGACTGACTGAACTAAGTACAAACGAAGAACTTAAGGATCAGTTTAAAAACGGATATCAGAAATTCTGGCTGCAAAACAACATACCCGTTACTTATCCCGTATTATGGAATATAGTGAGGAAATTTTTAATTTCCTTTCCATCGTCATACCTAGTGGGGATTCAGCGCTGTTACCAATCTCGTAACGAAAAAAAGAAACAGACTGAACATATCATTAGCCGAGGAGATTTAAGATTAAACCTTACAAAATTGACGCCAAATGTTGATAATTTATTATTAAAGCATCAGAGGTTCATCCTTCTCGCTAAAAACATTTACTTTTTGCTTAGTTTATTTTATGTTACGCTTATTTTATATAACAGATACAAAATTTTATTTTGAGTAGTTTTAATTTAAATGCATTTAATAAATGTATAAAACTTAACATGTGTTTACTTTATAATTGATTCTGAAATTCAAAATGTAACAAACAGAGAAACTAAATACTGGCAAGCTGTTATAGAAAGAAGTTTCTACAAGATTCAGTTTTTAGATCAGAAAAATTTAGCTTCTCGTGGAAGTAGTAATAAGTTGTTTGCAAAAAACTCTTTTTAAAATGCATAGTGTTAAAAACGATAAAGAATATAAAGCTCGACGATTTGGTAACATGCATGTGCATATAAGATTTAGGGGCAGTTCGATACCGAACGTTCTGTTGTAAGCTTGTCTATTTAGCATGATTTTATGTTCTTTGCTCTAATACAGAAGTTCGTATAATTGGTGTTTTATTTAAAAAACAAACTCTAACAATAGAAATGATTTCCAAATTAGACCCAGTTATGTCAGAACATACAAAACGCTCTCAAATAAAAGATCACAAAAATTATCTCGGGGATAAAATACAAAATAAAGTAATCAACTTGATCGGTGAAAATATCAAAGCCAAAATTTTAGAACGAACTAAAAAGGCAAAATATTTTTCCATATAATTAGACTGCACTTCTGACTCTAGTCACCAAGAACAAATTTAAGTTTGTATAAGATTTGTTAATTTAAATAGCACGGGAATTAGTATAGAAGAATATTTTTTATTATTTTGTCCTATAGATGATGTGTCGGGTGAAGGCTTGACAAAATTTCTTTTGTCGGCGTTAGAGAAAGAAGGCTTAAATATCAACGCTTTACGGGCTCAGGGTTACGACAATGGGGCAAATATGCGTGGTAGGCATAAAATATGGTCTACAGAAAAAAATTTGGATTTTAATCTGCGAGCTTTTTTTGTTCCTTGTTGCAATCATACCCTAAATTTAGTCGTCAATGATGCCGCAAAATCGAATACTTTTGAGCATCTATTTTTTTTCCTTAGTTCGACACTGTATTTTTTTCAGCTTCTACTAAACGCTGGTCCATTCTGAAATCTAATTTATCGAATGTAACAAATTTAACTTTAAAACCTTTATCGGATACTCGATGGTGTGGTAGAATACTCCTTTAAGGTATCAACCTGGGGAGGTTTATATATGATGCTCTGTTTGGAATAAGCCAAGGAAGCTTTGAAAATAACGTAAAAAATTTGGCTGCATTGTTGACCAAAAAATTCCAAAATTTTGAGTTCATTTGCATTCTTATATTGTGGTATATTTTAAGTAAAGTTAATATTGTTAGTAAAATTATTCAAAAACTGAAGTTTGATGTCGCTCAGTGTTGTAATCGTTTAAACAATTGAAAATGAGAATTTTCATAATACCTAATGCGAATATTTATTTATAATTGCTTATCTAATAAAATTAGAACAGGGTTATACATTCATTATATATAAATTAATCAATGATATAAATATAGGACAGTTAAATAAATATTATCCATCCATCAATTTCGGTTACTCTAGTTCAATGGTGGGCAAACTTATTGGCCAAAGAGCCAAATATGTACATTACAACGATTCAAAAAAATTCTGAGAGCCAAATATGTTTTTTAATTTAGTAAAACTTTATTATAATTTTAGACCTTCATTAAATTACGGGTACACTGAATAAAACTTGATTTCACACTTAATAAAGATTTATTCGTAATTATAAGTAATAATATGAAAGAAAAGTATCCATAAATTTAAATCATGACAATGAATGACAAACACTTAATGCGAACAATGTCCTTGCATCTCCTTGGAAAGTTTCAATAAATCAGGGTTTGTATGTTGTTGTTTTTAATTTTAGGCATGATTCCAGGTTCTCATCAATAAGACGACTTCTCAGTTTACTCTTGATAAAGTTCATGCTTGAAAAAGATTGTTCGCATGAATATGTAGAACCAAAAAGGGAAAGAACAGCAAACGCGAGTTTTTTCAGCTGATCGTAAGAGTCAGGAATACTATTCCAGACGTTGAAAATGATCATGTCTTCCTTCTCCAGGTCTTTCAAAGCAGACCACTTGTGTTGTGAACTAAGATCACATTTGTTCTTCTCCAATATTTCCAAATCAATACAAAGACGTTGAAATTTAGAGCTCCATATTTCCTTGTTTTTTAAATCTTGCAATTGTATTTCAAAGTTACCAATGTCAATGCCAAAAGGAGAAAATTTCAACTCAGTTATCGTAGCATTAAGCATTAATAAAATAATAAGCATTAGCATTAATCAAGGAGAAATACTTCAATTTCTGGCAACAAGGACGCGAAACGTTTTAAAACGTTTCCTCTTGATAACCATCGAACCTTGTTATGAAGCAGAAGATCAGCGTACTCACTGTCCACTTCATCTAAAAATTCTTTGAATTACGATGATTAAGAGCTTTAGCTACAATAGAGTTGATGAGTAATCACTAATCCCATAACTTTATTAATTTCTTCCGGTAACGTATGCGCACAAAGCGCTTCTTGGTGTATAATGCAATGATAAGCTAATATCTTGTGATTAATTTTTTCTTTCAAAATGGCAACAAACCCTTTTCTGACGCCGGTCATACTTTTGGCCCCGTCTGTTGAAATCGACACAATTTTCTCGAGAGGAATATGATATTTATCCATACACTCTACCACAGCATTTGCAATATCCTCTCCACGCGTCTGACCTTTGAGTGGCAATAATCCTAAAAGTTCTTCTTTAGGACCTAAATGAGAAATAAATCTTACAAAAAGCGAAACTTGCGCCGTATCATTTATGTCACAAGACTCGTCAACTGCTATTGATAAAGCCGAAACCAATTTCAGATCTTCGATTTGCTGAAGGGTTATATTGGAACACATTTTAATTGTTCTATCTTTCATTGTTTTGGCAGACAGTGGTAACTCTTTAATTTTTTTTAGAATATCTGCTTTGTTCTTAAAATCTCGAAATAGCTCTTCGGATGCATCGATAAAACAACGTTTTATGTATTCGCCGTCTGTGTACGGTTTTCCTCTCTTGACTAACAACAAAACTTGCCAGATTAACATTGCTGGAAGATTGCATCCAGTTATTAAATACAGAAGTTGATGAATCGTGACTCTTCTGAAGTTCCTCAACTGCTTATTTCTTCCTTGCATCACCGGCAGGATATTTAGTGCTAAATGACGCATGCTTACTTGTAAAGTGTCTCTCCAAATTTGACTTCTTGTTGTGCGCGAATTTCTCCTTACAAATAAGACATGTCGGACGGCCATTCAAGTTTCGAATAAATGCGAAATTTTCGGTCCACTCAACTCTAAATTCTCGGTTTTCATCTTCCGTTTTTCTTTGCTTCCTTTTGGTAGCCATGTCAATTGGGGCACCTAAATATAAAAATATCCTAAATTATATTTTTTCTAAAGCCACCAATACAAAATTATTATCATTATTAAAATGATGACAAAAATACCTGTAGGATGTGCAGCTGGGTGAAAAAAAATATAACAACTTTATTCTTCAAGAAGACACCTTTGTAGCGTAAGCCACTTGCACGATAAGCTTTGACCACTTTAGAAAATACTGTTCATAATGCGACTGGTACAACGACTGTTGTTAATGCCAACCAGACTTGATGAAACGTGCGAGTCTCCCCAGCGCCGCGTACCCCGCAGTCATCAACCGACCGTTAAGTCACCCCCACACACGTACACTTTGGAGCGATGGTACCGCGCGCAAAATCCGAAAGTAAGGTAACGGTTTTGCAGCGCAGTTTATTATGAAATTTTTCTGCACAATGCGACAGCCTGAAGCGGCGCGTGATATTGTCGCTCCGAAGTGTACGTGTGTGGGGGTTTATTCCCTCGGTGCGATGCGCCTACCCGGGTCCATGGATGTGCCAGAGCCGCACTCAAGGAGCCAAAGAGCCGCATGCGGCTCTAGAGCCGCACTTTGCCGACCCCTGCCTAGTTAATCTTTCTTTTGATATAACAAATATTTTGAAGATGTTGATGTTTGTGATTTACTTCAACCACACCGATAATCGGTTTTCGTACATAAACGAGACAAATGCAAACTTAGTGCGCGTGCCCACTTTCCTTCTTGTTCTCTGGTGCCTACTCAACACCCGTACGCTTCTTTGGTATATCAAAGTGGTACACTCTGTATTTGTTTTTGTTGGTGTTCTGACTACTTATTTATCTGTTCTTTTTATTATCTAACGTTTTTTGGTTCTTTTAGTGCATAAACAAATTTATTTGGTAAGTTTTTGGTACCTTGTATTTATTTATAATGTATAAAAATCATCATTTGTAATTATTATTTTGAATTACTAAAAATTAATAAAAAGTTTATCGAAATTAAAAGATCACAATTATTAATAATGGTGATTTAAAACGCCGTCTCGCGCGCATACCAATGCGGTGAATTGAAAATATATATTTTATGCAAAAAAAATATTTTTTTACTGAAAAAATTATTATACAAAATGTTTTCTGTGCATTAAAGGTTTAAAAACGTGACGTTATCTCACGACGTTTATCGTCGCGATTCACAATAATTCATCCAAAAATTCACCTACTACCTGTCAACATGACCGATAAGACACAAAATCGCTTATCTGAAAACGAACAATTGGAATTATGTTAAAAAGTTGAAAATTTATTAAACGACAAACCTTGCAATGAACGAGACTGCCGTGGAACTTGTTAAAGAATTGCAATATTTACAAAATCTTGATGAAAAAGTTATTGCGTCTCCAGAAGAAATTTTAAATTATATAACAATTAACAACTTAGTGGATTCTTTTCCTAATACGAGCATAATACTTCGTATTGTATTAACAATGCCGGTTTCTGTTGCTACCACAGAACGATCTTTTTCAAAACTCAAAATAATAAAAAATTATTTAAGATCGACCATAGGGCAAAACCGACTAAGTAATCTTGCTATCATTTCAATAGAAACGGATCAACTAAAAGAATTAGACTCCGAAGATTTAATTAAACAATTTGCAAAAATTAAAGCACGGAAAGCTCAATTCACTTTAGCTAAAATATTAATAACAATACCTAATACCTGATATTAGCCTTTAAAAGGTGACATGTTGCATTCCAGGCTATTCCATATTGTTTGTCTGTGTACTGTGTCAAACGCTGTTTTAAAATCAATGTATATCAGGTATAGTACTTTATCCTCTTCTATTGCTCTTTCTATTAGCGTTTTTAGTATATAAATGTTGGCGCTTGTCTGTCTTCCTGTTCTGAAAGCCATTTGTTCTTCTTCAAGTTTGTGTTTTACGTATTTTCTCAGTCTTTTTTCTAGTATTCTCCTATATAGTGTTAATGTGGTCTGTGCGAGGCATGTCGCTCTGTAATTTTCAGTTTGTTGTCTCGTCTTTTTTATGTATAGGAAGTCTTTGGAAATCTTCTTCTATTTCCACGCCCCTTTTAATATTTCCTGTAACCATTCTGTTCCATCTTCCCCTAGATATTTAAGCATTTCTGGTGATATTTCGTCTTCTCCACTCGCTTTGCCTATTTTAATTCGTTTTATCGCTTCCTGTACTTCTTCCCTTGTTATCTCTGGTACTTCTACTGTGTCTTCTTTGTCTACATTTAATTCTCCTCTAAATTTCTCTGAGTAGAACTCTTTCGAGACTTCCAATATTTCTATTATTTCCATTTTGAGTTCCTGCTGATTATTTTTTATTGCTTTTAGTCCCTCTCAATCTTTCCACTATTGTCCAAAACTTTCTTGTGTCTGTCTTATGTTTGTCACTTATTTCTTGTCCAAACTTTTTCCAGCTTTCTTTTTTCGCTTTTCTGATTTCTCTTTTTATTTTGTTCCTTTTTTCTTTATCTTCTTCTTATCTTGCTTTTGTTCGGATATATTTTCTCCAAACCTGTTTCTTTTCTTTCACTATTCCTTTTATCTCTTCAGTCTACCATCTTGTACTTTTTAAGGTTTTGTTAATGTTTCTTCTTCTACATACCTACTCCGCTACCTTTAGAATTATTTATTTGAATTTTTCCCATTTTGTCTCCAGGTTTTCTTTCTTTGTTGTCTGTAATAATTTACGAAATTGCTCGTTTGTCTTTTGCCTGGTACCTTTCTTGTCTTTCCGATTTTTTAAGTTTGTATAAGGCTATTCTGCTGTATGTTATTTCTTCACTCTTATTTCTATTTCTTCTATTTTTGCTACTACTAGCACAGTATGATGCTTTCCTACTAGTCTATAGTTTGAACCTATTTCCGCCTCTTTTCTTGTCTCTATTGTTTCTCTTAGTGTTTGTGTGAATACTATATAGTCTATTAAGCTTTTTGCATTGCGTTCTTTTGCCAGAAAAGTGTACTTATCTTCCATATTTTGTTTCCGTAGAGTGTTTCCTATTATCATATCGTTTCTTTGACAGAAATCGTTCATTTTCTTCCCGTTGCAGTTTACAGTTTGTTCCCCATGCATCCGATGCCTCTATTATGGTCGTTCTCTACTCTTGCATTCCAGTCGCCCATTATTATGGATGGTTCTGTTTCCTCTCTTACTTCATCCAGTACTTCTTCTAAATTGTTATAGAATTCTTCGACTTCCTCTTCTAGCCTTCTATCGGCCCGGATATTTGTATAATGTTTATTTTCTGTTGGAGTTTTATTGTCACTAGTATTATTCTTGAGTGTACGGCTTTCCATTTTATTATTCATTTGTTTAGTTCCTCTGTTATTATTATTCCTACTCCTTCTTTTGCTCTCTTTCCTGCGTCAACTCCGGCGAAGTATATTACGTGTTTATTTGTTAAGCTTGTGTTTCCTTTTCCCTTCATCTTTGTTTCGCTCAGTCCCATTATTTGTATTTTGTTGTTATCCATTCCTTCTGTAATCTCTATATCTTTCCCTTTGATTGTATTTATATTCCATGTTCCTATTCCTATTCCTATTTTCTGTTTCTTCTTTATTTACTTTACTTTCCTTGTTCTTCTGTCCTCGTCGTTATTTTTCTCATTTGCCCTTTTCTCTTGCCTATTGTCATCATGTTTTTTTCTTCCAACTGGTTTTCGTTTCTTGTTAGCTTTTGGAATTTGTTGGTTTCGATTTGTGATGTTCCTAAGTGTTTTGTTTAAATCTTCCTCTTGTGAGTCCGACCTTTCTTTTTGGTGGGGTGTTAGCATGGTCTATGCCTAGTTTCGATCTTTGTTTTCATTCATGTTGATTTTTCCCCGTTGCGTTCTCTATTTCGTAATTTGTAGTTTTGTCTGAAAGCTTTACGAGAACAGATTAAATAAAAATTAATTAAAACAACTTCTATAATAGATTTCTAAATAAATTTCTCTTAACAATCATTTGTTAACTCAATTAGGCAGTTTAAAATATAAAAACTGAATTTAAATTAGATTAAAAATATAAATAACGATTATATCACTTTGATACTTAACTTATAAGCTAAAATATACATCTGGTTTTTTTTACACATTTAAAATACGAAATACCAATTCCAAAACAATAGCCAAATCCCCTAAATTATTCGACGTAATTCTATGTAGTACAGGAATTAATTCGTTGTCTAAACTCTTCATATAAATCGGAGGTAGTTTCATTCCGTTACTACCGGCACTATAAGACACCTGGAAAAATTAACGATTAGTTACGTTAATTAATATTATCGACTTACATTCTCCACATGCAGATTGGTACGTATTCCAATTTTATCGAAATTGTTACTTGCTAACAAGTCGAGGTATTTCACCAAAGCCTGACAAGTAGCCTTGCTTATATTCTCGGCCAACTTGGAAAAATCCACTTCTGAACCACGAGCATTGTCTTCGCCGCTTTGCATAATAAATACTTCTGTCCATCGAATCAACTTATTACCACTATTGCATATAAAATCTTTGCCGTTGTGTACTCTGATTGATGGGATACCATTCAACGGTTGATTATCAATTGCCGATAACACCCTAAAACAACAACTTAGCAATGCTAACCTTATAACATAACATACAAACCCAGTATTAAAATTAACATCGTTGTCTCCCCACACTATATTAATAGTTTCATCCGATACTGCATTAATACAACCGCACTGTATAGTATGATCCTTCATATTGCGTAAACTCTCCCTAATTTGAACCATATGCTCTGGGGGAATTTGAATCATAAGTCCATCTTCGACGATACTAGACTTCGCTGTAAGCCCACTAGATGATTTCAGCGCTCCATTAAACACAATAAAACTAGCTCCAGTAACTACAACACTGGTTGTAACATAAACAAATCAAACTTAACCGCTTACCCTTCCTTGGCCTATTATTTATATTAATAGCATGTGTCGTATAGGTATTCTCGTTATTACCTTGAGTATCTTGTATGCAAACCAAATGCGAATCGGCCTTTACACTAAAATTACCACCAAAAGCAAGGATATGATCGCTGGAATTATTCAACGTTTTTAATACTTGATCATAACGATTTAATGGAATAGTGACTGTTGTGTTTTTCTCCTCCATGTGAATCGTAAGTCCCCGTATGTTCGGTAACGTATAAGAGAAGTTTCGAAAATCCTAAAAATCAAGCATAAAACAGCAATTTAATTGAACGCAAACTCACCGCTAATAAATTTATAATCGTGTGTCCTATTTCGACGAACACGCTTTCTCGATGTCTCGTCGATATGATCGGGCTCGGGTAATATCGATACTCGGCACCGAGACGTAAAATTAATCGTAAGGGAAATATTTTAGCCCATGGCACCTCCCATCTACAGTATATTTTAAAACAAACGTTGGGAATTTGACGTTAACTCACCTGTGTATTAGTATTCCAATTAAATACGGTTCTTTCGGAATTATCACGTTTTGTAAGCATTGGAAAGACGGTCGTATGTACAAAAATCCTATGTGGTTTTTTGATTCGAGGAAGTTATTCGTTTCGTGTAGGGACATTCCGTGTTCGGTTATGCTGGTGCCTTATTAGTAAGACGAATATGTTTGGTAACTTTAATTGTTAATGTTATATAGACTAATAAAAAACCAGACTAGACAAATTTAGATTCCATTGGAAGAAGGAAAAGAAAACGTGCATCAGCGACAGCAGTGAAGTAGTCTGGTAGTTTCTAGTCTATCACTTACCTCGTTTAGCATCCAAATAAATACTGTTGAAATGAAGAAACATATCTTTGGGAATTGTTTTTTCGTTATCAATAAACTCTAGTAATAATACAATCTCGTCTTGCCCTACAGTAATCATACCCTGTGATGTAAAGCACCACGCCCACTTGTTGATGCAGCAACTCACTATAAAGAACATTACAAATGAAAGTCATCGACAGAAACCAACTCACTGTTAATTATCTTAACGTGTATATACAAATTGCTGTGAATTGCAAACGCCATCTCTTCGTTCTTTAACAAATCAACAATCGTTGCATTGTTCTCGCAAAACGAATAAGAGACATCTAAATACAAAACTAACGTGTTAAGATTCAGCACCGAGTTAAACACATACCGGATTTATAAATTTTAACAACAGGTGGTAAGTCGTTTTCGGCACCTGGTATGAAGCTTTTTGTGACGGCATCAATAACAATACCGTTTTTATTTTCTTTAGGCACTGCCTCAACACATTTTTTACCAGTAATTAACTTCTTTGAATCGTGGTAATTAAAATCGTTATCCAAATCAGTTAATTCGCTCCCCGGTCGAATGCCATCACAAAACATCACGCTTTTGTTAGTTCTAGATTTAGAACCTTTTCGTTTCAGCACACCCACTGGTACCATAACAGTTGGCGGATTTGAATTCGAGCTGCTGCATTGCTGTAGCGGAGGTATCATTGAACAATATTCCATTGGGTTGTTAGGATTCGGAGGAATGCATTGACGGTTAGGCGAATTCCCCGACTCTGGGGATGCCTCGCTCGAGCTACACTGTGTGTCTTTACTTAAAATGTCGTAACACCGCAAACATACTCGAGCTTCCGAATCTAAATAGTCTAATTTATGTTTCTTATTGCAACACTTCGAACATAAAACCTACAACATACGTTACAAAACTAAATTGCACCACAATTTCAATACTAACTAAGCCACATGCTCTGCAATGATGCCGTCGCTTAATAACAGTAAATTTAGTATCACAGTGCAAACAGTTATCAGCATCCGAGTCGGGAATCCACAACGGTGCTTGTTTCCCAAGCGAGGTTTCTACAAATAACCCTCAATTTAAACGTAAGCAGTAAACACATAATAAATTACCTAATTCCGTGCTATGTTCAGATATTTCGGTTTCGTTAAAACCCGATTCAACAGATTGAGCTTCGGTTGCAACATCAGTATCAGCTTCTTCCACTTTATCGTCATTTTCGTTTAAAGGCTGTTCTTCGACAGTTAACCTGTCAAACGGTGTGACTTCTTTATCGGTCACACTATCTGTGACACTTTCGGTGGTAGCTGTCGAGCCATTAGACTCCGTTGACACTTCTGAAAAAGTGGGCGAAGGTGATGGAGATGAATCGCCTTCACTTTCGGGCACCACTTTTTCGACACTCAAAGTTTCAGTCACGTACATGTTATTGTATGGAGTTGAACCCGGTTCCCCTATAAACAACAGATTATGAATAAACTTTAATGATTCAAATGGATACATTTGCATGCAAGAGTGTCAACAGCTACCTACCAACAAGATCTATTTGTGACGAATTGCTAATTTCTAAAGTCGATGGTCTTGACAAAGTATTGTCTTCATTTTCACTACTATCAACAGTATGCACACTACTTTCACTATTGGTGATAATGATTTCTGGTGCATCGCCACTTTCAAGGATTATTGGAATGTCTGCTTCACTTTCCAAATCATCTAGGTATTGATTCAATTCTGATTCGTCTATAGCAATGTCATCAGTAAATCCAACCGTTTCAGGTTCAGGTATCTCTTCAGTTTTTTGGTCCTCACTAAATTGAACTTGCTCACTTAATGTTTTATCAGGCACTTCCTCTTCGACAACAATGTTATCCGAAACCTCCTCCTGCACCACTTCAACATCATCATCGACAACCTCTCGTTCTGCTTCTTCCACATGCTCATCATTCACTGCAGTTGGTTCGGATTGCCCAATATCCGTGTTTAAATACTCATTTAAGCTTTGAAACACATTATTAATTGTGTGTTTCGATGGTGCGCTATTATATTTATACAAATCAGAGTGTCTTTGCGATATCGACGAATTGACAGGATTTAAATGAGCAGCTGTGCCAATATTATACTGATCGGTTAGTTCACTGTACTCGAAGTCATTCAACACTTTATCTAAATCAACTGTGTATTTGTCCATCTGCAATAAACATCGATTAACATATTAAAAATGATTTTGCTCGCATACCTTTACAATTAGAGATTCTTACATGTTGCACTTGGAGCTGGAATAAAATAAAAAAGAAAAAAATAGGAATTTAATTACATGTCAAATTGACATTAGTTGGTTTCTAGGGAATTTTGTTTTAGTCGTCATCAATCACGAGATTAAAAATACTAATAATAATACACAGTATACCCTGTAATAATACACAGGGTATATTCAAATATTGTTTTCATTTTATAGTAATAGTAATAGTAACCGACATGAACATTGAAAGCAGACGTAGACCAAATGCGTTATTTGATGATTCTTGCGCAGATCTCAAAATTCGTACGTGCAAGTGCGATAGATAGAGATTTTATGCGATGAAACGATTTATAGATCGAACTAAAAACGTCGACCAGTATTCGCCATTTTAATTGTTTTGATTGCTTCTTTCTGTTTACTTATTTGTTCTTATTATCGTTTCTCAAGTCTATTTATAAAACTACAACCAGTTTTTTTCAAAACTCCGCTGTCTGTATTATTGAGTTACAAGTAAGTAAAATATTTCTTGTTACCGATTTTGTTACGATTCAAGTTTGATTACAGCATGTCGGATGAACGCGAAATTAGTGCTGCTGCATCTTCGGCTACGAAAAGGGGCACATATCCTAAAGAATCCAGGACAATAGTATGGAATGTTTATTCGTATTTTAAAGAAAGAAACGAGAAAGGTAATTGTTAGGTTATGCATTACGTACATTAACTCAATGCGTACATTCAATAATTTACTTTTATTTTGTAAAGGCAATCTTATCGATACGGTTGTTCAAGCAACAGGAGTTTGACGAGCTACTGTAGTACGTATTGTGCGAGAAGGCAAGTTAATTGAAACTGGCGAACAAACTACATTTAAATCACCGAGAAAAGAATTTCATAAGGCATCTCCTAAATCAACCGTAGACAATTGTGCTGAACAAATTATACGAAGAATTGTTTACAACTTCCATCTTACTGATGGATTTAACGCCTACTTTGAAGGCTATTTACTAGAAAATCAAGGATGATTTATACCTATTGGCTTTTCTGGCAAAGAAACTTCATTAAGAAAATCTTAAAAAACTAGGGATTCAGGTATAATAATTTATTTCTTTAATTATCTCGATGTTCTACTTTACTGAAATAAATAATTTGATTATGTTTTGTAAAAAAATCAATTCTTGAGCTTGAATTGAAGGTTAAATATATATTTCTTTTAGATGGCAAAAAAACCACTGATAATCGTCCCCATGTTGATGGAACGTCATGATGTGCTAAATTTACGAGTACCATACATACGAGCAATAACTAAGTATCGTAAAGAAGGGCGTCCCATCATTTATACCGATGAAACTTACATTCACGCTTCTCATACAACTTCTTACCAATGGACTGATAAATCAAATCAAGGACTGAAATGCCCAATATCTAAGGGTAAACGGTTAATTATCGTACATGCTGGTGGTAATGATGGTTTTGGTCAATAATGCACTATTGATATTTAAATCTGGTCAGAAAAGTGGAGACTACCATGACGAAATGAATTTTAACAATTATAATCGTTGGTTGGAACATCAATTAATTCCCAATCTTCCCAAAATTCTGTAGTGGTTATGGATAATGCCAGTTACCATAATGTTTTGGCAGTTAAAACTACCAATTTTAATAATCGAAAAGCAGACATGAAATTGTGGTTAAATGAACGTAGTATTACCTACGAAGAAAATCTACAAAAGCAGAACTGTATAATTTAATACTGATAAATAAGCTTCGATCAATAAGCAATACACGGTTGATTCATTATTTGCTAAACATGGACATACTGTATGTCGGTTACCACCTTATCACCCAGAATTAAACCCTATAGAAAAATTTGGGGTATTATGAAGAATTGGGTTGGAACTAGAAACGTCACGTTTAAGTTAAATGCGGTGGAGTCTTTGGTAAAAGAAAAAATTGCAAGTGTGCACAGGAATGGTCACAAGTATGTCGATACATCCAAGAAATTGAAGAAGGGTATATACAAAAAGAACACATAATAGATACACGTGTTGTGAATCGTTAACCTTTAATGTCAACGACTCATCAGATGAAGACTCATGTGGCTGGTCTGATGAGGATGACGGCAACCAAGATTAATGTCGTTCTCATCTTTACTGTGCATTTCACAAGTCATTACCGGAATAAACGAGGACCAATATTTGATCGATTTAAATAAGTAAATATAAAATTATGTGATGTATTTGGTTTAAAATGTTTTAATTATTTTATTATTATAAGTATATAAATGATGTTATAAAAATTTTAAATTTGGTTGAAATATATTTAACTGCATTATTATTTTTTTATGGTGAATGAATGATTAAGTCTTGAAGTATGTGCTTTCTGCTTATTTTTTCAAAATTAAAAAACATTCTTGCATGATAAAACTTTCAAATTTATTCTTCTTTTCATTTGGTATAGTCACACAAGTGAGTCCTTTTAACATCAATCAACCAATTAATGAGTTTGTAGTAACTGCATTCATTCGCTCAAAATTTTATTAAGATGACGAGCTTTAATTGTTCGCTTCTAAGTTTAGGTTTCATTTAAAAAGTCCTGTTTTCTCCATTCTCTAATATGTATAGGTTTTTTTATAACTTAAAAGTTGATTCAAGCATTAAGTACTTTGTCCACAATGTGTCGATGCAGCTAGTTCACTTGGTAAATGCAAAAAGTAAGTTCGGAGCTACTGTTCATATTTTTCACTTATTTGGACCTAATTTTTGTTGATGTTACTTTAATATAAATAACAACGAAGTATTAACACAAGTACAAATTTAATTCTATTTATTTTAGTTACCTTGTATAAATTAAAACATACACGCACCATGTATAAAAGTCAAAAATAAAAGTAGTCTAACTTTTTCAGAGTGGATTGTAGCAAATCAGCTGATCGTTCTCGCGCAGCTTGGGATCAAACAATAACGCGTTCACTCTAATAACCTTGTATATAAATGCCTGCTGTTACAAGCGTTCTACAAAAAAAATGCCTAATTGAAATGTCTGTTTTATTCTAAGCGATGAAGCGAAAAAAATGGTATAATAAAGCTGAAAAAGTTGTGATCTTAGTATTCACGCTTACATAACATTGTGCCATTGTGAAGATAATCGATTAAATAAGTACAAAATAAATACGTATCTATTTTTGATACACAAAATAGTCAAAACATCTGCTAAATAAAACGTACATTTTGTAAAAACGTCAACATATAAGAGCAATACGAAAAAAATTAAAAAATAATAAAATTCTAGGAAACGACAAACCGCAAATGAAATTTGTAATATGGCAAAATTTTTCGTAATTTTAAATTTAGGTAATTTATAGTGGACAAAAGTTGCAACACTGTTCGGGAAAATGTGGGTTAGTGAAAAAGAATATGGCGGATTTAATTGATAAACATGAACTTCATAGAGCAGTATTTGAAAACGACTTGAAAAATTTGTCGAGGTTGTTGCGAAAACATGACGTTGCCGAGAAGGACAAACATGGTATTTAACAAAGCACTAAACACTTAGAAATTTAATTTTAACTAACTTTATTTGTACAGGCAACACAGCCCTACATTTGGCGGTAATGCTTGGAAGAAAAGGTAAAATTTGTCTAAATTAGTGAACAGTTAAGGTAAAAGTGTTATTGCAGAATGCGTCCAATTGTTACTTAAACACAATGCACCTGTTAAGATTAAAAACGGCTTAGGTTGGACGGTGTTAGCAGAAGCTGTTAGTTATGGAAATAGACCAACTAGTACGTAAACGAATGTAAAAAGCACTAATAGTAACAGGTTTATTTCAGTTTATTCGTTAGTAAGGAAATTCCGACAACAATCGCGAGAACAAATGGAAAGTCGTAGACCTAACTTAGTAAAAGCCTTAAACCAAATTGGAGATTTTTATATGGAGTTAAAATGGGATTTTCAATCGTGGGGTTTGTATTATACAATATGATTTTAATCGGTTTTAATAGTATACATTTCAGTTCCTTTAGTATCTAGAATTTTACCTTCGGACATCTGTAAAATTTACAAATGCGGTGCCAATATACGTTTAGACACAACGTTAGTGGATTTTTCAGATATGCGATGGGAACGTGGTGATATCTCGTTTATCTTTAATGGAAACGCGCCACCGAATGAAAGTTTAACAGTTTTAGATAATGCATTGAAGGTTTACCAAAATGTTAAGTATGAGGTATGTTGTTTTTTGTAGCTAAAAATTGGCTTCAATGTAAGCTTTTAGTGTCGCTGATTAACGCTGGCCGAACTAACTTTATCTAGGTCAGTCTGATTTTGTTTTTGTGGTGGCTTTTTCTAGATTCAGTTTACATCATAGTTTTTTTTTTCGTAAAGTTAGTTGTTTCAATTTAATAATTTAATTTTTGTTTAAAGGAAAATGAAATAGAAATTGAGGATGAAGTTGATTTATTAATGTCGACGGATATATTATCGGCTCAAATATCGACGAAGAATATTTCGTTTATTCGAGCGCAAAGCGGTTGGATTTTTAGAGAGGACAAAAAGGAGCTGGTGGCCGGCCAGTATGAGAGCGATTTATACACAGTGAATGGGTTAATTTTAGAAAGTCGCAAGAGGCGGGAGCATTTATCGCACGACGACCTACAAAAAAACAAGGCACTACTCGAAAGCTTTACCAAAGGTTCTAACATACAAAGCTTTGATCAAAACGGAATACCCGTCAGACGAAGCAGTTTAAGTCCACCACCTGAAAAAAATGTCACCTGGGACGAATACATAACTGCCAACGTTAGTAATTATCCGAGATTAGGACGTGATCTAGTTTATAAAGAATCATCGAAATCATTCAAAGCGACAATTGCGATGGTATAGTTACCGTCTAAAACTAAAAGATTATAAGAACATGTGTTTCAGAGTCTGGATTTTCCGCTTTCAGTCGAAATGCTACTAAACGTCCTTGAAGTAATCGCTCCGTTTAAACATTTTTCAAAACTGCGCGACTTCATCACTTTTAAACTGCCGAATGGTTTTCCTGTTAAAGTAGAGATACCGATTTTACCAACGATTACTGCGAAAGTAACTTTTCAACATTTTGAGTTTCGAAATAATATGAATAATGATCTGTTTACAACACCTAAAGGTTATGCGGAGGATCCAACAAGGTATGGGTATGATACAATTTACTACGGTATTAAATTTTAATTTGTAGGTTTCCGGATTTATGACGTCCTGAATTATTAAACGCATTTGAAATTAGTTACATTAATAAACCTCAATTTGTCACGGCAACTGACAAATTACTCCTAACACGAAATACATTTGTCAATAGATTGCGAAAACACGTTGGTCTCCAAGAATCCGTCGGTCCTACAGTATGCTTTGAAATTCCAATGTTATTCACCTTCGGTAGCATATATTCTACAAGCTGTATGATTTACGTAGAATAAAGTGAAAGCACTGGTATGTCTGTGATTAGATATTATTCATATGCACCCTACGATTGTTTTTCGTTCTTAAGACTTGTACATAAGTTCCGAGTGCAAACGAATAATATTATTTATTTTTAATTAACTTATATATGTTTTTGGTTTTAAATTTGGCATAAAGCAATAGGTGCAAAAACGAGTTAGCGTATTATTGTTAAAACGAGTATTATTAATGTTGTTATATGTCGATTGTTTTTGTGTATTTCAATTTTTATTTCCTACCAAATGAACGTTGTGACATATCATTAGAAAATTTAAAGTTTAAACAAAAAAAAGATAATGGAGCGGAAACATTCCAATTGTTAATTTCTAATGAATATGTTCCCTATGTAACACTTCTGTTTGAATAAAGTGTGTTAAATTTGTTTTAACGTTTATTTTATTTATACTAAAAATATGTACACGTTTATAACTAACCGAACTAATTAAAATGTAAGGATATTTAATACAAACACTTATGCTAATTTTGTATAGCCCACTCATCGAAAGATAAAGTCCGCGGATAACTTCTATTTATCTAAACACTTACACTTGTTTACATTAAAGTCACGTACAACGTTATACTCCGTATATTTATCTCCACACGGGTTAATCATTTATTTAAACTTGAATAACCTTCTTAACACTGTGAATTTCAGATTACTGAAATAACTGACCTATGATTTGTTTGTGCTGCATTTATACATTTTGTCCAAACGTTCGAGAATTTTCTATATCTTTCGGGGAACGTTCTGGAAATGTACAAAAACCTCGCGAAAGTTTTCGGACTTGAGAATAATTTCTCGTACGTTTCACTGCCCCCTTCTTAGGACTGTTCTGCCCCAGAAGCGGAAACTGGATGAGACACCGGTGGAAAGGATCGTGGCGATAACGGCAGCTCTCTCCATTTCGGCAACTTCCTTGACCATAAAAATAACAGTCAATGGACTTTTCCTGGCCCGATATTCTCCTTGGTTGGTAACAACAGACCAACGCCTGTTCCTCGAAAGACGACCTCCAACATGTTTCGAACTGTCCTCAAATTCAGTTGATCTAAGCTCAACCAAGCTTGGGTACTGCCAATTTCTTAACATGCTGGAACTCCATTTTTCTCTTGAGATTATGTCCAATACATATTTTCGTATAACGGCTTGGTACTTGAGTATTTCTTGGTGACCAGATAGAAAACAAAGCGTGTGTCACCACGTAGTTTTAAAACTTTTCCGACTGCCGGTTGCTGTCTTCGTAGTTCATCTAGCTGCCCAAACTTCTTTTTAACTCCATTCCTTCGATTTGGTTTCTGGTTCGGCTGCTTATTACTCTAGTTCGGACCTGAACTTGTGTATTGTGGTTATCGTCAGCAAACGGGGCTAGACGATCGACGTAGACCACTTTTGGCTTGCCTCTGGGTGGTTTTCGAATGCGATATATGACGTCATTAACACGCTGCGCGACTTCATAGTGGCCCTCCCATTGCCTTTGCAGTTTCGGCGACAAACCACGTCTTCTTTGGGAATTATACAACCACACCATGTCACCAGTTGAAACCCCACTTTTGCCTTGACCTCATATCTAGTCTTCATTCTGTCGCTGGTAATTTGTATGTTTTTACAGACCTCCTCATGTACTTCGTCTAGCCTCTTGATCAGCTTGCTGACGTAGACATCTCGTCCAAATGTATTTATTTCCCGATTCAGATTCTGGGAACGGTCCTGAGATGCCATTCGCTACTCTTTCGAAAGAGCTTCCTATGTTGTGTTGTTTAATCGGTGCCTTGCGCTTTCTCGCTGGACCATTTCCTGATGCGCAGAACGTGTACTTACGGCACCACTTCATGAGGTCCTCTTTGCAGTTCACCCAGTATAATCGTTCTCAAACTTTCCCCAATGTCTTCTTAATGCCAAAGTGTCCTCCTGATGTACCATCGTGGAGATGCTTCAACACTTGTGACACCCGGCTCTTTGGCACTACCAACTGTAATTTGTTTCCCATGCCCCCGTAACTTTCTTGGGTTCGCTTAAGAAGACCGTCTTCTACTATCAAAGAGTCAGACTGCGCCCAGGACGCTTTGATGTTTCTGCCCAAAGCACCCACTTTCTCTCAGGTTGATCGTCGCCAGTTTTCCTTCCAGTCCAGGAGTAGTCTTATTTCAAGATTGTTTTCTTGTTCGCCACGCAACTGCTCGCGGGTTCCCACTACGTCATCAACCATAGCAGTTCTCCGGAGGCATACGACATTTTCGTCAAGTCGCGAGCAATGGCTGCAGTCCGCCAGAAATGGTCTTCTGGACAAGACATTAGCGGTCCGATGACTGCTTCCAGCACGGTGTTCTGTGTTATAGTCATACTCTTGCAGTCTCTCGATCCATCTTGCCACTCGTCCTTCCGGGTTACAAAACTGCAATAGCCATTTTAAAGCGGCGTGGTCAGTTCTCGGTCAAAATTTTCATCCATGCAAATACTTGTAGAAATGTTCTATGAACTTGACGACTGCTAACAGCTCCCTCCTAGTCAAGCATTAATTCCTTTCTCGCCTGGACAAAACCTTGCTAAAATACACGATAACTTTTTCTTGTTAATCTTGAACCTGCGAAAGAACCGCGCCTATGCGATGTGACTAGGGGCTGTTTTAGTTGATGGAAAGAATTTTCGCAGTCTTCATTCGATCTAAATCCTGCTCTTTCTTCGGTCAATT
Organism: Aquatica leii; assembly: GCA_035610365.1. Taxonomy (NCBI): domain Eukaryota; kingdom Metazoa; phylum Arthropoda; class Insecta; order Coleoptera; family Lampyridae; genus Aquatica; species Aquatica leii. Next base: position 94,670,316 of record CM069435.1, on the reverse strand, counting down.
TTGTCAAAGGTTTGGCAATATTGGCAAATCCGGGTACAAATCGTCTATAATAGGTGCATAACCCAAGGAAACGGTTTCATTCTGTCTTTTAATTTGTCCGGCCTCTATTGCTTCTATTTTCTCATTCACAGATTCGCAAATTTCTTCTTTTAAATTTAACATATCTGCTTGTTTTCTATGCTCGTTCGTATTTCTTCTTTTAAACTTCTAGAATATTTCTCCATTTTCTGGGAATGTTCAGACATTTTTTCTTCCATTTTTCTAGAATTTTCGACCATTTTCTGAGAATATTCGGATAGTTTTCTTCCATTTTCTGAGAATTTTCAAACAGTTTTTGTTCCATTTTCTATTATTTTCGAACAGTTTTTCTTGCATATTTTTATGCATCGATTCTTGATCATTTTTTATTGATTCGAAAAATTAAAATAACTTTGCATCCATTTAGGTTTAATAACGAGTTACCGGCATAAGTTATAACACGAATAAAAAGTTTAATAACACTAAATTTATGGAACGGTGATTCTTTATTGAATTGGAACGGATATAATTACACTTTATAAACAAATACACGCGAAGCGCGAACTAAAAAGTTGTTTGTTTACACAATTCGATTCGATACCGCACACCTGTATCACCATATAGTAACGAATTTTAACACTAATTAAATCTATTTAAGAAAAACACACTAATTTATATAGTACAATCACTCGAAAAATAATGTTCGCGGATAACTTTTCTGTTTATCGAAAACTGACACTTATTTACATTAAAGGCACGTACTTTTTGCTCCGTTATATTTATCTCAAACGCACGCGTTAATCACTTATTTATTTAAACATGTTCTTAAAATTTCCGACTTCGAATAACTGACCTATGATTAGTTTGTACCGCATTTATGCATTTTGGCAATCCTTCGCGAATGTTCTATATCTTTCGGTGAACGTTTTGGAAAATGGATAACAACCTGGTGAAGGCTCTCGAACTTGAGAACGTTTCAATATCTATTCTTGCTGTTTGATCTGCTATTTGTTTCTTTATTACCCCACTTTCTCTTTGCATAGTAGTTACACCATTTACGTCTTCCATTTTCGTATTTAATAACTTTAGTTTACTTTTTACCTCTGAATTCCTGCTTTATCATTCTATATTTATATTACGGTTTTGAACACTTTTCCTAAGTCTGGCAAGCTTGCTTTTCCTTTTTAAATGACCTTCCTCTATCTGTCACAATAACCTCTTGTATCAAAGGGAAACTTCCACTTCCCTCTTATTACATTACATTCTACCATTAGTTTATCTTCTCCCTTGCTTTAAAAAGAATCATTTTTCTGAATTGTAATTTAGTAGTTTCTTTATACATTATTGCCTCACATTCGAATTCATTACACACAATCAATCCTTATATTACTTCCCTGCAGAAGGTACTGCAGGTGCATACTATTCAAACAATGATATTAAAGACAACTCCATAAAATTCAAATATTTATTTGAAAAGCAAACCACATAACAGAAAAAATATTTTAAAACATCGGGTGGAAAATTAGACCCCCGAATTTGGTAACAACGTCATCACAATTTCATTCCATTCCTACCACCTAAAAAAAACGAAATACTGTGTATGCAAAATACTTGTGCACTAATGTGCTACATTGATTCTGAGATTAATCTTGTTCGGCGAAACGAATAGCATAAAAGACCCAAAACTCCATAAAAGACGGAATAAAACTCTGGCACTTATCAACAACTAACGACGGTTTCAACGTTGATAAATAGGTTTCGAATCTTTGCAAGGCCGTCTTACAACATGCTCCATTTCCCTACAAACCAACGATTAAATAAACACCAACCTCAAAAACAAAACCAACATGTGTCATAAACTTTCCACTCGGTTTTAATATTTTAAAAGACAATTCTAAATAATTCTTAACAAAATTCCAAGTTTCAGATGTTTCTGTTATAGGTACATCAGTCAAGTCTCCAAATATGTAATCGAACGTTTGACCCTCTTTATGAAACGCACTCAGGGATTGTAAACAATCACCTATGATAATCTAAAATTGTCAAATTAGATTTTACGTAATTCATTTTGAATACGTACTTGATAATTGGGACCCGATCGACTGTCTAAAACATCCCCACAAATACTACGCATGTGTTTACTACAAGCACGAATTACTACTTCATCAATTTCGAGCATTATCACATTCTTCGGTTCTTCTTTTAAAAGTTCGTAAAGCAACGCACCATCACCGCCACCTAAAATCACAATCTCCTTATCCTTGTAACTTTCTTTGCCTTTGGCCATAAGCGTTTCCGTGTAAATTAAATCGACTTCGGCAATATCTACAAAAAGTACTTTACAAATCAAACCTTAACATACCATCGCTTACTTTGTAAATCGTCTAAGACTAGCATATTCCCTAAACTTTGCGAATGCACCACTTGAACTTTTTGAAAAGGCGAACGTTCCTCGAATAATAAATCATCAATGTCGTACTCGATTAATCGTTCATCTAAAAAAAATAAATCATATCTGTATCAACGTAGACCTCACACAATATAAAAAGAAGCAGTGAGCATTAAAATGGAAAAGTGCAATTACCTGAAGTTATATAATACTTGCAGAATGTACCACGTTTAATAGGCGCAAACCAAGACTCGCGTTTAATACCACAGCCCCTTAAGTTTTGTTCCATTTGTCTGTATTTCTACAACATTTCATGCTGTAAACATGCGTAAGCATCACACTACTCTATACTAATACGTAAAGAAAAAATCCAAGCAAGATAAATTGAATAACAATCTAAACACGTTTTTAATTTAAAAAGGTATCGAACCTGAACTAGTAAGGTAAACGTCAAACGTTCCACCCCGTTTTATCGGAGGGAATAATTTTGACCGATTACAGCTTAAACTTATATAAATATTTTGTTCAATTTGTTTCGTACACTACGAAAGAGCTTTGTTACAATTATTTCTTACGAAACTAATGCGATTACCTCTATTGGTAGCAAATCGTCTTGATTCTCTCCTTTTAAGTATTCGATGTTAATCGTAATCAAACCGCTATTAAATATCCTTAAAGTAACGACGCTTTTCATGTCGCCGGTATAAACTTTATAGATTTCTCCATCCAAAGAGAACGTGGACATCAGTTTCAAATTGATTAAGAAATCGCGTAGGACGTTCTCGATATTCGTTGTTAAAATCGACAGTTGAGATTCATTTTTGACGTCTTTTGGATCGACCGAAAAATCAAGAAGAGTTGTTTGGACTGTCGACATTTTTTTAAACTCTAATTTGCTTATTATCGATTATTTTGTATTTAGAGCGTAAAGATAATAGATTAAGGTTAGAAACGAAACTATTTTTCAACTACTTTCGTTGTACTTGAACTATTTTTATACAAACTTTTAAACTACTCAATAGTGTAATTTTCCAAAAATATAGTGTATACTAAAAAACACATAATTTTAAATGTTTATATCAAAATACCTAAAAAAGACAAAATTTAAAGTTTACCTTTTTGTTAAATTTTAGAAAAAAAGTAGTCAGCAACTTCAAAAAGTATCCAAAAATTAATAAGCAAACTTATGTTTTATGGTAACAAAAGCAATGTTTAACTAAAAAATCATAATTAGTTTTAAAAAACAAAAAAGTATATTTTCGTAATATAAAAATGTTTTATTGCTAAATAGCATTAGTAAAGTAAGCAGATAAAGCAAAACACTGTACGCTGAAAGTCTACAAGTGATTCAATCAATGACAATGTAAGATTAGCACGTATGCACGTATGTCGTAAAGTAGATGACATGGAGCGACATGGAGATTAGTGGTAATAAGTGAGCTAAAGATAGCAGTTGTAAAGTTAATGTTAATAAACCTAATTAACATTTACTTAAATGATAATCATACAGACAACGAAATTATATTTCACAGTTTCTGTTTACAAATATTATTTTAAGCGAATTTAGTACACTGGTTTTTATTGTTTTAGTAAAAATGTTGATGCTACGTCCTTAATAATTCTGTGGCTACGTTCTGTATATTATTCTTATTCATGATGTAGTGCAAATGCTGCAATAAAAGTTCAAGTGTTACAGATTATCTTTGTGTTACAGTATAAAATTGCATATAATCAATTCTAATTAATGTTGTGTTAACAACATTAACAATAGTAGTACGTAATTGCTAATTGTACTTATTTGTAGTATATAAAAGAAATATTAAACATATTATTCTATTGAAATTAACGAATTAGTTCCATTATAGTTAATTAGTTCGTTCGTACAAGTTTTTTTTAATACTGCGGCGTTGAAGTTTCTTCAATAATGGATTTTAAAATCAAAGAAGAGTTCAACGAAAATGATAATTCGGAATCGTGCAAAGAGGCCTGTGCAATTAAGGACGAGTTAAGCGTGTTTGAACCGAATAATGAAATCGAAGAGGTTATGAACAACAGTAGTTCTGGGGAAGATAAATCTTCAAATTACATTTCATCGTACGAGGAATTTTTGAGTAATTTTGAAAGAACACCTTTGCACGATGTGCCGACAGAGTCTACTAATTTGCCAGTTAAATTGCCACTTGTTACGGTCACACCAAGTGTTCTTTTCAAGTGCGAGCATTGTGATTATAACACACGACATCAGGATAGTTATCTACAACACTTACCGCTTCATATGTACCCATACAAGTGCATTGAATGTCATTTTGGCTCGAAGCATCGATTCGTCGTTATGAATCACTACCAAATGAATCATGTCGGTGACTCAACAGAAAAGCCTTATACTGTTATTGATATACCTAGCTTGGTAGATTCAAAAATAGAAGAGTATGTGCCAGAAGACTACATGCCAGATAACGATGTTTTAACTGCTGATTTGTCTTCAATGGACGATAAGAAAGTTCAAATACGTGGATTGTTTGAATGTGCTTCATGCGATTATTCGACGACAACTCCTACCAGTTTAGATAGTCACATGCAAATGCATCTGCGTAATTTTCCATATAAGTGCAACAAGTGCGAATTCACAGCTGAAAAAAGTTTCACCGTCCTAAATCATTACCAATTAAACCATGTCAGTGACGAAAACAATCCAATAGCCACCTTGGCTCCCTTTGAGTGTCACGTTTGTAATTTTATAACTCCAGATGTGGAAGCGTATAATGAGCATACTTCAAACTGTTACAATCGTAAACATTCTTATTTAACAAATAATGTAGTTTCGGATGCTAATCATTATAGGTGTCACATGTGTGATTTCGAGGCGTCGCATAGTTTTGTTCTCAAGAATCATATGTGGATGGCACACGAATTTAAAACTGTCAACGACTTAGATGGTTGTATACCTGTTAGTTATTTAAATGCAATTGTTGTTAAGGACGGCTTTACTATTGCAAACTAGCTACTTTACCTGATGTTTTGTTGGAAAAATTACGTTTATTAAATAATTTAGTCTTTAAGGATGTTTTTGTATACAACAATGGGATTGAATGGGTATGACAATAATATTTTATACAATTAAAAAAATTTGTTTTTCAAGTTGCTGCACATTTTCCAGGTTCATCACAGTTACCACTCTGTTCAGAATGTTCTGAATTCAACACAGTCCTTCTGTATTTTAGTGTGCTGTAAATTGTCAACGATATTCCAGATATTATCATCATGAGTATCACAACAAACTGCAGGTATGGAACCACATTAACAGTAAAATACACTAAAGCCGTTATGTACAATGGCAATCCCACTTGGTTCTAAAATAGTTTTGGCAATATGATATACTGTGAAATTTCGACACTTACATATTCAGCCCAAAACATAGGTATGATTGTATTGCTGAATCTTTCAACTATGTCGTTGAATCCATCAAGTTCCTTCACAACGAGGTTACTTTGCAACCGAGCTCGAGATTCGATCGGAACTCCTGTTATCTGGAAATTTTTTTAAAAACATTTCGATTAAAGCATATTGCTTACTGGTTCAATAACGACATAGGAGCTGTGTTTATCGACGTCTGGTTCTAATCCATCTACGTAAAAATTACTGTTGTCGGCGTGTAAAAAGTGAGGAAAACTCGACGCCATTGGAAAGTTGAAATAACATTTGGAAACGTCAGATAATCCATTTGGCAAAGGCGGATTACCTGAATGGCAATCATGTATCCTCCCAACACGGTTAAAAATCGTACTGTTCAACAAGTAGAGATATGCTTTGACACCGTTTACGTAAACTTCTCCTAAAAAGTCATTTATGATTAAATAAATAATGAAGAACCAGCGCGTACTCTTATAGTTGAGATCAACGACTTTGCAAATGGTTTGTCTCCAGTAGTGTAGCGTAGTCTCTTTAGTTAAAAACTGAGGATACGCGACTCCTTCAGTCGCATTTACTAATTTACTCTTACACGCGTTATCAAAATTAGGAAAATAGTCTGAGCCGTCAAACTTATCAATTAAAAAAAAGTTTTGGGAACCGTATGTGGTACCTATTTTGACAGTAACTAAATTCTCAAAATTAGAGTACATCTAAAACCAAGAAGTTTTAATAATAAGTAGTCGAACCACCAACTTACAATGTGCAATATGCCCATGTTACTAAGTGGTACTAGAGTTGGTGCTAGAGTTTGAGCGACATCTAGAATAGAATCCGTAAAGTTCCATAAGTAATTGTAAATGGAAGTGTGGATAATAGAGCGCGATTCTAAAGTCCTCAACAATAAACTGAAACCGATTTTAGTTACAAAGGATGAATCCCATAAGTACGACGCCATTCCCTGCAAACACACTATTAATGGACTACAATACGCGTAAGCTACGTACCAAAATGGGTAGGTTGGGAACAACCAAGGTTGAGTTTAAGTCTATAGTGTTCATGTCCGGTAAATAAATAGCGGAACGTTTGGCTACGTATGATAGCGTATCGTTAGCGTTAAACGTTACGTTTGAGTGTGTCAAGTGCTCCCTAAAACCAACCGTGATGTACACGCACTAAAACCGTTTCGAACTTACCTAAAAATAATCGGCCCAATCTCTTGCACCTTCAATTTATCGTGCGTGCCATTAAGAAACTCTTCGGCGTTTGTAACGTTAAAAATATAAACGCGTAGCAAAACTTGATCCGGTGGAGTTTTCCACCACTCGTAACCTGGAAATCCTAAAAAAAACATTTCAAACAAAAGTTTTGCAACGGCGTTAAAAAAACCTGGTCGCATCCGCAATCGCTCATTCAGCATCGTATGAAACGGCGTCCATATCAATGAAGTTGCACTTAAAACCAATAAAATTAATCCGCCAAAGAACGAAGTCCGACGCCCTAAACCGAATTAAGTCACCTTATACATTTTAACACAACAATATTTACCGCATTTATTCCGTGCTGTTTTTCGAAAAACGATTTTTTTTATCAACGGATTTTCTACGCTACTATGCAGATCTTTCATTTCGACTGGTGTCGATACACCAGGTCTGTTTTATTAACCTTTGCTACACGAAAATAATTGCACGCATCGATTATTTTTTATAGTTTAATTGACGTTGATTTCAATCCAGAACTCTTAAACGGTTTAATATGCAACAGTAGGCGTCGGATTCATTCCAACGCCTACTTGGTTCTAATTACCGAGTTTTAAACAGTTTAGGTACTAGCAAAAGTAATAACGAATGCTTTTATTCATTGATCGGATATAAAATTTGTATATATTCTTCCTCAAAAAAGTATAACAATTTTTTTTAAATTAAGTTTTAAAAAAATGTGTAAATTAAACAAAACTAACAATTATGCAGTCTTGGATAAAAAAATAAATATTGATAAAGGTGGAACTATCAATGCGCGACCACGCGGGAAACCTTTAATTACCGCATTTTTTCCTGTATTTTATTAAATCATAATTATAAATGTGTATAAATTATAACGAGTGTTTTAATTAGTTTATGGTTGTTGTAATGGAAAATTGTAGAATTAAAATGTGATATGTTTTAAAGTGCTTATTACAACACAAAATCGTTTATTTTTAATGTACTTATAAAAAATTGTGATCTCTATGGAATATTGTTGTGATGTAAAACTTGTTTGATCTTGATAAACCTTCAAAAATTTTTTTTGTCAGAAAGAATTTTAAAATTCAGATTTTCTCGGGTAAAAACTTCGTGTCCAAAGTTCTAAAGATGCGTTGTTTTCGTAGTTGAACGCTTATCGTAACAGTTATGGTGCTGTGGCGAGTTCACTTTCTCCTCGTTGACTAATTTCTGATCGATTCTTAAAAAAAATTATCAAATTCTCTGTAAATAGACAAAAAACAATTCGGAAATAAATTACCAGCATTGCAAAATGAGTTGCCTATCTGATACGGTTACGTAGGTTGAATTTTACTCGATACGGTCGACGTAAGCAAGATAACGTTTTCGTCTCGCCGTAGACAAAAACACAAACATTCTTTACAATTTTATTTTTAACGTATAATACAAATAACCAATGTACAAATAACATGTTAATAATAATAATTAAAAAAAAATGGCTATAAAATGAATTACCTACAATTTGTCTAGCGTACCATCTCTATACATCTAAAACCAAAAGAAAATTAAAAGATAAAACAAAAACCATATGAAATTTGTATGTACAAACGAGATAGAAAAAAACAAGTTTTAAGTACGTAGTAAGATGAGCAAATGTTCAGAGCGTTTTGGTATCTTTTTCTTCGTGAAAGACGTCGTACTTATTCAGAAATTTTAGAAATACGTATTTCAATTTATATAAAAGTCTTAATGCCGATCGACGTTGCTCATTGGTAAATCTTTCGTTTGCGTCGGTCCGACGTGACCGCTGGCTAAATGCAACGAACTTAAACGATTCGCACCTCTAACTAGTCTCCACACGGCTATTATGAGTAAAATAATGCCAAGCGCTAGTAGAATACCAGTCATTGATGCGTGCGCCACTGGAGGAACTTCGTTCGCTAGCCGCATCAAGTTCGTGATTTCTTCGGGTAAACCGTCGACCGCCTAGAACAACTTAAATAAGACGTTGCTTAAATATAATTAAAGCGTACCTCCTCAAACCAGAGTATTGGAAAAACAATGTCCGGGAACGTAGCTACTTGTTTAATATCAACCACTTGGGAAACAGCTAAATTAATTTGTACCCGTGCTCGAGCGGATAAAGCCGTACCCATCATCTAAAACAACGTTAAGTTACGCAAGTTTAACTAACAAATCGACGACGTACCGGCTGTACATCAAGGTAGAACTTGTGTTTTTCAGGATCAGGAGGCGAAATACCATCAAGAGCTGTTCGATAACTATCATTGGCTAGGTAGAAATGTGGGAACGATAACAGTACAGGAGAATCTACAAGAATAGTTGTATAAAAAGCGTTAGTATTATACACGGACTTACCGAACTGGCACAGAGATACGTTGAAGAATCCTGAAGGCGAGCAAGGTGGTCCGTGCGGGCAAAAACACATATTATCGGGGTTCTCGGCTACACTTGCGAAAACGTCCGGGCTTGGAGCAAACCGATAACTAGGCACTCGGTCTTCTCGCGTAACTTCTTTTTGAAACCTAAACGTTGGCGGTTAGAAACAATCGGCTTTTCACAATTTGTCACTTACTTGAGCGGTAACCTGCGACACAAATCTTTGTCGTAAATGTACAGCGTCGAGTTATGAGTAATACTAGGTGGAAAAATCGAGCCATCCGAAGCCGATAAACTATTACACTGTTCGTTCAACCAATGCGGCAGGTGAGTTTCGCCGTTGAAGGTGTCGATTAACCCGAACCTGGTGATGTCCGATGCACCTGTGAACACGGTCACGTTGTCTTTCGACGTGCCGTTTTTCTGTAACGATGGTTTAGTTAAGTACGATCGGTATTGTTCGTTATATCGACTTACGTTGTACATTAACCCGAATTCTTCGTAAGGTAGTTTTTGTTCTTTTGGTACGACGTCTTTCGCCAGCTTGAGGAGCGGGTCTTCGTATCCCCAAAGAAGTTGTCCCACGGAGACTTCGACGAACGGTTTAATCTTTAGTATGTCCATTATGCTCGCCATTGCGAGTCGGAGGAATCTAGCTGCATGTTTCGATTGTGACGTAGCGCTCTAAAACAATATACGTCTTAACTACATTTCTTTGTGGTAATTACATATAAATCATTAACATACCGGTATTAAAAATGATCAAATTTTGCGGGCAAAATTATAAGCGATTGGTTTATTTTCCGCCGGTTTTACATTGTGTGAATTAGAAGAAAATCAAGCTTTGGTGTAAAATTGTAGGGATTAATTGATTTTATGTTGATAACCATGAACATTACAACTATTAACTAAAAGTGATAAAAATTTCGAACACATAAACCTAGGTTTCATTGATTATTAGTCAGTTTTACACTGTACAAAAAAATTTAAAAACATTGAAGCTAACTTTTAAAAAAAACTTAAATTTGTCATGAAAGATTGCAGACAGAATTGGTTGAGATCTTTCGTCAATTTTACTCCAAGATGATTTTAAACAATCATCAATACTATCAAGTCTCGGTTGCATAAAGCGTTGTTCTTTGACGATGTAATTAACTACGTGATCATTTCGTTAAGTTTAGTCATTAGTCGTCGCATCAATTGTTTTGCTGACGACAACGTCAGCTAACAACATAGTTAACTCTACTTTATGCAACCGGGCATAAGTGATTCAAATTTTGTGCGCGAAATCGCGATTACGTGATTATGCGCCAGCTTCATAGTTCTATTGTTAAAAACAACCTAATGTAAAACAAAACCTGCTCTCAAAATCGTACAAATATGATTCGTTGATTATCTCGGCAAAAATGATTCAGTCGGCGCAGAAAATCATAGAGCTGTGATTCGTTGATTTTGTTTTTTTATATCTCTTTTGTTTTTTATTTTATTTTATAATGCTGATTCTGTCCCGTTTCATACTCAAAATTAAGTGAGCATTTTAAGCTGCCGGCTAAGCTACTATAAGATTGAAATATGCAGCAACGCATAATCGTATATTGATTGATTCTACATATGTATTTAAAACTGTAAAAATTTGTAAATTAAAAACTAATTAAGTAATCCAAATATGCAAAGCTGTTGCAGACTATCAAATAAAATTATAATTAGAGTGACTCAAATTCGAAGAGCAAAGTCGAATAAGCAAAACTTTTTTTACTAGAAATAGTTAACCCTGAAAGCGTTTTTATAGTGTCAATATTGTTTTTGCAACTATTATAAAAACTTGTAGTCGAATGTACGTTATGTAAAAATTACTATAGACATAAAGATTTGTTGCGATTTAATTATGCTTAGGTTTTTTAATTACTTAATAACTTTTCATTTTGAAGTTAATGAAATTTATTGGAATTAGCTCGTAAATGTACAGTGTGTTGCCTATATTAATTTAAAAAAAAAGTGTGTCATAGGTGAAAGTTTTTTTTTTGGACGATGAATGGTAAATTACTCACCAACATTGGAATATTTGGTACGACAACGACATCGTCTTCAGAACCCACGGAAAGCTCCTCATCGAACATGTAAATTTTCTGCAGATTATACGTGACGGTGTTGTTGTCGTTGAATCGTATATTTTTCCGTTCCCATGATTCGCTGTAACGCCGAAAGACAAACATTAGCTTTTACAATACATTGCTTAATTCGCGACCTAAATACACAATTTTCCTCGTTGCAAAACTTATCAATAATAATAAACAATAATGAAGCAGAAAAATGTATTCTTAAGTCTCGATGTTTATATAACAAGAAAGTCGAGTTTTGTAAGAGAGAAAGTTACATGCTTTACCATTTTCTTTTATATTTTGATTATGTAATTGTGCGAACGTACGCGTGAGTAAAGTGCCGTTCCTTCCTGTAATTACATAAAATTACTTACGTGTAGATGTAAGGTCCTATTTCGTCTACGATTGGTTTTGATCCGTTGTTGAGGAATTCATCGGCGTTTGTTACGTTATAAATGTATATCGATATTCTTGGGGTCACCGGTGGCTTTGCCCACCACCCGAACGCTTGCGTACCATTCTTAAGAATTATTTGCTAAAAAAAACGTAGGTCAGGTACAAGCGCCAAGCTCAAGGTACCCGCGCTTAGTCATTGCAAAAACACGCACACGGAAACGTCTTCATAACTCTTGACGCACAAATTTAGTGGAAAAGTAAATGAAGTCATTACGTTTACTTAATCATTATATTTTAATAATAATAATAACAATAAAAAACGAAACAAGTTTTATGGACTTTAAAACCTGTTTATCCCGAGGTGCAAGCAACGACTTTTGTACGCAGTTTACCTTGTGCATGTTTATAAAATATTAAATAAACACAAGCTACTTACATGATTTATTACTAATTTAACCCACGTCATAAAAAAAATTGCTACAATTATTCCTAGGAGTATAAACAAAATTGATATGGCCACAACGAACCCTGGAATCAAAAAAAAGTGTGTCAAGTTGGACAAAAAAATGTTTTTGTTTAAAACAATGAAGGTAAACAAATTTTCTCATTTAATTATGAAGATGTAATCGCGCGGTACTGGTTTTTCAAGACACAGACTTGTCGTATGTCAAAAACTTAAGCAGAGCCTTCTACGATTTTTTGGGTTTAACAAAAAGTCACTTTTGACGTTTTCAAATAAAAAAAAATTCGGATACTTACACCACTTGCGCAAAAACGCACTCGACAATTTAGCGCACAATTTTTCTCTTCCTTTCATTTTGCCCCCAAAATGTTGCCAAACTTTGATTAACAAATACACGCGATATTATTTAAAGAATTGCTACGTAACGATTTAACACTAACATGTAAGTAACGTTAAGCCATTTTCTACGATAATCCTGGCACTTGGTTTCTCGCTACCGAAACAACTCGCACCTCACGCTCGACTACAAATAAAATGATAAATGCCAAACCGATAAAATAATCTTCAAGGCACGTCGGTTTTGAGGCGTCGATTTTTTTCGACAAATAAACCCGGTTTCACCGAAAACTTATTTTATTGCATTTTAATTACAGTACAATAGAAATCGCGTTAAATTTAAATTTAAGTCGACCTTTAGAAATTTTTTCGTCAATTTCACACTTTCACCCGAATTTACTTTTCCTCGGGGCGATTGCCCAAAAAAACACTTTTAACCTCACTTCGCCGCTTCTAATCGGAATTTTTAAACCCCGATTTGATAAGTAGTGAAATGTCTTTCACGCAATTGCCCGAATTTGAAGACAAACAAAAAAACGCGCAACGTCAAATGGGGGCACAATTATATTTAGAAAGCGTCAGCAGCGTACGCGGATGTTAACGAGTGAAACTTAAGAAGTGGAAGACTGACTTGGAGCTAACGGTTGGGTCACACCTGATCAAGTCCGCGTTTTTCCCTTCCCCTTTCGTTTCTATTTACCTGTTTCAAGTGCATACAAATCCCCACTGCAAATTTAATATATAATTTAGCAGATTTTTTTCTCGACTTGCAAACGATGCAATTTAGTGCGCGACCTAGACCAACTCTTGCACTATGAGAAATCCTATTTTAATTACAAGTGTCATAGACTTTATGCGTTACGCCTGGATTATATTTTATGCAGACAGTTCAAAGTCCTTAGGTAGAAAAGACGCCATTTTGGTTAGGTTATCCACGGCCTACTAATACGATTTTTTTACCGCCAACCTAAAGCGGCGCGCGATTAAGCGACAAGGACTCGTATTTGCAACAGGAAGGTTTTAAGGACTTCGTCCGCAATTAAACGCGATAAATTTGGGCGCAATTGTCAATATGCAAAACGGGAAATGAAACACGCACTTTCGAACGAATACAAATCAATTAATAAATAAAATAAAAATTTAGTGACGCATTTTTAACGTCGTCGTTTGAATTTAAAGAATGAGCGCGCGTGTGTTACAATGTAATTGTTACAAGGATAATACAAAGACCGGCTTTTCAAATTTTTTCCTTCTTCGCTTGTAATTTGTTGTTAACAAACAAAGTCCACTTGTACAGGTAAACATCGTTAGAAATTTACATTAATTATCAGTAAATTCCAATTACGTAAACCAAGGCTGGTTTTTTTTCTTTTCGTCGGGTTATGAGGCCGAAATAGTTTTTTAATGACACTCCGTTTTTGTATCACGGCCATCTTGATTTGCATTCGAAAATATCGAAAATCGACGTTAACCGTGACCTTTTTTACGTGATACACCTGCGTCTATTTGTCTAATAAGTTTAAACAAATCGTGTCAAAGCAATGAAAACAAAAGTCTTTGGATCAAACGAACGTTAGTTTAATTAACGACTATTATCACTAAAAGCGAACGATTATCGGTCAAACGCATTAGCCTCTTTCGTGACTATTCCAAAGACGTGCTGATACCAACGTACTTTCTGGTAGTTATCAAGATAAAGCGCGGCTTTTAATTACAATAATTTAACGAAATCATTAAAAAAACCGAATATTATATCTTTGTTAGTGTAATTTCATCTCACATTACATAATCAACACCATCCAAAAAATGCAAACAATCGCGCTTGAATAATAATTATAAACATTGACAAAGCAAATTCCTTTTTACTATAGTTACAGATAAACATTTGAAATTCATTTTAAATTGTTTAGTTTAAAGTACAAATTTTTGATTATTCGTTCGAAGATTGTTTGCACAAGGCTAACGAATTCAAGGTTGCGAATTTTGACACTAATTGCCAAACTAGTTTTGGACAAGTAAATCGCAATTAATTAGTAATTTAATGGCGCAATCCGTGGCGTAACAAATTTGAACGTAACGCAAAGAAACGGATCGAAGTATTTACCGATTTTTCAAATTTATAGATGGCGCTTTTTCTTACCTAAACAAGTCTTCTTCTTTCCAAGAACGCCGGAAATCGCCACCTTCGTCATTTTTTAAAAAATCTTATGGACACTATTTTATTTGCACACACAACACTGAATACACTTGTTCTGCAAATAGTACAAGTCAAGGTAAATTATTAAATCATTATAAATAATTTTATTTGTTATCAAACTTGTCTTCGAGTAGAAGGGATTCGCTCTATAATTAAATTTACTCACGCATTAAGCTTTTTGTTCAAATTATTAATATTTAAGCGTCTTCCTTTCCGTCGAAACAAACTAAAACTAAATTGTCACAACCTTTCACTCTAACAAATGTTTGTTTTTTTTTAATTCAATATTAGTTATTGCAAAAGCTATGTAATTGTGTCATACGATACGGTTGTTGGTTCTAATATTTACAAAACAATTCATATAGACAAGAGTTTTCTGCTTGTTTAATTATTTCATTAAGTCGACTATAAAATAGTACCGCATCATTATAATAATTTGCTTGGTTGTATCGACAATGTTGATGTCCTTTACATGACAGCGAAAGACAAACAAAATCTGTGTGATCCTATCATGAGAAAAATACAATACAGAGATTTGCGAAACTGATCCCATTGTTTGTTTAGATTACACGGAAAGGATTTTGAAGTAAAAGTTATTATAATAATTTGCAATTAAACTGCTAGGTGCAAGCATTGTTAAAACTCTTGTGTAAATCTAATTTTTTTATTTTACTCAATTAAGCAAGTAAGTGGTTATTAAAACTAACGTTCAATTAGTGTAATTACAATTAACGCCTGTAACTACGCAACTCACATTACACACAAACATTGATGTTTTCACAAGCTGATTTTCAGCAACCGCAACGTATTTGAAAACTTTTAGTACTGTTAGACACGGTTAAAGAAAAACTTAAAAATTAAAGAGAACGTTATTAACACATTAGCCTCGTCCAGATTTGGCAAGACCCTTTCGCGAGATAATCATTTTGGCCAAGGTTTAGTCCCGAAATCACAGATAGCTATAAGATATCCATGCCCAAAAAATGATGACCTTTGCGTTAAAAGTAGTATGCGTTTTGATTAACATTTTAGATCTTGAAGTCTTAGAATGCGCAGCAACGCGTTCTTTTTTTGCCAATCTTGTAGTTTAGCGAGAAAAAAGTACCGAAAACTTGCACTTCGACAAAAAAGAAACCCTTTAAGTTTTTTTTTTAGCAAAATGTAAATTAATTATGAAGTTTAGATGCATGTGGAGAGTGGTCGCTGCCCAAAATCGTCAACAGAAATGGGAAAGTTTATAGATGTTTAAATTAGTTATATTATATTACATTGGTAAAAGTGGAACGGAAGGTACGTCTGCCGTACTCGATCTTTGTTTTTTCTATTTCCTGAAAACGTCGATTCGCGCTTGTACCCGGTGTCAATTTCGTTATAATTTTGGTTGCTCTCTCTCTTAGCTGATTTTTTGGTTTATTGTATTAGAGTACCCATCAGTTGGCTCTAAAAGTTGATGCACTTTTTGGACTGAAATAGTTCTTCACAGTAATCATCTTCAGGATCTACATAGAGTAAAATACATACCTTAGCATCTTCGTCATTAATATGCTGCAGAATAACTGTTAAGTTGTAATCTGGTTCGTCAAATTTCTCTGCATTTTGTGAATAATTGTAACATGATTGATAGTTTTGTAAAATCGTAACATTACATACATACATGTGTACAGTAAGAAAACATAAATCGGAATTTCTCTTATGACATGTGGGTGATTCCGTTCTAATTGTGATTCTTTTGATTAAAAATTTTAAGATTTTTTAAACAGTTCAAATTTTTGTGTGCATATTATTCATCTATTTCATTGTAGAAATAAAAATCTGAGAGGATTTTACTACAACTTCACAACGTCAAGAACGAGAAACAACGGTACTGACATAAAATAAATTTTGTAGAAATTCTTTAAGATAATTATTTATTAAATTTATTCATAAATTCTGTAATAACATTTTTTAAACTCTTTTATAATAATTATTGAACACATGAATGATGATTAATGACAATTATAACAATTAACTTTATCATTTATGGCACACTGAAAGAAAAATTGTACATAAAGTCAATGTACGGTATACATCGACCTATAGTACATTAAAACAATGTACGTTTTCATTGAATTTATGTAATTTACATTATAAGTATATAGTTTTTTTATGCACTTTACATTGATGCAATGTACCAAGTTGTATTTGTTATCTTTCAAAAGAATTTGTTATGAGATCATCCAGAGTGAACCTTTAAATGTACCATTACGTTAATTTATCGTATGATGTACATTAATTTAACATTTGAAATATATTGGGTTAATGTAATCGTACGTTGTATGTGTAGCGTTTTTATAGAACCATGTACAGTTTATGATTTCAACCAGGAGGAATCATGTACATTCAATTAAAGTAATAATACATTGTCTTGATGTACACATTCTTGTTCAGATTCAATGTTTTAGTACATTAATCTAATGTAACAGATTCATTGTGCTGATGTACCCATTCATCGGATGAAAAATATGTACATTTTTCATTGATTCAATGTAGATTTACATTGATTCTACGTCACTTTTTCTTTCAGTGCAACTATAATCTAATTTATATAATTTAACAAAAAATAAATTAATTAATTAAATTATTTAACATTAAATAATTTAATAAAATTAAATAAATGAATAAACTAACCAATATTCAATATAAAAAAAAACTTAATAATTTATAGGTAATTTCTAGAAATGGACATGACATTTAAGTGTTATATTGTAAGTTATTTCTGAGTGGCAAGTTAGGTTATATAAAAATAATATTGGAATATGTTTATAATTATCCAATTAACACGAAAATTTCATTAATAGATTATTGATTAATGACCACTGAGAACAAACAATACAAGACATTAATCACAATTAGAACGGAATCACCCATGCGTTAGGGTAGCAAACCCCCATCCGGTAACTTTAGGCAACCTTTCTTAAGATGGCAATTGAATTCAATAAATTGGGATTAACATCAATATAGGCAATCAACAATACCATCAATATTTCTATTGTCCTATAGATGTAGTATGTATGTTGAATAGTAATTTCTTGTGTTTAGATTGAGATTTATTTTACAATTTTACGAAATTTTAACTTTGTTGATGTTTATGGTTTGTTTGGAAGCGCAAGCACATGTTGAATTTGCAACGACTACACAAGAAACCCGTTTAGTTACAGTTCTTATAAAATAGTTATTTTTTATTTAATTATTTGGCGTGATAACCAATTAGTTGTATAGATATTTATTTAAGGGTCTTCAATACAATAAAAAACTTGTCTTAAACGGTTGCAATAAATAGTATAGTTTTAAGTACTCAAAAATTATTAACCACTCATTATCACGTACAATGGGAAACATGAGAATTCTGAAAGAAGTAATCTTTGGACTGCATTCTTTACTACAATTTTACTGCAAAAATTGCGAGAAAACTTTCGTAATAAATTTCGAACCCCATAATGCTGGTCAAGATATCAATAAAGAAATTGTATGGGGCTGTCTCAGTACAGGTATAGGACATAATCAAGCAGCAAAAAATTTTGAATTATTAGATGTACCTTTTATGCATACAAAAATATTTTCTAAAAAAACTTCTGAAACTTATATACATTTCCCATTTCTTATTCGCAACGTAGCCGCTCTGATCACACCATCTTCCCTAACGTCTATTGTAAAGGGGGCAAATTGTTTCTTTCCAGGTCCAGGTCAGTGTTTGTACCATTTTGTTGTTTTTTGAAGTTCGGGAACCGCATCTAAACTACAACGACTGCAAAAAACACTACTAATCGTTGCATACGTTGATATAAAGACAATCGGTTTTCTTCAAATTGCTCAAAATTATTCTCAGGAAGCGCACACAAGGGTCTTCTAATTAGAAAATGGATTGGTATTAAGAGAATGAGGTCATCAAAGGATCACCCTTGTAATTAAGTGTAGTGTTGATTAATACACGTTTTAAATGATTTTTTTATAGATTTAATATCACTTTCCCACAGTCCACTTTGAAGATGAACTCTGGGTGTAATACAGTTCCATTCGATTGCCTGATTTGCTAAATACATTAAAATATCATGTTTTTATCGTCATGTGTGCAATATGGCGGCGCGCACAGGTTGAAGGGGGGGGGGTCGAAAGAGTCCTCGAAGGAATTGGACAATCAAAATTCCAAATCCCTCAATTTAGAAATTTAATCAGTGGCGGTTGGTGGTCAATCATACGAGAGAGTCATTTAAAAAAACACAATTATCGCAAAGTCTAAAAAGGCATTCTTACATTAACACCCACCATCTTTACAATTACCAAAATGATCGATCAAAATTTACAGTTTTTAATGGAAAATGTTTCAATGTTTAGCATAGAAATACGAACGACTTTCTTGTACCATAGTATTGCCGATTGCGTAGAAATGTTTTAATTTTTTTTACGTAGACGAACAACGCTCACTTTCCACGCTAGTCGCAGTTAAAACCAATCAGATATTTTATTTGATATACTATGTATCTACTTTTACAAACATTTTCATTGTGACTTTTAATTGAATTTCGGCAAGCGCTGTCCAATTGTATTTGTAAGCGAATATTAACGCGACCAAGAGTAGCATACTTAACAGGGACCTGGACCGGACCGATATAAAACCGAAAACAGAACCGGAACCGAACTTTGTCCAAGTTAAATTTACGGAACCGGACCGGAACGGTTATTTATTTTGCGGTGTTTTTGGTTCTTACACAAAAACTTTGGAAGAGCAGTGAATATGTAATGTTTAATTAGTAAATACAGTACGTTTAAAAAAATCAAAACACTATTAATAAAAAGTATACAAAATACCCTTATGATGTTTAATCGTTGACTGAAGAAACGGTTTAATTCACTGTTCTAAGACTACACAATTCTTTTCAGAATTTTGCTGACACCAAAAATAAATACAAAATGACGTTGGCAGATAAGACGTAGTCAATTTAAGTTGTTATTCTAAGAATGTTTACAGATGTGTAAATGATGTAACGGTAAGGTCAGTCAAAATACTTGAATAAATAAACAAGACTGCAAAAATTAAGCTTTCACTAGAAACAATCGTATTATGAAAATTCAGCAAAAAATGTATGCATAGAAACAAACCTGAGAAGAAAACTGATAACTCCTTTATGATTATTGACATTATGATTACTATAAGAGGTGTTTTATCTATGTAGTACCTAGCATACGTCTGGCCTGTTCTTTAATAAAGTGTTAATATTATCCGTAATTCCAAAAAGCGGCGTGCACTGTATATTAATAATTTCTTTGCTGCGAGAGAAATAGCTGGTATCTTTTTAATATGATTTTTTAGACGCGTCAGATTAGACCATTCGAATAATGCTTTGTGAGTCGTTAGTACTGTCTCAGTTTAACTACTGTGATAGTATTTACGGCCCTTGTTTAGATGAAACAGATGTCAAACGAATTCAACGCATGCAAAACTCATGTCTTCGTCTAATCTTTGGTATTCGTAAATATCAACATATTTCGCACAAACTATTTAGTCTTAATTGGTTAAATATGAAAAATCGGAGAATCCTACATGCTACTTGCTTATTCCACAAAATAATTTCGTCTAAAACTCCATCATATTTATATAATAAAATTACGTTTAGACATGAAGTGCATAATGTTAATATACGCAGTAAACAACTGTTAACTACAGCAGCACATAAAACAAGTTTTTTTAAACGATCATTTACATATAATATTTCACATACGTATAATGCGTTACCTGAAAACTTAAAACCAATGACACAAAACTGTTTTAAAAAGCATGTTCATTACATTTTGTATAGTAAACAGAATTTATAACTTTTATTTTTGCATTTATTAACACATTATAATGATAAACCTTGATGTTACTCACCATTTCATTTTTTTTAAGCTTATTTTATTGTATTTTCGGGGTTAAGTGGAAGAACAGATGGTTTATTAAACCTATCTGAACTTCGCCCTTTTGAGTTATAGATATTAAGAAGTTATTTGTATAAATGTAAGTATTCATATACTCAAATAAAGTCCAAATAATAATAATAATAATAACTTATGCTACTTATCTAAAAATAATCCGTTGGCACTGCAGCTAGGTCAAAAGTTTTTGTTATTGCAAGCACTCACAAAATCTACGTCGCGATTCAAAACTAAAGTCTGTTAACTATTACAAGGGTATAAGGGTACAGAGAATAACTTTTCAGAATATAGTGTACTGTACTATGGATTACATTAATTTTGCGGGTTAATTCTCTAGTCATACTACGGAGACTATCTACAATTTGCAATACCTGTACATACATTAGAAAAAAATAACTTTTCAAGTTTTGATTTTATTGAAAATATGTATTGTTTTGCTTGTTCTTTAGTTGCTAGTAGTACACGGGGTGAAGTGCTCTACAAGATGCACCGTATAGGCATCGACGTTCCCATGGTACAACTCATCGGCTCCTTCCTCAATCGACGCTCGTTTGCGATCAAACTTCGCACCGCCAAATCCACTCCACGTCACATAGAAGCCGGCGTCCCTCAAGGATTCACGCTATCCCCACTTCTATACAACATCTTCACCGCAGACGTCCCAAAAATTGACGAACTCACCTACACTTTTTACGCCGACGACACCGCCGTTTTGGCAACATCCCGCTCGCCCGCTCAAGCTAAGAGGAATCTTCAAATGGCTCTCACACCTCGCTCGACAACTGGTACGACGAATAAAAGTCAATCTGACGAAAAGCGCCGCCGTTCTATTCAACCGAAGAAACATCGAACCCGCAAGCCGCCTCCACATCAAAGGCAACGACGTCCCCTTGGTGAACGAGACCAAATATCTAGGCCTAACCCTATACAAAAAATTGCTATGGAAATCCCACATCACCCAGAAGCTCACCTCTTCAAACGCCCTACTGGTTAAGTTATATCCGATGTTGTGCCGCAACAGCCGCCTCAGCATCGACAACAAACTCCTCATCTATAAGACGATCATCCGCCCTGCCACGACGTACGCAGCACAAGTATGGTTCTACGCTGCCAAAACTCACACCACCAGGATCCAAATCTTCCAAAACAAGATCCTCAGAATGATTGCTGACGCTCCCTGGTTCTTCCGAACAGACCGGCTCCATCACGAACTTGACATCCCGAAGATCGCAGATTTCGTCCGCCAATCCGCAGCTGCGCTCCATGCAGACCTCGCGGCCCATCCCAATCCCCTCGTCCGGCGGCTTTGGGAATACGACAGAAATGGCATGCCTAGGCACAAGCGGCCAAGTATGTCATCCTAGATTAAGTTTAGAATGAAATGTACAACCCAGCGAAAAAGTTTGAAACCACAGAGGTAACTCGGAGGTGGAAAACCGATGCAACGGGGCTATTTAAGCTGGTTATGTTATCACTTAGGATTAAGCTATAAAAATTGTAAAATTGAAGTAGCAAATAAACATGTATGTAATTGAATTGAATTGACACGGGGTGGTCTTTCTCGCGCACGACCTTTGTCGTACAAAAAAGTGCATTTTGTTAAGTTGAGTCAGTGTCAAAACGAAGAAATAAAGATTGATAATTATTTATTTATTGTAATTATTTTATTAACGATTTATGTTGTGGATGATTGAGAATTAAAAAAAAATCAACAAAATACGTTTTAAAATACAACAGAGCTCTTAGAATTTACTGCATAGTTTAAGTCAACAGTCAATCTCCACTTATGTAAGTAGTCAGAACCGGTCTGAAAACTGTAATTGCAAATATCTAGAAAATCGGCCACTTTAGACCAAATCTTAAAAAAAAATTCCCTTGAGTTTGTAGTTGTTTAACAGAAACAAACGTGGAATGAGTTATATTTCCCGTCATACCTATAGTCAAAACATAATTGACAAAATGACGATAACATAAATTGATAACTGGTCATAAGATAAAAGTGACCGTTTGAACGAATGAATTTTGGGTTTACAATAACATAGGATTATGCAAAACACGTTTATATAATTGTTTATAATTTATTTATCACTTAATGTTTAGTAAAGAATGGCCATGACACTAATTAATCTTTTCCTAACTTCTGTACGCTTCTGTTGAGTTGTATAAATAATTTTTGTTATTTATTTAAATATGTAGTTGAATTACTAGAACCAAAAAAAACCGAAAAAAACAAGAACCGGACCGTTTGTGTCTATAAGAACCTAAACCGGAACCGGAACCGTTAAATTTTTTTTAAGGTAAACCAGAACCGTACCGAAACCGTTATTACGTTTCGGTCCAGGTCCCTGATAATTAATACAACTTTTTATGTGATTTACCGATAGCGAGTGTTTTTTCAATTCTATAAATCGGTAACATTATTTTTACAGTATCAGAATCATACAAAATTAGTCAACCTTAAAAACAGTAAAATCTATTATTTAATTCAAATTCATAAATCCAATCTGACGAATCATACATAGTTTTTTTTAAATCACTATGTACTTTTTTGTTTTTATATTTACTAGTCTTACGAATTTGAAGTAAAGGCCGAGGATCAGCATTAAATTAAAATTCCAAACGTCTAAACTAATATTAGCTATTAATTTTTTAATGTCTTGTACTACCGTCAGTATGAAACAAAAACGATAAGTCGTCTATTAAAAATGAATATTATAGATTAACTAAGAAAATCGACTCTAAAGTTTGTCATATGTGATAAGAAATGTGCATTCTAGCAACTGTGTTTTATACACAAGTGCTGCGAAGATAATGATAAGCGTTTACTTATATTCATTTCTAACTCGTATAAAACTGTATTATGGGTGTTTCACTATTGACTACAATAACTATTAGCTCATTCACGTCGCGATCTGTCACAACTTGTCGGTTTTCGTAGTCCAGTACAAGGAAAGTACCAGTTTCAATTCTTTACAACATTAGAATACTGTCATATTGCGTAAGTAATGCTTTAGTATTGTAATTGTTCATAAGCTAAGTCAACCAACATATATGTATAATAGGTATAATTTGGCATATTATTTTGGTTTTATTGTTAATTAATTATTCTAAACTTTTTATCGCCTTCGTACCTACTTCTGTGAGGAGTTAATTTAAAATTTGGAATTGAATACATATTCTTATTTTATTAAGACGTATTCTATTTAGATCCTTTAGATAAGGGAGTTTTGCAAATTCTCTACAACACCAAGGAAGTATGTACTTTTAAAACTTGCGATAAATTTTCATATGGTAACTTTAAATATACATACACTACTTCTTTGCGCCAAGTGGACTAAAATTTGCTGCTACTTGATAGATGATCTTCACTAATAACACTGGGTCTGCATGAAGATCGGCGCTGATACCATTCTTGACGATTCTAATGTAAAATGATCTCCTGAATCCAAAAATCAGCTCCGTTTTTACCCATCGCCCACCTATTTTGGGGGGACCCCATTTTTATTTTATTTTTTGCATTTTTTTTTAGAATTTTACTTATAGCCGTTAAGGTAATAAAATTTATACCAAAGTATATGCGTTTGGCAAAAGTTTTGCTATAAAATGTATATAGAAACAACAATAAAATACAAATATATAAGAACAGTAAAAAAATATCAATTAACAGTTAGGAAGATTCACTGCACGACGCTGGCGATCTCAATACCACATGCAGGTTTGAACAGGAATTTTCGACAGGCTTGAACTTGCATTACTCTTCTCATTATAGTATATTACATTGTTTGCTTAACTGCTTCGATCAGTACATCTATAGCTGTTGCAGAGTTAACTTGTCGACGTTTTAAACGTGCTGGATTTTTTGTTCATTTTTGTTCATTTGTGTAAAACAGTAAAACTAATTTTACTCCGGAGTTTTTTAAGTGACTAAGTGTGATTTGTGGTTAATGTCGGGCGTTGAATTACTGTTTAATTATGCCACGCGAGTGTAAAAATCATCCCGATAGCTTCTGCTATGTCTGCGGAGAATTAACTTTAAAAGCGCAACGAAAACCCCTTTCTCCGCTTGTTAAAACAGCTTATAAATAAAATAAAAAAAAACCAGGGCAGACTTGGGCTCCATCAGTTTGCTGTACGACTTGTTACAGTAGTTTGACCAAATGGCTCAAAGGTACCCGTAAATCAATGCCATTTGCTGTGCCCATGGTTTGGCGTAAACCTCGCTGTCATCTTACAGATTGTTACTTTTGTATGACTTCCACCGTCGGGTTTTCGAGCAAAAGTAAGCATACAATTCAGTATCCCAATGTTCCGTCAGCTCTAAGACCTGTTCCTCATAACGATACTTTGTCAATTCCAGAGCCCCCAAACACTTATACTCTAGAGCCGGAAATTGATTTAAAAGACTCTGAGCCACAACCTGGGGCTTCGAATGATACGTTCAATGATGATGAAGAGTATTCCGCAGATTTAGTTTCTCGGCAACCTCACCTCCTCACTCAATCGGAATTAAATAATCTTGTCAGGGATTTGCAGTTACCCAAGACTAAATCTCAGCTCCTAGGATCGCGACTTCAACAGTGGAATCTCTTAGAAAAGGGAATAAAAATATCTTCTTACAGGACCAAACAAGCAACCCTAAAATGTCTTTTCTCAGAAGATAATGGTTTAGTGTTCTGCCCTAATGCAAATTTATTGATGACAGAGCTACAGATCCCATGTGACCCAGACAAATGGAGACTGTCTATAGACTCATCAAAAACAAGCTTAAAAGTTGTCCTGTTGGCAAATGGGAATGACTTCCCATCAGTTCCAGTTGCATACTCTGTTGATATGAAGGAAACGTACAAAAACATCTTCAGAATCCTTGATAAAATTAGTTATCATGATTATAAGTTGTTGCTCTACTCACGGGCCTGCAATCAGGATTCACAAAATATTGATGCTTCCTTTGTGAATGGGATAGCCGAGCCCGATATAAACATTACATCGTACGGGACTGGCCTATGCGAGAAAATCTTATTCTTAGTCAGAAAAATGTCGCCCACAATCCTTTGGTTCCCAAGGAAAATGTTTACTTACCACCTTTACACATCAAACTTGGATTGATCAAGCGGTTTGTGAAAGCAGTAGACAAGACAGGTGGCGCATTTCAATTTTTGAAAACTAAATTTCCTCGTCTTAGCGAAACTAAAATCAAAGAAGGCGTTTTTGTTGGTCCCCAGATTAGACAACTCTTCCAAGATTCGACGTTTATTGAACACCTAAATCGAAAAGAAAAACGAGCTTGGCTTGCATTTCAAAACGTTTGTAAGAACTTCCTGGGTAACCACAAAAGTGAAGATTATGTCGCTCACGTCAAGGAACTGCTTTTAGCGTACAAGGACATAGGATGTAACATGTCTCTTAAAGTTCACTTCCTTCACTCGCATCTGGACTTTTTCCTTGAAAATTTAGGAGCAGTCTCGGATGAACACGGGGAACGGTTCCATCAAGACATCGCTAAGCTGGAGAAAAGATTTTCAGGGAAGTGGAATGCAAGCATGTTGGCAGAGTACTGCTGGTTTTGGAAACGAGAGAGCTGTACCTCAGGGTATAAAAGGAAAGCAATCACCAAGTAACGATGAATATTTTTTTATTTATTACTGTTTATAGCTAAAATAGTTCTTTTTCCCATTTAAATTAAATTCATGTCCATATATTTATTATTATAATAATTATTATAATTATTATTATCGTTCCATAAATAAATTATAATTAATTTATCGAAAAGTGGTAAAATTTGAGATTTAGGGCTTCCTCGAAAATGGTGGGTGATGGAAGAAAACGGAAGACATATTTGGATTCAGGATGTCATTTTACATAAGAATCACCCGGAATAGTGTCAGGGCTCGATAAAAAATATTTTTTTGCAGACCAGTGAACTTAAAAGTTTACCTACAGTTAAAATTGAAAGGGGGAAAGTTCAGATTCAACTACTGCAGAAATCGTGACGGGACAGGGCTATGATAACGGTTCCAATATGCGTGGTAAAAATTGCGGTTTGCAGAAAATTCTTTTAGATCTGAATCCACGAGCGCTTTATATGCCCTGTGCCACTCACACATTAAATTTAATAGTTAATGACGTTGCAAAAGTTAATCACGAAACGGTTGGTTCTTTCAGTTTAGTTCTAGAATTATACAAATATTTTTCTGCGTCTACTAAACGTTGGAATATCGTCAGACAGCACTTAGTTAATTTTACTTTAAAACCATTATCTGGCACGAGGTGGTTAAGCAGAATTGATGCAATAAAGCCACTGTTTAAAAATTTACCAGAATTATGACGCATTATACGACATATCAAATTCAGATAGGTTTGATCAGGAATCAAAATATCAAGCTAGATGTTTAGGAGATAAAATATCAACATTTACGATTAAGTTCAGTTCACATCTGGTATGAAGTATTAGTGCAAGTCAATTTTGTTTGTAAAATTTTCCAATTAGAAACTATGAATATACAATTGGCTCTGGAAGGTTTACAAAAATTAAAACAATTTTTTCTGCGTTATTACTGCAGCAAAAGAAACTGCAAAAAAGTTAGTTGTGGAAATCAATTTCCAACCAGCCAGCGCTTTGCGGCGTCGACAAAAAACTAAAAAGTTCGACTGCGAACATAAATATGAACTAATTTCAGATTCTAAAACAAAATTACCTTTTTTTACTGCATTTTCGATCAACTATTAATTTCAGTCAATGAAAGATTTTCCTTATTCATAAATTTCATAGACGCTTTTTAATTTCTATTCTAATCGCAACTAAGACTTTCGTGCAAAAAGTTGCAGGAACTGAGCTTTAACGATAATTTAGATATACCTATTGAAACGTTCGAGAAATTATTTGCAAATGCAAGAACCTTCTAGAAGCTGTTATCTATCTTCTAGAAGATGTACCGAAAAATAGGGAACCCTCGAGAAGGATTTCCGTATGTGTATATATAGCGACAAGACAGATCGTAGGTCAGTTATTGCTGGAATGTGAATGCAGCAGTGTTAAGAAGATTATCAAGTCGAAATAAATCCTTAGCACGCGTGTGTCTACATAAATATACCGAGAATAATCGTGTACGTGATTTTTAGTGTAAACAAGTGTGAGGCTATCCGAGGACGTTATCTTATCTTCTTGTAAGTGATATAAATTATAGTGTAAGTGTTTTTATTAAATATTATTAGATTTTATTAGTTCAGTTAATTTAAAAGTGTACATATTTCTAGAATAAGTAAACGTATTTTTAGTCGTTTAAATAAATTAGTAGTTTTTAAAAATAAATTCGCAGCACTATGTTAAAAGATTTAAAAAATGATAAATTTAAAATTTTACAGTTTATTTTTGATGATTTAATTGCAGTATATCCAAATTTAGCTGTTGCTATTCGACTTCTACTCACTTTACCAGTATCTGTTGCCACTGCAAAAAGATTATTCCGCATGAGTCAAGAACGGTTATCATATATTTATCTATTATATCAATAGAATCATCTATATTAGAAAAAATAGATATTCACCATACCATAAAAAAAATTGACGGTATGAAAGCTCGAAAAGTGAATTTTTTGTTTGTTTTTATTATTTTTAAGAGTGAGACATTATAGTTAGACAATGACTGCGCTAAAATTGGAGGCATTAATTTGGATGCAAAACGCTAGTAGTTTTGGATGCAAACGCAAAATTGGCATATCTGGCGCTGCTTTTATTAATATTACAGATTACTCAGTTACAGTTCAGTATATTCTTTTACAGTAGGTAATTTATAAATATACAGTTTCAGAGATTTGGAAAAGACATACGTTCTTTTTATTACATGTAAAATAACCTTGAAAGAAAATTATATCTATGCACGATAACATTTATGTTATGAAATTCGGTCTACGTAAACAATTGGTATTCTGAGAAACAAAATCATTCCCCTAATAGAAGACAATTTTATAATTTAACGTACAGTTTTTAATTTGTATATATTTTTTATAATATTCGAGCAATCAAAACAATAAAATAAACTACCAAATTTACAAAATTTCTATTCAAATTTGATATAAATTAGATTAAAGTTAACCAGTTAATGAATACGCATGCTGATAAAAAATTATAAAGGATATATTAATAACGAAATGACTAAAAAGGTTTATGAATTTGGGTGGGCAGGCATGTTTAGTTAAGGATGGTTCTTTTATGCCAATAAACAGAATATTCTGCTGGTTTCTGTTTATTGACATAATAAAAACACATCTGGGGTCTAGTATATTGTAAGCAATGCTGGTATGATTTCCGGCCGAATGCCTGCGTTTTTAATTAGGCAGTGCACGCCGCTTAATAGAATCACGTTGGGACTTGAGGTTTTTGATAACAATAACCGAATGATAACAAAAAAAAAAAAATCAGAAAAAAAATGCTTATTTGTTAGAAAGCAGTAAATGCATACAGCGTGTATGTGATTAGCAGGTTGTTTATTTAGAAGGTAAAATTAAAGCGTCAATCCAGGAAAAAAAATTAGGAAATGTTTGAACAAAGCATGATTTTGAGCCAACGGATCTGTAACATTAAACAGTTTATTAACACCGTTAATAAAAAGAAATCAAATCAACGTGATGATGCTTCATTCACGGTTCTAAGAACTACACAATTCTTCTCAGAAATTTGCATACAATAAACATGAATACATTCACATAAGCGTTATTGTGTTTGTACTGCAGTTGCAATGCAGTTGTAAAGACCGAATTGCGTGCTTTACTTATGCAACCATTCACATTGGCTTATTTGTCAGATTCGTATGGTAGTGGTAGTGCAAAAGCTAGCAAGCTTTTAACTTTTACACTACACGCTTACAACTACCAATCAACGCAAACAACTTGCGTGGCAGTTTTTGCTTTCTGAGTTTCATCTTAAATTTTATGATCTTTGTAATACCTTTTAAATTAAAAATTAAGTATAACAAAAAAATCAGTTTGTTACTTTTAATAGAAGATGCGATTTTAATTTTAAAAAAATTATTGACCGACAAAAAAAACGTTTACTATATTACTATATTTATTTCTGTTGTATAAATCACTAAAATACAGAATCAAATGCGCAGGCTTTCTGTAAATGCACTAAAGCATATGTGAATGCTTCGACTTCTACACTACACTACCTACACAACTACATTGCAAGTGCAGCACAATTACACTAACGCTTATGTGAATGCTACTTAACGTTATCACATAAGACGTAGTTAATTTAATTTGTTATTCTAAGAAGGCACGTGCTTTTTAAGTTATTTCTCAAAGATAACGTATTTACAGATGTTGAAATAATGTACCATTTCCTAAATCAGTCAAATTATTTAAACAAATAAATAACACTGCAAAAATAAGATAAACATGCAAAACAACTATTCTTAGAGTACAATGATAAGATTTTTCAGTCTAAACAAGCGTATTGTAAAAATTCAGCTCAATAACGCATACAAAATAAATTATTCATCATGTATAGAAACAAACCAGAGAATAAATTGATAACATAAACCGAAATTATGACTACTATAAGCGACGTTTTTTCTATGTAGTAGAATGCGTCCGGATTGTTACTTTAGTAAAGTGATAAGTGATAACATTACCTGATTGAAAATATTATCCGTGATTCCGATAAGCGGCGAGTGCTGTAATAGTAATTCATACCAAAATTTAAATCATTAATTTGGTTCTGAAGTCCGAATCTTTGAAGCATCGCCCTGTATTTATTGCTAAAGATACATCTAAAGTCCTAATAAGCTTGTATATTTATATTTTAAGGGCCTTTTGATATGTGTTAGTTTTTACTTAACTTTTTATTTAACAATACCAAACAATTTTTTTAACTATAATTTTCATGGGCGCCATGAAAATTTTTGTACACAGGCGCCACTAAGTATCGACGCGGCACGGAATAAAGGCGTCGAAACTTAGCATACAAATAAACGAATATAAGATTTGATAAGTTTAGATTTTTACAGCTTCGTATCTTTTATTTGAATGGAACCGGCGCAATTAAGACCTACGTGTGCAAACGCTGGAGAACCCTCTTGTAAACATTTATAACATTCGGGGTTAGCTTTGAAACATTTCACACAGTTACGAGTGATTTTGACCAATATGATTGCCGTATTACTGCTAACAGATTTTGAGCTCCGCAATGCAGGTACTGCTCATGGTAATTTTCAAAAATTAATTTTTTTAGTGAGCGTTCCTTTGTAAGTAAAATTAGAATTTTTTTATTAAAAGAATAATTAAAGCTTGAATTGTACCTCTTACTCTCAATGTGCCTGATCACATCCAAGCAACAACGCGCGTTAACGTTGAAAATTTATTATATACATATTGGAAACTTCTACTACTATTAAACTTCTAATAACATTAGAGTTTGTCTTAAGCTCAGAAATATGAAAAGTTTTGGTTTGAAGAATTTGTAGCTTAGGACAAGTTTTACTAATAGATAATAAGAATGTTGAACCATTTTACCACAATGAATTATTTAATAATACTACAGTAGATAGCCCTGAGAAATTAAGTAGGTAGGATTTTCTTGAGATGGTACGTAATACCTGTGGTAATACCAATCCTTTGTAGATATGATTTATTGAATAGCAGCTATTCTGTTAGCTAGAGCTTGTTCACTTCCTTGTGGCGAAACCAATGTCAGATATGGCGATTAGTTTACCTAATAACTCCGCTCTTCATTACTAATCTGGCCCTAGTAGAGCAAAACGTTTCTAAATCATTTACATTTGTAACATTTTTAATACGCTTAAATGGTACATTAAAACGTTTATAAAACGTTTTCAAATCAATGTCATACTGCTTCAAAAGCGAATCCGAACATTGTTTTTTAGACGGTTTTTGAAGCGCATACAAATTAATTTCAGAAATAATACCAAAATTGACTGAAAAATTATTGCCTAAATCGTGTTTGTAACATTTTCAGTTAGTTTCTACTAAATATTAAACGTTGATGTCCAAAATAATTTACGGAGTTATCTACGTAACGTTGCAGAATAATACACAGTTATCATCTTTTAATGTTTCTAGAAACGATTTACACGTACATTTTTTGAATGATTTGTATTTGTATTTCCAAAACTATACATATGAAACCGCTAAACTTAATACAAAAAGCTATTAGATAGCTTTGTTTTTTGACGATTCAGTATTAATCCATTGGGACAAAATAGCGAGCCAAACTCGTGGTATGTAATCTTTGCCAAACGTAGAAATAACGAGTCTCACTCGTGATACTCATTATATTTTTTGGTTGTTTATAAAGCAATATATCAAATGACGTTTTTTATTCGTTAAACAAGTCCAATCGGCCGTCAAGATCAAGTTCTAGCAAGTTTTCCTATCCTATATTTTGAACGCATAATTGCATTATTTTGAAATTGAACTTTATAATCGTTGCAAACCCTGCCTGTGTAAACGTTCCAAAAACATTTCAAAAAATCGTTTTTTGAACGTATACTTTCCTTATTTTGGATTTAAACTTAATAATCGTTCCAATGCTATTTTAAGAAACAATTGAATAAATTAAATGAACATGAATAAGTAACGACTCTAGTTATCATTTTTAGAAGTGTTTTAAAACATTTCAAGAATGATTTAGGAAATGATTTATAGAAACATTGCAAAGGGCGGACATTTATCAAATTTGAGACAAGTGTGAAACGATTCTGGTATATTTCTTTATTTCATAAAAATCGTTTTGAAAATGTTGCAGAAATGAATTTTTCTACTAGGGGGTCATTAGCGTAGGTAATTTCTTGTACTTAAAAGTGAAATGTTTTTAATTTTTAATTATTTACAAAGTATCCATTACACAATAAACGATTTGAAACTATTATAAATGTATAAGATAAACGATTTCAAATTGGTAATTTAATGTTTTCAGAATATGATTAAAGGTTAATTTAATAATTACAAATTCTGATTAAATTACGCATCTAGGTATTTTAAATGTGTTTAATATGGGAAGTTCGCCTTTGAATTGATTCCATTCGGAATTTAGAACCTCAGGAATTCCTTCACCCCAAGAGAGTTTTAACGGCCACAATCGTTGTAATAATCATTTTTCTATAATGATAATAAGCGAAAGAAAACCTCAAAAAGTTGAGCCACCGTTGAAAGAATTGCTTGTTTAGAATTTGTCAGGTTTTAAGGTGGAATTGAAAAATCGTATTGTTACTATCGTTTATTGGAATAGTGTGAAAAGATGAGTCCTGGTACAGTACTGGTACACACTATATTAGAATTATTCGATAAAAACTTTCGAATAGCAAAACTTGGACTTAACAAAATATTTAATAATTCATTGTTTATTTGAATCAATTCCAGTCAGAAGATCGTACATATCAAAATCGGACTTCAAAATAGACGAAGTTCTAGGAAATTGTGTTATACGTAATTTTGCTAAATACTGTAGCTAAGTTTTAAGGATAAATTTGGATCGTCTCGCCAAATGATTCGTTGAAATTTTCTTATGTACGGATGAATAAGAATGAGGCGGTAAATTTTCACAATGTCTCCTGTTAGGACAAACTTATGTTGCTTGAAGCGGGAAAGTATAGAAAATAAATAAATTTGGAGAACTGGTTCGACTATTTGAGTGTCGTTGATTGATATGTTCGAAGTTGATTTTGTACTTCAATCAAACACTACCAGATCTTTTGTGGTTAAAGAACTATGTTTAATAATCGAATGGCACGACAAGTAAAATGGTAGGATTTTATATGATAACATATAGTATTAACTGTAGAATCATCAGTTGCTGATGAATCATCGTAATCAAGTTTTGTCATATGTCCTAAGATTATGTGATCTTGCATGAATTTGTAACACTCGACACGGAAATTTAGACATGCTAACAATTTTTTATTCTATTCTTAAAAACATTTCACTAGCCTGCTCTTTAGAGTGTCCCTACATTACAAGATATAAACAAAAAGGAATCGACACAACAAAACGACTTGAAGATGTTTAAGAAGTAGTCTGTAAGAAATGTTTTTCGATGAATCGTTCTTCCTAAGAAAAATAAGACATATAGAGCTTCGAGGAGTAATCTCGTTTTGAATCGATTTGTGAAACATGTCGTTAGTCATAAGAATGCCTAATGTAACTAAACTTAAGCAATCAACATTGGATGAACCCAAAGTTGAACATGTACCTGAAATTTTCCAACCCAATAGAGTTTTTTGTAAGACACGTTTACAACTACCTAAAGATATTTGCCCAACACATAATAAAAAGTAGCTTGCTCCTATTAACCTTCCGATTACCATTGGGGTCCTTTTTGACCCCAGACGTGTTGTTTTTGTTGTCTTTTCTTAAGTTTTTTTTACAACTGTCCCAATATTTTTTTAGTTGAGTTTCTTTCAACAATGTTTAATAATATATAACAAATTTTTCAATTGTTATTTGTTTTGCGACGTAAAAAAAATATTGTCGTTGGGGTCATATTTGACCCCACTTGGTAACCGATGTTCTAAAAAGTAATTCTAATATTTTGTCTGCTTTTGTCATCTAATCTGCTTGTTTCAACGTGTTATTCGTCTAAATCATGATTACTACCATTCCGTCTTTAGTCATTACATTCGGTGAGTTTGTTCGAATCAGTTGAAAAGTGTGTCTGCTGTGTTATTACATTTGATTGGAAATAGTTGTTGTTGAATTATGGCTAGAAAAAATTTGTCTCAGCGTGAAGTCGAAGAAATAGCTAGCAGTATTAATTTACTGAATGAAATTGAAGATGAAATTTTATCTGACGATAGTGATGCCGAATTTGAAGAAGTAAGTGTACCTGTAAACCCGATTGAAAGTTCGGAAGACGATGACAGTGATGATAATTCGCCCAATAATAAAAGTATACTGGTGGGTAAAGATGGTTCCATATGGAAAAAAGATAAGCCTCATGTTAGAAGACGAATTCAGCGAAGTATCCTAAAAACACCCCCAGGATTAACCAAATTTAGTGAACATACTTCAACATGCCTAGATGCTTTCCATTTATTTATCTCGGAAGACATTAGAGACATAATACTTAGAGAAGCAAACATTCGAGCTAAAATAATTGTAGGCGATACGTGGAAGCCAGTAGATGCGGATGAGTTACATGCATTTTTTGGATTACTGCTTCTAGCTGGTGGTTTGAAAGCACGCCAAGAACCAATATTGGAGCTGTGGAGTACAAAATACATGTCTCTCCATAGACCAATTTTTTGTGCTGCAATGTCTCGTAATCGAATGAGAGACCTTTTGAAATATATTCGATTTGACGATATGAACACCCGAGAAGAACGACGGGCAACAGATAAATTAGCAGCTATTCGTAACATTCACGATATTCTCGCTGCAAATTGCAAAAAATCGAATAACCCTAATGCTGAAGTATGTATTGATGAACAACTTGTTCCTTTCCGTGGAAAATGTCCCTTTCGAGTGTATATGAAGTCGAAGCCAGATAAATACGGAATTAAAATCTGGGTTTTATGCGATGCTAGTAACAGATATTGCTGGAATTTCCAAATATACACTGGAATGGTAGACAACGCTCTAGAACGGGAACAAGGTAAAACACAATATTATCGTTTTATGCACAAGTATAAAATTTCATTTCTAGGGAAGCGGGTAGTTTTGGATTTGGTTGAGGGTTTGATAGAGGGTTATGGTATTACCACAGATAATTTTTTTACGTCTATGTCTTTGGCGAAGGAGCTACTGCAGCAATCAAAAACCTTGACCGGAACAATTCGTAAAACACGTAGAGAAATACCTAAAGAATTTTTGCCAAAAAGAAATCGAGCAGAATACTCAAGCGAAATTCTATATGGAGAAGACACAATTTTAGTATCTTACGTACCTAAAAAATATAGAAGCGTTATGCTACTTTCAACGCAACGCCAAGATTTGGAATTGTCCGGAGAAGACCTCAGTTACAAACCGCAAGTTATCTTGAACTATAATAGGTGCAAAGGAGCTGTGGACAGCGTCAATAAAATGGTGAAGGAATACTCATACAAAAGAAATACAAATCTCTGGCCTCTTGTTCTATTTTTTAATTTCCTTGATATTGATGCCATGAATGAATTTATTCTATACACTACGAAGTTTGGAAATTTTGAAAATGGGAAAACATCCCGAAGGAGATTATTTTTGCAAAAACTTGGGTTTGAATTAGTAATATTACATATCAAAAAACGTACACTTCCAGGATTACTAAGACATGTGCAGAATGCAATAGCGATGGTTTTGGCAGACACAGAACCAGAGGAAGTGGGACCGCAAGACGAAACTCGCCCAAAAAGAGGTCGTTGTAAGATATGTTCAAGAGCAAATGACAAAAAATGTTCGGAAACATGTGAAAAGTGCAAACTCTTTGTATGTAAACAACATTGCCAGAAAAAAACTACAATAATATGTAACAGTTGTTGCCCTCACTAATTTATGTTTACCTTTTATTTTTACATTTTTATTAGTTTATATAAAATCTAATGTTAATTTAAAATATTAATAAAGGTTACCATTACAAATTAATCAGTTTTTCTTTACAAAATAAGAAAAAAAACTTGAAGTCAAATCTGACCCCATTTGGTAATCGGCGCCTCAAAAATTGCTTGGTAATCCGAAGGTTAACAAATGGATAAGTGAAAATTATTCAAACTATCGTCTGCTTATTTGATATTATACGGGACATTTAAAGTTGAGTAAGACACCGCAATTTTGTCTAAAAACCATTTTGAAAGAATGCAATTTTAGCATCCACGAGAAAATTGTGCGGTTACGAGACATGAATTGATGCCTAAAACTTGAGTTTTAGTTGCTAGTTTGTTTAATTTTAAATTGTATGATAGTTTAAGTAAAACTCTAAGCAAGACAGAGACCACTGATTCTAATGTTACTTTTGGCTCCAAGTCACTACTTACGTTTGGTTTATCTCACATGTAAAAGCGTATGATGCCTTTTGTGACATATGCGACATGAAAAGTTTGAGTTACATCGACGTTTATCGTAATCAATTTTTGTATAATTTTAGATCGTTAATTGTAGTTATTGGTTAGTAGACAAAGCAAGAAAATTAAAACATTCAGTTATATAATGATCTAATTTTCAAAATGAACAAGAAATTTTATTTGCTGTGGCTAAGAGAGTTTGTTGACGATTAAGGAATACTTTAGTGCTATTTCGTGAAATGTTATCTTGAAAATAATTTCTTTTTTCGTTTGTCTATTTCTTCCACTGTTTGGCAAGTTCGATTCAAAAAATCACTTATTTTTACCAATGTGGGAATGCGACTGCGTAAATTCGGTGAAATTTGATTTTGTTATAACGTCTAATTTAAATAATATAATGTGATATATAAAAGATGTACGCATATGCTTTATAACCTCGTACAAAGATACCGTGTATCAGGGCCGGCCCCAGGGCAGGGCGATCCGGGCGGCCGCTCGGAGCGCAAAGCTCTAGGGGCGCCAAAATCATCAAGGAAGGCGTTGCCTTCCTTGTCCTAACTTCGTTAGGGGTCGGGCGTCTAGCGGCGCCCCTAGGCTCGCTTCGCGAGCAATCGAAACAACTTTAAAATGGCTTTTATACGTCACTAATTAAATAAAAAGTGAACGAAATATTTAACTATAGAGAACGCATTTAATCTTAACGT
Organism: Aquatica leii; assembly: GCA_035610365.1. Classification (NCBI taxonomy): domain Eukaryota; kingdom Metazoa; phylum Arthropoda; class Insecta; order Coleoptera; family Lampyridae; genus Aquatica; species Aquatica leii. Next base: position 94,632,767 of record CM069435.1, on the reverse strand, counting down.
AAGCGTAAGGTAAACCGTGGATGTGGAAGAACGAGGTATGTTTTATTCTAAAAGTGCAGATGCATGTTTTTGTAATAAAACACGTACATAAATTAAACAGATTATAAAGGTATTACGTGTATTCACCTCCAAACTTTTAAATTTAAGAACCGTTCTTAATTACGCTAAACACCTTATTTTCATAATTTTGGATGAATTAATTTCAATTCGGTGACACGTACCGAGATAAACAAACGAAATTAATTGATAAAAGAAATAAGTTACAAGCTTTTTTAAAACGCACTAAAACGTAAAAAATAAAAGTTATTACTTTTATCAATCATCATTTTTATTTCTAAGCACATTATAAATTTAATATATGTATTTAAGCATTAAGATAAAATCTAGTTGAGTTCAATTCATCTGTACCAATTTTGAAACCAACCGAAACAAGATGTCACAGGAGTTTTTAACTGCATATATAAGGGAAGTTGACTTAAAACAATGCGTTATTTGCTACTACACTTCGGCCGGTGCGAAATAAAATAGTTTTTTTTTTATTATTGTACAAAAAGTTTTAAAAAAGTGCTTGTCAAATTGCAAATTGTCCAGTGTGAGTGCGTTTGTCTTTTGTGAAGGTAAGTTTTTTAATTTTCATTTTCAAAAATCGCGTACAAGTAGTACTACAATTAGTAGTCCCAGGGTGATACATTTTTTGGGAAAATTTTCAATCTTCATTCAATTTAGAAACTTTTATGTCTATGGTTTTATTTACGACAAATGTACCGCTGTTTTTCTATTATTATTTTAATTTTCTATAGGTATACTGTTAAATGTGTCTCAAAAACCGCACATTTGTCCTAAATAACACTGGAAACATAAAAGTTTCTAAATTGAATTAGGATTTTATTTTTCGAATTATTAGGGGTTAGAAGCGTTGCAGTAAGCAAGGGGGGGCATCACCCTGTGGGTATTGTCATCGGTTAAATTGCTCTTAATATTGAGTTTTAGTTGCCTTGCCTAAAATGTATACCAAATTCCAATTTATTATACACGGTGTCCATCTATAAACTGACACATTTTAACTGCTTATAACTCGAAAACGATAAATGGTATCGATGTGCGGTTTTCACAGAACTTCATCATTTTTTTAAAATTTTTTTTTGACAGTGTTGCCAAGTTTTAAAATTTACCTGAAATAGGAGAAACAAAATTGACGATTTTTAAAGGCCGATTTCGCAAAAAACTTTAATGGGACACTCTGTATTTTTATAATTTACATCAAAGCCTATTTACTCTCCTTTACGAAAATGTTGTTAGTTTGCTTAATTTTTTTTTAATATACATGTTATACGGATTGATAATTGGTTTCAGAAACCAAAATGTCTGATGCTAAGAAAAAACCCTCTGGAAGCCAATTTAAAAAGCGGAGATTGAACAAGCAAACACAGCTTCAAAAACAGTCAGGTGCCCTGCAGAACTTTTTGAAAGAGGAGTAGTCTCAACGCTCCCACTACCGATCAAACTTTAAACAACGCCCAGCACATGCACCTGGATACTGACTTTCCCGATATGAATCCCCCTTTGGACGCAAACGTCAGCATTGCTGAGCTAGTTAATTCACCTCAAACGAGTTTGTTGAGTAGTGATGCAGTTCCGTGCAGTTCCAAAAATAAAAAAATGCAAGTTGTGCAGACCTCAGAAAAACATTTAGAAGAGACTACAGTCCCAATTATCTCTTCTGACCCAGGATTATGGCCCGAAATCATGCGCGAAGCAGATAGAGTTTTTTTGGTTAAACGTGGTCCAGCTGCACTTTTGTATAATTTTGATTTTCCTTATGATGATCAACATAGAAGATTCTCATCAAAATATTACAAGAAAGCACTTAAAAATGGAGAACAAGTTTTAAGAGAATGGATGGTATATTCCTTATTTCAAAACGTCTTGTATTGTTTTCCATGTCGACTTTTTGCTGCCCCATCTAGCACTAGCGCTCTTGGTCATCGAGGATTTAAAGACTGGAAGCATTTAGGAGACTCTTTAGCACATCATGAAAATGGTAAAACGCATATTGATTGTTTAAAATCATGGCTTGAATTAAAGCAACGGTTGAAAATGGGTAAAACAATAGATTCAGTTTCTCAGAGGCTCATTGATTCTGAGATAAATCACTGGTCCGAAGTTCTTTTACGCATTATATCAGTCGTTAGAATGCTAGGTGAGAGATCTCTAGCTTTTCGAGGAACAACAGATAAACTCTATGAACACAATAATGGAAACTTTTTGAAGTTCATTCAGTTATTGGCTGAGTTTGATCCAAAAATGGAGAAACACGTTCGCAGGGTTCTTAATAAAGAAGAAATCAAAGCTACATATCTAGGAAAAACTATACAAAATGAAATAATTTATTTGTTGCATGACAATATAAAGCGCCACATCATTGAACAAGTTCAAAAGGCCAAGTATTATTCTGTGGTTCTCGACTGTACTCCCGATGCAAGTAAAGTCGAACAGATGACATTTATGGCAAGATATGTTTCCATAGAAGAATCAGAGTCTGAAGTTCAAGTGATAATCAATGAAAACTTTTTGGGTTTTCTACCCATTGAGAGATCAAAAGCTGCGGAATTATCGGAGGTTTTAGTAGAAGAGCTAGAGAAAAATGAGCTTAAAGTAGAGAACATGCGCGGTCAAGGGTACGACAATGGTTCCAATATGAGAGGAGAAAAATCGGGAGTACAAACAAGAATCAGAAATATAAACCCCAGAGCATTTTATGTTCCATGCAGCAGTCATTCGCTAAACTTGGTTGTAAACGATATGGCAAAGTCCTCGTTTGAGGCTGCAAACTTCTTCAATATTGTTCAAAAGTTATATACATTTTTTGCTTCGTCAACTTTTCGTTGGGCAATATTACTTAAATATATTGATAGTTATACCCTTAAACCATTAAGTGATGCGCGATGGGAAAGTCGAGTAGACTCATTAAAAGCTCTGCGATTTCAAATTGGACCAATTTACGATGCTTTGTACAGTATTTATGAAGATCCAGAAATCGATAATATGATTAGGCTAGCTAGCTATTAAATAATTTGAAGCAGTTCAAATTTATATGCTCTATTGTGATTTTGTACAAAATTTTGAGTCGCATTAATCCCATCAGCAAACTTTTGCAAACCGTACATTTTGATATATCACAAGCTATTGATACGCTTAACAACTGTAAACTCTTCTTTGAAAATCTGAGATCAGATGAAGCTTTTGAAAGCATCATTTTAGAAGCAACCGAGCTTGCTTCAGAGGTGGACGTGGAAGCTAATTTCGAAGCCACCACACCACGTCATCGTATCAAAAACAAAACACGAAACGTTTTGTATGAGGGCCCGGATGAACCCGTTCAAGACCTCAAACAAAAATATAAAATAGAACTTTTCTTTCACACTGTAGATCAAGCAATAAATGCCTTGGAAGCCAGACATAATTTGTTAGAATACTCACAGTAATTATTTCAGCTTTTTGTATAATATTTTTGGTTTAAAGACATGCGCAGAAATGAGCTACTGGCTTATTGCAAAGATTTGGAAGTAGTTTTAACTGATGGAAATTCAAGCGATCTTAACGCCCTGGAACTGGCCGATGAAATAAGCATTGTTTCGTCATTATTAACAAAAACGAAACCCGCGTTGAAGTCCTCAAGTTTATCGCTACACTTAAACTTGCACCAAACCTCAGTATAGCATTAAGAATCCTACTTACATTGCCAGTCACTGTGGCTTCAGGGGAAAGAAGCTTTTCAAAACTAAAAATAATAAAAAATTATCTCAGAACGGTGCAGACGCAAAATCGTCTCAATGGATTGGCAATGATAGCTATAGAACACCAAATTAGTGACAAATTAGACTTGAAATCACTGGTTCGTGAGTTTGCCGAAAGAAAAGTTAGAAAAAAGGCATTCTAAATACTTTGGTTAGTTAGCATTCATTTATATTATAGGATATTAGTAAGCATTAGTTCATTTTAATTTTTGTTATTTTATTTTACCTTAGTGGTAAATTGCTTATCTGTTACATACCTGTTACCTAATGATCGAGTTTTCAATACAATGTTTTTTTTTATTTAATTTTTTTCGACGTTTTCTTGACTTTATGTTATGGGAGCATGCGATTTACTTTAATAAACGGAGAGGAGGGCGCCAAATTCAAGTTTTGCCCGGAGCGCCAAAATGTCTAGGGCCGGCCCTGCGTGTATGTGGCTAAGAATAATTAATTTTGGATTGTCGTTCCATTTTTTTTATTAACTCTAATACAACTTTGTAATTTTCTGCTGAGGATTGTATATTGGAAATCGTTTGTGCTGCTGTACTTCGCCAACTACCTTTACTTGTTCATATTTTTCAGGTATGTTTTTTAGGTGTTTTTTATAGATTCAATGAGCAATTGAAGTTTAGTAAAAAAAATATTGATCCGTAATGATCTCTGGAATCAAGTCGAGAAATTGTTCGAAATTACTTAGTTTTTTAATAATTGATCCTCCATTTACTAGTAAAAGTATATTTTCTTTGATTTTAGTGACTTTGAAACTTCTTATTTTGAAGAAATTGAAATCTAATGTGACTAAAAACACTTGAAATTTATAGCTATTGAACAATCAATCTGAAATAGAAATTAGAATTTACTAAATTTACATGTGCTAAAATAGGCAACGTTAAACAAGGCTAATTAAGAAGAATATGGAAATTTCTGACCTGCTTAGTTGTTTATTGTGTAATATTTAGCTTCACGTCGTGGCTTGGCGTCGTTTTTGGTCACGTAATGTAACGCTTGTGACGGCAATGGTAGAAGATTATGATTACTACACTGATAAAAATTCCTCTTCCTTTTAATTAATAGAGTAATCAAATCCGTTGTGAAGGACCATAAATGTTAAGTTGTAATCGCTAGTTCGTCAAATTTCTCTGAATTTTGTGAATAATTGTAACAGGATTGATGGTTTTGTAAAGTTTTATATTTTAATACTACATATATACCTGTGCATAGAAAGAAAACATAAATCGGAATCTCTCTTATGACATGTGTTAGGGTAGCAAAACCCCATCCGGTAACATTAGCTAGAGTTGCACGTCCTTTGCTTGCGCAACCTTTCTCAACAAAAATATTCCAAAAATACATTTACAGTATAAAAAACGAAATATAATTTGTTTTATTGGGCCACTTTCGTTAACAATAACCACACCAAATCTTAGATGAATGCTATCAATTTTACAACCAAAGTAATCAGCTCGAATAAGATGTAAGATCTTTTAACTGGCTTTGTTCCTCAATATATGGCAATTTAAAAATCAGAATTTTATAAAAAACTTTTTATTTTAAAAAATGCTAACAAGTAATTTTATTTAATTACAATTTTTTTGATTCGTATTATACTGAAAGAACCAGGGTTGAATTAGTCACTCAGTCTTCAAACGTTCATCGAGTTTTAAGGAAACTTTTTGCCATATTTTGGATGTATTGGTTGTGGTTGGTGATGCTGCGTACAGTAATCGAAAACGTCGTAAAAAGTGTAGTTCGTGTACATGTGATATTCTTTGTTTTTGTAACACTCGTAGTAACAACCTATTTCCATTTTTTCGTCGTCTTTCATATCGCGAAATATGTTAAGAACGCATAATAAATCAGGTTCGACTGGTTCTACACAATAAACGAGTAGTACGATTTGTTTGTTTAACTGTGATACTTACTTAGTTTGCATATACATGGCTCGTCATCGGGATCGATTTTCTCTGGATCCTTGTCTTTTTTCGAAAAAAAGCGTTTTTGTTGATCATTTATGAGTGTAGAGTGATAGCGTGATGTCCTTGATCTATCTATCTTGTAGATACCGTTTAGAAAAAGTGTGTTTATCTTTGTTTTCGAGTACATTTGTCTACGAAATTTTGTGTTTGTTGAAAAAGTAAGCTCGCTTATTTTGACTCTAGTTTGTAGCGTATAACGATTTTTGACTTTGTACATTGATTTAAAATTCAACAGTCCCGGTTGAGTTTCGGTTAGTTTGAATCGCCTACAATTATTTGTCTTATAATTAGTTGTAGAAGAAGTGGTATCTGCCTTACTACTCGGGTCGCATTTTTTGGGTGGCGGACAAGGCGGTGGGCATTTAGGCGGACAAGGCGGTGGGCATGGCGGTGGGCATTTAGGCGGACACGGCGGTGGGCATTTGGGCGGACACGGTGGTGGACATTTGGGCGGGCACGGCGGCGGGCACGGCGGTGGGCATTTCGGTTTTGGAGGCGGACAGGGCGGTGGACACGCTGGTTTTTTGCATCCGCCCATAAGTGTCACAGTTTCGAAGTCTTCGCATTTAGGGTTACTAAACGATCCCATCGTCGTTTCTACATTCCAATTGGTCGGTAGCTTGCAACTTGTTTCAACCAAGCAATTATTGTAACGTGCACAAATGTTCGAAAAAATTTTGTATGGGTTTAGGTAGAACAATTTGTTGATATATTTACAAATCTTAAAAATATTCATTTTTGGCTATAAATTACTGAAAATTTGGAAGTTGTCAAAACAGTTTTTGATTACTTTTGAATTTTAAAAAAACAAATAATTTTGTTCTCACTAGATTACTTTTTTTCATAATGTTTAGAACTTTGAAAGATAAGTCAAACTACTGATGAAATACTCTGTTAATAAATTAAATTATTTACTTAAGTGTTACTATTTGATATTATTCATTAATAGACATGTTTGGTTTTTTTGTGCCAATTCAGGTGTAATATTCTCTAAAAGGTGCAGAAACTGTAGTGGTAGAAGTAGCGCTCTTTGGATTTGATTGACTTTTAGCTAGCATGTCACTTAATAAGTTTCCATTGAAGGCTTTATCTACGGTTAATCTACCGACTAAAAACCTCACACTTTGTTAGTTTTATTATATCCAAAGTGTAAGCCTCTAATCAACTGTTACTCTTAGATAAAACACAGAGTTGCATTACTATCTAAATATACAAAAATCAATTTAATTTTAAATAAAATACAATTTAATTGATTAAAAATCTCATGGACTACGTTTATCTCGGGGACTTCCATCCGATCGAAAGTCCATCCGATCGTATGCATCCACTTCAATTGTACGAGATAAACAGGTGTGCTTGACTTCTCCATCGGATGCGACGAGACAATCCGATCCTCTAGTTTTGCCGGCTTGAATTGAGTGAAGTGGATGTAAAGGTCCCGATTGACGACATCAACGCTATTGGATTGAAGTATAATCAGCTGTTGTTACCTCTGCCTACATTCATTCTTATTCGTTAAATTAATATTTATCTCGAACAACATGATATTAAAACGGAAAATGACTGCTATGGTTTTAGTTTTTAATCTATACCTTTTAATGTGTAATATGGTGAATAATAATATACTTTTGATGAAATGGCGTCAGCGTCGTAGGACAAGGATAAATGCCCTACTACAGTAAGACTAAGAAGTGAAACAGTTTTAGTGAATTTTTTTAAATAAAAACCATCACCAGGGTCTTAAAGATGTCGCTCACTCTTAAACGTTTGCTATCCATAAGTCCGACTATATGTCTCTCTTTAATTAAGCTAATAAAATAACGGACGTCTTCACTTCCCCACACGTTCCTCTTTTTGTTATTACAATATCTCTTCTTTACGTCCATATTTAACCAAAAAACACAGAGATCTACGAAAAAACGTATTTCATTCACTTCGCACCCAAGTGAAGTTAGTTATAAAAAATTATAGCTATCTCCTTTTTATGCTACTTCCATCTTTTTTTAATTGAAATGGCCTGAAACGAAGATTATCCAATCGGAACAAGCGCTTGTCGACAACAACACTTTAGTTTGAAATGAGGATTGATTTGACTCAAGCGGATGGAGTTTCGATCGGATGGAAGCTCCCGAGATAAACGTAGTCATTGATTCATGTAAAAGCTTGAAAATCGGAATTTAGAGATTGGTGCGAAAGTTACATGTAGCACAAATTACAAGAATACTCCCGCCATCTTTGATACAAAAGCTCAAGCGTCAAACTTAGGTTTGATTTTATTTTTTAACACTAAACAAAGTAAAATTTATTATAACAAAAGCCATTTTACATACAATAACTTCGTCCTTAACTTAAAATTAATTAGGAAGAAAAAATAAAGCATTTGTATTTATCTACTTAAATAATCAAATCATTTACACTTTATTACTACAATTAAAATAAAAACTTATTCATCTGGAATCTGTTCCAAGCTTACTACTTTATAAGGATTTCCGCTTAATCGTGTATCCCTAAGATACGACAAACGCTCTTTCTTCTCATACAAACTTCTTCGAAACATGTTCCCTACAACAACCTTATTGATAACATAAGCCGAATAATGGGGAAAACTTAAAGCCACGTATATAATAGCAGCCGTCGGAATAATTTCATACCACATACTGCCTATAAAAAAAATATGATTAAAGAAACATAATACAATAAAAGCAATTACCTTACTTGTTTAAAATTACGTAACAAATGTTATCCAGGAAGGCTGTGAAAATTTATGGTTTATATACAGTGTAGCCAACACAAATTTTTCAGAAAATTAAAATAACCATCAGTTGGCAACATTTTAGTAGTAGAAAATGGTAAAAAATTTTAACAGCACCTTGGATACTTAAATTAAAAAGAAAAAAATTGTAATTAAAAAAAATTTATTTTGATTAAATTAATTATCTCCGTCCTTTGCCTTTGTTTTTGCCCTTGCTAGCGTTAGTTTGAGTCTGATCGCCACTGCCTTTGTTTTGTCGACTTTTAAGTTTCGGTATCATATCACCCAAGTGGTACATGACACTTTCTCTAGATGGGAATTTCGAATCGCAGGGTGTGCCATCGTCGTTTTTTATCTGTACCCGTATACGACCCCGATACAACAATTCCTTACTGCGTTCTCGGCTGTATAATTTGTTTTCCACACCGACTTTTAGTCCTGCAGCGACGAGCACATCACGTATTTCTTGGTGTGTGGGGTTTTCAACGCACCTATCCTTTGAAATTTTCCTACCTTGCGCCAGAGTTTTTTTGTTGTTTATGTAAGCTGGGTAGATGCAGATCCATCTAGAAAACTAACATATTGTACATTTGGAGGTTAAGTTGTTTTTTTAAGGTACCGTTCGCGATCGCTGTGTTTTTTATCAGGGCCCCACGATAACAATACTTGTGCTGCTGAATGCGTTGCCATTAATTTGTGTCCTTAACTTTTTATATTTAATTCTTAAACAATACTTTTGTTTGACGTTTTAATGTTTGGATGTAACTCTATGTACACCAAAGTTAACCAAAGTCAACCAAAGTAGTGTATCCCAGTGTATCCAACGGTAACAGTAACATTAAGATTTTATAAATGTATTAAAATGCGATTTAAATAAAATAACAAACTATGTAAAAAAATCTAATGTATTCCAAATTTTCACTTATGTTTGTGTATGATTTAAGCCCGTATTAGACGTCACAAGAATTGCAGACAAAATTGTGTTGTATAGTGTATACAGAGGTTGTTTAAAAAAGATGCGGCAATATTAAAAGGGGTGATTGCCCAGATCATTTTAAACAAAAAAGTCCTATAAACATAGTTCCGCAACGCTTCGTTCAAAGGCTTCGTTACTGATCTACAGCGCGTTAAAATTTAATAGATCCCATTAGTGATGACGTCAAAATTGACTGGGAAATTTAAAATTCTGGACAACTCACATTTTGACGTCGAAAAATTGACCCTTATCGCCACGTTGTTAAGGTTTATAATAAAAAGGTGTAAGTTTGTTTCATATTTGTGGAGTTATTATAACGAAATAAGTGGCAAGGGGTCTTTCCCAGACAATTTTGACGTCACACTAATGGGGTCTATTAAAAAAAAAAGAGTAAAAACTAGATTTTTCCAAAACGACTTTAGGGCGCCATTGATTTCTCTAAAAATAAAAATATGTCTTTATTATTATTCTTTATTCAATTGTAAAGAAAAAAGCTCCCTTAACTTTTTATCGCACGACGTACCGTTTTTTAGTAAAAGAAAAACATTTTTGTGCATGTCCATTTATTACAGAAAAAAATTTTAAAGAACAAGGGTTTTATTCAAGGGCAAAACCAAATATTTTACCAAACCAACAAATTTACCAAGCAAAAATTACAAAAACTGCTCAAAGTGACCACTTCGAGCTAGGATGCAAGAATCCAATCTTCTTCTCATTGACTGGCGAACTCTCTCATAAACACCAGGATTGGTTTTAATTAAGTTGCACCCAGCAATGATTCGATTTCTTAAGTCTTCTACGTTTTCCAATGAAGTAGCGTACCTCGGTACGTACTATAGTACGTCCTCCAGAAATCCAAGGAGCGTGTTTACCAAAAAGTTGCGATGCACCTCTCCGGTAAGTCTCCTGGTAAAAATACCGGTCTAATTAGGCAGTAACTCCCAATCCCAAGCCGAACGTTGAAAAAAAACTGATGTTGAAAACGATCTTCAACAATTTCATGTTTAGAAATGAATATCTTACTCCTAACGCTTTAAATAGATTTTTAATTACAATGCTCAAGATGGAATGAAAACTGCGAAAACGCTTTCCATCAACTAAAACAAGTCACAAGTTCACCGATTTTAAGTTATTTAAGAGACGATGGAAAGTTTGGATACCGGTGCAGGTAATCTGGCCATAGATGCAGTCCTTTCACAGGTGCAAGATGTACAAGGAAAAGTCATTGCATATTTTAGTAAACTTTTGACTAGGCCAGAAAGGAATTATTATTGCGTGACTAAGAAAGAGCTGTTAGCAATCGTCAAGTCCATAGAACACTTCTACAAATATTTATATGGACGAAAATGTTTACTAAAGACAGACCACGCCGCTCTAAAATGACTATTACACTTTCGTAATCTGGAAGGACAAGTAGCAAGATGGATCGTAAGACTGCAAGAGTATAACTATGACAGAAAACACTGTGCCGGAGGCAGTCATCGGAACGTTGATAACTTGTCTAGAAGACCATAACCTGCAAACTGCAGCCATTTTTCGCGACTGGAAGAAAGGATCGAATGTCTCCGGAGAACTGCTATAGTTGATGACGAGTGGGAACCTGAGCAGTTGCAACGCGAACATAAAAACGATTCCGAAATAAGACTACTTCTGAACTGGAAAAAAAAACGGTTGACAACTAACCTGGGAAGAAGTGAGTGCTTTGAGCAGAATCATCAAAGCGTACTGGACGCAGTAGAACTTTTTGAAAGTGGAAGATAGTTTTCTTAAGCGATCCCTAGAGAGTGTAAATAGAGGGAAAACATATGGATATAGAGAAAGAGAAGGTGTGATTGAATCTTCAAACAGTCCCCAGTGGTACTTGTAAAGAATGAAGATGCATCAACGAGGTTTTGTGTAGACTACAGACTACAGAGAGCTTTACGACGTGACCAAAAAGGACAGCTACTCTTTACCGAGAATTGATGATGCTTTAGACACCCTATCAGGATCCCAGTGGTTTTCCACGTTGGATTTAAAGAGTTGGTGACTGGCAGGTAGAATAGGAACCCAAGGATCGTGAAAACACAGCTTTTACAATTGGTTTGTGGCAGTTCACTGTGAAGTTAAACTGATAAATCGCCAAAGTAGTGTCCGAACACCAACGAGGTTGGAATCAGTACTTGCACCTTTTCCTAATAGCATACCGATGATCTGTTCACGAAAACACAGACTAAACAACAATCTCACACACAGCACACTTATGTATCCTAATGATGTCCTACTGATATCTCATACTAGATAGGTGTATATACGAGAGATATCAATTTCACCGCCAACCAATATCCTATGAACATCTTGGGGAAAGCAAAATGATACAGAATTGAATATCCTACAGACAACCAAGTCAAACATCTTAAAGATATCAAAAATAAGATGACCTAGGGATATCCGAAATCCGAAAAATGACCTCGAGATATAATATATTTTACATACTTTTATTGCACAAAAATATTACAGAACTTTTAGAAAAATGCCCATTTAAAAAGAATCCATTTTGTTTAACAATAGGTATTAATGTTTAACGATAGAGACAATTAATTTTATGCTTTTCTGTCCGTTCTTTGGACCTTTTCAAAAAACCAACGATGGCCCTTGCCTCTTGTTTATTAGCTTACTGCTATTAGAAAATTTATTTTCAAAACTTCTAGAACAGTTATTATACTAAAATAAAAATAAACATACTTTTAATTTACTTAGTCGGTATAAGCGTTTTTGTTAGTAAATATGTAAAGGCTTTCTTACCTTTTTGGCCAAGCAATTTGTAGCCGTGTAAAACGGCATCATTAATTAATTTTGGAAGGACTAGGTCCTTATGAACTCCTCCGCGTTGTATCCCATTTTTTTGGAGTTTCTCTGATCTAAAATCCATTAAATGTAAAGTGAATAGTTAGAAAACCAGTACAATATTTACGGAATTGTTTATATTTTCTTCTGTTTGACAATACTTTTTCAAAGCGTCAAGTTGTTCTTGAGAGCTTACAGAAAGCTTTAGTTCAGTAATAGAAATACTCGCATATTGTTTGGTTAAACGATAAAATTTTTGTTAGAATTCCAGACAACCGCAGATTACGTTATTATTAGGTCATTTTAACGTTACTGGATTACGTGATATGTGTAACGTAATATTTACAGTAGACTTACGACAAAAAGACCGGGGTTGTATAACGTTTGTTATATAACGCTTTTATTACCTTGTATAGAAAATTATTAGCTTTTTTGTAGTAATAAATCAAAACAATATACATAATCAAATTATATTCAAGATATTACAAAAACTATATACCAACTTTTCTTACAAAGTACTAAAGAACTATCATAATTTCTACATTAACTCATTAACAAGATACAAATGCAATGAAATGTATCTGGAAAAGTGTTAAGTCTGTATTATTTTTGATTTTACACTAAAATATAAATAAAATAATTATGGAATCTCAAGAAAAAAATGGAGTTCTACAAGAAATTGGTAGTACTCAAGCTTGATTCTGGCTAAGATCAACTAAACTGGAAGACAGTTCTAAATATGTTGAAGGTCGTCTTTAGAAGAACAGGCCTGCAGTTACCATCTAAGTAGAATATCGGGTCAGGAAACGTTCATTCACTGCTACTTTTATACTCAAGGAAGTTGTTGAAACAGAAAAAGCTGCCGCTATCGCCACGATCCGTTTTACCGGTGTCGCATCCAGTTTCCTCTTCTGGAACAGAACAGCCTTAAAAAGAGGGAAGTAAAACGTTCTCAAAGTTATTGTCAACTTCGAGAACGTTTATCGAAGGATCGACACAGATAACAGAAACATATAGAAAGTATTCGAAAGAAACTAAGGTCAGTTTTTTGAAGTCGGAAGTTAAGAAGATTGTCTCTTTAAATAAATAAGTGATTAACGTATGTGCTAAAGTAAATAGGTAAAGTGCTCGTGCGAGTGAAAAATAAATATAACGGCACATAAACGTACGTGCTTTTAATGTAAACAAATATCGCGGTTTAGATAAACAGAAGTTATTCACGAACCTTATTTTTCAAGTAATAGTAATATATAAACTAGTGTGTTTTTTTTTTAATATCGTTAGATTTAATTAGTTACGTGTATTTCTAATCGTGTAAATATTTGTTTATAAATAAATTAGTTTTAAAATTCGTTACAGTACTATTTTCTGGTGATTAATTAAAGCCATAATATTTTATATGATCAACACTGTATTGTTTTATTCAAATATAATTACGTAACGAAAGTACGCTATCTGCGTAACAATACAAAAAAACCATACCTTTTCTTTGTGCACGATTAGAAAAATTTGTTGTATGCACTTCACATCACATATAACACAAAACTAAATTGTTGATTAGATGCACTCTTTTACAATTTATATTATACTAGTTGGTGCAGGTATTGGCTCTAAAGCATTTCTGTATAAACCTTTATAGATAAGTCTAACTAGCCGCAATGCCTGCTATTATTTCTATTTTATGCACCTATAGCAAACGATCGACACCTTTTCCTTGTTTATAGTTGATGATAGTGCAGCTATTTTTAAACGCATCATTGATCCTATCCGACCAAATCGCGTTTTTATTACATAATTTTTACGTTCTTCAATACCTTTGTAACGTACCCCACATAACCACGTCTACTTTCTTTATAATAAATTGGAGTATGTAAATTTCAACGTCGGGAATAAAATAATTTTTATATGTGTTTTTAGTTTGATTTATTAATTTCTTAGAACTAAATTGAGAGATTTACGTTTACACTATTTTTTGATTGTATGGCGTTATACAAATGAAATATAATAAAATAAGTTTTCATAAATGTGTGACCCCCGCGTGATTGCAGGTGCTTAGGCAACTAAAGATGCACGATGGCAAACTTGATTAATTTCTCCTAGCAAGGTTATTAGAGTGTCTACCATACAGCAGTATTTAGAAAATTAAGAATAGAATTTATTATTTATTGTTATATTACAAAAGGTACTCAAATTGAGCACGTGGGAGTCAAACAATGATAAAAACATGGTACAAGAATAATATAAATATTACACAACAATGGCAACACAAAATGGGGTACAGTTTTTGCGACTGTGTAAAAAATTGTGATTTGACCAATAAGATGGCAGAAATTTAGCGACGTTACTCTTAGCAAATAACGCAGTTACGTTTTTTTAACGTTACTGATCACTTATGGTCGCTTAGAGTACATAGCCCTTTCAATAAGAAAGAACAGAAATAAGCGGCATTAGAAAATAAAATTTGAACTGAAAACGATCATAATGATTATTTTACAACGTAATAACAGATGAATATATAGCTTGGTAATTGATTTTATGTTTTTAATCTGTTGTTGTTAGAGGGTTACTTACATGCGGCCGGTCCATAGGGGAGACCGGGGCTATGAGGCCACCTGAGGTAATCGGGCCACATGTATTAGTTTAAAAAACGCGCTTTTTTTCACGATCGCATACTGCTTTACCTACTCCTGACTACAACAATAAACAGTATAACAAAGATCGTTCGTGTGTGTACATTAATTTCCATTTTATAAAGTAAACATTTGTATTTCGATCTATCGTTAGCGGGAATAAAATTTGAGTAGATAAATAATACAGTTAAGAGATAATAAGTTAATTCTTTTTTATTTTTAATAACGGTATATTGTAACATAGTTTGTCATGTGTTTTATTATTTTAATATATATGATAGGTTATATATTTTTATGATGTTTTCAAATGTGTACATAAAAGGGCAATGAGGCCATGGGTGGCTTCATTGCCCCAGTAATTGTAGTCACACAAACCAAGCAGCTTTATGAGTTTTTGTTTTCTTTGCTGCAGATGGTTCGCAATTACAAAAGGACTACAGATAAAGCCACTTGAACTAAAGAATCAATGACAGAGGCCTGTGCCCAGGTTGCACGTGGAAGAAGCGTAAAAAGTGTAGCTAAGACCTTTAACATACCTAGAACCTCTCTTCGAAACCAATTAAAAAAGGCAATTCCTGAAGGCTCTAAAATGGGCAAACCCACAGTTTTTGATGAAACCCAAGAAGCAGAGCTTAAGAATCATATTTTATTACTGTCAAAATTATATTTTGGTGTCACAACGACCCAACTAAGGCAGATGGCGTATGAATATGCCGAACAGAATAAAATCAAAAATGACTTTAATAAAATTACCAAACTTGCCGGGGAAGGATGGCTCTCCGGGTTCTTAAAACGTTGTGGTGATATATCATTAAGAAAACCAGAGCACACCAGCCTCAGTAGAATATTGGGATTTAATAAAGATGACGTTTCAAAATTTTACAAAAATCTCGAGAAAAACAAGTTTCCAGCATCTCGAGTTTTCAACTGTGATGAAACAGGTGTAAATACAGTTGGAAGTGCTCCAAAAATACTTGCAAAGAAAAGCCAGAAGCAAGTTGATCTTATTTCCAGTGCTGAGCGAGGAACAAACACCACAGTCGTATGCTGCTTTAGTGCAGCAGGACTTTATGTTCCGCCTATGTTTATATTTAAGCGCCAACGAATGACTCCTCTATTAGAGAAGGATGGACCACCAGATGCAATATACACCTGCTCAAAGTCTGGTTGCATAACCGAAGACCTTTTCTTAAAATGGCTCGAACACTTTCAAAAGACTACCAAATGTTCAGTAGAAGAACCTGTTCTGCTAGTGTTGGACAATCACTGTAGTCATGTTTCTTTGTCGTCTTTTAATTTTTGCAAAGAAAATGGCATTATTATGGTATCTCTTCCACCCCACACCTCTCATCGGCTCCAGCCACTGGACGTCGTCTTTTTTGGATCTCTCAAAAAGGCAATTAATCGTAATACGACATCGCTTGTATTTTTAAATCGGCTTATGCAAGATTGTCATCAGTTGAGAAAGCTATATAAAAGGGTTTGAGTGCACTGGCATTTTTTTTTAAACCCAAATATTTTTGACAAAACGGATTTTATAGCTTCTTCAGAAAATTTGGATGGTACCGTTGAGAAATTAAATTTAGACGTTTCCTCAGCATCAAACGCAGAAGTTGAAGCTGGGCCATCAAATCAGGACGCTGTTGCTGGGCCTTCCAATTGTAAACATGCCTCTGCAGTTCCAAATGTTGAACAACAAGTTACAATAGCCCAAATAACGCCAATTCCAAAAAGGACCAGAAAGAAAAAATTAGTCCGATAAAAAAGGTCTTCCAAAATCTTAACGGCAACACCGAACAAAGATAAGCTTATAGAAAAAACTTTAAAAAGAGAAAACAAGGAAAAAACCGTAGAAAAACAACACGTTTTGAAAGTTAAAAAGAAGGTATTCAATAGTTCCTTGTCAGATTCTTCTGCTGAAGGAAAGAAGGTACAGAAAACCGTAAAAAAACAAATAGTTTTGAACGTTAAAAAAAGTGTATACAGTAGTTCCTCATCAGACTCTTCAGCTGAAGTGGAGTTTGATGATGAAGGTCTACAAGATCAGGATAGTTCGGATGATGACCTTTGTGTTATATGTGGTGAATATGGAAAAGGTCGTGAAACGTGGTTTAGGTGCACAAGTTGCGGAAAATGGGCGCATAAAGATTGCAGCGGAGTCGATAAACCTACATGTTACGTATGTGATTTTTTAATATTAAATAAAAAAATTTCATCGTTTAAGATTTTTTAATATCTTTGGGGTAATCAGGCCAGGCATAGCCTCATTGCCCCGAGGGCCGGGGCAATGGGGCCATTTGCAGGATTTAGACTTTTCCTTTGTAAATTTTAAAACTCTTACAAAATCCTATATCTAGAGGCGCAGGATGATGGAGGACCTATCGAAGTTTTCCTCTGTCCAAAGACGAATTTAAATGTCACACAATAAACAATTAATGACGCAATCTTTGTTAAGGTGGCCCGATAGCCCCGGTCTCCCCTACTTCCCCAAGTAGCACAAATCGTTGGGTCGTCATCAGGATATAGTCGGAAAATCTGCTGGAGAACGGAATGTCTGGCAACTAAGGCGTGCGCGTGCGAATTTCAGTTCAAAATTTAAAACAATTAAATGTCTAAATGAATTATCTATAATGAGTTAGTATTTTGTATTTATTTTAGTTTTTTGTTACACAAAAAATTATGATTTACTAATCATCTATTTCTGAAATAGTATTGAACTTGACCCAACACAATTAAAATCGGCAAATAAACCATGTTATTTGTTAGGCCAACGCTGGTTATTTGTCAGCAAATCGATCACCAACGACCTGGACCAAAATCCGAACGTCAACCCGATAATGTGTGCTACTCGGGTCCAAACTTCCTGACGATAGAAAGATCGAAACGTCTCAGTCTCTCAATAAAGTCGAGGATTTTTTAGTACAACTTCTACGTTAGCGCTATCATTCACTATTAAACATTCAAGCCAACTCACCTTTAATACTACATTCGAACAGGAAAAAGCTTCAGAGCCAACTATACAAACAAAGTTGTTGTGCTGAGTCGCCTTGGCGCTGGTCTTTTTTAAGTATAATAACTAGCTTTTCTATTTCAGTAAAAACGTAACGATTTTTTATTAATAAACTATAAAGCAAATTAAAACTGTACAGATAAAGAAAAGCAAAGAATATCTTAATTCACTTATTTCTATGTTATATACAATCTACCATAAATAAGTTTTATATACCTAATTTTATTAAAACACAAACATAGCAAAAAAAAACAGTGAAAGCTATTATTAACATTTTTCTTTGCAAACTAAGATGAGCGAAAAACATTGTAAAGATTGTGAAAAAATGACAATAATTCTGTAGCGACTTAAAAACTCCAAATGTTCAAAAATAAATGCCATTGATCTAAATTTGATATATAGTTACCATTGGTACAGTTTCTTTGTTACAGCTTTTAAATTTAATATATCCGCGTTAACTTCTTCGTCATTTTTCATTTGTTTTGGCGATAACATTGTTCAAAAATCACAAATACTCAACAACGGAAACAAACAATAACGGGCAAATTAAAAAAACATTAAACCTAAACGGAAGACGGAAGGATCTTCGCATTACTGTTAACGTCGTTGTTATTAAAAAAAGACTTAGAATAAAACACGTTTTTATTGTACACGTCAAACATGACCGAGTCTAATTAGCATTGTTGGACGTTATTGAGATATTATTTTTTGAGAACAAAAAACTGCATACGATTAAGAATAATAACGATAGAAAAGAAATCATTTTACGCTTTTTAAACCAGCAACTAGAATTTTCGACGATGTAGAAAGTTGGTAATGGGTGTGGAATTGCCAATTAGCATCGCGACGGAACTCCGATAATCCTATCGATAATTGCGACGCGCCAAGGAATAATCAAATTTTGTTCCAAAAGCCACTACGATTTTGCATACATTGCCTAATTCTTTTTTAATGCGCCCAAATACAACAATCGGAGCGTATAAACAATTTGGTTTAGATACGTTTTCCATTAAAAAATAATTGGTTAATTATCATACGTTTCCACTTGAACAAAATGTCGTGTAAGAGTGGATTGTTGTTAATTTTTTAAAAGTGTGTTTATAGAACACAAGACAAACTTTACGCTCTGGTAAATTGGCACTTGTCGTTTAAGCATTATCATCTGCGACATTTGTTTGTCGGCTTTACAAGTGAATGCACGTGGTGGTTAAGTGCGAGATGTATAGGCTATTGTTGTTCAGCTTTAACTTTATTTTGGTATTAGGTGATCGTTATTACGATTTTGATTATCCGAGGGTTGGTAACGCACATCGGCGTTATATCGACGTGTATAACGACGCAATCAAGAAAAGTTACAACAACTACAAAGGCGAAAAGTACGTTTACCCAAAAACTCAAGTACTGCCTTACAAGAACCAGTACAGTAAAACCATTGACCAAGACAATGGCGACGAAATCAAATTTAACTCGGACGTGTTGCATTATGACGACGTTCGACAGCCTTTTACACAAAAACAAAGACCTAAATTTAAAACTACTAAAAACAGCACAGATCAGTCAAAAATCCCCCGCGATGATTCAAAACTCGAAAAAACACTCAACGTCAAAATCAACGATATTTTAAAGTCGTACTTTTACAAGCTCCATAAAAAAATGAATCAAGCTGGCGCAACTTGGGGAAACAAAGAGGAATTATTAGAAGACAATTCTGATTTCGACGAGGATATTGAGACGTTGCCCGAATCGAGCGAAACCGCTGGTTTAAGCCAAAACCTATTCGACGCAGTCGACGAAGCCAAAACCGAATTCAATAACAGCAAAAGCAAATTCATCGATCCGAACAAACTGTGGATGATTAAAAATTCAACTCAGTTTCTCGCAAAGAAATTTCTAAGCTTGTTCACGATCATTAAGTTTCCGAATACTATGTGCACGGGATCGAATGGTGTCAATGTCTACGATGGTACTTGTTATTATGAATCTGAGTGTCAAGCTAGGAATGGTACCGCTATGGGTTCTTGTGCTGATGGTTATGGCGTTTGTTGCGTTTGTAAGTGTCGATATTTGTTTTAAGATTGTAAGTAACAAATTCTTTAGTTATTAGAAGCTGTGGGGCGACGTCCGGTCAAAACTGCAGCTACTTTGAAAGTCCCAGTTATCCAAATTACTACCCGTCGAATGGTACTATAATTCCACCGACTGTGTCTCCAGTGCCAAACGGTACGATTGATCCTAGGTTGCGGTACCAATTCATGGTATATTTGGCGCGACAAGAAAGTACTAGTAATAGCTTATTGTGCGAATTTCAAGTCACGAAGGCTTCCAACGCCGTGCGACAGTTACGAGTCGATTTCCTCGACTTCGAAGTACGTTGCGGTATTTTCACGTAAATAAATTTTAAATGTTTTTTCGTAGTTAAGAGGACCGACTAATGGTACTTGCACAGTAGAGCGTTTAGTCATTACCGGACAAAACCAAAATAGTATCGTGCCAGCAATTTGCGGTTATAATACAGGCCAACACCGTAAGTTTGGTTAATTCCAATAATATATTTGTTAGATAATTGTTTTTTAAGTGTACATAGATGTCACCAACGTAATAGGACCGGTTAAGTTTTCGGTAATTGCTACCGTAGTCGAACGCAAGCGATTTCGTATCAAGGTTTGCCAAATCACCGAGTGTAGTAATCCACTGAACTGCCTGCAATATTTAACAGGTACTAGTGGAATAATATCGAGTTTTAACTATGACCAAGCCAGTAGTTTGAGTCGAAGCACTCCGGGCTATTTCGTAAGTGATTTTTTTGTAGTTACGTTCGTTTTATACATGATTTTTTTTCCAGAATAATTTGAATTATGCCGTTTGTATCAGGAAGGAAACGGGCTATTGCTCCATTACTTATACAAACGTGGCCAACGGCACTTCATTCCAGTTTCAATTGGTTAATTTCGACGATGGTAAGAGTACTTAACAACCTAATCTAGTTATAAATAATGATTTGCAGCTGGGGTAAGTACATTGCCTCCTGGACAAGCCGGTGCCGAAATATTCAGTTGCCCTGACGATTACATCATAATGAACGGTGTACGATTATGCGGCGAGCGTCTCAATGATGGTTCCATAACAATGGACTTTACAAGAAACGCACCCGTTACTGGTACTTACACTACCAAATGCCAAAACCCTGAACTAAACCTCTATTTGCAGACACCGGGAATGGACCAATCGTAATTCCAGTCAGAACGGACCGGGACCGAACAGGAAGAGGTTTCAGACTACTCTACACGCAAAATTTATGTTAATTTAAATTAATTTAATTTATTTATAGTAGTTAGAGGAAAAAACGGGAGCATGTGATATTCGTTAATTGTTAACAAATAAAAAAAATACACATTAATAGGTATATATTTGAGCAACCTAATTAAAAACCCTAAAAATAACTTGAACTAAATCCCACGCAAAATTAAGAAATATTTCCAATATAAAACCTAATAATTTAAAAATCGATACTAAATAGTAATTCGTTAATCCACACAGTAATAATAGCTATTAGTATAATACATGTTATATAAATTAATAGTAATTTCTAGCTTTTAAAGTGATTTATCCTTTTTTCGAGCGCCGATTATTTAATTAGCTTTTTTACCTAAACACTACCGTGTCTAAAATAAAATTAATGGAACCCAAATCGTCCCACGAGTTATTAAATAATTACCAAAATCGATACATCAAAATTCTACTTTTTAACTGGGCCACTAAAACGATGCTTAATTAATAAATTAAAGAAAAATCGCGAAATCGCCATGCTTTATAATCGCGTACCCAATAAACCCATCACGTTTATAAACAATAAAAAAATTAATGTAATTATCAAGTTTGATTATTATTTAATTATGCCACAGCCACGTGGTGCTAAACGCATGTTGTCTACTTATTTTAATGTGTTACGATTGATTTTATTTTATGTGTATTAAGGTCTCTATGGTTTCACTTATTTATTATTAACTGTTCAATTCCCAATAGAATCTTTACAGGGAGGTTCTATCTAATCCTTCATCAACTTTACATTATTTTACACAATGCTCATTCCACGATCGCTTAAATGCACGGTGATAAATCCGTTCGAAAAGTATTTTTGTTGCCGTTTTTAAAAAAATCAGTGCTAATGCCTCCCAATCTATGGTTGTGTTCAATTCTGATAAATTTGTTTCAATAATGGACAATCAAGAACACGACAAAGAACTCATCATGACTGGTAAGAGTCTTTTGTACTTTACAGCCTCCTTCAAAAAAAAAAATTCAAGCCTACTAGATTAACCATATTTAACCAAACCATTGAAAAAAAACACGACATGATACGATGCATAATTAATAAACACAAGAGTGATTGTTTTCGAAAAAAAGACATTTGTTATTTACGTTAATGGCGTAATAATTTCTTACTTAATCCAACACCTGTTGCTTATTTTCAAAATTGTGTTTTTTTAGTTAATTTTAAAACAGAAAAAACGAGTCTATTTAAGTAGGGCACATCTCATAAAAAATTCTATTAGAATAGTTTGGTTAAATATATCTAGGTCAATAATAAATATTAATTACAATAAGTTTGTATTCGATGTTTTGAAACGCACTAATGCCCTATAGAATCGTCGAGAAGACCCAGCAATGAAAGTACGTGTAGCCTAAACGTGCCATTTGGTACAGAAGATTTAACACAAATAACATCAATCAGTTCGTCTTTATCCTCGGGTATTCTTGAAAAATCTCGTTCGTTGGTCAACATCAGCAAAGTCCAGAAACAACTAATTGAGAACGACACACTCAATGGCATCGAAGAAAACTCGGCCATTTTTAGATTGAACTTTCGGAGAGGATCTTTGCAGAACGATAAGGTACGTCATTCCTAAAGTGACACGTAAGGGTTATTTAGGGTTATCTAAATATAAGTTTGACGTCAGAGTGTTAACCATTGCATGTTTAGCTAAACGGTGACAAGAAAAGCGGAAAAAGTTCTGTTTATCCAATCACGACGTCGTTGTACCGAGACGCTTTTGGCCCGCAATTAAGTAACGAAACGCTTCCAGCACTGCCGGGAACCCCTTTACCGTCACTAGTGCATGATAGCCCAGAATACGGATTTTACACCACCGACCTACCTCCTCTAACACCAGTCAGTACAGATGAGGTAATCCGATCGTGCATTACCGCTGTAAACTAACAAACATTCCTCAGGAACTGGACCCAAACAGTCTATACTTCAGAGATGGAAAAAGACGCATCGACATGGTCTTAGCTTACGAAGAAGAAGATTTAGGCGTAATGACCGAAGCCGAAGCTACCAGACGTGATCAAAGAAAAATATTTCAGGTTTATATCGTTTGCGCACCAAAAACCTAACCCACATTTCTTGTTTAGGAAAATTTAATCAAAGACGGTTTGGAGTTAGAACTTGAACATAAAGATTTGTCGTTCGATGGCAAAACTTGGTTCTTAAAGATACATTTACCGTGGAAAACGCAAAATCGTTACGCCGAAGTTATGGGTCTTAAGTTGCCGATTAAACGTTTCATTACAATATCCGTGCGTGCTTGGGTGGGTATTTAAGCAACGCCGCGAAACATTTTAAAGTTTTCTTTTAGGACGGCGAAAAGAAAGAAGATAAAAAAGAGAGTTTATGGGGAAGATTACAACGACGATGGCGAGAGTTTTACGAGTTTGATTATAATCAAATTGAAGAAACGCCTTCGTTTTATACGGCTACTAAAGGAGCTGATCCTGAAGAGCAGTTTATTGTAAAAGATCGCGAGACTAATTATTCGAGTGCGCAGCGCAGCCTAATCGTCATGCAGATATTATTACGAGTAAAGTTTGACGACACAGATAAGGTTAGTCGAGCAATTATAATGACTTTTTTAAAACGTTTTTCTAGGTCGGTATAAGACGTTTATTGAATGATAGTACTTATTGCGCGTGCTTTCCATTGCACGAAGGACGATGGGATAAAGACGAACCTAACGGCCATCTCCTGGATAGACGTGTATGAAATTCAACATCGACGTAGTGCGTAATAAAAGTGTGGTTTTGCAGTTGCTGTATTTGCACTGGGGGCGCCCTGAGTCTTGGCACAAGAAACAACCGTTATCGTTAGTACGTAAGTATTTTGGAGATAAAATCGCACTTTACTTTTGCTGGTTGGGATTTTACACTAAAATGCTATACGCACCGGCGGTGGTTGGCACATTGTGCTTTTTATACGGTTTATGCACAATGGACGGAGAAGATAATATCCCGAGGTACATAAAAAGAATAAATTGCCTTTAAGTGATTACACTCGTTTTTTTATTAGCAAAGAAATATGCGATCGAAACGGTCCAGGCAACATCACATTATGTCCGATGTGCGATAAAGCGTGTAGGTACCAAAAATTAATGGATAGTTGTAAATTCGCCCGGTTAACTTATCTTTTCGACAATCCGGCAACAGTGTTTTTTGCGATTTTTATGAGTATATGGGGTGAGTAAAAACCTTCACGCAAAGAACAACCCTTACAATAACAATTTCAGCAACGTTATTCTTAGAGTTGTGGAGGAGAAAACAAAGTATGATACAATGGGAGTGGGATTTACAAGGTGCCGAACAAGACGAAGAACCAAGACCTGAATTCGAAACCAGCGTAAAGACTTTTCGAACGAACCCCGTTACGCGCGAAAAAGAACCGTATCTACCAAGTTGGTCGAAAACTTTTCGATTTTTAATAACCAGCTCAGCAGTATTTTTCATGGTAATACCCGAAGCTTTAAAAACACAAAAAATTACAAATTCGTTGTAGATGGCGACTGTGATGTGCGCCGTTTTAGGCACTATTATTTATAGACTGTCACTTGTATCTATAATATACAGCAGCGGAGGACCCTTCCTTAAACGACATGCCAAAATTTTCACTTCAATTACAGCCGCTCTTATGAATTTAATAATTATTATGATTTTAACGAAAGTGAGTAAAAATTCAACGGCGCGCGATACGTTTCAAAAAATTCTAACCTGTTTCAGTTTTATCATCGCCTTGCTATTTATTTAACAAATTTAGAAAATCCAAGAACCCAAACTGAATACGAAGATTCTTATACGTTCAAAATTTTTCTATTCGAATTCTTAAACTTTTACTCTTCTTTAATCTACATAGCATTCTTTAAGGTTCGTTGTAATTAAAGCACGGAGTTATATGCAAAAAGCTACTTTGAGTATATAAATCCGAGCTTCACTTAGAACAGTGAAAAAAATATATAAAACCCTGATTTCAGGGTAGATTCTTTGATTACCCGGGTGATACATCGAGCCGATCCTCGGAGTTCTTGCGTGTAAAAACCGACATATGTGATCCAGCCGGGTGCCTCAGCGAATTATGTATTCAACTAGCAATAATCATGATCGGCAAGCAAATGTTTAACAATATTATGGAGCTCCTGAATCCGTAAGTCTGTAACACGAGCACGTATCCCTGCTTGAACATTAACATCGCTGTAGGAAATTCTACAATTGGTGGCGCCGTCGAATACACAAATCAAACACAAAAGACTTATCGAGAAAGCACACACGTTGGGAACAAGATTATCATTTACAAGACCCAGGTCGTTTGGCCCTTTTCGACGAGTACCTAGAAATGAGTAACCGATTTTTTCAAGTGTTAGCTCGAATCTTATATTTTTTTTTCAGTACTCCAATACGGGTTTGTTACATTATTTGTGGCCGCGTTTCCTTTAGCGCCTCTTTGTGCATTATTAAACAACATTGCTGAAATACGCTTAGACGCTTACAAAATGGTTACGCAAGCACGGCGTCCCTTAGCCGATCGTATTGAAGACATTGGTGCGTGGTACGGAATTCTACGTGCGATTACGTACTTAGCTGTAGTCTCAAACGTGACTATCACTTTAACAGCAAAGCACTTTTTACTCAAATCACTTTTTCAGGCATTCGTAATCGCCTATACCAGCGAGTTTATACCAAGAATGGTGTATAAGTACCGTTACTCAAAAAACGAAGATTTAGTAGGATACATAGACGCGTCGTTATCCGTTTTCAACACCAGCCATTACGACGAAGGAATGGGTGCCGATATGGAAGACAACAAGCGTCCTCCGGAAATATGCCAGTATCGGGGTTACAGGAACGGCCCCAATGAAACTAGCCCCTACGGATTAAGCCTACAGTATTATCACGTCTCGGCTGCACGTTTAGCTTTTATCGTTATTTTCGAAGTAAGTTTTTGGAAATTTTATTCATGTACTTGTACTTACAGTTTTTCAGCATATCGTTTTCGCACTTACTGGTATAATGCAGTATATGATACCGGATGTTTCGTCAGAGGTAAATTTTTTCGTGTGTTAATACTGTGTGCGATTTAGTTTCGTTTTTTAGTTAAAAACTCAAATACAAAGAGAATCGTTATTGGCAAAGGAAGCCAAGTACGAACACGGTTTAAAAAGAGATTACGACTACGACGAGGTTTTGCACACCATTAAAGACAACAATAACGGTTCACGATTAGATAGAGCCATTGGTTAGTAAAAGATGCATCCGATAGATTCATAATCCTAATCGTTAGTTTTACAGCACTTCGTGGTTCTTGGGCACGTAGACTAAGCAAAATTTCTGACGGCTTAGATGCTCACGTTAACATAGAAAATAAACGAAAAACTTCAGGGAACACGACAGTTTGGGAAGTCACCTAACACTGCAGAATTTAAAATGTACATAAATAAACTTAACTTATATAGTGTCTTGTATTATATTGTTAAATTATATAATTTAGTTAACGAGGTTTTCATTCTACCGACATAAAACAGTTGAATTATTGCTTCAGAAACTATTCTATATTAGATACAATTGAACATATGCGTGTAACCCAACTTTAATTAAATCAAGAAAATCGTCATCTTAATACCCCTTGTATGACTCGTTTTGAACGGAATTCGAGTTGAGTGTTTACGCATCAATTTCTTTATTTTTGCGACTGAATAATTTTTTTTTGTTTACCTTAATTCAACGTTATGCTTTGTATTAAATGTCGGGATATTACTAACAATTTTCTTTTGTGACCTCGATCTGCTAAAGTATTACCATCCCTTCTTGGTTGTATTGTAAAGTAATTAAATGTGATTAATATGTGTGGTGATTCCAAAGTTGGTTTAAAAACGATATAAGCTTTCTACGCTAAACGTTATTTTGGTAACCGGTTTTACTAATGCCATAAACTCGCAACCCAGAGACGTGGTACATTGGGCCGGCGTGTTCACTTTTTAACGACTCTTGTGTTTTATTTGATGTTATGCGACAGTGTAACGTAGTGATTAAAGTCTTCTCAATGTTTTTCGACCACAGCAAATAATTCGTAAAATGGATTCATTATTTATGAGCTTCTGTAATCTATTTTACTTATTGTTTACATGTATATATTTTATTTTTTGTTAAAAATTATAGATATGATATTTGACAGCTTGTGAAGATTGCTTGCCTCTTTTTTCACCAAAAAATCAAACGTAGTAGAAGTAATACAATAAATTGACATCTATCTATTCTAAATCATGATGATACAAAAGTTGGTCAAAGTTTGGACACCTTTTTTGATTTACCTATAGCTAGTGATTATAATAGGTTTGATAACACATATAAAAACAGTTATGTGAAGTGCCTTGTAGTATGTAAGTCTAATATTTGTATCGTGATTGGAGAACAACAAACGACCGCAGATTGCTTTCGTGTTATGGGACCATTTATTTGTTATCTGTAATGGCGCAAGTTGCTTCCATACTATGTTATCTTGCACATTTGTGTTTTCTAGTCGCGGTAGATTACTTCCATAATATAAGAACCTAAATTTTGGTATACTTGTTTTGTCTACAATTGTTGTTATTTGTACTACTGATGATTATATGTATATGTTATTGGTCTTAGGTGTTTTTTAAATTTTCAACTTAGGCTGGGTTGATTCGTAACCAGGACCTCAGTATGTAACACTTCTTCAGTTCAAAATGATGATGTTTGTGCACGTTTGTATGTCTTGAAATTTAAATCTGTTATCATCTGTGTGCATTTGTTTAATTTACTTTCCGACTGTTGGTATTTTAGATTACAAATCGATTGCTGTATAAATGTAAATCTTGCATTTGCATTCACTTAGAGAACTTAGATAAGGTCATTCTTTGTTTTCCCATCCCCATTTAGGAAACATGAGACTTTTTGGTAACAAACTTAACTAGTAGTTACTTTATAACCGTGAGCAGTTTACATCAAAAACGTGAACGCAAATGCAGACTAAGACAACACACAACTCTCAAAAAAATATTACGTATTTTGTAAAAATGATGTGTAAATTGAAGTCTACACAGAGAACATCTAAAACTAATTTTCGATAAATTAATAACTAAACTTATTACTGTTACAAAAACTTTAGAGTTGCTGGAGTAGAATAAAAAATTTTTAATAGTACTTTGGAAGGAATTTTTTAAAACACTGTTAACCGTCAAGAAGTTCATTTCAGTCTGAAACACTTTCATCACGCCCGTTGAACGTCCAATGGCATTTAACTCTTACATTTTTTTTTATGAAAAAGAAAAGAAAAAAAACTGTATTAGAAGTTTGTTTGTAGTTGTCATTATTTACACAAACCGCATGAAATGTTTTATTGAAAATAAAGCAAGCTGCAAATTTTATATAAACGATTTAATGACAAAACAAAAAAATAAACTAACATGATATTGACAAGGTAAATAGTAAATGTATTGTAATAATAAAAATATCAGCGGCCGGCGACGTAGGTATTGGATCTACATATTAAAATCACAGTAAATATTTGAACGGAAAAGGGAACGAACTAACCTTGTAATAATAATAATATCAGCGGCCGGCGACGTGGGTATTGGATCCTGTTTCCACCTGTCCGACGGGGGTCTCCAATAAATGCTTGGGAATGGAGCTTCATCCACAGCAACATACAAAATGGAAAATGACCACCAAGACCACCACAGGCTATCGGCAACTATATTTCATAAACCATTCTTCTCCCAAAAATTGACAACGGTGCCACCGGTTAATGTTAACAAAAGGCGACTGTTCACGTCGCAAAAAACGGCTCGTATGTTCAACCGACAATTATCAAAGTAATCGTTCGTTTTTTCCGGTTCGGGCGAGTATCGGGGAAGCAACAAAAGGAAGGGGTATTTCTCGGGATAGCTGTAAATTTAAATATAAATCCAAAACAGTCATATTTAAAAACCGTTGATAAGTGTTTGTCCAAAGGTGACGTATTAAAAAAATTAAATATCATTTTTTGGCACTTGAGCCCGAAAGTGATTGCAACCTTGTTTTTTGATAAAGGTATATGAGTGCAAGCAAAAATCTTAAAACTGTTAGGTGATCTAGTTTAAATTTAAACTCAATTAAAGACGCGCGAAATTATGTAAGCATCGCACCTGGCGAAAAAAAACCATAACTACGAATCTGTATGCGCCTGATTTGTTTGAAGGGGTTACGTACGCTAATGGTGAAACGTCGAAGGCAGAAGAGTTCCAGCCCGCGGTACAATCAGCATTCTTAATATAAAATTCGTGCAATGTTTGGTTTTCTTGGTGTTTTGTGTTATTTATAATGTAATCAACTGTATACCGTTAGCTAACGTAAAATATGAGAAAATTAACTGTAGGTAATTTTTAAGCACTTTGTATTAAAATTCTAGCGTTATAAAAACATTGTTTTCTTTGTTTTGGTAAAACAAACGCATTGCCGGCCATTTGAATTTTACCAATTCAATTGTGTTTTATGTATGATGCATTTCAAAATTTTACAAATTAATAATTAAAGCTTAAAATTACTAAATCTACATCTCTTAAAGGAATACTTAAAAGGTAATTTATATTCGTTGTTTTTTTTATTTCATAATTTCATAAATGTGTAACTTTGAACGCAACATTAGGAGCCGGAAATTGAATTGTAATATCAACTATTTTATACTTAAATTTGAAGATTATTTAAAATTGAAAGTAGTTTTGTGTAAATTTTTCTTTGTTTATAAAAGGAAGCTATTTAAACTCCTTTGCCATTTTGTTTTTGTTATTTGTATACCTTTGACGTGTTTTGGAATCCATTTGCGTTAATCTATTAAACCATTTTTTGGGAAAGTTATTTATGTTAATATTTGGCTTTAATTCTAAATTATGCATAATAATTTATAATTTGATGATATAAAAGTTGGTCAAAGTTAGAACATCCTTTCGATCGTAATATTTACTTATTGAAAGTGATTCTAATGAGTTTGATAACAGAGAGAAGCACCATTGGCATGCATTGCCTTGTAAAGTGTAATCTAATATTTTATTTACAGTGAGGAGCAAACATCTTAAGTCGCAGGTTGCTTTCTGCTTGTATTTTATGTGTAAAAATGCAACTTTTATCCATTTTATGGAAAATTGCCTATTTTATGTATTAAAGTAGCGGTAGGATACTTCTTGATTGAAAGCTACATCTTTATAACCTTTGTTTGATATATTATTGTGTGTTTATTACATACTTATATGTGTGTGTTTTTAGCCCTTGTTTGTTTGTCCCGACCATTCAACTAATAGCTGGG
Source organism: Aquatica leii (assembly GCA_035610365.1). Classification (NCBI taxonomy): domain Eukaryota; kingdom Metazoa; phylum Arthropoda; class Insecta; order Coleoptera; family Lampyridae; genus Aquatica; species Aquatica leii. The sequence goes on along the minus strand of CM069435.1, from coordinate 94,602,175 downwards.
TTGCTTCCGTAACTAGAACCGCAGTATCTACTGACAGGTCGTCAGTTAACTAACTCATCTTCTGTTTAATATAGTGATGTTTGTGCACGTGTTTAGTTGTGTTGGAATTTAAACTTGTTATCATATCTGTGTATTCGTTTAAATGGCTTAAATTTGGGATGTCCTAACTTTCCGATCTTTATTAATATCTTTAATTATAAACTAATTGCTTGATAAATCTAAATTATACATCTTGAATTTACATTCAATTCGAAGACCGGAAGTTTTTTTTGCCTGTTCTTCCCCTGTTACAGCAAGTTTCAATTTTTTACTGTGTATTTTATTTAACCTACTACAGCCTCCCCATATATCGAGAGTAAGCAGTGTACAACAAACTTAATACAACCGTAAAAAAGGACGGAAAGGTAGCTTGACGATCACAGCCACAGCAAATGTCGCTGTTTATTTTTTCGATTCGCAAGTTTTAATTTTCATACCTGAATGAATTACATCACAACCGATACAGTATATAACTTTGGTTGTCACAAAAATATATTTTAAAAGCGATCTAAAAAATCTTCTAAAATTTTTGACAGTATCGAAAACGTCGACGACAAGAGAAAATATAAAAACTAAAGTTAGTTTTAAAATAACGCAAAATTTGTTCACATAAATAAAAGTGCATATTCAGTGCGCCATAAATGTGAGTGCATTTTATCGCAAACGGTTATTGTATAAATTGATTAATTAACTATGAATTATAGTTAATGGAATTAATAGAATTAATAAAATAAATGAATTCCAGGCTATCAAGATGTGCAACAAAAGCTCAGTTTGTGAGAAATCGACCATACGGTAATTGTCCAGAATGGTAAATTGTATTTAGTTAGGGTTAAATGACGTGTAGTTTATTGTATTCCTTCGTTCGATAAAATGGTAAAAGAAAATGAACTATGATTAAAAAAGTAAGTAGAGGCTTGATATAACAAGATTCATGACAACTTAAACTACCATGCAACTGAAAAGGGTTAAACATTTTTTCGCGAACTGACAATGATGAATTTCCTCATAATTCATGTAGCTTTGAGGTCAACGATATGTAAGAACCTATCTCTAAATCAGTGGCGTACCCGCGGGAGAGAATAAAGGGGATAAATCCTTCCACAAGACACAAAATTCTCATTCTCCTGTCACAATGAAAATTTCTGATAGCGAGAAACAGCACAACGTCATCAAAGCTTCTCACAAAACTTGGCAAAAACAAACACCAAATTTTTCAAGAGTTAAATAGTTTCTGGAAAAAATGCTTTTGAACAACCAATAGTTTTTAGGATAAAACGTTGTTGTGAAGATTGGGGAGAGAGTGATCTACGATGAAAGCTTAGGGTTAGGATAATACAAAAGTGTATTTTACTTAAAAGAGAGTACTTTTGACGTTGCGATACTGTTGAATTACCCAATTAATTGTAAAATCAAACTTTTATTCAACTTCTATAATAGCTTTTTAGATAAATGGTCACAATAGTGCTTATATTTTTAAAAAATTTAACAACTTTTTTGAGGCGTTAAAATTCTCCAACCCCAGCCCCTCGCAAATCTTTAATATTATTTTGAATACGGATAATCTTCCCCTGTTGACTTTAATCTGGGTACGCCGCCGCTCTGAATCTAATACAAAAAATTAAAATAAGTTCAGAAACAGAACAGGTCAATGTGCTAGTCAATAACTAGTCAAAACAGTTTAATGAAATTAAACTCAAAGGATAAATAAAGCCATTGTAGTCCACTAAATTATGTATATTCAACAAAAGCAGAAAACTACTAAAAAACAACATAATACGTTGCATAATTAATCAATCGAATTGTGATCGTTTTGAAAATAAAGACATTGTTGGTATGCTAATGACGTTATAATTACTTACTTATCCAATACCTGTTGCTTGTTTTCAAAAATTCTTCTTTGTTGTAAAATATAAATCTATTTAAGTAGAGCAGACTTAAATAGATTTATTTATAAATAAGATATATAATACATGTCGGAGGCACTGAATATAATCTTAACTACTTCTATGAACAGCATACACGTGCATTCATTTGTTTGTGTTCCCATAAATTATGTTTAAAATGTTTAGTCTTTGTAACTTAATAACTTAGAATCAACCAATAAGGATTTGATATTTTCTAATATTGCCTTTTATGGGCATAGGAACGCGCGTGAAATTATGATTCATGCGGACGGAACGGCACTAGCTAGAAAATGTAACTGGTAAGAGGGCAGATTGAAATGAGATTTGGTGGTGACAACTGAATAAGATAAAAGAGCTAGTGTCGGATCGTTTGTTCCAGTGTTGATCATTAAACGTTTATAAATTTAATTTTTATATTAATGAAATCGGTTTTGTTTGTTTTTGTTAATGACTTTGTTTGAAATTTGTAATCGTAACTTTTGCTATAGTAAATAAATTGCGTAAACGGTCAGTGTCGTGCGTTATTCACTTGTAATAAATTATCGATGCAGTCTAACCCAGTACAAACGCCCAGCGGAGCCCCCTTTTATTTTCGATGCGTCTCTGACATACATTTTTTAGAACACCATATAGTTGAATACTTTCCAGATACTAAATTTTAATTACAATAATTGTGTACTGTAAACCTGTACACGCCTAGACATCGACAAAATGAGATGGTCGATGTCTGCGTGTGGTACTTCGTTCTAAGCAACTTGAAATTCGTGAATGAATTGTGCCTGTGCCAGAATCTGTGGAAGATAGTGCAAAGCAGACAGTCCACATCTCATCGCATTGCCCACATGTTCGATAAGATTTAAATCCGGTGAATGGGGTGTCCACGGTAGAACATTAACGCCTGCTTCTTGGAGAAGTTCATAGTTTGAAAATCAATATGGAGACGTGCGTTATTTTGCTGAAAAATGTTGACGGTCATCTAGATAAGGCTGTAAAGTGGATAGTAAGACATCATCAACATAACGCACAGCTATCATACTGCCTCGAATAAAACCATTACGCCATCAACAGTAGTAGTCCTGTGTACACTCGACTAGACAAAAAACGGGACACCTTGGTTAGTTCGATTAAAATAGTTAGCGGTGTAAACTAGGCTTGTTAGCGAATGCGATCGGCAATCATTCCTGACCGTTTACGATGCTATTCAAGAAATTTAAATTCAACAAATAATTAACATTGACAATACCAGAAGGTTAAACTATACGCAAAAACTCAATATATTAACTTATATTTGAATCTTTTGGAACAGTAAACTATGTTTTATTTTTATACCAAATATTTTCGTGTGCAAATAAAAGTTCCATATTTAAACAGTGCATTATAAACTTTTATATTTTGAACACATTTTATATTACACTCATGTAGCAAGCTATTAACAACCTTGTGAATATAAGACAATTGCTCTTAAATACTAATCACATTTTAAGTAGTTTTTTAAATATTTTTTTTTGGTCGAAACGTCAAAGAAAGGCAATCATAATAAATGTTATAATTAATTGATAACACACTTATAAAGACTTATTAACAATGGGATGATTTTGTGCACAAAAAAAGATGTTTGCTGCATTTTATATTTATACAAAATATTTTCGTGTATAAATAAACGAGTATAATAAATAAATCAAACTTAATGTTTCATTAAATTTCCAAACGTTACGTTTTTTTAGAAGCGGGAAAGGCATCATCACTAATATGATAAACAAAAAATTCGTATTTTCCCTGTCACCTAAATCCTGCTTATTGTATTTTCCAGAAATGTCAATTAAGAACAATGAAATATTTTACCTTTATATTCCTTTACTATTTTCAGTTTTTAAGTCGCTGTTATAGTCGAAAGAAACTGACAGCAGACAGTCGCCGTGAAAGAAACAATATAATTAATTTTTTTTTATTGCACTCCACATGCTACCTCATTGCATTGCAATACAGTAATCAGTCATTCAGAGTTTATCGTATTAATAAAATATAGATTTATTTTAAAAAAAAACTGATGTGGTCACCACACGACTTTCTTATAAGGAATGATGAAAGAATGTCTACCTGGTTTTTTTAAGGTTATGTTGTCATAAAACCATTTTGTGATATACAGGGTGCCCCACGAGGTACTGTACATACTGAAATGGTATGTTCCTTAGGTCAATTTAAGTAGAAAACGTCCTATAGACATAGATCCAATTCGCCATAGTTACACAGATACAAGCGTTCAAAGTTTATAAATGCTGACACATTTTTTAAAAATGATTATTATCGAAAACAGAAAATCGAACTACAAAACAAACATAAAAAAAAACAAACAAAAAAAATCACATCAAATGCTCAAAATGACCTCCTTCGACATTAATACAACGACGGCTGCGATCTAAAATGGACCGAGTAGCCGCTCGAAGCACCTGCTGGTTGTTCCGTGTTTGTTGACACATCCAGGATACGCTGTATTAGTTCAGCTCTGGTATTAACTTTTACCTCGTATACTAAACTTTTCACATGACTCCACAGATAGAACTCCAAAGGTGTGAGATCAGGCGATCCCGGTGGCCAAGCATGCGGACCTCCACGCCCAATCCACCTATTGGGGTAAGCAACATTTAGATATTCGGTCACATGCCGACTAAAATGTGGAGGAGCTCCATGATGTTGCAGAAACATTTGTTGTCTTGTTAGTAAAGGTACTTTTTCCAAAAGCGGTAGCAATTCATTCCGCAAAAAGTTAGCATATGCTTCTCCTGTCAGACGTTCCTCAAAGAAAAAAGGTCCAATAAGTTGATCGTTAATCATGTCACACCATACGTTAACAGAAAATCTGCGCTGAAAGTTAGTTTCTGTTGTGCCATGTGGATTTTGATATGACCACAAATGAGAATTACGTGTATTGTTCACTCCATCTATAGTAAATTGCGCCTCGTCGCTAAATAAAATGAATGGAACTAATTGTGGATTTACCTGTAGCCAGTGGCAGAAATTCAACCGGGCAGAAAAATCTCCAGGTTCCAGATGCTCAACCTGTTGTATGTGATAGAGATACAAAAACCCATCATGTAATGTTCGCCATACTGACATACGGGGAATTCCGTTCGAGAAAAAATTCTTCTAGTACTCAACCCTGGACTCCGATCAACCATCTGTAGAATGGTTTCCTGCTCATTCACATTTAACTGCACAGGACGGTCAGATCTTGTTGAAACTGATGGAAATGAACCATGAGTCCGTACATGTTAAAACACAGAAGAAAAGGTTTGGTGATTTGGCACCCTCCTGTTGGGAAAGCTTCGTTCATATTCCCTAACGGCAGATCGCGCATTTCCATCACAAAATCCATAAATGTGAATGATATCAGCATACTACTCTTCGTTAGAAAAATGAGAAGGCATTTTGCATTTAAATTACACTTCATTTAATAAAATCGACTGTGACATTAGTAGAAAAGAAAGCAATAAATGACATATTGTTCAGCTTTTGTTTCCCAGTTGACTAAGAATAATTAATTTTCAAAAAATTTGTGATCAGTTATAAACTTTGAACTCTTGTATCTGTGTAACTATGGCGAATTGGACCTATGTTTATAAGACGTTTTCTACTTAAATTGACCTAAGGAACATACCATTTCAGTATGTACAGTACCTCGTGGGACATCCTGTATGTAAGTTTGTATTGACTTCCTGGCATGCTATAGTTTTTTGAAATTTTTCTCTTCGATTTCATTAAGATATAACCGAAATATGGCAAATCGTAATTGTAACTTAGTAAATCAATAAAAGTTATTATTTTTAACGTATTGACGCAGGCAGGATTCGAATCTAGATTATATTTGTGAATTCATTTTAAATTATAAATAAAACATCTAATAAACTGTTAATGTTAGAATTTTTTTATTTGAATAAATTGTTAGGAAGAATTATCTTTATATGGTACTGTAAAAATAATTCGAATAATTTACATACGTACAAAATTATATAAGAAAAACTATTAAAATTCAGCTCCATACTAAATTTCGAGTTATCGTGAGTACATCGTTATACACACACAGACAACCAAATTTTTTTGTTAAAAAATACATTTTTCTGATGCAGGAGACCTTGAAACGTAAAATTACGCAAAAAATTTTTTTTTTTTTAAATGCGATTGCTATACTTTATAGAAAAGTAAAAATTAAACAAAAGATATTGCACCTACATAAAAAAACTGGTGTGGTCACCACACGACTTTCCTATAAGGAATATCTACATATTTTTTATTTCCAAGTTAAAGAAAAACATTCAATTCAAAAGAATATAGAGAATTCAGAATATTTAGGTTTATTAGTATTTTGGAAAGTTGTAAAAATATTTTGAGTAACATATGCCACTAACCTGCGCCACAGTAGACACCTTTCGTCACTCCCGATGGTTCCGTTTATCGTGTGCTCCTAAACTACTTAACTCGGATACGTCTCACAGTAGTCCCTGAAATCAAAAACATTCAAGCAATTGCTCAAACACTAAGACCGCGCGCTAACTTCGCGATGATTTTAGCCTTTAAATCAACACTCGTATGTGCAGGCATTATCAACAACAAATAGCTTTCTAGAGAAACTTACTAACTTGATGCTATATTTCTAGTAAACTATCAATTAAACTAAAAAGTACAATGACTCTTACAATATTTAAGAGTGGCGGTAATTCACTTTCACAATTCACATAGATGAAATAATAGACCGATCAATTTAAATTTTGAGACTATAACAGCGAATTAAAAACTAAAAATAGTAAACAAATATAAACATAAAATACTCCATTGTTCTTAATTGACATTACTGAAAAATACTATAAGAACGATTATTTATCGTATTATAGTAAAGCAGGATATGAGTGACAGGGAAAACACGATTTTTTTTGTTTATCTTACTAGTAATAATGCTTCTGCCACCCTTAAAAAAACGTCAAGTAGAAATGCAATGACACATTAAGTTTGATTTATTTATTCTTACGAAAATTATACGCTTTTAAATCCCTACGTATTAACAATATTCAAATAGATGTCTAATTTTTTCTAATAGCGTAGCAAAAAAATTGATTGTATTAACTTTATCTATAAAGATTATTAAACTAAAAAATGCAAAAAAAGACTAAAAGAGCAAAGATGCATTGACGAACAAAGAAATAAATAGTTATTATATATAATTCATTCCACTGTTAATAAGTCTTTATAAGTGTGTTAACGTTCATTATAATTGCTTTTCTTTGACATTTCGACCAAAAAAGTTATTAAAAAACAACGACTTAAAATGTGATTAAAACTTAAGAGCAATAGTCTAATATTGACAATGTTATTAATAGGTTATTACACGGGTAATGAATACAATATAAATGTATTAAAAAAATAGACTTCATAAAGTTTATAATGCACTGTTTCAATATGGAACTTTTATTTAGGTACACACGAAAATATTTCGTATAAAAATAAATGTAGTTTACTGTTCCAAATCATTCAAAAACAAGAATATATTGATTTTTTAGTTTTTGCGGATAATCAATTTGACCTTTTGGCATTGTCCTTGTTTATATGCATTATAGTTAGACAATGACTGCGCTAAAATTGAAAGCATTAATTTGGATGCAAAACGCTAGTAGTTTTGGATGCAAACGCAAAATTGACATATCTGGCGCTGCTTTTATTAATATTACAGATTTTTCAGTTACATATCAGGATATTCTCTTATAGTAATCTATAAAGATACAGTTTCAGAGATTTGGAAAAGACATACGTTCTTTTTATTACATGTAAAATAACCTTGAAAGAAAATTATATCTATGCACGATAACACTTATGTTATGAAATTCAGTCTACGCAAACAACTGGTATTCTGAGAAACATAATAATTCCCTTAATAGAAGACAATTATAATTGAATGTACAGTTTCTAATTTGTATATATCTTTTTATACTATTCGAGCGATCAAAACAATAAAATAAACTACCACATTTACAAAATTTCTATTCAAATTTGATATAAATTAGATTAAAGCTAACTAGTTAATGAATACAAATGCTAATAAAAAAAATATAAAAGATAATTTGGGTGGGCAGGCATGTTTAGCTAAGGATGGTCCTTTGATGTCAATAAACAGAAATATTCTACATGTTTGATGTTTCTGTTTATTGACATAATAAAAACACTTCTGGGATCTAGTATATTGTAAGCAATGTTGGTATCATTTCTGGCCGAATGCTTGCGTTTTTAACTACGCAGCACACGCTGCTTAATAGAATCACGTTGGGACTTGAGGTTTTTAATAACAACAACCTAATGCTAACAATATCCAAAATTCAGAAAAAATGCTTGTTTGTTAGACAGCAGTAAATACATACAGCGTGTATGTGATTAACAGATTGTCAATTTAGAAGGTGAAATCAAAGCGTATATACAAGCAAAAAAGTGTTTATAAAACCTTTAAAAAAGCAGCATTTTGAGCCAACAAATCTGTATCATTAAATAGTAGGTTGACACCGTTAATAAAACGAAATCAAAAACAACGTTGTGATGCTTCATTCACTGTTCTAAGAACTGCATAATTCTTCTCAGAAATTTGCTGATACTAAAAATAAATACAAAATAACGTTATAACATAAGACGTAGTTAATTTAATTTGTTATTCTAAGAAGGCACGTGCTTTCCAAGTTAATTCTCGAATATAACGTATTTACAGATTTTGAAATAATGTACTGTTTCGTAGATCAGTCAAATTATTTAAATAAATAAATAACACGGCAAAAATAAGATAAATATGTAAAACAACGACTATTTATAGGGTACAATGACAAAATGTTTCACTATAAACAAGCGTATTGTGAAAATTCAGCTCAAAAATGCATACAAAATAAGTTATTGATCATGTATAGAAACAAACCTAAAAATAAATTGATAACATAAACCGAAATTATGATTATTATAAGCGGTGTTTTTTCTATATAGTAGCATGCGTCGGGATTGTTAACTTTAGCAAAGTGATAACATTACCCAATCGAAAACATTATCCGTGATTCCGATAAGCGGCAATTGCAGGATCTTATTCATTCTATATTTTGTTTATAAACAGAAATTAAAGTGTACAAATTATTCTTGCAAACTCAGAGTTTTGGGAATCAAAGCCAGTTAACTGGTAAAACATTAATTACTTTGCACGTATGTCGAAATAGCGTGTGTAAGTAGCTTACTCTTGTGCCGCCATCGTTTGTAATCTTTTAATAACCAAAAACGGTTTGAGGTATCCCACACAGCACGCGAGATGCAATGGATATACATATTTATCTATATAATATCCATTGATGTACATCCGTAGTTTAATATCCATTGTATATGCACCTTATATACATTCATGGATATCTGTGAAATAGGATTATCTTAAGTGTTATAAGTGTTATGTTCGGAAACATTTTTTTTTATGTATCATGTTACATAATTTTGTGAGTTGCTATTTTTTATCAAAATTATTTAGAAATAATTATATTCTCTTAAATTTAACATTTGTAGTAAATATTTAACATGCAACAACAAATTTAATGAAAAATTGAAAAAGTAAAAAAAATACTTGGCGCGGTTTAATTTAAACTTTCTTCGTTGTTCGTTTGTTTTCGCCAAAGTTTTCGCGTATATTATCGCCACTGAATTATTCATGAATTATTGCACACGCAAACTTTTTGGCTTTTTGTTTAGCTTGTATTTATCGTATGCAAACCATTTTGTGCTTTAAAATTTCGAAAAAATGTGTTTGTTTTTCATCATTTAGGATGGATGGGTAAACAAAATAAGTAAGTATTAAATTCAAATATAAATTATTTCTTAATAATAAATATATAACCTAAAAACTAACACGTTTTTGAGAAAATATATAATGACTTTGGAATTTGTAATCTAAGAGCCAGTTTGTGAGTTTATCTACAATTTCCTACCCATTATTCTTATTGCTGAGTTTTATTTAATTGAAATTTTTTTTTAGATCGATTCAATCTACTTTGTTGGATGAAAAGATACAGCAAACGAGACATGTTTTAACCAAGTAATTGGTCTGGATCAAGCAAAACAAATTTGTAAAAATATTTTAAATTTAATTTATGGTAAGAGGCTTCAGAGTGTTTTATAGTTTATAGGTTAAAACTTAAAACATTAACTTTATATGTATATTAACGTAATGTGATTTCAAGTGCATTACTGCCAAACTTGACTTTCGTGTTTTATTTTATTTCACGACTATTTACAAAGCAATTCTTTATAATTACTTCAAAATTTAGTTTAGAAATTGCTAAAAAAGTGCATAAGTTATTTGAGTAGCATTACAATGTAATTTTTATTTTACAGTATCCATAAGAAAAAATTCAAATTGTGGTGCAGCTTTACAACACGCAACACCAGGAGTAGTGGGTACGAAAGACGCCAATAAACATAAGCACAGAATGAATGTAAATAGGTTTTTTATATTTTTTAATTTTTTTTCAGTACATATATGGACATTGTATGTTAAGTTTCCAAATTGTTTTATTAATTAAATTAAAAATGATAATACCATTGTATGCATTTAAATTGTGTTGTTATAATATTGCCAATGCTTTTAAAATTGCGCACTATTTATGTGATGGCAAAGTACATATTATATTGCACAGATTTCACTGGCATTCTGCATTTAACTTGTATTAATATACATAACTTGCCGATATTGGTTCGATGCAATTTCTGCATTGGCAAGATTCATCCGGCAATATATCGGCCGGTGTGTCACCTGGTTACCGGCAGTGTACTTATTTAGGTACATTGCCAGCATTCTGAGTGCCGGCTAAGGAGTACATTGCCAGTACAGATGTGTTTATTGGGTAAAGACAAGGTATTTTTGCATATTTGAATTTACTTTTGCTGTACATTCATCTAGTAAGTATTTGGATTCCTATAATATAAATAATGGATAAAAGCTCTAGAAAAATGAGAGAATGTGTAAATAAAAAAGTTCGATTGTGTTTGACTGAAAATGAACAAGTGGTCATATTTTCTGTGGACCAACCGGAGTTGTTGCATCTGGAAAATATCACTATTGGCATTTTGTATTGACTGTATTTGACGTGTGGACATATTTTTTGTTAATATATATTTTACCTACATATGAAGGTTCTATAAAAAAATGAATGTTTATTATACTTTAATTAAATGTTCATTGAACCTCCATATGTATGTATTTTGTACGTTCATATGACTGTTCAATATATCTCCATATGGATGTAAAATGTTTATCCACCTGGAGGTCCTATGGACATACTATGAAGATTTTTCCGTGACGGAATGATATATCCAGTGGACCTCCATCCTTGCTCCATAATATTAAATATGGATGTTCGATGCACCTCCGGTATCCATGGTTGGTGTGTACATTTCATATCCATTGAATATGCTTGTGCTGTGTGGGATTGCATTTAATTATTACTGTCAAGTTTCTTATTATTATTAAAACTAATTTATTTTTACTTATACTAAAAATATGTACACCTTTAAACTAACCGAACTAATTAAATTTAATATTTAACACTTGTTTGTTTACACTAAAGTCACATACAAGGTTATACACCGTAGATTTTTCTCACACGCGTTAACTACTTATTTATTTAGACTTGAATAATGTTTCGAATTACGAGAAATAACTAACTTATGATTCGTTTGTACTGTATTTATACATTTTGGAAATCCTTTTCGAATGTTCCATATATTTCGGCATACGTTCTGGAACATGGATAACTTCGAGAAGACTCTTGAATTTGAGAACGTTTCATTACCTTGTTTTTACTATTGACATCTCACATGAATAAAAAATCCGTTTCCATATAAAGCTATCTTATTGTTTATATATGTTTATAATGATTACTAATTTGAATTTCTTGAATATCATCGCAAATGGCCACGAATGATTGAGAATCGTATTCGCTAACAAGCCTAATTTACACCGCTTACTATTTTAATCGAACTAACCGAGGTGTCCCGTTTTATGTTTAGTTGAGTGTACATGGACTTCAACAGCAAACCCAATATAACGTCGCTTTCCGACAGCGGATTCCCCTTTTACGGTCATCGTGCACACCTAAACAGAATTGCGATTCGCCGCTGAAGACGACATTATGCCATTCTGTCCCCCAATGGTGCCGTTCTCTGCACTAGGTTAAACATTGACGACAGCGGACCACAGTCAAAGAAAGCACTAATTGTAGACAGTATGAAAAAAGGCTCGAAATCGACGATATTGTGTACGCATAGTAACAAAGTCTACAGTCTTCTCCAAACCATTGGTCAGCGATTTGATGTGTATTTGCAAAACGGTCTCGTAGAGTTAGTTGTCTGAAGGGCCTATTTTGACGCTCTGTAGTACGCATCAGTTGATCAATTGGTCTTATAAATTGTACACGGCACACCACCGATATTCCTACTGCCAATCACTGTTAACCCATTGCGTATCACCATACTGCGCCTAGAACTTGATTAAAAAGAATAAACTTAACAGTTTTTTGAGTTCATCCAGTACATAACCGAAGACGTACTACAATTTTTATCACCGTTAAGCGACAACGAAAATATATTTACCGAAGAAAAATACGACCAACCAACATGCAATCAGTAACGACTCTTAAAAGATACAAAAATTACCTTCCACTGCAGGAACTTAAAAGCAAAATTGCACCCGGTCAGCAACAATTTACGTCTATTCTACAAACGCCTAATTATATCCATTAAAAAAACATACGAACCAGCAGGTACAGGCTTTTCATTATGTCGCGAACTGTGACCGAAATGAAAATTAAAATTTTGACAAGTGTAACAACAACGCTTTGTTTAATTACGTAGTCTGACCTTTCCGCTCATGAGAACTTCATCGAACCAGACAGCTTCGTTATATAGAATTGCAAGCTTAAGCATAAAATTCTAACAATAAAACAGCTCAGCTCAGACCACAATACTGGTTTGATCCAGCTAGAGACAAACCAACCGATCCTCGACCCGGCGCCATATGATCAGCTTTTACGAGGTGGCGATCGAGATTTTCCTACTCAGGGTTCTTGTAACAATAAACAAAGAACAAAAAGAAAGCATCATAACAACAACAAAGCAAAAGTATTTGCGGCTATCTTAGAAAAGCAGTTTAACACATACGATGGCACCAGATTACTTTGAAAAAGACTAGAAAGCACGATCCTGGAAAACATAAATAACCTAAAACAGAAGGATTCGGCAAAAAGACGACCCACGTAGTAATCATCGAGCAACATCGACAAACAGTAAACCGCCTTTTTACATTAATTTTAACCCATGTTATCCCAAGATACTAAAAATGATGTATCTACTCCTATGTTAGTGGATCCTTACATGACTGATAATCGTCCTTTTTATCAAAATTTGGTAAATGTAGCTCACATTTTTCTGATATCTATTTTTAAACGCTCATTTTTTTTCTAAAATCTAGATTAATTTTTGTTGGTATGTATACTTACTTTAAACATACCTGCATTGCATTCGAATTCAATCTCCTAATGCAGATTTCAGTTGTACAGCAATTTGCATATGTTCGTACAATATTTAAGTGATGGTGGCATGCAAATATCAAATTATAGCTTCGACTTATTTAAAATGATTTATAATAATAACCAGATGAATTCATATAAGTCTACAACTACAACATAAACAGTTAAAAATTTGTAGTACGAAAACTGTTGGAAGAAAATGGGTTAATAAGATGTAACTTACTTTATACTAAATATCGAACAAGCGGCCAAGTTGAATCTCTCGTACTTACTTCCCTGAAGAGCTTTATTACCATATTCCATGAAACGAACAAAATCAGTTACGGATTCCAAAACCAAACATGCTCTATACAAATTCACCAATAATTATAATGGATGCCAGTTAAATACTACCGATCTAAGCTACCGATGACGCCACGGCTAAAAACAAGACTCGAAAAAAAAAATGTTAATGGCGGGACATTTAAAAAACAGGAACGAAATAAAATTTGAAGCGCCTATTATTATTATTATTTATTTATTAGATACAATACAGTATTATAACATACATTTTGCTATATTAAGTCGTACACCATACGCTTTTAAATCATTAACAATAAAAAAATGACAATCTATCCTACTTTTGAATTGCGCGTCTGCCATCGTGTTTACACCACATACAAAACAGCAGCACACGCCATTTATAATGCAAAACCCAAGAAGTTTTTTGTATTTTCGTTTATTCAAAAACGTGTGCCAATCAACTCGCAAACGTTCTGTGCACGTAACAACATCCGTCACAAAACGCATGCGACAACGATGATTGCATCTCTTACACTTGGTTTTATTTTATTCTTCTTTTTCAAAGATAGCTTAAAAAGAACGGAAAAAACATGCTACATTTTATTTTATTTTTTTTGCGCAATATTGTGCCCATACCTTAAAAATTATAGCGGAGACTTGTATTCATTTTCAATGAAAAGTTTTCTGTGACATGACTTATTTTACAAAAAAAAACAATCGTTCGTGCCTAAAACCGTACCGGTTTTAAGAGTAACGATTAAAAAGACACACACCTTAAAACCGGGGGTGATTTGATAATTAAAAAAAGAACGCGCTTCATTTTCCAATCGTTTCGATACAAAACAATCGAATCGTGCAATATTATATAACTGTGACCAATTAGTGAGCCCTTAGTAAGTTCGGGAAGATTTTCGTCCCGTTTAATATAATCAAATTGGTCACCGTTACATAAGTTCTTTTGGAAAATCGAGCGCGACCTTCGGTTATAACCCGATTGGTTAATAGGCCCCTTTTATTCACATAGACATTCGCACGAAATGCATCATCTTTTTTTTTTAAATATAAATAATTTAAAAGTAAACCTACGTTTATTTTTTTTAGAATTCATATGTGCCATTTACATATACACACGGTGCGACTTAATCGACACGATTTTAGATTCGGGGCAAATTTTTGGCAGTAACGACAGGTGACATGTAAACAAGATACCATCACGTCTAAAGTTCGTATCGAAACGATGCCCCCCGGCTTGTGTGTATATGTCGACACATATTCGGTGTATAAAAGAAGTTCGCGATTAGAAAGTGTGCGCACGAAAATTAACACAAAGTGAGGATATTTTTGGCATATATAAAATATTTATAGATTAGTGACTAAATATGGATCACTTTCACGCATCGTAAGCGAAGCTTCTTCTAATCGTAACGAAAGAAATAAGATGCGTTTCCACGAGACAAATTAATACTTAAAAATGCAACGAAAGTAAGGCGACGACATTTTTGTCGTATTATAAAAATATAAAACTGCTCGAAATACACTAAGCCAGACGAACTAACACCGAGAGGCTGCTTGCGCGTGATGGTATCTAATCGATTTTTTTTGGACACATGCTGCCGCTTGTCGAAAAGGAGAGTTGATGATAAAGCGATAGTTTCGTCTGGCGCGAAGCATTATTTTTTTATTCAACCAAAAAAAGGAAAACACAGTTGAGGCAGTAGTTGTATTTCAACTGTTTGATTCTCCATCTCGTCATTTAAGATGCAACAAGCAGAGTTCGTTAACATCAATTTTGTTTATCACTATTTGGTTCAAGTGGAGAACAACGATCACGAACAGGTAGTAAAAGATTAGCAATTGTACTATTTTTGGTTTTAATTTTTTTTGTTAAATATGGCACTGAAATTTGTGTCTAAGTCTGTTTTTGGTTCATGACTAGTTTTAACTAGTGCCAAAGAATTTATAAAAGGAAATATGTGCGAGCCGATCACTGATTCTAAAATTGGTCTTAATACTTTTTGTTTTGTACTTCTGCCAATCCGATTTTATAGTGCTTGCATTCGTGAATGATCGTTTTTGCTCTGTATCAGACTTACATCTAATTTTACTAAAACGAACAATTCCAAATCTAAAGCGCAATTCCAAATAACATAAAGCGAGAGAGTAACAATAGAAAATAAATTTTCTTAACAAAAAGTCGAAAGCGAATTTCGTTTATATTTTATACACATCATCGGTGCAAGCGACTGCAATAAATATAAACAATGCATTAAAAATTAAAACATTAAGAAACAATATAATTCAATATTTATATACAAAGAAGTTGTTTTTTTAGTACGTTCCGTAAGAAAACAAAAACGCACATAAATAGAAGGGAAATTATAAAATAAACTTATCTTGAGGTGATGTCAGTACGATACAGCACTAAAGTTTGGCAACACTGCTTTAATTCCATATGCGTAAGAAGCTGTCCCACGAACCCGTACCTACTGCCATTCCGTTTTCGGTTACACCTAAGCAGCTGACACGATTATCGTGACCCGCAAGAATACCTTAAAACAATTGAACATTTGTTTCAATCGACATCAGTCTTAACTCGTAATAGATAAATACCTGCTCGTTCTGTTTTCATCGAGTCCCACACGTTGCAATTGAAATCATCATAGCCAGCAAGTAGAAGTCGGCCAGATTTGCTAAAGGCGACGCTGGTGATACCACAGATGATGTTATCGTGGCTGTACATGGCTAGTTCTTGGTCAGCACGTATATCAAACAAGCGACATGTCGCATCGTCGCTACCTGTCGCAAAAGCGAATCCATTCGGAAAGAACTAAAAGCAATCCTCCTTTGTAATTATCACATTAGTTTAAATCAGTAATAATAAATGACATACATTAACCACATGATTAAGTTTTATTCAAATTATACAGTTTGTTTTATAGTTTATTACACAGGGTGTGTCACTTTTGAATATAAATTAAGATAACTTATTACAACTTCCGATTACAGCGGAATTGACAACGAAATTATAGGTGTGAGTTATTGTTCAGTGACTCGTAGCAAACGTGTTTCCAGACACGATATTGTGTTGCTACAGGTTGCTCCAAATCAGTGGTGGCTTTTCCGATAGGTCATTCGGTCAATGACCCTCCAAAAAACCACTCAAAATTGTGCTAGTTTATATAAAAACGCTATAAACGATAATATTCATTTTGCCTATTTCAAAGATAGATAAAATGATTTTAATATATAAATTTTATTAAGTAAGAATGCGTTTTTAAAAATTTAATGTTGAAATGACAGCATTGACCACCAGTCGCCACTGTCCTATATTGCCATCTCTCGTTTTTCTTTGTCACATAAAATCTTACAGTATTGACTAATTGCTAAAATACTGTGTTCCATTTAGTGTAATCTTCCTACTCTTTTCCTGTTGAAATTAAGTATCCTCACATAGATTAAGTCTCTTTCTTTATATGTTTCTTCTTTATTAAGAGTAAACTTTTATTGGAGTTATGCGAACTGGCTGAAAGTCCCATAAGTGCGACACGTGCAAGTCAGTCACCTGAGCAGCAGTTGACATCATAGAATCAGTCATGAAAACGATGCCGAATTTGTCACCACAAATTTAAATTAACATAGCACCAAAATAAACAGACGCAATAAAGCAGTACTTGAAGTGGTTCAGTTTACTATTTCAGTGTTTTCATTTTACATTTACAAGTATGTATAATATTATAACAAATAATACCGATTCTACACTGCCATATTAATACTATGTATCAGCTTGAACATAAACACGGCTATTATGTTTCTGGAATGATTTTCTATGTGATCTGTGCACAATCATATCACAACCTAAAATAAGAAACGTGCCAATGTTGTAACTAAAAATGCCAACGTTTTGCTTGAATTACATCGATGAATTTGAAACAAACAACCAAAAACCTAACCAAAAAGAATTTTAAGTAGTGAACTTGTTATCCAAACCAGATTTTAAAATCCAAAGTAAGAAACAAATCGCGACAATCTCAGTTGATTACGTAATACATCTGAGGCTAAACGCCATCTTGTAGAAACGGAGCTACATACGAGTTAATCCACATGTAGGAAACTTTGAAGTTATTAGTAAGAGAGTAAATATTACAATTAAGGCATAATTAACATAGTTCACTATGGAAATTTTTTAACAGTTGAAGAAACTGCATCATAGTATTCCAGTGCTGAAGAGTCCAAATAGGACAAAACAGCTGTCCACTGGTCATTAATGATGGTTTCTGCAATTATATAAACAAATTTTTGCACTTGCTTAGTGCAGTTAGGAATATTATGCCGCGTATAATTCAAATACATTTCTTGAAATTCGCGGTTGTAATAATTAGTATCTAACTAACAACTTCACAGTTTCCTACATATTGATTACATAACTTACTGTTATGAAAGTGAGCAAAACGTGGACAACTTTGGATTCAACACTGACGTCTCAGAAATATTTATTATTTAGTATAGATTCTGAGCCTTGGTTCACATATTTAAGACAAACATTTTTATTTTTTAATGGATTTCTTTTCTTCGAGTCCACATTGCATCCCAAACTACAGTCCGCACTTTTTCTTTAGTTGAATTTTTCTATTAATCTCGTGTTACGCAATAAGCCGTAGGTTGTCTTTCTGGTTAGCTCACTATTATTGCTAACCGGTCATCCTGCTGACTATCGTTTGTAATCTCTTATCTCACACCACCTATATTGCATTTGATAATGTCGAGCCTAGTACAAAATACAGTGTATGCATATTTGTCTTTACTTATTCCTAACTTCTCCAATTCCTGTATTTGAGTTATGTTTCTCCTATATTGATCTAGTATTCTACGCAGAACTAACTTGAGTTCTTTGACAGACAGCTCAGACACTTTTCTTGTAAACGGCAAACCGTGAAGAATACTGTTCTGACCAGCAAATGTTGTGTAAATGAATTTAAAAAAAATTTCTTGAAGAATTCCCATATCTACAAACATCCGCTATCGATAGCTTAATTCTATTCTGTTTCGTCTTTACTATGATTGCAATTTTTTTCCTTTTCGAGATTCAAAAAACAACAGCTATTATCATAGTTTTGATTTTGAATTAGTTAAAAATCTATCAATAACTTTGATTTGTTGATCATCGATTGTAGTATATTAAAGGACTAGTTTCATAAAGTTCCATTTTAGCGCACGAGACCAAGTTTAGAAAAAGAGCCGCCAAAGCGGGGAGTTTTCTAATGGTGGAGTGCGCCAAAATGTCTTATGAAACGTATACTTTATACTATTTTTTCTATTTTGGAAATTATACGGAAAAATAAATTTAAATTGCATATTTACTTTTACTTGATTCGACTATTTAGGGAGGATTATATTTTTTAATAATAAGTTGGCAACATTTTAAATTTGACATGTTGGATTGCTGTATTTTCATTAACAAATATCAGTATTGCCAATCTAACAAAACCACAGTTCGGGTGCTATAAAGTGTCACTTTAGACAACTCAAACGAGTTCTTTAAAGTACTTGTCAGGGTACCAAAAGAGAAAAAAAATTATATAAAAAACTATGCAAAACTGTTTTATCAATCACAAAACAACCATTTTCAAATTTTTTAAAACAAATATTAACCATTAATACCTTTGATTCCCAATTTCAAAACGTTGATTTTTAATGACAGTTAAAATTTCCGGTCAATTCCTAAAACCACAAACATCCATTATAGACAACTTAAACTTTTTGTTCAATTCATAAAAAAATCTAAAAAAAGTTTGTTATGACGGCAAAAACTTATCAAATAATTGCCACCATTGTTATAAAATTTGATAATACTAAAAACATCCGCCCTTGATAACATTAATTAACAAAAATTTTAGTATCTTCTTTTACGTCACGTTAATATGCAAATTTATAATAGTAAAAATAAAAAAAAATGTGTCAACTGAAAGAAAAGAAACTTCCAATAGATGACCAATATTTTTGATAGTTGATCAAGAAGAAAACTGTAAACGAAAATTTTTTTTCAATCAATTCATAAAAAAACTAATTTTTGTTTAGTTCATTACTCAATTACTATATTTTATTAAATTCATTCCTATATTAAAAAGTGACATCACATCTAAAAACAGGAAGAAATACACGATAAACTAGATAACGTTATCAATTTTCTTTGTGTCGATTACGAATAAAATTCCAAGTACAATTGAAAGTTTAATATTTGTTTAATCGAAATAAGTGAAGAAATATTGTCACTTACTGTTACGGCATTAATGTCCGACTCGTGTCCTGGGAAGGTTTGTTTGCATCCACCGTCTCTGATATCCCACAATTTTGCCGAAGCATCGCAGGCACCCGAAACAAAAGTGCGCATATCTGGTGAAAGCGACAATGACATAACATCGCCGGTATGGCCCAAAAACGAGCCTACTTGTTGACCAGTTTCTATATCCCATAATGCGCTAAAAAGATTTATCTTAACATAACCTCTATTTAGTACTGAAGCAATCTCACCAGCTCATATCTCCTGAACTAGTGACAATTTGGTTATCATCTAAGAAACGACAACAAGAAAGATATCCTGTGTGTCCGGGTAGTTCTCGACTAACTCGTACATTTCCTTCTCTAGTTTTAAGACTGTATATAGAACAGATGTTATCTAAACCGCCGCAAGCTACGTAGCTACCTGACGGTGCATAAGCGCATGTCATTACCCACGACGATCGTAACGGAATTGCATGGACCTACAACAGAAGTTTAAGTAATAAATTTTGGTATCATTGGTTGTTACCTTGTTGGTCGTGTGACTGTCCCATACGATTAATTTCCCATCTTGAGAAGCTGATACTAAGTTACGAGAGTCCGAACCCCAGTGCATTGCATATATTTTGGCGAGGTGCCCCCTGAGTGTACGACGTGTTCGCATTTGAACCCGACCGATCGGTTCCAAACTGGCCGTCGCCTGTACAAGTGATGTGTCGCATGCTGCCTTACGAGCATCCTGTAACAAAATTTTTTTATAACACTACACCAATGACACACACAATGCCGGTCGTCGATAATCGCCATTTATAAACGCGGGTTTTGTTAAAAAGGTAATTTAAAAACGGTCTCCTAGCCCATTGTACTTTAATTCTCGATAGAAAACTAGTTGATTATTTTTAATTACGTTACGCGATGCACGTAAAGAATTCAAGTCGGGGCGCTGGACGACGCATGTGCGCATAGTATGGCGCCTGGAGAGCAACAAGCGGCATGATCTATTGATCGCGCGAACACGTTAACAATGCAGACTTTCCCTCTGTTTTCAAAACGATTTTTTCGCAAATATGTTTAAAAAGGAAAAATGCAACTGAAACCGATTTAATTAGCGGCGTCTGCCAAGTAATAAAATTATGTAATTTCTAATTATAAACGACCCCATTTTGTACATGTACACATACACATAAAAATAGGATTGGAAATTACAGTACCAATTTAAAAATAATATTGGTTAATTAGTTTCAATGTTCGGGCACATCAATTATAAACTTACTCTAATGGCATTTTTCAAAGTTTCTGCTTCTTGTCTTAGAGAATCCAATTCGTTCATACTGTCCTCCTCTAGCTATCGCCGATCACCTTAAAACAAAACAAGTTAGTAAATCAACATATTGTTACAATTAAGGTGAGCTAATTTATATTCACACCGCATCGGTGATAAATCCTAGTTTAGTCGCGAGCAACAATTAAAGAATTATGGCGTCATATTCTTTAAACTAAAAAACGCATTCACCGAGTGATAAATCAAACGAGGATGTGGTTCGGCTTTGACAAAAGGAAGCGAAGAAATGGAAGTTGATTATTTATAATAATTACATCTCGATTCAGATTAACCTTGATTAAACTATTTAAAATTAGGTTGTAAAAGTTTTTAATGAGCCATAACCTCATTTTTATGCAGTTTGATTTCCAGCAAAAAAAATTAAGTGAACCTAGGCGGGAAATTACTATAAAAAAATTGTTTTTTTGTTATAGGCATGGACGGTTTTGGTATCACGAACGGCGACAGCGGCGATTAGGAAAAATTGGTTTAAACACTTACGATTTCTCATCAATAATTTAAAAATAGAAAATTATTGGACACACCTACATTTATAAATGCATTAACAATTCATTACCGTAGGTCAGGTAGGTTAACAATTCATCTGTTTAGTTAAATACGCGTTAAGAGAACGCGTTTCGCGTAAAATAGGTGCGAAAACTTCGGGTACAGAGCCTATTTGATTGCAAATAAAAATAAATTCGTCGACGCCATGACAGTTCTTACACCTGCTTTTGAACGTCCGTTTTTTGTCTCGCCGCGTTCGTAGTCACAAAAGCAATACTTAATAATGAAAAGGAAACTCGTTTCAATTGCAAAAGCGGTGATGGATTTACCTTCTCTAAAAGATTTACACTTTCCTATCCGCGCCAGACTATCTATCTAGTAATTCCGATTGCTAAATCACGAATACATCCGCTTGCATCCATACAAATTCACTCTTACGCACAATAAAAACATGTGAAAAGGTTTTTAAATTAGTCTAACGATCGTATTTTTACACTCCCGCACCTTAATCGCACCGATAAATTGTTTTTTTTTCCAACACTTTACTATCCGCAATATTACTGGGTGCGGTGCGCGAGATCGCCGGTGTCCTTGCGATAACGATTGTAGGCCCCGTTTTTATGACGTCAGAACAGCCATCTTACCAATCCGACATCTAACGAGAGCCGATCGAAGCGCATCGTTCCATCCGCATTTCATTTGTTTCGTAGCCGAAAACCTTTCACACCAGGAAATATCCGATAATAAATACTAATAGAGAAAAAAACGAAAGTGTTTATAGTTTTTAAAGTTTTTTTGCTTTAGTATCGAAAAGTAAAAACGTTTATTGTTGCTCTTTATTAGGATTTGTTTGTTTCATGGCCTTCTATACAAAAATAGAATTTGTAACTTTTTTCGCTAATCATAAAAGTCCACATTTGACGTAAATAGCATAAAAAAATAGTCAGATTCATAGATTCAATGAAACTCGATGAGAGTAGCGACTGTAAAATCAAAACCAAATTAATGAAATATATAAAAAAGTTTTGAAGCAGACTTTTATATACAAGACACAATGTACTGTTTAATTTTAGCGCTCACAAAAAGATACTGGTAGAGTATAGGACAGACAATAAACTTTTACAAAAGTCTCTCGACTACTATTTAAAATCGTGTTTTCTACAAATAAATCAATTCAATTCAGTCTTCTTCGTCTGGTTCAATTCATAAAAGAAGACGACATCTTTTTGGAATACCCGAAGACTTTCATCTCTGACAGCGTCAAGAGCACACCATAAGAGACGCTAATTTTACCACAGTCCTTTTCATCAAGAAGATTAAAAAATAATTTATAATTGGGCATGTGATGAGTGATAGATGGTAGAGATGATCTTAAGTGGTCCGTTGCCTCAGATATAAACTATAAACATTGCAATTCATCAAAATTGTTCTAACAAAGAAAGATAGAGATAGAAATTGTAGCAGAGTAGCGATACCTTTTTCTATTTTTTTAAAGTATAATTGGAAAAAATTGCTTTGTTTCTCCAATTTCTGCTAGATTATCCTTATATAAAGATGAGATCGTTCTTTCGATTACGTGCTTATATTGAGCCCGATGTCATCTATCCAGCGACGGCGCTGGGTTCTTATAAGCAAATACGCACAATATTTATAGGATGGACACAGTCATATGTTTTTTTTTTAACTTTTAATGTTGAAATGACCTTTATTTTCCAAAAATAAGTAATCTAAAAATTTTTTTTTTAATTTAAATAGAGTGGGCATATGCCCTCTTTTGGCGCCGTTGCTGCGCTCAACAGTTCAACATTGCATCATTGTTTGATCTTGCTGACAAGTTTCGGCTTCTCTAAAGCGTACGAGTGGGGTCTAAACCAAAACTGCCAGAGACATCTGGAAATAGTGAAGCAGTGAGTGTTTAAATATTTTTTTTATAACAAATCCAAGTCCCATATAGCACCTATCATCGTCTTATTTGAATTCAACATATATATGGACATAATATGATATGACCATTTATGTCCGTCTCATGAATTACTGTTACATTACATCTCGTGGATGTCTTTTCCGCGTCTACTTTCTCCACTGGACATCCAGCTAATGTTCGTACGCGCACCACCATAGGTAGGATGTTACACGTCCAACGGATAAACTAAGTACGGTTAAGAATATCCATAGCATGTTCTAGTGCTATGTAGGTTTGTTTCTAAATAGTAAATACTTTGTTATTATTAAAAAAAGTTTGTTATAGTAACCATTTGCAATGAAGCTATCCACAATCTGTGGCAGGTAATCGTAGTTGTTGAACACCCGTTAGCAATTCGTAAGGTTCGAATAGTTATTGTGCGTTATTTTTTTGTACTTACAGTAGTACAGAAAAAAACAGAGTACACTTTAGCCACTTTAGGGGAAAGATTATGCTCTTTTCCTAATCAATAACTTTTTTAATTGTTACAATCTTAGTTCATTTGATTTGATACAGATTCTCATTTTGTAAATAAAACAGCGCAAAATTTGGAAAATTGCAATTGCAAAGATTGATTGCCCAAAGTAGACCAATGTGATCGAACGCAACCATTAAGCCAAGTTTCAAACCAATCAATTATTGACAAACAAGCAGACGGCGGACATTTTGTAAATGCGTTGCATAAACGTACATCAGAATTAAGGTGTTTCTTCGAATAATATGGGCTCAAATAAAAGTGATATAACTACGGTGGTAATAAAAAACAATACAAAACCGTACGGAAAAATCGTATTGACTTTAAAGAACCAACTATTGCCCGAAGATAAATTAGAGACCACGCCGTCCCAGAGCGATGGTTTGGAAAATGAAATCGAAACCGATTTGCGAATTTACGGTTGCGAGTTAATACAAACCGCCGGAATTTTATTAAAATTACCTCAGGTGGGTATAAGCTACTTTGGTACTGTGTCGTACGTTCGAAGACTAATTGTCGTTGTAGGTAGCGATGGCCACAGGGCAAGTTTTGCTACAGCGTTTCTATTATTCGAAAAGTTTAGTTCGCCATCCTGTCGAACAAACAGCGATGGCCTGTATTTGTTTAGCATCTAAAATCGAAGAAGCACCTAGACGTGTACGAGACGTTATTAACGTCTTTACTCATATACGACAAGTCACGTCGAACAAGTAAGTTAACTTCCTATCTATTTATACTAAATCGTAAGAGCGAAATGCACGTAGAGATTCAAGCATAACTTTTATTTATCAATCAATACACTCGATGTTGTCGACGTGTTTTGAATTTTATTTTTTCTCCTTTAATTCTGAGAGAGTTATGGTCTTAAATAAACATCTCTACCTTCCTTTTATGTGTAAATTGTGCCACATTTTAAAGTTGTAAACAAAAGTTTGTAGAGAAGAAGGTAAAGTAGAGATGATTAAGACATGTCGTGACTCCTTCAGGGTTAATTCAGGTCTGCAAATGGTTTTTTTTTTACATAGGTATAAGTTAGTTGAAAAAGTTTTTTTTTAATAAGTAAATTGCGTAAATATATATAAAAAGAAAGTGCAGTAGGTGCTAAGTGTGATTAGTAAGAGTGAACTCAAATTTTGTTGTTAATTTACAGAGGCTCCATGGGCATCACAGGGCCTCTGTCCCAATTATTAATGAAGACACACTCTTATGGTGGATGCCCTGCCACTGAGCTGAGTCTATACAAACTCACGTCTAGACTTTAGCTACTAAACAAAGGTATCTGAAATGCATGGCTGCGAGATTCTGTGGAACCGACATCTGCTTATCATTTTAAAAGTACACAAAAGGTTTGTAAACGTATACTATTATAGGTTTTTAAAAACCCCGATTTAAGAAATATCTGATTTCGAAGCTGCTTTCCGATAATTTTTGTGTTTGATCGAATTCTTAGTCTTGGATCTTCAGATTTTTATATTTTTGGTTGTGTTCGTTCTGTATTTACTTAAATTAAGAGTGTAGAAGGTGTCATCGAGTGTCTGTTTTATTTAACCCGATTTGTTTGTAACACTGAATGTTGCTAATGTCCCTGAATGCTCATACACGACTCACACGAAAACCATTCAGTTCCGTAAAATTTCCAGCCATGCATTTGTAACTACCTTTATTAAAAAGCAAGTTAAAAAGGCCAGAAGATACCCGTTGAGGAAGGAGACGACAAAAAAATTCCTAAAATCAAATACAAAACTACTTAAGCATTTTATTATTAATTTGTAGACGTGTTGTAGGTTTCTTCTCGTATATTTCTTTTAAAACGGAACGTGGAGACAAAAGGTATTGTATGCCACTCCAGGGAAACATTCAGGTAACTGAAAAAATGGTGGTTTCAGTTTAAAAATTAAAAAAAAATTGGTACATAAAAGTTATGCGTTTTGAATTCCAAGACAAAAAAAACTTTAAACTTGTAATTGGAATTAAACTTTGACCACCATTTTGTTAGAAAATCATAAATTTATTTTTAAAAACAGATTGCAATTTTAAAGTTTGTTTTTTTTGGAGTCAGATATTTTTGGACTGTTCCGTTAAATCTTTTAGTTGTAATTGTGTTTGTTTTTGTATAGGCCTCTTACGCCTGTTGTTTTGGATAACAATTACATACAGCTCAAGAATCAAGTAATTAAAGCTGAACGTCGGGTGTTGAAGGAGTTGGGATTCTGTGTACACATTAAGCATCCACATAAAGTAATTCATGGAGTTGTTTTTGATGGGGGTTAATGCCTTGTTGTTTTAGATTATAGTAATGTATCTGCAGGTGTTAGGTTACGAAAAACACCAACAGTTGATGCAGTATTCGTGGAATTACATGAACGATTCGTTACGTACCGACGTCTTTGTTCGTTACCAACCAGAAACGGTGGCATGTGCTTGTATATATTTAACCGCACGTAAATTGAAGCTTCCTTTGCCGAAAAGTCCAGCGTGGTTTTCGTTGTTTGGTGTGACTGAGCAGGAAATACGTGATGTCAGTCTTAGGATTTTGAGGCTGTACGCACGACCCAAGGTGAATTTTCAATTTGTTGGTTCTTTCTCTTAGTTTAATTACAATCTGCAGATAAACGTCGAAGCTCTGGAAAGAAAAATCGAAGAACTATGTCGTAAGTACCAGGATGCAAAAATGAAAGCTCGAGGAAACTCCGGCAACAACACGCCAAATAATAATAGTCCGTCTAGTCCGAGCACGCAAAAATCGTCTGGAGCCCACAACGCATGGGGCGGTTTTATAAGTCGTTCGGGTAGTCACATAGTGCCTATAGCTGAAAAACGCTCGCGCTCGAAATCAGGCAGTCACTCGCCTGTCGGTAAACACCACAAACGTTCGAAAAAACACGCGCGTTCGCGAAGTAGAACACCAAGTAGGAACCACAAAAAGGGTCATAAACGACGAGCTAGTTATTCGAGATCCCGTAGCAATTCACCTCATACTAAACCTTCACGAAAAATCAGGTACGTATCACACGAACCAAATTTGATTTTGCTAATGTGTCATTTCTCAGGGATAAACGACGATCTAGGTCAATCAGTAACGAGAAAGAACCAAAAAATGAAAGGTATATAGATCGTTACGACAAACACGAGAAGAACGATCGTTACGAAAAAGAAAAGTATAATAATAAAGAAGACAAATACAACAGTAAGGAAGATAGGTATAATTGTAAAGAAGATCGTGACAGGGATAGATATGCAGATAAAGATCGGTACGATGACAAAATCGATAGGAAAGAAAGGCACGAGAAGAACGATAAGAAATACGAAAAAGATCGCGACGAGAAATACAGAGACGATAGACATTCGAATCGCGACGAAAAAGATAGGTACAAAAAAGTGAAACATCGAGACGATGATAAAGAACGAGATCGTTCGAAAGACCGGCGAAGATAATTGAAAATTAGGAAATTTGCACCAGATCTCATTTTTGAGCAATTCTTTTGCCAACTAGGTTACTTTTTTAACTTTGTTTTTTCCATTTTCTGTACATTCGTTCATTAAAAAAAAAGTGAAAATATTTATATAAAAATTTAGTTTTACGAAACTTGTGTGATCGTCACAATTTTTTTACTTAAACCAAGGAAGGGACTGTAAATATATCAAATAAGGACAAAAACCTAATCGTAAAAAGTACATATTTTAACATGTAAAATATTTTTATTAATGAAAGTTCAATTATGTAAATAAAAAAATTGAGTTGGTTTTTTAGTTTTGTTAAAAGCATTCTGAATAGCAAAATATCTGCTGTGCATCTAGGGTTACCAAATCAAAAAATCAAAATTCCGAATTTTTGAAGAAATTTCCGCACTAACAAACTAATATTAACGATTTAGAAATGTTTAAAAGTATTTCCGGGAGCGCTCAATATAAGAAAAATGATCATAATGAATACAAGTAACACTAAATGGTAGCAATTCTGGTCGTCTTAGAATTCCTTTTGTATGCCGGATAAAGGCATAAATTACAGGACATTTCCCGACGTATGGCATCCCTATGTGCACCGGACTTAAAATTAGGTGATGTTTTAGAACGATTTTTTTGGCTTGATGTTTTTAAAAAAAATACAAAAACTGAATTGAATTAAATTAGAGTGTATGACAATTTTAAAAATCTGGGATTTGCATGAAAAGATTGTTAACTATCTCGACAGTCTTAGAATAAATTTTTATGTAAAAAAGAGATAATGTACATAAGAGTAATCTCTAGGGTGCCACTTTCCATGTTTTTCATCAATTGATTTTTTCTGGATTTACTTCCAGTTCCAACGTGATTTGAAAATTATACAACCAACAACACTCGCAAGGTCGAAGGTATAAGGGACGTAATTAAGCGTAACCAAAGCAAAAATCGGCAGTTTTTGTATTTACTAGAGTTTTTAAACTGACTATCTCGCAATGTTTTATTTAACTTTTATTTATTTGTCAACACACTAGTATTTTGCCATTTTATTGAAAACTGTTTTGCACAATTTTTACTTCATTGTTTTCAGGAGTGTAACAATTAACCCACTTTAAGAAACATTAATTTTTTTAAACCATTTTCCATTCTAGATAATTTCCTTGTTGTACTTACACAAGCCCGGGCTTTGAGGATGTCCACGTGTGACGAAAGCTTAGTTTGTGAAAGAACGACAACCCGGGAATTATTCAGAATCGAAATTGTATTAATATTTAATCTAATCCGTGGAAAGCTGATTTTTACTATATTAATTTTTTAATTAAAACACATGTATGTGTACGTACATTATGATAAAACAATTATGTAACTGGAAATGTCCTGCCTTGAAAACGTTTTATGAGATGTTTCGAATGAAGCTTGTCAAATGTCTCGCTAAGATATGCTGTATAAAACATATCAATATAAACCATATGGAATGTTTCATATATAAATAATATTAAATCGTAAGTATTGTTACGTATTTATTTATTAAAAACTAATTTATTTAAAACGACTAAAAATACGTTTACTTAATCTAGAAATATGTACACTTTTAAATTAACCGAACTAATATATGAAATCTAATAATATTTAATAAAAACACTTACACTATAATTTATGTATAACCGTTGTATAATACTATCACTAACACGAGATAAGATAACGTCCTCGGATAGCCTCACACTTGTTTGTTTACACTATTTATCACGTTCACGATTATTCTCGATTTATTTATGTAGACACACGCGCGTGCTAATCACTTATTTATCTTCACTTGATTAATCTTCTTAATACTGCATGCATTCACATTCCAGCAATAACTGACCTACGATCTGTCTCGTAGCTATATATAGACATACGGAAATCTTTCTCGAACGTTCCCTACTTTTTGCTATATCTTCTAGACAGCTTCTAGAAGGCTCTTGCGTTTGCAAGTAATTTCTTGAACGTTTCACTGCCCCCTTCTTAGGACTGTTCTGTCCCAGAACAGGAGACTGGATGCGACACCGGTAAAAGGGATCGTGGCGATAGCGGCAGCTTCCTCCATTTCGGCAACTTCCTTGACCATAAAAGTAACAGTCAATGGACTTTTCCTGACCCAATACTCTCCTCGGTTGGTAACTACAGACCAACACTTGAATGCCTGTTCCTCGGAAGACGACCTCCAACATGTTTCGAACTGTCCTCCAATTCAGTTGGTCTAAGCCACAACCAAGCTTGGGTACTGCCAATTTCTTAACATGATGGAACTCCATAATGTTCGCCACAGATCTTTGTATAACGGCTTGACACGTGAGTATTTCTTGGTGACCAGATAGAAAACGAAGCGTCCGTCACCACGTAGTCCTAAAACCTTTCCGACTGCCGGTTGCTGTCTTCGTAATTCATCTAGCTGCCCAAACTTTTTTTTAAACACGACTGCAACCCCTTTGGACATGTCAAGGTCCTCGCTCACGCAATGTGCGATGGCGTAATCTTTTTGTGTCTGGAACAGGTCTTGTTGTTCCTCGGTGGTAACTCCGAACCTAGCTTTTCCAGAACCTCCGTATAAGTTCATAAACTTTTCGAACTCCATTTCTTCGATTGGATTCCTGGTTCTGCTACTTATCACTCTGGTTCGGACCTGAACTTGCGGATTGTGGTTATCGCCAGCAAACGGGGCTAGACGATCGACGTGGACCACTTTTGGCTTGCCTCTGGGCGGTTTTTGGGTGCGGTATATAACGTCGTTAATACGCTGCACGACTTCATAGGGGCCCTCCCATTGCCTTTGCAGCTTCGGCGACAAACCACGTCTCCTTTGAGGGTTATACAACAAGACCATATTGCCAGGTTGAAACCCACCATTTTGCGCCTTGACGTCATATCTTGTTTTCATCCTGTCGCTGGCAATTCGTGTGTTTTTACGGACCTCTTCATGTACTTCGTCTAACCTCTTGGCCAGCTTGCTGACGTAATCTTCTCCAGCAACTTCTTCTTCCGGTCTTCGCCCAAATTGAAGATCGCATGGTAATCTTATCTCACGACCGAGCATGACACAGGATGGTGTTTGGCCTGTGCTTTCGTGAACGGATGATTGTTATGCCATTAAGAAAAGGTGCAAGTACTGATCCCAGTCCCTTTGGTGTTCGGACACTACTTTGGCTAAGTACTTGCCCATTGTTCGATTCATCCGTTCAACCATGCCATCAGACTGAGGATGGAGAGGCGTTGTCCTAGTCTTTCTAATTCCTAACAATCGGCAAACTTCTTGAAACAGCCCAGACTCAAAATTGCGGCCTTGATCGGAGTGTAATTCCAACGGAACTCCAAACCGGCAGAAAAACTCCTTTACTAATACGTCTGCGACTGTAGCTGCTTCCTGATTGGGTATGGCGTAAGCCTCCGTCCATTTCGTGAAATAATCCATCGCCACCAGGATGTATTTATTTCCCGAATCGGATTCTGGGAACGGCCCTGCGATGTCAATCGCAACTCTTTCCAAAGAGCTTCCTACGTTGTATTGTTTCATGGGTGCTTTGCGCTTTCTTGCTGGACCATTTCCTGATGCGCAGACTGTGCATTTACGGCACCATTTCATGACGTCCTCTTTGCAGTTCATCCAGTAGAATCGTTCTCGCACTTTACCCAACGTCTTCTTAATGCCAAAGTGTCCTCCCGATGTCCCATCGTGGAGATGCTTCAACACTTCGGCCACCCTGCTCTTTGGCACTACCAGCTGTAGTCTGTTTCCCGTGCCCTCGGCACTTTCTAGGGATCGCTTAAGAAGACCGTCTTCTACTATCAAGGAGTCCCACTGCGCCCAGTACGCTTTGATATTTTTGCCCAAAGCACTCACTTCTTCCCAGGTTGGTCGTCGGCCGCTTTCTTTCCAGTCCAGGAGTAGTCTTATTTCAGGATCGTCTTCTTGTTCGCGACGTAACTGCTCAGGTTCCCACTCATCATCAACCATAGCAGTTCTCCGGAGGCATTCGACTTTTTCTTCCAGTCGCGAACAATGGCTGCAGTCCGCCGGACATGGTCTTCTAGACAAGGCATCAGCGTTCCGATGACTGCTTCCGGCACGGTGTTCTGTGTCGTAGTCATACTCTTGCAGTCTCTCGATCCATCTTGCCACTTGACCTTCTGGGTTACGGAACTGCAGTAGCCATTTTAAAGCGGCGTGGTCTGTTCTCAGTAAGAATTTTCGTCTATACAAATACTTGTAGAAATGTTCGATGGACTTAACGACTGCTAACAGCTCCCTCCTAGTCACGCAATAATTCCTTTCTGGCCTAGACAAAACCTTGCTAAAGTACGCGATAACCTTTTCTTGTCCATCTTGAACCTGCGAAAGGACCGCGCCTATGGCCATATTGCTTGCGTCGGTATCCAAAACAAACTTTCCATCTTCTCGTGGATAACTCAAAATCGGCGAAGTGACTAGGGCCTGTTTTAGTTGATTAAAAGAATTTTCGCAGTCTTCATTTCATCTAAATTCTGCTTTTTCTTCGGTTAGTTTTGTCAATGGTTTGGCAATATTGGCAAATCCGGGGACAAATCTTCTATAATAAGTGCACAACCCAAGGAAACTTCGGACCTGATGTTTGTCGATCGGTCTTGGCCATGCTTGCACTGCTCGGATTTTGTCTGGGTCAGCCCTTACTCCATCTCTAGATACGACGTGGCCAAGGTATTGGACAATTGCACTTCCTTCTTAAATACGTGGCACTTCTTTGGGCTCAGTTTAAGGTTAGCCCCACGTAATCTCTGGAACACTTCCTTCAAGTTGTTCAAGTGCTCTTCAAACGACCTTCCAACCACGATCACGTCGTCCAGGTAAACCAAGCACGTCTTCCAAGACAATCCGCGCAAGATGGTCTCCATCAAACGCTCGAACGTTGCAGGAGCGTTACACAGGCCGAAGGGCATTACAGTGAACTGCCACAAACCAGTCCCGATCGTAAAAGCTGTTTTTTCACGATCCTTGGGTTCTAATTCTACCTGCCAGTATCCACTCTTTAAATCTAACGTAGAAAACCACTGGGATCCTGACAGGGTGTCTATAGCGTATCGTCAATTCTGGGTAAAGGGTAGCTGTCCTTTTTGGTCACGTCGTTTAGCTGCCTGTAGTCTACGCAAAACCTCGTTGATCCATCCTTCTTCTTCACGAGTACCACTGGGGATGCCCATGGACTACTTGAAGGTTCAATCACGCCTTCTCTCTCCATTTCCGTAATTATTTGTTCGGCTTCTTCTCTTTTCGCCAAAGGAAGTCTGCGTGGATGTTGTCGTATCGGCCGAGCGTTTCCGGTATTAATTTTATGTTTCACCACGTTAGTTCTTCCTTTGGAGCCACTCTCCAGCGCGAACACATCTTGGTACTCTTGGATCAACACTTTAACTTTAGCCAGCTGGTCTTGGCTGAGGTTTTCGCATTTGGTGGTAAGAATGTCGAATAGATGTTGTGGACACTTCTTCGGCGACGTATCTTCGTTCGACTTCACGCATCTCACAATTTGTGATACTGGCGTGCATTGGCCTACCACGGTCTTCTTTTTCAGCGTTACAGGATCTGAGTTGATGTTTAAGATCCTTACTGGCATCGTCTTCTTTACTCGTACTAAAGTTCTGCCAACGAGTAGTCCCTTTTCAACTAAGCCGCCCTTCATTGGTTCAATCGCGCGTATGTAGCCTTCCCGGAGACTTCCATCCAGGCGTGCCATCACCACACTTTCAGTCCTTGCAGGCAGAGTCACGTCTTCACTCAATAAGACTCGCACGGTGTAACGTTTTTATTTTAGTTAAAATTCTTTATTAAAAATTCTTTAGTTTGTATTTATCAGTTTTTCTATCTCGATTTTAGAAGTCATTAGATTTATTTTTTTTTATTAATTAAGACTTGTTCGTTTTAATGATTTGCAAATTGTTGGTTTAAGAATAGAAATTTTACAACGCTGTTTTATTTAGCGGAACTACAATTTAATCAATTACCTGTTTTCGAAAATTTCAACTTGAAGGATAGGAGGTTTCTTATCTGGCGATGCGTATATGTGTGTTTTCCGTTTTAGAACGGTCAGATATCAATAAGCTTGCTGATCATTACTTTCTTTGAAGAATTCGGTTGTTTCATTGTGTTATAGTGGAAATCTCGAGTGCAAATTTATTTTAGTAAACTTTGGCTCTACATGTAAATGGATTTATTCCCTATTAACACTGCGCGTCTTTTGAAAAATTTGCTATATTCGAAAAGAAATTTGGTGGAATTTTTTGTTTGTTTGACGCTCACGTCGTTGAGACGGATTTGTGAACTCCGACGTCTTCTAAAGATTTAAATTCGCAAATTACAGCCGCCCAAGATCTAAAGGTATGTTTCTTATTAATCTGCTGTTTTATCGGAACGTTGCGTTCACCTGGTGCTAAGTTTGTCACTTTTTTTTAGGCTGTTTGCTTCGTCGTAACGTCATTAATACAGAAGTTTCTTTGCTGGAAATCGTTTGTACGTCCTCGTGTCGTTGTATGTGGTTCTAGTAGTCCTGCTACCAAAGAAAAATTTACGGAAAATTCCGACACCAGATGCAGACGCCATCTTAATGCGATTGGTTTTCCCGGCACTTCGTGGATATCTACGGCGATTAAAAAGCTAAGCTTAAATTTTTCTTTGATGTCATTATTTGTTACATATTATTACATAAGCAATCTGACCAACAATTTGAATCAATTCCTTTTTTTTTTAATTAATTATATTGTTTTAAATATCACAATTATTGAATTTAAACAAACTATAACCTTTTTTTTTATAACGTCGAAAGTTAAATTTGAATAAGATTAAATTTACGTGTAATTATAAGTAATCGATTTAATACTTTGCGATCTTAATTAGATCAAATTTTTGCAGCTTGATTGAGTAATTTTTGTTTGCGAATTAT
The DNA here is from genome assembly GCA_035610365.1 of Aquatica leii. NCBI lineage: Eukaryota > Metazoa > Arthropoda > Insecta > Coleoptera > Lampyridae > Aquatica > Aquatica leii. The sequence continues at coordinate 94,567,438 of CM069435.1, read as the reverse complement.
TTTTATGATAAAACGTTTATCTTGTTGTAGCATTTAGTTAAGTGATTCTTTTGCAGGTATATTCGGGGTAATATAAGCTTATATAACTCGTCGTACCCTATAGATTTAACCGCGTTTTATTTTATATTTTTTCTGAACTCGAGATTTTGCGAGTTGTAATTATTATAGCGATATATTTGGCTGCCTGGATTTGATTTGAACTATCTAATTTTTTGTTATAACTACGAATTTTTATTTAGGCGTTATAGTTTGGTTATTACAATTTTCGTTATTTATGTTTGTCTCAAGTTTTGTTGAATTCTTTATTTATGTTTTTGTTTAATAGTTGTTGGACTGAGTTTTTTTTTTGTTATTTATCTACTGGGTATACTGATATATATATATTTAAACTTCAAGTGTCTTTTTTTCTTTATTCTTCTTACCAACGATTTTCCTGTTTTTTATAACACACCCTTGGTGTGGTGGTTAGAGTTTTTTAATTGAAAACAGGTGGCGCTTTATTGGTTATTTCTTGTTAAATTTAACCCAGGCCGTCTTCACTGGGCTTAGTCGGACCTCTATCCACTGCTTTACCAAGTTGGAGCTGATTCAAGATATGAAAGGCACGAATAAACGGTAGGTTGTTTGTTGTTGAAAATAAAAATTATATATAAGCGTCGCAACGGCTGCCTTCTCTGACGAATGAAAAGGAATTTCTTCATTGTCGATCTTCAGGACATCGTTCTTCATATCCAAATGGAACCCATACTTCTTTATGACGTCCATTCCCAGGATAACTTCTTCCGTGATGTCGGCTACCAGTACTTGATGGTCGAGTACTCCATTTCCCAAACCAATGGTTACTTTGACTTGTCCGTGAGTAGGTATTTCGTCGCCCGTCGCTGTTCGAAGTCGTGCTGTTACTGGTGATGTCTTCTCGTTTTCCAATAACATGTCAGGACGAATGATGGTCTTCGTCGCTCCCGTGTCAACCAGTAACTGGACGCTTCTCCCATTGATCTTGCCATCGAGATAAACGCTATGCAATTGCTCCCTAGGCGATGCCATTTGGATGGTAATCTTCGGGGCATGGCTCGTTGAGATCGACTTTCGCCCCATTCGGTCGAACTGTTCTAGTTTTCCGGACGCTCTTCTGGTCTTCTTTTGGGCTTAGTACAGCGTCGTCGTACGTGGCCCACTTCCCCGCAGTTCCAGCACGTCACTTCTCTTCCTCGAGCTACTTGTTCCCGAAATACACGTCGCACTATGTCTTCAATGCTTTCTTCTGAGTTCGAGGGTATTTCTGTAGCACAACGGAGCTTATGGCTGCTTCGGTGTGACGCTTGTTTTGCCGCCTCGAACTCCAAAGCATGGGTTAAAGCGTCATCCAACGTCTTCGGTCGTGCTAACCGTAGAGTCTGCTGAGTTTCGTTGTCTCGGAGGCCGTCTACGAAGGTTTGAATAGCCAACTGCTCCAGGAAGGTATCTGGTGCTGTAGGATACGCAAGCCGTGTTAATCTGGCGATGTCAGCCTCAAACTCTTGAAGACTTTCGGCAGCTTTCTGAACCCGACTTTTAATTTGAGCTTGATAGACTTGTTGAAGATGGGCATCTCCATATCTCATTTCTAATTGTGATATTAAGAGTTCGTAATTTTCTTGCAGATGGTCCGGAACAGTTTGTAAAATTCCCAGCGCTTCTCCACGTAAGGACACTATTAAAGACGTCGCTTTTTGCTTGTTGCTCCAACCATTAGCAGTAGCTGCGGCTTCAAACTGCTTGTAGTAGGTTGACCATGGAACTTTACCATCAAAATTCGGAGGTACAACTTTGAATTTATGAGTGTTTTCTTCTCGATGGTCCATTATTAAATCTTCACTCGTGACGCTTCCTTCCCCGTGACAATTCATTTGGTTGATTCTTTCTTCAAGCAGTTTCATTCTATCCCCTACTGCTTCTATTTTGTCATTCATAGATTCGCAAATTTCTTCTTTTAAATTTAACATATCTGTTTGGGTTTCCTCTTGAACAATTTTTATTTGATTTTCTATGCTCGCTTGTATTTCTTCTTTTAAACATCTAGAATTTTGCATCGATTTTTCTTCTATCTTCTGGGTATTTTCAAATAATTTTTCTTCAATTTTCTGAGAATTTTCGTAAAACTTTTCTTCCATTTTTCTTGAATTTTCTTCCATTTTCTGGGAATTTTCTTCCATTTTCTGCGAATTTTCGTGAAACTTTTCTTCCATTTTTCTATTCATCGATTCTTGACCATTTTTTATCGATTCAAGAAATTCAAATAGTTTTGAATCCATTTTCTCTTTTTGCAAACGCGTCACCGGCATAAATTTAAATATAACACGAATATAAAGTTTAAATACACTACTTTTTAAAATGCAGTTTTTGTATAACACAAAATTTTAATAACGATCCACTTATTAATAATAAACCACGAATTTAATTAATAACGTGATCACGCACTTGTTAAAAGAAAAAGTTTAATAAATACTATTTTATACTTTATAAACAAACACGCGTATCGTATCTCGAGCGATATTAAATTACTTAATGGTATTTACACTAATAAAAACGAACCCGACACCGACACCACTGTTACGTATTTATTTATTAAAAACTAATTTATTTAAAACGACTAAAAATACGTTTACTTAATCTAGAAATATGTACACTTTTAAATTAACCGAACTAATGAAATCTAATAATATTTAATAAAAACACTTACACTATAATTTATGTATAACCGTTGTATAATACTATCACTAACACGAGATAAGATAACGTCCTCGGATAGCCTCACACTTGTTTGTTTACACTATTTATCACGTTCACGATTATTCTCGATTTATTTATGTAGACACACGCGCGTGCTAATCACTTATTTATCTTCACTTGATTAATCTTCTTAATACTGCATGCATTCACATTCCAGCAATAACTGACCTACGATTTCCATGTTCGGCATTTATGGACATCGGCGAATCCTTCTCGAACGTTCCCTACTTTTCGCTATATCTTCTAGACAGCTTCTAGAAGGCTCTTGCATTTGCAATATATTTCTTGAATGTTTCAGTATAATAAAATCTTTAGGATATATACCCAGATAGCACCGTCCCAGATAGCACGTAAGCTTACGGCAAGTTTGCTTTTAACTTGTCATGTCAAGCTTAAAGCAAGTTTCAAACATGAAGCTTGAATTAACCTTGAATCAAACTTGAAACTTGGTTGGAAAGTTTGAAGCAAGTTTGCAAAATAAGCTTATTGCAAGTTTATTACCCAGGTAGCATGTAAGCTTACAACCAGTTTGTTTTTGACTTGGTTGTGCTTTCAATGTTAAACTTTCACTTCAACTATGAAACAAGCTTGTAATAAGCCTTGGTAATAAGCTTTAAAAAAATCGTAACAAGCTCTGCTATTATTTTGGCAACGGTGATATCCGAAAGTTGCCGGAATGCTTCGTTAAGTAGCTTAGTCAATGTTGCCCAAGTTAGTATACATTTGTACTGAATCAGCATATTTTTGCTCAAGTAAAAATACGTCAATACTTTTGTAACTGATTTCAGTACGTTTTCTTTAAATAATAATTATAACAAAGATAGATTTGAAAGGTGCGCCATTAGTTTTTCCTACGAATAAACATCCTTGGTCTATGCAGTTTTAAAATTCGTTTTGTTCGAAGTTATTGCAAAAAGTACGTTAACCTAAAAAATCAGTATGTTTTTCTAAATAGCGGCAACGATGGTTGAACTTAGCCATTTTACCTTGTTTTTACCCTTGAATAGACAGCTTACAATTTTTATTTTGTTATTGTTGCGGTTTGTTGTGTAACTACTGTTCTTCGAAAAAAGTAAGGTGAGTATTTATTTTAAATCCTAAATGTAAAATGAATTAAATACACTAATCGAGTAATTCAATTTTTGTTGAGGTTATGTTATACACGTGTTGTAATAAAGTGTACAACCATAAAAAACTTGTAAAAAACCATACTCCTTAATCTTAAATAGTGTGGAATGTTTTTATCACTGACCTCTATTTTCATTTTAAAGGTCAATTTATATGACTACTGATGTATCGATTCTTTTATATAAATTCATAATTTTCAGTTACATATCTTGAAATTATTTTCTGTTTTAACAAATTATTAAAAAACCCCGAATGGGCATAAACATGTTTATAACCTGAAATCAAAAGTAACATATCTTAACATTTGTTAATAATTTATATATTTTTGTATTAGTTCGATTAGTTGTATTAAATTCGACCAAATCGTTTTTCACTTATGCTATTTGTATTAACCACAGAAGAAGTAGACTAACAGCTAGTAACTTAGAAAATATATCATTTTATCTACAAGTTTTTATTCAGCTATAATTAAATTTTCAATTTTGTTTTTGTATATGGTATTTTGATAAACGGATTCACATTTCTTCAAGGTGAACGTACAACACATTATTAAGAAAATATACATTTACTTTTATTCCTTAGAATGTTATTGTTCTAGTTCAATTCTTTTTTTTTTAGAAATCAAGGAAATCGATTCAATGTGGAAACTCAGCAGGAAAAACTACAATTGCTTAACGATTTCTTCATATATAGTTTATACTGTTATGTTATTCCTTTTTTAGTTTATATTATATTATCTAACGCAATGTATTTTTTTATATCTTAGTCCACTTTTTTTTAGAAAATAAATCGATTCAAAATGAAAAAAATGCTTTTTTTCAAATTTGCCCAACACGCTTCTTTCAAGCTTGTTCAACATGGTTATTTCAAGTTTGCCCAACATACTTTTTTCCAGCTTGTCTAATAAGCTTTTTTCAAGCTTTATAAAATAAGCTTGTGGTAGCGGTAACTAGTAAGCTTGAATTATGCTTGATATAAGTTTCCAGACAAGTTTGTTTCCAGTCTACATGATTGTTAAAACAAGTTTGTTTTAACCTTGTATCAAACTGACTGTGCTATCTGGGGTTTATTCTCTGATTATTCCCTATATGTGCCTACAATCTCCGAATATTCAAATATTCCTCAATTATTCTGGAATTAACTTTTGAGAATATTCCTACATTGATTTTTTAAAATTATTCGAGGTATATTCCAAATATACCAGAATATTCCTGCAATCTTACTTGCTAATATACATAAATTATTCTTGAAGAATATTCCTAGAGTGATAATTTTTATTATTGTTTAAAAGAAAATTTTGAATAAGGCCAAATTCATTCATATTTGTAATATGTTCGTAGTGAAATGAAAATGTCTCAACCCGTCTTTAACAATGGGTAGTCTGAGTAGTGCGCACGCACACAAATCAGTGTGAGCAGGTATGTACAGCATGAAAATGAACCGCGTTTTCTTGCAAGTTTTCTTTGTCATAAGGAACCTATTTTATTTATGGTTTTTGTTGTAACCTAAAAAAGACATTCAAGACTACTCTGACAAGAATTGCTCTTGCAATCATATCAAAAAGGTTCCTTGGAAGCACCATCAGTCCTGAAGAATCTAAAGCCATAAAAACTTCGATACTCAGATTATCTAGTTTCGCAGTAGAGGTGTGATGTCTTTTTTCTCTATTGCCCTTGCAATGAGGTGAAAGTAGTATTATTAAATGCTCTTTCAATATCTACAAAATCACCCAATGCAATATAATAGCAAAATTATTAAAATTTTTGATCAAATTAGTCCTACAAGCTTAAATAAGTGCACTAAAATGCAATAATAATTACCTAATAAGTATACGATGAGTAAACACAGAATTAAATATGTGGAAGAATACAAACATCATGTAAATAATGATAAGCAACAACAACAACATTATCAAAAGAAAATTTATAATGATAAAAAACCAGTAAGGAATTTCTAGCTATTACATTGTTTTTTTACTTGTTTGTTTTATAATTTTTACTCTTTGAGATGAGGGAACCGAATTACTTCTCGAAAATAATATTGTTACGAATTTTATTATTAAAACTAATTTATTTAAACGACTAAAAATATGTTTTACTTATACTAGAAATATGTACACTTTTAAATTAACCGAACTAATTAAATCTAATAATATTTAATAAAACACTTACAGTATAATTTATGTATACCGAACGCTATCACTTACACGAAGATAAGATAAAGTCCGCGGATAACTTTTCACACACTTGTTTACACTAAACTCCACGTACGTCGTAGATTTATTTATAACACGCGTTAACGACTTATTTATTTAGACTTGAATAATCTTCTTAACACTGCAGGCTTCGCATTACGGAAATAACTGACCTACGATTTGTTTCGTCGGTATATACATACACATTTTGAAAATCATTCTCGAGTGTTCGATATCTTTCAATATACGTTCTAGAAGATGGATAACAACCTTGAGAAGGACCTCAAATTTGCGAATAATTTCTCGAACGTTTCAATATATATTCCAAATGAGAGTATGCAATAATAGCATTTATTCGATCGAATGCGTAATACGTAAGATAATAAACTGAAGAATTGTGTGAACTCAAACAAATCTGATTTTATTCATGTTTGTGCTTGAAATTTGGCTTGCAACGAGCAAACAAGCGTTTTTTTCCTGTCTGAGCTTGCAATGTACGAAACTTTATATATTTAAGCGCTGCATCGGTCGCGATTTCATTTGTTGCCTGATGCCCAATGGCTAATTATCTTAACGAAGTGAGAAGGTGCATGGGGTAAAAGATATCTGCTTTTGAAACTTTAGTTTTTTGTAGTATTACAGACTTTATATTGATGTGTTTTGTGTTGTGAATTAAGGTGAGTTCATCTAAAACTCAATTTTTATTTTAGGTTTATTAAAACATTAAAAGCCAAAAACTTGCATCTCAAAAATCCTTTTATATTTGATTATATAAACATCGTTGTTAATTGAAGTAAATTCAAACAGAATAATTGATAAGCACTAATATTCCTATTTATAAAAATTTATACACTTAGAAATAACTTGAAATAATAAGTAATGTTGAGAAAATACTTTCGAGTTTGAGACGTCGAAATAATTCCATTTTTCATTAATAATTTGTCAATTTGTTTACTGTCTTTACAGTCTACAGGATGTCAGAAAAAAAGAAGAAATTGTCTGGATACCAAAATTTGCTGAATAAAAGAAAAAGAGAGGAAGAACTCGAAAACCATGTCAAAATTAAGCGTTTTTTTCAAAACCCAAGTTTACTTTGCCAAATAATAATAACAATAATACAGCTGAATCACAATATTCTGAACCTGTACTTGAAACAAGCATCAGCAGCAGACAAGAAACTATTTCTCCATTGCAGATTGCGTCAAGGAAGATTTTGAAATGTCCAGAGAGATTGCAGTTGTATTTAAAAAGAAGTTTGGACGGCTATATATAATATATACGAAGGCAGCAACTGGAAGTCGTAAACACTTAAAACCGACGTTAAATCTTTTATCTGGTCACCAAAAAAAAACTCACGGCCAAAACCGATTTACAAGAATTTATGGCAGGCATTATGGAATCTCAAAAGACAAATGGGGTTCCATAATATAAGAAATTAACAGTACCTAAGCTTGGTTGCGGCTTGGATCGATTTGATTGGAGCACAGTTAACGAAATATATAAGAAGTCGTCTTTTGAGAAACAACCATCCAAGTAGAACATTGGGCCAGAAAAAATCCATCGAATGCTACTTCTATACGCAAGAAAGATGCCAAAATGGAGAGAGCTGCCATTATCGTCAAGACCGATTCTGTTAGTGCAGCGTCCAGCTTCCTGTTCTTAGACAGAACAGTCTTAAGAAGGAGGTATTCAACATCATTCAAGGCGATTACCAAAAAGAGCAGAATATGTTCTAGTAGCATATAACTTAAACGTAATCGCTGAAAATTGCAAGTTAGTCTTAAATCGTCGGTCTAAAAAATTAGTTAACGCGTGTGCCAAAATAAATACAATAGATAAATAAAAGTTATCCGCGAACAGTGTTTATAAATATCCAGTGATACTCATATAAATTACTTATAAGTTGTTTTTCTTATCGTTATAGCTATACATAAGTAGTATTAGAGCTAGTTATATTCAAAATTAGTTACATTTATATAATAATCATACCTAAATTACGTGTAAATAGTTAGTTAAAAATAGTTTTAAATTTCGTTACAGAATCAAGTTATGAATGTTGTAACTAATATACAACTAACCGTATAATACGTTTTTTTAACAAAATTCTTATTAGATAATATTCGAATTTAAACACTGGAGCTTAGAAATGGTTGTACTTATTTATTGGTAAAATGTACATAATAACAGATAGAGTATATAGAAGAAAGTTGTGATAAATTCCCATGCTTTCCATCTCTTATCAAAAAAACTTCTAAGTACCCGTACTAATTCCACTGATGGTATATACTGATTTAAATTTCAACAATCAGTAGATAACTAAATAATAATTTTTATGTTTTTACTATGTAAACTAATAGATGAAAATACTTTTCTATACTATTCAGATTTAAAAAAATGCATATCGTATACTGTACAAAGAAATATTTACTTCACATGTCTCTTATATAACACTTTCTAACTGATATGGTAAATATAAATTGAAATATGTATATTATATATGTACCAAAGACATAATTTGGTTTATATAAACAAAATCCTCTTTATACTTTATTTATATGTACATTCTACGTGTGTGTTTGCTGTGTTTTTTATTTAATTTTAAAAATGTATCTTTTATGATCTATTTTGACGACAAACAACGACTTGGGTATAAATTCGTCGTATTTTTGACACAAATCTTATTCGCCATGTTGATTTCTTCGATCGTAGGTTTCGTGTATTTGGTCGCCGTCTGCGGTAAGTTGGTTTTAAGACATAGTTATATAGCTACGTCTTCCATGTTTCAGGTAGTGTCACTGCTGACGAAAATTCACGCATCTTAAACGGAACGACGGCGAGTAATAACAAATATGCATATCAAGCTTCTTTGCAAGATCAAACAAAGGCGCATTTCTGCGGCGGTTCCATACTCAACACGAATTGGGTGTTAACAGCCGCCCAATGTTTAGACCTGTAAGTAGACTAATTTTTTTAAATTCTTTCGTAATATTTTGATTTTAGCGTAAGTAGTTTCACGGTTGTAGTTGGTACTCATATTTTAACATCCGGTGGTACTACCTATCAAGTAATGAGTTTTGAAAAGCATCCTTTGTATGATAACGTCACGATGAGTTACGACGTTGGCGTAGTTAAAACCACAACGCCTATAATATATTCCAGTACAGTACAACCAGTTCTTCTATCACTTATTCTTCCTATTCAAGGTACTATTGGCGTTGTCACCGGTTGGGGATACACCGCTTACCCTGGAAGTGCTGCTAGTAATGAGTTAAAAGCTTTAAACACAACGTTACTTAGTACAATTAATTGCCAAAAACAATTAAATAGTCTAAACTTTACTCTTCAATCGACGCAATTTTGTACTTTTGCAACAAATGCAGGGGCTTGTCTAGGCGATGAAGGTAGTCCAATTACAATAGGTAACATGCAATTTGGCATAGCTTCAGTATTCGCTTGTGGACTAGGGTACCCCGACGTATATACCGGAATCCCAAACGTTTATAGCTGGATAGTAACACATGTTTAAGTCGTTATTTGTTAATAGTCTACTGTAGCTTAATCTAAACTATGTAGTGGATCAAATAAAATGATATAAAAGTGTTTGAGTTTTTTTACTTAAGTATAAAATAAAGCGACTGAAAACCAAAAGAGGATCCTAAGATGAAATTTTTAGTGACTATATAGAAGTTAATCATTATTTTTTTACATTGAAGGATATTTGTTAATTGAATTACTATATTTTAAATTTTTTTTATAAAAAACAAATCATTTTAATTTATGACATTTAAGGCGGGTTGCACAAAGCAAATAAAAAATGTAACAACTGATTATTTCTCAAAACAATTGCTACATAGCCAATGAAACCACGTTTATTCGTGATGTAACAATTGATTTCAGAAATAATCACTTGCTACATTTTTGATTTGCTTTGTGCAAATCGCCTTAACTCTCCTAAACGTGTTTGTGACGTAGATTAAAAGTTTACGTCATTTATCAAAAAAAGGGCCGCCACTCTACATGTTCACAAACTTTTTCGACACTGTACAAATCAATATGGTGATAAGAAAATACATTTCTTTTCTAAACGAAAGATTGTATCAGCAAATGTTATAAAAAAGTTTATTAAAGCTGACTTTAATAATCTAGGTTTGTTTATATAGATAATTACGTCACATCCTTGATCGCCATTTTTCGTTTGTTTTTAAACAATAGAAGAAAATAATCACTTAGATGACAAAAAAATTACGCTTTTGATAATAAAAAGTAGGTTATAAAAACGAAACTAAATATTTATTTCTACACTATTTTTTTATAATAAACAGTTTGATTTACGACAGTGCGTTACAAATAACAAATTGTTCCCAAAAACTCTATTTGAATTCAAATGTGATAAGAACTTGACAATACTTTAGAAGATTTATCGAGATTAAGCATATTGACTAAGACATTAGATTCTATTTAAGTAGGTGACCAAGGTTTTAAAAGTGGATCGATCGATTAGAAATAAAAAACCAGTAATAAAAAAAAAATGTTATAGATAAACTTACATTAACTTAAACAAAAGCAATACAAATAAGTGTACAAAATGAAAAAGTTTAACTTGTATCCATGGAAGCCACAGTCTCATCTAAAAAAAGGCATAAAGTAATTTGCACTTGATGCAATCGACAACTTACCTCCTTGATCAAACATGAACTGCTTTTGATAATCGGTTAAATACTGAATCGATCGAGATTCATCGTAGAAGAGCATATATGCTTTTTTAACATCTTCGATTCCAACTTCGGGTGCCTTTCTTTTCCTGGCGATTAAACCCGAAGTGGTTATAAGCTGAATTGCATAACGCAACGACGTTTCCGTACAAATCTTAGTGAGAATTTCTAAAGCTTTATCCTCTAATTGAACGTCTTCTTCCTCACAACGAATGCTTAAAATTTCTTTCAATTCCTTCTCGTCGTAAGGTACCGTAGGTACAATAATCATGCGATCTAACAAATCTAATGGTATACCATGAGGCGAATGGTAATTGGTGCCTCTGATACGAGTAATACCACGATTAGTAGCCATTATAACAATAGGTGACATCTCGTTTTCTAATGCCCGATTTAAATATGAAAAGCATTCGATATCCAACATATGCACTTCGTCGATAAACAAAACCCCAGGTATAATTTCAGCCTTGCCTTCTTCTCGCCATTCGGCCACTTTCCCGTTGATTTGTTCGCGAACTTCAGGTTTAATCTCACCAGTGTCGCCTGAAAACAAAGCCAAAAATCCATGTGTACGACTATTGATAACATCGATTTCGTGAAGAGTGACTGTGTGAACAACTTCCTTTCGTTTTTGCAACTCGCCTTCAGGACATTGTACAAACCGTGTTTGTTGGCCGGTGGCATCATAATCGCGTGCTCTAGTAAAGGACCGTCCTAAACGACTAATCTTTCCAGTGGCTTTATCAATAGTAATAACATCGCCTGATTGCACTTTCTCCTTCAAAATGCTATCAATCATTTTCCCACCTAAGTCATACACGGTTTCCATATCAGTTGATTTCAAAATTAGTTTGCCAACTTTCGTTCCAACTCCAGTTGCTGGTCGTTCAATCTGAACCTCAACCACTTCACCTTCGATTATTTCACTCTCCTCCCTAATAAAGATTTATTAATGTCGAAGTTAACTCAATGGAGAACTTACTTAATTCGCACACCAATACTTTTTCTAATTGCTTGTGTCAAAGCTTCGGTTTTACTCATTTCCAATGAGTAAATTTCGGAACCGGCCATGCTAGTAAATGGCGTATCATAGCCAAGAGCATGAGCTAAACCAGTAGCAATAGCTGTTTTACCAGTGCCCGGTTGACCTGCTAATAAAACTGCTCTACCAGCAATACGACCATCACGTACCATCTGTAAAACAATGCCGGCAGCTCGACGAGCTGCCACTTGCCCGACCATGCCTTGCGATACCTACAACAAACTTAGGTAATCGTATATCCCTAAACAAAAACACACGTACATGTCTCGCTTCTAAACTGTCATCTAAACCTAATCCTCTAATGTGCGAATGAGCACCTATACGTTCGATACGTGTTATTTCACGTACTTCTTGTACTTTCGCAGCTGCCGCTACCTAAAATTAAAGCGATAAAGTGTGGTTAAGTGTGTGAAACTTAATAATAAAACAAAGGTTAACGCCGCAATAAAAATTAAGTAAATTAGTAACTATTTTTCTTAAGTATTAATTAATTTTGGTGATTAGTTAAAGACTTACAGCCATAATTCGATCAAACTTTGGGTTTAATTTTTAAACGTATCGAATAAACTAAGTGTTGCCAATCAATAAAAAAATAAATGTGTTACCACTAAAACTTGTAAAATCACTAAAATACTTTTTAAAATACGTACAGGGTGCGTTACAAAATTCAATATTTGTCATAAATATTTTAAAATTTCTTTGTCTTATATTTTTTATTAGTCGTGTATAAACAATTTTACAAAGATTAGTTAGGCGATGCGATTGAAATGATATTTATATTATATTGTATGATTTAATAAAAAATATAAGTAAGTTGTACTCTATAATAGTTAAAAAAATTATCTAAAATAAAAGTAAAACTAGTAAAACCTACTTTCTTGATTTTTCAGAAAAATTGCACATTTACAATTCTTCTGAAAGAGTACGATGTTTATGAAAAATCAAGATATTTTAGGACACTATATTATGCAAAAGTTCTTTTGAAAGAGAAGAGCTAAGAAATTTAAAATCTGCTTGAATAATAGCATGCTTTAAATAACTAGGAACATATACTTTGCTTTCTTTATTCCGTAATTGAAATTTAGAAATACATTTGGTATTACCACCGACTGTTAACGTCACTGTGTTTTTTCAATTTAGTGTACGTGAGTCACTCAATACAAATTTATCCATAAAATTAAACTCAAAAAGCTTAAGACTAATCCTAGAAAAAATTTGAACCCTTGATTGCATCTAGGAATCAATTCAAATACAGACTTTGTTTTATTTGTTTGATCACATCAATCAAACAATTTTCTAATTTTAATGCCAAATTATGCTATTGCATTTAATATCTTAAATCTAATTTGCAGGTGTATATTTTAAAACAGAGAAGTAAAGTAATTAATAAATAATAAACCAACTTCCAAAAACCGAAGTTTTATTTTGACTATGACTAGCGTAGAAATTTAAATTCGATTATTTAAATTCCATTTATAAACCTAAAGTTGTATAAAATATCTATTGTCTGTTTTAATTGTTCCAAAAATTCGAATTCAAAATCATCAACAACAAATAAGAAGATAACTAAGAAGTAAATTTTCCTATTCGAATAAAATTCCATGTGGAATTATAGAAAGTAGTATTCTAAAAACTTTTAACATTTAAATAAGAAGAATTAATCGATAACGATTTGAAAAATGAGAGAATACTTAAATTAAGTAAGATTAGCGGTTTCTGATTTTGTGAATTCTTGAAAGTTTCCACATTAATCAAAATTACCGACATTAAAATATATTTAACAAAGGATTCCTTTCAGGTTGCCAATTAGGTGTTAATCGCCTCTTAATTACCCGCAACAATAACTTTCCTTCAATAAATAAGAAGCGTTTACTTTAACACAAGCCGTTATTCGAATACAATAATGGAGATTGACGAAAATCCATCGATCCCAACGTTTTTTGCCGGTAAGACAGTGTTTGTTACGGGCGGTACGGGATTCTTGGGAAAGGTACTGATAGAGAAGTTGCTACGATCATGCTATGATTTAAAAAAAATCTATGTGTTGGTTCGTGAGAAGAAAGGCAAAAGTTGTGAAAAGCGTTTAGAGGAGTTTTTCGGCAGTGCGGTAAGTTTTGTAGTTTTTTTTTTAAATTTTGTTGCAAGTGTGTTTTAGTTATACGATCGTTTGAAATTAGAACGCGGAGAAGCTTTGAAGAAGTTGTGTATGGTGAGTGGTGATTGTGAGTTGGAAAATTTGGGATTAAGGAAGGAGGATTGTACTTTGTTAGTTAATGAAGTTGAAGTGATTTTTCATGTAGCAGCGACTGTGCGATTTGATGAAAAATTACAAAAAGCTACTTATATTAATGTTAGGGCGACTCAAGACTTATTGGCGTTGAGTAGGCAAATGCAGAAACTTAAATCGTTCGTGCACGTATCAACTGCGTTTTCGTTTTGTCCGCAACCCGTTATCGACGAAAGGTTTTACAAAGTTCCATTGTGCGCTAGTGATTTGCTCACAATCGTGGATAACGCTACTGAAGAACATTTGGATAAAATCACATCGATGTAAGTAGTGTTAAATGCTTATAGTGATCAATAATAACAGTGCTTGGTTTTAGTATTTGCAAACCGTGGCCAAATACTTATTCGTTTACCAAAGCAATCGCAGAAGATGTAGTTAGACGTGAGGCTAAAGATTTACCCATCGCCATAGTTCGTCCGTCAGTCGGTATGCTATTACCGTTTCGTGAATTTTGGCGAATTAACGATTTTTTTATAGTTATAGCCAGCATAAAAGAGCCTGTTCGTGGATGGATTGACAATATCTACGGACCCACTGGTATATTTTTAGGAATGTCAGTAGGAATGGTCCGAACATGCGTCGTACAAGAAAATTACTTTGCAGATCAAGTACCCGTCGATTACGTAGTCAACAACTTAATAGCAGCGGCTTGGAGCTTAGGTGTTGAAGAGTAAGTAAATGTATTTGTGTGTATCTAGCTAACCACGTGTTCTAGAAAATTCGATGATGTTCCAATTTACAATTGCGTTTCCAGCGTCGATAATCACATAACTTGGGGTAAGTAGCAAATTTTCCATAAAATATTTTTAACGAATTGTTACAGGTAAAAGCTTGCGCTTATCACAACGCTATGCGAGCGAATTTCCATCGGTGCATATGAAATGGCACATTTTTTTCAAGCATGTTTCTGATATGTATACGTTTTCTATTTTACATTTCTTCTTACACTTAGTACCGGCGTATATTGGCGATCTCATCTTATCTATCTTTGGCAACAAACCAATGTACGTATTTTAATCACTTAAAAACTAAAACTAATTTTACACTTTTTAGATTAGTTAAAATGTACAATAAATTCGAAAAAAACGTTGCTTTAGTATCGTACTTTACTTTAAGGCAGTGGATCTTTAAGAACAACAACAACAAACGCTTATTCGGCATGCTAAGCGAACAAGATAAAAAAAATTTCAGCTTTAACGTGAAAGAAATCGACTGGAACTCATACGCTGGCAGTTACGTTAAAGGAGCGAGGACTTTCCTATTAAAAGATGCTTTAGACACACTACCTCAAGCGCGGAAAAAAGCATTGAGACTTAAAATAATCCATTATTTTGTAGTTGCTATTTTTTTGTATTTGTTAATTAGGTTGTTTTTGAATGTTTTTAATGTATTGTAAATAGTTATATATAATAAATAAATTATTAAATTTCTGGTGGAATTAGTTAAATCTAGGTCACTCCAACAGGTACAAATGACCAATTTGTTAAATAATAATTAAAAAACTTCTTTTTCGAGATTTCAGTGTCAACGATTGTAAAATTATTGAAAACCTGAAGATGACTTTAAAGTATTAATTAGTGGAAACTAACACTTATTCAAAAAAAATGTTACTTTATTGGGACATAACCCAAGAAAATGCATTACAAAAAATAAAACAAGTAATTACAACGGCGTCAGTTTTACAATAATTTGATATAAATAAGCCATCCCTGTTATTAGTACATAGATGCATTCAAGGATGCAATCGTAGTATTAATATGGATAAGCAAGTAAATCGTTAATTGATACAGAAAAACAATATACGCAAATTGAAAAGAAAATTGAAATATTTCTATGGCGCAAAATTTAATGTAGAAATGTACCATAAGTCTATAACTAGGTAAATTGCGTGTGCCAAACTGTTGATACCAAATTAGATAACATTTTGTGTTAGTGCAACTGACAGAAAGTAATAAAACCTTAGGCATTATTGACATGGGTATAAGAGTGCAAATGCAACCAATTAAAAAACTCTAAATATACTGTGCTGAAGAACCAAAATGTGTTAAGTGCACTGGAAGACATAGCACATCAGATTGTGAAAAACTAAAAGAAGCTAAACCAAAGTGTGTTTATTGTGGAGAACAACACCTAGCTAACTATCGCGGGTATATAATTGCAAAAGAAACACAAAAAATTAAGAACCAGCAGCTCAAGAAACAGAGCTGACCCAAACAACCTCGAAGATCTACAAATACAAATGCAGCTCCAGCGCAGCAAGGAAACGGATCTAAGAGCAAGATCTACAGTCAAGCCGTGATCGGCAAAACAGATAAGCAAGAGAAGAAAATCAAACAAATTCGTCCATAGTCAAGACGCTCCAACAAATTCTCGAGAAGTTGAATAAAATGAATGAACGTATTTCCAAATTGGAATATCACCTACATAAGAAGCGATTCCTAAATCTAAAATTGGGTAATCAGTTAAGAATATTAGAATAGAATGCCAATTCGCTGGTGCAACATTAACAAGAGTTGTTAGCAGTTCTTGACAAAAAAAAATTGAATTATGTTTCATATCTGAGACTCATTTCACGAAACAGTCTGAGATAATCCAATTTAAAATTAAATTCAATTAAAGATACGCCAAATTCGTCATCTAGCGGGAAGACTGAAAAATACGAATTACACAGTTTAACCATCGTGTTATCATTCTAATGGGGTTGATAACAGATATAAAAACAATTGTATATTGCCTTGTAGAATGTGAATCTAATATTTTTCAACTGTGATTGGGCAACAACGAACGGCCGCAATGCTATGGGACCTTGCACATTTGTGTTTTTTCTAATTTTTATTATTTATGTTACTGATTTTATGTATACATATATGTTTTTGGTCTTACTTGTTGTTCCAAACTTTCAACTGAGTTGATTCGTAACCAGGACCCCAGTACTCATTAGCGGGGGCGCGATTCTATAAAAGGTCTTCAGTTTAAAATGATGTTATCAAGTCCGTGAATTTGCCTAATTTACTGTAATAATTTTGATTACAAGCCGATTGCTTTATAAACCCAAATTATGTCTTCCTACATATCGAGAGTATAGGGGTAGCTTGACGATCACAGCCACAGCGAGATGTGACTGCTTTTTTTTGTTCACGTGTTTTAATTTTCAAACGTAAGTGGGTTACATCACAAGTCATACATCAAATTTAAAAATTGTAAAGCCTATCACACAATCCACCTGGGCAATATAGAAAAGAGGGGAAGTGCAATTATCATAACAAAAACCATCTTACAACACACTGGAAATTTAGACTAACTACAACTGAAGGTAAGAAACTTCTAGCAGCAGCTAATCAGTTAAAATGCGAAGTATTATCAACTCAGGAACCAACGCATTGGCCTACTGACTCTCAAAAATGTACAAATTGAAGAAGCATGGGATATGAACTTAGATCATTCTCCAATACTTCTTCCATTAAGCGATAGTGTAATCTAAAAAGAAAACGCACCGAGTCTAACTAACAAGAGAACAAATTCAAAATCCAACTTGAGGTACAAATCAACCTTTCCGTTTCACTTAAAACAAAATAACAGCTAGATGACGAAGTCGACCTATTTCTTAAAAACATGTAACAAAAGCAGTATGAGATAACACTCCTTCACAAACTCTTAGAACAAAAGGAAATAATTATCTAAAAGAAATTAGAAACCTTATCACACAAAAAAGGAAAATCAGACGGAAATGGCAACAGACCAGAACACCAACTGATAAAACAGCTTTGAATAACGCAAATCCAGCAACTAAAGCGCGAAATTCAGCGTATCAAAAATAAAGTAATTGGAGATTATCTGAATGAGTTAACTAATGATAATAAAACCGATTACTTACTTTGGAAGCCCACCAAACGACTAAAGAGTTTTGCATAATCCTCCAATCCGAAATACGGATGGAAGTTGGGCCCGAAATAATACCCATAAAGCTTGTAGGTTTGCAGAACATCTTGAGAGCATTTTCCAACCAAATAATAGAGAAGAACAAGGCTGAATTACATTAGAACAAGAAGAAATTATCATCAGACCCACTTTACCAAAGGAAGTCTTAGATAAAATTAAAACAAATATTAACCCAGAAAAAAACTCAGGTTTTGACCTAATCACTAGCGAAGTTTTGAAACAACTTCCCAAAAAAGCTATAAAAACTTAACAATCTTATTAACGCATCTTTCAGATTAAAGTACGTTCCTATGATGTGGAAAGTATCAGAAGTCATCATAATTCCCAAACCAAGCAAACCTCCTAGTGATATAGCATCGTATCGACTTATATCGTTGCTACCAATCATCTCAACATTATATTATTATATTAAAAAATACTCAAGAGACTAAACCCATATTAGAGAAAAAGAACTTATTACCTTTCCATCAATTTGGATTTAGAGGAAGACACTCCACTCAAGTAAATCGAATCACAAATGTCATTGAAAAATCACTAAAAAAAAGAAAAGCGTGTTCCACTGTTCACTGTCGATGATAGCACGGAGGTCATGATGCACGTGCAATAGAGAAGAGAAAATAATTGTTTGAGTAAATTAATTTGTTAGTGCGTTTTATTTGTATGTATGTGTTGACGAAGTGACGATTATCCATTCCAATTAACAAACATGTCTTAGATAGATGATGATACACACTACACAGCCGACATTTTTCACTTTAAATTTTGGTGCCCTTTTTTGATACGGTATTCAAATCAAGGATTGTAAAGAATATTCCGATTTTAGTCTTCAGTATTATATTGTCCTAAAGATATCGTCACTACTTTTTGACTAGAATAAATACGTTAAGTGTTCTGACAACACTGTCAAAACCTCTCAACTGGCGATTATAATGGGTTTTAGTAATAAAAAAATCAGCTTAGAAAAGTTTTTATTGAGCCACTAAAATTAAATTTGTTTTACTCGTAAATCGGTTGTCCTTTGCAAATTCAAGACGTTTTTTGTTACGGTTCCGCCATCTTTGAAATGCTCCCAGTTGTCTTTAACAATTGAATTAATGGTCGAAGCTAGTTTCGAGTTTTTCAATATCGAAAGATGATTTCCTTCGAAAGTGTATATTTGAACAGGGGATTGGCACAAGCCTTGGACGTTATAATCATTGGGAAGGTTTGGCAGTAGTGGTTGATCGGGCTTGATCAAAGTCGTGACCGTGTTTAATTTTTTGAATGCAGGTTCGTACAACGTTGCCGATCGGACGCGGCCGTACCCGGACGTAATTACTTGTCTTTGGTAGTTGACAAAGTCTGGTGCGGAATTTGGCAAATACTTCATCACCAAATCGATTCGTTCTTCAAGGCTTTGACATTCAAGAAGATCAGGCTAAAACATGGTTTAGTAAAGTTTTGATACCACAACGCCTAGTTTACCTTTATTTTGAGTACTTGGTCTAAAGTGAGGTACGATTTAGCGAAACTGCCAACGACGTATGACTGAAAAACATTTTCGTCGTGTATATCTGGCACTTGAGACGCGACGAGTTGTTGAAAAACGCTGGGCGATCCGTCAATGAGAATTAACCGTCCGGTGCGCCCTTGTTGTTCTAGAAGCGAAACTAGTTGTACGGCAACTACACAGCTTAGCGAATACGCAACTATGGTAAAGGGGGTAGGTGCCGCTAAAAAGTCCTGTAGATGCTGAAACAATGTGCGTAGTTGCGGCAAATGATTCCTTTATAGATACTTACTAACAACAAATAATTGGCTGTGTTTTCCACAGTGGTTTTGAAAGGATCTGCGTAGTCGTATTGTACACAAAAAACATGACACGCTAAGTTAGCAGCTAGTGGCTCTACAACGTTGTGTTTTCCATCTACACCAGGTAGAACAAAAACGCAAGGCGCCGAAGTAGTTTCAGGCACTAAACTTTTTAGCCGTACAACCGGTGCCAACTCCTTTACTTCTTCGGCAACATTTAGTATAAATAAATAGAGCATTTCGTATTTGGCATCGTGCTTCGACGCACTCGGTTTTGGCTCATCTTTAGATTTATCACACTCCATCTCTTGTAACTTAGCAAACGTGAAACTGCGAATGTCTTGAGGTGTCACGATAGCATCGTACTCCCTTTCTAAAGTTTGTTTAATTTCTACAGCCATGATCGAGTCCATACCCAACGACGATAAGGATGTGTGTATACCAACGCTTTTTAAGTCTTTAATCCCTATGATATTCATCACGACGTCAACGACGCTGCCAGAACCGGTGGTGCTTCCTTTCTTTTCCGCAACTACCATACTGGACACGACAGCCTCGTCTTGATTAAGGAACGTGTCTAGTACACTCAAGCACGAACCGATTCTTTGCTGCAAAGTACCACCGATTTCAATCTCTTGGTGCAATTCTTGCATATCGGCGACTAAACCAACATCGCCAATTGCTCCCCACTGTATAGCCAAACCAGGGTATCCATCGCTTCTTCTGTTCTCACAAATACGTTCCATCACTGAGTTGGCCATGCCATAATTACTTTGACCCGCGTTGCCCCTACCACATACAACAGAAGAAAACACAACAAACTTCTTCAAATCTGGACACAATCTTCTAGAAACTTCATCTAAATGCTTAGTCGCTGTTGCCTTGGGCGCGAACGATATCTCGAAGTTATTCACAGTTTGGTTTTCAAAAACAGCATCTTTAAGCACAACAGCTAAATTGAAGATGCTCTCGACGGGCCCTAGCTTAGTAGCCTCTTCGAGTAAAGCCACGCAACCTTCTTTAGTCGTTACGTCTGCCGTCGACACGCAAGTACTCACACCATACGTTTTCCAGTTCCTTAAAAAAAAATATAAACAACTATCTTAGTAGTGAATAAACTTTACAATATCTTCGATGCTTCGTATCCATTCTTCAAACCGCTTCTCGAAACCAACACTAGTTTTTTACAACCACGTAGGACAAGCCAATCGGCTAGTTCTAATCCAAACCCACCTAACCCTCCTATTATCACTGAACAAAAGTCTTCATTACAATAGAACCTACAATTGAATATTCAAAAAATGCTTAGTAAAAAAGCGACCATACCTGGGTATACCCTCAAATAATCTTATACCTTCGTCCCTAATTTTAACAAGCACTTTGCCTATATGTTTACCCCCAGCCATGTACCGAAAAGCTTGCTCAATCTCTTTCTTTTCAAATACCGTGCGTTTCAACGGCTTTACGTAACCACCTTTGATACCTCTGTGCAGTAGCTTGAGGAGTAGGGCCTGACGAGACGGGTTCTCGTCAAAGAACATGTCTAACATAACGCTATGGTAACTGCATCCATTTGCGAAAAGATTTATTTTTAGTTTATTGTTGTTTTGCAAGTCGAATTTTCCAATTTCTAAAAATTTCCCGCGCGGTGCCAGGCAACGAGCCGTTGCTTGTAGCTTTTCTTCGGCTAGCGAATTAAGAATAATGTCGACGCCTTTGCCGTTAGTTTTCTTCATTATCAATTGTTCAAAGGAAGTGTCGCGCGAGTTGCCCACGTGAGTTTCTAGAAAAATATGATCGAGATTTCGTCAAATGGCGAGTTGCCTTTACCTGGTATTGCCGGAAAATGTTTAAGAATGTAGTTCTTTTTTTCTAAAGTCCCAACAGTGGTGAATATGTTGCATTTGTAATATTGGGCGATGTTGATAGCCGAAAGACCTATTCCACCAGTACCAGCGTGAATAAGAATACTTTGTCCTGGTCTGATTCTACCGATCTACAACAAAACACGGAGTAACAGTCCAATTCGTAACCATGTTGTATTTACCACTTCGAGACTTAACAACGCCGTACAGTACGTGACAGTTACTGTAGCGGCTTCTTCAAAAGTCCACTGATCTGGTATTTTTGTAATCATATACGAGTTGGTGATTGCCATACTAGCTAGGGCACCGCTTTTTACTAGTCCCATTACCCGTTTCCCGCTGTAAAAAATATTTAAGCATTTGGGTTGGTCAGTTATGCCCACCTACTTTGCTAATGTACCGGAAAACTCAAAACCTTGTATAATTTGCTGCTCGACACGGTTTGTAGTTATAACATCACCTTGTATACGCCCAGACGCGGTCATAATATCGCGAAAATTGAGTGCCGAATACATTATCTAAAAAACACCGTAATCAAAACTGTTGTTAAGACTATAAAACGTACATTGACTAAGGTCTTCTCTGGCTGCATTTTCGTTGTACTCGTTAATGGTCCTTCTAGCCAAGTTAAGCTGGATAAATCCCCAGTTGTTAAGACGTTGTTAAAAATATGCTCGCGCTTAACTACTTGGTTTTGTTCCATTAGTAAGTGGCGGTAAGTGCCCCAGCGCCCATTCTTATATACGTTTATGGATAATCCTTTCCTAAGCTGATTGGAGTAAAATTGATTATCAGCATCAAATTGTGGTGCTTTCTCGTCCATGATAAAGACACACTTCGGCTTACGAGCGTAAGGTTCACGTCTGACGCAATTAATCAAACCCAAAACGCCACTACTCGCATCATTCTGACTAAGTAACAATATCTCTTCCTTATTTTTAACAGTATTTTGCAACGTGGACAACCATTCAAAATGTTCCGTATTTGATATATCCACTATACGCTTGTCTTTAACACCAACATTTTTTTGGAAAAGTATTATCTTTTCTTGCTCGGTGGTGTAAACTGTAATTATATTCAAGTGCGTGTTCGTAGCGTAGAAATCGCGACTTTCGCGCGTTAGCATAAAACCGTTATCTCTAACGACATCTAGCACTTCTTGAAGTAACTGCGGAAACCAGCGTTAGAAACAATATATCGTAATTAAAGCGTTACCTGAGTGTTTGTTAAAATCCCCGGCGCTATTACTAACAGGTGTCCGTCGGATTCATTTGAAAGTTTCTTGTCTTTAACTGTGATTCGGTCGTAAGTAAGAGGCTTCTTGGTCAATAACGATAGCTCCGGTTGTATCAAAGGCTGATCCCCTAATACTTCCTGCAATATGACAGTAATCGGATCTTCAGTGTTATCGTCAAGAAGTTCGACAGATTTGAATTTAACGTCGAGGTTATTCTCTAGAATTATTTGCGCGTTGACTCTTATACAGTTTTCTAAAGATAATTCGGCAACCAGCGGCACAAACTGATAAGACTCCAAAACTGGTTCTCCCAGGTTTTTCCGTTTTGCAATAGCCGTAGCTTTTAAACCTTTAATTTCAACTCCGCCGGACCTACGGTGATTTTGCAAATGAAGACTATACTGGTTTTAATAACATACCTGATGATGTCAGCGTTTTTGTGTACATAAACGGGTATTTTACTTTCATGTAGTAACTTTTTATGCATCTCAGTGTTAATACTTAATCGATCGATGTAGGTAGGTACGTAGAGGTTCCGCGTATCCACCTGCAGAATCTTAATCTGCAGCATGTTATCCATAAAAGCGGTCCAATTACCCAGCCACTCAATTTCACCTCGGGTGATGTTTAAATCGCATGTGTCTAAGCCCCGAAACAGTCCACTAAAAACCAAGAGATAGGAGTGATTTTTATCGGTAGAGAGAAATCGTACCTGTAGTTGTAGCCACGCAACTTCAGCTCTTTGTAAATATCCTTTTTGCTTAACTGCCACTCGCTTGGTTCTTCCATCCGCATGGGTAAGTTAGTCATGGTGCTTTCGTTTCGATACACTTTGCCTGATACGATCACCTGACCAAGCTCTGCAACCTACAACACTTGGATAAAAAAGTCAATGTGTTCTCACATGCGTACCTCAAAGATGCCCGTCTTTCTTTGAATAGTTATAAAAAGTTTAATAGCGTTATCTTTGGATAGATTCGTGGCGCGGTGAAATCGCACCTCTTGAAACATCACGCTACAGTCTAGTGTCGAAGACTCCTGGAGCATTGAAAACGTCTCCCAGACTAGATAAAGGTAACCCGTGGCCGGTAAAAGATTGCGTTCTAAAACAAAAAGTTGTATTGTGCGATGTTTGTTATTACGCGACAATTACTGTCAATAACGTGGCCGGTGACGAAAGCCCAATCCGTTTCTTTAGTGGTGAACATGATTGAAGACTCACCAGTTTCTACATTCTCTTGCACTTTGAAGTACGATACAAACCAATTATTGGTGTGGTTCCATTTGATCAATGGCGAAATCATTGGGGTCTTTGCGCTGACAGGCCACTGCACTTGTGGATAGAGGTTTTCCAATTTGTGATTAAAACCCAATTCGTATAACCTGTGCAGGAGGTTGTATTACTATGTTAGAAGATATAGTATTGGTACTAACTTTCCTAATGTTGTTAGAAAGTGCTCTTGGGTGTTGGTGCATGGTGCTAAGTCGATTATTGTCACGTACTCGTTGTCTAAGTAATCCAATAAAGAACCACTATGCAAAATTACAGAGTCTGTTGGAAATGTCAGTTTGGGTACCTCGGTGCTGAATAAGCGCTCTATTAGATACTGTGGCGATTTCAGTACTCGTCCTAAGTAATTTAATAGTTTGGCATCTGGGTGACCACACTAGTTAGTATTATTTGTGACACAAACACGCCTACTTACTTATTTGTTCTTTGTGCTTAAGAAAAACTTCTAAATGTTGTGTTTTTTTAATTGCCACGCCACGCGTTCTCAGGTGTTCGGCAAACTGTTTTGCTTTTTTGGGCGGTCCTTGAATTAGATAATTACGATATGAGTTGTGACCGACAATCTCGAAATCGTTTGGCAGGATTGTGCGTATCTGGAAAAAGAGGTTAAATACTAGGAGTTGGGTGTGATTACAACTTACAACGTTTTTAGTTAAATGGACTTGATAAACCACGCTGTTGTCATCGTACTCGCGTAATGATTCTATGACGTAATGCGTTACCAAAACAACCTCGTCCAGCGTCAACGACCCATCTGCGTACGCAGCTGCTATGCTGCCTGAAGAGTACCCACAGATAAAATCAAACCGCAAATTAACTAATTTAAGAAGATCGATCAAAGCTAGCTGGGCAAAAATTGAAGCGGCGAGAAAATTCACATTTGATTTTTTCCAATCGTCTTTAATGAGCGCTGCCACATCAACACTTACAACGCTCTGAATTCTGAAAACATAGTAACGATTAGGAGTGTTCTTGATGATGTATAATCGTGTACCTTTGCAGTAGACTAGAATATGCTGAGAATTGGCAGATGGATTTGGCGTAGTGCAACAGATGTTTGCTGGGGCCACCTAGCACCAAACACAAATCGACGCGGTTCTCGTTAGTCCATGCACTAGATCCAAGTAGTTCTCCCATTTTTGATACGATAGAGAAACCTCGATACGTATGTCCATTAATCGGTTTTCTAAAAATTGCGTGTAAAAGAGCTACAAGCTCACCATCTAATGGTTTTTGAGATAAAACGTTTCTAAACACATCAACCGCTTCTTGAGTACGCCCACTGTAGCACACCAATCTCGGTAAGTCATCATCAGGTATGCCTCCGTTACTTTTAACTTTCGCATGCCTTTTAAGCAGAACGTGTGCATTAGCACCGCCAAAACCAAAATTATTAATAGCTGCCAAACCCGACTTCCCCGTCCATCGAAGAGGTTCAGTAACAACTACCATGCGGCCTTTTACCAGTGGGTCTAATAAAGGTTGCGCGAAACTGATGTTTGGTAAAAAGCAGCCGTCTTCCATCGATAGAAGTACTTTAGTTACTGAGCATAAACCTGAAACCGGTTCTGTGTGCCCATGGTTAGATTTTACCGATCCGACGTGTAACGGCTCGTTTCGATTCCGGCAGTAAATTTGGTCCATGGCTGTAACTTCCTCGGGGTCACCGACTTTGGTACCTGTTGCGTGTGCTTCTAGAAAATCGATCGACGATGGTTTGATGTTGCATTCGTGGTACAATTCCGATAACAAGCGTTTTTGATCGGTGCCTGATGGGTAGGTAATGCCGTGTTCTTTGTACCCGTCGCAATTGATTTTAGTATGGATAACCTTAAATAGGTTTTTAGTTACGAATAACATTTAGTGTCATACTCACGTGGGCGTATATACGCCGAGCATCTTTTGCTTTTTGAAGAAAAATTACTGAAACTGCTTCTGAGCGCGCGTATCCATCGGCGTCTTTATCAAACGATTTACAAGAGCCATCTTTACTAAGCACACCGAGTCTAAAAACTGACCGTTATTGTTTGTTAGAGAGAATGTTAAATTAGTGCCTGAAAAACTGTAGAGACGACATGGGATGCATGCAAAGATTGCCGGAACCAACAATGGCGGCGTCGCATTTTCCTAGGCGTATTGATCTACACGCCAAGTCAATTGCGGTCAGTGAGCTGCTACACGCAGTATCGACTGATACAGATGGTCCTTCCAGCTGAAAAAAACTACTAATCCAGTTGGCTTGCAACGAGCGCATGCAACCGCTGCCACCGAAATTGGGCGATTTTAGGTTCTTGTAAAACCAAGATTTTTCCGACTCTGCTATGCACGCTGCTGTGAACACACCAGTACGAGTACCTTTAAGCTCGTCTGGGTGAACACCAGCGTCTAAAATAGCTTCGAAAGAATGTTCTAAGAGTAACCGCCCTACAGGATCCATCGCTTGCCCCTGATGATGGTGTACGCCGAAGAAACCGGAATCAAACTTATCGATAAAATTAATTTTTCCAGTGCGCTGAGGAATCTCAGAATGGCTAGATTTCCAACGTCTGTTGTCTGAAGTCACCATGTCGACTTTGTTTATAAGATTTTCGCGGTACTGGCCGACATTGTCTGATTCGGGAAAACGTCCCGCCATACCTATAACAAAATGTAGTAATTGATAGAGAATGTAAAGCGTGAAGCTTAGTACCCGAAATCACCAGTCCTTCGCCTTCCAAAGGATGAGCTATCATTTTACCGTAACGCAAATCCAACTCCAGGTCTTGCAACAATTGAACGTAGGAGGTTTCTTCGGTTTTGTTATCATCTTGCGGTGCCATGTCTTATAACTAACATTCGAAAATAATTGTTAAACCTTAATCTTCTTAAAACAACGCAAAACAACTCACTCACCAAAATCCTTTTCGAACAATTGTACACAACCCAACAAAAGTCAATCACCACAAAACACACGGTGCACTGACACCAGTCTTCCTCTTTATCCTCTTCATATAACCGTTGTTTTGATTAGCATACAAGTGAAATAATACAATAATTAAATGTAAATTTTTTTAAATTATTTATTCAAAAAAACTTTCGTTGGTGGGGACACCATCAAACTAATAATTCGTGGTACCTGCATTTTGTAACCAGCGCTATTGGATTAAAATAATTGCTTTGAAATTGCTCAGACTTGTGTTTTAGGTTGCTTGTCAGGCGTATTTAAAGAGAAGGGTCAAGAAGATATATCGGACTGTCTCTAGTAACGAAAAAGTTCATTTGATTAGCGATCTTTGTTGATAAATTCAAACCAAACTAATTGACAATTCAGCAAAAAAACCTCAACGTTGAAATTGTGTACTATGGTAGGTATACGTAAGGTTGCATTATATGTGATAAAGTTACAGAAAACTATTCTCACTGACATTTTCTTCATTTGCTTCCTTCTCAAAATCAATATACGCCACTGTTGCTTGTTCACCTAGCTTACAAAAATTGAAATCGAAAGAAAAATGTGCGAGAACTCTGTTTTGTTGAAATCCACATTTAAATGTTTGCATTTAAGCAAACGTCGTTGTTCGCTTGTTAATGATTTCAAAATTAAAATTAAAAAAAGACATTATTTAAAAAGGGGCAATTATTCGTGGATCATGAGAACCTTGACCTTAAAACAAAAAGTGTCAAACTGGTATCCTGCAATTATTCTATTAAAAAAACTATACAATTTTATTGCCCGTTTTAATCTCGAATTATATAAGGAAAAAATATCAATTTTAATTGCCGGTAAATGATTCAAAATTGTTTTTTTTATGATTGTTATATATCTTTACCGCCTTTAGTTTTGCGTGTATAACTTACCAAATGTGCTAAGTGAGATATGATTCTGGTAAACATGATCTTAGGTTTGACTGAGCCATACCCAAATGCCGAGTTTGATCAAAGTAAGGAAAAAATCACCGGTGATTACCTGACGGAATCGGTAATGAAAAAATAAACATGCAGAAACATGAATAAAATAACGATCACGTAGTGGTAACTGGTAAATTCGTAATCTTAAATGTTAAATACGAAAAGTTCGGTAGTTGTAACTGGCTAGACGCATTTCGTATTTGATAACACTAAAAAAGAGGTGTGGTTAATAGTTAAGGGTGAATGTTGAGAACAATTCAGAACTATTGATAATAATTTAACACGGTTTTAGACATCTGTAATCAACGCGCAGTGAGCATAGTTGAAGAAGAAATGGCATGCGAACAGCAAACTTGTTTATTTCTAAGTGATACATGTTTTTGGTATAAGTTTATTGTTATAAAGCCATCAGTCCACCGACATCTCTTTTTCTTCGTACTCAGTTGAGTCTCCTACTTGTTCAATTTGAAGAGTCATCTCAAAAAAGTTATATTTTTTGTGAATTTTCTTCGACGCAGCCTCTAAAATGTCTTGTGGATTTACTCCAGGATTCGAAATCACGTGAACGGCTAAAGCGATTTTCTCAGGCGTGAGCGCCCACATCTTCATGTTGTAAACTTTCCGCACGCCCTCGATGTTGATAAACTCCTCCATAACTTCATTGTAATTGATACTTTTTGGTAATCTGTTCATTAACACCAACAAACTGTCTTTTAAAATATTGCACGTGCTAAACAAGACGAGTACTGAAAAAATAAACGTGCATATGGGATCGATTATGCTCAAATCTGGTCTGATGAAGATAACTATAGCTGCGATACATACTCCTATACTCTGAAGGATATCACCAATGACGTGAATGAAAGCGGCTCGGACGTTGATGTTTTCATCGGCGTATACACCATGATCGTGGCCGTGCGCGTGTAACGTAAATCCTATAATAAAATTAATCAGAACCCCAAACATAGACGTGATTAACATAATCTTTGCATCAATCTCAAACTCCTTTTTAATTAAGCGCATCGCGGCCAAATAAACCAACTCGCCGGTCACGACCCATATAAGTAGAATCGAAACCAAAGCGCCCAGAACCTCGACTCGATTCCAACCAAAAGGCATTTTCTTCGAAGCTGATCGTGTCGCTAACCACACGGCAAATAGCGAAATTATATAACTAGCAAAATCGGCTAACAAGTGAGCAGCGTCCGTCGCTATCGCTAAACTTCGTGAAAAATAACCTCCTAAACCTTCTAAAACCATAAACGTAAAACACAACGCGCTAGCGAGAACCAGCTTATTCCAAGCGGCTTCATCGAACTTCTTCGAACGGTACTTTTGACAATGCGCATCGTACACCTTTTTGGTACAAGCTTTATCTTTCGACGACTGCGTAACGTCACTGTCGCTGTCGACAGCAATAATTTGTCCCTGGAAAACTGGGAGAAGACCAACGCTCGGTTTTCCAACAACGTAATAAACTATACGTTTCGATTTTTGTGTCGAACTAGTTGGAATTGAGCCGTACGTGCTTTGATCGTTACGACTAAAACCATTTACTTCGTCTTTTTCCATTGCATTTTTATTAAAACAATACAAAAAAGTCGAAAATTTGAAAACGTCAAAATGTGACAGTTTTATTAAATGTTAGATGCAACTAACCGCGCACGCTTGCTCGAGCGCCATCATACCAAGGTCAAAAACTATATAAATATATAGTGACAATGCATTTTGTAAAAAAACATGATGCAAAGTGGTCTCGCCAGAAATTCGTTTGACACGATTCGTTCGAAACTATGCAAGTACCAAGGTGGCAAAGTTTTGTTGCAAAAAGACGTAAATACGGGTGTTGCACAAATAATTCTGGACCATCCTGAGAAGTGTAACGCATTTAGTGGTAGTTTTTCGATGAGTAGTTTGATCATTTTCATTTACGATTTTTCAAGGACAAATGATGGTGGACTTGCGTGATTGCGTGGAAACTTTGGAACGGTGGGATGTTGGTAAAGGAGTTGTCGTGACTGGAACAGGACCGGCTTTTTGTTCGGGTGGCGATTTGGATTTTGCAAAAGTTTCAACACCACAAGATGGCTTAGATATGTCTGTGTGGATGCAAGACGCTTTGGTGCGCTTACAGAACTTGCCTTTGGTGAGTTGTTGTTTGGTTCACGGTGCATCATTAGGTGGCGGAAGCGAGTTATCGGTATTTTGTGATTATATTGTAGCGGCTGATGATGTTAAATATGGTTTCGTGCAAGGTAAGATGGGAATAACGACGGCTTGGGGTGGTGGCTCTAGGTAATACTTTTTACTTTTTTTTGTTGGTACCTCAACTAAGTTTTTAGATTGCAACAAAGAGTTGGTCCAAAAAAAGCGCTGGATTTGATGCTGACATGTAAATTAATGAATGCGGAAGAATGCGTTAAGGCCGATTTAATTGACACTGTAGTGTCATCGGGAAACGCTTTGGAGGAGACTATGACATGGTTCAGTAATAAATTACAGCTTGAGTGTGAAGTAATTAGAGCGATCAAAACTATAATCAATAACTCCCAATTCTATAGTTACGAAAAAAGCTTCGTTATGGAAAGAGATATATTTGCTCCTTTTTGGGGTGGACCGATCAACAAAAATATTTTAGTTAAAAACCTGAAACATTTGTAAACTTAAATTGAACAGCCGAGAAAATGTGTGTATTATAAATAAATATACGGTATTGCGGATTCCAGTACTTTTATATAACCCACGTTTCCTATTCCTAGTTTTAAGTTATTGTATTATCCTTATTTTATTTTATTGTAGAAATAGCCGAAACATACCTAAAAATCAGATATTTTACATTTTTTATTAACATTTTTTTGTTAATTGACTCCTCAAAACGCAGTAAAAATGTTTCTTTCCACAGCAAGACTATATTCGTACGCGTGGAACTGAGAGTTGCATACTATCGTCTTCAGACCTCTAATCACTTCGCGTTCATGGCGCAGCTTTTTACTGAACCACTCCGTAACTTCGTGTAAAGCTCTTTCCGATGACACTATTGCATCCACTATCCCAAAACCAAAACATTCTCGCGCATTCATCACCTTGGAAGTGAGCAACAAATCCAACGCCTTTCTTTGACCAACTCTCAACGCCAATCTAAAAACTCAAATTCGTAAAATTATAAGGCAGATTAAAAGTGTTACCTGGTACCACCACCCCAAGCCGTAGTTATACCCATCTTTCCTTGAACGAAACCATACTTAACATCATCAGCAGCTACGATATAATCGCAAAACACGGACAATTCGCTGCCGCCGCCAATCGAAGCACCGTGAACCAAACAACAACTCACCAAAGGTAATTTTTGCAAACGCACCAAAACGTCTTGCATCCACACTGACATATCAAAACCATCTTGAGGTGAGGACGCTCGCGCAAAATTTAAATCGGCGCCCGAACAAAAATTTGTACCCCAACCGGTTAAAATTACGCCTTTCCCTGTAACCCACGTTTCTAAATCCTCCACACAATCGCGCAATTCGACCATCATGTGCCCACTAAGCGCGTTGCATCTTTCTGGATGATCCAAAATTATTCGAGCGATACCAGAATTGTCGTCTTTTTCTAGAAGAACTTTTCCTCCAGGATACTTATTCAGCTTAGTACGAATAACGTCGAAGGAGTTTTTAACTAACGCCATTTTGCGAAAAGATTTTATTTTACTGGCCTAGATTTCGCTTAGTTGCATTGGCGTTAATAACGTTTGCATATGAGTTGAACTTGGTACCAGAAGATAACTTAAACAAACGAGCAAAGTTCTTTTTGATTAAAACCTACGGTTTAACACAAACAAGATACGACAGTGGCGTTCCGTAACGTTGAACAATTTGTGAAAATATAAGATTTAGTCAATTTCGCCAGACGTGTTAATATCTGTGAGTTCCTAAATATGAATCAGAACAAAATCAAAATTGCTAAGTTTGAATACAAGTAACCAAAAATAGTGATTGGTCGTTATTTCGATACTGCGAATTTTTCAGAAGCGTTACAACGCGTTCCTGCACCTCCCGTTCCTTGTTCTAACCGGTTTAACCACAACTACGCGACTAGCGCCGTAACGTTTCAAAAAGAAATACCAAAGACGAAAAGTTTTTTTGTCGCGCTTACGTTAGTGACAATTATTCCTGAGTAATTAAATACTCATCCACAAGGTTGTAAATGATTCATTAGTTTTGCTAATGATATTAAAAATTGATTTTGTATTAACTGGCCGCTGTACTCTTAATGAATAGTTATAATAATTTTTACATTATGGACTTTACACTTCTAATTAAAATTATTCGAAAAATGAGCGTTACTTTAAGATAGACCGTGCTAAACGTAACACAAATAAATTTTCTTTTAGATTTTTTTTTAATACTTAAAAGTAAAACATATTACGATCTGGTATTTTAAAAAATATGATTTTTGATACGAGTATTTGTTTTAAAACAAATATTAGCCATATATAGGTACACCCAACACTGCAAATAATATTACAAAAATGATGCTTTTTACAGTTAGTATGAAATTAATTGTTCGTTTTTAGCTTTGCATCACGTTGCTCTCCGGGCGTAATCATCATAATAACACCCTTGGTGCATAAATAGCTAATATAGCTATTTATAACATATGTAATAACTAAAACCATAATTTAATCCAATGTAGTAGAATTCCACAAAATTTGAAGATTTTATGTAGTCAAGGTATTGGGTGGGTATTGCACATTGTTGTAAAACTTTGGGTAAAACTCTGCATGAACCTACATATTATAATCTGTATCAGTTTTGTAGAGGAATGTAGTGCGATAGCATTATAACCAACAATCAAATTCATAATACATGAAAATACAGTTTACAATTTATGCGAGGAATCGCTACAAAGTCAGTTTGCAATATTGCGCAAAATTTGCTGATGAATATACATGATGTCATTGAAATAAGTGCGCATATTTTCAAGGTGATAAAGTATGTGAATAGGATTATTTTGTGCCAATACACTTGGTACCGCAGACTTAAGTTGGCGGCACAAATCGAAGATTTAGCATTGTTCACGTAATTTGTAAAGGAGCTGTCACGTGATATGCGTAGTAGACAAAAATAATCAAGTAGTATGCGTGCTGAAAACAAACGGGTACTGGAACCAATTTGGAGCTGTGAATACTGTAATCGAATTGTACGAATGTAGCAAATATTTTGTCTATTAAGTAATCGTTACTTCGAATCCTCGCGGGTAACAAGTACTCAAGTAACGAATAGTTACTTATTTTCCATTACTAGCACGGAGGTAGTAAATAATTAAAATTTTATTTAAATCGATCAAGTGACTGACTTTTTTTTGTTTCTACAACTTAATTATCTTGTGTATTTCGTGCGAGTCTTGGTTAATTTTAATATTGTCTCTTGTGGTTTTTCTGTTTAACACGTTTTGAGAGTGTTATTATGCGTGTAAATTACCGCCAATTAAGCGAATTCGACAGAGGCCGAATTAAAGGCTTACATAAAGGTAGTTTTTCGTACAGGAAAATTACAAATCGTCTTAACCGGAACCAATCCACTATTATGCACTGTTATCAAGCATGTACTAGGGAAGGTCAGAGTCGTCGTAGACAAGAAACTGGAAGAGGAGGAGAAGAAGGAGGAAGATGTGGACCCACCAAACCACCCGAACTTGCTTGGTTCAAGTTCGCCACATATATAGAACAATATTTAGAATATGTTCTGAGAAGAAAGGATTGCCTAGTTAGACAAGTCGGATAGGCTGTGTATTACGTTCGTGCTATGTGAGCATGAGGTTCAGCGAGGCTCCTACCTTGCGGCCAGTGGAGGCTGGTGGTCAATACTACAAGAGGGTCACTTCAATATTAAAATTTTTGAAATGGATACTGCTTATTTAGTAAAACTGAAAATAAAACAACTTTGAGTATATTTTTGGAGGGTCATTGACCAAGTGACCTAATGGAGAACCCGCCACTGCCTGCAGCTTATCCTTGCATGTCAGGCTGAAAATCAAGTAGGCGGGAAAAGAATACGATGTTGTAATAGACGGGAGTGAGGCCAGTTAGCCAAGACAGCTACGACTAAAAAGAATATGAAAATTTTAGTTAACTAAAAATAATCTAATAAAACACTCTAAAATAAGTCAGTCACATGCAGTTAAATAACTAAATAAATACCCTACTTCACCATAGTTGATTGTAAAATAAAAGCGTAATGCCACGCAAAAATAAACTAAATTAGACTCTAATTTAAGTTTTACTCTGGTCTCTCCTAGCGAATGCAATGAGTACTTTGACACTATTCCAAGAATAGACTCACTGGAATCGGGATACGGGTTGACTTAGGTTCTTAGGGTACTCGCGGTTACCATCGAATTCCCCGACAGTCGAGAATCCTATGCGACGGAGTATCAGGAACACCACACGCTAATGCGTTTCAGATGGCAACGGAACCCGTTGTACGATGTGAGAATTTGGACGGTTGCTCGTCCCGGGTTATGGGACATGTTGATCCAGTCTAGAGTATTTCGAATCAAGAAATAGGCGTTACGTCCTTTATCGGATTTATCCCACTGCCGCTGCCATTCATTCAAGATCAAAGTCTCGAGATAACGCTTGACGGCAAAAAAAATTTGCGGTCGAAACTTACTGGTTTAAAAATGTGCACGTGCCAGCTCTTAGAAGAACTTTGAAGCAGTATATTTCTTGCAATAGGAGATGCAGAGGGAGATATTTTGCCACACCGCATAAGGAATCGATAGAAGCAGTACAATAGTTGATAACAAATCATCTTGATTAATTTAATGTTACTGTTTAAATATGTCTTGTTTTAAATAAATTGTTTAAAATTAAAATTTAAAGATAAATTTAATAATATTGTGCTGGAACTCTCGCGAGATAAAAGGGAGCGCACAGATTTTACTTGCTTCAGTGCGCTGAATCTGCAGTTAAGCCACGGTGCAGAAGTATTGTGCTTATCTACTAAATTTACGATCACCTTGAATATGAAATATGTCAAGCTGAGTAGAGAAACACATAGCTGATGATCCTGAACGAGATACGCACTAGTAAAATCACGCTCATCCTTATTAGGAACTTCAGCTTTGGCCCTATTGATAAACTTCTTATCCACTTTCTATTCGTTTTCTATTTTAACTTTGTTTCTGAAAAGAGATTTACAGCTCTTACTTCGATTTGTTGGGTTGATACTGTTTACCTTTACGCTCAATACATTTTTTCCAACAATGCCCAATGCTCTTATACCCTCGCGAAAAATGCTACGGCGGCTTTGATTTTTTCGTCCATGGAAAACCTCTGCCTATCTAAACAAGTTTTAAAACCAAGTGAACGTTTGAGAGAGCCAAATTGGGAGAAAACGGAATGTACAGAAGCAAATCAAGCCATGCATTATCATTTTTGCGCGCTAACTCTGACCGGTTTTCAAAAACTTGCAACATATCAATCAATCATAAGAATTTATTTGCGTTCAAAAAAACTAACGCCATTACCTTACCAGCAAATTTTGTTACCATAGCTTTCTTTGACGCCGAACAGCCAGGTTCTATCCATTGCTTAGATTGCTTAGACTGAAGTTTCATTTCTGAATAATAATGAACTTACGTTTGGCCGGTAGTAACAAATCGTAGCATAAACTCAGACAATTTTTTTTAAACACAGTCCAAACATTCTTGCGACGTTTAAGGCGGGTTGCACAAAGCAAATCAAAAATGTAGCAAGTGATTATTTCTGAAATCGATTGTTACATCACCAATAAACTTGGTTTCATTCGCTATGTAGCAATTGTTTTGAGAAATAATTAGTTGTTACATTTTTGATTTGCTTTGTGCAACCCACCTATACTCGTACACATTCGTGTTCCATTGTGAGTATACATGGAACTCAACTCACCGACAGCTTTTTTACCTTTTGACATGTCCACGGCATTAGCTATTTCAATTAATTTGAACTATCTATCTCTGACCACTTATATTTTAGTGACCATTTCTGAAGTAGTGACAGTTTCAAGACGTCCCGACTGTTATTTATCTTAGATTCTCGTACAACCGCGTTTAAACTGAGCCACCCAGTCATTGCACAGGTCATCCAAAACATTATTTATCTCCTCCAATATTTCTTTCATCCTTCAAACCTTTCATGTAAAGAAAAACAAACCTAAAACAGGTTTGAATTATCATCCCACCCTTGTATTTATTGGAAAGATATTTCAAAAGCACCTGAGTAAGGAGCGTGCCTTCTAAAACACCAAGAAAGTAAAAACCATCGACTAAATAGAGGTTCTCCAGAGAGCTAAGTTAAGAATACGTAAAAGTAAAGCACGTATATACTGACCTCGTCACTAATATTGGCTCGTACAGCTTATCCTGAAGACACACACGAGTCCCACCGGATTAAGACCACTATGCGGCAAACAAGTTCAACTATTGTTCTATTACTGCGGAAAGACTGCAATTTATAAAAACTACTTTGCTTGCATTCTCTGATATAAACTATACCTTCAAACCTAAAGAAGAAATGTATTTTTTAAAAAACAATACTCTATAAAAGTGTTAAAACTTCAATTTTATTAGTCTTCTTCAATCAAAAAAATAAGTACTGTTATATTTCAAATTCAATTATGGCTTCACTAAATACGTAAAACTCTGACTTCAGCCACGTCTTTCAAGAAAGATAATCTTCTGTTTTAGATGCACAAAGATCATCATGACAAACTACGGACTTAAATCTGCTAAGCCCGCATTCTGAAATATCCTCGATTAGTACATAATTACTCACCGACTAACACCACCCTATATTTTTTAGACTAATAACGTAAAAAGAACCAACAAAATAATTGATACAATTCTTCTTGAATTAGCCATCTAAAACCATCGCCGTTGAGATGTCCATCTATCCGAGTCTGCGTTTACTACAACATATATCTACAAACTTTATCCGGGTAATGTAGACATTGCATACCCTTTCCACCAAGATCAATCAACTTCTACAACGCGTCTAGCCCAACAAGTAGAAGAAAGCCTGAAACTTCTACAACTGGTCCGTGAGCAACTTTTTATGTCCTTTAAAGACACTATAACATCCACCTTTGCAGATGGACTTCGAATTGTACCGTCCATTATCCCTAAGTAAAGTAAAATTAATCTCAAAACTACGTAATGCGCACAAACACGTTTTCGTCACACGAATTCAAACTTTTAAGAGTGTTTTGTTTCCAGTTCCGTAGCATAGTTTATGTAATACATCATTTGGGCTCCTTCAATAGTACGCACTCTTTCCCAGCTGAATATTTCCCGCCAGTCATATTCTATGATTCAGCATGTACTTTACTTTACAGTAATTTCACTTTAGTTTAGTCTAGAGATAAGCGCCACAAACAAAATTAAAATTTTACTTGTACTCTGCAAACTGACCTAAGGTTCTAGTTAAATTGTTCTGGACAAAAAGCAAACTATGTCTAAACGA
Source organism: Aquatica leii (assembly GCA_035610365.1). Classification (NCBI taxonomy): domain Eukaryota; kingdom Metazoa; phylum Arthropoda; class Insecta; order Coleoptera; family Lampyridae; genus Aquatica; species Aquatica leii. The sequence goes on along the minus strand of CM069435.1, from coordinate 94,529,793 downwards.
GGAAGAGAGAATTAAACTGTACAAAAAGTGATTGTAAAAATTTAGTTACCAACTCTGCATCCATTAAAGTAACAGCTATTTTGACTGGTAAGGCACATTGTACCGTCTCTTTTCTAACAAATTGGCTCAATCACAAAAGCATACTAGCTATGAAGACTCATAATGGATTATAATTGTGGTTCCTTAAATGATAGACTTTCAAGATAAATACTATCTCGTGATCTTAGTAGTCAAAAAATGAAATGAAATGCCTAAATTAAATCTTTCTACTTCCAAAAGTCACCCCATCTACCGAAAAAATTCCCAAAACACTGTATTAGTTCCACCAATTCTAATTGGCAACACCACCACAGTTTAACACGCTGTTTGATAAGCATATAGAGTTGCGTTGAGAGACTCTAAGGCAAACTGGTAGCAAAAAACATCTAGCACTGTTTTAACAGTGGCGATTTGTCTGCAAAAAAATCGTCCGTTGATTTCACAATAAGTACGTTAACATAAAAAAAGAAATTGAGATTTAAATCAAACGATAGCATACAACCGTATCATCAATCATTGAAAATTATTCTTTTTTAAAATCTTGCAGAGGTTGTCAGCACTGACCTACCAGTTCTAAAAGAAACGGTATATAAAGAATGCTAGTAAAGTTTATGGAGAGTGGTAGCGCTTTTGTTTTGAACTATGTATTTGCATTATGTAGACTTTGTCTATAAAGAAAACTAAAAGCAGAAAAACATCCGAATATTTAGAGATGTTTCCAGTAGAGATTTGTATGTATTGTAGTGTATGATTGGTTTTGAACACCACGATTATTCTTAAGGTATGTACGTATGACAATTAATAAAACATAAAAAACGTATTTGATTGAAATCTTTCTGCATTTTGTGTTTTTACCGCATACTCAAACTGCAACGCCGGATAGTTAAAACTTCGATCGCCTTGCGTATAGACAACACGCACTGCGCCATTGTACCCTAATTACACAGCGGCGTGCGCGTAGACACTTCCAACCCGGGCTACTGTATTGCGGTATAAAAGTTAGATTAATTACCAGAAAGATTAGAAAAGGCTTTGAAAATAATTAATGTTGCTCCATCACGCCACTTAAAAAAAGGTTCCAAATCAGGGTCATCAATAAGAGAGTCTAGCCTAATACGTTGCCGCGGTTCAACGTAGTATTAGAATGTTTACAAGGCGCGAGGCGGCCTTTTACTGGGTGGGTAACATAGAAGGGGGGAAAAAAGATGAGCCGTGCGCTATGTTTTCTAAACAATATCGAATCAGTATCGTTCTAACGTTGTTTGTGTCGGTGCTATTTAACTACGTTCGCGACATTGCCATGTAAACGTACTTGTTCAACAAAGTGCCTTTTTTCGGTACTATGTAAATTACTCGATTGCGAATTTACTTCAGTGCCAGGGTTTTTACACAAGAATCAAGGTGGGTTTTTACATTCTTCAAACACATACAGGGTCTAACGCAAGTGCCCGTCTCGAAAAGAAAAAAAGTAGATGGCGCCTCAACCCCAAAAAATATGTCAATGCCATCGTCGATCCCTTTTCAAATACACGTGGATCGGAACTGTAGATAAGACCCTGCATGTTATGTCATACCTTTGCTTGTTACCGCTGATAAGGCACGTGATTGTTCATAAAACCTTCACGGCCCACAACATCTGATTAAACAATTTGTAAAATAGCATTTGTCTTTGTTCACAGATCGACTCAGCGCCGTTTTTGTCGTCTCTCGAAAACGGCCACCACTTTTTCCTACAAGACTTACAGAAGACATTCATGGTTTTAATGGTGAGTCTCGACCAGATTAAAAAACGCACCATGAGTCGCAGATTTGGTGTTTGAACCTCGAGGTGGTTTTTGGGTGTGCGAGTTTTTAATTAAATTTTTCTTCCATCAAAAAAGAAAAGAAAAAAATCGGTGTTATTAGGTTCAAATTAATTGCGATGTTGCAACAATTATTTTTAATTGGGTTGGCGCTCGCTACTTTCTAATACACTTTTTTTGGGGATTGCTGTAGGGAAGTTTTGGGGATTATTTCGGCAGTCGACCGACCTTGTCCTTATTTACAATAAACGCGTTTCCCACATCAGCCACTTCCTCTACTATTATGCGCGGTTAGTGCTTATTGTACTCGCTTCAGATCTTGCCGAAGTTTTTCTCGCCACTCTTTTATTGAAATCTAACCTAATAACTGTTTTTTTTCACAGCTTAGTTAGAATTTATTAGCACTGATACGTATGACATTCGTCTTTACGTAGAGTTTCATAGTGTTATACAACCTCAAGGACGACAAGTCTCATCTTGTATTTTTGTTTTTAATAATTTTAAGGCGTGGTCCCGTTCGAAGTTTAATTGGCACCAAGCGACACAATCCTGTGTTTAATTAATTCAACTAAAAATTATTAATCAAACTCGCATTGATTTTTGCGTGACGTCAAAATTTGTGGTTAAACTACCGTTATCGGTAAACAAAAACCAAAAAAAAGTCGAGAAGCCTACGACATCAGACATCACTAACGTAGAGTTCAGGAAGACCGCGCGAAAACAAAATCGTAACGACCTGACGCGATTACGATCTTCATAATTGAGCGATCACGACGTTAATTTTTTGATTATGGGGTCTTATGACACGTAATAACATATGTTAAGTACGAGAGAAATTTTTTTAGCAAAAAAATCGATTTCTTATTTAACACTGTTTTCGTAATTGGCGTCGATTATGCCAACTTTTGCCCCCAAATCCTAGTTATCCCTACTTAGATAATCGTTTAAAAAAATATTATAAAGTACACGCAATTAATTATGCTCCGTAACTATAATAACCTCAATTTTTGTACGGCGATATAAGTGAAAGGTGTCCATCATCATAATTTTCCTCGGTCTCATCGCCGCAAAAATTAAAGAAAACGAAAGTAGGGCGTTTCGGACTCACAACCCTCTACAACGACCTCGAAGTTTTTCAATTAACATCGTGGGCTTATCTTTACGACTTTAGCGATGCCAATGGGAAAAAATTTAAACGTTTATGTTTGCTATCGTACGTAGGCTGTTATAATTCACTTTAAACAATCGATTTTAATTTATTACTTCGTGCTTTGTTTTTACTCGGGACAAAATCGAGTTGGTCGCAACTCGATCTGTCACAGTCGCGTTTTTTTTTTTGTTTTTTGGTGGAAACTGGAAACGTATCGAGCAGGCCGTGATAAACAAAAACGCCATCTTTCATGCCGCGGTCAAAAACGGATATCATGACTGGTCACGTTCCATTAACTTTTAAAACGTTCTCTGCTTGAGACTATCTTAATGAAGATTACTATTTATGATTCGCTTCAAGGATATCAATTTCATACGCGGATTAGATTACTAAAGTAATATTCTCTCATTGCAATCACGTAACGTAACCTAGCTTATTTATTTTGATCCCGACGAGCAATTCCAGCACTTTTGCACGATTACAAACCAACGATAATTTTAAACTCAAAAACCCGACAGGTTTTTGTAGCTAGTTTTTAGGATTTTGATTACTCAATCTAGATTCATTCTATAAAGAGACAGGTTTGGACCTAGATTATAAATAAGTCCTCTGTTACCAATTCAAGCTAAAACATTTTGGTTCCAAACTTTTTGGATTGAAAACTTCGATTCTTGTTCAATTGAAATTACAGTTTTTTTAAATCAAACTGGAACTTTACGTTGAAGAAAACTTAGTAAATGGTTTCAATCCAACGATGGTCTTTGATTTGGATTGAAATGTTGGTTTTAATAGATTTAAGTCTGGTTATTTGGAATTCATTTCAGTCTGATTATTTGGAATCCATCAGTTATAAAAATGAAATGAGGGCATTGTGATCAGAACTTTATCAAAACGTTAAAAATTTGGATTTAAACTGTTTAGATCCGAAACTTCCATTGTATCATTTGTATTTGACAGCGACTTTAAGTATTACGACTTTAAAATGGCGTTTGTTGTTAACAATCCGTTCAAATATAATCAGCGTGCGGTCATTCAATTTTTGTGTGCTGAACCATTGTAAATTCATACGTGGATTCAAGCAAGTGTATGGAAACGCATTTTTTACGTATCCAACGGTCAAGGAATGGTGTCGAAAACTTAAGAGTGGAAGAAAGGAGACGAATGATAAGCCACGACCAGGTGCATTGCATACTACATCAACAGACAGGAATGTGGCATGTGTGGAAAGGCTGATTAGAGAAAATCGTCGAATTTCAATCAGAGCAATTTCAGAAAATGTTGGTGTGAGTATAGGATCTGTCCATAGTATCGTACACAAACTGGGTTACAGCGTTGACGGTTACAGTAAAGTTTGTGCACAATGGGTTCCTCGCCTTTTGTCAGAGCACCAAAGAAACTTGCGAATGTGCTTATCTTTGCAACATCTCACTGAATACAGGCAAAATGATAATAACTCTTTCGTCAATAATTCCTTGCGGCGGATCTTGGTGTCATTATTTTGAACCATCTAGTAAGTGGTCATCGATGCAATGGAAACACGCAAATTCTCCGCCAGCAAAAAAGTTTAAAGTTCAACCTTCTAACATTTTTTTCGACCATGAACTATCAATGCAAACCTGTATAATGAAACTTTGAACAAGCTCCATCAAGCAATAACACGAAAACGTCCATGACAGCGCTCACGTGGTGTCATTCTGCTGCATGACAATGCTCGACCTTATGTTGCCAAAGTAGTGAAAGAAAATCTACAACGAAAAAAATGGAGGGTATTAGAGCATCCACCCTATAGTCCCGATTTATCGCCTTCGGATTTTCACATCTTTGGGCCACTGAAAAAGACGTTAAAAGGTAATCGTTTTCAGTCGGACGAAGAAGTACAAAATGCCGTAAAAGAATTCTTCGAGCAGCAGCCACAAGAATTTTTTAAGCAGGGTATACATCGGTTGGTGAAACAATGGGATATGTGCCTTAATTGTAGTGGTAATTATTTGTAAATATATTTATCAATAAATTTTTTTTGGACCAAAGATGGGTTTCAATTGAACAAGCCTCGTATTTTTATTTCAGGAAAATGTCACAAATAGTTTTTTTCCTTAGAACTCTATAAGGTCATTATTTGTTTTGCAAGTATTTTTTCTGAACGGAATATTGTTGGCCATAGTTTTATCAGTTGCTATGACCTTTTGTGAACTATACGGGATATGTTTGTTCCAAAAACTGTACCCATAAATATCTTTCTTAGAGCTCTAATAACGATATTTTTGCTTTGCGTGTATATATAACTGGCTATAAATTCCATTGCGGAATTGATGCAGCTCCTATTGGAGCTCTTCACACTGTGTTAGTGGGTTGGTTCGTCACTCCCCTCCACCTATATTTCTTTTCTTTCACTTTACAGGTCGTTGCGTTTCCTTATCTGTTCCACTATTTTCATCGATATCGTCCTATCTTTTATATTCTCTCTCCATTTATCAATTCTCATGGTTTTTATATCATTTTTTACTTGATCTTCCCATCTTATTTCGGCCTTCCCTTTGCTTTCGTTTCTTCTGGCTTCAATTTCATTATCTTCTTCGTAATTGATTCTTCTTCTTTTTTATTTACATTTCCGTGCCAACGTATTCTCTTGGTTTTAATTTCCTTTACTATGTTTTCTCCTTTTAATATTTCTTCTATCCCTTGGTTTGTGAATCTTATATGTAATTCTTCATTTATCTTCTTTGGTCCATATATTCTTCTAATTATTTTTCATTCAAATACTTTCATTTTCTTTGCATCTTTATTTGTGCATGGTTTCACTTGCGTATAGTACTGCTGGTCTTATTACTACTTTGTACATTCTCATTTTTGTTTCCTTTTTTACCTGTTTACCTTTCATAATTGCTTTAAATCTGTTGTATGCGTTTGGTCCTGATTTTATTCTACGTTTCTCTCGTTTTTGTTATTTATAACTGTTCGAAGATATTTGAAGGTTTGAGCATGCTCGAATTTGTTTTTTTCCTATCACGATTTCCGGTTAATTTTTTAACGTCTGTTCTTTACTAATGTTCATATACTCAATTTTCTTTTGATTTAATTCTAATCCTCGTTTTCTTGCACCATCCTCTATTAGTTGTCGCATCTTGATAGATCCCAATTTTTTGTTATAGGAATTGTCATCCCTATTCGTCATTCTTCAGGCATTACTTCTTTTTCCCATACTGCTTTGCCTGGATTTAAAAAAAACAGTTTCCTGGCAATAGTGTTATCACTTTCTATGATCTTTTATGAACAGTAATTGGTATTATTATTTTTAGAAACTACCACCAATACATTTCTTTCCTCGAGCTGTGATAACATTTTTGCGTTGCATGAATCTTTTTCAAAAACAGTTTCCTGGCAACAGTGTCACTTTCTATGATCTTTTATGAACAAGTCATTAATATTTTTATTTTTAGAAACTCCCACCAATGCATTTGTTTTTTAGAGCTCTAATAACGACATTTTTGCTTTGCATTAATTTTTTTCAAAAACAGTTTCGTGGCAATAGTATTATCACTGTCTATGATATTTTTATGAACAGTCATGAATATTTTTATTTTTCGAAACTGCCACCAATGCATTTCTTTCTTAGACTTCTGATAACGACATTTTTGCTTTGCATGAATTTTTTTTAAACAGTTTCCTGGCAATAGTATCACTTTCTATGATCTTTTATGAACTATAATTGATATTTTTATTTTTAGAAACAGCCACCAATGTATTTCTTTCTTAGAGGTCTATAACGAAATTTTTGCTTTGCATTAATTTTTTTCAAAAACAGTTTCGTGGTCATAGTATTATCACTTTTTATGATCTTTTATGAACAGTGATTGATATTATTATTTTTAGAAACTACCACCAATACATTTCTTTCTTCGAGCTATGATAACATTTTTGCGTTGCATGAATTTTTTTCGAAAACATTTCCAGGCAATAGTATTATCACTTGCTATGATCTTTTACGAACCGTAATTAGCAATGCATTTCTTTCTTAGAACGCTAATAACGAAATTTCTGCTTTGCGTGAAACTTAAAAAAAGTTTGCTGGCAATAGTATTATCCCTTTCTATGATCTTTTATGAACAGTAATTGATATTATTATTTTTGGAAGCTGCCACCAATGCATTTCAATCTTCGAACTCTAATAACATTTTTGCGTTGCATGAATCTTTTTCAAAAACAGTTTCCAGACAATAGTAGTATCACTTGCTATGGTCTTTTACAAACCGTAATTAGCAATGCATTTCTTTCTTAGAAGATTAATAACAAAATTTTTGCTTTGCGTGAACCTTAAAAAAAGTTTGCTGGCGATAGTATTATCACTTTCTATGATATTTTTATGAACAGTCATTAATATTTGTATTTTTCGAAACTGTCACCAATGCATTTCTTTCTTAGACCTCTGATAACGACATTTTGCTTCGCATGCATTTTTTTTAAACAGTTTCCTGGCATTAGTACCACTTTCTATGATCTTTTATGAACTATAATTGATATTTTTATTTTTAGAAACTGCCTGCAATGTATTTCTTTCTTAGAGGTCTAATAACGAAATTTTTGCTTTGCGCGAACTTTTAAAAATGAAAGTTTCCTGGCAACAGTGTCACTTTCTATGATCTTTTATGAACAAGTCATTAATATTTTTATTTTTAGAAACTCCCACCAATGCATTTGTTTTTTAGAGCTCTAATAACAACATTTTTGCTTTGCATTAATTTCTTTCAAAAACAGTTTCGTGGCAATAGTATTATCACTGTCTATGATATTTTTATGAACAGTCATGAATATTTTTATTTTTCGAAACTGCCACCAATGCATTTCTTTCTTAGACTTCTGATAACGACATTTTTGCTTTGCATGAATTTTTTTTAAACAGTTTCCTGGCAATAGTATCACTTTCTATGATCTTTTATGAACTATAATTGATATTTTTATTTTTAGAAACAGCCACCAATGTATTTCTTTCTTAGAGGTCTATAACGAAATTTTTGCTTTGCGCGAACTTTTAAAAATAAAAGTTTCCTGGCAACAGTGTCACTTTCTATGATCTTTTATGAATAAGTCATTAATTTTTTTATTTTTAGAAACTCCCACCAATGCATGTGTTTTTTAGAGCTCTAATAACGACATTTTTGCTTTGCATTAATTTTTTTCAAAAACAGTTTCGTGGTCATAGTATTATCACTTTTTATGATCTTTTATGAACAGTGATTGATATTATTATTTTTAGAAACTGCCTGCAATGTATTTCTTTCTTAGAGGTCTAATAACGAAATTTTTGCTTTGCGCGAACTTTTAAAAATGAAAGTTTCCTGGCAACAGTGTCACTTTCTATGATCTTTTATGAACAAGTCATTAATATTTTTATTTTTAGAAACTCCCACCAATGCATTTGTTTTTTAGAGCTCTAATAACAACATTTTTGCTTTGCATTAATTTCTTTCAAAAACAGTTTCGTGGCAATAGTATTATCACTGTCTATGATATTTTTATGAACAGTCATGAATATTTTTATTTTTTGAAACTGCCACCAATGCATTTCTTTCTTAGGCCTCTGATAACGACATTTTTGCTTTGCATGAATTTTTTTTTAAAGTTTCCTGGCAATGGTATCACTTTCTATGATCTTTTATGAACTATAATTGATATTTTTATTTTTAGAAACTGCCACCTATGCATTTCTTTCTTGTAGGTCTAATTGCGAAATTTTTGCTTTGCGTGAACTTTAAAAAAAAAGTTTGTTGGCAATAGTATTATCACTTTCTATGATCTTAGATGAACAGTCAACAACATTTTTATTTTTAGAGACTGTCACCAATGAAATTCTTTCTCAGAGCTCTAATAAACGTATTTTCGCTTTGCATGAATTTAAAAAAAAACGTAAAAAACGTTACCTGGCAATAGTATTATCACTTTCTATGATCTTTTATGAACAACTCATTAATAATTTTATTTTTAAAAACTGCCACCAATGCATTTCTTTTTTAGAACTCTAATTCGACATTTTTGCTTTGCATAATTTTTTTCCAAAAACAGTTTCGTGGCAATAGTATTATCACTTTCTATCATTTTTTATGAACCGTAATTGATTTTTTTTAGTTAGAAACTGCCACCAATGCATTTCTTTCTTAGAGGTCTAATAACGACTTTTGCTTTGCATGAATTTTTTTCAAAAACAGTTTCGTGGCAATAGTATTAACACTTTCTATCATCTTTTTTATGAACCGTAATTGATTTTTTTTAGAAACTGCCACCAATGCATTTCTTAGAGGTCTAATAGCGAAATTTTTGCTTTGCATAAACTTAAAAAAAAGTTTGTTGGCAATAGTATCACTTTCTGTGATATTTTATGAACAGTCATTAATATTTTTATTTTTAGAAACTGCCACCAATACATATCTTTCTTAGAGGCCTAATTATACGACATTATTGCTTTTCAAAAATAGTTTGTTAGAAATAGTATTATCACTTTCTATGATCTTTTATGAACCGTATTTTATATCTTCATTTTGAGAAACTGTAACCAATCATTTTTTTTCAAAAAAAGTTTGCTGCCAATAGTATTATCATCTGCAATGATCTTTTATAAACAATAACTGATATTATTATTGTTAGAAATTGTTACCAATCAGATTTTTGGTTTGAATGAATGTTTTTCAAAAATGTAAAATAATTACATTTTTACTTCACGTTATTTTAGTGACTACTAGTTTTATTTACTTTCTTTGGAGAAACGTTATGTTAAAGATATTTTTTGTATTACGTGCATTTTTTGTTAACGTTGTTTTGATAAGTAACTGTATGTTATTAGTAGGTGATATTTTTATTTCCAGAGACCATCATCAATGAATTTCGTTTTTAGGTTTTTCTTTGGTTTAGATGGATTTTTAATTTACGTTATTTTGTTAACTGAGTAATGGTTTGATTACTTTCTATGAGATTTAATACACCAATAAATTTGTTTCTTGGAGTTCAATAAATGATACTATCATGCACTGTTGCTAAACGTCATTTTGCTAGCAATAGTTTGATCACTATCTATGATCTTTTATGAACTGTAGATGATATTTTAGTTTGCAGAAACTGTCAATAATAATTTATTTTTTTTTGAAGCTCTAGTAATGACATCTGTATTGCCTGTATTTTTTTAACATTATTTTTTTGAGTAATCGTTATATCACTTTCTGCGATCTTTTAGGAATTGTACGGGATTAATAGTTGATGTGCTTTCCAAAAACAGTCAAATATATTTTTTAATAATGTATTATTCTCCCATCTACATGTGAATGCGCAGGCTGGTCTTTTCGCCATCGGAATTGCTGTATTGAAAATCGTAGGGGTCACGCTCTGATACTTATCTTATCAGGTACGGTCTAGTATCGAAAAATGTTTTTATTGTGATTAGAGACATTAGCGTAAGCCGTAATGACGGTATAATCCTTGTCGGAAAGAAAGAAATTACAAACGTTATGAGGGCGTAAACCGGAAGCGTTAAATAACAATGAACCTGCCCTGCTTCAATTACCACCCACACTTCCGGCTATACAGACACAAACACGTATGCTCTGTAAATAACGCTACTTTGCAGCTTGTTGCGTTGCGATCAAGCAACGCAGCATTTAACAACACGCATACGTAGCTGCGAGCAACATGTGTTAAACATTATGCTGGAAACGGCGTGTCACAGGGATCTATTTCGAGAATCGACCAAAAATTTATTAGCGAATGCAACCGCAAAGGTCGAGGCTTCGACATAATTACCGCGTTAAGGTAATTAAAATGTAGTCGTTAAATCAATAACGGGTCATCAAGAGAATGTAATAAAGGTATTAAAGACAAACGTCGAAAAGCAAAAAAAAAACGCATGGGCGAGGCGGAGAGTACCCGGACACTGTTTGAGCGTTGCAAAACAGCCCGAGGCTGTGTGTACATTAAGAAAAAAAAACTGCCAGTATCGATTTGAAAGCGAAATCAAATCGAGTGGAAGTTCTCACGGTTATAAAACCCTTTTTAGATTCGAACGTTACCACATCTTCGTCTATTTGTATATTTGTAGAAAGTTGTTCTTTCGCGCACTACTCCTAGAAGAACCTTTTTCAGAATTTAATAACGTTTTACATATTCTAATTTAAACGGTACATAACCTACATCGGTGTCACCAAATACAGATCGTTTTTTTTTGCTTGCGCTTGATTGTTTCGTTACGTCATTGCGTGCACACACGCCCACTACAACTCAAAAAGTTTGTTGCCGTTTTTCCAAAAGTCGCTTGGCGTTTGACATTAACTCGGAGAAACAACGGGTTGATGAGTTTTTTTACCAATCTAGGGCACGGCCGTATGCAAATGACAGCATCATCATCCTTACAAAACTTTTACCTTTATAAATATTTTAAGGTTAGATCGATGGCATTTAGATCACAATCTCGCATTGTTTTCTCACAATTACTATCATGTAAATTACAATGGGAAAATTGGTGCCGTTCCTAAAAATCGTTTTTTCCTTCTCCACCCGCCTTTTATTAGATGCCGATAAACCCAATCTCTTGTAATTTTCCCTTTAAAGTGTTATTTTTAAGTCTCAAACAGACACGAGGCGCCTTATCACCGCGACCTTCGCTTATCAGTTTAAGGAAGTGCCGAGCTTATGCGAGAAAATTTGCCTTATGGCGCCGTGATCAAGTTGGAGTTTGTGCTTTGGGTTCTGCCCTTTCTGGCCTTTACCCATTTCTAAATATATTTTTTTTCGATTTTTGAAGTTTATTTACTTTCAAGTTAATATATCTACCTGTAATATTTTATATATTATTTGCTTGATTTATTTTTGGAAACGGTCTTCAATTTTTTTCTTATAGTTATTTTGACCCTAAAAACCTTTTTTAAAATCGCGACCTTCCTGGGTTTTAGAAAAAAATTGGAATCTGTTCTAAAAGCCTTTTATTCCGTAATAATCTACTTCTTTAAGAAACCAACAGCACTTTGTCGTTGCCACTTTTTAAACTCTACAAAATGGCGTTTTCAATTTTTTTACCCGACGTTTCATCTCCGTAATTTTTCTATATGGCCACAAAAAAACACCCTGTATTTGGTAGAACCTCTTAATAAAAATTCAACGATGTATGGTTCTAAAGCCAAAAATAGGAGAAAAATAAGTTTTAATAGTTATGTTTCAGGCCAGGCAGCAATATGATATGTACCTATTTTGAACCTGCGAACATAAACGATATACGAGCAAATATTGCTCGATTTAGGACGATTATGGGCACAATTCGACGTCGCCCGTAGCCCGTTATTCATATCGATTCACGATATTGATTATTTATTAGTGTTTACTTTGATTACATGTAAGGAATACTACGAAGCGACAAGCGCTTTATTTGAATTAAATTGTACTCTTTTTGCATATTAGTTAATTTATGTTTATCCGTGTTTTATTAAAAATATTTAAATATAGAAGAATAACCAGAAATAATTTCTGTTCGACGTATTTTAGACAGTTGTCCTCCTCCATACGAACAGAAAGTTTTAATCAAACAAAAAGGCAGTTCTACTCCAAATCCTGAAATAAATTCATAAATTCAAGTAAAACACGGAAAAACAATCAGATGCTAAGATTAGTACCTCTTTCGGGTTTGGACCGTGTTAATGTTGTAACCGAAGTTGCCAACGTTTCGCCCACTTTCGTAAGGAAAGAAATCGATTAATGATCAAGTAAGATGTAAGTTAAAAAATTGCTTTTGTGTCCTCCTACTAAATAAACACAAAAGCTCACACTGACAAGTATGCTCTTCTTACAGTCAAATTTAAAAGATGGTTTAACTCAAATTTCTAATCCATTTTTCAGGAAACCTTTGCAATAAATACTCACGTACATTTCTTGAATTATGCGCTGGGGCACCATCTTGTTGAAGCGAGCAGTTGGTAACAATTGCTAGAGGTCATTCATTCCAGGCATCGCCCAAATTAATTTGCAGCAAGTCGAGATACTTTTTTAAATTTAAATTGTTGTGGTAAATAAAAGGCCTTATTATTCTGTCACCTAAAATGCCTATCCACATATTAAAACAAAATTGACGTTGATGCCTTGCTGCTTTTTTTTTAAATAAGGACTGTCTGTTGCCCAATAATGTTACACCGGTTGAAAATGCCATTGTTGGTTATCATGCTTTTATCAAAATCAAATCAAAATTTAAAAGGAAAATTTTGATCTTCGAATTTTTTGGTATACCATTCGCAAAAAACTGTTCGGCTTCTCTCGTCACCAGCTATAAGGATGGAATTTATTCCTTTGTAAAATGAACTGGATTGTAGATCTAGCTACCCCAATTCGGGGCTCAATTAGTCTTGTTGATATTTCAAGAATTTCAAGAACGGAACAGTATTCGATTTTTTCTTCGTTGGATTGTTTTTTACGAGATAAAACAGATTTTTTTAATGAACCAATTTCGTTTAAATTATAAATACCAAACATCTAAAAATGACTAACTCAGGTTTTTTTCGTGCAGGATAATTATCAGAATACGTCTCCTCAGCAGTTACACAATTTTTGTGGCACAAGATGTAACAAGTCAACGTATTAAATTCTTCTTCGTTTGTGAAATTTATTAATAACGACAAGTTTTCAACAATAATGTAATAATAAAATAAAAATATGGCAATCGCTACTAGATTTAAGAGTAATAAAATATTTAAGCTCGTGTTTTCCCTTTTTTGGCTTTCGAACCATAACGTGTGATACATCGTTGAATGTTTTATAACAAATTAAATCGAATATAGGGTGTTTCTTTTTTTCTGGCCATATAAAAAAAAATAAGTGGCAATGACAAAGTGATGTTAGTTTTTTAATCTTTTAAACAAAATACAAAAATTTAAAAAAACAATTTTTTGGAAAAATTTGAAAATCAACAATGAATTTTTGCGATATACTTTAAATAACTCAACTTTTTCCTAATTTAATCCACCCTATATTTTATTGTTTACACGATCTCCAGACGCATCTTAGACACGTTGTATATAGGAAAAACGTTTTTTTAAATGTTAGGGTGCTGAAATAATTTCTGTAAAATTAAAAAAAAAATTTTTAATGAAAGAACATTGTTAAAAAATTGACGCAAAACGCATCAAGAATTTACAAATTTAAATTTAAAAATTTGTAGGTTGGATCAATGTGATACTAAAGTATTTTTTGCAAAATGCAAAACCATAATTTTTTCAAATCAAAACAAAATCACTACAAATATGACAACTCATTTCAATTCCAAAAAACTGGTTAAGAATAATACAATTTTCCATTCTGGATAATTCCCGTGTTGTCGTTCTTACACAAGCAACACGGGAATTATCCTGCAACCCGTGGAAACCTGATTCTACTATTGGTTAGGAATATTAAATGTTTCGAGTCTAAAAAATTAAAAAGAAAATTCCGGGAATTTTACATTTGAAATACAAAAAAGTTATCGATTAACAATAAATACAAATTTTTAATGATGTCAATTAACAGTATCATGTAACTCTTCCAAAAAAAGTTACATGCGACAGCTTTGACAAGTTTAGAAGTACAGAAAATATAATTCTAGATCACTAATATAAAATCAATTTTTCCAGGCTAAATTAAAAAAAAATTCAAAAATTAGGTTAAAACCAGTGGCGGCTGGTGGTCAATCATGCAAGAGGGTCATTTAAGAAAACACAATTATCGCAGTCTAAAAAAACATTCTTACATTAACACGATTTATATTTAAGATCAATTATATTTAAGATAGTCTGCTATTTTTACAATTACCCAAATGATCGATAAAATTTTACAGATTTTGATGGAAGATTTTTCAATGCTTAGCATAGAAATACGCACCGCACGGCTTTCTTGTCTCATGGCATTGTCGATTGCGTAGAAATGATTTAATTCTTTTTTACTTAAATGAACATCACTCACTTTCCACGGTAATCGCAGCTAAAGTCAATCAGTTGTTTTATTTAATATATGTACAGTCGGACCTCTATCCAATGAACTCCTATTTAATGATTTTTTTTATTTAGTGATGTTTTCTTTAGGATATTGACCTTCGGGTTAAAATGCGTGTAAAAACACCTCTAAAATATGATGTTCAAATTCTATATTATGATCTTTTTTAAAGAAAATGTTACCAAACTACTTAAAGTTTTCTTGGAATCACGTACAATTTACTTTACCTTTACAATACCGCATTGTTAAACGGATAAGCGGATTATAATACTTCTTAATTTACAATACAGATAGGCTATTACTAATAGTACTAAAAATTCTGTACATTTTTAAATAACATAAATGCATGAATTGTTTAAAGGATTATAGGATTTCCTTCGAGTTTTGAAATGAACACGTTTCATTTGCAATTTTTTCGTTTCAAGTTGTTTAAGTGTAAAGTTGGTTAAAAATGACAAAACGAAAGTGTTTATAAATAATATGTATTTCTTATGTACGTTTAAATTTGTGTTTTATTTTTTAAGTATAAATTCTATACAATGAAGTTTTTGAAGGGAATCTTGAACATCACTATATAGGAGTTCGACTGTATCTATTTTATAAACATTTTCATTGTGGTATTTAATTGACTTTCGGCAAGCGCCGTCTAATTTTATTTGTAAGCGAATATTAACGCGACCAAAGGTAGCATACTTCATTCAACTTTTCATGTGATTCGCCGATAACGAGTGCTTTTTCACTTTTTCTAAATGCTATAAATCGGTAACCTTATTTTTACACCATAATGAATCATTTGAAAACAGTAAACCTACAAAATAGTAAAATCTATTATTTACTTCAAATTCACAAATCCAATCTGACGAATAATACATAGATTCTTTAAAATTACTATGGATTTCTTTATTTTTATGTTTACTGATCTTAAAATGTGAAGTAAAGGCTGATGACGATAATTAAATTTAAATTCTAAACGTCTAAACTAATATTAGATATTATTTTTTTAATGTCTTGTACCACCGTCATTATGAAACAATAACGATAAGTCGTATATTACAAATGAATATTATAGATCAACTAAGAAAATCTACTATAAAGTTTGTCATATGTGATCAGAAATGTGCATTCTAGCATATGTGTTTTATACACACCTGCTGCGAAGACAATGAGAAATGACGTAAGTCACGTAAGCATTGCACTGCCCCTGAGTAGGCGGAATGAACTCCGCGCTCAAGACCGCAAGTAATCATTTAAGCGTTTACTTATCTTTTCTAACTCGCATAAAATTGTATTATGTGTGTCTCATTATTGACTACAATAACTATTTCATTTACGATTCGGCTTCAATATTATGAACGCGGGCACACGTAAATGTGAGCCTCCGGTAGATTCGCAAGTTTTCGTATTTAAATTCTCAATTTAAACGCATGTAATTCAAACTATGGTAATTTGATGTAAATGCGAATTTTCTGTAATTTTAAAGTAAATAAAATACCTTCTTTTTTTATTTTTCCGGAGGGTCATTGACCAAATGACCTAATAGAGAAGCCCCCACTGGTAAAACACAATGTAATTTACAGTTACAGAAATCAAATAAGTTTCAAGATTTTGAACAATTATAGATTCTAAACTACGCAAAATTTAGGAAAAAAACGCTATGAGGATATTAAAAATAACGAATCATGGGTCTCTAATAATATTTGTACACTAGAAAAACTTTTCCCATTGCTTAAATTACAAAAAATTCAAAAAGTTAGGTTAGAATATTGAAGCCATTTTTGTTGAAATTAAGAAAAATGTAAAGAAATTCGAATTAACCGAGTATTGTTAACAAAAGTCACATTTTTAGTCAATTGCAATCAAATTATTTTTGAAATTTTGAGCAATTACAAGTTCTAAGTTACATGACATTTAGAGACTAAAAAAACTTTTTCCGTTGCTTAAATTTAGTATTTCAAAAATTTAGGTTGGAATAGTGTAGTCAATTTTGTAAAAAATCAGAAACTTTTCGTTAGGAATGAGAGTCGTTACCAAAAATCTCAAACTAATTTAATTTAAAAGGTTAAAAGGTTGCAGTTTTGTACAATTAAATGGTTTGGACACATAAAGTGCCTTAATAAAATGTTTTGAACACAATAGCTTCATTAGTATCGTGATATCATACCAATTCATTTATCTTAACGTGATACTGGGGGGGGGGGGGTATTAGCTTATATATAGTGCGATAGTACATAACTTCTACTAATATTATCTAAATTTTATATGATAATACTATCTCCAATTTTAAATGAAAGTAGCCCTCCGCGTGACTATTTCGGGATGCCCGCGCGGTCTCTGAAGCGGGTACGTCACATAATTTTTTTAAGTATCAAATGTTAATTAAAAAATAAAAAAAACTTAAGGTGTATCTTCAACACTTGAGGGAAGGTCCCGTTGGAAAAATTGATGTGACTTCATTTTTGAACAAGTTAGGTCATCTGACAAGTCTTTATCAAGTTACAATTTCATCGTTTTTGATTTAACAATTTCATCGTTTTTTATTTAACAATTTGTTATAAACAAATTCTGACAATCACAATATTTTTTTATAAATCTTTGAAAAATTACAAAAACAACCATATGCAACAATATATTGATAAAAATCATTCCTTAACTAATTATTTAAACATTACAAATATTAAAAAAACGATTATAAACAATTAAAAATTGTTTTTAAGAGAAAAAAAATTTGAAACATAGTTTCAAATTGTTTTTAAGAGAAAAAAATTTGAAACATAGTTTCATGACAAGAATTCAATTTTCAATCATTTCATCAATACAAAAACAGTAATACCTAATAAATATTTTAAAAAAAACTATAACATTTTTTGGATTTTTGATTTTTTTGCAACTTAACTCTTATAGTTTCTGAGTTATTCGCGAAAAACGAAATGCCTTTTTTTTCATATTAATGTGTTTATAACTTTTGCAATTTCTTATCTGCAAAAAAAACATGTTAATACTGAAACGTTCGCGAAATTATGGTCAAATTCGAGACAATGACCGAAGAGCGTGGAACATTCTAGAGACTGATAACAGAAATATATAAAAACCGTTCAAAGGAGCATAGGTCAGTTTTTCGAATTTAATCGAGAAAATTTTGTCGGTTTAAAATAAATAACTGATTAACGCGAATCAAGATAAATAAATAAAGTGCTGGTGCTAGTAAAACATAAATACGTCGCGTATGTACTGTTAACATAAAACATGTATCAGTTTTAGATAAAATTAAACTAGTGATGGTAATATATAAAAGTTAGTGTAAGTTTTAGATAAAATTAAACTAGTGATGGTAATATATAAAAGTTAGTGTAAGGATTATTCTTAAATACCGTTAGATTTAAATAGTTAGGTGTAGTTCTAACGTGTAAATATTCAGTTTTATAAATAAATTAGATTTAAAATTCGTTACATTGGTCTTAGTGTGGAGTTCGCAGATTAAAGGTGTAAATACAAGTAATCCAATTTTGCACCCGTTTTAAAAACATTGTGTGTAATAAGTACATGTCTGCGTGTTTGTTTATAGAATATAAATATAGTCGTTCCGGTTAGATATAGAATCGCCAGTTACTAAACTTTTGTGTTGTTAAAATTGTTATTCGTGTTTTAATTTATACCGGTGATTCAAAGTTATTTGAATCAATAAAAAATGGTCAACAATTGATGAACAGAAAAATGGAAGAAAAGTTTTACGAAAATTCTCAGAAAATGGAAGAAAATACTAAAAGAATGGAAGAAAAACTGTCTAAAAATTTTTAGAAAATAGAAAAAAATGTTGGAAAATTATACAAGTTTAAAAGAAGAAATACGAACAAGGATTGAAAATCAAATAAAGACTATTGAGGAGCAAATACAAGTTAGTATGACAGACAGAATGAAACTGCTTCAAGAACGAATGATCCAAATGATTTGCCATGGTGAAGGAAACGTCACGAGCGAAGACTTAATAATGAAATCCCATCGGGAAGAAACCACTCACAAGTTTAAAGTTGTACCTATAAATTTTGATGGTAAAGTTCCATGGTCAACCTACTACAAGCAGTTTGAAACCGCAGCTACAGTTAATGGTTGGAGCAACAAACAGAAAGCGACGTCTTTAATAGTGTCCTCACGTGGAGAAGCCCTTCGAATCTTGCAGACAATTCCTGATCACCTATAAAGAAATTACGAACTCTTAATTTCACGTTTAGAAATGAAATATGAAGATGGTCATCTTCAACAAGTGTGCCAAGCTAAAATTAAAAATCGGGTTCAGAAAGCTGCCGAAAGTCTTCAAGAGACATCGCTAGATTAACACAGCTTGCGTATCCTAGAGCAGTTGGATATTCAAACCTTCGAGACAGCGAAACGCAGCAGGCTCTACGGTTAGCTCGATCAAAGACGTTGGATGACGCTTTGGTGCATGTCTTGGAGTTTAAAGTAGCAAAAAGACGGTCATAAACTTCGCTGTGCTGCAGGAGTACCCGCGTAGACACTAGAAAGCATCGAGGAGATAGCGCAACGAATACTTCAGGAAAGAGGAGCGAAGACTTCGAACTGTGGTGAAATAAGTCACGTACGACGACATCGTACTAAACCCAACAAGAAGACACGAAGAGCGCTCGAAATTTTGGAACGAGTAAACCAAAAAAAAACAAAAGTTAATTTCATCTAGTCATGTCCCGGAGATTACCATTCAAATGCCATTGCGTAAGGAGCAATTGCACACTATTTATCTCGTTGGAAAGAGTGTTCAGTTACTGGTTGACACGGGAGCGATGAAGACCATCATTCGTCAGGACATATTACGGGAAAATGAGAAGAAATCATCAGTAACAGTACGACTTCGAACGGCGACGGCCTAAGAAATGCCTACTCACGGACAAGTCAAAGTAACCATTAGTTTGGGAAATTGAGAGTATTTTCAAAAGACGAACTAACGTGGTGAAACAAAATTAATACCGGAAACGTTCGTACGATACGACAACATCCACGCCAACTTTCTTTGGCGAAAATAGAAGAAGCCGAACAAATAATTATGGATATGGAGAAAGGTGTGATTGAACATTCAAATAGCCCATGGGCCTGCAAAGAGGACGTCATGAAATGGTTTCGTAAGTGCATGGTCTGCGCATTAGGAAATGGTCCAGCGAGAAAGCGCAAAGCACCGATGAAGCAGTACAACGTGGGAAGCCCTTTAGAAACAGTAGCGATTGACATCGCAGGGCCGTTCCCAGAATCTGATTCGGGAAACAAATATATCCTGGTGGCGATGGATTATTTCACGGAGGATGGAGGCTTACACCATACCCAATTAAGAAGCTGTTACAGTCGCAGACGTATTAGTGAAAGAGTTTTTCTGCCGGTTTGAAGTATCGTTGGAATTACACTCCGACCAAGGCCGCAACTTTCAGTCTGAGCTGTTTCAAGAAGTTTGCTAACTGTTAGGAATTTAAGAAAACTAGGACGACGCCTCTCCATCTTCAATCTGATTGCGGATAAATCGAACAATGGGAAAATACTTAACCAAAGCAGTGTCCGAACACCAAAGAGACTAGGATCCATACTTTTTGCTAATGGCATAGCGATCAACCGTTCACGAAAGCACAGGCCAAACACCATCTTGTGTCATGCTCTTTCGCGAAATACGACTGCCATGCGACCTCCAGTTTGGACGAAGGCCGGAAGAAGACTACGCCAGCAAGTTGACCAAGAGGCTAGACGAAGTACATGAGGCAGTCCGTAAGAACACACAAATTGCCAGCGACAGAATGAAGACCAGATATGACGTCAAGACACAAAATGATTGGTTTGAACCTGGCGACATGGTATGGTTGTATAATATCCAAAGAAGACGTGGTTTGTCGCCGAAGCTGCAGAGGCAACGGGAAGATCCTTATGCTGCGTATTCATGACGTCATATATCGCATCCAAAAACCACCCAGAGTCAAACCAAAAGTAGTCCACATCGATCGTCTAGCCCTGTTTTCTGGCGATAACCACGTTACGAAAGCTAAGGTCCGAACCAGAATAATAACTAGCAGAACCCAAAATCAAGTCGAAGGAATAGACTTCAATAAGTTGATGAGCATATACGGAGGTTCTGGAAAGGCTAGGTTCGGAGTTGCAACCAAGGAACAACAAGACCTGTTAAAAACACCAAAAGATTACGCCATCGCACATTGCATAAGCGAGGATCTTGACATGTTCAGAGGGGTTGCAGTCGTATTGGAAAAGATAGCAACCGGCGGTCGGAAAGTTTTTAAACTACGTGGTGGCCGACACTTCGTTATCTATCTGGTCACCAAGAAGTACTCACGTACAAAGCGGTTTCAAGAGAGAAATGGAGTTTTATAATATTAAGAAATTGGCAGTACCCAAGCTTGGTTGTGGCTTAGATCAAATGAATTGGAGGACAGTTCGAAATATGTTCCGAGGAACAGGCGTTCAATCGTTGATCTGCAGTTACCATTCAAGTAGAATATCGGGTCAAGAAAAGTCAATTGACTGCTACTTTTACGCTCGAGGCAGTTGCCGAAATAGAGTGTCGCATGAAATTTCCTGTTCAGGGACAACAGTCTTAACAAGGGGGCAGTTAAACGTTCGCGAAGTTATTGTCAAATTCGAGACAATGACTGAAGAATATTGAACATTCTAGAGACAGATAACAGAAATATATAAAAACCGTTCAAAGGAAGTACAGGTCAGTTTTTCGAATTGAATTGAGATTGAGATTTTGTCGGTTTAAAATAAAAAAGTGATTAACGCGTGTGAAGATAAATAAATAAAGTGCCGGTGCTAGTAAAACATAAATATGGCGCGTATGTATTGTTAACATAAACAAGTATCGGTTTTAGATAAAATTAAAAAGTGCTGACCTAGTGATAGTAATATATAAATTAGTGTGTTATTCTTGAATATCGTTGGATTTAATTAGTTACGTGTAGTTCTAACTTGTAATTATTTAGTTTTAAATAAATTAATTTTAAAATACATTTTTCTAGACGTCTTTCCAAATCCAATAAGCTGTCGCTCATATTTTTAGGTGCTATTTCAAGAATTAACACGATTTTTAACTTGTCCACTAGAGTAGTATCCCTAAGTATCTAGTAAGATTGGTTAGCTCACTTTCTTTATCATTATAATACAAATGTGTTATGATATTTTCGCCGTTTCTTATTTTCGAAAAGTTACTATAACACGTTTTCTTAAACTTATTGCGATATAATTGTTTTGTTTGGATTCTACAGCATGTGATATTTTCCGGGTGTTTTTAATTTTGAAAAGTATCTACAAGATACTTTTTTAAAAATTTCGATAGCTTAATTTTTAAAAAAATTAATTTTACAAATATTTTCGTGATATTAGATCGATTAAGTAAAGACACCTTGTCTTTAATTAATCGCAAAAGCTTTTTTCTTTCCGTGATTTCTAACTACATACTAGTCTAATGAAATTATTTATTTTTAAGATATTCAAGATTGTGTATCTTCAGATTATCCGCGACGTTACTAAAATGTTGTAGTAGTTATGGTTTGTCATGTTGGAGGAGGTGTGTTGAAAATATATGGTAATTGTAGATACTTTATATATGTAAGTTTAATTTTTCTGTGATATTCAATGAATTTGAGTTCCACTTTATCGATATTTTTAGTTTTGTTACTTAAAATATTATCTGCGATATTTAAAATGTGATTCGGCGATATCGAGATCGTTGAAATTTGTTTGAAAAACGACTTCGATTTTTTTTTCTTTTAACGATAGTTCAAGCACGCGAGAGAAAATTTGTTCTATTATAGGCTTCCACACGTCGTTAATAAAAGTGAAATCTCCTTATGGTAATAGAAAACGATTGTTAATGACGTTTCAAATAAGCTTATCTTTTGAAACTGTTCATAATTCATAAAGCAACTACTGCCATTGCATCTACCCACGCCGTATTCTAATTTAGCGTTTATTATGAAAACATTTGACATTAGAAAATTGCTCTGACAAATTACATCTCGACGAACGTTTCGCATAAAACTCGCAACTGCGATAGATTTACACACGCGTAATTCCTAACCAGTTCTCTATTCTAAACAAGAAATTACTCGATCGCGGTCGGCCTGTGAAAAAACAAAAGAATCAAAAACACATCACTTGGTCGTTTTTTTTAAATTTTTTACCGTAAACGTCAAAAGCGAAAGTGATTTTTCGTCACTTGTAAAATTAATCTATAATAAAATTCAGATTTTATACTATGGGCGCTGGCCGCTGGATTTTATGTTAATTTTTTTATTTAAACATCGAGGACGCATGCAAATTACAATTATTTTTTAACGATTATCGTAAAATGTTATTATTATTGAATTTTAAAGATTTTTGCGAGGCTACCGGCACAGTAGGTGCTTGTTGCTTGTAGCATCGGCATGGGGGTAATTTTTTTCGTTTTTTACGATATTCAAATATCGTGCGTACTGATTTTTTGCTGCGAGTGTTTCGACACGAGACGACTTTCAGTTTAATCGTTTAATGAGTAAAATACTTCCGGAAGAGCGTGGTTTTTCTTCGGGTATCAAACGTGATAAATTAAAACCGCTCGCATAGGTGTTGCATCTTTCACTTCTTAAGCGATAATTTATTACGTAGATTAGAATGTACTGGAGTTACGTAGAGAATTAATTTTTTTCTATTTTTTTACAGGACGAATGTCAGACGGAGGCAAATCGGTGGGTGGGCGCCCCTCGACCAGGAATGCCTCCATCGCCAGTTGCACCCGAGGTAAGTAATTTTTTTTAACGTCACCCTAAGTTTAACGTTACGGCGTGTCCGCAATTAAGTAAGCGCTCTTTTCGACCTCGATAGATCAAGTGAAGACTAACGCATTTCTTTATGGCGATAATGAGCGTGGTACGTGAGAAGAATTATTAAGTGGCACGAGTGATTGATATTCTTTGATTTTTGTAATTTTAAGTAAAACGCCAGATGGTGTCGACGTTAAGTTGCGCTATTTTTACACCTTTGTCATAACCTCAAATATACTGTGACGTACAATTCTCAACCTGTAGATAGCGCTGCATTTTGTGACGTTATGTATCGAGATGCCTCGTTTTTTTGCAAAAATTATTTAAAAACTTTTTTTCTCTTCCCAAACCTGTTTCTAAACACCTTACATATTCTTTCTGTTTGCTGTATTTAACACCTCTATGTTTTCTTTTTTTGTTTAGATAACATTTTCTTCTCAAAACATTAGTTTATTTTTGTCTGAGTTATAGTTACTTTTTCTCTTTTTTTTTAAACTACAACCACAAATTGTATATAATTACTTACGCTGAAGAACATTTTCTGAAAATATTAACCTTTTTTTCCTGGCCTGGATTATGTCAAAACCGAATCCCAATTTTATTTTCCTCCGAAGTTGGATACATCGACACCTAAGCTCAAGTTTTTCACTGTCGAGACATTTTTTTCGGTACAAACAATTGGTCCAAAACTAAATTCAATTTGTTTTCTTTTGCGTTCGGTTTTTAAGCAACTTCGACGTTTTGTATTTTTCCATAAACTGTACCAGGTGGTCCATGAAACACGAATTTTATGTCATTCTTTGCTGTTAGGGCTTTTCGCTAACAGTATAACCTACATTTGTCTTCTTCAGAAACTGTGGTATCTTTACACTTAACTTGCATGTTTTCAGTCGTTTTTCACTGTGCACTAAAAAACTGCATATTCTTCTTTTCTTCGAAAATCTATTGGTCTTAAACCTAAATCGAAATTGTTTGTTTTCTTTTGCTTTGAAAATTTCTTTTTTGGTACATTCTCAACGTATCCTGACAATATAGCCTCAACTCTTTTTTACCAAACTTAGTTTTTTAGGTATTGCGTTAAATAGTAAGCCTGAAATATTATGTTGGTCCTCCTAAATGCTTTTTCTACTGTCAACGCCACATGACATTTACAATTTTTTTGCAAACGCAAAATGGTGCTTTTCTTCTAGTTTTTTTTATTTCCTATATTCGTTTAGTAATTTTTTGTACTCATTGAAGGATTGGCATTTGATACGGCAAACGTTTAAAAATTCAGGCGTGGCAGCGCCATCTGAACCTTTTACGAGAAATGAATGCGATGGCCTACTATACGATCTTAATTAGTTTTTATTCAAAAGCTGTAAAAAGGATGTTCAGCGTAGTAGAAGATAAAGAAAAAATGAAGCACCATAGAATTAGTAATTATTTCTGCACATCGCGTATGTAGTTTGAAAGGCGTAACAGTCATTACGTCGACGCTGCAATGCCGAGTAATAAATGAAAATTAGCAGTAAAATTGTTTTATTTGAAGTATTAAAGTTGTATCGTGAGTACGAAGTTCTTTGGAAGATAATGAATCGAACCACACACACTCACTGGCACATACACCCGCTTTCATAATAGTCCTTTTGCAACATTAAAACACGACCCGTTAATTTCACCAAGTCGGTGGCAGAACTTTTTTTGTTCGCCTTCTTCAAAGACGTTTTAATAAACGTTACGGTTATTTCGCACGACAGATGGTTAATGTGCGTTATTCTTTAGTAGATTTAATGACTGTACATTACGTAGTTAACACCTTTGTACGAACTTTAGTGTTTTGTGTTTGCAGAATGTTAATGAAAGGTGATACACATCTACGCCTTTTCATAATTGCAAGATGTTCGTCTATTCATTGTTAGATTAAAATAAATGCTCGCGCTCGTCCGCTCTTTCTTAATTCTATTGTCGCCTTTACAACTTTTGTTTGCGCATCCACGTTAGCTTTGTAAAAGAATAGATGAATCATGCAAACACCCTACATGACACCATCTGAAATATCATTTGCCCTAATATGAAAATTTGCAAAATTAACTAAGAATTTATTTTAATTAACATCGATACTAGCAACGCAATAATATATTTAAAAATCTTTTGACGTGTACATTGTTCTTTTGTAGCAAGAAGTGAGACAAATCGCTACCTAAACGACATAGGTAAATTCAAAATGACGAAAAATTCGTTTTGTATCCAATTTTAAATTTATTTTATTTTCAGAAAAATTTAATTTCAAGTGATAGATCTGTCATCTTAATTTTTTTCAAAATTATTTTGGATGCTCAATGAAAACAAACAAGAAACAACAACATAAAATTTGCTATGTGCGTTTCTTCACAAACTTATATTGAAGTGATTCAAAATGGCGTGTGAAAATTATTTTTTAAATTTACGGCAGCGGTAGAGTCTTTTTGTCACAAGATACTTTAATCATAAATTAGACTTGAAAAATTGAAAATGGCGTACACTTAGTACTTCTTTTTAGAAGAAAAGTCTAAACAATTTTATTTTACGAAACCAAAACTCAAATGATGTTGAATTTATTTCAAAAGCTGAATTTATATCAAGTTGATCGTAAAAAGGATTTTTATTAAGGTAGCTTTGACGATAGATGCACATTACATAAACTTGTCGATTACTACATTTTTTTAAATTTAAACTGGTGGTGCGAATTTCTAAACAAACTTTAACGTTGATTTATCATAGTAGTTGAATTTTTAAAATGAGACCAAATCAAGAAAAGTTTTCAGAAAGTTAGAAAATATTTTTTAAATTTAACGAATTCAGTTATTTCTATTGATATCTAGTAAATTTGTCTGAAACTGAAGCTTCCATAAAATAAAAGCTAGAAAATGGGTAATCAAATGTCTGTAGCCTAAAAATCGAGATTTATCTTAAAACTGTAATTTTCCTTAAGTAAATCTCTACAGCATTTTTTAAATTTCAAACGGCAGTGCAAATTTTCAAATTTTATTTATCAGTCATATTTTATAAGTAGGTAGATTGCGACAACCCTAAAACCAAGTGGTTTTGATCTATAAACTTTAAAAGAAAGGTAATTTATTATGGCATTTACGCGTAGTTTAATTATTAGTATTTGATTATTTAAATTTCAAAATGGCATTTATTATTGTTTAGTACTTGTGCTTATTTTTATATACTGTCGCAACGACAAATAAAATTGGTAAATTGGTGGATGATTTGTATCTTTGAGCGTACGACTAACAACGCGGAAGAATGGAATGAAACTCCGTCAACGTGTTAAAGATGTTTTGTTTTAATTATAATTGAATTTTTATGTTAATAACAATTAAGTCCAAGGCTGGCTTGTTTTTTCCGCACTAATTAAAAATCGCGAATCGATAAGTTCAGATCCGTTATTACTAAAGATCAAACAAACTCTAGTGGGCGAGCGGTTTCTTCTTTTCATGCAAACAGTAGACAGCGTCTAGCATAATATAAGTGATATTACGAAACGCAATGCAGAGGCGCGTGTTGCGCACCGAAACGTCGGGCTCTAGAATTGATTTGTGTGCGGCAATAACAAATGAATGGTTAAATGTAATTTGATATGACATATCTTACATCAGAACATGTGCGTGCGATTAACATATATGCGTTGCCCACTCATCTCATATATCGTCCGTCCATATGCACATGCTCTCCACTTATTCAGACGACTCTTCTTCTTTTACAGGCGGAAGGTCCACCCGTCCAAATGGAACCAGTCGATCTTAGTATAAAAACGCCAGTTGTTTTACAAGTACCAAAATATCCACCCCAAAGACTAAAAAATCCACCGCCGACGAGTAAAATAACGAACGTACCATCGGGTAAGTAAATTTTTTCGTGATCGCATGTTGTACTGCAACCACTGCAATGTAATTTATATTCTAATTAAGATTTCATACTCGACCGTCAAGATTTGTAATACAATAATTTACGTCACGTGTTGCCGTTGTAGTTATTAATCCATAAATATTTTGAAACGAACGCCAACAATGTCTAAACGGACAGATATAATTGCTAATGTGCTCCCAACCCCTTGAACATTAACAATTGATTAATAGTTCTTGACTTGATTACGTTAGATCTAGTTGGCGCGGTTCATCTTGTTGCACTTTCTATTTTTTCTTGCCATTTCATGGCCTTTGCGATTTACGCGAGTACGAGCATTTGTCCTTTCTTTGTCTTTAAGGTGCTTTAAACTAAGACTATTGAAAATGTACTAATATCCAAAAATAGCAAAAATCCGTGCCACCTTAGTAGCTATTATGATTATACGTTATTTTAAAAAAAACGATACATATTTAAGAACTTTTTATTTAGAAAAAAAATAATTTGTGACTTGAGTGCTGCTAGATTTAGTGACAATTTTATAATTACGTTGATCAGATTTATTCTAGACGTCAAAGTCCTTGCCACATTATCTTATTTTAACGAATTTAGTTTAAACTAGAACTTTTATATTAGTTCATCATATTTGGCACGGATAAATTAAGTAACAATTTAATAACTTTTTTTTTATTTAGCAAAGTCAAGTTGTCTGAAGTTAGGTTCCTTTTCCTCAATGCAAGCAATATGTTCCCACGTATTTTACAACAGTTTATAATTTAAGTGCTGCTAGATTTAGTGACAATTTAGAAACTATTTTGAATAGATTTATTCTAGATATTAAGTCCTTGTCACAATAATTGATTTTAAAGCATTTAGTTTAAACTAGAATTTTTATTTTAGATAACATACATATTTGACACTAATAGATTTAGTAACAGCTCAGTGACTTTTTGTTTTGCAAAAATTAAATTTGTCTGGGGTTGAGTTTATTTCTCCAATACGAACAAACAGTTTTCACGTTTTTTGCAGTTTGCAGTTTATGACTTGAATGCTGCTAGATTTAGTGACAATTTAGTAACTATTTGGAATAGACTTACTCTAGAAATTAAGTTTTTGTCACTGTATTTTAGAATTTAGTTCAAACTCGAACGTTTATATTAGTTTAACATACATGTTTGACACTAATAGGTTTAGTAACAATTTAGTGACTTTTTGCAAAAATTAAATTTATCTGTAGTCAAGTTTATTTGTCGAATACGAGCAAACACTTTCCACGTTTTTTACAACCGTTTATGAATTGAGTGCTGCTAAATTTAGTGACAATTTAGTAACTATTTTGAATAGCTTTTATTCTAGATATTAAGTCCTTGTCACAATATTTTATTTTAAAGAATTTAGTTTAAATTGGAATTTTTATTTTAGTTTAATATAAATATTTGGCACTGATAGATTTAGTAACAGTTTAGTGCCTTTTTGCAAAAATTAAATTTATCTGTGGTTAAGTTTATTTGTCGAATACGAGCAAACACTTTCCACATTTTTTTACAGCAGTTTATGACTTGTGTGCTTCTAGATTTAGTGACAATTTAGTAAATATTTTGAATAGATTTATTCTAGATATTAAGTCCTTGTCACAATATTTTATTTTGAAGAATTTAGTTTAAACTGGAACTTTTATTCTAGTTTGGCATTAATAGATTTAGTAACAGTTTAGTGACTTTTTGTTTTGCAAAAATTAAATTTGTTTGGGATTAAGTTTATTTTTCTAATGCGAGAAAACATTTTTCACGTTTTTTGCAACAGTTTATGACTTGAGTGCTGCTAGATTTAGTGACAATTTAGTAACTAGTTTGAAGATTTATTCTAGAAATGACGTCCCTGTCACATTATTTTATTTAAAAAAATTTTGTTCAAACTAGAACTCTTATATTAGTTTAATATAAATATTTGGCACTGATAGATTTAGTAACAATTTAGTGACTTTTTGCAAAAATTAAATTTATCTGTGGTTATAAAATCTTAAGCTTTCGCGGTTGTTATGTTTATGATTATAAGCGACTTTCGGCTTAGACCGCGTTGTAGTTAAACACCCAACTGTCCTTTCCAAGAAGGTTGATCTTTGTCTTAGAGGATATAATACTCGTAGCCAAGACGTCAGTTTGTTTGGGCTCACGAACGACAATACGGCAAAGGTCAAGTTCTACTTCTTGTTTTGGCTTTCAAGAAGAGACTAGGACCAAGCCTAAGTCTGGGTGTTTAACTACGACGCGGTCTAAGCCGAAAGTCGCTTATAATCATATCTGTGGTTAAGTTTATTTCTAGAATACTAGCAAAGACTTTCTTCGTTTATTCCAATAGTTTATGACATGAGTGTTGCTAGATTTAGTGACAATTTAGTAACTATTTTGAATAGACTTACTCTAGAAATTAAGTTCTTGTTACATTATTTTAGTTAGAATTTAGTTCAAACTAGAACTTTTATATTAGTTTAACATACATATTTGACACTGATAGATTTAGTAACAGTTTAGTAACTTTTTGCAAAAATTAAATTTATTTGTGGTTAAGTTTATTTCTCGAATACGAGCAAACACTTTCCACCTTTATTCAAATAATTTATGACTTGACTGCTGCTAGATTTAGTGACAATTGAGTAACTACTTTAAATATATTTATTCTAGAAATTAAGTCCTTGTCACATTATTTTATTTTAAAGAATTTAGATTAAACTAGAACTCTTATTTTAGTTTAACATACATATTTGGCACTAATAGATTTAGTAACAGTTTAGTGACTTTTTGTTTCGCAAAAATTAAATTTGTCTGGGGTTGTTTATTTCTCTAATGCGAGCAAACACTTTTCACGTTTTTTGCAATAGTTTAAGAATTTAGTGTTGCTAGATTTAGTAACTATTTTGAATAGATTTATTTTAGAAATGAAGTCCTTTTCACGTTACTTTGTTTAAAAGAATTTACGCTTTCTACGTTCTTCGCAACAGTTGACCTGAGTGCTGCTAGATTTAGTGATAATTTAGTAACGATTTTGAATAGATTTATTCTAGATATTATGTCCTTGTGACACTATTTTATTTTAAAGAAATTGGTTCAAACTAGAACTTTTATACACTGATAAGATTTACCTAGTAACAATTTAATTACATTTTATTTCACAAAAAAAAGTTTGTCTGAGCTCAAGTTTCTCTTTTCTAATGAAAGTATTGCTCTTTACAACAGTTTACGAGCTACGTGCTGCTCGATTTGGCGTCAACTTAGTAATTAGTTTGATTACCTTGAATCTAGAACGAATAAGTGCCTGTTGCAAACTTATGATTAAAACCATTAGTTAAAACTAGAATGTTTTTATATTGGTTTAATAGATATGGCAATGCTAAGTTTAGTAACAATTTAGTGAATTTCAGAACTGTAATACACATAAAAATCCCCACGTTTTTTAACTTTTAACTTTAGGTAAGAATTTAGTAACTATTTTTAGTTTGATTTATTATAAAAACTATGCTTTTATCACGTTATTTAATTTTTTTTAATAGTGAAGACTGTAACTTGTATACTAGTTCAACAGATTTTGCGCTAATAGATTTAGTAACAATTGAATGACTTAGTAACAAGCGTAGTACGCGTAAAAAATACTCACGTTTTCAACTTTTAACTTGCAAGATTCAGTCAAAATTTAGTAACTATTTTGATTGGATTTATCATAAAAACTATGTTTATATCACGTTATTTAATTTTTTTTAAATAGTTAAAACTCGTATGTTTATACTAGTTCAACATATTGCGCTGATAGATTTAGTGACAATTTAGTGACTATTTTATTTAACAAAGATCAAGTCGAGGTTTGTCAGGGTTTTATGTGTCGTTTTGCGAGCAGACGTTTTTTATAAAAGTTATCAGCGTGTTTAAATGAAGTCTGTGTTCTAAATTGATTTTTTTAAGTAAAATTGTCGATGTAACCATAAACAGGTAAAATGCCATAATTTTACGCGAACGTTTAGTTAGAATCGCATTCATACGGAAGTAATTAAAAGGACGAAGATGCCAATTAGTATGAGTCGAAAAATTTTCTAAATTCCTCTCGTATGCTGAAAAAGGTTAGAAAAAAAGTACGAACATGTTTGCGAGCTTTGTTTAAAATGTAAATGACTTGTGTTTGTGCTTTACCGGTACACAATTCGCTTACGGCAAGTTGCATTAATTTATCCACTTTATTACAGTTAGAACACATTAGAACGGAGAAAAATGATTTTCATAGGCGTCTTGATTGATTTGCAAAAACAACGTGAAAGTTATTACTGATGGTGTATTACACAGTTAAGTAAGTAATATAACCTTGTGGTAAGTATGCTATAGTTGACAATGGTGAAGTTTGTGTGTGTAAAGTGGAAGTAGGTTGCGCATCTTGTTGTATCTAAGAGATTGAGTGGGCACGACTTAATGTTCTCAAGACATCAATTTCTACCGAGCTCATCTTTTACCACTCACTGATGAGCACTGTAGTAAATTATGTAAGTTGCGAAACTATTACTAACGGGTTGGATAGTTTTACGAAGGCCTCGATAAATCTTTTAGTTAATTTCTTCGTTGAATACAATGTTACATGCAAAATTCAAGTTGGTTGTGAATTCATCAATTTAAGCAATTAAAAAGTTGAACGCTACCAATTACCAATGACGTTATGAAATATCGAGCATTCGTTAATTCATAACCCTAGACTATCAATGCCAAGTAGAATTTGGACTATTTTATTCTATTCGAATCTGGTGCTTTATTAAAAGGCGACAAAGCGATATCGTACAGTAATTTGTAAGCTGGTTAGGTTTACATATAATATGTGAGGTTATGGTGCCAGTTTTTCTAGAGTAACAGTCGGGTCACGATTTGAACTATCGCACGCCCTACGTACATCTTCTATTCACTCCACCCATATTCGCTTCTCAAGCAAAACTGACCTAACCCTGCGGATATATCATCGATAATCACGTTCACTTATACAGTTAGGTTAGAATTTACAAATACTTGAGGATTATGTCCGATTAGATTTTTTTCTTAAATTAAACGTATTTGAATGT
This sequence comes from Aquatica leii, assembly GCA_035610365.1. NCBI lineage: Eukaryota > Metazoa > Arthropoda > Insecta > Coleoptera > Lampyridae > Aquatica > Aquatica leii. Next base: position 94,497,060 of record CM069435.1, on the reverse strand, counting down.
AGCTATGGGCATACGCTCTAAGACCTTGGAACACATTAAACATGTCCTGTCGCTGGTAAAAGGTTTTATTGCTCCATATTATATTTTTTTAAAGCATCCGTTTTTATTACCTTACAGTCCCTTCGATTTTGCGTTTGCAAGAAGGTAGCGCAAGGTTTCGAGGTGGGACCGTTTTTGTTTGGTGCCATTTCGAATTTCCGGCGTGTCCGATCAGAATGGGAGTTTTTTTTAAGGTGCGTAATTGGTCGACTTCGCATTATTTAATCTTAAAATATTACAATCTAATTGTATCGAACATTTATACAATTACTCGTTCTCTCAATGCCAATCTACTACATACGTTGTAAAATAAAATCAAGGTAGACTATTGCAGAAGTTCTCAACTTAGGTTTTTGAACAAAAATTATGGATAAAAATGTTACTAAAGCATTTTATTATACTACTAAAATGATAGTTCCAAGACATTAACTGGAAGCAGACGTTCCAATGCATCACAAAACATAAAACCAACATACAGTTAAAAAAACCAATTAAGACTAAATGTTACGCGTAACTGCCACAAAATCATTAAAATTGAATTTCCTAAAGATTAACTTAAACGCCCGTAACAGTTGCTAAACAAATGTTTAAAAGTAGAATTCGCTAAAAAGACGTATATTTTTTCAAATACAATGCCTAAATATTCGCCAAAAAACAGGAACCTGCAGCCTAACTGATAAAAGCATTACTAAAATATTTAAATATAACAAACGAAAATCCCTAAATTAGAATTTGATAAAATCAAAATTTACTATCGCAAAAAACTGCGTAACTTATACATAGTATACTGAAGTATTTAAAAATAAGGAGATGCAAATCCCTATAGATACGATAGAAAAATTCACTACACGTTACTAAAATAATTTTGAAGGTGTTGATTTACGGCGTTTGATAAAAAAATCACTAAAACATTTCAGGATAAGAAAATTAAAATCTCCAGGCATGAACTTAAACTAGACGTTCTGAAACATCAATTAACAAGCACAATTTCCTGAAGAGTCTGAGTGAATTAATTTGACCATATTTAGACGGTTTTTTTGGACTTCAGGCTTAACATTTTTGAGTAGGTGAAAGTGGTAAATTTTAAAGTGCCCTCCAAAAATAAGATCTCCCATTGGCTACCGAAACTGTGAAAAATGTATAAAGTTCTTAAATGTTATATTAATGAAAACAATCTAAACATAACTCATTTGATAGTTACACGTTTAAAAACTTTGATATTTGACAGAAAAGTCACTAAATGTTATTTAGAAACGGTTTAAAAATGCGGAAACGAAAGTTCCTAAATGTCGCCTTGTTTTAAACACTGGGAAAACTGACATTTACAGCTGCGATCGACGCATGTCCGATATTTACATCGTGAAAGTGACAGAAAAGTCACTAAATGTTACTAAAACTGTCGGAAAGTGAGGAAATGAAAGTCCTTAATTGGTAGTTTAGACGAATCGATAATAACAACTAATTTCGCTATTTATAGAAGCAGACAGTAAATAATATTAAAATTTTAGTTTTTGACGAATCGCAACTTACAATTAGACATTGTCAAAAATCTCGTTTAAACATATCAGCGGTAAAACGTGTTGAGAACTTCTGGCATGAAAATCGTCGCATAAACCAAGCAATCAATTAAAAGCCGTATCTGTCAATCAGATTGAAAGTATTGTCAGCGATTGATAATTTAAATTGTATTTTATGTGTATCGACGATTCCGAGACGAGAAAAACTGTGTAAGTATTTACAATGCGACAATAAAAAGTTCGCGGCAGATATGTCATTAATAATTATTATTACGTTCAAAACAAGAAACGATTGAATAAATTGATTTTTTTCACGACGTTCGCACAGTCATAAATCAAACTACTCCATATTAACGAGCATCTATTTTAAAGGGCGCACATCGGCGCTCCCCAAAATGGCGCTAATGAGGCCAATCGAAGTTTTGCAATTAAAACGAACAAAAAACAACTCGAATCCTAATACAGCATTTAGCCATTTATAGGTTATTTAATTAATGCCCGATTAAATCACACCGTTCGAAAGGCGATTGTCAAGATCTAATCAGCGATACGCCACTGTGCTCCATTGGGTGCGTGCGTCTGTGTGTCTGTGTACGTATATACGTGACACAGACTGATTTTTTGTTTGTATTAAATAGTTAATTAACAGAAATTTGAATGCGTGCATTCGTTATAGAAATGATGCAAGTATTAGCATTTTAAGATGACCTTCAGTGTCAAAGGTGACCACGAGGTCCCCCCGACACACTTAACAGGCCGGACGTTTTATATACTTTTACGTTTTTAGAGTAATAGCGGTAATAGTTTCCAATTTCTAATGCCGACTCTTTTAAATTTCCATTTTTTTTGTAATTGTGGTCGAAAGAGGGGCACTCGTCACCGTATTAGTTTAAGGCCATTATCTACTTACTCATACTTTCTGTATATTCCTTACTTCTAAGCAGGTGCTCGAGGAAACTATACACCTTTGCACCGCCTACTCCATAGTGTAATTCCAAAATCACAGATAACCATATGTTAAATATCAAATTTCTCTACAAAGGCTGGAAAATTAGCAAAGTATGGCAGCAAGTTTGGTTAGAAGTGCAAGAAATAAAATTAAAAACCGTCGTTAGGGAACATCGATAAACAGCGTTCGGGATTTTGCCAAAACTAAACCAAAACTTAGTAGCAAATTTACCGAAGTTGAAAAAAAATTCCGTAAAAGTGTTTTTACATTTTTTGATTGAATCTAAAAACTAAAACCAGTAAATTCTATAAGTTTAATAAAATTTAAATACTGATACATTTTGATAGTTTCTGAAATCAAAGTTAGACAAAAACTGATCAATACGTTTTCCAAATAAAAAAAAATAAAAATAAATAGTTACTACAAGGTACTAAAAACAACTACATACTCTTCTAGTTTAGATTTAAAAACTGCCGTTAGATCAGAAATTGTTTTCAAATAACTAGTACATTCTATAATTTTTAAAAGATGCGTGGGAAAATTCCAAGGATATTTTTTCAGATTTTAACTTTAATTACCTTTTTCGCCGACTAAATGCTTTCTATGGTTAATAGTAAAAACTGCCAGAAAGTTAGGTTAGAACAGTAGAAACTTTTTTAAAAAATAAAAAAACCATTCAATTATATAAATCTAAATAAATACGTTGGAATATTTAAAAAAATCATAAATCTAGTTCCTTAAAATTTAAAAAAATACTTCTCTGGCGTGTACGATTTGAAAAGTCCCAGGTACTTAAGTAAACCTGAGAAAATTTTAAAAGGATTTTTAAACTGTAAATTGAATTAGAAATGTATTTTTTTATAAGTTCAAAATCAAAATAATGAGTAACGACTTAAATAAATGCTATTTTTCTCGTTTAAACCTAAAAAAAAACTGCCAGAATATTAAGTTGGAAAAGGAAAAACTTCCTTTCGTTTAAATCAAAAAACTCTTAAACATTAAGTTAGACCAGTGAAACATTTTGACTAAAATCTCGCGTCTAGAAATTCGAAAAAAACTTTTATATTTCAAAGCAGTTTAAGTAAAAAAATTAAATCTTATAAAATTGTAAATTAAGTGATTCTCGGGAATAAAAAAATTTCCCCCTAATAGTAAAACTCGTAAATTCCAAAAATTTAAATTGAGTTGAGAAATTTCTACACAATTAAAAAAGCTAGTTGGTGATACGAAATCGAAAAAGTATTTCCACTGACGCATTTTAAAAATCCCTAGAAAGTGAACTAATAAAAATTTATAAAAGCTAAAATGATCAAAAACTAAGCAATACATTTTACAAGAAAGTTACTGTTTTTCTGGTTTAAATTTAAAAATTCTCAGAAAGCTGCAAGAGTGAAAAATTCTTTCTAAAAAAATTCAAAACGGGTAATAACATTATAAATATAAAAATTTCATGGAACAATTTTTCATAAAATATAATTTTACATCAAAAACTTTCTAGATAAATAAAATAGTACGTTTACTAACCTAAAAAGAAAGTGCGTGTAAAAGTCAAAACAGCATCTAGAAACGTTTTCATTTTCTGAAAATCCAAAAATTCCTTCGGAACAAAAAAGATTTCAAAAAGTTACTTTTTCTTCTGGTTTAAAATCGTTACAAATTCATATTTTTTATTGAAAATTTATTAACATATTTTTTTTTAAATTTTAGGCATTTTATTTTACTGTTTTCATTAGCTTTTTTAGAGCTCTGATCACAAAAAAAACTGCAGATATAAAAGCTAGGAGTTTGGAAAAGCGGCTTACGTATTTTATTGTCTTTTTGGACTTTCAAATTAGAAACATTCTATGTTTAAACTTCTTTTGAATATTTGTTATAGTTTTTTATTTTAAACCAATCTAGTGCTTTTTAAAAGTTTTGCAAAATGCTTTTTGAACTTTTATTAAGTATCTACCTACACATTTCTAAATGTTTAGAAAATTGAGATCTTGAAATAGTTAATCTTTACAACAAGTTTTGGAAACCGAATCTAACTTTTTAGAAAGATTGTTCAAAATAATTTTGTAAAATTCGAAAATTGAAATTTTGAAAAAGTTTGCTTTTAATGTTTTTGTACCTTTACAAACGTTTACAAACTGGAATTGTTTAAATCAGTTCACGGTGCTAACGTAAATTTTCTGGAATTGAGTCTATTCTAGCTAAACTGTGAAATTTTTTGGATTATTGTTTCAGTTCACGGTGCTAACGTAAATTTTCTGGAATTGAGTATATTCTAGCTAAACTGTGAAATTTTTTGGATTATTGTTAAAAAATTAAGTTTTTCCGACTCAGTGGAGGAATGTTTAAATTTTTTTTAAAAACCTGAGTTTCGCGAAATACTTTTAAAATCGTAATTTTCAAAAGACACTTTTAATCTTGGAAACGTAGCCTACATTTTTTTATCTTCAAGCTCTGTTACTGTAAATTCGTTTTCATATATAGACGGCTGTATTTTGTTTTTAAATTTCGACCAAACCCTACAACCTACGCTAGATTAAAAAGAATTTAAAACAAGTATTTCAAAGTTTAAAAAACGCGGAAGAGAAAGGCTGTTGGGGACTTCGACTTTTGCACATCGTTAACGAAAAATTTTGTTAATGTACCATTGACCTCGCTTTTGTTGTTTTTAAATAAGCGACAGCGATAGATGTCGTAATTTGCGTTGTTCAAAGCAGAATGGACAAACTCGAAGGTTATAAAAGCATTCAAAACAGTTAACCTATATTTGCTCTAACGTAACCTCAACCTTAGCACGAACGAAAAAAAAACTAGATTAAAATCCACTCTATCGTTATTGTGCAATAAACACAATCGAATGATTTATCCAAAAACGGTAGCCAAATTAACCTTTCGAAAATTGAAAATTATCGACCTGCGTGAGAACCCAAAGCAAGGTTAGGAAAAAATGGCGGTCGGTGGCCGCTCGGCTAAATAGCGGATTGGGTTTGTTTTCGCGTGGCAATTATTTATAGATTAATGTAACGATTCAGGCTAAGAACAATGTTTGTTTGGGCTATTATTCACGACTGACTTCTATTATACGGCCATTGCACACGGCGTAATACTGGAAGTCTTTCTGCGCCAATCTTTCCCACGGTATTAAAATATTACTGAACGCAGCCCACTTTTTTCCGCGCAGTCTTTCTCCTGTTTCGTTATTAATTTTATTGCTTTTTCGGTAACTTTAAATGTTTGTGTGTTAAAGTAAGACTACGTAATTAAAAGTTGCGTTCTTGAAAATATGCGATGGTTGCGTTCCGCTAGTGCTCCTGTGCGTCGCATACAAGCTTTGGATATTGGTTGTTGTTTCGCAACCGAGATGAAAGTGTTTACGAACGCAAGAACAACCTTGGTCGATTACGATTGTTGTGGGAAAATAACTGGATGATCCCTTTAGCAATCGTCCAAGTTCGAGCGTGAGAGAGGCAACGGACGTTTTCCACCAAGGGATCAACACAAGGTCGCGAAAAACACCCAGGTGGCGCCACCCGACCGCTTAATTAATGTGCCAAACTAAACGTCTTTCATAATTTAATCGAACATTGATAGATGATACTGGGTGTAACCGTTTATTTTTTAAAAACGTGGCGTCCTTGTTCAAAAAAAAGTCCACAAGAATCTGGTTTTTGGGAACCGCCTCCTCGGAAATAGATTTTTAAACCTGCCATTGTTTTGTCTCGCTAATTAATTACCCGATATTAATGGTTCAAGACTAGAAGCCGTTTAACGTTTCAATAAAAAAAATTAATTTTCTATTATCTCGAATCGAAGCGTATAATCAGCATGGCTAAAAAAAGGCTACCGGATACACCCAGTTCGATAAATTTCGATCTAATATTCAGTATACATTAATCAGAGATAATATCAAATTACATAGTCATAACTTGTCGAGTAACGATTTACCGTTACGCGAATAAATTACGCCTGTCTTTGTTTGTTTTACCGGTGGTGCTACTAGTGGAAGCACGACCGACCGATTTTCGGTGCTCCGAAACCGATTACGTGCATCGGGGCACCGTAGGGTTCCGATTGGGAACCACGTTCCATCTGTTGTTTTGGTTTTCAAAGATAACTGGACCCGACGCACCCAATTAACATAATTAACGTTGAGTGCTAATCTAATTTGTAAATGGAATTGATTAAGAAATTTGTATGCATAATGTTTGTTTACGATTAGTAAATGACAGTCGTTCGTTTGTCAACTGTTTTTTGTGCCAAATCTTAACAACCAACATCGATCAGCCTTTGGCCAATAATCATTTCGATCGTTAGCGCAACTTCAGATTGGCCGAATTTTGAAATCAGCTTTAGAAAATTTAAATTTTTGAATATTAAACGGATCAAAACGTTTTTTGGATTATACAGTCATAGGTCACTTAGATGACTGAATCAAAATACGAAATTTGACAAGGTTTTTAATTTTAGGCGTGAAAAATTATCTAAAAACCGAGGGTTTTAGGGGAAACATTATTTAAGATTTTTAATAGAAATTAAAAAAAAATTAAATTATTTCATCCGCTTTCACAATATCCACAATTTTTAATAGTTTTAAATTAAACAATTTTGACATTTTTTTTAAAAGTATGTATACAATATGTTATAAACCACACTTTTTCAATTTTAGACGCTTTGCATAAAAAAACTTACATTAGAAGTGTAGTTTTTACTTTTCCAATAAAATGAGTTCTTTTACTTGTTTCATTTTTTCTCAAAAGGATTAAAATTACTAACATTTACATTTTTATATCAAATTAGATCGATTTTTTAACTTGTGAATTATTTACGTTAGATTTGTTCAAACTTTCATTGAAATTTAGGATACATTTTTCTTAGTTCGTTTTTAAGTTTATCAAATTATAGCAACTTTTGTCAACTAGATAAAAATAATTCCAATTTTTTTATTTTGACAAATTTAAACCTTTTTGAATTCCAAATTAGAAATATTATTTTCGTTAGAATCCAGTTTCTTGTGACGTTTGCATTCAAATTTCAAATGGATAAATGAATTAACAATTACGTTTTTAAATTCATATCCTAATCAAACGATTTTATAAATCCATTGTGACAGTTTGAATTTTAGGTTTTAAAAAATTTTATTTTTTATTTTTGAAAGTTTCCATCGAGAAATTTTATTGATTAAAAATAATCTGAAATGTTTGGAGTTATAAGTAATGTTTATTTTATCTTAATACATTTTTTGTAAAATTTGAAAGATTTGTATTTAAAAATAAGTGGCTTAGATTTCTAAATCTGTATGTCAAGACAAACGATTGTTGATATGTTAGGTTAAAAAGGAAATTCCAATTGCAATATACTAGCTAACTAACGAATTAAAAGTGTAGCTAAAGTCGGCCATTTGCAGGGTAGGCAACATATTGTTATGTGATTGGTTAACGACATATATAGTAATGGTTATCATCTTGTAAGTATCTCATGAACTACTATTAAAGCAAACTAAATACGTATATGAAATCGATAATTTTTTTATACTAGTTTCTAAGACACCCACAAGATGGTAGTCATGATTATATGTCGCTAACACATTCAAACTGACCAATAATAACATTTTGCCTATCTTAGAAATGGTCGATTTTGACTTCACCTTTTTATATGCAGCTGATATTCGAGTTAATTTTCAGTAAGAATTTTTTTGACCTAGTTACTTTTTTTATTGTGCGATCTGTTTAATTACATTACATCGAACAAATTAAAAATAATCTGAAAACATTTTGAAATACAAACTTATTTCAAAGTTAGTCGATTTAAATCCGCTTCTAAAACGTATTATGTGTTTTTTTAGGTTTTGCCAGTTTTAAGCAAATTTTTATATGCAGCTGATATATTCGAATTACCTGACAGTTTTCCGTAAGAATTTTTGTTGAATTAGTGGCTTGTTTGAGTGTGCGATCTTTTTAATTACGCCACCTTTTTTATTTAGGTTTTTAGTTTTTGTCAGTTTTGATCAAATTTTAGACTACAAATCATTTTTGTTTCGATCGTTGATAATTTAGCATAGGGTATCCCTCTAATTAGACTATTTTTCGAAGTTGCAGTTGTCAATTTTTATCAAATCAAACTTTAAAATTTTTGAAGGTCTTACTAGTGTTAACTATTTGTCCAATTCCTTAGTCGATTATAGAAGATTTTTTGAAAACTTCTAAAACCTATGTTAACTTTTTTAATTTAATGTTGTTTTGTAGCACGTTCTAAAGTCTTTGTCAACTATCTAAATTTTCTTTATGTTTATGAATACTGTGGTAACTCTATGTTCTTATGCAAACAAACTCTATAACAACTTTCAAAACTTTTCAACTATTCACAATTTGACAACCTTAGTGAGGTGTGCAATTCATTAACCAATTGAAACGCATAGAAACTTCGAGATCATTCAAGATGAGTCGAGGTAATTACCGGAATGTTCTCGAAGCAGATAACGTAAGAATATAAAAAGTATTTGAAAGAAGTTGGGGGCAGTATTCGAATTGAGTCAGAAGAATCCAAACTATAAATAAAATGCTTAACACGTGTGCCAAGTATAAATAAACAAGTGAAAATAAATAGCAGTGTAACTTATCGCGGATAGTATTTGTAAATATAGAATGATAGTGATATATAAATTACTTGTAAGTTGTTTTACAGTTACATTTTAATAGCGTTAGTTAAAAGCAGTTGTATTTGTCATATCTAAATTATAATCGTGTAAATAATTATGGTAAATAAATTTAGTACCTCGGAACTGTCCGAAAATTCCCAGAATATCGAAAGAAATTCTAAAAAAATGGAAGAAAATATTAGAAACTTTAGGGAAAAAGTACAAAGCGGCATTGAACATAGAATGAGAACTATCACAGAACAACTACTGCTTAGTGTTGAAAACCAAATTTAGACTTCAAGGAGAAACGCAAGCACGTATGTCAATTTAAAAGAAGAAATGTGTGATAAATTTGAAGTTTTACCTCCAAAATTTGATGGAAGTTCCTTGGTCAACATATTACAAGAAGTTTGAAGCCGCAGCTACAGCTAATGGTTGGAGCGACGAGCAGAAAGCGACGTCCTGTGGCCTTACGTAAAGAAGCACTTGGAATTTTGCAGACTGTTCCTGAATTACGGATTGTTAATTTCACGTTTAGAAAGGAGATATTGAGATGCTCATCTGCAACAAGTATATCGAGTTGAAATTTAAAAAACGCGTTCTAAAAGCTGCAGAGAACCTTCAAGAGTTTGGAGCTGACCTCACTAGACTGACACGGATTGCGTATCCTACGGCGCCAGATAGCTTTCTGGAACAATTGGCTATACAGGCTTTTGTAGACGGACTTCAAGACAACGAATCGCAATTGATTCTACGGCTAGTTCTACCTAAGATGTTGGATGACGCTTTAACCCACGCCTTATGCGAGTTTACAGCAGGGAAACAGGCGTGGAACCGAAACAACCATAAGGTCCGTCTGCAGAAGTACCCACGCAGATACAAGAAAGCATCGAGGAAATAGCACGACGATTGCTTCGGGAAAGAGGAGTGACGACTTCGATCTGCAGTGAAATAGGCCAAGTACGACGACACCGTACTAAGCTTAAAAGTACAAGAAGTGCGTCTAAAAGCCTAGAACGAGTTCAGCAAAAAAAAACAGAAGTTAACCTCATGTAGTCATGCACCGGATATTACTATTCAATGGCACCGCCTATGGAAGAATTACACAAGAAGTGTTCAATTACTGGTTGACGCGTCATTCGTCCTGATATATTACTGAAAAATCACCAGTAACAATACGACTTAAAACGACGATAGGCGAAGATACGTACTCACGGACGAGTAAAAGCAACCGTTGGTTTGGGAAATAAGAGTACTCGACTATTAAGTTTGGTAACCGACATCATGGAAAAAGTTATCCTGGGAATGGACCTTAAAGAAAATATGTGTTTAATTTGGATATGTAGAACGATGTCCTGAAGATTGAATCCTTTTCATTTGCCAGAGAAGGCAGCGCTATCAGTCTTATTGAGTGAAGACGTGACTCTGTCTGGAAGGACAAAAGTGTGGTGATGGCACGTTTAGATGGAAATCTCCGAAAAAGCTACATTCGCGCTACTGAACCAATGGAGAGCAACTTGGTTGAAACGGGATTACTACTTGGCAGAACATTAGTACGAGTGAAAAACACGATGCAAGTAAGGATCTTGAATGTCAACTCAAATCCATTAGCGTTGAAAAAGAAGACCGTGCTAAGCCAATGTACGCCATTATCTCAAATTGTGAGATGCGTAAATTTTAGTGAAACTACATCGCCGAAGAAGTACCCATCAATTAGATATTCTTACCTCCAAGTGCCAAAACCTCAACCAAGACCAGCTGGCTAATTTAAAGTGTTGATCCAGCAGCATCAAGATGTGTTTGCGTTGGAGGGTGGTTACAACGGAAAAACCAACTCAGTGAAGTATAAGATTAATACCGGAAACGCTCGACCGATACGACAACACGCACGCCGACTTCCTTTGGCAAAACGAGAAGAAGCTGAAAAAATAATTACTAATATGGAGAGAGAAGGTGTGATTAAACCTTCAAATAATCCATGGGCAACCTCAGTGGTGCTACTTAGTAAAAAAAAGATGGATTAATGATGAGGTTTTGCGTAGACTACATACAGCTAAACGACGTGACCAAAAAGGACAGCTTTCCTTTACCAAGAATTGACGATACTTTAGACAAGGTTAGTCAGGATCCCAGTGGTTTTCCACGTTGGATTTGAAGTAGTTACTGGCAGATAGAATTGGAACCCAATGTACGTGAAAAGGCAGCTTTTACGATTGGAACAGGTTTGTGGTAGTTTACTGTAATGCCCTTCGGCCTATGTAAAGCTCCAATGACGTTCGAGAGTTTGATGGAGACCATCTTGCGCGGACTGTCTTCGAAGACGTACTTGGTTTATCTAGAAGACATGATCGTGGTTGGAAGGTCGTTGAAGAACAAACTTGCAGGAAGTGTTCCAACGGCTACGTGGGGTAAATCTAATACTGAGCCCAAAGAAGTGCAACGTATTTAAGAAGGAAGTGCAATACCTTGGCCCCGTTGTATCTAGATATGGAGTCAAGGGTGACCCAGACAAAGTCGAGCAGTGCAAGCATCGTCAAGACTAATTGACAAGCATCAAGTTCTGAGTGTCCTTGGGTTCTACACCTACTATAGACGATTTATACCCTGATTAGCCAATACTGCCAAACCTTTGACAAGACTGACTGAAGAAAGAGTAGAATTTAGATAGAATCCAGACTGTGAAAACGCTTTCCGTGAAACAACACAAGCCCTACTCACTTCGCCGATTAAAAATTATCCAAGAGAAAATGGAACATTTGTTTTGGATACCGATGCAAGTAATTAGGCCATAGGTGCAGGACTTTCACAGGTGTACGATCGACAATAAAACATTTTGTCCAAGCCAAAAAGGTATTATTGCGTGACTAGGAGAGAGCTGTTAGCAGTCGTCAAGTCAATAGAATACTTTTAGGAATATTTGTACCAACGAAATTTTTTACTAAGAGCAGACCACGCCGCATTGAAATAGCTATTGCAGTTGCGTAATTCAGAAGGCCAAGTGGCAAGATGGATCGAGATATTGTAAGAATATGACTATGACACAGAACACCGTGCCGGAAGAAGTAATCGAAACGCTGATGCCTTGTCCAGAGGATTACGTCCAATAGACTGCAGCCATTGTTCGCGACCTGAAGAAAAGATCGAATGTTTCCGAATGACTGCTATGGTTGATGACGAGTGGGAACTTGTGCAGTTGCGCCGCAAACAAGACAACCCTCTCGAAATAAGATTACTACAGAACGAAAAAGCAAACGGCCGACGACTAACCTGGGAAGCAGAAAAATTAAAGCATACTGGGGAGAACCAGGAATAAGTCGATGTAATAGACTTCGATAAGTTCATGAGCATGTATGGGACCGAGGAACAGCAAGACCTGCTCCAAACACGAATGGATTACACCATTGCATATAGCGTGAGTGAAGATCTTGAGAAGTCCTGAGAGATTGCAGTCTTTAAGAAGAAGTTCGGACGGCTAGATGAACTACGAAGACGGCAACCGGCACGCCGGTAAAGTCTTAAATCTACGTGACGACCGACGCTTCGTTTTCTATCTGGTTACCAAGAACTACTCACGTGCAAAGCTGCCATACGAAAATCTGTGGCGAGAATTATGGAACCTCAAGAGAGACATGGAGTTTCACAACATTAAGAAATTGACAGTACCCAAACTTGGTTGCGGCTTAGATCAACTGGAATGGAGAACAATTCGAAATATGTTGGAGATCGTCTTCCGAGAAACATACATTCAAGTGTTGGTCTGCAGTTACCATCAAGTTTAACATCGGGTAAGAAATAGTACATTGATTGCAACCTTTAAGCTAAAGGAAGTTGTCGGAATGGAGAGAGCTGCCACTAACCTCACGACCCTTTCTATCAATGCCGCGTCCAGCTTTTATGTCCCTTTCTGTTCTAGGACAAAACATCTTAAGAAAAAGGCATTGAACGCATAGAAGAATCATTCAAGATGATTCAAGGTAATTACTGGAATGTTCTCGAAGCAGATAACGTAAGAATGTAAAACGTAGTCGAAAGAATTTGGAGCCAGTATTCAAATCGAGTCTAGTCAGAAGAAGAATACGGTGTCGGTATAAATAAATAAAGTGCTTAACAAGTGTGCCAAGTATAAATAAACAAGCGCAACTTATCGCGGACAGCCTATGTAAATATCGAGTCATAGTGATATATAAATTACTTGTAAGTTGTTTTACCGTTACATTTTATTAGTGTTAGTGAATAGTAATTTACGTAATAAGCGTCGGAAGTTAAAGCACAGCGAACGTTAAAACGACGCGAGGCCGCACGGCCGAGTGTTGCATGTGAGCGAGTTATGCTATGAAATTTTCGACGAGAGTAACGTACATTATTTTTTGTATTGCCATTTATGTATATCCTTTTTTGAAAAATATAAAAACACCAGAAATATAATGTTGGCAGTGCATTTATTACTAAATCTGTCAAATTTGACATTAACTTTAACATAGTTTTTTAAATTTTAACTGAATTCAAGATGTTTTAAATGACTTTTGAACCTGTCGAATACTCGTTCTAATACAATAATTGACATTGAACACTTAGTTCTAAATGGATTTCTAGTTTTCATTTGGCTAAACTACAGAGTTTTTCGCCCATTACGAAACTACACTAACGAATATTGGCGTTTGCGATGTTGACAGCACAATAAAGTTATATTTAACATATTTAAATAATAATGGTGTAAATAATTATTGTAAATAAATTTAGTTTTAAAATTCGTTACACAAATTATACGGTGTGTAACAAAAGTCAGGAATAATCAATATAGAACAAAAGGAACAAATTGTGTACTTTAAACGCCAACTTTAAAATCCTAATGGCAAGATAGAATTTTTGATAATGCAACAAAAAAGTTTTTCAAAATCGGTTGATAAATATAGGAATATAAGAGTGCCATAACAACAAAGTCTTTTGTTATAACTATTTAATCGGTGTCAAATTGATGTTAAACTATTGAAATGGCTTTGACTGCAGCAGAACGGTTTGAAATTTTAAGGATGTATAATTATGGCGATAGAGGACGAATCCAATCTAAAGTTTGTAAATTATTTAACAATCCCAATCACCCAGCAATAACGCAATCTGGCGCCAATAAGATTATCCAAAAAATTCACACAAACGTGAGGGGTTGAAGACGATCTGGTCGATCGATGGAAAATAAAGGCTACTGCAGGTAGTGCCCACTTTGAACATTTGAAAAATTAGTGTAATACATTAAATTAAAATACCATTTCTCAAAACTGGAGCCCCCTCCGTTTATTTTTTGAAAACATTTAAACATATCATTTGATTTTGAAAAACTTTTTTTTGTTCTTTTGTTGTTTTCAGCATCAAAAAGTCCGAGCGTTTTTCACACAATCTGACAGGTTTTGTTCTATATATTCAATATTCCTGACTGTTCTTACACATTGTATATATATTCACTAACTATCTAGAGTTTAACTAACTTTTTAATGTCCGGTTGCACAAAGCAATGTTAACTATGTTGTTAGCTGACTCCGTTGTTAACTGACGACGTCAAATATTTAAAAAAAATCGTAGCTATTGATTTGATGTCAGTAAAACAATTGATTTTGTACTTGACGGCCAACACTTAACGTACCTAACTTGATCGTCAAAGTCAATAAACTTCTGGACCTATTTTTTTAAATTCTATATATTTTAGAATTTTTCTAACGATATATATGAATCAAATTGAATTTTTGAAATGCAGTATACTTCAGATTTATTGATCGATGAAATTTAAAATGAGAAACCGGATTGGAGCTTATGATGAAGTCGTCAAAAAAAATTAAGCACGAAATGATGTTTTAATTAAAAGTGGATCGAACGCAACGGTAACCGAACGATCCAAAAACCGGTAATTAATTACACAGGTGAAAAAAACTTCATAAATAATCAATTTCGATACGATACGCTGAAGTTCCTAAATTCGAATACATTTTTCTGCAAGAATTAAATAACAGTTACATGGAGTTTTATGATCCATTTGAAAAATTAACGCAAGCGCGACGAGGCATTAATTTAAATAGAAAGTAAAACGCGGATGTGGAGTAGGATGTGAAAAATCTTTTTCTAAATCTTCCCGAAAATAGGCGATCGGAAAATGACATTAGAATGTTGTTTTCGTTGTTTGTTGGATGGGTTAGGCGTTGTCCGTGTCGAAGGCTTGGCTCTTATTAGGTGGGGTCGGAGGAGATGAAGATGACACTTAGGCGCGGTCACCGTGTGCTATGGAAATAAGAGTCGACAAAAAACCTACACATCATTTTATTTATGCATTTATTTGTTTATTTAAAGGCGTTCGCCCAAGCGCTCCTCAAACTGTAAATGTTAATTGCGTAATATGACATTTTCGCACGTTATTTAAATTCCTCTTGTTCTAGATATTCCTAAATCGAATGTGATAACACCCGAATTCACAAGGTCGTTGAGGACGGACACGACGGCCACGCTAACACCAACAGCAACGTTATTAGCTTTACAAAGAATAAAAGATTCAGCAATGTAAGTATCTCCGATTTTTAAAGGTGGTCATCTAGCGCCAGTGATTGACCTTTTTCGTGCAGTATAAATAAAAATTTTTAATTAGTGAAATTTGCTAAATTAAAAAAATATTCTAAATAATCTAATAGTCTTGGAAACGCTTTGATTAGCGAATTTTTTAAAATCAAATCACGAAAAAAATTAGTACCGTTAATTAAATCTCGTAAAATACGTAAATTTTGTCATTGCCTCTAATGAATTTCGAGTGTCGACATCAATTAACACAGCGAAATTTTTGTG
Source organism: Aquatica leii (assembly GCA_035610365.1). Lineage (NCBI taxonomy): Eukaryota > Metazoa > Arthropoda > Insecta > Coleoptera > Lampyridae > Aquatica > Aquatica leii. The sequence continues at coordinate 94,481,108 of CM069435.1, read as the reverse complement.
ATGATGAAATTAGTTTTTTGTTTTTAATTTTATCAGTTTTTTGAAAGACTAATCGCGCTTCTTTAATGTAAATTTTTCTTTGGACATTCGAAAAACCGTAGTAAAGAAAAGATAAGTAAAGAAAAAAGTTTTCAACAATTGGAAAAACAAAAAAAATTAGATTAGAAAATAAATCGATTTTCTAGATTAAGAAAAAGAAAAAACAATAAATCCAGTGCACGTATAAAATTGGAAAAGCTTTTCTCACTGATTAAATCACTAATAAAGTAATAACATAGAAAGTAAAATAGTGTAATAGAGTACATATAGAGTAGTGGTTTTCTAAAATTTGGCAAATAAACAATATTAAGCAATGAATTTTACAAATTAGTGAATTAAATAAAGTTTCTAAAGTAAATTTGAGTAAAAATAAACTGGGAAAATAGGAATACCTTTTCATATTTGTTTAGACGATGTACACTAAAGAATAAATTTAAAGGGCAAAATATATCCGATATTTTGCCCTAATTGGAAAATTAAAAACTAGCGTGGCCCAAGTCAAGAAAAAATAATAATCGAAAATTTGCTGCGTCCTCGAGACCGCAAGAACGTTTGCAATCGATTAAATTTTGAAAAACAGAAAGTTCAGTTAGAGAAAGAATGAGCTTTTTCTAAATTGGAAAAATTTAGGCAGCTGAAAATGAAAACACTTCATATTAAAAAAACTTTACCCACAAAAGCACAAAATGTTAGGTTCGATATCTAGTGCAGATTTTTAAAAACTATTTTTTTATAAAATCCAAAAAATTTTATTAACAAATAAGTTTGCAGCGTGACTCGAAAATAAAAAAATCAAAATTGAGTGTCTTTTGGATACTGAAAGAGCTCTTCTTTTTCGAGTTTTGGAAATTTCAAGCAGTGGATTTGGGAAGCTAAACAATTTTTTTGAATTAAAAAAAGTGTAAATTTTATGAGGCATTAAAATCACTGATTACAGCTATAACCCAGAAACAAATTAAATCAGTGGATTTTGGAAAATAAAAAAAAACTGGAAAGATGTGTAATTTTTCCTCGCTTTTCTTGTATAATTCGCTAGTTTTAGGGACTTTTCTTCCTAATTTTGTTTTCGGAAGTTGACATTTAAAGACAAATATTCTAGAATAGTCTTCGATTTTTAAAACTGCTTTATTCACTGTTTAAGTTTTTGGAAATTTTGGTATTGAAAAAACCGCAAAGTATATCGCTGATATACTTTAGTTTTTAATTTTAGTGTAACTTCTTTTTCGCTTTCTTTTTCACTTGATTTTTTCCGCCTGTTTTTGCAATATTGGCTTATTGCATTTTTGCTGTATTCAGAAAGTTTTCGAGAATTGTAACATTTAAAAAAAAATTTTCAATTATCACAAGACTTGTTTTTTTTTAATTTTATGGCCATAAATATATTAAATTTCTCAGATTCTAATATTTAAATTGTAATTTTGTTTTGAGATAACCGCAAAATTGTATTGTTTTAGTCTTAATTTTTTGGGGCAATCTATAACTTTCAAAATTCGCAACGTAAGTGTTTTCATGTTTGTAAAGTTTTACCTTTTACAATTTCTATTAATGATTTACTGGATGCAGTAACTAAAATTTCTGCTTCTCATTCTTTTTTGCCAAATTTACTTTTTCAAGATTTCATATTTTTAGACATGGGGAAAAGCAATTTTGCAACCTTTAGACCATATTTTTTACATTTTAGTTTTCAATTTTAAATACCATGGCAAATTGGCCTTTTATTAGTAGCAGTCAGACACCATCTAGCGGAAATCGCTACACTCAGTATATATTTCTTCTCTTCTAATTGCTTAAATGTTTCTTAATTTTTACAAGGGCCCTGTGTCATTATCCAAAAACTTTTAACTTAAATGCTAATATATCTGATTTAAATAACTCATAAATATTATTGTTTCAAGCTCAATCCACAAACAAACTTGCGCGCCAGTAGATACGCCACATAACGAACCCCTAAATAATAACAATTACGAAGATCGATCCGAAGACACGACCGTGCGAAGAAGAAAAGTGCACAGATGCGACGTCGTCGGCTGCCACAAAGTCTACACGAAGAGCTCACACTTAAAGGCACACAAACGAACACACACAGGTAAGTACCCCCCCCACACACACACTAACGCCTAACCGTTCGCCGTTAATTTTCCAGGAGAAAAACCATATCAATGTTCTTGGGAAGGCTGCACGTGGAAGTTTGCTCGTTCTGATGAACTGACACGACACTATCGAAAACATACCGGACAGAAACCATTTCGATGTCACCTTTGCCAACGATCTTTTAGCCGATCTGATCATTTATCACTGCACATGAAACGACATTAACGTCGTCGTCGTCAGTGGGGTAGGAAATTTTTTCATGTCCATAAAAGAGATCTGTATATAAAACACGATTTGTGCCTTTCTTGAACGTTCAACAAAAAAAAGCGTTCCTCTATGTGTTCGGAGACATAATCTCAATAAGTGGATGCCGTCGAAAACGAGTTAGCGTAATATTTTTTTTAGTGATAGTAACTACACTGTAAAAATGAAACACGATGCCAGTAGAAAGGCCAAGTAAAACTAATGTTAGGGGAAATAATGTCTTCCAGTTTACAGTAGCGTAAGTTTTAGAATTAAGTTTTTTTGGTGCGATTGCTCAGTATTATGTTTGGTGGCACCACGTGCCTTAAGTTCGATGCTCACTAAAACGAACCGAATCCGCCAGCAATCGTACTTTGCATTCGACTTTAAGTCCACTACTAACAACGCCTTGCACAATTTTCGATGCTTCGAGGCCTTATGTTGCCTTTTAGTAAATAAAAAAAAATATGATGCGATTACTTGCCAGTTTCCCTACCAAGTGCAATTATAGCGTAAGATAGCAATAAGTTTTATACTACTGATATTCTAGAATTGTATATTTGTATTTAGTGTACAGTAACGATTTGAACTTTTGCCAGTACGAGGGGCCAGTATAAGCTAAGTAGCATAATTACTATAATTATTAAAACGCAAACTCAAAATATCCAAACCGTGTACGATCTCTCATTATTTTAAGAATCCTTCTTTTTAAATTTTATTACGATCTTTGTAAATTTTGTTAGGTAATGTAAAGGGCATTTTATGTCACGTCAAGACATTAAAAAGACAATTATAACGAATACCTATACATGGTGTTGTTTGTGTATAAGGGTAGAATTCTAAATATTTTGTTATACATTGGGATATATTTATTAATGTTATAATTAAGCTGTTTAAATAAATTTGTGGCAGGGTTTTTTTGTTGCTTTTCATTGCTTAAATTAATTAAAAATACAATAAAAGTTAGATTGCGACACATATTACTAAAGTGTATTGTGTGTTGCATATAATTGGCATATTCTGCATAAACCAAAATACATAGGGCTAACATCACATTTCTTTGGAGTGACAGAAATGTGAATCTTCAGCTTTGCAACCAAAGAAAAAAATGCTTTGATTCAATATCACACAGCATTCTTTAATTGTAGACTTGACAAACCAGAGACTACTATCCCCTAACCACTAGAAAATTACGAAGTTACTGCAGTAGCACACGTACCAACTGCAAGACAAAAAAAACCTTCAAGGTCGTCAACAGCGCCATCTCGTAAAATAACGGAAAAATATTTCAATGACTCCGTAATTTTGGTATTCAGAATGCGACGAGGTCTTCATAAAAATATGACGGTTAATTCTAATGCAACTGATGAAGACCGATAACGCGAAGGAAGTCAACGGTGTAGAGTGCTCTTCTGCTGTGTGCAATGCGTTGGTGAACACACAAAAACATCCTCCCGCTCAAAGAGGCTCCATAACATAATTTAACACAGCGAAGGGTTTCGCTGCTATATACCCTATTGTCAAGATCAAACAGTGTCCTATCAGGGATCTCACACAGTTTTGGTTCAGTCTAAGAGTCGCCTGTACGCAGAAAATGTAGAAAAAAGCGCCATGGATCCTCGTCAACGCACCATGATTCATCAAAAACGATCAGCTACATCAGTAAGAAGTCTCTAGACCTACAACTTAGAGACCCTGGCTAATTATACTGCTTATACGCCAGATCTCACCATCATCCGATGCAGAAGAAGACTCTTTAAAACACACTACTATCCAGAGCCAAAACCATCAATGATGACCTACATCTAACCAAGCGATAGAGAATCAGTTCAGTCATTCCGAAGAAGCTGACAGTATGGAAAACGAAACGTCGAATGCAAGTATGACACACAGTAGAATGCTACGAAAAGAACAAAAATTATGCATGTATACACGACAAGAAAACAAGTCACTAAATATGGTCATTCAAATCGTTTCTATCTGTAAACACTTCAAAAAAATAAATAGAAGGTAAACTGAAGATCGGGGATTTTTAAGTGAACAGAAAAAGCTAAAAAGAGCTTCACCTTTCGCTCCGTCGGAGTTTTGAAAGTTACCGAGACCCTATTTCGAAACTTCCCAACGCTATCGTTCGTGTACACCAAACGATGTTGCAAGGTGATACCAATCAATATGATCGGTCGTACGCATACGTAAAAAGAATGTCTTCGGCCTCTCGAATTTGTGACTTTTGTAAACAATACAATACAAAATAATAAGACTTAAGGTACGCGCACACTAACCGAAGCCGAACAAAGCGCACGCGCCAAAAGAAGTTATTGTTACATTGATTTAAATGAAGGCACTGCGATTCGTGCTGCTGAAGGTAGTGCGCGCGCTTCTATTCAAATTAATAAACATTGTTTTTCTTTCGGGTTGTGCGGTTTGTTCGGCTTCGGCTAGTGTGCGCCTACTTTAAATAACACAGCAGGTTTATGGTTTTTCACTAATAAAAGAACGAAAAAAAAAGACGTAGCGTATAGTTACTTACTCACTCTAACAAACATCAACAAAGAAAGTCCAAAGTTAAACTTTCTGGTACATCGATAAACAAACCGCACGCGCCGCGCCGAAAGAAATTATTGTTCAATTAATTTAAATAAAAGCAGCGTGATTCGTGCCGCTCAATTCAAATTAATAACCATTATTTTTCTTTCGGGTTGTGCGGTTCGTTCGGCTTCGGCTAGTGTGCGCCCACCGCAACGAGGGAGGTGAGGCTTTTGCTGTTACGAAAGAAAAGAATCAGAATAGGCTGGCAGGGGTTTAGAATCAAGGAGAGAGTGATGCAGTAGCAGGTGCCAGAAGTACAGGCACAGAGAAAACGACTCCAAGAAGGGAAAAAAGGTGTGACGAGGTGGGACGCGAACCAAAAGGGTGCGACAGGAACACAAAATGTTACGTGTGTGGCTTAGAGGGGCACAGGGCAGACAGTATGAAGTGCAAGAAGTTCAGAACGGAAGTGGAAAATATGGAAACTGCGAATTGAAAGATAGTGATTAAAAATGCTTGTACAGGGAAAGTTTGATTAGGGAGACAACGCGCAGGAACTTTTCGAGCATACTGCATTACAGGTCGGAGCAGGAATTATGATCTAACCGAAGATTGACTCTTACGGTCGGAAAGGGCAAAATAGTGATGTGGTTACGAAAATAGACTGACGAATCAAGAACGTCAAAGTAATGGGAATTAAAAAATGTAACGGTTTTATCGTAGAGTTACAACATGTCACCATTTGCAGAGTTTAGGTCTCCCCTAATATAGGGAAAGACGAGTTCGAAATCATAAACGGGTGGGAGAGAGCGAGAGGTCATAGCGGAGTTAACGGCATCTCTCGGACTGGATGTAGCAAACCGGGGACAGGCACCAACTTTTGTGAGGGGGTACCAATGGACGATTATCCACGTTAGCGTGGTAAGCGAAAGATAAATAAATGAGGTAAGTGAATAGGAGGGGAAGGATAGGTATTTACGTTGGATTTGGAATAAGTCTAAAAATGATGTCAGTCAATGTAGGAATGAAAGCGGCGTGAGATGGAAAACGAACGTGAAGCTGGAAGCCAGAATGGAAGTGCTAAAATGAAAGACTAGAGAAGATGAGTTAGGAGCGAAAGAGTTGATGAGTATGATCGCATGGATAAGGAGGAAAGGATACGTCTAACGAAGGAGCTGTTTCCTAGGCACAAAAAGATAGAGTTGAAGAAAGTACACACAAACGAGGTACCAGCGATCACGGGCGAAGAGGTCAGAAAAGCAGTAGCACACATGCGAAGTTGGAAAGCCCCAAGACCTGATGGAATAACTGAAATCCTACATACGGCCTATCGGTGATCGGGGACGACCTGGTATCATGCATTAATTAATGAGTCTAAAACACAGTCAGTTTTGGATTCGTTCCAAAGTCCACCAAACTTGATGAAAGTCCGGGGGGTTTCAGACCTATTTGCCTCTTTTCCATATAGGGAAAGGTGCTTAAAGCAGTGATAGGAGAAAGACTAAAGACGTGGTTAAAAATCGAAAGTAAACTAAACCCAAACCGATTCGGATTCAGAAAAGGTAACTCTACCCTAAACGCTATCGCAGTCAGCGGAACCGAGGGTGCTGCGTTCTCGAAACGCTGTATATTCGGAATGCGTCTAACAGCTAGCCATGGTCGGGCGTCGTCAAGGTAATGAAAAATAAGAGGGCACCGGGTTAACCAACGTGGTTAAGGACTACCTCAGCGAAAGATGGCTGCACGTCGGAGGAAGCAGCTAAATATAACTCACGGCTAGGGTTCGACAAAGGACGATCTTAGGGCCAATCTTTTGGAACATCTATTACGACGGGGTGCTAGAGTTGGCGATGTCGGGTGGTGTCACCCTGTTGAGTTATGCGGACGACCTGTCAGTAGTAGCGGAAGGAAAACCGCTGAGTTGGTAAACAGCAGGACAGAGAAGCCAATTTTAAGAATCGAAAACTGGCTCGTGAAACACGGTTTGGAACTGGCGTCCGATAAAACCGAAATGGTAGTTTTAGTCATGCCCAGAAAAATGAAGAACTTCCCCGTAAGGACGGAGGGTTTGGAGATTAAAATTGGAAAAGTCTTGAGATACGTAGGCGTGTGGAGCGGAGAGAACGGTGGAGTGACTGAGCACGCAAGACTTGCATGCGAGAGGCAAAAATCCGTTTGACTCATGCCGAGCCAAACTCTGAACGGAGAAGAATGCATGTGGGTGTGGTACGCTCCGTTCTACTGTATAGGGCTCTTATATGGAAACCCATATTGAAGTCGAAGCACCATCTCGATATATTAGAAAGGGTGCAGAGGAGGGTTGTCCTGAGGATGATTGCGGCCTATAAGACGGCACCTACGGAAGTCATCCTGGCCGGGATAGCGCCTATTAGGAAGCGTATTAGAAAGAGGAGTGGTAGGATAGATGGGACAAAGCAACCGTTAGCATAATATGCACGTATAGGCTCATCAGTAAAGTGGATGAATGGGTGAAATGGGGTACGTTGGGGTTGAACCACTACGTGGTCCAATTTCTGACGAGTCACGGAAGTTTCGGCTCCTATCTTAAAAGAATAGGGAAGAGAGAAGGATAGGGATGTATTTCTGCAACGCGAGAACGGATGACGCTAATCACGTCCTAGAGTGCCCAAGGTGGGAGAGTGTTTTTAGTCAATTGTAAACTGAACTAGAGAAAAGATTGAGGGTGGACAATTTTGGGAAGTTTATAAGGAAAAATAAAAGGTTATAACAAAAACAGGTTTATGTTTTTTTCCTTATTAGAGAAAGAAAAAAAAGATCGTGGCGTATTGTTAATATGATCTTCCTAACCAACATCAACAAAAACAGTCCAAAGTTAAACTTTATAAGTACCTAGTTAATCGCTAAACAAACCCATAGCTAAAAATATTTCAAGTGTAACCATGAAACTCAGTACACCAACCCTTATTTTCAGAGACATGTATCACACCAGATCCCTTAACACAGTTATTGCAAACACGTACAATATTCAAATCCGGCAAGTTGAAGTGTATATATAAAACTTACCTGTGGATAAATCTTTGTAAAAAGTTCTACTTGGTGAGGAGTTTATCCTAGGTCAGCAAGGTCGGAGAAGAGCAGATTTTTTTATTTTAGTTTGGAGCTGATTGGACTGCAAGGACTCTTGCCATCCTAATTCAAACAATAGCAAACACTAACTTAACTTCCACAAAAAATCAGCATTTATTTGTTACTATAATCAAACGACCGTAAAATACACATTTCGCCACTAAATACCACTTATATAAAAACTGTAATAAACTTGCTTCGTATTTGAAAATAACACACAACACGAAGTTAGACATAAACAAATCGTAGCTAATTTCGCAAATATTTTTCCTCCCCCGCAACTCAAAAGTCATGGCAACATCGCATTAGTGACCCATTAATATTTGCTTTTATTGCGAATTTTCACCAAAAAAACCCAAAAAAAAATAAATGTTGTAAAACAGCACGATGGAGGAAGAATTACCATCAAAGGTTTGAAAATGCATAAAACGTTTTAGGTTAAACACAATTATTTTTAGGTTGCAATCAAGTACGATTGGTATCAGACTGAAGCGACTGTGGTTGTAACTATTTTAGCAAAAAACGTGGATAAGGACAGCACTGACATTAACTTCACCAACGAAACTGTCTCGATCAATCTGTCATTACCTGAAGGTGCGACACACAACCGATTAATTAAAGTAGCACATGAAATTAGCCCACAAGAATGTGCCTATAAAATTAGTCCAGCAAAAGTAAGCTGTTGCATCATCTTACAATTATGTTAGAACTATTCTTTTAGGTAGAAGTAAAACTAAAAAAAGTTGAGGGTATACGCTGGGAACGGCTAGAATCCTTAGGCACACCTGACAACATCAAACAAATACCTCAAGGTATGTTACGTTAATTACCTGACTTAGATTATGTATGACAAAAGTATACAGCTGCAAGTGCTTCAACTGGTCCTCCCTCATATCCAACATCGAAACCTGGTAAGGATTGGACAGCAATTGAACGTGAAATTAAAGAACAAGAAGCGAAAGAAAAACCTATTGGCGAAGAAGCTTTAAACAAACTGTTTCAAGATATTTATGGTAAAGGTGACGATAATGTAAAACGAGCCATGAACAAAAGCTATGTAAGTACTATGCCAACATTCTTTTTTGTTATTTAAGCTTTTTTATTTAGATGGAAAGCGGAGGTACTGTTCTGAGTACTAATTGGACCGAAATTGGGAAGGATCGAGTTGAAGTTAAACCACCTGATGGTATGGAATGGAAGAAATGGGAATGATAATTTGTTTTAGTTTATTAATTTTTTTTTCAAAGTAACATTTTGATTTGTTTGTTTCTTGCTTACTGCGTGGCATATTAATAAAGTTAACAAGTAATTCATTTTGTCATTATATCATAATCCTTTGATCAATTTTATTATATGATTTTTAAATATTATCAAAGTGATTAGTTTTCAGAAAATTATGCCTACAGCTTACCTGAAATAGTATTTGAAGATTATTTTGGGGAACACATAAGTTAAAGATATTTAAATTTGAATTTACAAACATTAATATGGCGACTGTGCCGTCATTGGAGGAAACAAAATTAAAACTAGTACCCATATAGAGTGTTTCAGAATTATTTTCAGTTTAAAGTTTCTATCTCTGATATGGCTTTCTATTCTAAAACGTTTGTAAGTTAAAATGACTAAATGTGCACAGAGATTATATACATATAATATATCTAAACTGCTCAAAAAAATCTTAAATCTGTAGATTTTATAAACGAGTTTATTAGATTGAAGTAATTTACAACATAGTTTTTAACTGAGTACACTGCTCAAATAAATAGTTTAAAAGATTTGGACAACTTTTATATATAATTTATTATCACAACCTCTCAAAAATGAATGTAAATAATTACAAATTAATTTTTTTAATTATATCAGTTTTGTTTATCAGTTACATAGACAAACGTCTTTTGTGTTAATAACAATTTAGGTTGGTACCTTCCAAAATTTAAAAGTTGGCACTTAGTTTGATTGTTAATAACGGCTATTTTTTTGTTTTGATTTGAAAAGTGATCAGTCAATACGAGTTTGAATTAAAAGAATGGGACTAAGTTTAAGTACAGCTTCAGACGTTATTAAAAATGAAACAACTGATACAAAACGTTCGACATCGCCAATATCGACCCCTCAAATCAGAAGATTAAACAGTGATCCTCGATCACCCACTGTCAACATAGTAAGAACCCCTATTGAGGTAACTAAACATAATTCTTATGACAATAACTTACTCACACTACCGAAGGTTTTACGAACTCCACATCCTGAAACGACAATATCTGAAGTGCAACAACAAGTCAATTTGGATCCTCGTTCCCCAACAACAGACTTCTACAGAACACCGATAGTTTTAAATTTAGAAACGAAAAACGTAGAACTGACTAAGGCAACACCAGTAAAATCAACTGGGAACTCAATCACCCCTAGGTTACTAGAAACAAACACAAAAATCATTAAGCATGTTGAAAATAAAAGAAACTCTTTTGTTGGGTTGTTGGAAACGAATATTGATTATGTGGAAACTGACTTGGATGGTGTTCCATGTAAAGTTAAAGAAGTAATTGAAAGTGACAATGATATCGAAGCAAAATTGCCATTAGTCGAGGAACTTGTTGACACTAAAGTTGCCGATGAACTTGAAATGTCAGTTAATAAATGCGTGGAGGAGTTGGATAAAAAACTATCTGATTTAATTTACGAAGATAAGGAATTTGACGTTAAGACGACATTAACAAAACCAAAAGAAAATAATCGGACACCTTTGGGTGATCGCCACATTAATCAACATCACCAAAAGAAGACGATACCAATTTTGAAAGTTAGTGATAAACCCACTCGTTTTCCAAAGAATATGAGTAAAATTCCAGTGTTTAAGGAGAAGAAGATTAAGAATCAGATTCAGTGCGAAAACACTCCACCTAGGATGGTTACCAATAGATCACACTGGAGTACTGAAGATTCTTTAATAATTTAGGTTTAATTTTAGTTTGTGAGTTAATACGTTGTGAATATTTTTTATAATTTAATTTAATAAATGAATGTTGCATTTGTATTTTTTTTGGGTACTTTAAATTGGTTTCTGGATGTGTCGATTTGTATAATTCTTCTTTAGGGAGTATCCTATTTTGATAGAATTAAAGTTTCTTCTGTTTCTATTTTTAACTTTTTATTCTTATGTACCCTGTATCTTCTAGTTACTTACTTGGTTTGTCTACTCATTATCCTTGGAAGCATTCTATAACGTTTATTTGTCCTGATGGTTTGTTACACTCCGTCATTTTGATACCTTGTAATAGGCGTCTTATAAAAATCTTATGCTTCTGAAATTATTACCTACTTGCTGTAGACTTTATGATTGATCCTTATCAGATAGCTCTACAAGCATTTTACAGTTTACCGCTTGACTACGATGTTGAGTTGATGGTTGAGCGGTAATTTAAGCAAATTGTATGTGTATATTGCGTCAACAAAAATACAGTAATGGAATATTATAGTGCAACAAAACAGGTGTAGATACTTGGAACCTATAACGCTTGATGTATAATGAGGAGATAAATAAAAGAATCAGAAACCGTAGACGGAGAACGTTGGAACGGGTGTCATGTAAAGGAAAACGACTACAAAGAACGGGAAAATAATGAAAAGAAAACTATAGGTTGAAACGGACCAGTTTAAATTCAAATCCTTAGAGACATATAAAATTACACAGGCGAAGAAAAAAAAACGAAAAATAACTAAAAATCTGAAAACGCGCATGTACTTCTTAGAAGGGTGAGAGGTTTTAAGGGTACGACGCCAAGAAGCGGTCGGGATCTTAGGGGTGAATTCGTAAATTTAAACGTGACCAAATGCAAGGGGCGGCGTGTATTATACTACCTGTTTCTGTGCTAAGAGAACCCTTTAATTTGAGATATAATTTAGGTTCGTCATTTCTCTATATTGTAACTTCTGTAGGCAAATTTAGTTTTTAGTATTTTATGTAAACGTGACAACAACGCATAAATATGACAACAACGAACAGAGTGTCGGTAAAGTAGGGAGTTAAGATTGATGGTTGTTGAGTTGGAAAAGATTATGCTGATAATATGTTATGAACAAGAATTATTATGTATCCATGATGTATCTGATGATGTGTTAAGAAAGGACGCATTTAGTTAAAAAGAAAAATGGCGGTCCGATTATGTCTCAATTAGATATTTTAAGAAATATACAGTATAAACACAAAGAAAGTATTTTTATGAAATTGAACGCCCATCCACAGAATTCAGAAGTGGGATATGAAATACACGCAAGGTACGATCGTTAAGATTAAATTAGATTTACTTTAAGAAAACAATGGCGCAACACGAGGAAAGAGAATCTGTTCAGATGACGATGGAAGAGATCATAGCCACCACGATAAAAGCTATTAACCTGAACAATGAAGAACGAAAAGGTTCCAGATTATCACATGCGGAACTTTCGGCGTTATTGCCAATATTTTCTGGCATGAATGATGATGCATTAGAATGGGTGGATAAAGTCGATTTGATCAAGAATACATGCGGAGTGGAGCGATGATGTGATAAAGATAATGGCCATTGGAAAGTTTGAAGGGCACTGCTTGAGATGGTTCCACTCAAAACCGGAATACATCTCTTTGTCGGGAAGATTTGAAACAACGACTGTGTGCATTCTTTGAGAGCCGACCATCAGTTAAGAGCTATGAAAGAGTTTGAGTTACGACGATGGCGAAAAAAAGAAGATTTTTCAACATATTTTTATGAAAAAGTAGTGCTGGGAAACCAGGCTAGGGTGGCGAAACAGATATGTTAGAATATCTGATAGATGGAATACCACGATAAGCAATTACGAAACCAGGCCCGAATGGCAAGATTTTCTTGATTGAGGAAATGTTGGAGACGATGAAATATGTAGTCTCGATGAAACTCCAATAGCGAAAGCGTGAAGATAATAAGCGTGAATATTTAAGTAGCCAGCAAGAGGGTCATCAACATGATCACGAGGCGATGCTTTAACTGCAACAGGTCAGGGCACATCATCAAAGACTGCAGGTTACCAAGGCGAGAAAGAGGCGGTTGTTTTAGATGCGAACTATGGGTCATATGGCGTGCAATGTTCCAAGCGACCACAAGTTAAGCCAGATACAACAACACCGGAAAGACGAATGCGGCGCATTTGGTCGAGATTAGTAAGTTAAGTAAACCTTATTATTTGAACATAAAATTTGGCGTTTATGATAAATGTGAGAATGTTATATGTTACAATCTAAAGGCATTAGTTGACTCAGGTAGTCCGGTTAGCATAATTAGAGAAGGTTACGTACCTAGCACGGAAATTAATATAGAGCGTTAATCAAAGTTTAAACTTGACGGGTATAAACGGATCAAAATTAGATATAAGAGGGACATTTCAAAAAATGTGTAAATATAAATGAATTAGAGTTAAATGTAAATTTTTAGTTGTTGAAGACAATACTATTACGAGGTAGCGGTATTTTAGGTAGAGATTTCTTTAGTGAAAACGAACTAATTGTAGAATTAAGAGGTGATAACATTAAAATAAGTAAGAATGAGTCGAATGATGATGTAAAAGGTTGTACTTATCGGAATGAAAGTGATAGCAATGACATATTAAATATTAATCATATTGCAGAGGGTGAACGTGATGAATTAAAGTTCGGAAACATTGCAGATTGTAAATCCAAACAAGCTGTTGTAGCAATTTATGACAAATACATAAATGAATTTGGTAGTTATGAAAAATCGTCTGAGGTTGAGATGAATATTAGAGTTAATACTGATAGACCTATTGCTTTTGGACCGCGTCGAATTTCATTTCGTGATAGGGAAAAATTGCAAATACTCTTAGGTGACTTGTTAGAGAGAAAGTTATTAGGCCCAGCGTTTCCGAGTATGCTAGTCAATAGTCCTTGTCAAAAAGAAGAATGATGAGTTACGGTTATGTGTTGATTACCGCGAATTGAATAAAATTACGACGCAAGAAAATTTTCCAACACCTTTGATCGAAGATCAAATTGATAAATTACGCGGTAAAACTTATTTTTCGAGATTAGATTTACGCAACGGATTTTATCACGTTAAGATGAACGATGAGTCTATAGAATATACATCGTTTATAACCCCATTAGGCCAATATGAATTTTTAAGAGTACCGTTTGGACTGAAGAATTCAGGTAGAGTTTTCCAGAGATTCATTTGGAACATATTTATGGAATTATTACAAACTGACGAAATTTTGATCTTTATCGATGATGTATTAGTAGCAACAAATACCTTAGAACGACATATCACTGTATTAAAAGAAATTTTTAAATTAGCAGCTACATATAAGTTAGAATTTAGGTTAGATAAGTGTGAATTCATAACGGATGAAATTTGCTATTTAGGATATATAATTAAGAACAATGGATGTAGACCAAATAGGGAAGGATTAAAAGCAGTTCAGAATTATCCGATTCCACAGAACACTCAAAGTGTAAAAGATTTGTATCGCTAGTTAGTTACTTTAGAAAATTTATTAAAGATTTTGCGACAAAGGCGAAACCGCTGTACGATTTATTAAAGAAAGATGCTGATTTTAAATTTACCGAAATCGAGTTACAAAGTTTCGAGATTTTAAAAGCGGAGAATTATTGTCAGATCAATTCTTTGTATCTATTCACCATCGGTAGAAACTGAGTTACACTGCGATGCGAGCTCAGTGGGTTTTGGGGCAATATTAATGCAAAGGCAAACGGATGATAAATTCCATCCGGTGTTTTATTTTAGTAAGAGGACTAGTCCGGCGGAGTCCAAATATCATAGTTTTGAATTAGAGTGTTTAGCGGCCGTATACGCCATAAAAAGATTTAGGATTTACTTAGAAGGGATAAAGTTTAAAATCATCACAGACTGTGATAGTTTTAAGATGACACTAGCAAAACGGGACATAAATCCCAGAATCTCCAGGTGGGCATTATTCTTACAAGAGTATGATTACACAATTGAACATAGAGTAGGGAAAAGATGGGACATGTTGATGCGTTGAGTAGGTTAAGCCCAATTATGGTAATTGAAGAAAATTCATTAGAGCAAAATCTTGTATTTAAACAAAATTGCGATCCAGAAATTGTCAAAATTAAGGGAGCAATTAGAAAAAACCGAATTGAAACATT
This sequence comes from Aquatica leii, assembly GCA_035610365.1. Classification (NCBI taxonomy): domain Eukaryota; kingdom Metazoa; phylum Arthropoda; class Insecta; order Coleoptera; family Lampyridae; genus Aquatica; species Aquatica leii. The sequence continues at coordinate 94,465,939 of CM069435.1, read as the reverse complement.
TCGAGTTACGCAGCAGGTTAGTATACCGCAAACCAAAGAACGGCGATGAAGAATCTTTGTTTTATGTACCCAAATCTATGCAACGGAATGTATTAAGATGGAGTCACGATGAATTAGGGCATATAGGTTCAGGCAAAAAAAAAGAGTATGTGTTAAGAACTTACTGGTTCCCAAGCATGACTGAAAAGATAAAAAAGTATATCAGTAACTGTCTGAAATGCATTGCGTATTCAGCGAAATCAGGAAGGATTGAAGGTTATTTAAACCCAATAGATAAAGGTGAATCTCCATTTCACACCCTACATATTGATCACTTAGGGCCTCTTGAAAAGACAAGCCAAGGATATAAGTTTGTGTTAGTAATCGTCGACGCATTCAGTAAATTTATTAGGTTATTTCAATGTAAAACTACACCAAACCAGTGAGGTTATTAAGCACGTATCATCTTATTTTAGAGCTTACAGTAAACCGGTGAGGATAATTTCGGACAGAGGCACAGCATTTACATCGAACACTTTTAAGACCTTCTTAGATGAGAATCAAGTTAAGTTGACCTTAATAGCGAGTCACATGCCAAGGTCAAACGGGCAAGTTGAGAGGTGTAACAGAACCATAGTGCCTATGTTGGCGAAACTAGCGCCAGAAATAGACAGGTGGACAGAAGTATTAAGTAAAGTGGAATTTTGTATAAATAACACAATGAACAGATCGATAGGTACAACTCCAGCTAGACTATTATTTGGAACTGATCAGTTAGGCGAAGTAGAGGATCCGATAAAAATATTTTTAGAAGGAGATCAGGACAAGAATGAAAGTTTGGAACAATTACGTGAAAAAGCGGTTACGATAAACAGAAGGGTGCAAGAACAAAATAAACGAAATTTCGATAAACGAAGAAAACCTAGTAAAATTTATAAAATGGGTGATATCGTCATGGTTCAAAACATTGATACGTCCCAAAGGGAATAAAAATTAACACCAAAATTTAAAGGGCCATATGAGATAAAATGCGTACTCGACAGGAAAGATATGTAGTAGGAGACATTAAGGGTTTCCAAATCTCACAAACACCTTATGAGTCGATATATTCACCAGAGCAAATTAAACTTTATGATAATATGGATGATTCAGATATGCTTCTCGAATCTGACGATGAACAAAAATAAACATTCATATTAGACGCTTGTTTGAGTTTACAATAAGAAATTTAGTATTAAGCATGTCATTGATAAATAGCTATTATGAAACACATTAAATAGAAAATTTATATATTAATTTGTATCACGAATCTTGTACTTTATGTATGTTTTGTTTATGTTGTTAAGTTAGGATTAAGAAAATTATGTTATACGATCAGGGACGATCGTAGTTGTCAGAGATGGCCGACTGTAGGCAAATTTAGTTTTAGTATTTTATGTAAACGTGACAACAACGCATAAATATGACAACAACGAACAGAGTGTCGGTAAAGTAGGGAGTTAAGATTGATGGTTGTTGAGTTGGAAAAGATTATGCTGATAATATGTTATGAACAAGAATTATTATGTATCCATGATGTATCTGATGATGTGTTAAGAAAGGACGCATTTAGTTAAGAAGAAAAATGGCGGTCCGATTATGTCTCAATTAGATATTTTAAGAAATATACAGTATAAACACAAAGAAAGTATTTTTATGAAATTGAACGCCCATCCACACTTCAATAATTTAATTTATGTGTGATTTTGACATAACACTTTTATGGATTAGAAACTAAATTGTGACCACTAAGAATTGTATGCTTAAAATTAAATTACTAGCAAAACTGAAAGGGGCGTTACGTCACAATTCCTTTGTTGTCAAAAGGACACTGCTCGGATTTCTAGCTTATTTATTTTTGTTATGTTATTTATATGATGATGCGAAAGTCGATCAAAGTTTGGACATACTTTTGAATAGTAACATTTACCTATTGATAGTGGTTATAATAGGTTTGATAACAAATATAAAAACCATTATATTGTGTATATTGTCTTGTAGAATGTAAATCTAATATTTTCTACCGTGATTGGCCAACAACGAAGGGCGGCAAGTTGCTCTCATGCTATGGGACCCTGTGTTTTTTATGTGTAATCGCGCAAGTTGCTTCCATGCTTTGGGACCTTGCACATTTGTGTGTTTTCTAGTCGCGGTAGGTGACTTCCATGTTATATGGGAACCTACATTTTCGTTTACTTGTTTTATGTATAACTTTTATTAATTGTATTACTGATTTTATATACACGTATACATGTTTTTGACCTTACTTGTTGTTCCAAACTTTCAACTTTAGCTGGGTTGATTTGTAACCAGGACCCAGTACTCACTGGCGGGGGCGCTGATTATATAACACTTCTTCAGTTTAAAATGATGATGCTTGTGCACGTGTTTATATGTGTTGGTATTTAAATCTGTTATTAGGTTTGTTTATTTGTCTAATTTACTGTAATTTGAGATGTCCTTGCTTTACGACGTGTGTTAATAGTTTTGATTACAAGCCGATTGGTTTATAAACCTAAATTATGTTTTGTCTTTGCTCTGTTCTTTTCCTCCTACGGGTCCCACCAAACAGGCGAAATTTCAGTCAAAATTTAACGAGTTAAATTCGAATGAGAATCACGATTCATTTTTTTTGTGTGTGTTTTATTTAACCTACTACAGCCTTCACACATATCGAGAATAAGCAGTGTATAACAAACTTAACACAACGTAGGTAGAGAGAAGGGGGTTAGCTTGACGATCACAGCCATAGCGAGATCTCGCTGCTTTTTTTGTTTGCGGATTTTATTTTCAAACGTTACATCAAAAGGTTTCTAGTGCTGTTTGTATTAGGAACATTTGAGACGATTGTCAGAAGAGATGAAATGTTCTAGTTACAGATAAGATAAAAATATATAAGGTGAACGAAGAAAATTGAGTGCCAGTGTAAATAAATAGTGTAGATAAATAAAAGTGAATCTTATCCGCGGACGATATACGGTTACAGTAATATATAAATTAATGTAATTTTGTTTCTATTAAACTGTTAGTTATTTTGCTTAGTTTGTATTGGGTTTTTAGTTAGGTTGATAATAATCAATAATCGTATCTATATAATAATCGTGGAAACAATTAAAAATAAATTTGTTACGATATATAATTAGTAATTTAAATATAAAAAAATTTAGTAAATAAACCAACAATCGACACAGGACACTTATAATATTTTTTGTGGCATTTTCCGTAAACTTTTCCCCAGTTCTCGGCTTTCACGTAAACATCGTTTATGGTACGATTAGAGTTTCCATCAAGATAATAGTCTTCAGTTGGACTGCAATTAAGTATTTATAGAACGACAAAGAAAAACAGCAACGTACCTGAATAAGAAATGAACAATGCTTTCTAATACGTTATTTTCGGTATCATCGGTATGCATCGGAATTTCGCCAATTTCGCATATAGTTCGTAATAAGCAATTCTCTCCTTGCAACCCCATTCTGGAACACATTTGTTATTTACGTTTATCAGATATGATTGCTTACTCGTTGAGTACTTCAATGATGTATCGGTAAAAAGTATGTCGATCTAAATCGTAGTCGTAAGACCGTCCTGTGACAACTGTTGGGTAAAAATGGCTTATGTTAAACGGCATTTCGAAGTTGGATTGGACACACACACTGAGGTTGATCGAACGTTTTGGCAATATTGCAGGAGCTGAAACACCGTATGTAAATTGCAGAACGGTAAACTGAGGAAACAGTAGAGATCGTTTTGCAAGCTGATGTTGAGTGTTCGTAATTGTTATAAGTGTGTAAAGTATAATTACGTTAGTCTGCATGTTATCGTTGATTGATTGTCAGCGTCGTAACTATAACAGTAATTCGACGAGAACTGTATTTTTATGTGTTTTTTTAATTAGTGTGTATCAAATTGATGATTCTTGTTCATTAGCACTGATTTATACATATTGACACGGTAGTTAACATGACTATAAGAGTAGGTACTGTTCCTCATCATAAAATTTTTATTATTGCTTTAATTTTGTTAATTGTTTTTGGTCACTATACCTTTTCAACTAAAACAACCTTAAGAAGAACAGTATAAAATGAAACAGAACACTATAACAACTAAAAAATTTTTACATCTTATAAGTGTTTATAAAAAACTGTAAAAAAAGTAAAAAAGAAAATATACCGCGCTCTGTATATACAGTGTCCCAAAATATTCTTTTTAACTGTTGTGATTCAGTCTTTATATTAGTTACAGTCTTTTTCTAACTATTTCTTAATTCTGATTACAGCGCTGAATTATATTTTGTTCTGAAGAATTAAACGCACCTACCGATACTTGCAGAAATGTTTAAAATAACAGTATTTATGAAAATGCATTACATAACCTCAAAAGTGTAAGTATTTTTTGTAAAAAATTGTTTCATTTGATTTCAATAATGTGTAAGATAACACAGATATAGGAGTAAAACTGAAGTTTTTCATTGATATGAGTTTTAGTTTTGAGGCGAGAAAGTCTTGGTTGCACTCGGGGTATAAATTAAAGTCTAGTCTTAAAAGCTGTACGCATTTATTTACGACACAATCGAAAAAAAAAATAATATGCTCTTAGACGCTAATGGAAGTACACGAATTGTACACGCAGTCTTGTAAATCGTTTAAGTATAAACAAAGGTACCGTTAAAAATATAATCTAACACAGTACAAAAAAGCTAGTCTACACGTAAAAAGCTCAGTCTACATTTGAATTACACAGTAATATAACAAAATAAAAAAGTGCACGTTCCTTTACGAAAATATAAAACATTTTTGGTTCTTCCGTGTCCACGTACATTAACCGGCACTCATCAACGAGTTTTAATACGTTTATTAATCACTTCCAAAGACTTCTTGAGAAGCGTACGTTATGTATAAGAATCCATCGGAACAGGCATGTTCGGTGTATACCTCAGCAAGCGTCAATGATAAACTAACTAACGATTTGTTGTTGATTAAGAGGTATAATGCTTGAGACGATGTAATATGCATACGGTTTCTGTAAAGAAATTGTTACAAGTGTTTTTGCATTTATACAAATACTGACCTTATTATTGTAAGAAATTGGGACATAGTAATTTCTTGCGGCACTAAAAATTTTGATTTATCGAGTAGGGGCAAGTTATTTTCTTTAGTGAATCGTTGGACTATGATCTGAAAAACCAATATTTATTTCAGTACCTTTATGCTTGAGTGTACTTACAGGTATTTTAGTTGGGAATCGGTTCCTAATTGCCATCACTTCTTCTTTACGTATTTCTACAATAATCGTTTTTATAAATTGATCAGTTGAAGTTTGAAAACTTACCAATGGTTTTTCCTTTTCCTTTATTGTTACAGTTAATGTCCCTACGCGGTTTTCGAAACTCCACATTAAATTTTTCCAACATTGTTTCAGATTTTTGTATTTCGAAGATGAAGAATCTCAACAGAAAATCATAGTCGAATCGCGCGCGCGTTCTTTCCTGACAAATTTCGAAAATTCACCTCACTTGTGTTAGCACCCAGCACGAATTTTTAAAAAAATTGGATCCGTTTAATCCATACCATAACCGACTTAACTCTGTCTTAAACCTATTAGAACTTTTCTTATTAAAAATAAATGTTATTGATGGTCTCTTTATAAGATATCGCTTTATAAATTGCAGGACCGCATTTTGTTTACAAATTTTTAAAAACCAGATTATTTGGTGATCGAGCTTTCGGCACGTATTCGATTTTCCTCGAATTTGTTATATTTACTTAAGCACGGCGTATAACTAGGGGAAATTTCTACGTGACTAGTTTTGTAAAGCTTTGTCGCTTAAGGAAAGTTTTAATATTTAATTAACAAGGAATTATTGCGATAGTCATAAACGGGTACCATCAGCGAGCGCGAGAAGAGCTGAATCGGCTTTGTATGGAGCATCGCGTTTTTAAGCAACGCCTGTGATCTACCAGGAAATCAATTGCAGCTAACATTTACCAATTAAACAAATTGTGGAAATAAACCAAGTTGATAAAGTTAAAGTCCGTGCCTGACCAATCTGTTACTAACCGTCCCCCCACTGAACGTATAATATTAATATCATTTATTAGCATGTCCTTGTCTTAATCAGTGTTGTTACACTGATTTTGAGGACGTACAGAAAAATAGATGATTGAAAACATTTCGATAAAACTATTTTCTCCTTTTTCCCAATGTAGAAATCTTATTATTATATTTTGTAAGTGCCATAAAAGTCTCTTCTGCTATTGACGTAATTTGATGCATTTATTTATACCCTTATTATTTTTTTCTTTAGAGTTACTATTTATAAGCTTGGACCCCCCACGACTCGTCTACTTTGGTCACCATCATAGAACGTGTGTCCCTTTTTTCGCAATTGACCATTTTGTGACTATGATATAATCACATGTTTTATTATTGTTGTTTTTGCTAACCGGTTTTGGTCAGTTTTGCAGTTTGACTTTTGCTTTGCTCTATTATCGACACTTGTTTTTTTTGTTTGCATTTTTGGTAGTGGTGAAATCACGCGAGATTGTTGTTTACCAACAGCCAAAGCGACGTTGCATGTAACGGGAAAGTACAATCAGGCATGACCAAGAACAAAAGACGATGACGTGTTCAATTGTTTCATTGTTATCGGTTTCACAAGCTTCTTGATTAATTGTATTGTTTTGTTTTATTAATCTTAAAATATCTTGTTTTTTACATAGAAAATTTTGCACAAAGACGCTTTTCTGAAATAAAAGTTTGCTCAAATTATTCTGACCTAGTTAGTTTAGACCGATAATGAGTCATTTAGTGCAATGTCTGAATTGTCTCACGTATCCGTGACGTTCGTTTCTTGTAAGTGATACAAGTTGCGTATGGAAGTCCAATTGTGGGTATTTGATATACAGTGTCGTTTATTAGCCAACACATTACAGAAGCACAAAATGGATCAAAGCTTCTGGTTTCTTGTTGCAGTTTGTCTGTTAGGTCTCTATCAAAATTGATTGACTTTTGAAAGGTGTTTTTTTGGCAATTGCATGTTCTATTAGAAACATCGTTAGTTTTCTCATAGCATTCTGCTCCGTAAAAAGATTGTATCGTAGTCTATTAATCTACTAATTTTTGTGTTATAGTTTGAAAAGTAAAGATATACTTTGTTTTGTCATTGAAGATGGGCATGATATTCAATTCAGGAAACTACCCGAAAAGGTTTTCTTTCTTCTTCTAACAAATTACTTTGTATTTGTTCTTAATCTCTATTTTTGTGAGTTATTGGACAAGATTTTGTTTTTGATATTGTCACTCTTCTGCGAAATTTTCCTAGTCTGTCTCAGGCTTACTATGTTGCCATTGTTTATCCACAGTTGAATCAGGGCAATATCACATCTCTATTAGTTTACATAGGGCGTCCAGTAGTCTGTAATATACATAATCTAAAGAACTGACCTCGTAATAGTGGTCGAAACGTTGGCAGCTTCGGTTGCAACTATGACACGGCCCAAACCCGGAAGACATTCTAATGTTAGTAACTGACCTCGTGTTCTCAGTGAAGCAACCTGGGCGGGGGCTAACTAGTATATGTCCGATCTGTTGATCAGAGCGTTCTTCCAAATTACCGGAAACAGTTTTTGAACGTAATTAATTTTATCGGTAAAGATAGTTTTTATGATCAAATTATTTATTTTTAAAAACTTGCATTAAACAAGTGTTTTTCAATATTTGTACGCAATTAGCTGTAGGAAATATTATGCAATTTTGTGCCCACCCCTTTACTCATTGGTTGTGATGTTTACAGTGTTGCAATTTTGTTTATCACAATAAATTTGGCATGAGATTAGGGTTTTTATTTGATTTGATAACGTTATATTGAGTTATTTCCAGTGCTGCAATATTTAAGCTTGCAGCATCTAGCAACGAGACAGAATCAGTTTGTTGTTACAGTAATTTTTGCTATCCGGCTTAATCTAGACACAACAGGGAAAAATTTTAGTACCGCCCATCATGGTTTCAGCTGAAGTTAGTTACAGCTTGATATTAATTTTATAAATTCCTAATGATTAAAATAAAAACTTTTATAGCTAGCACAGTCTGGGATCACGACAATTTTTTAGTAAAATACAGGACCGCAAGGCAAAAAATGTTGAGAAACCCTGGTTTAAACAACGCTTTTTACGAATTTTAGTTTGCTTTCTCCAAAAATTATTATGGATGCGTCATTCGATTCGGAATGTCATCTAGAAACTTTTTGGAGAAAGTGGAAACATTGTAAAAGTTATACACAATTTATTGAAATACAAAAAGATTTCGTTTTTTTGCAAATATCCCAATTAGTATTGATGATATCGCAAGTCTCAACAGCCGCACACTTTTTGAATTTCTTTTTAAAAACGAGGTTTTTTAAAAAATATAATTGACATGCATTCGCTTGTTTATGTCAGTTATTTTCATTTTACTAGTTATTATTTATTTATTTGTGTCAGAACACATAACAAACATACACTATATACGTAAATATGTAGATAAGCGTAAACATTTAGTAACAGTAGAGATTAACTAAATTTTACTTGCGCATTTTGTTTCTGCTGGTGTTGTAGTCAGGTCTCTTTTTGTACATTTTTGTTCTAAGTGGGCATGTGAGCAGGTAATCTATAGTTTATTCTACCTTATTCTATCCCGCATTGGCACAATTTAAATTCTTCGTCGTATTTTTACGTGTGCATGTTTACCCGTGAGTTCGTTCTTCATAAAGGCCATTCTTTGTCATGTTCTGGTGGCAGCTTTTTGTTAGAATTCTATTTTCTTATAATAACCTTAAAAGTATGAACAAGTTTATTATTCTAAATGAAGACGAGCGAGCAAGTTGCGCTTGTATTTGAGACATGATCGAGCAGGTTCTAGACCCGATATTGAGTGGCGTGGATCATGTCGCTGCTTGAAACGCTCTGCTATACTCGCTGTAATTCGTCTAATTTTTATGGAACTAAATCCTGTTCGTTAGTTAGGGTAGGTTTGAGATAGCCAGTTATTATTCTGTAGATGCTAACCTCTCATACTGAATCAGTCTAGTGAGCACAGTATGTTTGAGTTAGAACTGATATTCAGATGGTCTTTGGGTGCGTTGTTTATTTGGCGCAGGAGATCACTCCTTGAGGTTATTTTATCCCTAACTATGAACGGGGTCTGAAGGTTAGCGCACGTTTAATTGATAGCTAAATATCATAACGTAGAGCTTTAGTAATTCGGCTTGCCACATGACGTTTAGAACCCAGTTTACTTGAAGAATTTGAAGAAATCTTAGACTTTACAGCGTTAAGTCGACAAGTATTATTCTTTATTTTGTAGGTTTAGTTAAAACCTTGGTATAAATATTCTCAATGTTAATGTAATTTACGTATAGATCATCAGCGTAGACAAAACTTCTGGTGCCAATTGTGATCGGCTGGCCATTAATATAGATATTAAAGACACTACTTTTGTAACGTTGCAATGTAATGCAGAAAAGATTTGCATCGATAAAATGGATTTTGTAAATTGTTACAACCTTGTCTGCGTGAAAATTTAACGATAATTTTAAGTGGTTATACTATAGGATTTTCCGAATTAGAACAGTGTTGCAATTTTAATATCAAAAATATGCTTGTGTTATTATGTTGCGGTTGAGCTACTTATTTTCGGTTTTGGGTCATGATCGAGATGTGACTGTGCAATCAAGTTGGTGCTGAAGTTAAATCTTTTATAACGATGTTTCGATATGAGCTTTGATAGTAACAGGACAATACCCGCATTTGATTTGTTTTAAAGACTCGTGTATTAGTTAACTTTGTTATATAATTAATATTTGTATAAGCAGATATGAATCAAAACAAGGTTGCCACTTGTACCAATAAGACTTGTAAATTGTTGCCTGTGTCGTTTTTTTTATATATACCGAATGCGTCGCAAATTTTATTTATTTATTTATTAAAATTGTCAACACGTTACTTTGTTAGAGAGGAAAAAAAAGTCAAAGTATATTCTTAGCTTTATCAAATACTGTTATCAGCGTTATAAGTTCATTGGCATTAATTATTATTATCTCTATCGCTGTTTATTCATATTGTGGATTTTTTCATTTGAACATTTAGCACTGCTAGTACTTGAAGAAATTTGCGCTTATTGATTTTAATTAATTTCGTCTTATCGTTTTCGTTTTCTACAATTCCTTTTAATCGTTTATCATCGATTGTTGTCAAATATTGACTGGGTGAGGTCAACGTTGTTTCCGGAATTCTTTTCCTATTCGTTGCACGAGGAGGCTCGCACGGCTCGTTGTTTTGGAAAACGTGAACTCTAAATGCACTTTGCGCAATAAAGACAAACGCAGAACAAAGATGCACAGTTCAAACCTCGAAGTAAATTTCAATCGAATCTTTGCTGTTACCATACAAGACTTAATAAAGTAAAGGTTAAGGAGATGATAACATACAGCGTTACATTGATGCAATCTAATTAACGTTGTCTCTTCAAACTTTTTGTTTTTTTGCGTACAATGTAGGACACGTACTATCTTTATTTTTTTGACCACGAAAGGCTGTAAACATGTTTACTGATTGGGGTTTTTTTTTCAGTTAAATTTGGTTAAGGCCCAACATGATTTTTACTCTTTATTATATGTACTCGACTATAATGCAATGGTGGAGATTGGGGTCGTTGAGGAACAAGCTTAGTGGTACCCTCAACAGCCACAATGCCCTTATGGTATGCGTCGGCAGTACCATATCCGATTCAAAAAACCAAAGGTGTTTGGAAAATTTACTTTTTCACAACGAAGATAGGATCGGATGCACCGTGGTGCCTAAAGTATGTGTCTTATTTTATCGAAGAGGATAATTTTTACTCAATTGTAGCAACAAGTCGATTTAAGCCAATGGGCGTTGTTTCCAAAAGACTTAAACTATTTTCCCATGTTCATATCCGATAGTAAGACTGTTTTGGCAACTCCAAAAATTTATTTACTCGTTCAAGCCAAGCTTGACGACTACAACCAACATGACAGCGAAATTATTCAGGTTAGTACCATTCATTAATTTATCATCAGTGTTTTTGTTTATTTCGTTATTAATACGTCAATTCGATAACATTTTTTTTATTTCGTTTGCGTTAAATTGTCTGTATCCGGATTTTTTGTGGGGCTTTAGCAGCGGAAAGTTTTATGTTTGTTTACCTGATCGTTCGTCAACGATAACGGAGCAAAGGCTAAGATTGTGAAACAAATTATTTAACACTTGGATACTAAAAGTAGTTCATGGCGGTTATTCCTTTGTTTTATCGATTTATAGATCGAAAATTTTGGCGAGTTGGTTGCGTGGAGGGCTCAGGACCAATTCGAAATGATTCTAAAAACTGATATGACAAATTTGACCAAATTCGTCAATTGTTTCTTTGACCATAGTATCGACATAAACCACGAGTTGAAGCTTCTGCGAATAGAGAGTAAGGCACCTGTCTTGCGAACAAACCGTAGTATAAAAAGCATTTGCAGCTGTAAACGTCGAAGGAAATCCGGTTAGGATTAAATATGATTTAAGGTACCCGTTAGAAAATCGGTTGAAGTACTCATTAGCACCGATTCACTGGAAAAAATTTGCTACCGAGTTGAAGAGTTTATATTCAAAGCTTCACAAGTAAGTGTCGTGCTCGTTTCAAATTGTTCCTACGTTTGACGTTTAGGTTGGAGCATCCCACGATTACAATCGAAAGCAGCACCAGCAAAGCCGTCCCAATATCTGAGGTTAAACCAATTAAAAAACCGTTGGAACCGACTAAGCATCACCATCGCATGGTAAAAAAAGAGAACAAGAACAAGCTTGAAGTTAGTACGTTAGATGCGCGCCGTCCTAAGTCAGGCGAGCGCAAGCCTAAGCTTGAAAAAACCAAACACAGACACCCTTCTCGCGAGAAAAAAGAAGAATCTGTGAGTAAAAAGATTAAGGCGCCGAAATTAGCCAAGTGTGGTAATAACGAAAAGCACCGAGAGTGTAACGGAGACGCTGCACCTAGTACGGTGCTATCAAGCAACGGCGTGCAAGTGAATCAAAAACCTCCTAACGTGTTAGTCTACGCCGATAGCGTTATTGCTAAAGACAATGTCAAAAACGTTCTGCATGAGATTTTAAACACTCACAAGCAAGTATCTCACTCAATAATACGAACTCGTATTTAAACTTAATTGTAGATACATGGTTTACGATTTTCCCACCAATGCAAATTCTTCACTGTGGGCGGACACTGCTTGTTTAATAGTAGTCTGTGGAAACGTTCCTCCAAACATAAGCACCCAATTCCTCCAGTATTTAATTAACGGTGGCAAACTCTTATGTTTGTGCAGCGATTTACTTTACAGCGTTTTGCACATTTTTTCTACTGCTGAAGTTCGCGAACACGAACTAGTCAGGTTCTCTTACGAAAACTGGAAACGAGTCAAAATGATGCACCACGTCTTTTGCTATCAAGCCTCACCGGCCAAACGCCAATTTTCTAAAGACTCGGATCAATCCAATAGGTGCTTAATTAAAATCGCTCTAGCAAAAATCTAATAAATTTTTTAGCTCGCGTGGTTCAAGTCCAGTAGCTCCTCGCACGCCATCTACCGTCGAGATTCAGCACAACGGGAAGGTATATACGGTGCAGGTACAAGTACTCGGTGCCGAAGAAACTTGGCACACGCCTAGTTTATTACTAGCTGCTGTCAAAGGCACAAAAGGAATTGCAATATTTTCTCAGGTACGCCTTTCTTAAAAATCAAAAGCAATTACAACTTTCCCACATTTCTAGGTTCATCTTGAAATTGATCCGACTCAATATCAAGACGACGAAAGTAAATTTTCTGCGCTGACTGACAGTAACACGGCACGACTAGAAATATTAAAACACTTACTGTCTCAACATCTATCGTTAGACTGCACATCGACTTCGGACGTTAGTTACGTCCCAGCTTACTTTTTAGGAATGCACAACGTAAGGGTTTCAAACCCACCTATCCACTCTAATTTACGTTTCAGCTCAAGCTAGAGTTGTTATCCGAATGCGAGGGGATTAAAGACAATTGCTTAATCGCCGAAAAAATCACGATGAAATTTGTCGGCAAAGGAGTGGAACCCGAAACAGCTACTGCAACTACGATGCCCGTATTGATACACGCCTGTCCTTCGAATTTCTCTACTGTGAAATATTTCGGGGTAATGCCACACGCACGCTACGGATTAATGCTCGAATACGACCATATTTGCAGACCCTCAACACGAATTCCATCGGTCGGTTGGTGGTGTACTCGGACGTCGTCACCAGCACGCAATTCGTAGTCGCCAATAAGCTGGCACACGGTTTTGCTGTTATAGCACGACAACAAACGCAAGGTGTAGGTGCGTTGCAAGGCATCTGTTTATAATCTTAATCTGATATAAATTGTGCAGGACGATCAAGTAACACGTGGTTAAGCCCGTTAGGTTGTGCCATGTTCTCCCTTCAACTGCACGTACCGTTGCAAACGACTTTAGGTCGATCGCTACCTTTAGTGCAGCATTTGGTTATGATTGCAGTGGTTGCGGCGGTGCGACGAAAACCAGGTTACGAGGTAACTTACATTAATCAATAATTACCTACATTGATAAATGCACGTTTTAGGATATCGAGTTAGGTTTAAAATGGCCAAACGATCTTTACGCTAACCGCACTATTAAAATAGGCGGACTTTTAGTAAACACCACAGTTTACGGCGACATGGCTGTTGTCAGTATAGGTAAGTCGTTGGCCGTTTCTTAGTAAGTTTTTACGCACTCGCCGTTTAAGGTTGCGGCGTCAATTTAGACAATTTCGAACCGACAACATGCATAAACGAATTAATTAAAAATCACAATGTCGCATTGGAGCCGATTGAGTATGAGGAGTATTTCGCTATTGTCTTTAACGAGATTGAGAGTATTTATAATTTGGTCCAGGGGGGCGATTTGGATCTGCTGTTCGAGTTGTACTATAAGTATTGGCTGCACAGGTAAGTTAGCGTATTTACGGCTAAGTTGAGTTGATATTTGACGTATCGAAGTATCAGAGGCACTGTAAATGTAGGTGATACTTGATATGTCGATGTATTAGAAGCATAGGAAGTATCGATGATATTGTAGTGGCAGGATATAAATATCGAGAAATCGATAATATTCAAAGGGTATCGAAAATCTATAAGGTTTGAAATATTGAAAGTAATGTATTCAGGTATCAGAACTATTCAAATATTGGAGTATTATAGTACTATCGAAGTTATTTGAGATACTGGAATTGTGGTTTCCAAACTCTTTTGCCCCACGGACCCTGTTTCATATTCAAAACTTGCCCACGGACCCCTGATTGAAAAAACTACATAAATCCATAATAGAAATAAATTACAAATTTAACTTTGATGTCTTGAATGGTAAATAGTGACGTAAAAATAAAATATAAATAAAACATTTTGTTGAAGAAGCGTTTATTGAAATTACAACTTTTGTTTTAAAATAAAAAAAAAATTTAATGACTTGGATGAACCTGATGGGATACGAGTGTATTTATGTCCGGCCCAATAGTTGTGAGTAGCAACCGCAAATCCCTACGAGTACTGATTTCTAGTCGGTTTCTTTTTTTTTTGTGTGTGACGAAGCTTATAACGGCAATGAATCTACGTTCTACCAAATAGGAAGACGGAATAGCAATCAACAGCTTCTGTACAATAATCCATAATGCCAGATATATAGTACAAATTGGGATCTGTTTTTGTAACCAGAAGTTGTCGTATCCTTGTTTAAACATTGGTTTCAGCTCCTCTTTTGTGGATAATTCAATAAGTTGTTGCATACACAATCAACTTGGTGGTTACTGTTGTAACCCTACATGCTAATCACACGACGTGCTGATAGAGAATGCTGTAAAAATAATGCGAATATTCCCCAGTAGGTTGTTCGCAATGCGCAACTCGGGGTAACTTAAACTTAAGCAAAATATTTATAATCAAACCAAACACTCCGCCTACCTTGAAACACTGTGAGCTTCCAATAAAAATTATAATACACAATTTAAACATTATTACGGAAGCTATCTTAAACATAAATGTTAGTAAAGTATCAAATATTACATTAGCAACATAGTTAGTAAACGGTTGAACATGTGATGCAGTGTCTATAATTGCCTATTGTACTCGTTCTTCAAGTAAACACATGTCTTTGTAATTGGACATTTAAATTCACCATTAACGGTTTTTACTAACTACCCGCACAATGTCATCCTGTCCGGGAAGACATTGTATTATTCGTCCAAGGTGCCACTTTAGCGGTGGCGCAAATTCTCGACTTTAAGAATCACCATTGTTCCTGGAGTTAACTTATTGTCGGTCGTAGTTTTCCACTGTGTTCGTTGTTGTAGGTGATGGAGATATTCACGAGACCACCATGCCCAAAAATGTTCTAACAATTTCATGTAGGTACTCATTGTGTACCAATTATTTTTTCAAGGAAAATAAATAATTCAAAAATTAATTACCAACAGAATAAAAGTACGCTGTCTGCGTAACAATACAAAAAAATATACTTTTTTTTGTTCAAGAGTAAGAGAATTTGTTATATGCACTTCAACACAACTAAATTGTTGATTAGATGCACGACTCTTTTATAGTTTATATTATAGATTAGTTGGTGCAGGTATTAGCAATATTGCTTTCATGTATAAACCTGTATGGATTTTTAATTTCATATTAAACCTTGCACAGATCCCTTGACGTTGTTCAGACACCCCAAATCAATTTTAATTTTTCACCCACTTCTTGAGTGAATGCGGGGACTCTGGGGGTCCGTAGGGGCCACATTGGAAGTACAGACGATATCGAAATGTATTGAATTATTCAAACATGTTGTAAATACCAATGCTGTCTGAGGTTTCGAAATATTGGATCTGTACAAAACGAAATACAGTAATAACTCATTTAACGTTAGGGATGGCGTTCCTCGAGAACGTTACGTTAACCGAATCATTGTTAACGGAAGAAGAAATAACACCCAATTTTGTAACGGTCTCTTCACTATCTATTGATGTAAAGAGCGTACAACCAATGTCGTGAAGGTTATAGTACTACAACTAACTGACAAGTTCACGGTGTCCGAGCATGTGTGCAGGCGCTTCCGCTTGTCAACCGCTCGACGACCAGCAATGACGTTATAGTGAGGGGAGTAACGTTAAGCGTGGTATTACTGTAATTGAAGTGTTGGCGGCATTATAATACTGATAATATCTAAAGTATTAAGATTCTAAAAGTATTAGAAGCATTGACAGTTTTGAAATATCAAAAATCTTAAAAGTACTTACCTGTAAAAATTTTGTGTCTAAGTGTTAACAAATGAAAAGAATCCAAAGTAAAGAAAATATAGAAAGGATTACCGATGATATATGACTTATCGAAACATCTGAGCTGTTTTGTTGGTATCGAAATATCGTTCAGCTAAACATTAAAGTCATATCACAATAGCTGACTTGGTAGTTAACGGTTATAAAACGAAGTTTTCTATATTAATTGTTACATGAGATAGATACACTGCAGTTTTAGTTAGTGTCTGTTCTTGGCTTTTAAAGTACGTAGAGTAAATTGAAAATAACTTATAGATTGATGTGGTAGAGCAAATACAAACTGTCGTGATGCGTAATGGTGATTAAATACTTTCGAAATTCTCTATTATCGGATGAGGAATATTTATCAAATTTCAATAATTATAATTAAAAACGTAAAAAGTATAAATAATAGCTGAAGTTTAGACCAGTTTAAGACTTCTGCGCATTGAAGGTCAGATGACACGACATCTTGTATTTGCTATAGGTGGCTGTGGTTCACATTAGGATGCGTACGCTGTATGCGGTTGTATTATAACGCTCAATGAGCAACATTTGAAATACTACCGATCAGTCAATTTAAATTGTGTTCATATTTGACTGTTTTAGCGGTGCCGAAGTATCTGTGAACACAAGCGATGGACGCACAAGCTCGGCTAATATAATCGGCATCGACGATTATGGATATTTAAAAGTTCGATTATTAGATGGTAGCATAAGTAGCGTACAACCCGATGGAAATTCGTTCGATTTGCTTAAAGGTTTGATCGCTCCAAAAACATTTTAAATAATACAACTACGTTGCCAAATTTTCTCATTTAAATGTTGTAAAATGTGTAAGTGTAGTTATTGGTGATATTTTTACTATGGTATGTTGTAACAGTGTCGTTTACATTCCGTTTCTTCCTGTTTAAATTAAATAACGTTGATGCTTTAAATTCTATGTTGTTAAATGAATAAATGCGTTGAAAACTTTAATATTTAGTTCTTTATTTTTAAAAGTAAAGTGTATGGTTGTTTACCCGACTTTGACTAGCATTTACTGCTTGGCAGATATCTTCGATTCATTAGAGTTTGTCTGTTTCAGTATACAACCCAAAAACTTTAAAGACGCATTCTTAAAATTGATCTAAAGAAGTACGTAGTGTAATTGGGGCCTGATCCTGATCTAATTACGTACACCATCTCAATGTAGTCAATTTTTAAACGAGTCTGAACAGGAAGTAGTTCATTGAATGGATAGTACCCAGTAACATATATTGAAACATCTACATATTGATTTAAGGATAAAAAGAAGTTTTGAAATTAAAAAGTACTGCTACATTTCGGATTTGGATTAAATTAACTGGGATTAAAGTACATTATATAAATAAATAAAATACATATATGTAGAATAATTCGCTAACGTATGTCTTGAGGAGTGATGTCACTCATTTTCTTTGGCCAATTGCATTTCTAAAGTGCATGTGATGTCGTTTTTCACTATAGGTAAATCTTCAATGATTGCTTCTGGTTCTGTTTGGATTACGTCATCTTTTGGGGCCACGTCAATCTCTCGGTTTTGGTTAATTAGTTCTGTGTCTCTATTGTATAGTTCTACTAGAATATCCATGTCGTTTTCATATTCGGTGAATTGCGTGGAAGTGCCTTCGGCATTATTTGACTTGTCGAATCTTTTTGCCCAATCGGAACAATCGCTGTATTTGAATTCCTCATGTTCGTTGCATTTATTGTAATTTTCAATGAAGGTTTCCATTACTTCTTGGTATTGCTTATTATATTTCTCCGTGTAGGTTTTTAAATCTTCGGTGAAATTCAAATCGCCTGTAATATTAGCAGCTTCAATGATAGGTTCCGCGGTGTCTTTTCGGCATTCGATCACAGACGGTGCTTTGTAAGCGTCACCGCCAACTTCTTTGTCGCACTCGTCTATGTAATCGTTATAATTGGTTTTAAACTGCATTGCGCTTTCTGCATCGATCGCAATTTCGTCTTCATTACGAGGTCGTTGATAAGGCATCGGCACGATGGTGTTACTAGCTCGGGTATTAATCTGCCAAGTCAGTAACTCTCGTATGTCGTTAATATCGTACTCTTCTTCGCCTACTGTAATCGTTCTTGTTGTGCTTTTACTACGTTCAAACACTTCAGTCACTTCAGCGCTTTCGCCTGCATCGATGCTACAAGAATTTCTATTCAATTTGCGATAAGTTGGTCCTTTATCAACGCTGATGTCGCTGTCACTCTCTGAAGAAGCTTCAATATTCTGCGTGTACTTAATCAACTCGTCGAAAACATTTGTTACGTTATCACGGATAAAGTCCGTGGAAACGCCTTTATTTTGGGTTCTTTCGGTCTCGGTACCGAAAGATACCGAGACGCCCGAATCAATTTGTGTTAGCGTCGGTTCGGCTTCAATAGATTCACTTAACATCGCGTTTTGACGTATGTCACTATCATGACTGGCTTGATTCTGCGATTCGGAGATTTCTGTGGTTTGAGTTTCCATGTCTCGGTGTGACGATTTCACATTTACAGTCTCTTTAAGTACCGTAGCTACACTTTCTTTATGCAGCTTTTCTTCTTGAAATCCAACAACACTGGTGTCTGGTAAGCACACTTCTGTTTCATCACGTCCCTTTCTTTTATCTTCGTTTAAGTCATTTGCTACTTGTTCTTTTGTTTCTTGATTAATTTGTGTTTGGTAATTTTCGTCAATTGTGATTAGTTCTGTAATGGATTCAAGTTTTTTCCATCGTGTTTGCTTTGTTCTTTCAAGCTTCACAACTACATCTTCAGTGTTATCTACGTTTGTATTTGTCGTTTTGTTTTCTTCTGAATCTATCGTCTTATCTATTGGGGCGTCTTTAATTTCTACAATTGTTTTGTTTAATTTAACTTCTAAGATTATTGTATTTTCGTTTGACTCGTTTTCAACTTGTTCACTTGTTTCTTCTAATTGATTAATTTGGTCTTTTTTAATTGGTTCAACTTCTTCATCAATCGTTTGGTCGTTTACTAGTGCGCCGTTTTCTTCTAGTTTTATAATCGCAACTTCAGTTTCTTGTACGTTTTGACATTTTGTTATATCTTCTTCAGATCCGCTTCCTTTCACTACCTCGTCTAAGTCAATATCGAATATTCTTTTATTGTCGTTTGAGTCACTCGCATATGGTTCTTCTGTTTTTTCTGTTTGATTAATTTGTGTTTGACTTTCAGTTTTAACTACATCTACTTCTTTTATTGGTTCAACTTCTTTACCAACTGTTTGGTCATTTCCCAATTCTGTTGCTTTAACTTCTTTCTGTAATTCAACTTCTAAGATTCGTTCAATTTCTTTACACAATTCATCAACTGGTTCAACTTCTGTACCAATTGTTAGATCGTTTACAAACTGTACAATTACAGCTTCATTTTGTTCTACGTTGTGATCTTCATATTCCGCTACTTTAACTTCTTTTTCTGATTCATCTAAGATTCTTTCATTTTCGTTTGTGTCACTTGCAACTTTTTCTTCAGTTTTTTCTAGTTGATTAATTTGGATTTGGTCATCTTTTTTAGCAGTGACTGTTTCTTTGACCCATTCCTTAACTGGTTCATCTTTACCAATTGTTAGGTTGTTTACCAAAGGTTTGTTTTCTTCAAATTGTACAATTACACTTTTTTCTACATTTTCATCTTCAGGTTCTGTTATTTTAACTTCTTTCTCTGATTTATCTTCTAAGATTATTTCG
The DNA here is from genome assembly GCA_035610365.1 of Aquatica leii. NCBI lineage: Eukaryota > Metazoa > Arthropoda > Insecta > Coleoptera > Lampyridae > Aquatica > Aquatica leii. Next base: position 94,445,807 of record CM069435.1, on the reverse strand, counting down.
CTTTCGTGTGTGTCACTTGCAACGTGTTTTTCAGTTTCTTCTAGTCGATTGATTTGGTTTTGGTCATCTTGTTTAACAGTGACTGTTTCTTTAGCCAATTCGTGAACTGGTTCAACTTCTGTGTTAATTGTTAGGTCGTTTATCAAAGGTTTGTTTTCTTTAAATTGTACAATTACAACTCCAGTTTTGTCTACTTTTTGATCTTCTTCAAATTCTGTTACTCTAACTTCTTTCTCTGATTCATCTTCTAAGATTTCTTCATTTTTGTTCGAGTCACTTGCAATATATTTTTCAGTTTGTTCTAGTGGATTTATTTGAATTTGGTCATCTTTTTGAACAGTGACTATTTCTTTGACCAATTCCTTAACGGGTTCAACATCGTTTTCTTCAAATTGTACAATTGAAACTTCCGTTTTGTCTGCTTTTAGATCTTCAAATTCTGTTACTTTAACTTCTTTCTCTGAATTATTTTCTAAGATTTGTTCATTTTTGTTCGAGTCACTTGCAACTGCTTTTTCAGTTTCTTCTAGTCCATTTATTTGAATTTGGTCATCTTTTTGAACAGTGACTATTTCTTTGACCAATTCCTTAACGGGTTCAACTTCGGTACCAATTGTTAGGTTGTTTACCATATCTTTGTTTTCTTTAAATTGTACAATTACAACTTCTCCTTTTTTATCTTCAAATTCTGTTACTTTAACTTCTTTCTCTGATTCATCTTCTAAGATTTCTTTATTTTTGTTCGAGTCACTTGCAGCGCGTTTTTCAGTTTCTTCTAGTCGATTTATTTGAATTTGGTCATCTTTTTTATCAGTGTCTATTTCTTTGGTCAATTCCTTAACTGGTTCAACTTCTGTACCAATTGTTAGGTCGTTTACTAACGGTTCCTTTTCTTCATATTGTACAATTACAATTTCAGTTTTTTCTACTTTTTGGTCCTCTATTTTATCTTTTTCAGATTCTGTTGCTTCATCGGCTTTGTCCAATTCAACTTCTGTTTTCTTATTTTCGTTAGAGTTATCTGCAGCTTGTGATTCTGTTCCTTCTAGTGGATTTATTTGTGTTTGGTCCTCTTCAACTGGAACTTCTCTGTTTATTGTTTGGTCTATTGTTGCTTCATCGGCTTTGTCCAATTCAACTTCTGTTTTCTTATTTTCGTTAGAGTTATCTGCAACTTGTGATTCTGTTCCTTCTAGTGGATTTATTTGTGTTTGGTCCTCTTCAACTGGAACTTCTCTGTCTATTGTTTGGTCACTTACCGGTACTTGATTTTCGTCAAGTTTTACAATTACAACTTCAGCGTCATTGACTTTACGACTGTTCGTTACGTCACCTTCAAATTCTGTTACGTTAACTGTGACGATGGTTTCAGTCTCTTCAACTGCGTTGTTCGATTCAAGTTTTAAGGTTGTTTCTTTAATTGTGGACAATGCTTCAGTTTCTTCAATTATCTTGTTTGCGTCGCTCACAACTTCGTGTTTAGTTTCTTCTAGATTGGTTGGTGTTTCGCCTTTTTTAACTGCAATAGTTTCCTCTTCGCAAATGATTTGATCGTTTACAATAACTTGTTTTTCTTGTAGCTCTTGACTAAGACTTTGGTCTAATTCAAATAATGTTTGTAGTGATGTTTCATTCGCACTGTCAGCATCTATCTCTATATCCTCGTGCTTTGCTACGTATTGATCGACTATGTGCAGGTCGACTTGCGGTGCACCCGAAGTAACTTCTTCGATAAGTACTTTATCGTCTGTGGCGGTCAAACTGCTCTTTGAAAATGTTTCTATGGCAGATTTAATGTTGGCTCGGTTTGTGGCCTCTGTAGCTTGCATGAAATTCTCAGCAGCCTGTCTAAGTGCGTCAGCGTTCTTAGTACTCGTCGTTTCATCGTTTATTGTTAAATTATTAGAACCAGTGCTAGTTCTAGATATTTCAGTGGTTTCCGTACTACCAGACGATGATAAATCGATTTCTTCTACTAGTACTTTTCTCTTTTTCTTTGGTTCAAAGTCAAAGATATTCTCTGTGTATTCAGAGTAATCTTCGGTGGTTTCACGATTTTCCATGAAGTTGTCTGGTTGCTCTTGCGCTTCTTCATATTCTTCGTTGTCTGACTGTTGTTCAGATTCTTCGCAAGCTTTGGCATAATCATAAGTTAATTCATCACCATCGACACTAGTATCGTCACCATCAGCGACGTTGTTAACAGCAGCTTCTTCTGTAATGCTATTGCGTTCGCTTTCAGAATCGTTTACAGACGCACCCATTCCACTGTCTTGCTGATGAAGTCTTTGCAATCTACGCTCGTCACGCATGCGAATCAGCGCTGAAATTTAACAGTTAAAAAAGAACGCTCAGAAGTCAAAGCCATACCATCGACACTATCCATTATTCGCTGATTCTCCCTATCGATCCAACGTTGGCGCTCGGCTTGCTCTTCGGCGATTCCACCACGTTCCCTGAAACTTCGACTTAAAAAAAGACGAAAACGACGTTTATTTTTACCAAGCCTCAGCACACGCTCTATCTCTCGGAAATATTGGACGATCGTCTAAGTATCTCAACTGGACCTAAAAATCGCATAAGCTTTTCTGCTAACAATAAAATTCGACGATACTCACACAAGCCAAAGTTAAAGTTTTTCTATACGCTGGAATTTTTCTAATCACCGGATTGCCATTTAAGCACAACACGCGCAAATTCTCCATTTGAGAAAAAATCTGCACAATGAGCGGATCCTCGATGTGATTGTTCGACAAATCCAAAACCGAAATTTCAGGCAATTTAATCAAGTGCTCGAGTTCTTCCACAGACTCAATGTAATTGTTTCCTAAATTCAGCGTTTGAAGTTTCACGTTGTTGTCCAAATTTTCGATACGTCTGAGTTGGTTGTGCGAAAGATTCAGCATGTTTAAATTAGGACAATTGGCTAAATTTTCAATCTTTTTGATTAAATTGTAATGAAGGAAAAGACTGCGTAAATCTTGTTGGTTATCTAAGCCGCTTATTTTATCGATACCGTTATTTTCGAGCCACAAGCACCTTAATCCCGTGTATTCTTCTAAATTTTCGATGCGCGAAAAACCTTTGTAGTGCAAGTACAAGACGTCATTTAAATGTGGCGTTTGGTAAAGTTTGTGTTGCTTGCAGTGTTTTAAGATGAATTCTTTTGTCATTCTAAAAGGCGAAGATTGGAAATAATTTTTTTTCGTAAGTTGGATTTACCTGGGCGTTTTGAATATTTTATCTAACGGACTTTCTTCTTTTTCGTCTAAATTGAGTTTATCAGTATTAATTCGTTCTTCTGCAATTACAGCCATTTTTGACAGTATTGAAAAAATCACAGAGAAAAATTGATCAAACAATTCTAGTGTTTTCGTTAACGACCAATTGGGTTCAAGTGAAAGCTTTTGTTGATTGGTAAGTTGATTTTCGTTTTACGTGTTTTTTTATTTTTTTGTCAATTCGAAATTCATAATTATATCCAGTCTTAGAAACCACTAAATAATGTTTAGAAAATCGCTTTTCTATAAGTATTTCCTTAAATAAATTTTATAAGATTGGATTTTTGGTTGCTTGTTTTATCGATTCCTTTCAAACTGTGATGATACTCTTTACAAAACTGTACGAAACTTCAGTTTCAACTCAACTACATATATTTTCGTCTACGCTTTTAAATGAGATGAATATTTGCTACAATTTTTTTAAAGATAAAATTAAATGCTTCATACACATTCGTCAGAAGGATTGCGATTATTCTATTTAGAATGATCAGCCATCGGGCGCATAAAATTGTTTTTTTTGCGTTTGTTTTTTCAGAATTAAACTACAAAACTTCACCAAACAATTCATATTATAATAGCACAGTTCTGGACTTCCATTGTCTTTATTTCTATTTTGTTTTTGTTTTAACAAAAATAAATGAATATACACAACGTTTCGATTACTAGAGTGTCTGCAATCGCCATCAGATGAATACTAGCAAACTTAGAGAATACTGAAACTTATATACTAAAGACATGATTAATGAAGCCATTAATCGTACAAAAAAAACACTAGCGTAGTTGACGTCCAATTAGCGGCTTCCACAGTTTGCCTATTTTTACACTTGGTCTGCTGAAGACCTCCTTGTTATCGTTGATGACTGCCGCTTTGAATTTTCTTTTGACCAATGTTCCTCTCTGTGTATGATTTATGCCTATTTCATTCTATACGGTTCTTCCCAGGAATATTGCGCGATACCAGATCTCTACGAACGAATTATATGTCTGTTTAGTCTGACTTCTAAAGGTCTTCTGGTTTCACAGAGGACTTGGTAGATGTAGTTTTTGTACTCTCAACTGGTATGTGGTTTCGTGCCATAGATCATACTTCTAATGGTACTTGATGATCTGAACACTATTGATTTTGTAATTTCTTCCAGTAGGTTTTATCGCCTCTGGTGAGTTTCTGATGTGTGAGCTGCTGAATAGAGCTTTGTTGGTTTGGTGTTTATGAAGAAGCTTTTCTATTATCTATTTTGGATAGCCATTTTGTTTTAAAGCCCTTTTTATATTTTTGTTCTCAAGGTAATTGTCAACTTCGAGACAATAACCGAAGGATATGGAACATTTTCGACCCAGATAACAGAAATATATAAAACATATTCAAAGGAAGTCAGTTTTCGAATTGAGTCGGAAGAAACGTTATGAAGCCTTTGTTGGTTTAAATAAATAAGTGATTAACGTGTGTGCTGAGATAGATAAATAAAGTGAACGTGCTAGTGAAAAATAAATACGAGCATACGGCGTTATAATTGTACGTGTTTGTATATAAACAAATGCCGGCAATAGATTTTATTAGTGTTTTTTAAAAGTAGTTTAATTTAAATCGTGCATATATTTATGTAAATAAATTAATTTTAAAAATGCGTTACATTGGTTTTACGTGCGCGGTCGCGGTTTTAATGTGTAAATATAAGTAATTTAATATCGCTTCTGTAATATTACGATTATGCAAACAAGTAATAGTAGTGTGTGTTTACAAACTTAGTTCAGTAACCCTTTCTATCAGTGCTTATTATCTAACCATTTAATAATAAAGGATCGTTCGTTATTAAAATTTACTGTTATATAAAAATTGCATTTTAAAAGTGACTGTACATTTTATTAAACTTTTTATTCGATTTATATCGATGAACAAAAATATGGAAGAAAAACTGACTGAAAATTTTCAGAAAATAGAAGTAAAATTGTTAGAAAATTCTAGGAATTTAAAAGAAGAAATACGAACAAGCATTGAAAATCAAATAAAGACTATTGAAGAGCAAATACAAGTTAGTATAAAAAACTAAATTAAAATTGTTCAAGAGGAAACCCAAGCAGATATGTTAAATTTAAAAGAAGAAATATGCGAATCTATGAATGACAAAATAGAAGCAGTACGAGACATAATGATACTGCTTGAAGAAAGAATGAACCAAATGAATTGCCATCGTGAAGTTTAAACTTGTACCTTCAAATTTTGATGGTAAAGTTCTATGGTCAACCGACCACAAACAGTTTGAAGCCGCAGCTACACCTAATGGTTGGAACAATAAGCAGAAGGCAACATCTTAAATCGTCACTTTACGTGGAGAAGCGCTTGAAATATCGCAAACTGTTCCTGACCACCTTCAAGGAAATTAATTTTACTTTTAGAAATGAGATATGGAGATGCTCATCTTCAACAGGTGTACTAAGCCCAAACAAAAAGTCGTGTTTAGAAAACTGCGGAAAGTCTTCAATAGTTCGAGACTGACATCGCCAGATTGACACGGCTTGCGTATCCTAGAGCACCAGATACCTACCTGAAGCAATTGGATATTCAAACTTTCGTGGACCGCCTTCGAGACAGCGAAACGCAGCAGACTGTCTGTTTACCTCGACCGAAAACATCGAGTGACGGTTTAACTCATGCTTTCGAGTTAGAGGCGGCGAAACAGCCGTCGCACCGAGGCAGTAATAAGCTCCACTGTGCAAGAAAGCATTGCAGAAATAATGCGACGTGTATTCCGCGAACAAGAAGCTCGGAGAAGAGAAGTGACGTGTTGTAACTACGGGGAAGTGGTCCACTTACGACTACGCTGTACTAAACTCAAAAGAAGACCAGAAGAGCGTTCGAAAAACTACAGCAGGTCGACCCAATAGGACGAAAGTCGACCTTAACATGACTCAGAAATTACCATTCAAATGGCATTGTTTATAGAGCAATTGCACAGTATTTATCTCGATGGCAAAATCAATGGAAGAAGTATTACGGGAAAATGAGAAAACATCACCAGTAAGAGTACGACTTTGAACAGCAACGGGCAAAGAAATACCTACTCACGGACAAGCACAAGTGACTATTGGTTTGCGAAATGGAGTACTCGATCATCAAGTACTAGTAGCCGACATCACGAAAGAAGTTATCCTGGGAATGGACGCTATAAAGAAGTATAGGTTCCATTTTGATATGAAGAACGATGTCCCAAAGATCGACAGTGTAGATATTTCTTTTCATTCGTCAGAGAAAGCGGTCGTGCGAGTCTTATTGAGTGAAGACGTGACTCTGCCTGCAAGGACTGAGAGTGTGGTAGGACACGCTTAGATGGAAATCTTTGGGAAGACTACATTCACGCTATTGAACCAACGGAGGGCGACTTAGTTGAAAAAGAACTACTCTTTGGCAGAACTTTAGTACGAGTGCAAAATTAACATGATGCTAGTAAGGATCTTGAATGCCAACTCAGCTCCAGTAACGTTAACAAAGAAGACCGTAGTAGGCCAATGCGTAAATTCTAGTGAAGCTAGAACTGCCCACAACATTTATTAGACATTCTTACCTCCAAATACCAAAACCTCAACCAAGACCAGCTGACTAAAGTTAAAGTGTTGATCTAGCAGTATCAAGATGTGTTCGCGCTGGAGAATGGTTCCAAAGGAAGAAGTAACGTGGTGAAGTATAAAATGAATACCGAAGATGCTCGGTCGATACGACAACATCCACGCCGACTTCTTTTGGCGAAAAGAGAAGCCAAACAAATAATTACGTATAAGGAGAGAGAAGGTGTGGTTTAACCTTTAAATAACCCATGGGCGTCCCCAGTGGTGCTCGCAAAGAAAAATGATGGATCAACAAGGTTTTGCGTAGACTACAGACAGCTTAACGACGTGACTATAGGACTTTTACCCCTTACCGAGAATTAACGACACTTTAGACATCCTGTCAGGATTCCAATGGTTTTCCACATTGGATTTAAAGAGTGGTTACTGGCAGGTAGAATTGGAACTCAAGAACCGTGACAGGACAGTCTTTACGATTGGAACAGTTTACTGTGATGTCCTTTTGTCTGTGTAACGCTCCTGCGTCGTTTGAGCGTTTCATGAAGACCATCTTGCGCGGACTGCCTTGGTAGACGTGCCTGATTTATCTAGACGACGTGATCGTGGTTGGAAGGTTGTTTTAAGAACATTTGTATAACCTGAAGCTAGTGTTCCAAGGACTACGTGGGGCAAATCTAAAACTGAGCAGTGCCAGCTTGTCTAAGAACAATCGACAAGTCAGGTTAGCAGTTTTCATGGGTTGTGCACCTACTATAGACGATTTATACCCAGATTTGCTAATATTGCCAAACTTTTGATGAAAGCGACCGAAAAAAGAGCAGAATTTAGATGGAATGAGGATGCGAAAGCACTTTTCATCAGCTAAAATAGGCTTTAGTCACTTTGCCGATTTTAAATTATTTAAGAAAAGAATTAATGCATGACAAAGAGAGAACTGTTAACAATCGCCAAGTCCATAGAAGACTTCTACAAATAATTGTATGGACGAACATTTTTATTAAGGACGGGTCAACTCGCTTTGAAATGGCTATTGGAGTTTTGTAACCCGGAAGTGGCAAGATGGATCGAGAGACTGCAAGTGTATGACTGTGCCACAGAACACCGTGCTAGAAACAGTCATCGGAAGAGCGATGTCCGGCAGACTACAGTCGTTGTTCTCGACTTGATGAAAAGGGCGAATGCTTTCGGAGAACTGCTATGGTTGATGACGATTGGGAACCTGAGCATTTGCGTCGCGAACAAGAAAACGATCCCGAAATAAGACCACTCCTGAACTGGAAAGAAAACGATCGACGACCAATTTGTGAAGAAGTTAACGCTTTGGGCAGAATCCTTAAAGCATACTGAGAGCAGTGGGACTCTTTGAGAGTAGATGACGGTCTCCTTAAGCGATCCCTCTAGAGGGTCGAGGCTACGGAAAACAGCCTGCAATTTGCAGTGCCGAAGAGCCGAGTGTCTCAGGCGTTGAAGCATCTGCACGATGGAACATGGACATTTTGGTGTAAAGAAGACATTGGGGAAAGTTCGAGAAAAATTCTGCTGGATAAACTGCAAAGAGGACGCCATGGAATGGAAGTGCACGATTAGTACATAAGAAAATGGTCCAGCGAAAAAGCGTAAAGCTCCGATGAAACAGTATAACTTGGAAAGCCCTTTAGAGAGAGTAGCAATTGACATTGCAGGGCTGTTTCTAGAGTCTGATTCGGGCAACAAATAAATTCTGGTGGCGATGGGTTATTTTACGAAATACTCAATTAAGAAGCAGATACAGTCACGGACGTATTAGTGAAAGTTTTTTTGCTGGTTTGGAGTTCCGTTGGAATTACATTCCAACCAACAGCCAATAACTGACTTTGAGTCTGGGTTGTTTCAAGAAGTTTGCCCACTGTTGGGAATTAAGAAAAGTAGTACGACGCCTTTTCATCCTCAATCTGTTGGCATAGTTGAAAAGATGAATCGAACAAGGAAAAATACTTAGCTAAAGCAGTGTCCGAACACCAAAGAGTTTGAGATCAGTACTCGCGCCTTTTCCTAATGGCATATCGATCATCTGTTCATGAAAACACAAGTGTCATGCGGGGTTGCAGTCGTATTAAAAAAAAGTTTGGACGGTTAGATGAACTACGAAGACAGCAAGCCGCTGTCGTAGAGGTTTTTAAACTACGTGATAACCAACGCTTCATTTTCTATCTGGTCACCAAGAAGTACTAACGTACAACGCTGTAATACGAAAATTTGTGGCGAGCATTATGCATTCTCAAGAGAGAAATGGAGTTTCACAATATTAAGAAATAGGAAATACTCAAGCTTGGTTGTGGCTTAGATCATGAATTGGAGGACAGTTATGTTTGATTTCGTTTTCCGTTCAAGTGTTGGTCTGCAGTTGAAATAGAGAGAGCCGCCGTTATCACCACGATCCTTTCTACCGGTGTTGCAGTGAAACGTTCTCGAAGTAATTGTCAACTTTGAGACAATAACTGAAGGATGTGGAACATTTTCGACCTAGCTAACAGAAATATATGAAAAGTATTCAAAGGAAGCTGAGGTCGCAGTTTTCGAATTGACTCGGAAGAAATGTTAAGAAGACTTTGTCGGTTTAAATAAATGGGTGATTAACGTGTGTACTAAGATAAATAAATAAAGTGCCCGTGCTAGTGAAAAATAAATACGGCGTTGTAAATGTAAGTGTTTTTAATATAAACAAATAATGGTTTAAATAAACAGACATTTTTGGAGTAATAGTAATATATAATTTCTTAAATACTGTTGCACTTTATTAGCGTTAGTTAAAAGTAGTTAAATTTAAATCGTGTAAATTTTAGTTTGTAAATAAATTAATTTTAAAAATTCGTTATATAGTATTATGTATATTTTAACTGTGCAATTTTATTAGAGCTCTGCAAAAATTAAAATAGAGAAATGATGTTTTTTCTACGATTGCGATTATTATTTTACAAGCGATCGATGATCAATATCGTTAATTCATATATGATTGCTGTTACGATTAATTTTTTTGAAGACGTTCGGTTTTTGCGATCGTGATCTTATTTAAAATGATCATTGTAACCAAAGAGTTGTAACACTGATTTTAACCATTGTTCTAACAATCCAATCCAAAGATACAATCTGGCAACAATGCAGTTTCAATTGATTTGCGAGAATAACCGCCAATAATAATTTTTTTCTTCATTATTTTGTTTGTAAGAAACACTTAAGAAAATGCCGTGTGAAATGATAACACTTCAATTAGGCCAATGCGGCAATCAAAGTAAGTTGCATAAATCACTGAGCACATCTAAATCAGGTATTTTTTAGTTGGTTTTGAGTTTTGGAAACGGCTCTGTGCCGAGCATGGCATAAACCCCGATGGGATACTGGAAGAATTTGCAACAGAAGGTGTTGATCGTAAAGATGTATTTTTTTATCAAGCAGACGATGAGCATTACATTCCACGTGCTGTACTCTTAGACTTAGAACCTCGAGTTATTAACACTATAATGAATTCTCCATATTCGAAATTATACAATCAGGAGAACGTATTTCTGTCAAAGAACGGTGGAGGTGCTGGCAACAACTGGGCTTGCGGGTATTCACAAGGTGAAAAATTGAACGAGGAGATTTTTGATATAATCGATCGTGAAGCAGATGGCAGTGATAGTTTAGAGGTATTGTCTTCAATGTGACTACTGGATAAATTTAAATCCTCATATTTTAGGGTTTTGTTTTGTGTCACTCGATAGCTGGTGGTACTGGTTCTGGCATGGGTTCGAATATTCTAGAAAAGCTATCCGATCGTTTTCCGAAGAAACTTGTGCAAACGTACAGCGTGTTTCCAAACCAGGATGAAATTAGTGATGTTGTTGTACAACCGTATAATTCGCTTTTAACGTTAAAGCGTTTAACAGACTCAGCTGATTCGGTTGTTGTTTTGGATAATACAGCTTTGAACCGAATTGCAGCTGATCGTTTAAAGATTCAGAATCCGTCGTTCACACAAATTAATAGCCTGGTCAGCACCATTATGTCGGTCTCGACCACAACTTTACGGTATCCGTCTTATATGAATAATGATCTGATGGGATTGCTCGCTCCATTAATCCCAACACCACGTTTACACTTTTTGATGACCGGGTACACTCCTCTGTCGACTGATACTGATGAGGTGCGTTTTGAGTTATAGTTTTAATTAATACATTTGGCTTTTGTAGGTTAGTGTACGTAAAACAACAGTTTTGGATGTAATGCGACGGTTGTTACAACCGAAAAATATGATGGTGTCAACGACTCAAGACCGTAACTCCCAGCACTGTTTCATTTCGATTCTTAACATAATTCAGGTAATTTGGTCTTGATTTTTGTGATTTATACAGATGTGTGATTTTTAAGGGTGAGGTTGATCCTACCCAAGTGCACAAGTCATTGCAAAGAATACGTGAACGTAAGTTGGCACAGTTTATACCATGGGGACCTGCTAGTATACAAGTGGCGTTGTCGAGGAAATCTCCATACATACAGACTGCTCATCGTGTATCTGGGCTCATGTTGGCGAATCATACCAATATTTCTTCCGTAAGTATTCACATATGGGACACTCTTTAAAGTTTTTGTTGGGAAACCACATAGTATGACTTGGAAGTAAAAGTAAAAACTTATTATTTCAGTTATTTGACCGAGCACTTCTTCAGTACGACAAACTAAGAAAACGTGAAGCATTTTTAGAACAGTTCCGTAAAGAAGAAATGTTTAAAGATAATCTAGATGAACTTGATTTAAGTCGTGAAGTCGTACAAGATCTTGTCAACGAATATTTAGCAGCAACCCGGGAAGATTATTGCACTTACAATAGTGCCTAAGGTCATACTCGTTAAATCTCATATATTTTTGAAAAATCATTTTTAGTGGGACGTATGTAAGCAAATGGGCCCAACTTCAGATTACTTCACTAACATTTTTTACGTTGCCATATGTAGATAGAAATCTCGTTGTATTTATTAATATGTACAGTAATACATTAACTTTTTTTGTAGAATAGTAATCGAATGGTTACCGACTAAACTGTCCTTAACTCTGTTATTCCCTCAATCCAACTGTGTTTATTCATTAGATTAAGCGGAGCGATAAAAGTTTCTGTCTAATTGACATGTATCACATCGACTATGGTGGCATGTTTGAGCAATAGGAGAGAATTGGACTGCTTCGTGTAGAGGTGTTTTATACTCTTTTATGCGTAACATCAATCGGTGGTGTTTCTAAGAACTTAAGATCTATGTAGCTTCAACAAACGGCTACATGTAAGACCAGTTTTTTTATACTGGCAGCATTATTAGTTTGGTTGTATGTTGGTTTCACCTTTGGGTTTAGAGTTTTTGCTATATCGTATATTGAATTTTAATTCATTTTTGGATTTAAAAAGTTGGGTTATTCAGAGAGCATTATCCATATCGACCAATCAGGGGAGGATTTTGATCATGGCGTCAAATTCAATTTTTTTTCTGTATAAATTGAAGAAATGGAGTGCAGATATAATTATAAAGTTTCTACAAGCTTACGAAAGCAATCTTTGACTGTGGAATGTAACAGCTAATAAATACAAGGATAGGTAAAAGTGAGACAATGCATGTAGAAACATTTCCCAATAAAGGAGTTTAGGTACTTCGCTCAATAAGAAGTGCTTGCACGTTATAACGTACAGAAATCAGCAACCGGTGGGGTACGTAATATAAATTTGCGTGAATTAAAAATCGTTTATTAGAAATGAGCTAACAAATAATTAAACGAAATAAAATTGATTTGTAAATTAAATAAAATTAAAATGAACGAATATGAGTTAAAAACTAAAACGAACTTTCGGTAAAGGATTACACCAATTGGAAACACTATAATAACTAATATTTACAAACTAATAATAAGTCACTAATAATTGATTTATTTGGACAGGTCACTAAACTGCGGTCCCGCTGATTACACAATGAATCCTCTTGTTTGTTGTAGGTTCTATTTGAATCCGAAACGTTATCTTCTTATCGCTTCCAGGACTTTCGTTAATTTTCTTTAATCTTCGAACATTTTTAGGAAACAGAACGTAACACTGCTCCCTCCTTAGATCCGTTCTGTCCCAGAACAGGTTCAAACTCATGGCATTTGTAAAAGAGGTCATGGCGGTAAGCACAATTCTGTGAATTTCTGCATCGCCAGTCCACGGTCTTGTCGTTCCCGGTCGTGTTTCTCAAGTTATAGCTGCAAAGTAACACTACCCCGGAATATGACTTCTACCGTATTAGGTACCATCTTCCAATCCAGTTAGTCGAAATCGCAGCCAAGCTTGGGGACCGCCAGTTTTCCGATGTTGTTTCGCATGACGTGCTATCTCAGGTCCAGTAAGGCGTTTCATAAGCGTCTGTATTCGGGTTTCTGATGAGAGCTTCTTGGTAACTAAGTAGTAGATGGACCGTTGTTGATTTTGAATCTTCAAAACTCTTTATACTGTAGGTTGCTGTTTTCGAAGTTCCTCCAAGCGCCCAAACTTCCTCTTAAATACAATGGCAATCCCTCTGGACATGCGCACGTCTTGAGCAACAATGTGCATGGGAGAGTAGTCATTCGGTACGTCTACAGGTCTTGTTGTACTCCTTTCGCGGTTCCATTATAGGAGGACATGAAACACTCGAAGTCTCTCACATAGTCCTTATCTGTCACTCTTGACTACTTTCGTCCGTGTTAGATGACGTAATTTATTTTTTCCAAAATGTAACCCTCGTTTTCGTTGTGGGTTGTACAACCAAACCAGGTCATCAGGTTGAAGCACTCCTTCTCTGGCCCTTACGTTATATTGGTATTTGATTCGGTCACTGGCGAGTTGGATGTTCTTTCGCATGTTACCGTGGATGTTCTGCGTTCTCTTCTTGAGTTGCCTGACGTAGTCATCCCCAACAACTTCTTCTCCAGGCTTGCATCGAAACTGAAAATCGCACGGCAACCTTATCTCACGACCAAACATCACACAAGCAGGAGTTTGCCCGGTAATCTTGTGAACGGATGATATATACGCCATTAGGAACAAATGTAAATATTTGTCCCAGTGTCGTTGGTGTTCGGAGACTTTGGCGAGATTATTTCCCTATCGTTCTTTTCATCCGTTCCACCACTCCATCTGATCGAGGATGAAGAGGTGTAGTCCTGGTCTTCTTGATTCCCGGCATTCGACAAACTTTTTCGAACAAGGCAGATTCGAAGTTACGCCCCTGATCTGAATGAAGGTCCAACATAGTCTCAAAGCGACAGAAAACCTCTTTCGCCAACACATCCGCAACAGTTGTGGCTTCTTGATTCCGTTCATTTGGTAACATAATCCATGGTCATCAGATTGTACTGGTTGTCCTGTTACGTTTCTGGGAATGGGCCCGCGATGTCAATTGCTACTTTTTGAATCTACTTCCGACGTTGTACTGTCTGATAGGAGCCTTACGTTTTCCAATTGGTCCGTTTTCAGACGAGCATAAATCACATTTGCGGCACCACTCCTTTACATATTCTTTCGGTTCACCCAGTAGAACCTTTCCCTGACCTTTTCCAGCGCCATCTTCACACCAAAATGTCCTCCAGAAGTTCGGTCATGCAAATGCTGCAATACTTCTGACACTCGACTTCTCGGCCAGGGATCGCTTCAGAAGACCATTTTCCAAGAGTTCTACTGTGCCCAATATGCTTTCAACATTCTACTTTGCGCTCTGATTTCTTCCCAAGTTGGTCTTTGTCCATTCGTTTTGTAATTTATTATGAACTGTAGTTCCGGATCACTCTAATCTCTTGTTCTCGACCTAGTTGGGCGGGTTGCCAATTATCGTCATTCGCCGTTGTTCTGTGAAGCATGTTACTTTTCTCTAGTCGAGAACAATGACCACAGTTAACCAGGCATGTTCGTTTAGATAGGGAGTTTGCGCGGCGATGACTAGTTCCATCGCCATGCTCTGTATCAAATTCTGGATTTGAGAAAATACCCCTCCTATTGCGAGGTTGCTAGCATCAGTGTCCAACACAAACTTGCCTTCCTCTCGAGGATAGCTCAATATCAGTGCCGTAACCAAAGACTGCTTTATAACTTTTGTAAGGCTTCATTACAGTCGTCGTTCCAAGTGAAATCACGTCCTTCTTCGGTAAGTCTTGTCAGCGGTTTTGGAATTTTGGCAAATCCCAGCACGAATCTGCGATAATACGTGCAGAATCCCAGAAAACTACGAAGTTCGTGTTTATCCCTTAGTATTAGTAAATCTTGCACTGCCTTAATTTTATCACGGTTGGCCATCCTTTTCGTCCTAGATACAATGTGTCCTAAATGCTTCACTTCTTTTCTGAAGATATTGCAGTTCCTTTGGACTTAATTTCAGGTTTGCACCTCACAATCTTTGAAACACTTCTTTCAAATGCTCTTCGAACGATTTTCCAACCATAATCATGTCAAATTCTCCAAGCACGTCTTCAAAGATCGTTCTCGCAAGATCATCTCCATCAAATGATCGAAAGTCGCAGGAGCGTTGCACAATCCAAAGGGCATAAACGCAAATTGCCATAAACCGGTTCGAATCGTAAAGGCAGTTTTCTCGCGATTCTTTGGTTCCAAGTCCACTTTTCAAATCCAAAGTGGAAAACCATTGCGAACCAAATAGGGTATCTAAAGTGTCGTCGATTCGGGGTAACTATCTTTCTCGTGATCTCATCGAGTTGTCTATAACCAACATAAAATCTCGTTGACTCATCCTTTTTCTTCACCAAGACCACTGGAGATGCCCACGGACTGTTCGATCACACCCTGAGTTTCTATTTCGGCGATTATCTTTTCAGCTTCTTCTCGCTTAGCCAAGAGAAGCAGCTTCGGATATTGTCGGACATCTTTTACTAGAACAACCCTCACCTTTTCATTTTTCGACGAATTAAATGGAATTTCTTTGTTCTCTAGTTTAAGCAAAGAGTATTAAGGACATTATTTTCTATCTTATTTTATCTTTGAATATATGGTCTACATCCCAAAAGAATGTTTACATTTTTCTAGCATAAATATGGTTTCTATAGGTTTTAGAGTATTCTCTCGAAAGTTCTGTTAGAAGTCTTCCAGATGCTTCTAACAACTGCCTACAGGCGATGATCCATCGTCTAAACCACATGCGATCTTTCCTTTTTTTTAAATCAGCGATCATATTTTCTATTAAAATTTTTGCAGTTATTCGACTAGTTTCGTATATTCACTCTTATCGTACAAACTGACACTGGCGCGAAAAAGGCAATTTTCTGTGTAAACTTTTACTAGCATTAGCAAATCATTGCATGTATAAACGCCGCTAAGGATGTAATTTATCTCTGTCCTGATAACTAACGAAGCCAAGATCACAGCGAGCATAAGAACCGTATTTGTATAAATCAAATTCTAATGATGTTTATTAGATTCGTCAATGCAAATTGATTGTCTATGCTTTAATAATTATATTATTAAAGCATAATAAAGATCAAAGATAATTGAAAATGTTGCACTATAATAGAAACCAAAGTTATGACATCTGATCGGTAATATTTTAAATGATTAAAAATTGAAAATATACTGGCACAATCTTTCCTAAAATAGTAATTAATAGAAGCTGTACATAACGAACGTTGTAAAACAAACAGTCAATTTATTTACAGTATTTACATTCAAAACAGTAACTTTCGATAAAAGCACATATTCTAAATCAGTCTTCGTCCACCTGAAACAAAATAAAATTACAACACACTCGTTACGTTTCATACTCACCACTACCCCCAACAATCACCATTCGAACGCAGTTAGTCACGTCGTGAAAAATTCTTTTTAAAGACCTTTTAAATTTTTTTTGTGTCCTTTTTTTTAAATCTTTTGTACATTTCGATACATATTTTTTTGTAATATTTCTCCAATTAATATTAATTAGATTTTTTTAAACACTGTACTTTTGTCTTTTTTATCGAGAATCTTTTAGGACACTCTTTATGTCTATTAATAGAACTTATTGTAACATCAGATTTACAAAATACCCGAACGTTCGTGTTTTCCAACGCAAACGTTCGGTTTACAAAAACAATAAAGCAAATGCGACTTTAAAACGGCAAAAAGCAAAGTGCTGTATAAACAAAAAAAAATTATGTATAACACCTTAAAATATAAAAACTCCCAAAAATTATGAACAAAAAATGATTCGTTCGGTGATAATAAGTGGAAAATAAACTATGCATCTTATTAATATATACATTTTTTCTTTTAACACAATACTAATTAATTATACTACTACTAAATTCAAAGTTGAATATACAAATGTGTAAAATCTCGTAAAAACGGCTATCGCCTCCACGAACGACCTTCGTTGTCGTCATCGTCATCCTCGTCGTCGTGTAAAAGAGCTTCCTCCGACAAACCAGGTTCGAGCTTAAAAACAATGTTTTTACCAATAACTTAAATATTCGAAGCAATTACCTCTAAATTTCCCTCTAATTCTAACAGACTAGAATCGATGAGGTGATCTTCGTCTGATTCGCTAACTAACACCGTCCGTGTCGAAGTTCTCCCGCTTAATGGGTTATTAAGTTGCGAATTGTTGCTCCACGTTATCGATAAAGTGCGATCCTATAAATAATAAGCATTCTTACATATAGAACAAGCTGTATAATCAAAAGAACTTCGTACATGTTTGCCTAATCAGTGAGAACATAAAAACACTCACCTGAAAATTTTTCCCTTTAAGCAAAGCATTTTCGGCGTCTTTCCTCGCCTTGTAATTCAGAACTATGCTGGGCGTGACCGAATCGCTGATGTAATCGACAATTTCGCCAAACTCCTACAAACGAACACTTTTACACGGTGCCATAAAAACGCTTACACAAACTTACCGAAAAATGTGCTAAAACATTTTCTTGTTCGTCGGCCTCGTATCCCGAAACGAGAATTTTCGTTGTTCGATGATCGACGGCGTGCTTCGGAAAAACAAGCTTTCGCTG
Organism: Aquatica leii; assembly: GCA_035610365.1. Classification (NCBI taxonomy): domain Eukaryota; kingdom Metazoa; phylum Arthropoda; class Insecta; order Coleoptera; family Lampyridae; genus Aquatica; species Aquatica leii. Next base: position 94,427,967 of record CM069435.1, on the reverse strand, counting down.
CCCGGTCGGCGATTTCAAATTACCCTTCAAACCTAAAACGACATCAATCATAAAATCGTTTTTAAATAGCGACAACTCACCGGAATTATCAATTAAATTATTTTTCGTTAACAAGTGCCTACTCATCGGATTAAATCTCCTACCTCGGCTAGCCCGTCTTCCCGTTAAACTAACACGCGCCTTTAATTCGATCACTTTCTTTTGCAATTCCGAAGTATCGACGCCTTCTTGTTGTTTCGTTATTAAATCTAATTCCGCGTCGAGCACTTCTTTTTGGACTTCCTCTTTGCTCTTCCGTTGGACCGTTTTTACAGTTAACGTCGGTTGCGACATCATGTCTTTGCGGATCGCTTCGGTCGCTTCTTGAGATTTTTTGATGGTCTTCAGAAGGAGCTCGCGTTGAGGACCTGCTGGTGCTAATGATTTTTTGTTAAAATCATATTCTTTCAATTAAGCATTACAATGAGGCACATTAAGAACGAAAAATAAAATCGCATCGTGCTCACCAACTAGAATCTCTCTGATTTCCATGCGAACTCGTCAGTATCTGACTAGTACTAAGTGCCAAAACGTAAACTTTGACGGGTAGAGTTATGAACATTTATGGGAGAAGATGTTTTTTAGTACCTCAGTTACATTATCTCTATAACCGCTGACTGTGCGTCCAAATAATAGTTAACACTGCCACGGAAGAACCAAAGTATCGACAGACAAAACTGATAGATGGTTGCGTGGGCAATGATAAGACAAATTAGAAGTTAACAAAGAAAATCTCATTCACGTTGCAGGGATGTGTGGTGATAATGTAGAGACAACACAGAATAACCAGTAAAATGCGAATCGGAAAATAACAATTTGGCAAAGAAGAGTTAAACAGACGTCAATAAAAACAAAATTGTAATAGCAACTGATACTTGGACAAAATTCCATGAATCAGAAAACCAATCGTCCAAAGTATTTGGCAAAAATTAAATAAAAAAAACAAGAACCATAAAATATTTCGTTGAAAATATGAGAACAATAACAAACTACTCAAGAACTCAATTGGACAAAATCAGAACCTAACTGTTCATAGCCAAAAGATTCAGAACCAGTAGTTATTCACAGTTACCCAAAAAACATAACAGTTCTGAGCCAATACCAAAGAGTCTGAACCAAACACAAAAGCAAAATGTTATTAAAAAACTATAGTAGGTTCAAAATGGAAGAACATCCAGAATCAAATGATGCATCGATTACACTATCAACACAACAGATAGGATTGTGTATGGGATAAAAAAAACAACTTGTAGATGTCCACAATATTCAAGGATTTTGATTCATGAATTGACCAGTTTAGGTCTTCGGTTTTGTTATGAACAGGACGTCACACATTCGCACATATGCGTCATTCCATACGACATAGTATAAATTGAACCTAACGCTAAATTTGAAATTGTTGATTTGTTAGTATTCACCTGATGACGATTGCAGATACCACAGCAATCGAAACGTTGTGTATATTCATTTCAAAATAATAAACAATGAAAGTTCAGCAGAATGTTATTACTTCGCATCAAGCAACATTGTTTAATACATTCAAACTTCCAGTATCTGTGGAGGATGCGGTCAGTTCCTCAGTTTTCTACCCATACGTGTTCAATAGGCGAAAGGTCGGGAGATCTGGGTGGCCATGGTAAAAGATTAACATTGGACTGTTCGAATCGATCCATAGAGTGTCTTGCTATGTGAGGATGAGCATTATCCTTTTGAAAAGTGGGTCTTCCAACTGCTGAAGAAATGAAAGAATAGGGGGTTCTACTCGTTAACATATCGCTAGGTCGGGCGTTCATATTGCCACAGATGAATACCAAACAAGACTTACTCCCTTAAGACATGGCGCTCAACAGAAAATTGAAGATTGCGCCGTTCCCCACGTCTATGTCTGACTCTTATACGGCCATCCCCAAATAGAATCGGAATTAATTACTGAAGACTACTCTATGCAATTCCAGATTCTATTGGAGTCGTAACCTACACTACTTGAAACGTTGATGTCGGTGTTGAGGCGTCAATGGTAGCACAAGATGTTCCGTAACTTCTGTTCGACGGTAAACTGTTCGAAAGGTTACAGGACGACCTTCAATACACTGATCGGAGATTGATCTAGTACTAGAAAATCGGTCTCTTATTGCTATAAGTCGAAGATGGCGGTCCTGTACCTCATTTGTTTGCCTCCGTCTCACAGTTCCTTGTCTACGACGATTCTGACCTTCTCTAGTCTATGATTGATAACAGCGCATAATAGTGGATTGATTTCGGTTAAAACGATTTGCAATTTCCCTGTACTGAAAACCACCTTCACGTAAGCCAACAATTCAACCTCTCTCAAAGCATGTTAAACAGAAGAACCACAATAGATAACAACATTTAAATTAAAACAAGACTCGCACGAAATACACACGATAATGGAGTAGTAGAAACAAAAAAAAATCAGGTATGCCATTAATACTTGATCCATTAGATTAAAATTTTAATTATTTAGTACCTTCCTGGCAAGTTTGCTCACAAAATTCTCACCCTTTCATGGTGTTGGAATTTCAATGCCATAGAGTACAGTTATCATCGATAAGCACGATTCTGATTTGCTACCGACGATTTAAACCAGAAGTAATGACTACACTTCCAATTTTCTTGTCAACGAGGCGGGGCACACTAATAAACGGGAGTTATCGCCCGAATATAAAAATCAAACCAAAGAAAAAAAAAGTACTTACTCTTTTCCATCTTTTCGATGAGAAGCTTCTGCTGCGCCAGCTGCTTCTCCAACAGCTCCTGCTTACGCTTCCTCAGATCTTGGGTAATTTTCAACGCCTCCTTCCGCTTTTCTTCTTGGTTCTTTTTCAGTTTCTCCTTAGCGGCCAACAGCTCTTGACCTTTCTTAATGGCGGCGGCCGCTTGAACCTTCGTTTCTTCCTTAGTAACACTATTAACACTATTCTTTGTCGAATTTATCTTCTCGTTGGCCGCATCTTCGGCGTTGTCGGCTTTCGGTTGCACTAAATTTAAAACTTTATTTGCATTTGGTGGAACTGTGTTGGGTACTCCTAAACGGTCCTTAACAGAACGCGGTGGTACATTTTCTTGCTTACCTTCGGCACTAGACGAGTGCCAAAATACTTTGATAAAACGATTATTCAATACGGCCTCGGTGCTTCTATACGCCGCGTTCGCTTCGGCATGACTAGAAAAGGTGACGATGGCAGCTTCGGGATCACCTTCGTAAAAAACTTGTATATTGACGATTTTGCCAAACTTGGAAAAGTGATTGTTAAGATGCGTGATATTATTGAGTCCGGGAGGAACCTTCTTTAATTCCAGAGAACAATTCGCTGGGTTTTTCGTACGAGGACCTAATCGATTGTAATCAAAAGCTTTTTTCTTAAAAAGACTATCTTGTTGTTCGCTGTCGGATTGACTGAATTGTTGGCGTGGGAAGTTGTTTCCAAATTGTTCTTGTGGCTGATTATCCATAACGGGCACAGATATTAACTCGCGTTGTAAACTGGATTGTGGCATAAAAGGACCCATTTGTGGCAAACGTGGTCCTAGCATTGCCCTTGGTCCGCGAAATCCCGGTCGGTGCCACATCTGCGGGGCCTGCAAACGCAACATTACAATATTTATCATCAGTAACTATGAGAAACCTTACCTGAGGATTGTATTCGGGCATTAACGGCCTTGGTTGTATGTGGTGAATTGCCGGGTGTCCGGGACCAGTAATAATAGGCGGTGGAATCATAGGAGGCGGGGCATCGTTTAATGGCGCTCCATTGGGTCCAAAAGTAAGAACGCGCGTTAGCGCGGAATCTTCTAAAACAACGGGATCAACACCGTGATCATAAGGGCACATTTCGCCTCTCATGCAGAATCCCTTTTCGTCATAATCCCTACACCGTTTTTTCGGAGTGCGATTACCAGAGTTATGAACAACGACGGATTGAATGCTTTGCGTCGTGTTCGTCAAACGCAAATCCATGTCGCCGTGGTTAGAATCCTGCGTCGGTGTGCCAGCTGTCGAACGATTATCTTTAACATCCTTATCGTTTCTAAAATTTTCTTTGCGATCTTTTCGATCGATCGAACGTGATCTACTGCGGCTGTTCGATCTCGGCGGCGAACGGTTGCGATAACGACCTCTGTAGTTGTGTCTGGGGCTGCGTGAGCGAGATCGGACGCGATTAGGACCCGGCGACGGGGACCTCGTTCTTCTGCGATCGTACCTACGTGGCGGGGATTTATTTCGATACGCTCTAGGCCTGTCACGTTTTTCTCTGTACGGTTCGCGGGATTTTTCTCGCGATCTTGAACGTCGATTTCTTTCCCATGATCTTGAACGCGAACGGTTTCTTGATAACGATCTATGGCGCGATCGTTTCCTTGGTTTGTCTTCTTTTTCCTATAAAAATAAACAAAGATTTAGAAACTAAAACCACCAAACATAAGAGACAGTGATAAAGATTCAATAGACAAAGAATAGTATCACTCAGAAACAGATTTGAAATTGAAGAGTATTATGAGAACGAAAATAAGATATATTACTGATTCGCTTTTCCGTTCACGTTTCAAATCATCCTTCTTCACAACAACAGCCGTTCCATTAACTGCCTCGCTAAGATTTGGTAATTCGCTAACTGGTATAATTTCTTTAACTTCTTTAGTTTTTGGCGATAGAGGCGGATCTGTTTTAATGATGTTCGGATTCGGTGGATTTGTACTAGGAATCACTGGTGTTAAGTAATCGCGACTTTCCAACGTTTTGAACAGTAAATTAACGAACGGTTCGGTTTCTAAAAAGCAATTGATGTTAACTTATACAAGAAGAAGATGATACATACCTAACTGTAAAAATACTTCTAACTGACTAATCATACTCTGTCGTAAAGCTTCCGGGCTTTTATCCTTTTTAACCAAAGCAAATACATATTTAGCTAAAGCACCTGGATCGGCTTCACAGCTGTAAAAGAAATTAAAGGTTATGATTGATCATAACTTCTAAACTGCTTTCATTAAAATGTAAAATTAAATTAAATAAGGTTTAAGCAAATATGGAAATTGGGTAATTTGTTGAATTCTCTCCAATTTTGGAGCCACTTACATTGGTTTGAGTACAGCTGTTAGCCAAGATTTGAACGCGTCTGCATCGTCGATAATCATTTCAAACTTTATAGAAACTTGCCTATATATTAATTTATACACAATTATTCTACAAAAATAGATTAAAGTCTAATTATATGAATTATTTTTATATACACGCTTAATGAAAACCCCGTCTGTAATTGATGAAACCAACTTGGTACCAACTGTGAAAATTTAAATCGTGGGTGGGAAACTTTCTAAAAATAAATGTTACTTAATTTGAAATACCTACATACACGGGGTCTAATTTGAAGATCTCTTTCACAAAGAATATGATTTTAGTGTTCTATTATCGTTATTAAAATTAAAATAGATTATAACGTTAGAGAACAAAAACCGTTCTTACAAACATCTACTTGTTTTGTAAATAAATATTGAAAAATAAAACCTTTGACAACTTACGATTGTTGCCAAAAATTACATTATTAACTGCAGTTTATACTTATAAAATCTAGTTAAAGTATGCTAAAGAATTGCAAAAAATATTCAATAGAAAAAAAGTACAATTTTTTCAATTAAAATAGTTGTGATCTAGAAGCATGTAATTTAAAATAAATAATCCGCTGTCAATTTCTCAATAAAGTCATCGTTGACAATTATTTTTCGCAGTTGATGTTTCAAAATAAAAAATAAAATTAAAAAACTTAAAAATTCCAAAAATACGAGCCCGGTCCTGTAAAAACTAAAAATTCTAGCACATTTTGGTGTAAAAACGAAAAGTTCTGCTTGTATGCTGCTTGTGTTTTGTAATCCAAAATCAAATGATCAAATATTAATTGACATTTTATTTCATTGAATCATGTCTCGTCAACATTAAATTTTTGTCATTTATGAATGTAGTTCCTGATACAACAAAAGACGATGGGAGTCGTTCACGCAAAAGTATTAAAAATTATATAAGTTCAGTGGATACGTAACCATACTTTTTTGTTCAAGGATAGTGGTTCGGGTCTTCCTCACCCAAATATAAATTACGATGACTGTGAAGGTGTTGAAACAAGAGAAATTAAACTTGATGGTGTTAAGGTAGTGGTGTTGTTGTATTGTACTGAAACTGACATACGGTTTTACAGGCGAGGGTAGATCGTGTACATGTAAATGGCCTGGCACGTACGAAGAATGACATAATCCAGGATGTGGTAAAGGACCTTTTCGCCGCTAACGATTTTCAAGATGTGCTCTTGAAGGCGCAGAAGGTCCGAACGAAGCTTAATTCTTTAGGATGTTTCCAATACATCTCGGTGTTTGTCGATACAAGTAAAGGACCAAGTGCGACGCCACATGGTATTGAGGTGACGTTTCACGTACGGGAGTTAAAACGTCTTGTCGGTGGCATTAACACCCAAGTTGGTGAAAACGAAGGTTCTTTGGTAATAGGATTACGGGCACCTAACATGTTTGGACGGGGTGAACGGTTACAAACTGAATTTAGTTATGGTTCCAAAAACTCAAATAATTACAACATATCTTTCATAAAACCATTAAAAGGCAAGCACATACCAGTGTAAGTAATTTTTTTTTGTATTAATCAGTTTTAATTGCAATTACATGTCTGAAGCTTTTCAACATCTGTGTATCAATCGACATCAGAATGGCCTTCATCTGGGTATAGACAAATCGATCAAGGGCTCATTGTTGATTTTGCTTTTAATTCCACGTGTATGGTACGTGCAATGTGATTTTTTTTTTGAACTGTTTAAGTTTGCTGTAGATTAAACATAATTTACAATGGGACGCAGCTATTCGTAATTTGGGAGTTTTGTCGAAATCATCGTCGTTTACGATTCGAGAGAGCTCGGGCGCCACGTTAAAATCGGCCTTAAGGCATATACTGTCAATTGATGGTCGTGACGACCGTATTTTCCCAGCTTGTGGAACGTTCTTCCAGTTGGCGTCGGAAGTGGCCGGTCTAGGTGGCGACGTCGGTTTTGTCAAGAACGACGTTTTTTTGCAATCGAATTATTCGCTCACGGATGATGTGGTATGTACTTAACTAGTTTATTAGAGAGAGGTTACTTATTCTACATAAAATAAACTATTATTGGTTATCACACTTTAGGACTCAGAAACAATAGAAGAAACGTGTTGACCAAATTTTTTTCTGTCTATCTTGTTCATGTGGAAAAATTGGTGAACTGTTTGTTATACGTAATGAATCTCAGACGCTGCAAGCTTCTGCAAAATACGAATTATTAGGACACCCCCTTGGTGTCTGACTCGGTCATCTAATGTATAGTTAATGAGACATTACAACAAAGTAAGAACGTTCCGCGAATATTTGATATCAGTTCAAGTTTTATACATTAAGAGTGGTAGCAAATCTATCCTTCAGTTTCTCTTGTGTATCCATTTTGTTAGACACGCCGTGAATAAGTAACTTTCTCTTTGAAACGGTTTTGAGTTTAACAATTGAAATAAATAAACAAGTCGCCCGTTCTAGGTACTGCAGACCTCTTTTAATGGAGGCATTTTAAATTCTTTAGGAGACGACTATAAAATTACGTTATCGGACATGTACTATTTAGGAGGCCCTTTATCACTGAGAGGTTTTCGAATGAGAGGGGTTGGTCCTCATTCAGAAGGCGACGCACTTGGATCTAACGTACGTATTCGAACGTCATTTAAAAATAAACTCGACCGTTTGAGTTTCAGTGGTTTTGGTCGAGCGGTCTGCACTTATTTACTCCGTTACCGTTTAGGCCCGGAAAAGGCGGCGTCGGCGAACTATTTCGAATGCATTTCTTTGCAAATGCAGGCAACACAGGCGATTTCGAAGGTAGCTTTTTGAGTTGTTTTTTAACGGATTATCATTTTATTTTTCTAGGTGACGATTCTATTATAGAACGGGTCAAGACGAACATTAGGGCAGCCTATGGTGTCGGTTTAGCTATGCGATTAGGACAGATGGCGCGCGTCGAAATTAACTATTGTTTTCCATATAAGTTTCAAGAATCAGACTTGGCCCAGCCTGGTGTTCAATTTGGCATAGGTGTACAGTTCTTATAAAAACTAAAGTTCATCAAAAGTTTAACACAATATTTTTTTAAAAAATACCGATATTTCAGAACTGGCCATCTATGTGCATTTAAAATGTAGATAAATTAGAAGCAAATAAAATCGACATTGTTCTTGTTTTAGTGCGTTTTTACTTATTTTTGTTAGTACGTACACTTTGTGCTGTTATTTCAACTTCCAACGTTATTTTAAATCTTATTACTGTTCTAAACTCATTGTCTTCAGTTTAAATTCCCAAAGTTATCAATCATATATGTGCAATTTCACGATGTATCAATGACCATCTTTTATATCTCGCAACATAACACACCTCTGAAGTAAGCAATAAACAAAGGTATCATTACTCATAGTGGCTTTAATAATATGCAACTACGTTTATCAAAATTATATTAAAACTAATCAACCAATTAAACTTCGTAACAAGAGAAAACCTAAAACAATAGCACCTCCTACTATAACAACTGGTGGTAGGATAGGATCCTGTTGTGCAGGTGCCGCTTGGATTTTTTCATATACTGCAGTCTGCAAATTTCTTAAAAATTCCATATTGTTATTGCTATTAGAACTAGAAGCACTTAAACCATTCAACAGCTTGAGAATCTCAGTTTGATTATTGACTATTACTGTCCGAAAGTTGCTATCACTATTCATGTAACTATATAATGCATCAATTTGTTTCTGGTTATCTTTTAATCTGATCAGCATTGGTGCAGTGTTTCCATCAACATTAATGTTGAGCCTTTCGTCTATGTATCTTTTTAAATCTTGTTTCCGAAATGTTGAATAACAAAAAGTGAAAAATGAACCTAATATACTAAGTATAATACCAAAATATTTTGTATATTCTAGTTGTGCACGTTGCTTCTCGTGGGAGTCTTTAACCGCATTTGTGAACGCTGTGAAGATTTCCCTCTCTTCTCGATCATATTCACTAAACCTACTTGACATTTCCATTTCTTTTTTTAAAATCTAAAAAATTATTATTATTTGTGGGTTTGTGTGGTACTGTATCTAACCTCGGTTTCCTCTTTCATAAGATCAAGGAACCTTTGCAACTCCTCCTGTCGTTTAACTTTATGTAGTTGTTCTTGTAACTCATTAGATTTCTTACGAATCTCAATTAATTGATGACTAATTTCTCGCCGTTGCTCTTGCACATCTAGCAGTTTTTCCTGTGGAAATTTTTTGCAGTAACATCAGTTACTTAAGAACTGGGAATTACCTGCAATGCTACTACTCTCTGTTGATGGAATTTAACTTCATCAAGGCCTAATATTCTCGTGTACCAATTGTTGGCAGCTGTGACTTTCTTAACAAAGATTTCATCTTTAACACGATTTATGTATTTAGGAGCTTCTTTTGCTCCTATCTTTAACTGTTCTTGTAATGTGTTGTTTAGTATTTGAGCTGCGATCTTTATTTTAGTTTTCAGATGTATAGGATTCATTGTGGCATTTTTTTTTTAAATATTAGCTGCCCAATGTAAGTATTTTTACTTAAATTAATGTTGAAAAAGAGAAAATTAGTTAAAACAGAATTATTGCATTTTTGAAAACTTTAACCTATTTTAGTAATCGGCAAGTTATGCGATGTTGTCAAGTTGCTATTTTTTACCGGTCTGACATATAAAGCATTGAGGCACATTTTTAAATTAAATGTTTTGGAACTTTTATTTTGGTTTTGCTATCGCGGAACTACTTTATCCAAAAATAATATATGAAATTGATCGTAACATAATACAAAGTTTACTCTGCTCAATGAACACGAACGTCGATCTATCGCTTATCCCCCTGCTTTCGGGAAAAATGCATAAGGAAAGATAGAAGTAAAATTAAAGCTTGTATGAAAACAGTTCGTATATTTTCTTACATTAAAAATACATATAAATAAAATATAAAACTATGTATTTTTAAATAAAACTAATTTAGTTAACTCAGGCCTGCGCCAGCACTTTTGGCGCCATTGTGTAAATTTAAAATAACGCCCCAAATTTATATTATGTTCCTATGTGAGTACAGATACGGGTTAAGTTAGGTATTACGGGCCTTCATAAATGATTGGATCCCACGTGACATAGATGTTAGGCAACCAACATTACTTGGATTGGTATAACGTAAAAAAAATTATTAAATGAAAAATTTGATTTGTAACCTTTAAATTAAGGTTAAGTAATTAATTAAAAACAGTAACACATTAACAACAATACCTGTTTATTTAAAATAAAAATTGGTAATAACAATTATTTGAAATTTATAACAGATGTTCAAAATGTTGTCCTTTAGCTGCGATACATGTGTTAACTCTTCTTTTTAAATTTTCAAACACATTACGAAGCTCATCAACTTCATTATTTTGAATAGCATTAGTAATTGCATGTTCCAAGGCTTGAATATTGTGCAGTTGACTCTTATATATTGTATTTTTTAAATGTCCATAGAGATAAAAATCTAGTGGCGTAAGATCTGGAGACCGTGGAGAATACAACCCTTAGCTTTTTATTCTTTCATTGTAGAATTGTTGAATAAATTCAACTGTAGCTAGAGTAGTATGAGCCGTTGCATTATCTTGCTGAAAGTAACCAAATTGAAGTTCGTTGTCGTCTAACTGCTCGAAAAATTGGCCCAAAATATCACGATAACGATCTGCATTTACAGTATTGTAAAAAAATATTGGTCCAATTATCCTTCTCCTTGACATTGCAATCCATACACCAACTTTCAAAGGATGCAATGTTGTTTCCACAAAAGTGTGTGGATTTTCGGTTGCCCAAGTGCGATAATTTTGGCTATTTACATATCCACTTAAATGAAACCATCCTTGGCCCGTAAAGAAAGTTAAATCTAATAAGTCATCGTTATTTAAATGTTCATTAAACCATTCACAAAATTGAACACGCTGCAAGAAGTCAGGAGCACGTAATTCTTGATAAACCGTAACCTTGTAGGGAGTCATTGAAAGGTTCTTTTTTAATGCTTTGTGGCAAGTTCCTACTGACAATCCTAAAAATGAAATGTTTATATCTTAAAAAAAGAACTTAAAATGATTTTATACCTGTTGCCGCAGATAATTTTGCCACCGATTTATTTTATTATTATTATTATTATTTATTTATTGTGCTTATAAATACATGTAATTTTTGCACTCGTCATATAATTACAATATAATATAAAGATAGTTATAAAAAAATAACAATACACGTAAAAGAATAAAACATAAAAATCACATAAAAGAACACATTAAAATTCAACTATAATAACATTGTGCAACATATTAACTGACTAGACTAGTGTAAGGATTGGTGTATTTAAATATTCATCTATTGAGTAAAAACAATGACTTAATATATGTTTCTTTATGTTGTTTTTAAAATAATAAAATGTCGAGTCCCTGAGCTGACTGGGAAGTACGTTATATAATTTGACACTGATATTGTTATTTTTAGATTTAGATAGTCTGTAATAAGAGGTTCTTAGATCCTTCGCCCCTCTAGTGTTGTAGTTATGTGTACTACCATTTGTCAAGAAAGAGGATTTGTTTTTATGTATATCTAATAAAGTAGAATAAATAAATATTGAAGGTAGAGGCATAATTTGAAACTTGCAAAAAATTCTTTGACCATGATCTTTAAAATGTACATTGGCTAAGAATTTGACAACTTTCTTTTGCATTGAAAAGACTTTTTTAGCGTTGGATGAATTACCCCAAAGATTAACACCATACAAAAGATGGGAATGAAATAGAGAAAAATAACATGACTTAAGAGTGGGGTGCTAATACAACTTTTTAAATTCCTTAGAATAAACGTCGCTTTTGCTAATTTACCAATAAGGTAATCAAGGTGTCTGTTCCAGCTTAGTTTGTCGTCTACATAAATTCCTAAAATTTTTGCGCTATTGCCAGATGTAATTTTTGGATTAGAAGAAAATGTGATTAATTGTGTTTTTTCTGTGTTTAGTTTTAAGTTATTGTGAGCGAACCATTCATGAGCAAGTTGTAACGAATTGTGGCTTTTGGTATTTAATAATTTGCAGTTTTTATCGGAAACGACTAGAGATGTATCATCAGCGTAAGCAACACATTGATTTGGCTGAATATATTGAAAAAAGTCATTTATATAAATTATAAAGAATAATGGCCCTAAGATAGACCCTTGTGGCAAACCTTGTTGCGTGGTTAGTAATTTTGAGTATGTATCATTGTTCATGACACATTGTTTTCTATTATAAAGGTAAGACGTGAAGAATGTTTTAGCAAGACCCCTGATACCAAACAGCTCTAATTTATTAAGTAAAATATTAAAAGATACGCAATCGAAAGCTTTAGACAAATCGCATAAGATTAGTGTTGCGTGTTCGCCCTTCTCAAAAGCTTCAATTATAATGGAGATTAATTTGGATACAGCTTGAGTAGTAGAGTAGTTTTTACGAAAACCATATTGAGCGGGACTTAACAGAGTAAAGGTCTCAAAGTAGTTAAACAGCCTATCATTTAAAATAATTTCGAAAATTTTAGAAAATATCGGAATAATAGTAATAGGTCTGTAGTTATTTAAATCATTTGTATCACCTTTTTTAAATAATGGAACGACAACACTTATTTTAAATACCTCAGGGTAGTTGCCTTCTAAAATGCATAAATTAAAAAGAGTCGCCAAATAATCCGCATAAATATGAATTGTGTCTTTAACTATAATTGAGTTGATGCCGTAGTAGTCAGTAGAGCGGGATTTCTTTAGTTTAATGACCGCGCGAATAACATCACATTTGGAAATCGGTTGTAGGAAAAACGTACCGTTTGATGATTTTAGATGTTTGATAACAGAAGAACTCTTAAGGTTAGGTTTTGGCAAGTTTTTAGTTATTTGACTGACCGTGTTTACAAAATAGGAGTTGAAGTCTTCGGCAGTGAAGAACGACTGATTTTTGTATAAGTTGGATTTATTTCTTTCAAAATTGACAATTTTCCAGGCATCCTTAACCGTGTTTTTGGATTTGCTTAAGAATTCGTCATAGGTTTTTTCTCTATATAAATTGCCCTGCGATACTCTTTTTTAAAAACCTTGTACTCATTGTAGGATTTATTTACGTCACAGATTGTTTTAATGCAATTGAGGGTGTTTCGCATATCTTTTAGTCTGTCGTTGAACCAATAAACCGGGGGTTTCTTATTATTGCTGTTTTTAATACGCCAAGGAAAATGAACGGAAACTAAAGACTGAAAAATGTTTACCAAATTATTGGACAAAAAGTTGGAGTTTTTTTCAGAATAACTATTAACGTCCCACTTAAAATTAAGCAAATCAAGTTTAAAGTTAATTCTACTATTCATAGTAAATGATCTAACCCTAAAGGGTAATTTTTTTTTACATTTCTGAGATTTAAATATCAAGTATTGACCTCTATGATCTGACAAGCAAGGGTCGGTTACGCCAGATTCGAAAAATTCGAAAAACTGCTCAGAAAGATCTGAAAAATTCCAAAGAATGTTGTCGACGCAAGTGGCAGAATTTGCTGTCACTCTAGTGTAGTCTTTAATTAGAATTTTTAGGCCGAATGACGTACAGACTGACCTTAGGTCCTCTAAAAGACTAGATTTATTCATAAAATTAATATTAAAATCACCTGTTAAAATTAGTAGTTTAGTATTTTTAAAACAATAGACTAAAACTTTTTCTAAATTTTCTAAAAAAATTTTTGGGTCTCCACTTGGAGATCTGTACAACGTAATTACAGTTACTTTAATTTTAGGAATAAAAATGCCGCAGAATTCAGCATTCAATTCTGAGCAGAATTGGTTTAAACAGATATTTTCACAAGCAACGGAAGAATGGCGAAAGATGCATACTCCCCCATGTTTTCTTTTGACTCGACAAAATTTTGATGCCAGCAAATAGTCCGGTATACTAACAGTTTCTAAGTTTTCGTTATTTAACCAGTGTTCACTTATGCACAGTAAATTAATATTCGATGCCGCTAGGTAAAGTGATAGTTGGTCTATTTTATTGGATAAACACTGAATATTAATGTGAAGAAGATTAAAATAATTTTCACTTTGATCTCTAATACTTTTCGATAACGTTATAGTCTTATTGTAGGGTTTCTTTCTTTCTCTAAAAAAGCACTCTGTCCCGACGTACTATCCCTAATAGGCACATAGATTAAATTGTTATTACAGTAAGATTGATGTGTTTCTGAACAAATAAAATTGGACTTTGTTCCATGCGATTGCGAATGTCTTCAACAGGTGCAGTAAGTACAATAGGCCTCCCTGTAGGTTTCCACTTACAAATGCAATTCTTATTTAAAAATCGATTAACTAAAACTTGTTTACGTTGTCGGAAAGCATCATAAGTAAAGTTTGCTTCTGGGAAATATTCGTTGAATTGATCGATGCAACTTTGAAGAGAATACGACGAAGTTCCATCGGGATTGCGAGTACCACTTCGAAAATGCGCCATTACAATGATCGTGTCTTGTTCAGCGGTAAACATCGTGAAATTCTATTATTATAAAATTTAAAAAATTACAAAACTACAGCTGTTATTCAGTACTTACTCAGAGAAAACACACATAGTGCTGAGTAGTTATGATAATAACTGTTTTAAAATATAAAAATAGAGAATAAAGAAAACGATGAAAAATAATACTCGATGTAAACAAAACGTCAAACGAGAATGTCAAATAATGTTACTAAACGTTAACAGCTGTGGTCACACTACCAACCTAAAATAATGTTGATGCTCAATTCTTAGATCACGTGGGAAATGGGTTTTAATGAAGGCCCTGTATTATCCACTATTGAAAAATAATTTTAAAAAGTATTTTCATAAATTTATTTTCATTTTTATATTTTATAAGTATACAAGCCATAAGCCATACAAGAATTTTTTCATTGAGGTACATAACATAATTAAAAACTTATAGAAAACAGAAATATGTTCTAACACTCAATCAGCAAGGAAACGTTTTTTTCATGTTTTAAAAACGTTACTACAACGTTTTAAAATAGTCGAAATAAAAAATGTTTTTCAAAAAAATATTTTTGTTGCGTTTTAAAAATATTTCATTTAAACATTGATATTGAAATATTTTAAAAACATTTTCTAAAACGATTTTGAATATTATAATTGCATTATATTTTAAGCTTCAACGAATCAACAATTTCCATGGTATTACTCGTTATGCTGTGTAATGTATTGTTAGTGTACCAGTTTAATCGTTTTTGTAATTTGCGTTCTAGTGAAACTTAAATAGATACTTTTAGTTTATGTCAGCATTTATTATGATGCTGCGTTTTTCGTTGCAATAAATTTTGCTGAAATGTAATATTATTTGTCACAGCAGTGGTACACACTAAAACGTTCATTCTATGTACTTCTAGAAGTAATTCGGTTCCCTCGTCTCAAAGAATAAAAATAAAAAAATAAACAAAGTAAAAACAATGTAATTCCTTACTGGTTTTTTTATCATTATAAATTTTGTTTTGACGATGTTGTTTGTTCTTTTTTATACTTTTGAGGCTTTTCGGCGCCGTCGTGCACCACACGACTTTGCCCTTATGTACGGCGTGGGACTGATCTAATGGAGCTACTACTTTAAAATGACGCCAGCATTTATAGTTTTGCAGTAAGTTTTGTTATAAACCCTTTTATTATAGGTAAGTTAAGTTAAGCAAGTTAAGATTATTAAATGCACTTTAGGCAACTAAAATTGACAAAACTAAAATGATCTAATGTAATCCGAACACCACAAAACACTTAACTATGCACGATAGTTTGCTTTCTTGCCCGGATGAAGTGGGAAAACACGAAATAAAACCAGACCGAATTCCTAAGCATTATACTACAGCATATGGAGTGGTAGGTACCTCAAGTAGTTATTGCATTATACTTCAATGACTCTGCTACTCAAACTATAAATGAGTAAAGTAAAGGTAACTGTTATTCTCTGAGAGTAACGTCGCTAAATGTCTACTGTTTTATTGGCTAAATTATAATTTTTTTACACAGTGTAAAAACTATGCAATTTTGTATTACTATCGCTTTGTAATTTTTGTATTTACTTAATATGCAACCAAAAATTAAGTTTTCATTACTCGTTGGTATGTGGATTCACTAATAATGCAACAGTGACGTAATAAAAACGCATCTGGTTAACCAAGTAAAAATCAAATTAAATGTAGAGCTCTCGCAAGATGAAGTAAACCACTTAAAATATTCACTGCACTGCATTCTGTTGGCTTATTGTATTCAAGTATTCTTATCCTTGTTGATTCACAATTATGAATTAATCTATTATTCGGTTATACTGTCTTGTTTCGCTGTTCACAATTTAGAAATCTCACGATTTTTTTGATTTAGTAAAAGAGGTGATTTCACTTTCAACTGTTATAATTGTGGTTATAACCATTTCATAATTTTTTAGCAAAGGTTTTAGTGTCCGCTTATCAACCATTACATTTTTTTATTATAAATAAATAAATTACATAATAAAACTATTAGGTTGCTGCTGTATCTGAAGCCAGTTTGGATAAAAAATTACTTTTAATCTAAGAGAGATGACCGAATTTGAAGATTTGATGAAAGCCACGGTTGAACACAGTGAAGGAAATTGAGAATTTATGAAAAGTTAGTTATTTACATGCGACACGCAAATAAACATTTGAGCACGCGATTCAATTTAAACAACGCTATATACACCAGCTAATGCGATGTCAATAATTTTTACGGTTGCGGCATGAATCTAGTAGCATTATTTCACATTTTTTTGTCAAGATGCCCGAAGGTGTTATAAAATTCACCGAAGAGCAATTATTAGAAGCTGGAAAACCGATCGATTTTTCTTTTAATCAACTGACGAGCTTAGAGAGTACGTGTAAATTGAAAAGTTCGTAAATAATAATTTATTTTCTAGACCTTGGAATTGATGGTCCACGATCGACACGTATCGGAAGCATACCCGAAAGAAGCTCAAGTCGAAGGTATTTAACCAGGGCAATATGGTTAAACAACAATAAACTGCCGAACATTCGTCACATGGAAGTGTTCGTGAATAAAGCGTTGGCGGAACCATCAAGACTAGGATGGATCGATTTTTCTTTTAATTTTATTACCGGCATTGACGAGGAGATCTTGAAGTTTCCAAATTTGAGTGTTGTTTACTTTCACGGCAACGTAATCAAGGATATCGATGAGATTTTCAAGTTGAGACCGTTGGAATTGCTGCGAAGCGTAACCTTTCACGGGAACCCAATATCCGAACTGCTCAAATACCGTGGTTACGTCATTACTTATTTACCTCAAGTGCGGGACATCTAACATGTCTTTGTTTTGGGGTTTTGATACAGATTGATTTTTAGGTAGTGAATTTGGATTTCTCGCCAATTACCGAGTTGGAACGGCACGAACCGAAACCGCCTGATGCTGTGAAAAAGGTCGCAGCTGCGTTGGAAAAAAAGCGTCGATGAGTACTGAAATTTTTTTGTAATGCTATTTGGTAATATATCATGTCGAGATCTTCTCTTTGTGTTCTTTTTGACGTGTATTGAAATAACACAATCACTCACACAGTATCAAATATGTCTAAAAATAATTATGAATTTCATAGATAAACAAACACTTAAGAAACGGTGCCGTTTTATAGTACCGGCGCGTGCCCAGACGTGCTTACAATTTCGTAAAATTGGGTGGATATATGCGTGTCCGTATGGGAGGAATGGGCCTAATTTGTATATGTGCTTTGAAAAGGCTACTGTTAAGGAAACGATTTAGAGACTATCAAACTAACATACTAACCGGCGCACTATAACTCTGGAGTTTTTCTTCTATGCAGTTTAATAGTTTTTGCAAAAATTTCTTAATTTTAGTTCTTCTTACAACTTACAAAGTTTGACTAGTAAGCGACTCAAACTTACGCCAGTCCAAATGATTCAAGCAGTTTAGTTTAATTTAGGACCAAATTTGGTCTTTGCTAATACATAGCAAACATAACGTAGTTCAATAGTCTTCTGTTTCACATCCTAAGATAATGTCCAAATCGCATGTGTACGCAAAGCTCAACGCTCGTTTCTAATCTCAGATATCGTGTTTTTACTCCTCAAATTAGAATTGAGGATATGAATCGCGCACTCATATTTTGAAACTTTGTTAAACATTGATTAGATCTTTTGATTTTTTTTAACAACCTTGGTATCGAAAAACTGTAATTTCTACAGCAGCTGTATAAAAAACATAGCTTAGAAGAGCCTTCTGTGATCAGCAATAGCGTATTTTTTTTTTTTTTTGAATACCGAACAAAACAATCAGCGCTACTAAAATGTGAATTAAACACATATAGAAAAATAACGAAATTCGTATATTGAAAAATTATTTATTTTATGTACATTAGGAAAATGTGTTTATACATAAGTGCTTATTTATCACGACGAAGACACGATACGACCAAAATTCGTTTGGACAAACCGGGCGACATTTCGGTTTTATCGTGTCTCGATTCTTTATAACGTAAACGAGTTGTATAAAATTGGTGCTTAACAAAAAGAAAAAAAAAACAATCACGCTTCTCGTCAATTTCTGAAAAGCCTTTTTGTACTTAATCCTAATAAACGGGTCTGAATACAACTTAAGATCCAATAAATACGTCTACAAAATAAATCCTTTGACGACTTAGAAAACAAATCGACAATTTCTTTTTTCACGTTCTCTATTATTTGGTTGGCTAAATCTTAATTTAATCCCTAAAAATTACATATACAGTCTCTTCAGTCAGCACTAAGTACGCTTTAATCGGCGTATACAATATAAGGCTGTTCCCCATCAGTGACTTCGACTTGTACAAACTGCGGTTGAAGCATCTGCATTGTGTTACTATTTGCACGTCCCATTGAATTTCGTGATCTAGAAACTTGCAATTGTACTAATCGTTTTTGATTCGGTTATTACGTACTTACTTTGCCTTGGCGTGTGTTAGGATATGACTCTTTAGATTAGTGGATTGGGCAAACTTCTTATTACATCCATCAAATGGGCATACGTATGGTCGATCTCCAGTGTGTATACGAACGTGTGTCCTAAAACAGAAATTTAGATCGAGACCAGTTTGAATTGTTTTGTTACCGTAAATTAAAATCCAGACTAAAACGTTTTCCACAACCTTCGAAAGTACACTGAAATGGCTTTTCACCAGTATGTACCAATTGGTGTCGTTTTAATTTGCTAGATTCTACAAAGGCTTTACCACATTCAGCACAAACGTGCACACGAGGTCCATGTGTATGTAAGTGTTTACGCATTGCAGAGTTGTCACGAAACATCTTGTTGCAACCTTTGTGCGGACACGCTGTAACATAATTTGTTACAATCGGTGAAGTCGTGTCAGGATACGTACCTATGGTACGATCGACTGAGTCTTGGTTAGGTCGCCGTACTCGAGGACTTTTTAAACCCGGTCTTGCAAATTCGGCTAATTGTTTGGGATCCGATAAATCTAACCCTGGTATACCATCAGCTGGGATTTTTTTCCCAGTCATGTATTCGGTATAATCTGGGTCTGGTTCTGGATTTGAACCTTCGTCTGAAATTCAAATTTCTTGGTTATGATATGACGTTCAAGGTGGACGCCATGATGCTAATCGGCCATAGGAAAATTGAGGAGCCATTTAATAAAATGGCAGATTTTGTTAGTTATGGCCGCTGTGATAAAAACAAATTCGGTTTTGCTCCAGAAATTTATTAAAAATCAACGTTTGGTGCCTAAATTTAACGTTATTAGGGAAAGTACTTAAGTGCCCCCACGCTCTACGTCACGTAAAATGCGTCATAACTGTGTGCCTCAACAATTGAAGAACAAAATTGAGAAAAAAAATCGACTTACCATCGCTTGCTCCCGATGCCCACATTGTTACGGAGAATTCGCCTTCCATAGTTTTAATTTGAACCTGCTTTTGTTCCCATTTCCTGGGTTTAGTTTCCATAGTCATTTCACCGCACAACATCGTCTCGTTTTTAATTAACAAACTACGATTTTTAATATTCGAAGTTTTCTTTCGCTTCACCGAAGGCCCGGGCGAAGATTCTACGTAAATGTCGGACGCATCGGGTACGGGAACGTCGTATAAATTAAGGGGATCGCCAGTCTCGTCTATAATTTCTTCTTGGGGTTCTAAAATTATATCTCTGCCTTCTAAAGATTGCATTGGAATCATCGGTTCGCCGCATTCGACTATAGTTTCGACTGTGTCGGGCATTTCTACTGGTATTGCTTCGATTTCAACGCACTCCTGGATGTCCGGTTGTATTTCAACTTCGCACATTATATTTTGGTCCGCCATTATTTTAGGGTTAAATTTATTGTTTATAAAAGATGGTCGCGCAATATGGCGGTGAAAAATGTCCGCTAACTATACCACAATGGCGGAACGCTCACTTTACCTCACACGAGCGTGTCTCAACAACAAACTAGATCATAAATTCACTTATATCGACCCATTCCTTTCTAGCACACTAATAAAAACCTATCTATTTCGTTCTAACAAACACTCATAAAAACTTCCAAACCATACGACGAACGCAACAACGCCATCTATTTTTATATACAGAGTGAGTCAAATTCGAATATTTTTATTTAACATTACATATAATAAAACAATAGTAAAAAAAAAATTAAGTATACACCAATATACCCCAAATTGCACCTAAAATACACATACAACTTAATCATGATGGATAAAAGTTAAAACCAAAGGTGTCATACACCCGAGAACGAGTATAAACAGCTCGCAATTTTGCAAACTTTGGCTTTGTACCACTTTAACACCAGCTTCAATGTTCTGCACTCGAGCATATGAATGCTCATGTCCTTTCTGTGTCAACTCAGCGAGTACATGCACCGTGGCTACGTACAAGAAGGTACCAGCTGAGAAAAGCATAGCAATCCCAGTTCCATTAATCGAACTAAACCGCTCCTTCTGCTCCTGCCCAATGCCAAAATACGTTACTAAAGCCAACACAGGTGCAGCCAAAGCAAACACCAACAAATGCCTACGTATCCTCTGCCTATTAGACAAAAATTTTAACATAAATTCGCAAAAAAAAATATATACACCTTTCAATTCCTTCATGTAATAAAAACGTAACCAATCCAAATGCTGCTGGTGCTTTATGTAACATAATTGCTAAAAATACTATAATTTCTACGTCCGTATGACTAGTAGTAGCAGCTGCACCAAGGGCGACACCGTCAGCAGCTGCATGCACAACTAAACCCACAGTTGCTGTTACGTTACGTTCAGCAGGATTTAATGATTCGTTCCTACTTTGTGATACCTAAAAAGAATCATAAAATCATTTACAAACAAAAGCATCCGCTAACCTGTTCGACCAACAACATAAATACAAAACCTAAGACTAAACTGAATCCGATTGCTCCAAACGGGTCCTCATGTTTATGGTTGTCTGGAACACTATCATTCGTTTTTGCGTGTGTACCGTGTGTTAAGGAACGAACACCTTCAGGAATTATGACGGCAAGTGCAGTTCCAACTAATAAACCAGCACCAAATACAGTCACCTTTTTTAGTTTTTCCTACAAGTAAACGACGTCAATAAATCGAAAGGTTAATTGGACTTCTACCTCGGAAAAGTTAATAAAAAGGGGGATGGAACCAGCTATGTAGGAACCGATTAGCATTACAACAACTAATGCTATGAGCATAAGGGTTTCCTCCATCTTTTTTTTAGTTAATTTTAACTACCTTTTGTGTTTTACGTGACAAAAATAATGGTCTTTTAGTCTTGTTAAATGCATACGTATCACAGATTTTTAAATAACCCAATTCATATGTAACTTTCACACGTATGTAAACATACGTCAAAACTGACGTTTAGAAATTGAAGTACCAACTATAGAAAAATGAATTCGTTTACCTACTATAACCAACTGTGTATAAAAAATAAATTCTCATATCGCTTCTATTCGCAAAAAATTTACTTAAATTTATTAACGTGGAGTTCAATGAACGTATTTACTTTATTTAAAATTGTCTAAACATCGTCTGGATTTTACGGAGTATGATTATTGCAAAGAATCTTTTACAAGTTGTTAAAAACTAATTTAATTCATAGTTTCCGTTTTGTGAAATTGTGATTTGATTATGAAAGTTTATTACAGTCTGACTACATACATTTTGATTTGTAGCTGTAGGTGCTGAATTTAGTTTTTTTTTTAAATTTGGGTTGGTAAATAAGAGTTGGTAGTAGATTTAATGCGCCACCTGTAACAAACTTCGGTACTAATCTAACCGCTGTTTCTCTTTCACTTGGCTGAAAAATGGCGGTCGGTAAAAATAAGGGGTTGTCGAAAGGAGGCAAAAAAGGAGTTAAAAAGAAGATGTAAGTTAAAAATCTCACGTTATTGAATTATCTGCACGAATTATAGTTACTAATTTAATTCATACTTTAGTCTATTTGTGACGATGACCCAAAATATCTTGGGTTAGTTTTCCATCCTCATGTCTTAGTTTATTTACCTGAAAATAAGATTCACTTTAAAATGATGATTTTCACTCAGCTCACTCCGATGCACATGAAGAGTCTAAAAAGTCTGATAGAATTTGTCTAAATAATCTTAATTCAATGTAAAATTTTGATAGTAATCACTTTGTATGTTGCAGTGTGGATCCTTTCACCCGAAAGGATTGGTACGATGTTAAAGCACCGACTATGTTTGCAACCCGGCAAATCGGGAAAACTTTAGTAAATCGTACTCAAGGTACAAGAATCGCTTCCGAAGGACTTAAGAATCGTGTATTCGAAGTATCTTTAGCAGATTTACAAAACGATAACGATGCTGAAAGATCTTTTAGGAAGTTCAAGCTTGTGGCTGAAGATGTTCAAGGTAATAATGTCTTAACAAATTTTCACGGAATGGATTTAACTACCGATAAGTTACGTTCAATGGTTAAGAAATGGCAAACTTTAATTGAAGCTTCGGCTGATGTTAAAACGACTGATAATTACCTGTTACGGGTATTTTGCATCGGTTTTACCAACAAGGACCAGTTATCGCAGAAGAAAACTTGTTATGCTCAACATACGCAGGTGAGTTCAATAGTTAATGTGACACCTTCTGTTTACTGTAATGATGATAACACCCAGCTCGCTGATACATGTTTGAGGATAATGTTCAATTACTCTGATTTTGCAATCATTGCACATTCAGTTTTATTTTCTTAGTTTTTGCTATAAGCAGATTTCTTTTAGGTGCGCCAAATCCGTAAGAAGATGATTGAGATCATAACGCGGGATATTACTGGTAGCGAATTAAAAGAAGTAGTAAATAAGTTGTTGCCTGATTCGATTGCGAAAGACATTGAGAAGGCATGTCAAGGAATTTATCCATTACATGACGTTTATATTCGTAAAGTTAAAGTGTTGAAGAAACCACGTTTCGAATTATCAAAGTTGTTGGAGTTGCACGGTGAAGGTGGTAAAGGTACGTCGACTGAACCTGCTGAAGTTGGTAGTAAAGTTGAAAGACCAGAAGGTTATGAACCTCCTGTTCAAGAATCGGTGTAATTTATGTTACAAATAAATCTTTGTATATTAATGTTTTTTATAACCTTTAAATTCATTTGTGTTTTTCTTCAAACACGTTCACTATCCTGTTATTTGCATTTTTTCCTATCGTAATTTGTCGTATAATATAAAAATTTTTATTCAATTATTAGTGATACAAATGTTAAACGTAACTTATCCATTACACACTTTTCCTGAACATTTTTCTAGTAAATTTATAACCTTTGTGTACTCGCCAATGTCATTACTCTTCAGTAATTCGTAAATATTGTGTAGTTCACTAGGATCTGATTGCAAGTCATATGCTTCTATAAAATTCTACCGGAAAAAATTTGTTTCTGCAAGTGTTATTTCTGCGCATGTATACTTACCTCTTCATCGAAAAATTTGCAAAATTTGAAGTTTACTTCTGGAGCGAATCTTCTAACACATGCATAGGTGTTGTTTCTTGAATCTTGGCACTTACACCAACTCTCCAAAGTGCATTGCTTTAAGAAAAGCGTCAATTTTATCGTCATAATTGCGATTAGACTTACGCTGACTCCTTTGTCGTTCACCCATGGACACCGATAGTCGATTGTTTTTAAATTGGATTCTCCATGGTACTCGATTAAAATGTCGCCGTTCTTGTTGTCAATACCTTTTACTAAGTTTTTGTAGAACGATCTACCGTCCATGTCGTTTGGTGTTTTAATTCCGGCGATGCTTAGTATAGTTGGTGCGATATCGATGGTCGAAACTGGCTGATACATAGTCCGTTTTGATTTGATTAAAGGACCACGGATAAAGAAAGGGACTCTAAGATCGGTTTCGTAGGGCTGGCGTTTATCCCAAGCCTGTACAAATTGACCTAAGAATTTAGTGTGGTCGTGGTATCGACGTTAACAAGATTCATACCTATGTGATAACCGTTATCGGAAGTGAACATTATATAAGTATCGTCTAAGACTGATATTTCATCTAGTTTTGCTACAACCTCAGATACTAGTTCATCAACTGCTAGAAGTGTTTGGTACCTTTTCCTCTGTATGTCATCCATGATAGCGACATCCGCTGGGAGATACTTGGGTGGCATCCTAATCAACCAATGCCTCTAAAAAGGCGTTAAAATTACATTCCTTTTATAGATCAACCTACATTGTCATCTGAGTAGTTAAAAGACGGGGTTCTAAGGACTTTAAGATCGGGAAACTTATGTCGATGTCTTGGTGCTGGCGTAAAAGGCTGGTGACAAGCTGGCGTTGCCAGCATCATAAAAAAAGGGTCTCTCTGAATTTGCTGCTGGTTCAAGAACGACAAAGCGTAGTTTTTCTAAAATAACTTTGTCTGGAATGGGAAAAGATGTTATGTTTATTTACCATAACATCTGTAAGGTACTCGTTCGTAAAGTGTCTGCCAGTGCCGTTAATCGATAACGTGTAATTGTAGTACTTAGAATTGCCTTGTAGACCAATCCACCAATCATACCCATCGGGCACATGTTTAACCCCACCGTTTTTTCTATCGCCGTACTAAAAGGGAAAACACGTAAAAATAATGCTTGTAATTGTGCGTTGTCAGTACCGTGTTTAAGTATTTTCCGGCGTAGAAATTAGTGTAGTTCGCTCGAGTCTTCAGCAAAGATACAAAAGAACGCGGTTCGTGGTATTTTTGCCAATAACCACTTGAGCAGTTTCCCGAAATCGAGTTGTTCCTAACGCCTGTGTTGTGCGGGTACTTACCTGTAAGGATCGTACTACGACTTGGACAACAAATCGGGCTGTTAACAAACTAAAACCAAATGGTCAGATTTTCCACGAATACAGAAACTTACGAAATTAACGAACGTTGCGCCTTCATCGACTATTCGTTGTTGCACGCTGTCCATAACTGTCTTAACATTTAGAAAACGTGGTGTACAAGCAGGTTTAAGACGGTTTACCGGGTGTACTCACCATACTTTGCAAAAGCAAGTCTTGATCATCAGTTAAAATTAGTACGATGTTAGGACGCGCTCGGTTGCTGGTACTTTCAGTAACCACAAAAAGGAAGAGCAAAATACGGAGCATTTTAATATTTGATTGTGTAGAAACCCTAGAAACTATCGATCACATACCCGACCATAACCTGTCTAATCGTCTTGAAGAATTACGCAATCCGGCAACCCTGGAGATAACCTAAAAAATACTCTAATCTAAGTTTGAACTACAATATCAAATACAATATTAAAAGTTAGGTGTTTTTAAACTATGTGGACAATTTGGGCGTTTCGAGTTTTAAGGACTTACGCCCCATATATCACATTGCCCTTTGCTGCAGCTATTGGCTACATCGGATACAACATGGAAAACTTTGTCTCCGACAAATACACACCGTTTAATGGTAAGTTGCAAATATATTTATTTGCCACTGTCTAATCAGAAAATTTCTAAGAATCAATAAAGGAAGCAAGAAGTGAACGGTTATTGACTGACGAAAAATTAGATTCTGCAGCCAGTGTCGAAGCTCTTAAATATAGTGCCAATGTTTTAGGTAAAAACGTTTCACCATCGTTGAAGCAGTAGTCGAACATATATGTGATTTTACTTGTTGTACTTCTTAATTATATTTGATATGTTTAGGTGCATTGGTTTTATTAAAAACCTTATTATTTTATATCAAGGACTTGCAGGTTTTTGAGTTAGGATTGTTTTCTGCTAAAGAATGTTGTTTTCTATGTGGTGTAACATAAAGGAAACTAATGTAAGCAAGCAATGCTTATGTGATGTTACACCACATAGAAAGCGACATTATTTATCAGAAAGTGAACCTAACTTAAAAACGCAATATTTGTAGATACGTCTGTTTTCCTCTGAAATAATATATGCATTGTCAGCAGATTGTTACGCATGTAACATCACTAATGGTTTCATTTAAAATGTTACATTGATGTTGTCTCAGATAAAATGCATGAAGTTGCACTTTTCCATTGGCAATTGGTTTGCTCTCCTGGTCCACATTTAAATAGAGATTTTATGTGATTGTGGGATAATGCTTTCATATCCTCAGATATAAAATCGGGGATTATGAACGCATCATTTTCATGGCATTAGATGTATTTAGTAGACGAGACGGAATGAGCAGCTATAGTCTAAAAATAGTAATAAATCAATGCACCATCGGTAAGTGACCTGAGAATTGCAAATAACATTTAAACAGAACCACTGATAAAGAACTTTCATGAAAAACATATACAGTGCAAGCCGCTTAATAGAATCACTTTGGGGTTTTTGATAAAATTCGATATTCAAATAAAAAACTAAAGGCGGGTTGCACAAAGCAAATCAAAAATGTAACAACTGATTATTTATCAAAACAATTAGCCAATGAAACCAAGTTTATTGGTGATGTAACAATTGATTTCAGAAATAATCACTTGCTACATTTTTGATTTGCTTTGTGCTTATTGGTTACAAAGCTGTAAATATATACAGCCTGTATCTGATTTAACAGGTTGTTAATCCAAATTTGGAGCCAGATAAATCAAAAATTATGGACTTGTTGCACTACATAGTTTAATGGCACCGTTAATAAAAAGAAATCGTAATGTTAAGAACTCGGCATTTCTTCTTACCTATTTGCCAACACTAAAAATAAATACAAAATAATGTTATTACATAGACGTAGTTAAATTAAGTAGTTATTCTAACAACTGCGCATTCTTTCCAAGATATTTACAGATGTTTAAATGAGGTAATGTTACGTCGGTAGTTATTATATTATACCTCATTGCATGCAAAAGAAGTGTTTATAGGGTGCAATAATTAAATTTTTCACTATAGCTTATTGTGAAAATTCAGTCAAATAGTTCATGCAAAATAGGTCATCGTTCATGTATTGATGTATATATAGAAAATAGAAACACACCTGAGAAGAAAATTGATAACAAACCGAAATTGTGATTACTATAAACGAAGTTTTTTTTATGTAGGAGCATAGGTCCGGTCCGACCTTTAATAAAGTGATAATATTAACCGTGATTCCAATAAACTGTGCACTGTATTTATAATATGATTTTTATGTGCAGGTTTTTGTTTATGGAACCATTTATATTGGGACATGGTTTTAAACTTAGCAAAACAAGACTAACATTGTCTTTGTGTGGGTATTGCTGGTAGTCCACGATCGTCGTTTCTCGTAGCATTCAAATTGTATACCTACTTTAATATTTTGGCAGGAAGATTGTCTTTTACGATGTCATTCATTTATAAAATCTCTCAATGGACTTTCGTTTGATAAAATATATTATTCTAATTACTTTAATTGTGTATCTTTGTACTGTGACTAAAAATTCTGCTTTTACTTATTTATTGGGTGCAGGTATACATTGCATTGAAGACATACATACTTGAACAATCTTCTTATTTTTGACTATCACATTCTTTAGTTTTTTCGATTGGTTACTTATATAAGGTAATACTATTGCAGTTAAATCACTGCTGCTTAAAAGTTACTGTTTGGTTTACGTTACCAAAAGTACTTATTTTACATGCATACATATTTTGAAACGTGCGAATAAAGGTTTAAATATTATAACTCGCCTTGTATACAATCAAGAATGAAATTTGTGATACAACAGCCACAGTCGCTGTAGGTATTTAGGTTATGTCTTACGTTTTGAAAACGGCAATGTTAAAACAATTTAAATCATTCCTCAGCCTTTGCCGCCGCTGCTATAACGTCAAACCCGAACAAACAATAGCTAAACAACTCACTACTAGAATTAAAGTCGGTGGTCCCATCTCAATAGCAGACTATATGAAAGAAGTATTAACAAATCCCTTAGGAGGATACTATATGCACCGAGACGTTTTTGGAGCAGGTGGCGATTTTGTCACCTCGCCTGAATTAACACAGATGTTTGGCGAGTTACTTGCAATATGGTATTTAAACGAATGGTCAAAAGCAGGTGCACCAAAGCCTGTGCAGATTGTGGAGTTAGGACCTGGACGTGGTACGCTGTGCCGAGACATCTTGCGTGTGTTTGATAAATTCGATATGTCAAAGTATGTGACTGTGCACCTGGTGGAAGTAAGTCCACGCTTGACTGAAATACAAGCTAAAAACTTGTGCTTTAGAGTGATGGTCGAATCTAAAAATGTTTACGTGCAGCATGGCGTAACAACACAAGGAGTACCGATTTACTGGTATAAACATTTAGACGATGTTCCAAAACAGTTCACATTGTTTTTAGCACATGAATTTTTTGATGCTCTACCAATACATCAGTTTAAAAAAACAGATAAAGGTTATAGAGAGGTACTTGTGGATATTGATCCTAATGACGAAAAGAAATTTCGATATGTTTTGTCACATAGTGAAACTTTAACTGGTAGATTATTAATTGACCAGCAAGAAATACGGCAATATGTTGAAGTCTCACCTGAAGCTTTAGGCATTGTAAATAAGATGGGGTCAAGAATTGAGAGTGATGGTGGTTTGGCTTTAATAGTTGATTATGGTCATAATGGGATTGGTAATGATTCTTTTCGAGCCTTTAAGAATCATCACTTACATAATCCATTAGTGGAACCAGGTAGTGCCGATCTTACGGCCGATGTAGATTTTGCCGCTATTAAAAAGGTAGTTTCTTAGCAGTAGGAATTTTTAAGTGAGATGAAATATCTTATAGGCGGCGCTTAAGGGCAATGAAGTGTTGGTGTTTGGTCCTATTACCCAACGACAGTTTTTAATGAATATGGGAATCGATTTTCGATTGGAGAGGTTAAAGGAAACAGCTAACGTTCAGCAGAAGGAAAGCTTAGATTATAGTTATGGAATGCTAGTCAATGCAGATCAAATGGGAGAAAGGTTTAAGTTTCTAGGAATTGTACCAAAGTCGCTTTCTGTTATTCTGAATCGGTATCCTATTAGTGGGTTTTAATCAATTTTTAGATAAGATTTATCATGCTTGTTTTGCGATCTGACAAAATAATAGTTAAAATACAGTCAAGAATAAATTAAAAGCGTCGATTTGTTCATAGTTTAATCCAATGGGTCAAAAACTTTATCTCGATATTCTTCTGGTAATGTTTGTTCCAGCGTTTTCTTGTAAATAAGATTAATACGTAATTGCGTCCTGCAGGTTATCCATGACTTGCGTGGATTTGAGAAAGAGGCAAAAGACACTTTCTCTTTTCAAAGATAAAATTTGCTTTGCAATTTACAATAAAATCAAAAACATTTCAATTTAAAACCTGCATGTATATATATTTATGATATTATAATACATATTTTCTATTCGGCTTTACACTTACTCTAAATAATACAAAGAGCTTATATTTTGGCACCCGCCTAAACATCGATTAGTTCAATACATATCTTGTGCTAATAAAAAAAAAAACAAACACAAACGAGAACAAAACTGAGTATTTAAAATGCATTATCACAGAAGAAAAAAACAAAAGATTGTGTTGACTTTGGAAGATCGGAGAAAACTTTAATGCAAATTACCTGATAAATCTATGTTAAAAAGCGTACTATCTACTAGTTCCTTCTTATACAGGTATTGGTTCATCAGTAGCCGAAAGAGCCATTTTTGTGAGAGTGGAAAGGCTACGCCTAGGAAAACTGCTCCCACTACTGCCTTCGGAAAATATCTTCCGAAAACTATTTGTCAAAAAATACATTAGTACACTGATATAAAAAAACAACTTGGAGACTTACAATTTCCTAATGCCTGATTCTGATGAGCGTTTCCAAGGTGCGTCGTCCGGTTCGTAAGGCAACGGTCCCTGTACGGGCGCGTCTTCTTCGACGGGACTAAAAAAATCGCGAATTAGTGATACAAACTTAACGACAATCGCGTTTTTACGTATTCAAAACTGGTACTAAATCTGGCGCTTGCATTTTTGGTTTCGCGACAAAACGAAATTTGCTAAAAAAATGGATAAAACAAAACGAAAAACAAAATAAAACGAAAGAACTTGTGTACTTACGTGTCGGCGTTTTTTGGTCTAAACGTCTCCAATTCGTCTTCCAAATCGCTTACGCGTGCCTTTAGTTCGTTACGTTCGTGTAAAATATCTTTTAATTCGGCGGTGGTGAATCTTGGTCGGTTCGGATCATCCAAGTCGTATACGACTTTGTTGCTGGGGTATGACACATCCGACTAGGCAAAATTATATGTTATGTACAGGAATATGACTCCAAAAAGATCGGAAGGGGTAAGAATCTTATTAAAAAAAAAAGGTTTCCACCACAAACCTCTGACAAATTATTTAATGATTGTTTTTTGTGATCGTCTTTAAGATTTTGAATAAGGTAAAGTGAAAATGTCTATAGCAAGTAGAAAAATACACCTTACCTTAGCTAGATCCTCATTCTCTTTTTGTGCCAAACCAAGTCTTTGCCTAAGTGCGGTGATATCCCTCTGTTGGTCCTGCAACTGCACTATAAAATCAGCACGTTCGTCGCACAACGTCCGCACTTGGTTCTGCAACGTTTTATGCTTTCGACGCAATTCTCTACCACTATTCGTTAAACGATCTACTTGTGACTTCATCTAAAAAAATGTTCTCATTAGTACAATCTCAACATTGCTTACCCACCACCAACCTTTTCCATATCACAGCATTTGTCCTGTAGTAGTTTTTCTTTTGCTCGAATTTCATCACGCTGCTTCTCAAGTGACGTTTGCAACTTCTGCAACATATCGCCATTGCTTCCAGTATCAATAGTTGAAATTACTTCCGGTTCCTGAGACGATCCTTGAACCTTCACTAATTTACGATTCTCTTCCTGTAAACGTGACACCAACGCCAACAATTCTTTAGACTCGGCTCTCCACTGCTCTTCAATCGCCTCTAACTCCTAAATCACAACTTTTAAAAGACAAATTAAAGTCAAATCGAAATACCTTTTCAAACTTTTGCCTGTACTCGGCCTTTTCAATTTTATCATTTTCTAATTGAGAAATCTTAGATTTTAGCTCCGATAGTTCGGTGTTTTCACGTTCGTTATTGACAGCCAAGTTTTCGAGTAATTCTAACGCGTTGATCACTTTGGGCATTAAAGAAGTAACAGCGTCGGCCCCGTAAAGGTCTATAATTTTCTCGCATTCTTTCCCAATATCCGAAGCAATGTCGTAGACATCGACTACGGTAACGTCGTCTATCAAATCGCTAGTCTCTTCCATTTTACGATATGTTTGGCGATATTTTATTTTAGGCATTAAGAAAATTTTAATGAAAATGAGTCATGAAAACTATTTTTTTTTTAAATTGACCACAAATGTCATTATTATTGATTATTATGGCGTTTATTGTCAGATTTGAACTACTCATGAGTACGTTTATGAACTACGCCAATACAAGTGAACTACGACATTGGGTTTTCTTTAAAAATATTATTAATTAATAATTATTTTTTTGCTAAATGACAACGGTTGTGAATTATCTCATTTTAATCTTCCTTACTACTTCCACCTTAACTACGCTCCGTTTTGACCCTGGTCCATTGAAATCGCACTTACTAATAGTGATAACAAGGGAAATTTCCACCTCACGTTAACTCGTGTGTTGTCAGGCTTACACACGTGCTGAAAGAATTAGTAAATGATGTGTTTGAATTGGGTAAAACACGCTAAAAAAGTTAACAGAAAAATTTAATTTATTGATTGAGAATATAACTTTAAGATCCATAAATAAATAATAGTAGGTACTTATCTTCCAAAAATACTAAGTACATTTTAGATAATACTTATCTAGTCACATACAAAAATACTGTATTTTATTTAAAGCTAACCAACTTCCAATACACATCACCATTCGTCTTCGCATGGAACCCCACCTGGATAATTACCAGTTAAACAAGCTGTGCAGTGCCCGATTTTGTTGTTCTCTGATTTCGCGTTACGTTGAACGGCTTTGACTAATCCCTCGACGCTCAAATATTCTAAGCTGTCGGCTCCTAAAAATTATTATAAGATGAGTTAATCGGTAATTATCGTCACGCACCAATGTGCGAAGCCAAATCCATTAAATCTAACGAATTAGCGATTAATTCCTCTTTAGTTGGAATATTAATGCCCATATAGCATGGATACTGCAAAGGGGGACTGGCGACGCGTATGTGTACCTCAATGGCACCAGCATTGCGTAATAATTTTATTATCGGTCCGATAGTATTCCCACGAACGATCGAATCGTCGATTAATATGACCCTTTTTCCTGCCACATTAACTCCAATGGGACCTAGTCGAAATAAATGTTTAATAAGAAATACAATTATAATTTCCGATACTTACTGAATTTTAAAGACACGTTACGTTGCCTTAAACGATTCGTCGGCTGTATGAAGCTGCGACCGACGTAGGTATTCTTCGTTAGTAACTCCCCGAAGGGAATATTTGACTGAAAACTCAGTGAAGTTGGGGTATCGCTGGAAGTTAACTACATACCTGTTTCGCAAAACCGTGTGCAGCGGCGTTACCAGATTCAGGAACAGATCCAACAATATCAGCTGACACCGGTTTTTCAATAGCCAACTGTATACCGCACTGCGCTCGAACGGAATAAACCTCTTGCCCTTCGAAAACGCTGTTGGGCCGAGCAAAATACACATATTCAAATATACAAAAAGCAGGCGATTTGCCTTCGGGTCGATCGATAACATCGATCGTTCTGATACCACCTTTTGTCATTTCGATAATCTCGCCGGGAAGCACCTCGCGCACGTACTTAATATGAGTTAGAAACGCACAAGATTCAGAAGCAACCGCCCAACCTTCGACCGGACAGTTATTGCTGAAACCGTTGATTCCTAAAACATTGAATTTACACAAAACGTTTTTAACCCCTACTTTCGCTAACTCACTATCGAGAGGTAGAATTTTACCGAGACATAATGGTCGATTACCGTACGGGTCACGTACGGCGTAGATTCGATCTTTTAACATCACTACGAGCGAGTAGCTCAACGGCGACAACTGCATCAGGTGTTTAATGCGTGCTGGCCAGTTGGGTCCGTTGATTTCGCCCTCTGGTGGATTCAAACATAAGGCTTGTGTTATTAGTTCGCTGTCGGAATGGGTCGAGAGCCCAACGCCTCTACCGAGCACCTTAAACGTGTTTTAAAATGTTATTTTATGTATTATTATTACAAGAATAGTAAAAGTCAAAACACCGAATACTCGTATTACCAAGCTGAACTCTTTTAGTCTGCTTACTTTCATCTGAAGTACAATGTTACAAAGTATATAATGATGTCAAAAGTTTTAAAGCTGCATTATAAGATTTTGTCGCGTAAAATTTCTAGAACTTGTCTCGCGTAAAATTGGTAACGTCAATCATTTTTCGCGCAGCTAATGTAGTACCAACATTTCTGTTAGCGATATAACACCGCTTTGTAAAAGGAGTGATGAATGATATGAAACTAAAATTGCATTGGTTAACTTTTATCTCTAAAGGAGATAACTTATGAATGGGCTGCAACATATAATCCAGCGGCGTGTATCATAATTCCAAGACATTTAAAAACTAAATACATACATATAAATAATTCGGTTATGATTTTTAATAACTAAAACATGTTGTTAGTCTAAATGAATATAATGCACGTGCTTATCTTATCTACTAAATATGGGATTTGTCAGAAAAAGATACGAGTAGAGATTTAAGTGAAAAGATGTTTTGAACAAATATAATAATATTTAAGAATGTACTTTCATCGCAAATATATTACTTTTCAACCTATTTATTTTTTTAAATAAACAATCGCACTTTAAGAAGTGGCGTTAAGAAACTGAAACGTATGATCGTACGCTACTGTAGTCTAATTGCGGCTCAAAGAGCGAGATATTTCATAAATGCGTTTTTGCGTCGATCCTCTTTTTATTTCGTTATAGTTACAACTGTTGTCATTGGAATTCGGCCTTTTTCTACTTCAGTCGACTTCTAGGTCGGTCGGTCTATTTCACCTCGACATTAAGTCACGCATTTGTTTTATAATAAAATAGACAATTTTTAATAAAAATTATGATGAGTGGCGAGGCTCACTGTGAATGTCTTTTTGATGCTTAATTAGATGAATTACATGTATCGCGGTCCTAGCAAAACAATATCATCACACAAAATAAGCGTATAATCTAAATGTTCTAGGATTCTGTGTTACCCTGTATATTACTTCATAGCTGCCCTGTACTTTTATAACTTGCTCTTGTCATATACCACACCATATACATTTTAAAGAAATAAATTTTATTGGCATTGTGGATTCAAAAACCAACATAAGTAAGTAAAACCAACAAGCATTACAGGTTGGTAACAACTAAGGAGTGTCAAAGGTCATGTTTAAAAAAATTACGAAACAAGTGTTTGGTTAATGCCGATGTCCACATCACCAAATAAATCATTAAATAATCAAGAAAATACTTACCATTTTACGTAAACCATTTTTGTTAACTAGCTCACCATTATGAGCAACAGCCAAAGAGCCGTGAATGGAATGTACGAAAAATGGTTGACAATTAACTTGTTCGGATGCAGCACTGGTCGAATAACGAGTATGCCCGATACCCATACTACCGGTCAACTTTTTCATATTCTCATTATTGAATATGTTACGAACTAAACCCATTCCTTTTTGTATGTTAAAATTGGTACCATTTGTAGTGACGATACCAGACGACTCCTGTCCTCTGTAAAGTAACGGATAAAGCACACAAATGAAGTGAGTTAAATATACCTGTGTTGTAGGGCCTCTAAACCAATTAAAATAATTTGAGAAATATCGACGTCGCTGGGCCAAAATTCGGTGCCAATGGCGCCAAAAACGCCACATTCGTGAGTTAAGCCGGACGTTACTTTTTGACTCATTGTTTTGTTGATTTGTAATAAAATTAATCGATTTTGTGTGAAAAAATTCAGTTATCACTTTTATATCTTTTATACGCGGCGAAAATCGATTCAAATCGTTAAAATCGATTATTCAAATTCACGTGTACTTCATTAAATCTTCAATGAACAACGCGACATCTCTTGGTTTTAATGGTTTTAAGTTGAAACACCGGTTGAAAACTCTGTAATATACAGGATGTAATCTAATTAGTGTTATTTTCTTGTAACTTGTTTTAATCAACGTTTTCTTTTATAAAGATAAGCAACTGATAACAATTATCAGATAGTAGTTTGTTTAAATAATATTTTAGGCATTATCCTTGTTATTTTGTTATATTTGTCTTCCATTAATAATTTTTTCCTTGTTTCTTATTTTTATTTATATTTTGGTCTTCTAGTTATTCACATAGGTTTGTGACAATTACGTTTATTTTATGGGGGGTTAATACTAGTAATACTGGAGCGTTAACTCGAATATCAGTTGCATATAAAAGGATGAAAACAAAATCAGCCATTTGTAAAGTAGACAAATTGTTTGTTATTATTGTCAGTTTGAATTTCATTGTATTAGCGACACGCATATAATGATGACTCTCATCTTATGAGTATCTTACAAACTAGTATTAAAAAAAATATTAACTTTACATATTTAATTTTCTTTAATAGTGGTTTATGAGATATTCACAAGATGATGATAACTATTACACACATCGTTGTAAAATTGTTAAGCAATCACATAATAATATTTAGCTTATCCTGGCAATGACCATTATAGACTTTATTGTTGGTATGAGTCACTGATCTCTATAGTGGTATTAGTGTTCTTTTCTTTCTTTATTTTTTCTTTTCTTTCTTTTATTATGTTATTTTAGATGCAGCACAAGTAGACTTATCTCAATATGATAAGAACCTATTATGTGGTTTTTCTCGTAACTAAAAGAACGGCGACTAACTCAGTTATTCCGGCGATTGAGTTGTAAGCTTTGTGGTGTTAAATTATAAAATAAGTTTAAAAAAGCGCCAAAAGACTTAGGTGGGAGACACCGTTTAAACCTACCGGCAGCTGAAATAGAACAAATTTTTAATTATGTTCCTAATCAATCTCATTTCTGTGGCGCTAATTTTTGATTCTTATTTATCTTGCATCGCCCATGATTCGCTCGCGTAAGTTAATACTGGTATCACCACTGAATTCTCATCTCCCAGTATTAACTTCTTAGCTATTTACAAGTTATTACTTTTTCTAATTTTTCTCTATTTGTGTTTACCTCTATTTTAAGTTTTTCTATTTTGACTGTACCATATTTTTAATAAGCGTTTCATCTTGTTATATCTGTCCCAGTAAGCAGTTTTTAGCCTACTGTTTTTAATTAGTCTGTTCATAACTGCTATATGAATAGAAGGGCACTCAAATTGTTTACTTGTAACGGTTGTAATGTAACGAAAATGTAGTGGTTGTAATGGCAACGGCGATGTAACGGTTGTAATGTAACGATTATGTAGCGGTTGTAATGTAACGGCATTGTAACGGTTTTTGATTATAAGCAACTTTGAAATAAAAGTACCGTGCTGCAAAGTTTCAGAAAACTTTCTTTTGTAAATTTGCAGTACGCCAGCGTAAATAATTACTCATCGTATACTTTTTAGATAAGTATTGCTGCATTTTAGTGTTCTTATAGGTTTGTATAACTAATTTGATTAAAAATTTTAAATAATTTTGCAAACACTAGTTATGTTAAAAATATAGTATATTAAAAATTTCGAGTATAAAATTTGTCCTCGACACGCTCACTTTTCGTGGCCGACTGTCAAATTGTTAAAAATTCTTTTTCCGTTAAGGATTTGTGCAACACACGTACTCCTGTTTGGCGGTGTTTGCGCCCAACCAGGCTTTCATCATTACGTTGTTTCACGCGATTCCACGTAAGCAGGCAGATCGATTTTGTGTCTCAGTGAAAGCTTATTTAGGGTATGTGATTATATAACTTTTTTTGTATTACGGGTTTAAATTGATTTTTTAGCGGGTTGCCACCCCTCCACCGATGTCTTTTATCTATGGGGCTGATTCATTCATAGCGTCAAAGGGTTGGAAACCTTTACGATTGCGATTACTGTTGGAAGGAAACACTGCGCATTCGCTATCTTCAATGATTGTATGATTTAAAAACTGAATTTACTTGTGGTAACGCCGTATGTACGTTTTCTGTCACATTTCATATTACGTTTTAAGTCATACTGATTCGGAATTAGCTAATTCCCTACTCGATAAAGCATAACTGTAAGTATTACAATTTCTATTTTTTATGAGTACTATAATTCGTTGGTTATGTCGATTCTTAGAATGACCATACGTACATGTTAGGCTGTTAACACAATTAATTATAAGATTATTTTGTACGTCATAAAGTCGTATGCAGTGCGCGTTGAGTCTCTAAGTCTTAATTTTTTATATATTTTTGTGATTTTGAATTTACGAATATAAAGTTATTCCTTCTTTGAATGTAAAAGTTAGACCGACCGCTTTGATGTGCGACATGCTGCCCAGTTAAGGGCGTAATTTATGCTTGGCCTGTGATATCAACCCGTGTAATATTGTTTGCAAAGTTTATAAAGCTATACTTATGTACCGTCTTCGTCCTCTTCTACTACGTTCTGTGATAAAATAAATACATATTCTGTGTTATCACGTGTTGTTTGTTCTTTTTCAGCTGCGGCTACATGTTTCCTTAATTTAGTCTTTCATCGTTTTGGCGCTTTTTAGATTTAATTTATAATCTAGAGTTATGAAGCCTGCGACTCAATCTCCGGGAATAACTGTGCGTCGCTTCCTTTTTTTGTCACACGAAAACCAGCGTAACATACTAACCGAGTTTGAGACCAACACAGCATCTGTACTATGTAATAACAATAATTTTATTTTTGAGGATTTCGCGGCCATGTTTCTTTAACAAAGTTTTGCATGCTTTTAGCTTATTAAACATTACCATCAAATCAGTAATTAAGGTTATTCTTAAAATTATGTTTTATGCTTCAGGTCAAACCAAACGATGAATTGGAAAGGTGAAAATGGAACAGAATGAAAACAAACAGACAATACCTAATGAGGTTGTAACTAGTTTGTAGAAACATGTTTTTATTTAATTACAATATCAGTAAGCAAAATAATTTTGTGTTTTTCTTTGTACCTTTCTTCAACAGTGTTGTTTTTGAAAGTTTGACGTATTCCCATGGCAACCTTAATATGCCTGTAAGGTACAACAATATTTGTGCAAGTTTGTCGTTACAAGGTTGTCACTAGCTTGTTATTGCTCTTTTAGTAAACTTTCAGCAAACTTCTTGCAAGCCTCTAAATTTGTCATGACAATATTGTTGCAAAGTTTTACAGTTGTTACGATGACTTTGCTGCAATCTTGATACAAGCTTACGTTGCTGGTTTGGTAATTTAAGGGTTGCAATATAACGGCAATGTAGCGGTTGTAATGTAACGGCAATGTAAGTTTGAAAAAAATTAATCAGAGCCAATTTACCCAGCAAACATGTAAAGATTTCACGTGATATATGATTTTATTATGTTGAAGTTACAGTAATTTAACACGACATTGTTTTACAGTTATTTCGATTGACTTTAAAAAAGTATTATGTAAACCATTTAGTTCAAACCGCGGACAAATCACTTATTATCATTAATATAACGGATTATGTAGGTTTGTTTAGATCAACCTAGAGATTTATCAAGCCTAGTAGTAGTTTAGCTTGAAACTTAAAAACTTGGCTTGAGTTTGAAAGTCAAGCTTTTTAAAAATAAAAGCTTGACTTGGCTTGATGTTTGTGGATACAGGCTTGATTTGGTTTATAAGCCTTTTCAAGCTTACAAGCTCTTTTAATTTTTTTTGCTCTTTTGTCTAAAGTAGTTTACAGGCTAGGAACACGTACCACGCATGTGTTACCTCATAACTTCAAACTGAA
This sequence comes from Aquatica leii, assembly GCA_035610365.1. Taxonomy (NCBI): domain Eukaryota; kingdom Metazoa; phylum Arthropoda; class Insecta; order Coleoptera; family Lampyridae; genus Aquatica; species Aquatica leii. The sequence continues at coordinate 94,388,382 of CM069435.1, read as the reverse complement.
GTGAAGAGACAACATGTCGTCTAGTATAACAAATCAAATGTGTTATAGTTACATTTACTTAATTACTTTTGTAACGTAACGAACTTTATCTATTTATCTTAGCACACACGTTAATTACTTATTTATATTTCTTAAATTCTGACTTCGAAAAACTAAACTCAGCTCTTTTTGAATACGTTTTATATACTTTTGTTGTCTGTGTCGAGGATTTTCTACATCTTTCGGTAAACGTTCTCGAAGTTGACAATAACTTCTAGAACTGCACCAGAACAGGAAACTGGATGCGACATCGATAGAACGGATCGTGTGGCGATAGCGGCGTTCAGTAGCAGTCAATGGACATTTCCTAACCCAATATTCTACTTGGATGGTAACTGCAGACCAACACTTGAACGTCTGTTCGTCGGAAGACAACATCCAACATATTTTCAACTGTTTTACAATCCAGTTGATCTAAGCTGCAGCCTAGCTTGGGTACTGCTAATTTCTTAATATGGAACTCGATTTTTTTCTTAAGATTCCATAATGCTTGCCACAGATTTTAATATAACGCCTTTGCACGTGAGTATCTCTTGGTAACCAGGCAGAAAACAAAGCGTCGGTCACTACGTAGAATTTTTTCGACTGCCGGCGGTTGCTGTCTTCGTTGTTTATCTAGACGTCCAAACTTTTTAAATACTTATGCAATGTGCAATGGCGTAATCTTTTAGTGTTGGAACAGGTCTTGTTGTTCCTCGGTTGTAACTTCAAACCTAGCCTTTTCAAAATCTCCGTATATGCTTATAAACTTATCGAAACCTATTCTTTCGACTTGATTTCTGGTTCGTTAATTATTACTCTGGCTTAAAGCTAAACTTATTATTCCAGCAAATGGGACTAGACGATCGACGTGAACCACTTTTGGCTTGCCTCAGCGGTTTTTGGATACAATATATGACGTCATTGATACGACTTCATAAGGTCCTATCGTTGTCTCTGCGCTTCGGCGACAAACCACGTTTTCTTTGGGGACTATACAACCACACCAAGTCGTCAGGTTGACACCCATCATTTTGTGCTTTGACTTGGTTTTTATTTTGTCGCTGGTATTTTGTGTGTTTTACGCCTTATGTACTTTGTCCAGCTTCTTCGTCAGCTTGCTGACGTAGTCTTTTCCAGCAACTTTTTCTTCTGGTCTTTGTCTAAACTGGAGGTCGCATGTCAGTCGTATTTCGCGACCGAGCATGACACAGAATGGTGTTTGCCCTGTGCTTTCGTGAATGGATGATCGGGATGCCATTAGGAAAACGTGCAAGTACTGATCCCAGTCTTCTTGGTGTTGGGACACTACTTTGGCTATTACTTTCCCCTTGTTTAATTCATCCGTCTAACCATGCCATCAGATTGAGAATAAAGCGTCGTCGTCTTAGTACCATTCAATGACGTTCTCTTTGCAACCCGGCTCTTTGGCACTACCAACTCTGCTTCTAGGGATCGTTTAAGAAGACGGTCTTGTGCTCTCAAAGAGTCCCACTGCGCCCAGTACGTTTTGATGTTTCTGCTCAAAGCACTCACTTCTTTCCAGGTTGGTTGTTGGCCGTTTTCTTTCTAGTTCAGATGTAGTCTTATTTCGGGATTGTTTTCTTGTTCGCGACGCGACTGCTCAGATTCCCACTCGTCATCAACCATAGCAGTTCTCCAATAACATTTGAGCTTTTATTCAAGTCAAGAATAATCGATGACTGCTTTCTGCACGGTGTTCTGTGTCATACTCATACTCTTGTAGTCTCTTGATCCATCTTGCTACTTGTCCTTCTGGATTACGGAACTGCAATAGCCATTTTAAACCGGCGTGGGTCATCCTTAGTAAACATTTTCGTCTATACAAATATTTGAAGAAGTGCTAACACCTAGTCACGCAGTAATTTCTTTTTGTCTGGTCAAAACCTTACTTACTCTTTTGATTTTTTTAGTTAAAGTTGTTTGCTAAAGTGATCTATGTAAATTACTTTCAATAAACTTTATTTTAAGGTATAAATTTTACATCAAGATATTATTTTCAAAAACTTAAAAGCTGGGTAAAAGTTTGAAAGTTTGACCTGTAAAAACTTGGCTTGGCTAATATTCAGCTTATTGGCTTGATTATTTGAAAGCTTGGCTTGATTTTTCGTACCCTTGGCTTGCTTTCAAGCCAAGCTTTGAATCCCTAGATCAAACACGCCTGGTCGCTTTAGATTGGGCCTGTTTTAAATAGTATAATTAATCTTTAAGTTAACTAATATTTGTTTAATATAATCAAATTTAAACATATTTACCACAGCCAAATGTTTTCGTGTTTGAAAAATATATCTATTTGTATTTCTACAAATATGTACATTAAACCTAACGTGATAAACTTTGCTAGAGGTTCTCAAGTTACCTTAAATTTTTTTTATTATTGTAATAATATAATCAATCTGGCAAGCGCTATGGGCAGCAACACCATCTTGTTGAATTGTCTATCTATTACATTCAGCTCATCCAAAGAATCTCGAAGTATGACGTTGTCATTTTCAACTTTAGGATAAAAGGTCATAGACCAATTTTTATTTCGAATTAAATTTTCTATTGCTTGAGAATATTGTATTCTGGGTGTTCTATTTGAAAAAATTGAGCTTTTTGTCATAAGTCGTGAATGCGATCGAAATCCACTGACTTTGTAACTACAATAATAACAAAGTTAGCAACAGTGCCAACTTAAGTTTAAAAGTCTTGTAATAGTTAAAATGCAAGTTACAATAAGAATAATTGCAGACTCGTTGAAATACAATAGTTGAAACGCATCACGACAAATATCGGAATCTCATCTATGTTTAATTGTTTTTTGAAATTAACTCGTTGAAATGCACGCAGAAAATTGTAATTATTGTAAAATAATGAATAATTGTTACGTTTTACTTATATTTTTATTTTTACATAGTGTAATGCATAGATATTTAATGGTAACTATATACATGTAAAAATGTTACAAATCAACTATAAGCGCAAATGTTGGCTACAATGTTACTACCAATCTTGGACGTTTGATATCTACAACTAAGAAAATCGCTTTTAAAGCAGAAATTACGAACTGTTATGACCTAATAAGTTAGTAACAATTTTTTTTCAATGTGCTAGTAATATAAATAAATAATTCACGTAGCAAAATATCAAAACTCAATCCCTTATAGAAACTAAAAAAACACCTAGAATTTTTATTTCAACTAAAAAATCAGACTTTTTCTACGTTAAGCCAAATATCTCCGACAACTGACAAGACGATACTGAGCGAACTCATCTGCAATGGCACTTTAGTCTTATCGTTCAACGAGAATTTAAAGTTCTTTAACAAGAGAGATAATCCAATTAGAGTTTGCATTAATCCAAACCGCATGCCTAAAACACATTTTTATAAAACTTACGCTTAGATCGATTAAAACTTACCGATACATAATCTAGGTCCTTCTCCAAAAGGCATATAAGAAAATGGAATAATGTTTTTTTTGTTTTCTGAACTGAAACGTTCTGGATCGAACTTTTCTGGATTGGGAAAGTATTCTGGGTCGTAGTGTAATCCACATAATGGTATAATTACGTTAGTGCCTTTTTCAATAGTTAAGTTACAGTTTGGTACTTTATAGTTTGATACGCATTTACGGTTTAACATGGGCAAAGGCGGGTATTTTCGCAGCGTCTCTAAAAAAATTTAGAAAAAAGTGTACAACTCACTAATTTGCCATACCTTCAATGACTTGGTTTAGATATGTCATTTCTTTGATATTTTCGTATGTTATGTTTCCATCGTGGTTGTCATAAAATGAGTTAATTTCCTCGCGAACCTGTTCTTGCACGTCTGGATTTTCACTCAACTCATATAAAGCAAACGACATAGTAGTTGATGAAGTATCATATCCAGCAAAGAAAAACAACAAAGATTGTGCAGCTAGTTCTTTGATAGTCAGATGATTTTCTCGCCCACCTTCGTAATAACCCGCTCCGTTCTTTAATTCAATAAGTACTTGCAGAAAGTCTTTACGGATTTCGTTAGTTTTTTCTCTGAACGCAACGGTTTCTTTAATAATATTCATGAAAAAATCCGTTGTTTCTTTTGGAAACACTCCGATTCCTAAAGACCGAGCCACAGAAGGGTTCGAAAAAGCTGCAAAAAATTTTAGCATTTCACATGTAGTTTGCACGCCAATTCGTTTTCCGTGTTTTTGGAAATCGTTGCCAGGATTTTTGAAGCTGTTACAGTTAATGCCAAAAACACAAGCGCCTATAACGTCGATGGTGTAAGAACTCGAGTAGTTTTTAATGTTAACTGGTTTGCGTTTAGCGATCGCATAGTCTAAAGCCGCCACCAACTGTTTGGCACAGTCAACTTGAGTCTCAAACATAATTTTCATTTTTCCCGATGTAAACGTTGGAGTTAACTTCGATCTTAAACTTTTCCATTTTTCCCCTTCTAGCGAAAATAAATGAGCACTTAGAGGATCGTCTTTCTCGTTAAAGTAAAAGCCTCTGTCGGTAAAATAATTAAAATCTTTAGACATTATGCTTTTTATAATATCTAAATCAATTGGCATGTACAGTGGAAGGTTTAAAGTAAAAAGTCCGAGGTGCTTGTAACCTTTCTTTTTGCCTTCTTTGTACTGATGTCCGACTGTTACTCCAAGCGTATTAGCCGACCACAATAAGTTGCCCAAAGTACCAAACGGAATTGTTGGTTGAATGTAAGGTACGTTTAACTTCGCCCAGTACTGAAACCTCCACTTGATGAAAGTAACAACGCCAATTGATACGACAATTACTATTGCCAAAAAATCTAGACCAGCGCTGTTAGTAATTAAAGCCATATTTCAGCTCTAAAACAAATAAATTTATAATGTACCATAGACGGTTATGCACCCGTTTTTGTGCTGACCTACCTTGAATTCTTTTTAGCAGAGCAGGCGGTAAAAGTAAACTGTAATTTTGTAGAAACTATGATTTTCTAGTTTCCGTTTTTGATCTAATGATTAAACGATTAAAGTACCTAATAACAGACGGTGCAGTTGCATTAAAAATCACGCGATGACCTTGACTTGTAGAATTCGTACACGCAAATACTAATAACAATAAAAGCGCTCTTGCACAACACTCGAGAGCGATTATTTTAAAGAGGTACTTCAGTTGCTGTGCCCCACTAAAGTAGAAATCTTGCGGATTCACTTCATAATTACAAAACCAGAATTGCGTTATTATCATTGAGATGCTACGTCATTACTTCACCGATAAAAAATACAATTACTATGTCACGTAAAACGTATTTGTTAAACTGCATCTAGTAGGCTACGATTAAGATTTTGTTGCTATCAATGCATACTTGGATTCAAATTTTAAACTTTAGGAAGCGTTTGTCTTTTAGTTTTTCTGCACGAAAAAAAAAGTTTGCGCAACTTTGCCCTACTTAAAAACGTTTTGTTTTATCCACTATCAAAATTGATGCAATTGATTTTACCTGATTTACTAAAAAAAATAAAATTTTCCACCTTTATCAATTGGGGTCAATTTTATTTGAAGTGTAAATTTTGGGTATAAAAGTTAGAAGATGAAGTCGTTAGGAATCAAAAGTAACGATGGCATTGATTTTGATGTGCGTTTTGGTGTTGCTTAGCGTTTGTGGTAAGTTTTTCTTGCTGGATTTGTGTATTTGTTGTTGATAAAAATTTTAGCTTCGATTTTTGCTGGGACTAATCGAATTGTCGGTGGTTCCACAGCAGCCGATGGACAGTACCCGTACCAAGTATCGCTAAGATCATACCAAAACAGTCATTTTTGTGGTGGGTCGGTTATTAACTATGGCTGGGTATTGACGGCGGGGCATTGCGTTTATGGGTAAGTACTTTTCGAGAAATTAAACGGATGTTTAATCAATGCGTTATATAGAAAAAGTGGTAGCGAAATGATAGTGGTAACCGGCACTAATAACTTATATTCTGGAGGATCGGTTTATAGTGTATCTCAAGTTATTTGGCATGATAGTTATAATCCAAGTATCAACGTTAATGACATAGCTTTGTTGCGAATATATGGAAAAATTGCATATAACGCCAAGGTTCAACCAATAACACTTTCTGACAGCACACCGACTTCTGGTACCAGTTGCATTTTATCAGGCTGGGGTTTGACTTCGTATCCGTCTCAACAATTGCCAAGTTATTTGCAGCACATAAGACTGACAGCGATATCTTTAAACCAATGCTACGCTGCTCTTCCCGGCATGCCAGTTTCAAACGGCAATCTTTGTACGTATCAAGCTCCTGGACAAGGCGCGTGTCAAGGAGATTCTGGCGGTCCGTTGGTTGCTAACAGCCGCCAAGTTGGTGTTGTGTCTTGGGGTGTTCCTTGTGCCAAAGGTGTACCCGACGTGTTTACTAACGTAGCTGTTTATCGAAACTGGATACGAAGTAAGGCTGGTGTTTAGACTTATTCAATGATTATAATTTTGTGTTAATATAATTTTTTTTAATAAAAAACTAGTGTATTATCATTCTCACGAGTAAACAAAACAAAATTAGGCAAGAAACCTATTGCTTTAAGCTATTTCACAATAAGCAAATCAACTTTTTGTTCAAGTGCAGCAGCGTAACTACTTTTTCTGTTCTTTTCCTCCGCAAAGATGGAAAACAAGTTTAAAAACAATCAAAAATTGCATTTGTCTACGTGTTTAACGCACTTATTGCATTGCTTGCTCTAGATTTCGTTATAAAGCCTTCAGTTACACTAAGAAATAATTAATCTCTCTAGTAAAATTAAAATTTAGTGGAGAACACAAAAGGAAAATAAAAACACGAACGAAACAACCTTCGAATTCTTAGAACTCAGTTAATCTATCACGATCAAACAGCGTACAACAGACAAATCTCTTTTATGCAAAGTAAAAATGATCAACGATGTTGAAGCAACGGTAAAAAAGTAACTTAAAAAAATCAAAACAAGCAAAGAAATGAAAACAAAAATATCAGCAAGTGAAGAGCTTGTTTTAGAAATACAGAATAACAACAATGTATGTACCAATGAGCTAATAATCTCAACCAAAAGTTGTAAGACGCCAAAATACAAACAAAAAACACTAAAAAAACCTTAAAAGATATTATCTTAACTTAAATGTCGACAAACGGATTAGAATACACCAAGAAAAAATTTAAAGAGAAAAGTAGATAAAAGAGATATAATAGAGATCTAAGCTAGTCGTGTAAAAAAAAATTCTCTGTCAAAATTTCAGCAATTTTTAATGCCCTTAGTTGAGTTTTTATTTAGTTCCCGAAGTGCAAAAATTGTTCTGAAACACAATCTGGTTTTGATACAACCGTTGAATAAGAAATTCTTAACTTTGGCAGTAGTCTTAGTGTAAGTACAAAATCACCGATTTCGATTCTTCAGATTATTCTTGTTGGGAATCGCTGCAATCGTTATTTTATAAAGCAAAAGTGAACATAAAAAAAAGCTCTATTTTATAGACGAACCAAACGTACAGCTTTAATAAATAAGAGATAATCACAGTGCGTTTTAACGAGCTCCTCGTGCAACTCACGAATTAGCATCGAGGTAAACCGTGAACAATGGTATTTTTGAAAATTATTTTGTTTTTTTGTGACGAAACAAAACTTTTTTTTTCTGTAATGCCTTGTTATATAATATTTAATCAACATTAAAGTTTATAATACATCTTTTGAGGAGTTTCTCACAAATATTTTTAAATGGAACTATAAATGTCTACATATTTAATAAAATTATAGGTCTGATTTGAGTTTTAAAGAAGAAAGACGATATCACGAGTGCAATTTTATTTATTTAAACATTATTCGCTTTAATTCGCAAAATAGAGATTTCCGTACCTATAAAATTTAAATCTACACGTTTGGAGTCTTATGGCCTTTTCACCGCCCCTAACTTACAAACATTCGTTGGTACATTTTTTCTAACCTATCTTGGCATTTATCGTTGTATTTGTAGTTAATAGGTCTTTAGGTATTATTATAAGTAAATTCAATTTTGTTTAATAAATAAATATATGGTTATTTTTAATTTTTATTGACCTGAGTGCCTTTTAAATAGACTAACGTTTTTGGAATTCAGATAGACATCAAATTTTTGACTTTTAGTTTATTAATTCCGATTTTCGACTCAAGGTCACAGTTCACGACATAATAAAACACCTCTACAGCATTCAATCCCAACAAATTATAGGTTACTATACGCCACAATCACCACAAATATTTTATTCTCAACCAACCAATTACATCCAATCCACTGCAATGCCCCCATAAACAGAATCAAATAACTGGATAATATAAAACGAAGCGCCGTATATGAAGTAGAGCATAAATCTAAACAAACAAAGGAAAACGACTACTGGCTCAACCCATCTAGCCGCTTTTGAGCTTTAGAAGAAGAAAATATAGAATACCAACAACAAAATGTTAGCACTGAAAACACTATTAAACATCGCTCAAATTTTATAAATGGTGTAATAGTAGTTTTTGTGCTGCCAACATTGCAAACGTCAATATTCGTTCGTTAATGTAGTTACGTAATAAACGAAAAAAGCTCTAGGGTGGCAAAATGAAAACTAGGAATCCACATAAAAGTAAGTGTTCAAAGTCAATTAATATATTAGAATGAGTATCCGACAGGTGGAAACATCATTTTAAAAAGTTTAGTTAAAATTGAAGAAAAACGATGTTAAAGTTAATGTCAAATCTGACAGATTTAGTAATAAATGTAGTACCAACATATATTTCTGTAGGTTTTTTTTTATTTTTTCAAAAAAGAGTGTAATTTTATGAAAGGCAACACAAAAAATAATGTACATTACTCTCGTCGAAAGAATCATAGCATAACTCACTCACATGCAACGCTCGGCCGTGCGACCTCGCGTCGCATTAACGTTCGTTATGCTATTTCTTACTTTCGACTCTTGTTACTTAAACTACTATTACGTAACAAGAGTCGAAAGTAAGAACGTGAATGCTATGCTATGATTCTTTCGACGAGAGTAATGTACATTATTTTTTGTGTTGCCTTTTATAAAATTACATTCTTTTTTGAAAAAATAAAAAAATCAACAGAAATATAATGTTATTACTACATTTATTACTAAATCTGTCAAATTTGACATTAACTTTAACATCGTTTTTCTTCAATTTTAACTGAATTTCAAGATTTTTAAAATGATTTTTCCACCTGTCGCATGCTCGTTCTAATATATTAATTGACTTTGAACACTTTTATGTAGATTCCTAGTTTTTATTTTGCCACCCTAGAGCTTTTTTCGTTCATTACGTAACTTCACTTACAAACGAATATTGACGTTTGCGATGTTGGCAGCATAAAAACGATATTACACCACTAGTACAGTTACTGGAAATCGTCGCTAAGCAACAATATCACATTAAATCTTTCGCAAATGGGTAAAAGTGTAACCAAATACTACCGAAAAATTGTAAAAGTACTGAACGAAAAAAGACAGAACTTCATACATAGAAACCAAAGAACAAAAGAAAATATAAAACAGTTCTAAAAAACTTGCACTATTTTCTTAATACCGATCAAATTAGAACAGAAACAGAGAACTTAGGTCTCATAGTAACAAATATATGGAACAATAAACAATATAGAACCAAAACACCTCTACCAATGTTCTTCGTTTAATTTAACTCCCCCCCCCTCTAAAAAATAAAGACATTTATAAATTAAAGTATCTACAACAATGCAAGATTAAATTTGAACCGCCCAAGTATAAACCAAATATCGTGCAATGCGCTAGATGCCAAAGATATGGCCATACAAGAAATTTTTCTTATTTAAAACCACGTTGTGTTAAATGAACAAGAGACCACTATACTACTAATTACTCACGAAAAATGAAATCCAGTGATGTCCGTTGCATTCTGTGTAGAGGTAACCATCCGATCAAAACTGTACACTCCTCACGTGCAAATAAAAAATTATCAGCAAACACAACCGGGGCTATTATACTCAACACTATGTAAAGAACAAACTCAGCAATTTCATGCTGCCAACATTGGTGCACAACATCAACCCCACCAACAATCTAACAACTTAGTAGAATTAAAAAGCACGACGAGGGACATATTTGAACAAATAGGCACCATGTTAAATTTTCTCACAGTCGTGGTGTCCAAACTCAAATAATGAAACATCTGCCGCAATTAGCTTTGTGGAATGCAAATGACCTCTAGCAACATGCAGAAGAACTAATTCGCTTGACACACTTATCAACCGGCGAGCCCACACATTAGTCATCGGATAGACACAAAATACCAGACTTAGTGGATATTGCTATCACAAAGGGCATTCCTCAAGACTTTGCTACAACTAAATCATGTTTTGATTTATCCCCAGTTTTAATCATATTATTCAGAAAGACTGTAAGTTCAAATAAACAACCAAGGTTATTCAATAAACACACAAATTGGTACTATTTGAGACGATCAATAAACAATAACCTGATGTTAGATGTCAGTTTTAGAACCAAAGATAACGTTGAAGTACCCGTTAAATTATTCAATGACACAGTTTAACTGATCTTGAAAAATAAAGGATAAAATAACAATATCAAAGATTAAGAACTCCTGATAGCAAACGTTTGTTTAATACAGCAGCCCAAAAAGTAAAAAAACTTCTCAACAACAATAAAAATAAATACATTCAGTTCTTTTTAAGTAGCCTAACTCTTACTGAAAGCACCAATCACTCAATGTGGAAAACGACCAAAAATGACAAACAAGTATAAAAAGTTTTACCACCACACATCAACGAACATTGGCCAGGAGCAACATAGAGAAAGCAAACGCATTTGCAGACCACCTCCTTAAAGTCTTTTAACCAAAAGAAGAAGAAAAACGAATTTGCTTACTAGAAATTCCTTACCAACTTAAGCCTCTACAACCATGTATCAAAAATCACTGAAGTTAAAGAAGTCGTTAAAACTCTGCACTCTAAAAAAGCGCCAGGATACGACGTGATTACGGGGAAAATTTTCAAAGATTTACCTTACAGTGGTGTAAAATATCTTACGTAGTTGTTTAATGCAATCTTGCACATAAGATATTTTTCAAATTAATAGAAAGTTGCACAGATTGTCCTAATTCCTAAACCAGCAAAACCTTTGGAAGAGATAGTCATACCGACCAATAAACCTACTTCATGTAGCAACCAAAGTGTTTTAAAAACTAATACAAAAAAAACTTTTGCAAATACGTGAGAATAACGATGCAATTCTTAACCATTACTTTGATTCCGACCAATGCATTTCACAATAGAACAAGTACATCAAGTGGACGAGAAAATTAATGAAACGTTTGAAAATAAAACAACATTGTTCCGCAGTATTTTTGGACATAACACAAGTATTCGACCAAGTATGGCACATTGGACGTAGTTTAATCCTTTCTTTAAACGATTTCCTTATTCTCAAATCCTACTTACAAAACTTGGGCCATTGTTATATTTAATGTATACTGCTGACCTTCCGACTACACCAGAAGTTTTAACAGTGATCTTTGCAAATGATACAGCAGTCCTAGCCACTGATGATGATACAGCTGTTGCTACACAGAAAGTACAAACAAACCTAAATTCAATACAATTATGGCTACAAAAATGTCGAATAAAAGCAAACGGTACCAATGCTGCACATATAACGTTTACTACAAGAGGAGAAACCCCAGTTAATCTAAACAACAAACAATCACCTCAACAAGCTGGAAGTAAAATACCATGGTCTATACTTGGATAGAAGACATGGCGGGAGCACATTCTTACAAAGATAAAAACAGTTAGGTCTAACTCTCAACAAAATGTAGTTGAGCGTAATTCAAAACTTTTCTTCGAAAATAAGCTCTTTATTTACGAAGCCATAATTAAACCAATTTCGTGCTATGGTATTCAACTCTGAGGAACTGCTTCGACATCTAACATAGAGATCCTAGAACGTTTCCAGTCTAAAGTGCTGCGCATGATTGTAGATGCGCCCTGGTATGTGCCAAACGCAATTATTCGACATGATCTGCAAATTGCAAGGGTCAAGGGTGAGATTTGTAACTTCAGCACAAACTTGACTTATTGTACACTCAAACGATTTGGCAACAAATCTTATGAATCAGCTATTAAACAACAAGAGACTTTGAAGATTTGCGCTCAGTGTATTATCAAACAGATTGTATGCTTTAGTTTTAGATTAAGTTTAGTTACTCAATGTCTAAATTCTGTATAAGAAGATTGCTAATGAATACTCTTCGACATGTTAAAACTAGAAACTGTGAAATAATTTGCTAAATGTTTATTTACAGTGGGGTTCTTAAAAAAAATAAAATTATGCAAAAATAGTCACTTTCGAAAATGTTTAAGAACTGTAATGGGGTATTTTTAGACCACAGCCTAGTAATAGTTTCTAAATTATAAATGTATTAATCTATGGTTAATTATAATGTTTTGTTTGCGTTTGTTGATCTTCTTCGTGATATCTCATTCCATTTAACTTTGATTTTGTTTATCGACTATTTTTAAACCGATAATAGTTTTTTATTGCTAATTATATACTGTCGGCGATTTCCATGGCGACTTTTGTTTCTATATTTTTATTACCTCTTTCTCAGAGTTTTTGTTTACTTATTACAGTTAGTAAGGAATGGAATAAGACTGTAATTGTAGCGTCATATAATTTGCTTAATTACAGACGTTTCTTGTCTTATACTTCAAAAACAAGTTTATAACCGTGACCCAATAAATAATTCTTTGCATAAAACTAATAAAACAAGTTTATTTAAAAGGCTTGATTTGAAACTCACAGAATAATTTAGGTGATTTTTACTAACACATTAAAGTTAATGATGAAATAACTTAAAACCGTACCAAAACAAATATTTGAGATGCTTGTAACCTAGTTTTTATTTAATGTCATTGTACAAGATAAACATTAAAAATTTTGATGTATTACATAATTGAGAATAATTTCAGAAAACATAAAAATTAAGAAGGCGTGTTTCTCATTACCCAGACGTAAACGCTTTGGATGCTGGTGTATATATCGGGATAACCTTTTGCGCATAAGATTGCTAAAGATACGATCCCAAATTGTAGATTAGCTACAACAAAAGGACCGCCAAAGTCACCATCACAAACTCCTGTTTGCTCTTTAAACGCGCAAATTTGAGTAGGTTGGAAGAACATAGCTTAAATTTGAAAATTGCTTTTGGCACTCAGTTTGGCTGATCAACTTTGTATTTAAAACTTGTAACTGATTTGAAAAAGTAGTCGAAGGATAGGTCGTGTATCCCCAGCCAGTTACGGCACCAATAGTACCAGCCATAGGAATAGTAGGTGCCAAAACAATTGAACGAACTGTACTAGAATAAACTATAGTAGTTAGAGTTTTGACAATTCCGGCATCGTAGCTTAAGTTAGCGGGATCATAAGAAGGATGCTTTGTGTACGTTTCCACTTGGTAAGTTACACCTCCGGTTGTCAAATCATGAGTTCCTACCACAACTGTGAAATTTGTATATCTAAAAACGCAAGTATATACCTAAAAACAAAAAGAACACGAGATTTACTTACAGGCTTAAACAACGAGCTGATGTTAAAACCCAACGTGTGTTAAGCACGGAAGCGCCGCAGAAATGTACGTTTGTCAGGTTTCTTAAAGAAGCTTGATAGAGATATTGCTCATTACTTGCCGTAGCTCCATTTACAATGCGTGTTTCTTCGGCTGCAGTAAAACTACCTAAAACAATATAAACATTTAATTCGAAATTTTGGTATACTCATTTACCACACAACGGTATAATCAAAAAAAGAAAACTTGCGGTCCTAGAAAAAGACATGGTGCATAAAGTCCCTGGTAAAAGATCGACCAATTTATATCTAAACGGTTGTTTGCGATCAAAATAAGTCAGTCGAGATAATTTTTTAAGATTAAACAAATATTTGCTTTAAATTACGCACTAACGTAAACAAGTAAGTGTCCGTTTAGTGAAAACTTCTTATTTCTTAGTATCACTTGTTCTTCAAAAGTTGTAGATATCGATTTAATGGTAATGTTGTCAAAAAGGTAATTCGATGTATAAAAAAGCTTCTAAAATGAACTAGTTGATATCTTCTCGTATTTTCTTGTAAAAGGAAAACTCATTCTAAAGTATTTAACAAAATCGAAGTAAGACTGATGATAGAACTTAACTTCTTTGGCTTACCTGGCTCAACAACTAGTTGAAAAAAATGGTTCTTATTGCCTGGTTGCGTTTGTTGCTATCCTTAATAATAGTTATGTTGACGACGTGATAACTAGTGTTGGAACTATTGAGGATGCACTAATTTTACACAGAACTTAAGGATCTATGAAGGTTTTGAATTGCAAAAATGGACTAGTAAGGTTCCGAAAATCTTAGAAGGTTTTCTCACGGAGTATTTAGAAATTCTACTTATGTTATTGACTGAGGATAAGTCTCTCAAACCCGTTCAACGGTGCTAGAATCATGGTATAGACATTTCTTTTAAATTTCAATTTGTTACTGGAGTTCTCACTAAAAGAGTAGTTTTTTCTTAAACTTCTAGAATATTTAATTTTCTTCGAAAGTTTTGGCTAGGATGACGTTCTTAGCTCCGTTTTTGTCTCTCAATTAACCGAGTAATAAACTATATTGGCAGACGACTTGTCTTATATCTTTTAACTACACATTCCAAAATTCATTTCTCCTTCTTTTTATTAGATCCTATGCGTTGTGTTTTGCAATGTTTCTCAAAAATAGTATTTTATATGCTATATACGCTTGTTCTAGTTCTTGATAAGCTAAGGTTTTTTTTTTGAAAAAGAAAGAAAAGAAAGTAACGAAAGAAGAACAAGAAAAAAGGAATGGATAAAGAGAGAAAGAGAAGAAAAACAGACAAATAATATTCGAGAAGGGAAAAACAATAAGATCACCGTACATTAAAAGATAACGGAAGAAAACGAAGGAAACAGCTCAATAATAGAAAGAGGAAAAGAAAAGAACAGAAAGAAATAGAAAAATAAAGGAATTAATAAGAGAGATGATGAAATAGATGGAAGAAAACATGCAAGAAATAAAGCAAGAAATCAAAGAAATAAAAAAGTAATGGGAGAAAGGGAAAAAGTGGAAGAATGAAAAAGGAATTGGTGAAAAATAGAAAAATTGAAAAAAAGTGGAAAAGAAGGAGAGATAGAAAAAGAATAATAATATTGTAATAAAGGAGTAGGGAAATAAAGAACCACCAAAAAATTAATATTGATGCTGGAAGTAAAATTAAACGTAAAAGTAGAAGTTAAAAAGGTGACAGTGAGAAATGCGAAGAAATAAAATTGATTGTGGTGGCGGAAATAAGAGGATGGGAGAAAAGCAGAAGCTGATGGCAGAGAAGAAGAAATTAAAGAACAATAAAAATTTATATAAAGCACGATTTGACATGGGAAGAAAGGAGAGTATAAAAGGAAAAAGATACATATGAAACAACAGACAAAAGACAAAAACTTAAACAGTGAAGAAGAGGCAAAAAAGGAAAGAATGGTGACAAAATGGCAAAGAAGAGACATGGGTGAAAGAAAAAGAATGGGAGTGGTGGGAAAATAAAGAATTTGAGTGGGTGGTGCAACATGCAGCAAAAGAGAAGTGTAAAGGGATAGCAGAAGGATGTATAATAACGGGAATAAGAAGACAATGGTTAAGTCGGAAAAAGAAAAAGAAAATGCAACAGAGAATAGGAATTGCAGAAAGAAACATACAAAAATAAAAATAGTGACGGTTTATAGCAGCAGAATGAAAGAGACAAAAAAGAAAAGAAACAAGAAAAGAAAGGGACGGAAAAGAAACAAAGGACAACGTGATAAATGAAGAGGTAGAAAAACTGTTGTAAATTTGCAACGAAAGGGGGTGGAAAATAATAAATTGTAACAAAAAAGAAAAAGGAAAGGGGGAGTATACGTACATAGGAGAAAGGGGAGAAATAATAACAGATTTTGTAATGACAAATGAAGAGGCTAGAGAAAGGTAAAGACATTTAAGGTAGGAGAAAAAGTTGAGACAGATCACCAACCACTGGAATTGACAATAGAAAGAAGAGAAAAAGAATAGAGAGAAAAAAATAAGGAGTACATAACGAAAAAAATTTGTGGACAGAAAAGGGTATAAAGAGATTCAAAGAGAGCGGTATGGGTAGGAAAGGGATTATAAGAGAGTGTGGAGGAAATGAGAGAGATGATGGAGAAAGCAACAGAGAAATATAGATTTTGAAAGTGGAAAAGGGAGAAAACAGAATAGAAGAAGTGGTGGGATAGAGGATTCAAGGAGGTAAATAAGGCAAGAAGAGCATTAAGACAGTGGAAAAAACGGAAGAGAGAAAAATAAGAATATAAAAAGGCGTAAAAATCCACAAAAACATGCGAGAGAAAGAAAGAAGAAAACTAAAAGAAACAAGAGGATCAAATCAAAGAAATAAAAACGAAAGGTGTATGGAAATATCTAGAGAAAGAAAGAAAAACAAAATGAGCGACAAAGAGAATACAAGTAAAAGAATAGGAGAGATATTTTAGAAACATGCTGGGCGGCAAGAACAAAATCCTAAAGGAGAAGAAAGGCAATCAAAGAAGCAGTAATAAAACTAGAAGA
Organism: Aquatica leii; assembly: GCA_035610365.1. NCBI lineage: Eukaryota > Metazoa > Arthropoda > Insecta > Coleoptera > Lampyridae > Aquatica > Aquatica leii. The sequence continues at coordinate 94,371,700 of CM069435.1, read as the reverse complement.
AGGAGATAAAATAAACGAAGACTCAGAAATAGAGGCAACAAGAAGCTGAAAAAAGAGAAAGCGGCAGGAGTAGATGGGGTACAAGGCGAAAAGTGGGTATACAAGGAAGAGAATGTAGCAAAAGTATGACGCAAATAGTAAATAAAATATAAAAAGGAGATGGATTCCCGGAGAGATGGAGAGAGGGAATAATATGCCCGATACACAAAAAAGGAGACGAAAAGAAGCGAAGATTTACAGAGGGGCGGCATTATTAAGCACGGCATAAAAATTATATGCGGCAGTGCTACAAGGAAGACTACAGAAAAAATAAAGGAAAGTAGTTTGGTACCAGACGGACAAGCGGGATTCAGTAAGGGGAAGAAGAGTGATAGACAATATATTTTAAAACACTTGGTGAATAAAGAGCTAGAGAAAAAAAAAGGGGAAAATGGTGGCACTATTCGTAGATTTAAAAGCCGCTTTTGACAGAGTGAACAGGAAAGACTGGGAATACATGAGGAAAAAAAATAAATGAAAGATTAATAGAAAGAATGGAAAAAATTTACGAAGGAACGAGGAGCAGGGTCAAAGTAAATAGAGAGGAAAGCGAGAAATTTGTTAAGACAGGGATGGCCACTGAGCCCAAGCCTGCTTGCAGTATATACGAGAAATTTAGAGAAGACAATAAGAAGACAAGAAATAGGAATAGTAGAAAAGGAGTAAAGGTATGTTCGTTGGTGTATGCGGAGGACATAGCGTTGGTGGCTAAAACGAAAAAGGAAATGAAAGAGATAGTAAAGGAGAAAACAAATTAATAGTATTGAGAAAAGGAGGGTGGAAAAAAGGAGTGGAAATAGAGGAAGGAAGAAGTGCAGCAGGTGTAGGAATTCACATACCTGGGTTAGACGATGAAGCAAGATAATAAGGAAAAGGAACACATAAAGGAAAGAGTGAGGAAAGTTAATAAGAAAAGTGTGGAGTGTGGGAGAAAAGTTGTTTGGGGTGAACATAGAAAAAAGATGATTCCGAGGCATGGTCACAAAAAAGCGTTATTTAATCTATCAAAAATTTCTATACAAAAGTTTTCTGAGAATTTAGAAGAATGGTTAGAATTTCGCGAAATATTTACCAGCTTAATTAACAACAACAACAAAGATTTTGATGATGTTCAACGTTTTCATTACTTAAAATCCAGTTTGACCGGAGATGCAGCCTAAGTTCTCAAATCCCTACAATTTTTAGCCAACAATTATCAAGTTGCACTAGGTACAATACCTTTGCTAATACATAATTATTTCAGGTTTATTTTAGACATGGATTTATTAAGTAAAAAATCCGCGCTCAAGTTAAGAAAAATTTTTGAGTGTTTATTTAAACAAGTGATTAACTAAATCGAAAAAGTTAAGACTTTGTCTTAATTGTTTGTATAAAGGTCATTTCGTATCCTCAATCAGGCGCGGCTCCAGCAGTTTATTTCGGTGGAGGCTCCATCAGTTTAAAGCGGGGGGCGGGGAGGGGGCGGTGCTCATCACATTTTTAAATAATAATGTATTGAATATGGCGTTAATATAAAATTGAATAAAGAAAAAAAATTCAAATGAATTATAGCATGCTATGAAGTCAATACAAACGTGTACTTATCACTTCATAATGGTTTTATGACAACATAACCTTAAAAAAATATGTAGACATTCGTTCATCATTCCTTATAGGATAGTCGTGTGGTGACGACAACAGTTTTTTTAAATTAGAATTACAATTAAGATATACGATGCACACAAACTGGGTAACCTCAATAGATTTACAAATATTAACAAGAATTGTTTAAATGCTTTAATTTAGTTTTTTAAGGTATTAAAACTTCTTATCGCTTTTGTACTGTCATAAATCAAAGACTAAAAAAAAATTTAAGTTTTTTGTAACTAGTGAACAAAATAAAATAAAAAAAAACTTGAGATATTTTGCAGCTATTTTATTTAGGTAAACTAATAGGAGGCTTCAAAAACACTAATAATTAAGGTGACGTATAAGTATTTAACCATATCCAAACATAAACACTGTGGATGTTTGTGTATATATCAGGGTAAGTGTATCCACAACTATAAAGTGAAACAATGCCAAATTGGACGTTAGCTACAGTTAGTGGACTGCCTTCATCACCTACGCAAGCTCCTTTTTGTTTGCTGAACGTGCAAATCTGCGTCGGCTGAATTGTAATATTCATTTTCGAAAATCGATCTTGGCATTCACTTGTACTAATCAAATTAGTGCTTACAACTTTTAAACTATCTGAAAACGCACCCGTTGAGTAATCCGTGTATCCCCATCCAGCTATATAGCTAGTAGTATCAACTCCAGGAACAACAGAAGATAAAGTAACTGGTAAAACTGTAATAGAATATTTTATAGCCGTTAAAGTTTTTACAACTGCAACGTCATAAGCTGATGTTGTAGAATTATATAAAGGATGTTTCTTAAATGTTGCTACTTGGTGGGTAATGCCACCAGATGTTAAGTTATGCGTTCCAACTACGACTGTAAAATTCGTTACGCTGAAAGATGAAATTTATTTAAAATATAAAATAAGCGGCTTTCATACTTTTGTAAACATTGAGCAGCGGTTAACACCCAGCGAGTGTTGAGTATAGAACCGCCGCAGAAATGAACATTTGTGAGATTTCTCAAAGAAGCTAGATATAAATACTTATAGTTACTTGATGTCGTTCCGTTTACTATGCGCGCATCCACCGCGTCAGCAGGATTTGCTAAAACATTAAAGCTATTGTTGCGCAATTACATGTTTAAGGAAAACTTACCACATAAGACGGCAAACAGAACCAAAACACCAACAATTGTATAAGAAGACATAGCAACTGAGGGTCGTGCCAAAAAAACAACGAATTTATACCCAAGCTACTATTTGCCCTTAAAATAAATTGCTTAAGATAAAATTTTGAGATTAAGCAAACTTTAATGGTTTTAATTAGATTCTGGCGCAAACTAAGACAAGAAAAAGCTGGAAAGTAAATAATCATAAATAACATGTTCTATTACTACTACGTCGTGATATTTTAGTTTTGGTTAATTAGTAAACTTTGAAAAGTTTTTGTAACAATCTTAATATTATTGTTTTTCTAACCGACAAAGATAACTCCAGTATGTGAAACTTAAGATGAAGCAACTATCTAATTGTCACAGATGCATGCTTTAAACTACATATGTAACAACTGTTTCTGTTGCAGGTTGCAGCTCAAAGTGAATATCAAAAGATAATGTTATAAAAATTTACGTTAAAGCCAAATACATTAAAAGTCTGTAAAATAAGTAAACATTTTTACTTTGGTGACACTATATTGACAAAAATCTCGAACAAGGTAAAATTAAGTGTCACGAGCAAATATCAAAAGGTTTAAGAAATGTTTAAAAAAATACTATTGTTTATAATATATTTAGAACAATATCTAAACAAACTCAGTTGCGAATATTGAACATCAGTTTCTTAAAACTCATGCAAACATGTATCTGTGTGTGCAGCTTAAAAGAACTATAATAGCAGGATGAATACAAAACAAGCAGAAAAAAATGCGCATAGTATCATAGCTTTCAAGAACAGTAAAACAAACAAAAGATTACCTAGTAGATTTTGAAGGTTTTATAGTTCTGTAATTTCAGAAGTAGATTTATGGGTTGACTTATAAATTTCTTTTGTTAATAATTGTATCGTTTTATGTATACAATTTCTCGTGTTTTTATGTCGCCCAAATGTTTAGGAGTGTAATTGGCAAAGCTTCTTACCAATACTATAAAATACCAATAATAAAAAATAATGTGTGGTGACGTTTGCTTTGATATGTTTGCATATTTTTTTTTGTTTGTAGATAGTAAACAGTAGAAATAACGTAATATATGTAAGAAAACGCAAAATTATTTATTATATAATAATTATGATTTGACAGTCTTTGGAATTTCATAATGACCTTCATTACCGCATTACTCCTTTTTTAAATTTATTACAGCAAGCAGTTGTAAATAAAATGCTGTACGTAACACGTAAAATACGCACTTATGTACCTGCCTCAAAAAAGTAATTGGACACTTTAAGCGTGACCTGAAAGGTAAGCAACCAAACTTCCGTTATAACAAAAGCGTTCAAAGAACAGGTTTCTCACCTGCCAATATTTATCTAATTGTACCCTAAAGTTTTAAATTCTTCTTCGCCGAGTTTTCTATTTATTTATGTGCTCTGCTTAAATAATTAAAAAATTTTAATTGTTATTTATGATTAAATAAGTTCTATGTATAGCTCGAATAATGATAAACTGTATTTCAAATATGAAACTACTGCACTAATTAGCCTAAAAGTCTTAATATATCTGGATTAAATTAAAGTCAACATTCCGATTTTCTTTGCAAAGGAAGTATTATCACCATTAAAACATAATTAGTGGTCGAAAAATTGCATTATAAATTCCCATTACTCCTTTTAACTTATCCGTATGTCAAATTAAAGGATACATATCTCCATTTATAAATGAAAATACATACCTATGCAGTAAATCTAAGAACAATAAAATTAGAAAAATGCGAAATGCATTTTTCCGCTTTCTCTTCGTAATATTTAATTTAAGTATTATTTCGAAGGAATATAAAGTTAATAATAATGAACTTAAATTAGCTATTTCGTAGTTTGCATATTTTTATGTTTTAGATTATTATAGTATCTACTACATTTTAATAGAAATAATACCTTAGATTTTATTATAAATTATACATAAACACTATTCATATTACAAGAACAAAACTATATAGAAACAGAAAATCTTAATAAAAAACATGTTTAAAAAAGTATTTGTAATTTTATTTAAATATTTGTATTTTACATGCTAGTAATGGGTGTAATATCCATTATTGGTTATACATTCCCGTAGACGGTTGGCATCGAATTGATTAAATTGGCACATACATACATTAGCTCCTCGAAATCTTTCCCACACGGTATTAATATGGCGATCCAAGTTGTTTATATTTCGTATTTCTATGTTATTGTTCAGTTCGTCGTTCCACTCACGCACGGTCGCAGCCCACAAATTCTCTATAGGGTTCAAATCCGGCGACTTAGGTGGCCAACGGATGCTTTCTACTTCTGGATGTTGTAAGCTTGTTGTAAGAACCATTCTCGAACTACCGCTGCCGTATGTTTAGAAGAATTGTCCTGAACAAACCGAACTGGTTCCTCGGGATAAACTGCTCGTACGGTGAGCAACATAACGTCTTCCAAAATCGTCAGGTAAGTTTGAGCAGTTAAGCGTCCATCGACACGTGTTAATTCCCCGGGGCCAACATCACTCATCCATCTCCAGTACGCAACACTAATTCTCCCACTTTTTTTGTTGGGTTGCACATGTTTTGATTTATATCTCGTGGCTTCCAAAAAGCTTTTCTACTATTTTGGGAAGTGTAGAAGGTTTTTTTCATATAAAAAACAACACCTTTCTAATCAAAATTTAAATGTTCTTCTAAAAACTGCAATCTCCGGTAGACATTTTCTTCAGTTATTACAGGTTTCTTTATAGGTCGATAGCAGCTTATTTCTTCAGCTTTCAAAGCATTCCTTCTTGTTTGCAAACTGCATTGTAGCTGTAGTCTTTTGCGAATGGTGGTCGAAGTTGTGAATGGAGTCAAACGAGCATCTTGGATAATGTTGTCTTTTTCAACTCTGGATAAGAGAGATAGCTTTCCACTTTTATGGGCGGTCTGAAAAGACGATAATTTTCCGCGCCTTGTTCTTTGCGTTGAAGCCAATAATGAACCACACTTTTCTAATAAAATAAATAATAGTTAATCAAAACTGCGCAAAAAGGTTTACGTTTACTGAAAAGCATCGATAAAGTAATGTTATTAATTTAGGTAAAAAAGTTACTACTTTCAAGTTAGCAGAATCAAATAGAATATAGTTAGGAATTTGTTGCGAAAGAAAAAAAATTGTAATATTCTTACTTTTTTTGTTATGCGTTTTTTGGCTAACTTGAGGCAAGTTATTAATTAACAACAATTTAGCAACAAATTTGACACATATTTTAAACCGAATACCGATTTATTAAAACACTGTTTAGAATGTTAAACCACTAAATTGCCTCAACTTTAATGCATAATTACAAAAATACGAAAGTTACAAGTTTTTTTTCTTTTGCAAGAAATCAGGAACAAATTCCTAATTATGTTTCATTTGATTTTGCTAACTTTGTTTTTCTAACTTGAGAGACGTGAAAAACTTGATACTTAATTGCTATGTGACTGAAACTTCTATAATTTCATTATAAACAACTTCCTGTGGTGTAGGTGAATAATTGTGCAATCTGAATTATACATCATATAATACCTATAAAGTAGGTATTAAAGAATATTATCACAAACAAAATAAAAAATTATCTTACCGATAAACCCATACGTGTAGTAAGTACTCGGATAGAAATTCCACATTTACGTAAAGCAATAATCTTCCCTCTAGTTTCTAGTGCTAGCTCTGATTGTTCAAGGAGACGTGGTTTTTGCACAAAATTGGCACACAGAACACCACTAAATATTATACATTACAAAATGAATTTTAAGTAACCCTTTTATATTTTACTGGGAGTATGGAATACCTTCCAGAAGAACGGGGTTTCGGGTCTCTGGAAACACTGCTTTAAGCGTAATTTTGATGAAAATTTCTGTATTCTTTCTTCTCAAATATTAATTCAATCTTTGAATTAGGTTTCAATACGCTAAGTACTAGTAGTAAAAGTAGAAAAACATTTGTAAATTTTTGTTTAGTAGATAATTATACTAGTTTTATAATCAACAATCCTAGGTTTTCCAAAATAATTGAGATGTAATGAACCAATTCCAAATGATTGCAAAATTAATTAAATTTGCCAAATGTAACGTTTTGTACCCTATATGTATTTATTAAAATTGTCAAAAAATGCAAAATAATAAGTAAAAGTAAAGAAAAAAAGTATGCAATAATATAAATTTAAAGAGTTTAAAAACTATAAATTATTAATGTTTTGTAATTATTTCGTTAAAAAGTTTTACTTCTTTGTGTTATTATATTTTGTTGATGTTATTGTACTTGTTTTATTATTATTTATTACTTAAAGCAAGATGAAACATTATTTCTTTATTTAGGGATATTTGCATTTCTAATCTTAGTTTTACAAGATATTTCTTTAAAGCGGGGCTTTGTCCACGCCTGGAACCGTCCCGTCTACTTAGAATTTCTGCATTACGTCGAAATTTGGTGGGGCAACTTTTGCGACACATAAAATTGTTTCTAATATTATAAAACAACGCTTAAAATTTTGGAATTTTTTTAGTTTGTTTTTAAATTTTTATTGAACAGTTTTAGCCCCAAGTAAAAATTTTGATATTTTCCATTGGCCTAATAATTTTTGTTTGCCATTCCGTATTTCACATGGTGTATAAGTATAAATAAAAATTTAGGAAAAAGTAATTAAAAAAAATTTTTAAACGCAAAAATGTAAAAAAATATTGTTACTTGTGTGGAGTTCATAAACCCATTATTGGTTCAAAAGCAAAATACACAGAATAGTTTAGTGTCCAAGAAAACACATAACAATGTTTGGAAACATTATTTTATAATATGTAAAACCTTACTTCTATTATATATAATAAAAGTTCCATTTTTTAAATTTTGTCCTTTATTTATATTCAAATTAAAAAAATAACAGGCAATGTAAACAGAGCATACGTTTAACATTATACTTAATCAAAATTAATTTGAATTACTTGAAGAAAAAGAAAAAATAAGAAAGGTTCGATATCATCCATAAATTGGGTTAAATCAGCAAAGTTAAAGCTTTTTTCTGTGTATTACGACAGTGTAGTCAAAAAAAAAAACAATTGAACATCGGATTTTACCTATATTCATAAAAATCAATTTTCTATGAAAAAATGCAAACTACGAATAAATGTTATGAGAATTTGTAATGGGAATTAAGGTTGCAATTGTTCAACTACTAATTATGTTCAAATGATGATAATACTTCTTTTATAAAGAAAATCGGAATGTTGACTTTAATTTATTCCAAAAATATTAAAAATTTAGGCTAATTAAAACCGCGATTTTATATTAGGGCATGCAGTTTAAAATTTATTCGAACTATTAATGGATTTTTAAAAAAAAATATTTTAATTATAAACCAAATTATAAATGACTTATAATTTTTTTAATTAAGGGCTATAGCATCCATTTAAAACTTGAGCAGAGAACAAATTTGGCGAAAAAAAATTAAATCTTTATGGTACAATTTATATACATATTTGCTTTAAAAAAACATTTTCATTGAACGCTTAAGGCGGTACTTATAAAGAATGGTTAGTAACCTCGTAATATGTCTACAATGCCAATGTTGCCAAATTTAACTATCCGTTCTATTATAACGTAAGTTTGGTTGCCTACCTTACAGGTCGCGCTTAAAAGTATCCAATTACTTTTTTGAGGCAGTGTACTACTACTTACGGCATCGTCTGTCGTGTAAATTTTCATATGCGTGCGTTAACAATATCCATATACTACTTGTTATGTAAATAACTATTACACGTTTGCTTGTTATAGGTGAAATCATCAATTACAAAAATTAAGGGCCGATTTTACAAACATGGTATAAACCTCAGTTAAGTAATACTCAGTATAATTTCAAAATACTGATATATTATTGGTTAGCATAAAACCAACAACCAATAATATAGCAGTATTTTAAAATTAAACTGAGTATAACTTATTCGACATCTATGCCAGCTTTGTAAAATTGGCCCTAAGTAAAACTAAAATAAGGTCATATTGTAAATTCGCCTCCTTTAACAATATAGAATCAAAATTACCCGATTTATTTAGCGGAATTTTGATTATATAAATAAATTATTTTAAGTGATTGGTCAAAATTAGGTTTCAGTATATAGAAAAATTGCAAAAAAGAGCACAGTAACAGCATAACTATCTATATAATTTATATATAATATAAGTAAATATATGTTTATTTATTGATTTAATGTTTATAATTAGAAACATGTTACTTAGAAATTTTCACATGAATCTTTTATGAATGCAGTATTAGTATACAGTCCAAGCATTTCGCTTCCATGGCAAAAATTTCGATTTTCTTGTGTAAAATTTAACGAACCGTTACATATGTTTAAGTGGTATTATATAACTTTGTTTAGTTTTAGTAGTATTTTTGAATTATTTTATTAATAAAACTTATTTATTTATAACTGTTGATTAAGTTTGTTTATTGCGTATCGTTAATTTTGTGGACTGTATACCTTTAGGTGGTTGAAGTAATTGGAATACGTTTCTTTCACAACTTAACTTTATTAGTGTTACCGACGACAGTCTTCAACCGACTACCTCTTGAAGGTTTACAATTATTCAATGGCGCGTTTAGCTGCCGCATGTGCTACTTATTTAAAGCAGACCCGCTCTAGGATAATTTATGGCCGTAACAAAGTTTGTAATAATTATCCGTGTCCGTTGGTTAATAAATGTACAAAGGGGATTTCCGCCAAGTACCGAACGCGCATCCGAGTCCGCGCTATCCCCGCTTACAAGCGCTTTATCCGTCAGAGCGCATGCCATCCTCGCTTAGAACCGTTCTCCCTCTTCCGAACGGCCGCAATAAAACCGGAAACCCGACGCAGGAACGGCAGTTCCAGTTGGAGCTCACGCAGAAAGAAGATTCTGAGGTTCCCATACACCAGCTGGATTTTTAGTGTAAGCCATTTTGCTTTTATTAACCGAACCTCTGGGGAGATACCGGGCGTCGTATTCGTAGTGTTTGGCTTTGGCCTGCCGAATACGCCGTCAACACGTCGTATCCGTAGTGTTTGCCTTTGGCTTTGCGGATCCGCCTTGCTCCATCCATTACCGAGCGTCGTATTCGTAGTACTTGGCTTTTGTTTGCGAATACGCCGTCAACACGTCGTATCTGTAGTGTTTGGTTTTGGCTTGAGAATCCGCCTTCCTCCATCCATTATCAAGCGTCGTATTCGTAGTGTTTGGCTTTGGCCTGCGGATACGCCTTCCAGTACCGTGCCCAAATCCCCTCTCCTCCCATCAAGTTCAAATCCAAGTAAACCCCATCTACCGATCCAACGGAGGTTGCTACTCTATTACATGTCGAACGCACGCTAATCAATCATTGGTTTATAGATCACCTTACGCTTGATTCTGGCCGCCGCTTTCGCTTGTCGAATCTCTCGCCCATTACCTATTTATTTTGAGCATAAATAAATTAATTTTTATTTTCTTATTGTGTATTTTATTTCCGTTGCCTCGCTCCGCTTTTTAGGGTCCGTTTGAAGCCCTGGACAACCGTGTTTTTACTGTAGTTACCCGGACAGTGCCGTCGAACAGGAACAGAACAAATCTGGCGCCCAAAAACCGTTCCGTCTACTAACTTTCTATTACAGATAAGCAGTTCGATCCGGAGTAAGCGTCACAAAAAGTCTTCTGAAGCTATCTGCGAATTTGTTCCGTACTTTTCTTGACTTCCTTGAAGCAAAATCAATAATAACGTCTTTGAAAGCAGTCCCTTCAACTTCTTTCCTTTCAACGCCTAGCAAAGCAATATCGTTTAATCAACCTTAAGCCCTGGAAGTTCTTAAGCAACTTAAAATGAATTTAAAACCAAAATGGTCATTAATATTTGAATGCCTATTCGAACAATAAATTTTAGAACATCTTCAGGCCGCAAAAAATTGAGATTGATCCTGTTCTTGATCAAAAATTGAAAGCCTAAAATCTTTTCAAACAGTTGGTAAGCATCAGTAGTTTTAGGTCTGGCCAAAGTTTTCTCAATTCTTCTTTAAGGTGTCTTTGTTAATGCTGGTACATAAGCTTTCGACGTAGAAAACCATATTTCTTATCTATATCGTACAAAGGAGTGAATCTGTGTTTAATTAGGCGCTAAAGCGGCCAATTGGTGCTTTGATAGCTTGTTCATTTTCTTCTTCTGTTGATAATGCGACATCCATCGACGTTTCATCAGCTATTCTCTTTGCGGCATTAATCGTTTTTTGGTTTTAACTTTCTACTTCAGTGGCGTTACTTCTTGTCACAGTAGTTTCTATTGCATCTATCACGACCTGCAGAAATTGGAGTATATCGTAGAGGTACTAATTTACAGGCTTTACAGTTTCCATTCTTGCACTACACCTTGTTGTAGACTTCAATTTAAGAACTCGTGAGCATAGCGTTATTTAGTTTTTCCCAACGTTGAGTTTAGAAAAAGCACGAAAAGTGCTTAAATAGTTCTACAAATGTCATCACTATTACATTCTGTTTGACTGCGTTTACACTATCCAAGTTTAGCAATGATTATCGCAGTTTACAAAAACTGCTAGGTGGTTTTTCTCAGCGATTCTTTTATGAACACCACTTTTGTGTACTGTCATCACAGCAGCATCGTGGTATTACTATGATCGACAATACTAAAAGTCCATACCATAGTTCTATATCTGGTTTGAGACGACCTGAACTAACCTCTGCATCGTTCAGATTTATCAAGATAAATACAAGAAAGGACTTTGTAACACGTACTATTATCTTTCTAAAATCAACTTCAACGTAAAGCTTCTGAAAGTTTGCATTGTTGAGGTGTTTTTGCATGACAGACTCAAAGGTAGCCACAAAATATTTCCTCATTTCTGCTTTTTTGGATCGCTGGTGTTAGTTGCACTTCCCCATCTTTAATACATCTGTTTTCGGCAAAATTTCGTTTTGTTTGTTTTTATTGTGCATATCACTAACTATAATTTTTAGATATTTTATGGATTGTCAGTTGCTCAAGTGCTTTCCACTAATTACATTTGTTTTTCTGCTCCAAACCGATTGATATGTCGAACAAGAAAAAAGCAGACAAAATATGCAAAAAGCTAGTTTTTTGCAGGCTACTATCGAGTCACCTTGTCACTATTTGCCAAAGTACTTTAAAACTGAGATCTGCTTATCGCACGGTTGTTTGTTGGTAAAAACGGCCCTCATTATTTCAAAAACATGCGGAACTTCATTATATTGTTTTCACTCTCAGCGAATTATCCACGATTGCTTGTCCAGTATCATCGTGGAATTCTAAAAGTTCAATGTTGTGTTGATTAATTCCAATGGGAATTTGTGCAAACTTGACGAAAATGCAGGTGAATCTGTAATTAACTGGACTTTTGGTTTTTGTATCTTCAACTTTACCGTTTCTGCCTTTTAGCACTAAATTTCTACTTCTTTCGAACGTTTGATAGTCTCTTTCTTTTTATGTACTTTGAGTTAGAAACTGGCAACATCTACGTACCAGCCGCCCAATGTCGACTAGGCTAGAATTCTAGAGTTGTAAAAAGCGATGTTATTGACAGTCGATTTATTAGAATGTATACCTTTGTTTATATTTTTTGTGTGTACCGCAGTTTTCACTACCACTATTAAATACAAACACACAATTAGAATTTGCTTAATTAATTAAAGAATTGCAACGCTTCGAATGTCAACATTTGTTTGCAATTGCTTTGCCAAACCCGTAGCGATTACAGCGCTATAAAAAAATAAACATAAATTTATAATTTGCTTTTTTAAACTAATCTTATTTGTTAATAAAGTTTTCCATTCTGGAAAATTTCCGTGTTGTCGTTATCACACACGCTGAGTTTTTGTCACAAGTCGCCGCAAACATCTTTAGATCCTGGAATAAACTGATGATTGCGCCGTGTTTCTTTTATAAACCGGTCTCCGATCAATAAAATTGGTTTTCAAATCTCCGGCAAAGGAAAACTAGAATATCGGTTAATATTAAAATAATTTTTAATGATTTAAATGAATTCCTTAATTTTTTGTTGATAGTAATTAGAAAAATTAACCAAAATCTTAGTGTTTTTAAATATAATTTGATGGCTTGTTTTTAACACGTGTTTCGCAACTTACTTAGGAGCTTTTTTAAGTCTACTACATCTTCATGCTCCTTAATACGAATTTCTACGCTTCTACGACCACAAGAGCAAGTAATGCAACAAATGCCGTCAGATTGTTAAAAAAAGTAGAAAATTGAGCAACAATTGGTTTCTCAGACGTAAGCTTTGTAATAAGATAAAGATCTGGAACAAGATATCAAACCGAAAAAGAGAAAGTTGTGGATTCAAATTTCTAATGACTTGGATAAAGGTATCTGGGAAAAAAGTTAAAACCACAAAAAATTGAAAGAGTTATTAAAACTTTAAGAGTAATAATATGCATAACTTTATAGACTACGGTCGAAACTTGCTACAGAAAACGCATAAGTTAGTGACATGGTTCTTGTTAATGCTACTAAATACTGGTGGACTTTCGTCAATAGTAAAAGAGATTTCTAGTGTACGTTATTAATAACAATGTAATATATGCAACAGAAGTATGGCAAGATGTAATAATTAAGATAAGAAACAAAATACGTAAATAGGAACAAATGTAATAATGTAGCAATTGTAACATTCTTTAATATTAAACAGACTAACTATATTGTCATAGCTGTAATTACAATTTTATTAAATTATGGCAATTAAATTAATTAAAAGAAAGTTAGTTAGAGATGAATAAGGACACTGTGTGGACTTACTGTTTGTTGCCTGAATATAGCGGACAGTAAACGTAAAAGTGTTATACAGGGTGTCCCACGAGGTACTGTACATACTGAAATGGTATGCTCCTTAGGTCAATTTAGGTAGAAAACGTCCTATAAACATAGGTCCAATTCGCCATAATTACACAGATACAAGCGTTCAAAGTTTATAACTGATCACACATTTTTTGAAAATTAATTATGCTTAGTCAACTGGGAAACAAAAGTCGAACAATATGTCATTTATTGCTTTCTTTTCTATTAATGTCACAGTCGATTTTATTAAATGAAGTGTAATTTAAATGCAAAATGCTTTCTCATTTTTCTAACGAAGAGTATGCTGATATCATTTACATTTATGGGTTTTGTGATGGAAATGCGAGATTTGCCGTTAGGGAATATGAACGAAGATTTCCTAACAGGAGGGTGCCAAATCACCAAACCTTTTCTTCTGTGTTTCAACATGTACGGACTCATGGTTCATTTTCATCAGTTTCAACAAGATCTGACCATCCTGTGCAGTTAAATGTGAATGAGCAGGAAAACATTCTACATATGGTTGATCGGAGTCCAGGGTTGAGTACTAGAAGAATTTCTTCTCGAACGGGACTCCCCCGTATGTCAGTATGGCAAACATTACATGATGGGCTTTTGTATCCTTATCACATACAACAGGTTCAGCATCTGGAACCTGGAGATTTTGCTGCCCGGTTGAATTTCTGCCCCTGGTTACAGGTAAATCCACAATTAGTTCCATTTATTTTATTTAGCGACGAGGCGCAATTTACTAGGTATGGAGTGAACAATACACGTAATTCTCATTTGTAGTCATATCAAAATCCACATGGCACAACAGAAACTAACTTTCAGCGCAGATTTTCTGTTAACGTATGGTGTGGCATGATTGACGATCAATTTATTGGACCTTTTTTCTTTGAGGAACGTCTGACAGGAGAAGCATATGCTAACTTTTTCCGGAATGAATTGCTACCGCTATTGGAAGAAGTACCTTTACTAACAAGACAACAAATGTTTCTGCAACATGATGGAGCTCCTCCACCTTTTAGTCGGCATGTGACCGAATATCTAAATGTTGTTTATGGATTGGGCGTGGAGGCCCGCATGCTTGGCTACCGAGATCGCCCGATATCACACGTTTAGTATACGAGGTAAAAGTTAATACCAGAGCTGAACTAATACAGCGTATCCTGGATGTGTGTCAACAAACACGGAACAACCAGCAGGTGCTTCGAGCGGCTACTCGGTCCATTTTAGATCGCAGCCGTCGTTGCATTAATGCCGAAGGAGGTCATTTTGAGCATTTGATGTGATTTTTTTTGTTTGTTTTTTTTATGTTTGTTTTGTAGTTCGATTTTCTGTTTTCAATAATAATAATTTTCAAAAAATTTGTGAGCATTTATAAACTTTGAACGCTTGTATCTGTGTAACTATGGCGAATTGGACCTATGTTTATACGACGTTTTCTACTAAAATTGACCTAAGGAACATACCATTTCAGTATGTACAGTACCTCTGGGACACCCTGTAGATGAACTCTCCAAATTTAAGTTTCAATTGTTGCAAAATAAAAACTTAACCAAATATGTGTATGTGTAAATGCGGGGAAATGAACCACAACAGTTGCGTAGAAGAAAAAAGTACGTGAAATTAGATAAAATAAGAAACAAACTTAGCCCTAGAAATGGAACACTACTTGTTAAATGAATTAAACCAACAATTGCAGGACAACAACAAATATATCAATAAAGAAAAAAATGACTTGGAAAGAAAATTTAAAACATACGAAACAAGAAAGTTGCATAACCAAGGAAATCAAACATCGAAGAAACACTACAAGCCGAAAATATCCTATTGAAGAAACCAATACAGGAAATAGAAGATAAAAATCAACTCTTAAAGGAAGATATTGTACATGGAAAGTGCAAACACAAACAGCAAAGTAAAATTGTCGTACTCAAAAATTTTAGTAACTCGATAATAATAGAAGATCACCACAAAGGTAAAAACACTGCAAACATAATTTTAAAACCAAAGTTAAACAGACTTCTACTAACTAAAAAAAAATTTTTATAATACGAAGGCAGTGCACAAGCTGCAAGTAGTGACGAGGAATACGAAAGTTCTGAGTTTATGAAATCCGACGATGACGATAATTTTTTGCAAGAGGGAAGCAATTTAGAAAATTATTAATAGAATTGACCATGCTTGGCACATCAAATTTACAAAGTGAATAAAGGATCACTATGTTTGGCGTGATGTCAAAGACACAGATACAATTTATCCCAAAGATATTGTAAAAATATTTCCATAACCGCTAATAACGATTCGAAAGTTTTAATCTGAAATTAATTTATTTGCTTATTTTTTCAATGGTTTTCTTTTGTTTTTAAACGTCTGTTTAAGTTGCATAATAAAACGTACTTTGTATAAATGTTTATATAGTCTTCGCAATTTAACTTTCGATGCACGTCATTAACGTCAGTGACGTAGTATTCAACCATGTTGTCGGTATTATCATGTAAACTTACTGTTTTCGTACATTCTGTATATTACATTTGTTACTACGCTTACGTTTTGAGGAGATCTAAGAACCTCGTTGTTAGCAACCGCTGTAGATACAGAACTAACTGTAGAATATATGTATGTATTACCACAATTGAAACACTATGTAAAAGGGTACCTCTCGCACAGCATTTACTGATATCAATGGACCATCAATATCTCGTTCAAGCTCAAAATAAGTAGTACAGTTTTGTATCAAAAATAATTATAAAAAACAATGAGCACTTTGACGTAAAAAACACAAATTAATTTTGACAGATGCCAACAACGCTGCAACTGTAAAACATACCAACAACTTGACAAATGTTTTTTAATTCACTTGATTAAACAGTTAATAAGTTGAAGCCTTTCTTTGTCCAGTATTCAAACGTTTCATACTCGAAGAATGTCTCAAAGTTTGTAACCATCGTTTAGAATCGATTGGTTGATTGAGTAATGTTTGATAACGGACACAGTATTTGGATTGACGATTTTCATTTAATGTATTTTGAATTTGTGTTAATGTGATTTTAGATTGAGTTTAATAAGTTATTTTACGATTTTAAATTCAAAGTTACAATGTAATTGTTGATAAAGTTTTGTATTTTGTTACGCTGTAAACCATCTGATTTCGCGATTTTGCTTATTGAATGTTTCACTTGGATTGTTGAAAAATTCCAGTTGTGAGTTATGTTTTCCTTCTGAGATATAACCGTAATTAAATCTATTTTCGCCGTTTGTTTATTTTAAGTTGGTTTATGAGTTCTTTGTTCGAGTACATTCGTACTTGAATTTCTTTATGTCAAACGTTTAGATTACGTGGAAAAATTAAGTCGTTATCTTAATTTATTAGGCAGTTTAAATTCTTGTAATATAATATCTTGTCAAATTGACAGTTTCACGTACAAGCGAAACGCTGTGTCCTAATAATATGACTATGACGTAATAAGTGCTGTTTGCCTCTTTATTGCACTTGCTTCGCGAGAATATTTTGGTGGTTGAGATTTCGAACGCAGCCTTTGTGGAAAGGGCAGTCGACAAAAGTTGATATATAGGTGTGATTTTTGGTAAATGAGGTACGAGTCCGAAGTTAGTTGATTGGCAGACGTCAGAATGTAGTTCACGCAGGTGATAATTCACCTTTTATAATAGTTACTGCGGAAGTAAGTGAAAATGGTACAGTGATGCTTGAGTGGAAAATAAAACTTTCCTTTTTCGTAATTACGGTTCATGGAGATCACTGTTTTCCTAATTAATATCGCATGTTTCTGTTAAGTGAATTTTGTGGGTGAGTTTGTTTCGGAGCCTCATCTTTCGCCTTGGGGGCGGATCAATAATAATTCTTCCGTTGGTAAATTTATTCATCTGGATTTGGTACCTATCGAGGTCCTGGACGTTCTGCTGGCCTACGCTAACCAAAAGCCCGTCTTCGAGTAAATCAAGGTATTTATTTTGCACCATCTATTGATATGTGAAATTTACGTTTACGCGATTAAGTGTTAAAAGCTTTGAATTTTCAATTAAAAATTACAAGTGTTTCAAAGTTATCGTTAATGTAACTAATTAATGACCGTATTTTACGGTACTGTTTTATTCCAAGTTTAAAATTTATTAAACGGGACCGAATTATCGATTCAAATTTTATATTTATATGTTAGTTTTATAAGTATTTTTTCATTTTGTTTTTAAGTTATATCGACACACACGGCCGTGATCATAGAGGTTTTTAGATTGATTAATTTGTGCTGTTTATTTCTTTAAAATTCTGTATTGTGTATTTTATTATTTTGTTTGTGTATTTTGTGCCATTAACTTTAAATTTTGGTTTTGATCAAACGTGCATTCACGTAATTTTTATTATTTTGTTACTGTTTTGTGTATTTAATTTTGTCAATTTCAATTCAATTATTTTATTTTATTATTTTATTCATTTTGTTTTATTTTGTTCAAATAAATGTTAAATTATTAAATTGTAAAGAGCTTTAGTCCCGTCGGCCTCCGCGTGTGTAACTTTATTAGTTTATTTTAGATTTTAGCAAATGCACCCTCTAAGGTAAGTCCGTTGGGGGTGCATACTACAGAAGCGGACTTATGGTTGGCAAGGGTCATTAGTCCATTAAGCTTTACCCCTTCCTGGCGCCCTTTGATTTCGACATTATTATTTATCGATTTTGTGTTTTCGACAAGTCAATCCATTTCGATCACGAAACTTTTAAATAAAACCCACCCTTCTCCATTGAGCTAGTGGCACAACCCCTGTTTATGTTACTACATTGCAGGCAGTGACTTTGTGTTAATTTTGGCATGTAACAAGTTTTACATGTTTTAGTAAATCATTTCTACCTGCTTTTATTGTTTTGTTGCACGAATTCCCTTTTTTTACTTTTTCATGCAAAACTCCCACGAAAAAGGGAAATTCCTTTCTTTTTGGCAACATTGAGCACAACCCGGATTACTTTTATTAAATTGTGTTACGAGAATTTTCTCGCAACTTAAAGGTAAGCGACCAGTTCGGTTGTATCGGCAAGCGGATCTCAAGTCTCGGTGTGTTAATCTTACACTAAATTAAAAAGGGGCCAAAACAATATTACCTAATGCAGACCTTGTTCAAATATGTCAATCATTAAAAGAAACAAATAGAGGAAACACAACTTCTGACAATATATTTATTTCGAAAAGAAAGCATGCTCATTAAAACCAACAGAAAAAGAGGTTATAGATAGATACATACTAATATAGTAATATCACATCTATAATGTTGATGTAGGCCCTTTCGCTTAGACAACCCACCATACAACTAATTATATTCAATTGCTAAATATTACTCAATCAAACTATATTGTCTTCTATACAGTCGGAAAATAAGTCGACAATCGGCAATGATAATAATGAATTGTAAATAATAACAATACCGACAATTCTTCGTCAATAGTAGTGACTTTCATTACTCCTTTTTATCTGATTTAAAACAAAAATTTGCGTGATGTATGCTTTATGTACGACAGTTAATGTTATTATGCCTTTGGATATGACTGCGTTTAAATGATCAAAGAATGAATGAATACATAAGGTTACAGATAATATAAAGTTCGGACTGAGAGAAAATTTAACTCAGAATGATCTAACGATATAATTACCTAAAAGAAGTTGATAGGCTAAAGGCTGACGGTTAGTGAATACAATTGGAACAAATTACATAAAGCAAAATTCCACGTTACTAAGAAGTAGTATACGTACAAAGCTGACATAATTAAAGTAATAATTATTATAAATGCGAGAAGGTATATACTATACTAAGTAATGTGCATAGAGTAGTTTAACTAGTATTACGGTACTGATACAGGTGTGAGTCTTCTTTCGTCGCTTCTGATTACATAAAACGAGGTAGACTCAACCAGTTATATATTCCAAAAACAGCCGGGTACAAAGACAGCATGGCAATCCTCTAAAACTCGTTGGAACTCAATTGCCAAATCCGAACAATACTTGAAACACGTTTTCCTTAGCACATCTGATGTAAAATATCAACTAGGTACACGAACGTTCAAAGCCGTAAAGAGCGAGTAAAATGGTCGTTAGTTGCTGTATTGCGTTTAACCCCACCCGTAAAGTGAAATGACAGTCAGTAGCGTTGTTAAACAGTGCAGTCGTTAACTTTTAATTAAAATAAATGTTTTTGAAAATGCAAAATCACGACATCTAACGATTGAATTTAGTTGTTTCTGGTGAGTTGTTCTTTATTTAGTTATAATCAACTAATTTTATACAACAAACAATAGTGAACAAAACATTAATATATTTCTGCGTAGATTATTAGTTATTGACAGATATAGAGCGACTTCTCTACTATATAAACACAAGGAACAGCTTGATATAGTGGAAATGAAGTACTTAACAAGAGCAGTTGGTGGAACAAAAAGAAATACAATTAGAAATGAAAAGATCCGAGAATAAATAGAATTAAAAAAATGTGTAATAAAAAGGTTGAAGACTGTAAGAGTTTCGTTGAAGATGTAGTTAACCACGTTATTAAGTGTTGTCATTCGTAGCCAAGTACAAAAGTAATTGTTTTGCTGAGAACATTGTTATATCAATAGTTCCGATTAGTTAACAACGGCGTCAGCTAACAACATAGTTTACTTTATGCAAACGGACACTACAAGCTGACCGTCGTGGGACGACTCACATAGAGACGATAATGTTGAAAAAGAAGAAAAACAAACACTGAGTTGAAAGCTATCCTAGCTTCTAACAGCAGCAAGAAAAGAAAAAAATAACCAAAATAAAAAAAAGTTTAGTAAAATAACGTAAAGTACGTGTTTTATTGCTATAATTAGGTATAAATTATCATTAGTAATAAAAAGTGAAGATAATAAGTAACAGCTTAAAAAACGTTTGTCATTATCCAGATATAAACAGATGGAATACTTGCTATATA
This sequence comes from Aquatica leii, assembly GCA_035610365.1. Classification (NCBI taxonomy): domain Eukaryota; kingdom Metazoa; phylum Arthropoda; class Insecta; order Coleoptera; family Lampyridae; genus Aquatica; species Aquatica leii. Next base: position 94,351,078 of record CM069435.1, on the reverse strand, counting down.
CATCGGGATAACTTAGTTCGCAACCATAGAGTAATATTATGCCAATTTGCGTACTACTCTAAACTGAGTGGACCACTCATCTTTATCAAACGTGCAAGCTCCTGCTGTTGTTTGAAACGTGCAAAATACATGCGTATGTTGAGAGGAAAAAGAAATTGGAATTTTAGGTTTGGCAATTGGTTTTACTTATAACAGGTTGGGTAGTTAAAAACTAATAAATTATTTGATGGAATACCCGGAAGCCATATTTAATTGTCCCCCAGCCAGTTTGAACGACAACAGTACTAGCAATAGGGAAGAACTGATGTGAGAACGACTGGTTGAACATTAGCGAGGGCATACAATAGGTGTTGCGGTTTTTACGATTGCAACACATCATAAATCTGCGTATCGGGATTATACGAAGGATGAATTTTAATAGTCGATGAATAGTATATGTCACCTTCCTAGATTTAATTTATTAGTTCCAACTACAATTTGGAAAGAGGTTAAGCTAAAATTAAAATTAAAAAATAGACAAAACCAATTTACTTACTCTTTTTACGCAAGTAGCTGATGTTAACACCCAATTATTGTTGATTATGGAACCACCACAGAAGTGAATATTTGCGCTTCTTAAAGAAATCCATATATGGATATTTACCTACAGCTGCCCTGGATTCCGTTTTCAACCTAAGTTTATTTGGTGCAGATGTGTAACTGTCTATAAGATTTTAGAAACAATAAATCATAATCATATAAATAGTGCGTAAAAGCTTACTACACAACGCACCAACTATAAAAATAAAAGCAAATAATCGTAAAAAGATACATAGCAAATAAGTTTTGTGTCAAAACGACGAATTTATACAACAAATGGTTATGTGTATTAAAAAATAAATCTATTTCTAGATAATGCTTTTTTAAGATTTAAAGAATTACACTAATGTTTGTACAGACATGCGATGTGTCGTAAATTTAAGCAACAGTTTAAAAACATCTTTCACAATCAAGCAATCAATTCTACCAGAACGCAACTTATAAGAGAAGAAATAACAGGGTAGAAAAAAATTGGTGATAATTTAATCAGTCAAAATAGAAAACAACATTTTTATACGCTATCAGACAGACGGAAGTCAAATTCAAATTCAAAAATTGTTGTTTAATACAACAATAAAATAATTAATCAAGGGGTACAACAATCAGTAAACAACAAAAATTAATGGTCACAAAGAGAATACCTGAGCGTTGTAAGTAATTTATATATAGGTACATTTGGTTTTTTGTAATTAGTTTTTATAGGTGTTGTAACGCTCTTATTATATCAGTGGCTATTAAACTATCAATATAAAAATTAAAAATTGCTGTTAACTGATGCAAGATAAGACGATTTAATTTATCATCTCTAATAATAATAACATTTGACATAATTATCAGAGATTCTATTGCTCGGTAAAACGGAGTATATCACGTTGCCAGGGTGACATTTCTATACAGACGATTGTAGAATCTGAAACCTCATTGTGCGACATAAAGTCTAAAGAAGTCGCTTTACGAGTCACGAATTTAGCGGAGCAAGAACCAGCGAATGGTCAAATACAATATTTCCACAACGGTCTTATCTTTTACAATCCCATACTCAACAACGGAACTCACAAGCGCCAAGAATGCTATTCTCACCTGCTTTGCAGACAGAACAAATCTAAATTGTGCAAATTCATGTGGATTCCGGAGTCTGCAGCACAGGTATGAAACATGACAGTCCTATTGCACGTTTCAGTCTACCATAATGTTTGACACTATTAACCAAGCAGATCGAATCACATAAGCATAGCTATTCACAGAAAAAACTTATTTTGTGAAGCACCAAGCAACGAGTTTCTTGCCAAGGATAAACAAAAACTTTACTCAAATTTTAGTTAAGTAAATTCAAATCATCAAGATAATTTATACTTAACATTCTTGCTGATGAGAAAAAATTGATTATATTGTGAACCTCAAAATAATTGCTGCTGTGTCATCAACAAACGAGTATAACTTACAATCTGCAAAGTTTAGATTTAACAAGTTATTGATATAAGTAAAAATGTGGTGCAAATTCTAACCACTTTAAGACTTTTTCTAAGAATTAAAAACATTTGTTTGCAATTTCTCTTATTTCATTGATTTTCTATTTTGTTTAACAACAGGTTATGGTAAACTGTGTTAAACGCTTTTTTTCTTAATATATAGACAGTCAATAATAGAACGCGTTACATTGGAAAATAGAATTTGTTGTATTTCTATCAGTTTGAAAACTAAATTGGCAATTAGGAAGAATTTTAAAAACAATCTGAAAAATCAAGCATGTAGTTTTCTACAACTTTTTTCCGTAACTTTCTCAGGAAATACACAGTGGCGGTTTATTAGGCCGGTCATTTGGCTCAATGACCCTCCAAAAAATGAATAAGAAAGGTATTTTATTTGCTTTAAAAATTACAGAAAATTTGGGTTTTAAATCAAATTATCAGCGTTTAAATTTCATGCGTTTAAATTTCATGCGTTTAAATTTGGCGTTTAAATAATTGTCAATTTAAACGAAACAGATACGAAAGCTATGCGGAATTTACCCAAAGCTGATATGTACTTGTAGCCGCATTTACATTATATTACGATGATAGTTATTGTAATCAAGAGTGAGAGACACGCAATACAATTTTATGCTAGTTAGAAAAGAAAATAAGTAAATGTTTAAATGCTATCGCAGGGTTTTCAGCCGGGCCGCCTACGCTAAAGATAATACTTAGTGCAATTATCTTTGAGTGCAATGCTTAGATTGCTTACGTGACTTACGTCATCTATCGTTATCTTCGCAGCACGTGTGAGTTAAATACAGATTTCTTATTACAGATATGACAAACTTTACAGTCGATTTTCTTAGTTGATCGATAATATTCATTTGTTAAGGGACGACTTATCGTTTTTGTTTCATAATAACTGTGGTACAAGACGTTACAAAATGAATAGCTAATAATTGTTTACAGATCTAGAATTTAAATTTAATGCTCGTCCTCAGCCTTTACTTCAAATTCGACCAACCAGTAAACATAAAAATAAAGAAATTTACAGTAATTTTAAAGAATCTGTGTATGTTTCGTTAGATTGGATTTGTGGATTAGAAATAAATAGATTTTAGTGTTTTATGTTTACTGTTTTCAGATGATGCATTAATCATTATGTTGTAAAAATAATGTTACGGATCTATAGCATTTAAAAGAAAAAGTAAAAGCAGTTGTGAGGTCAAATAAAGACTATAAATGAAAATGTTTGTAAAAACTAAAAATAGAAACATATATTAAATAAAAACAATTGATTGACTTGTACATATGACTCACAGTAGAAAGAGAGCGATATTTCCCTGTGTTAAAAGTAGGAATTCAAGCATTTCTACGCAATTTAGGTGCAATAACAAGGAGACAAGAAAAATGTGCATTTCTATGCTAAGCATTAAAAATCATTAAATTTTTAATGAGCTTGTTATTAATTCATTTTGGCAATTGTAATTATAGACGAATATCTTAAATCTTGAAACTCTAATTCATCTTAAATGGAGATAAATCACGTTACTGTAAGAATGTTTTTTTAGCCTTTGCGACTCATTGCATTTTTTAAATGTACCTTCAGTTGTATGATTGACTCACCAGCTGCCACTGCAAATACATATTTCACATAGCAGTTATAATACATGTATATACATATGTTAATTTAGGGACTGTGAAGTTTTTATTCTGTTAAGAGTACATAGAACGATATAATAAACACAAATTAATAAACAACGAAAATTTATCAAAAACATTTGTTTCATCATGATGGTTAGCATGATGACAGATTTACAAGAAGGATGTCGGTTGGAAATCCTTTAAGGCTGTTTGCAGCATAACAATAAAGTTTTAATAAAATAAGTTTACAATCTAAACATGCCCCCTGGCTCTTAAAAGCACAACTTTTAAAGAAACGACAATTATTTGAGGGTCTCTAAAATCTTTAAATTCTATTAGCATATATAAACAAAGATAAAATATTCCAAAGGCTATTTTTACGACACACATGGGACGATGGTTATTTTCTTTAATGAGGACCATCGTGTCCCTTTGAGGTGCGATCGCTATTTTGGGCACTGCTGCAACCCGACGAGATACTTGTAACTCTTTTCCATATATATTGATGAAGTTTCTGAAGCATTTAAAACAAAGATAAACGACGCTTGAAGGTCATTAGGATCGGGCGTCAGAGGACATAAGGGACGGGAGTTCAGGGTTGCTTCGATTTGAACAACAAGCACAGTCCAAAAACTCCTTATCAGTCAAAATAGAATTTTCTAATACTCGTTTGATAGGTTTTTCACGGACTTTATGCCCGCCTCCCATAAACCTCCAAAATAAAGGCTATGGGGTGGAATAAAAATGCCATTTAAGTTGCTATCGGCAGTAACGGGCTGCGACAATAGAAGTCTGTTGCTTCCTAAAAATCAGCTAATTTCTTGCAGTTTCGAAATTAGCCCCAACGAAATTGGTTCTGTTATCGGAAAAACACGGGAATGGTTTGACTCTCACGGACAACAAAACTTCGAAATGTCATATCAAATAGTTTGGTGGTTAGGCCGGTCATCAGTTCGAGGTGAACTGCTTTAGTCGAAAAACAAATAAATAAGCAGACATAAGTGTCATAGACTTACAACTGCAACCCTTGCGGTCTTTAATCATTATGGGGCCTCCATAATCAATGCCACTAATGTGAAAAAGGCGGAGAAGTGTTGCACTCGTGAAACAGGAAGATTGCCCAAATCGGGGCTGTTGTTTTTGGCAAAACCGAAAACATTTTAAACAGTTATACACAATATGTCTAACAATATGCCTAGCCGATAAGATAAAAATTGACTCCTCAAAGTGAAGCCAATAATAATCGAGGGCTTGCAGGAGCAGTCTAAGATGTTCCCGTGTTACTATCAATTTGTAACAGCAGCTTTCAACAACGACCAATCGCATCATTGCTAACCCAAAGCAT